>CM072099.1:34767242-36042409 GCA_036850905.1 Luffa acutangula
TGAGATAGAGAGAGAACCAAGAGGGAGAGAGAGAGAGGTGTTGCGAGAGAGAGAAAGAGTCGTGAGAGTGAGAGAGAGAAAGAACCAAGAGGGAGAGAGAGAGGCGCTGCGAGAGAGAGAAAGAGTCATGAGAGGGAGAGAGAGAAAGCTTCAAATTTTTTTTTTTAATACGGTCAGTTGACCAATTTTGGGGGGAAAGTTCCCCCCCCCCTTTTTTTCCTTTTCCCTTTTGACCGGGCATTAGCCCATTCCCTTCCTCTCTTCGTTTGTTTTTTTTTTTAAAGCTGGCTGCTACAAAATGTTTTTTCCATCGTGAGGCTTTTCGATAATGAGGTAGAATAATATATGGTCAAAGTGCAACTGATAATTTATTTGTTTGTATCTTACACAATAGTATTTAAAAAAAAAATAGATTTGATTTTATAGATTATAGATTTGATTTTGTGGATTTATTTTTTGATACTATTTTAATGCATATTGAAGCTTCTTTTTCAAAAATTTTTTCCAAAGAACCTTTTAAGAATTTAGTCTTTATAAAACCAAATATTAAATGCAATAATTTTAAAATAAAGAAGCGAAAATTTCAAATTTCATTATCTAGCAAACAACAAAACAATAATAGAAAATTAAAACGTAGGGAAAAACCTATCTCTAATTTTTGCTTGAATAAACCTATAAACTTGAATTTAGCTCCTAAATTAAGAGGAAGATAACAGGAAATAACAAAACATAAGTGAGTAAAGAAAAACCTAAATCTAATTTTCTCATGAGAATGATTCCACAGATTTGAATTTAACTTCAAACTTAAGATTTTTGTCGCTAGAACGGTTTGTGTAGCCATAAATAATCCTATATCTTTTTTTATTCAGTGAGATCTGTTTTTTCCACCTCCTTCACCCTGATTCTTTTCGTCATTGCTTTCACTCTGATTTCTTACATGTTTCTTTTTTGCCATTGATTCGACACTGCAAATTTCTTGAACCACGATCTGTTTACGGGCACGATCATTTTCTCATCCTCTGTCCATTTTGACTAGAAAAAAAATATTTCTTATTTTCTGCTATCACTAGATTTTTATAGCCATTGCATTTCTCTTTTTTTGTTGTTTGAACAATATAAAAGTTAGATCGTTCATCTATAAATAAATTATATAGATTTAAACATATTAAATAAGATGTACCTTCAATTGGTTGAAATATTCTGTTGCACCACATCCAATCAAGTAATCGGCAAAATAAAAAAGAGTTATGTAGGCTTCTTCATCCCCATAAGACACAACCATTTTTAGCATGTATTTCCTCACAAATTTTGAATTTTCTGTTGGGTTTTATGCCCTAAAACTCGTAGATAGTGAATGTAAACAAATTTTATACTTGTGTTCAATAAAGTGTTATTTAGTTTCTGCAATAAAATGTTATTGTTTAATATTGCACTATTTGACCAAAATCCAATAAACTAAGATCCAAGGTTGTTTGTATGTACCTTGAACTAGTATGCAGGGACATACGGGGACCGATGTTCAAGTAACAACCTAAAAGGTCTATAGTATAGGGATAAGGTTGGGTACCTTATCCTGGTGACACTATGGATACGACCCACTTTGTATTATGATACAAACGTTATGATCCAACGCGTTCATGTAGTTGACATGTGAGTGGGGGTATCCTATGCAATGAGTTTGCATAAGACCGGACCGCGAAATAGTTAACCACTAACTGTAACACTGTTAGTTGGCTTGGTTTCTATTTCACTAGGATGACCTAGACAACTCAGTCTCAATCCTGAGTGGATTATGGACTCCTGGTCATGAGGAGTTGTCCTTTGATTTGTATGGGTGAGAGTGACCAGCACGCCGACTCAATAAGCCTACCATTTTGGGGACAATACCGAGTGGGGAGCTGGGAACATAATCACACAAGATGGAATTCACTCCTTCCCGACTCTAGGGTAAGTAGAGGTGTGTTCCCTTAAGTGGTGTCTCCGGGACTTGAACAATGGGCCCAACCCTCTCTATGGCACGAGAAGGACTTTTGTTTGTTGGTTGGACCTCAAACAGGTTGTTCATTAGAGGAGCACTGGGGACTTAAGGACAAAGATGTAAACTAGGGGTAAAACGGTAATTTGACCCAGATGGGATACGAACACACGTGAAGGACTAACTTGTAGTATTGGTCGATATCCGTGGACATATAAAATTCTGCAGTGAGAAGAGTGCAGCTGATGGTCTTTAGTGGAATGCCCACAGTTGACGAATGAAGACTAACTTGGTTAATAAGTTTAAGCCGATTAGTCTCGTATAGTTGGAGCTTTTGAACTGTAGGTCCATTAGGTCCCACTGGTAGCTTGTAAAAAGACTTGAAGCAAACAAATATAAATTGTAAATTGAAAGTGTTCAATTTATCTGGGGAATCGTATAATGTATATTGATGCATTATAATATAGAGTTTATGAAACTTTATAATATAATTTCTGAATTAATTTCAAAAATTAATTCTTGAGAGAAAATATTTGAAAGAGTCCAAATAAATTTAATATGAATTGGATTCATATTAATTTTAATAAAATCCCTAAGATTAAATATATGATATTTAATTGGCTAATTAATTAATTATGGAATTAATTAGAGACCTTGGAATTAATTAGAGACCTTTTCCTATTAGGAAGGAAAATATTTGAAAGAGTTCAAATAATTTTAATATGAATTGGATTCATATTAATTTTAATAAAATCCCTAAAATTAAATATGTGATATTTAATTGGGTAATTAATTAATTATGAAATTAATTATTTATTTATTAAAATTAGATATTGTTCAGATAAAAGATTTGAACTTATTCCTAGACCTTTTCCTATTAGGAAAAGATCTTGGCCTTTACCTATATTAGGACCCCTCGGGTGGGGTGAAAGACATCCCATTGTCTCTTCTTCTCTTAGAGATCTCTCCCAAAAGACTCCCACAAGTCTCCTGCTTCAAGAAGTCTTAGAGATATACCGGTGTAGCCGATTGGTAGTATTCGCACAAGAGGGTTGCTGCGTTTTTAATCTCATTGGCAAGAAAAGGTGAATTGATCAAGGCTTTCTACAAAAGTAAGTTTTCTATGAAATCCTTGATCACTAGGATCAATCTAGTTGATCTTTTAGCATGTTTATAGCTTATGTACAACCCATTAAATATAGATTTATTGCTGTAATATTTTGCAAATTGTATTGGTATTTCAATTAGAATCTAAGACTCTGAGTAGGTTCGGTAATACTTTCCGCTGCATGGGACTTTTATCCCTTCAATTGGTATCAGAGCCAACTCAGTTGTTCTTGATTTTAAATTGAAATTCGCAATTTGTTCTTGGTGGGATTTATGCATTATGAATGTTATGGTTTGCGTATAAATGGTTTCGATTAATTTGGCTATAGATTTACGTTTTCTTGAATGGTTCAATGTAAAGGCCCCTGCGTTTTTGGGCATATTTTGTAAATCTATTATCCTCTGTAAGTCCGGGTCTAGACTAGGTTGTTTCATGATGAAGATCGTTGAAAATCACGTCCAAAATCAAGGCCAAACACAAAGAACAGTTGCTAGAGATTTCAGAATATACATATTAAAAAACGGTATATTGATACGCAAATTGCTAACCGCAAGTGTACGGGCCCAAGTTATAATATAGTGATTTAAAATCGAATATCGTCCTCTGGATTGGTTTTCTAGTTCCCCTAATTATTAAAGGTATATTTGCCCAATTTTATTTAGAGAAAATAAACGAGAGATATGCAAAATAATTAAAAACTAATAAAAGCAATAAAATGTTGAAACACAATGGAGAAAGGCCTTAGGGAATTGATTTCACCAATTAGATGCATGAATTAACCAAACGAATAATTAAGAACAAATTCGTAACAAGCTTATAAACCAAGGATTATGAATAATTAAAAGCCTCTCCCGAGTGCAATTAATCCTTTGAGAAAATTAAGAAATTGATATCCCTATCTAATTCCAACAATAAGCCTAAGCAATAAGAACAACCCTCATGACGGTTTCTCAAGCAATTCATAATCTCCCGATTTACGAATTACCTAAGTCATGCAATTGAAAGTCTAATCTAAACTACCCTCTCCCGAGCGTTTAGTTCAGAAAGAACAACATACAATCCGTGATCAAGAGATTATAAGCATTAATCATACAATTGCATAAATAAACCGCATTACGAAATGTCCTAAAAAGTCGTAAATTAATCCATACAAACTAATGGCTACATCAAGCCCCTAAGAAACGAAATCTAGCTACACATGGTCTCTAAAATACAATCGAAATATGTCCCAAACATGCTACAAATCAATACAAGAAATAAGGGAGAAAGATTAAACTCGTTGGCCGTGATTCCCGTGCGTTCCCGTCACGAACCTCTCGATCCAAGCTCCTCGAATCAAGCTCCCTCGCTCTCTGCCTTGTTCTGTCTGTTTTCTCTCACTAGAAATCGTTTTTCTCTCTCCAAAACAGCTCCCCCAATCTGAAAGCATCGTTTTCTTTAAATACTGTCGAATCTGCGTGACAGCGTTGAGACGCTGAGGACATAGCGTCGCGACGCTGTCACGCGTACGCCCTAATTAAATCTGGAAAGTTCGCAGCGTCGAGACGCTGTGGAGGTAGCATCTCGACGCTACCCCGAATTTGCACGCCTCCTGACTTGCGCCCAGCCTTTAGACGCTCAGCGTCTCAACGCTAGGCCTTTAATTTCCTTTTCTTAAATTCTTTTCTTGGCCCGAACTAATTCTTTCGCTCCTAAATTACCGGTAGTGCTCAAAAATGTCGATTTCCATTGAAACACTTGATTCCTACAAAACAAAACCAAATAGAGATAAAAATGCCCAAATAATACTCAAGACTAACGGTAAAATTGTATAAAATATAGCACAATAAATTGCGCTATCAAATACCCCCAAACTTAAGCATTTGCTAGTCCCGAGCAAAGTAAGAATCAAGCCAAGTAAGAATCAAAATAATCTGTCTACAAAAATACTTGAGGAAGTGTTGCTAATGACTCTTGCCTCAGGAATCCCAAATCACAGATAAATCACACTGAAACATTAATGATTAAACACATTCGTCATGATAACCCTCATTTATTTCATTCATCTCTCACGTGTGTGTGTGACTAGTCCTCCCTATCTCAGTCCTTTAAGCCCGGAACAGTTTTATGTAGCCCTTCGCTCGTTTTCCCCCTACTCTGGTCCTAAGTCCCAATCATCAAGCCTCTCCACACTCAAGATGGTAATATGCCACTAGGGTGCCTAAACGGGGTATACAACCCCCAAACTTTGAGTTTTTTCATAATTAAAAGTAGTGGTCACTAGCTTTCACACGCCTATTGCAGGGACCCTTAACCTGAGTTTTCTCTGGTTGGCCTAACTGATCACAACAGGGGTAGCTCTTTTTGACCTTAATTCAATATATTTTTTTCCTTTATTCAACTCATCATTTTTCTCTTTTCTTTCATTCATTCAATTTTCAAAAAAAAAAAAAAAAAATTCATTAACATGCAAGATATGACATCATTTTCTCCTAAGTGTAACATTACTAACTATCATGCAGATTAACTATCAAATCAGTTCCTAAACCTTTCGAGGTGACAACAAGATCTAGATCACATAACTCTATTCTAAGCTCGTCAAACTAAGACAGGAGACTACGTGCTCAAATGGTGCAAGAGATTCATAAAATAAAATCAACCTGTCTCGAATCCTGTTTTTAATTATTGATGCACAAAATAACTTACCTGTTTTCTGAAATTAGGTATCCTCATCGACTGTCATAATCAAAACAACACACTCAAAGAAAATATATCTCAGACAGATAACACAATCAACTCAGATCTCAATGGGAAAAATATATATATATATATATTAATTCAAAATGATAACCTGAATAATCACAAAAATTACACCTGATAATCCAACAAAGTGGTCAAAGAAGATATATCAAATAATAATTACAGACCCAAAAGTAAAAGTAAATACTTTCCACCCCCAAACTTAGAAATTACATTGTCCTCGATGTAAAATAATAAGATATACAGACCAATATGAGAACAAATACAATGAAAAATAAGAAAGAGGGGGAAAGAAGACAACCGTGTGCAGAGGGAAGGCGGCAGAACATCACGCGTCCTCATCCTCGTCCTCAGGCGACTCATACGGTGGTAAAGGTGGCGGTAAAGGCTGACCCGTACTCATAGCTACCTGACACTGATAGGTGTGGTCATGCATGCGCGTGGAGTAGAGGAAATGACGACGATCTCTACGCCTCTCTCTCTGGTGCTCGCGCTGCTGGCTCTGGATGCCCTGCTGGAGAGTCTGGAACTCTAGGCGATGGCTCTGAAACTCCATACGCAGCTGCTCCTCGATGGAGGGATGTGGAATCTCCTGCTCGTGCTGCTCAGGCTCTGCAGGCTGCTCGTGCTGCTCATGATGCTGTGGCAGTGCATGGATAGGGAGAGCTGGCTGCGCGCCCTGTGGTCCAGGTCCTCGGTAGCGACTGATGAAGTTCTTGTCGATTAGCGCTCCGGGATGAACCAACTCCTCTTGGGCGTCCCACACGACACCAGCAGCTCGGCAAAGGGCTGTGATCAGTGAAGGATGCCCGAGCCCTACTGTCGTGTAACGTCGGCGAATGTGGCGCATGGAATGATGGATGACTTGGCCGACATTTACTGAGTGGCCTGTGGCGATAGCGAAAAGCAGGATGGCACGAATCTTGGTAACGTCGCTTAGATGCGCCACAGGCATCAACTTGGCACAGAGGAAGGTGTGCCATGCTCTGTAGTCTACGAACAAATCAGTGGTCTTGAATCTCACCACCTCTGCGCCAGTCATAATCCATTCTGCCCCTGGCCTACAAATGGTCTGAATGACCTCGTTAATGTCCAAGTGGCCATGCAGGTAGGTACTATATTCATCCCTCTCAAAGTCAGGCAGCCCATAGAACCTATTGATGGTAAGGGGGTCGTAGGGGACACGGTGCCCTCGAACAAAGGATGAGGAAGAAGTGTCGTCCATATTGGCATAAAATTCCCTCACTATAGTTGCTACCCCAGGTGCAGGATGATGAACAAAGTCGCCCCAACCCCGCGCAATAATGTTGTTAACTAAGTTTGGTTGCATCTCGGGGTCAGGGCTAAAACCACGCTCAGGAATAAAATTTCTACCCTCCACATATTTGTCAAACCTCGATGAGGCTTCAGCACTAATGAACCTATCTCGGTCAAAAGGTGGAGGGGAGGAGGAAGAAGAGGCGGCATGTCTCCTAGACCTTTTATGCATTGTAACTAATGGAAAGATACTAAAATCTAGGAGGAAAATTTTCTATCACAGTCCCACGCCACCAAACACTCCACAAACTACAAATATAGCCCGTCCGCCTCAGAAATAAAGTCACAACAGCAGCAACAGAGCTCAACAACAACAGCAGTAGGGTCTAAAAAGCACTAAACAATGAAAATAGCCTAATAAAACTTCACCAAGAAGGCACACAATGATGCTTGAATGATACCCAATACTTAATACTAGTAGTACATCAATATTTCAGCATATATGGGCTCAAATACATAAAAACCAGCAGCTAATCCACGCTAAAACACCCAAAAAAACAGCAGCAAACACTTCAATATTCAGTCAAAATACCCCACAACGACCAAAAACGCAATTTTAAGCCTCAAACTCAAACAATCCAAGCTCTAAACTAACTGAAATTAACTCTTATGTTAAGATTTATGCTGAAAAGAGGAGGATGATACCAAAGATTTAATACCCACGGCTAAATCGGGCAAAAACGCAAGAAAACAACCCAAAAGCTCGCCCAAACTTGAAGGACTCGAGACCCACGACGAACTCGAGCATACAACGGGCTGCAAATCGACCAAAAAACTTCAACTTGCGGCGAGAAGAGGCTTCAAATGCTAGACAATCTCTGAAAAATACCAAGAAATCAAAACCCACAATGAGATTAAGCCAAAAACGCTAAAACCCACGAACTAAACGTTGCAACCGGCCGAAAATTGAGCAACCCACGGGACAAACACTTCGAAATTGCAAGAATCGGGCACTAAAGGGTGAAATACGATAGATTTAGCAAGAAATTTGAAGAAAAACGAAGGGAACACGAAGGGAAGACGACGGGGCGGCTAGGGTTTCACTTCAGATTTTTTTTTTTCGATTCTGGGTTGTTTAGGCTCTGAATCGCGACAGCGTCGCGACGCTCAGGGCTAAAGCGTCGCGATGCTGTCGCGATTTTAGCCCAAAACGCGCGTTGCGCGAATTTTTTTTTTTTTTAATAAAATTAAAACTTCACCTGCATCAAAAAGAAAGAAAAAATGAGAGAAATAAAAATAAAAATAAAAAATCGAATTTAAAGAAATCAAATCAAATAAAAATAAAATAAAAAAAATAAAAAATAAAAAATAAAAATAAGATAAAAACACTTGGGTTGCCTCCCAAAAGCGCTTTTTTAACGTCATTAGCTCGACGTCCTGTTATAAGGCTACTGTGGCTCGGTGAGCTCGATGTTATCAATGTGTCGCTCTTCTGAACCAAAGTAGAGTTTAACGCGCTGCCCATTTACTTTAAAGGAACGCCCATCACTGGCCTGCAACTCAACTGCTCCATGCGAAAACACCTCTTTGATAGTAAAAGGACCTAACCAACGAGACTTTAATTTACCTGGAAACAAACGCAAACGAGAATTAAATAAAAGAACTTGTTGTCCAGGTTTTAATGGTCTATTTTGCATTCTCATACGCTTGAGTCCGAAATTCCTCCATCTCATTGAGTTGAAGTAACCTTTGTTCCCCTGCTTTGGCCAAGTTGAAATTCAATTTTTTTATGGCCCAATATGCTCTATGCTCTAATTCCATAGGTAAATGACATGCCTTACCAAAGACAAAACGATATGGTGACATACCAATTGGAGTTTTAAAAGCAGTGCGATAGGCCTAAAGAGCATCATCTAACTTAAGGGCCCAATCCTTCCTATTAATGTTAACTGTCTTTTCCAAAATCTGTTTGATTTCTCGATTAGAGACCTCAGCTAAACCATTTGTCTGTGGATGATAGGCTAAAGAAATTTTATGTTTAACACCATACTTAGCAAGCAAAGAATTAAACAATTTATTACAGAAATGTGAGCCCTCATCACTAATGATCGCTCGTGGTGTGCCAAATCGTGTAAAGATATTTTTCTGTAGAAAATTCAAGACTACCCGAGCATCATTAGTTTTCGTAGCCACAGCCTCTACCCACTTAGATACATAATCTACAGCCAACAAGATATATAGATAACCATGCGAATAAGGAAAAGGTCCCATAAAGTCTATCCCCCAAACATCAAATAATTCAATTTCCACAATAGGGGTCAGAGGTAATTCATGATGTCTAGAAATGTTACCTGTACGTTGGCACTGATCACAAGACTTAACAAAAGTATAACAATCCTTGAAAACAGTAGGCCAATAAAAACCAGACTGTAATACCTTAGCAGCAGTACGTGTGGGACCAAAATGCCCACCATATGGTGAGGAATGACAATCATGCAGAATCTTAACTACATCCTCTGTGGGAACACACTTGCGAATCATCTGATCTGAAAAAATTTTAAACAAACATGGATCATCCCACAAATAAAATCTCACATCATGAAGAAATTTCCTCTTTTGATGGGAATTAAGATCTGGAGGGAGCACACCACTTGCAAGGAAATTCACAAAGTCAGCGAACCAAGGTAAAGTAGACTCTACCTTATAAAGCCTTTCATCTGGAAATTCTTCAGCAATAGGAAGAGCTTTCAAAGTAGTGTCCTGTTCAATCCTAGAAAGATGGTCAGCTACCACATTCTCACAACCTCGCCTGTCTTTCACATCAAAATCAAATTCCTGTAACAATAAAATCCATCAAATCAAACGAGGCTTGGCATCCTTTTTATCAAACAAATACCTGAGAGCTGCGTGGTCAGTATGCACAATAACTTTAGTTCCTAACAGATAAGGCCTAAATTTATCAAAAGCAAACACTACAGCAAGCATTTCTTTTTCAGTGGTAGTGTAGTTTTGCTGTGCATTATCTAAAGTTCTACTTGCATAATAAATGGCCCTGAAAAATTTATCACGTCTCTGCCCCAATACTGCTCCTACAGCATAATCACTAGCATCACACATAATTTCAAAAGGTTGACTCCAGTCAGGTACAACAATAATAGGGGCAGTAGTCAACCTATCTTTCAACAAATTAAATGCTAGCAGACATTCATCAGAGAAAACAAAAGCAGAGTCCTTTTCAAGAAAATTACATAAGGGTTTAACAATTTTCGAAAAGTCTTTAATAAAGCGCCTGTAAAACCCTGCATGTCCTAGAAAGCTCCTGACTCCCTTGACATTCGTAGGAGGGAGTAGTTGTTCAATGGCCGCTATCTTGGCTCTGTCCACCTCTAAACCTTTTTCAGATACTTTATGCCCTAAAACTATACCTTCAGTTACCATAAAATGGCACTTTTCCCAGTTTAACACAAGGCTAGTTTCTTGACAACGCTGCAAAACAAGAGAGAGATTATGTAAACAAGCATCAAAAGAGGAACCAAACACAGAGAAATCATCCATGAAAACCTCCATAATCTCCTCGACCATATCAGCAAAGATGGCCATCATGCAACGCTGGAATGTAGCAGGAGCATTACACAATCCAAATGGAATTCGCCTGAAGGCAAAGGTACCATAAGGACATGTGAATGTTGTTTTCTCTTGGTCCTCAGGAGCAATAGCAATTTGATTGTAACCTGAATAACCATCAAGAAAACAATAGTAAGGATAACCTGCAAGTCTATCAAGCATCTGATCAATAAAAGGAAGAGGAAAATGATCTTTTCTGGTAGCATTATTCAACTTCCTGTAGTCAATACACACTCTCCACCCAGTCACAGTCCTAGTGGAGATAAATTCATTCTTTTCATTCTTGACCACAGTCATCCCTCCTTTTTTTGGTACAACCTGCACAGGACTCACCCAAGAACTATCAAATATGGCATAAATAATCCCTGCATTTAAAAGTTTCAATACCTCAACTTTTACCACATCTTTCATGGCTGGGTTCAAACGTCTTTGAGGTTGAACTGATGGGGAAAAGGTATCCTCCATTAAAATTTTATGCATGACTATGGATGGACTAATACCTTTTATATCAGCAATGGACCAACCTAAAGCAGATTTATGATCACGCAGTATTCTCAACAGTTTTTCTTCCTCTACTTGATTCAGAGAAGCAGATATAATAACAGGAAACGTGGATGACTCACCTAAGAAAGCATATCTAAGATGTGCAGGTAATTGTTTCAACTCAGGAGCAGAAACTTTAGTAGGAACATCATCCTTAACAGTTAATTCCATGACCTTGCATTTCATTTTGCGCTCAACAGGTAAATGATTCAAAGCATCACAGAAGAAAGCAATATCCTGGTCTAAATCACCTAAATGCTCAACAGCCAGATCTAACATGCTTATTTTCAGAGGATCAGCAGGCATAACAACATCCCTAATCTCAGCCACAGTAGCATCAACAATATCTATCCTATGACATGTATTAACCTCAACTGGATATTTCATGGATCGATAAATGTTGAAAACTACCTCTTCCTCGTTGACTCTCAAAGTTAGCTTACCCTGCTGCACATCAATCAAGGCACGTCCCGTGGCAAGGAATGGTCTACCCAAAATAATGGGGATCTCAGCATCCTCCTCCATGTCTAAAACCACGAAATCTGCAGGAAAGATAAATTTGTCAACTTTAATTAAAACATCTTCAATCACACCTCTAGGATATGTCATCGATCTATCAGCCAACTGCAAAGAAATAGTAGTAGGTTGTACCTCTCCAAGACCTAATTTTCTAAACACAGACAGAGGCATCAGATTAATACTAGCACCAAGGTCACATAATGCTTTATTAAAAGAAGAACTACCATTAGTGCAAGGAATAGTAAAACTCCCTGGATCTTTCAGTTTCTGGGGTAACTTTCTCTGTAATATGGCACTACACTCCTCAGTGAGATTCACAGTTTCATAAGCCTCTAACTTCCTCTTTTTGGTCATTATCTCCTTCATGAATTTAACATAGTTAGGCATCTGTTCTAAAGCATCTGCAAAAGGAATGTTAATATGGAGTTTCTTAAAAATATCCAGAAACTTAGCAAACTGAGCATCAATCTTTTTCTTTTGAAAACGTTGAGGATAAGGAATAGAAGTAGAATGAGTAGGGAGAATAGAACTAGTAGACTTTTCGATCTTCGAAGTCGATGTTGCTCCCTTTTCGGTCTGTGCTTCAATCTCCTTTTCCTCACTGACAATAGGATCCTCAGTAGGCTGCTTTTCTGGAACCTCAAGTTGCTTCCCACTCCTCAAAGTAATGGCTTTACAGTGCTCTCGTGGGTTTACCTCAGTGTCACTAGGAAACTTACCTTTTTGCATGGCATTCAAGGAAGATGCAATTTGACTAATCTGAACCTCTATGTTTTTAATGGCAGTCCCATGACTATTAACAGTGCTACTAACAGTGTCTAGCATGTTCTCAATCTTATTAGTCCTAGATCTAGACTCATTAATAAATTGACCAACTAAGTCCTCTAAGGAAGATTTCTTTTCTTGTGGTGCAGGTGCAGACATAAACCCAGGAGGTGGTTGCAAGACATTTTTATTATTGGCATAGGAAAAATTTTCATGATTTCTAAGCCCTGGATGATAATGAGTAGGTAAAGAGTTTTGGTTACCTCTAAAGCCAGAATTTCTGTTGTTCACATACTGTGCCTGCTCTATGTTCGAACCATCATAAACTTGGGATGCCTCAGCTGCTGCAACTGACTCAATGGATTGTGAGTTCCCTGTAGCAGAGAATTTCATAAAAGCATTAGCCAAAGAGTGCATTTGAGCTTGTAAAGCTGAGACATTATCTATCTCATAAATCCCAGCTACAGTTCTAGAGGATGAACGTTCAGATGGCCACTGATAACTGTTCGTGGCCATGTCTTCTAGCAAAGTCCGAGCACTTTCCACAGTTTTAGAAAGTAAAGTGCCTCCTGCAGCTGCATCCAAAATAGTTTTAGTAGTACCATTCAGACCATTATAAAATAATTGAATTTGTAACCAGTCAGGATAGCCATGTTGTGGGCACATTCTCAGTAATTCCTTGTAGCGCTCCCAAGCTTCAAACAGTTGTTCATCATCTTTTTGCTTAAAGGTCCCAATCTCAGTCCTCAACTTAGCTATCTTTGCAGGTGGGAAATATTTGGCAAGAAAAGCCTGAACCAACGCATCCCACGTAGTAATGCTCCCAGGTGGAAGTGATTGAAGCTAGTCCCTAGCTTTGTCCTGTAAAGAAAAAGGAAACAATCGTAAGCGTATGGCATCTTCAGTAACATCATTCAACTTCACAGTACCACAAATATCAAGAAAAGATTTCAGATGAGAATTAGGATCCTCAGAGGGGAATCCTCTGAATGCACTATCTCTAGCCATCTGGATAAGGCCAGTTTTAAGCTCGAAATTATTTGCATTGATCGGCGCGTAGACTATCCCAGATTGTTGATCAGGAAAAGTAGGCTGGAAATAGTCCCGTATCGGCTTCTGCTCATCTTGTGGATTTGGATTGGCCATTGATGCAAGTCTTTCCCTTTTCTCCTTCCTGTTCTTTTTGCAAGTCTTTTCAATTTCAAAATCAAAGGGCACTAGCAGAGTGTCCTTGTCCTTTCGCATACACAATTACAACCTAAAATAAATAAGAAAAACAAAACCAAAAATAAAACAAAAACAACAGAAATAAAG
Source organism: Luffa acutangula (assembly GCA_036850905.1). Classification (NCBI taxonomy): domain Eukaryota; kingdom Viridiplantae; phylum Streptophyta; class Magnoliopsida; order Cucurbitales; family Cucurbitaceae; genus Luffa; species Luffa acutangula. The sequence goes on from CM072099.1 coordinate 34,781,087, forward strand.
AATAAAAGGAAAAAAAAGACAAACAAAATAAAATACACTCTAAAGTAAGACCAAGCAAATTCCCCAAAATATTAAGCGAACTAAATAATTGCCAATCCCCGGCAACAGCGCCAAAAACTTGATACGCAAATTGCTAACCGCAAGTGTACGGGCCCAAGTTATAATATAGTGATTTAAAATCGAATGTCGTCCTCTGGATTGGTTTTCTAGTTCCCCTAATTATTAAAGGTATATTTGCCCAATTTTATTTAGAGAAAATAAACGAGAGATATGCAAAATAATTAAAAACTAATAAAAGCAATAAAATGTGGAAACTCAATGGAGAAAGGCCTTAGGGAATTGATTTCACCAATTAGATGCATGAATTAACCAAACGAATAATTAAGAACAAATTCGTAACAAGTTTATAAACCAAGGATTATGAATAATTAAAAGCCTCTCCCGAGTGCAATTAATCCTTTGAGCAAATTAAGAAATTGATATCCCTATCTAATTCCAACAATAAGGCTAAGCAATAAGAACAACCCTCATGACGGTTTCTCAAGCAATTCCTAATCTCCTGATTTACGAATTACCTAAGTCATGCAATTGAAAGTCTAATCTAAACTACCCTCTCCCAAGCGATTAGTTCAGAAACAACAACATACAATCCGTGATCAAGAGATTATAAGCATTAATCATACAATTGCATAAATAAACCGCGTTACGAAACGTCCTAAAAAGCCGTAAATTAATCCATACAAACTAATGGCTACATCAAGCCCCTAAGAAACGAAATCTAGCTACACATGGTCTCTAAAATACAATCGAAATATGTCCCAAACATGCTACAAATCAATACAAGAAATAAGGGAGAAAGATTAAACTCGTTGGTCGTGATTCCCGTGCGTTCCCGTCACGAACCTCTCGATCCAAGCTCCTCGAATCAAGCTCCCTCGCTCTCTGCCTTGTTCTGTCCATTTTCTCTCACTAGAAATCGTTTTTCTCTCTCCAAAACAGCTCCCCCAATCTGAAAGCATCGTTTTCTTTAAATACTGTCGAATCTGCGTGACAGCGTCGAGACGCTGAGGACATAGCGTCGCGACGCTGTTGCGCGTACGCCCTAATTAAATCTGGAAAGTTCGCAGCGTCGAGACGCTATGGGGGTAGCGTCTCGACGCTGCCCCGAATTCGCACGCCTCCTGACTTGCGCCCAGCGTTGAGACGCTCCAAGGGCTAGCGTCTCAACGCTAGGCCTTTAATTTCCTTTTCTTAAATTCTTTTCTTGGCCCGAACTAATTCTTTCACTCCTAAATTACTGGTAGTGCTCAAAAATGTCGATTTCCATTGAAACACTTGATTCCTACAAAACAAAACCAAATAGAGATAAAAATGCCCAAATAATACTCAAGACTAACGGTAAAATTATATAAAATATAGCACAATAAATTGCGCTATCATATATGACATGAAAATGTGTGTTTGTGTTGGTTTGAGTAGCCTTATATGAAACTAGAGGTCAGAGGTTTGAGACTAGTTTGATGTAGTTTGGGGTAATTATTTTTATTTTCCCACAGTTCTTCAATTTTTGACCAAATTATTTTTATTTTCCTGGTTCTTCAATTTTTGGCGGGTTTAAGGAGATTTGATACGGTTCATGCATTGCTTGCACGGTTCAAGCATGTTTTGGCATTTTGGGGTCCGGTTCGTGCGGTCTAATCCGGTTCTGAAGCTGCAGAAAGGATGTTTTTAGGATAAAATAGCTTAAATTATTGTAATTTATGTACTTTATTTTATCCTAGGGGTCAATTAATCGGTTTATACGCTATTTAAATGCTTTATGGATGTCATTTAGATTTAAAATCCCACCTTATGTTATAAAGCATGCTCATGCATTTTATATATATTATAATTAGTTATAATGTATGGATTGAAATGCATGGTTTATTTTCATGAGATGTTTAATATATAGTTGAGCTATATTAATATCATGAAAAAGGATAAACATGATGCATACAATTACCTAGTTAAATATAAATAGTTATATTTAATAAAATTGTTTGCAACATGCTACTTTGATTTACCATTTTTGGCAATAATTTAATTGTTAATTTATTAATAATGGAAATCAAAGTTGCATTGAGCAAGACATCCATAGTTTAATATAATTGTTATATTAATTTCATGCAATGCAAGACAATTTATATAGTTTTATTACATTAACTTGAATATGATTGTTAATTATTTTAAAACTATAGTATGCATGACTATAGGGCTAATCATTAAAATTTTGAATAGTTTAAAATTGATGATTAAAAACCGTCAACCTATAATAAAGATTGCATGCAAACATATGATCATAGGTAAATGAATTGATTTTAAAATGTTTAAAATTAATTAGACCTAAGATCTCGTTAATTCTAATAGGATTAAAATTAATTCTTGCTTAGTTTTTTAAAAATAGTTTTAACCAACTAAGTAGGGCAAACATTACTATGATTATAAGGGAACTCTACCGGTAAAGTTCTGTCTAAGGTTGGGGGTACTTAAGTTGACGGTTTACGGAACACCTCCTACCTGGGAACTGACCCGGAATACCGGAGTTGAATTAATCATGGTTAAATGTTAGCATGCAATGTCACTAGGTTTATTAAAAGAGTTTAATACACCTAGATCTTTATAGTAAAGACTTTACATTACTATGGTTAAAAGGGAACTCTTCCGGTTACGTTCTGTCTAAGGCTGGAGGTATTTAAGCTGACGGTTTACTGAATACCTGCTACCTGGGAACAAACCACGGAACCTGAGTTGAAATAACCATAGTCATGTTAGAATACGGTGTTGCTAGGTTTGTTAAAAGTGTTTAATTCACTTAGAACATTACAATTCTCATTATAATAGTTATAATAGGATTAGACTTAGATAAATTGATTTAGCCGGATTTATCTAGGTTAATAAACCCTAAAATGTTCGGTAGGTCACTTTAGTGGGAGGTAAAATCAAAACTTGATTTAAATTGAGTTTTTACTCCTACGTCCCTATATTCGCAACGTGAGATCCATGCTCGGCTTTGTGTCGTTTTAGCACGACCTCCCTTCGGAAAGTGTTTGCATGAGTCAATAACAAGGTGAATGGGGAAAGTGGCCATAGTAAGTGGGAACGGGACACGTGTCAACGTATCCCTCGGTCACCACCCATAGGTCACAACGTGAGAGTCTCATGATCCGCCTGCGTGTTGTCCTGGAGCTACCATCCCTTCAGAGGGTCTGACAATAAGATTCGTAACACCGTGAACTCCTGGAAAGGATATGGTCACTTAGGCTAATTACCAACAGTTGTCTTTCCCTTCGATAGCCTATTGGTGTGTGCCTTTGAGATGTGAAAGTGGGAGGGTTACACTTACGAGGATGAGTTAAGTATGTTAACAAATCCTTGACCAAATAACGGTGGCTAATGCCTATAGGAATATGGGTTATTTCGGAATTAGAATTAGCTGAGAAGTGTCTCATTTCAAAGGATGAGTAGCTGATCACCCTTCGGTGGCATTGCTCTAAACCTCTGAAACATCGTTGCAAAACTAAATCAATAGTCTTAGGGTTCTATGATTGCTTGTTTTTGCTAAACTGATTGGATTGTATGCAATTGTTTATATTGCTCTTGTAATGGGTTAGTGCGATAAATAATCAAGTAATTTGTTATTTCAGCAATTCAATGATTAAATATGTGCATAGTCTTAAGCCTATAACGATGATTATACAACAAACTTAAACGATTAATTTGTGGCGAATATTTTAAGATTAGTCTTAACGGAGAAATCTTCTCATGCCCCAAATGTTTAATTCATTAAGAAGTGTTATTAATGAATGCGACATTGAGCCTTGCTCAGCCAAAGAATACTTGTCCAAAGACAGTAAATTCGATTTACTAGTCTTGGAAGCATAATTTGTGAAAAATGGTGATTCTACCCGAATACTTGATTCATAGTCACAAATCACGTTTGTTCTTCTTATTGAAAGGAATGAATTCCTGACAACAGCTTGATGCTATAGAGATAACTCTCAAAGTTTTGAACTACAGAGGTTATCTTGGGTGTAGCAATGGAGAACGTTAAATTATTTTTCCCAGTGGGAGCAAATACATATTATTAGATAATGTGTATATAATTCCTAAGATCAAAAGAAATTTGATTTTTGTATCTTATTGGCTGGAACAATGTTACTCTTTACCTTTCCCTTCTAACGCAGTTCATTTCAAGAAAGGGAGTTAACTTTTGTTCAGCTGAATTGAAAAATAACATAAATATTTTTAAGACTAATTAAGAGTAAGGCAGTCATAAATACTATGTTGCCTGAGGCTGCTACTACTCAAAGAAATGAAAGGCAAAAGATTTCTCCTAAAGGAAATACCTTCCTTTGGTTCTTAAGGTGTTAGGCTAGTTTTGATCTCAATATGATTGGGAGCTTAGTCTAGAGTAACTTCTAAGTTAGTTAGAAGAACACTCTCTAATACCAATTAAGTCATGCCTTATGGGCAATATGACTGATAGATCTTTTACTGGAAAAGAGCTAAAGAGCCCTTAGAGTTTGTACATTTGGATCCTTGTAGTCTAATATGTTAAAGCAGTGGGAGGGCATGAATAATTCATCTAGATTATAGATAATTATTCAAGGTATGTGTATCTCAACCTAATGCAACTTAAGTCTAAAGCTCTTGAGAAATTCAAAGTGGTTTGAGACTGAAGTTGGAAACTTGTTAGGTGAGATGATAAAAACACTTCGATCTGATCGAGGTGTAGAGTAGATGAGACTTGAGATTCCAAGACTATTTGATAGAACATGGAATTACATCTCAACTACCCCTGAAGCACCTTAAGAAAACGGTGTATCATATAGGAGAAATAGAACCCTATTGGATACGGTTCGATTCATTATGAGCTATGCTCATTTCCCTGACTCGTTTTTGGGGTCATGCAATGTTGACTGCAACACATATTTCGAACAACGTTCCATCAAAAGTGTTTCTGAAACATCTTTTGGATTGTGGATAAGACGTAAAAGTATTTTACGTTATTTTTGGGGAATTCAACACACGTGCTTGTGACTACATGTTGCAATTCTGAAGAGGTTAAAAATATGAGATAAATTAACTCTAGAATACTGTGCAAGTATACACAATCTAGCAGCAAGTGATAAGTATTTATCGTATCCATAGGGTCTTGAATTGCCTACCTCTATTGATTTAATTTGCCTTTTTAGTGATTTCAAATGGTTTGTTAAATTGATTGGGTTTTTAAATTGCTGAAACAAAAGAAATACGAAAGCAGTAAATGATTACAACTAGAGAAAACATAATGGAAACAGACATAGGTTAAGACTTTTGTAATTGTTTATAAAGATGCTCCATCAATTCTTTTGATCCGTCAATCTCATGCAGTATTATCAGTGGGATCCTCCCGAAACTCTGGATTTTTTGGAATATGTTTCAAAACAATTGAAGCTCTACCAATCAAGCACTAGGCAACTGGCTATCCCTAACTCAGTCACTGGCGTTCACCAATACACAATGATCTAGTGTGAATTATTGCCACACAACTCCTAAATCATCCCTGAAACTAGGAGAAGCTATACATACCTGCTAGCTAGGCGGGCACATAATGAAATTAAAGATCAACAATAATTCAAGATGATCATGATCAAATAGAATTTCCAGATTTATAAATATAACAACCGCATAATTCTTAACCTATGCCTACAAAGCAATTAGTTCATGATTGAAAACATAAAATACGTTACAATCTCGATAAGCACATCCATATTACGAAATACACAAGAAATACTAATCCTTTTCAGCAAATGGGGATGAAACGGCTGCTCCAAACCATCAAGAACATGGAAGACTTCGTCTCCTTGAGTGGAATCGCAAATGGTCTTCTTAGACCTCCATTCCGCCGTCAATTCGGCCTCCGGCCGATTGATTCGGTCTCCCAATCGTGAATGCCTTTATCTTTGACGGCTCTCTTTGCTTCTTGCATCTTGGTCCCCTTTTATAGGCATGGGAAGGTGAGATTGGCTGTCGAGGTCAATGTGAGAAGGCCTTAGAAGGCAAGAATCCACAATCTTCAGAGATTTGATACCAGATTGGGGATTTTCGGACGATTCTGTGAAGATCCTGCAAATCTCGGTATTCTATTGGAAAGCCTAGTTGTAGCCACATATTGGGCACAATTCTTCATCTACACAACTTTGACAATTATGTCTTCAACATGGGGCTACTTTCCTTATACGGCTTGCGGGTGCATTCTGATCACATATCCCACATCCTCAAGTCCAGATGCAGGCGCAATTCTTCAGCTTTAACTTCTATTGCTTCGCTACCTTTAATCTCTTCTTGCGAGCACATCCTCCTCGCAAAGTCTTCTGCACAAAAACATTAAATTGGATAAATTCTTACAAAAATAATCTCCTTTTGTACATTTTAAGCTTAAATTCTATAATTCTAAGATTTTCTTCATGATTCTACAACTTTTGCTAAAATGACTCGAAATGATAAGGATTTAAACACAAAGTCTTTGCTTTCCAAACAATAACTTGGGCTTTTAAGGCTAAATAATGCACATAAATGAGCGTTATCAGCTATTGTGATTAATATGACCTAATTTTAAGTGCAAAAAATGAGTATCATTACTACAAGGAGAAATTCATTGCCTTTTATTTCTTTGAGTAGTAGCAGTCTTATACAACTCAGTGTTCATGACTGCTTTACTCTCGATTGGTCTTAAAACATATAAATTATTTTCCAGTTTAGCTGAACAAATATTAACTCCCTTTCTTGAAATGAATAATTCATTCACTGAGAAAGATATGGAGTAATCTTGTTCAACCATACAAGATATAGAAATCAAAATTCTTTCGATCTTTAAAACAACATACACAATATCTAATAATATGTATTTATTTTGACTGAAAAATAATTTGATGTTCCCCACTGCTATAGCTGAGACGTGATACCACGCATAACGAGCTATATTTCCCGATAGAGTTTAGTTAGTCTTTGAGTAATATTTGGACAATCTAATGCATTTTCATATACTTTTTGTAGGAATTAGTTATTTGAGTTAAATCGAGAAATTGGATTTGATCGGGTGTTCAAGACGCTAAAAGAAGCCAAAGAAACGAAAAGGAATCAAGTTGGAGGCTTATCGGGTGTTCTGGACGGTAAAAGATACCACGCTGCTCTCTTTGCGTCTCGACGCTAGCAACTTTCCTTTTCTGATTAGGGTGATAAACAGAACAGCATCGAGACGTTGTCCCTAGCATCTCAACTCTGTCAATATTTTCCTTATAAATAGAATATGATGTGCTACGAATTAGGGGAGTTCATTTGATGCAATTTTAGCCCTAAAATCAACTAGAGACCTTCTGTGAGATAGTGATTCAAGGCTTAGCTCGTGTAGATCGTGACAAGGACGTGCGGTGTCAGCGACAATAGCGTTTTTTCTCTTTTCCTTCCTTTCTTTAGTTGTTTTAATGGCTTTTTCAGACTAGGTTTATATCGTAACGTAGTGTATGAGTAGCTAAGTTTGTTTTCTTTGGGATTGATGTAGCCCTTTGGGCGTTGTAGGATTGATTGATGGATGTTTATTGCTTTTAACTCATTTATGCAATTTCATGTCTTTTATGCTTTTAATTCACTGACCATGAGTTAATTGATGTTATCTCTAATTCATGCTCAGTGTTGGGTGTACCGCAAGCGTACGGTTGCCACAAGTAATATAAAATGGTAGAGTACCGAGTATCAATTCCATAGGGAGGAGTGATTCAGACTATATAATAGAATAAGCACAAAAAAAAACTAAGATGTATTATTATTTAGGGACCTAATCATGATGAGAGAATCAAACAAAATTTAAAGGCAAACAATGAAGTAAATTGATCAAGCAAATTGGCAAAGAGGATGGCAGAGTCGAATGAAAGGCAGGGTCTTGAAATCCGGAATATAGCTTATTACTTATTCTAATCACCTAATCTTGCGTCCGACTAATTATAGACCTAGAATCTCCGTTAATTACATAGGATCTCCTTTTGGTTTCCCCTAATTATAACTAACTCATTTTAATAACCTATGTGTCCTTAGTGCTATTAAACGGGTTAATTAATGAGCCTTGATTCATTGTCAATCTCTAAGCCTAACCAACTACTCTCGCTGTCACTACGAGCAGTTAAGCCTAGTTCAGTGGGTTATGACCTGACTTAGTTTCTCTCCGTCGAGTTTCTACTAAGTATCTAATCACTATAAAATTGGCCAGATTCTATAGAGCATTACAAGCACCAATACAAATAATCAGTATAATGGACACAAAGATAGACGATCAAAATAACAATTAACTATATTCTTTCATTCAAGACCCGCAAACTAGGATTTAGCTATACATATATACCAAAATTTCTCGTCTATACATAATGGAAAGCATAAATGAACAAATAGAGTTTAGGAGATGAACCGTAGAGGAACCCCTCGCTTGTGCCTTGGATACTCCTCGTTACAAGATCCCAAGCACTCCAAAAAATGCCCAATACAAGAATTTTCACTCTCCTTTCAACTCGACCCTCAAAGGTGGCTCAAAGAGCCTTCAAAAGACTAAAAGAATGGAATGGGATGATTTCTTGATGATCAAAATGGGGAGAGAGTCGCGCCTTATATAGGCCTCCAGGGGGCACAGCGTCGCGACGCTGACGTCACAGTGTGGTGACGCTGTGACGTAATCTGTTTGGGCGCCAAGACATCCCAACATAAAGATGCCAAGGGACAGAGTCTCGACGCTGTCCTTCGGCTGGAACTTTCCAGATCGCACCTTTGCTTGAATTTTGGGCTTCCTCTCCATTTTTTTGGCTCAATTGACTTCCATGTTGGGTCTTGGACTACTCCCACTTGACCCACCATGATCTTCTAAGACTAGTCTTAATGAATTTGGGCTTCTTTTATCCTTTTTTTCTCCAATTTTCTACCAAAACTCCTAGGGACCAAAATTAATCAATTAAATGAATTTATATAATAAAAACACAATAAAGCACATCAAAAGCTATTAAATTTAAGGACAAAATAGTAGCATTTATGCATGTTATCACTTGGGAGAGGGGATTTAGTTTAGATAAAGAAATTGCATAACTAGAATAATCTTAAGATTGGGAGATTTAGGATTGTTGTAGAAATCACTAATAGGATTCAATTTAATTCATGCATGTGAACGAATCTAGATAGGGACATCAGACTGGTCATATGCGTGAGAATTATTTATGCTCGGGAGAAATAAATATGAGAATAGAAAATCCTAGATTTATGTGTAATTGCATGTCCATACATCCATTAATTAATTCACAACGCCAATATGTGAAATCAATTCCCTAAGTTTTTCATCATTTGAATTCCACATCTTTTTAGCTTTTGTGTTTTGTAATCTCTTTCTCATTAAGCTTTATTCCCTAAATAAAATTGGACATAAGTATTTGCGGTAATTAATTTGACTAGAAACCCAATCCAGAGGATGACACTCGTTAACACGAAAACACTATATTAAAACTTGATCCGTGCGCTTGCAGTAGGAAAAATTCACATCAAGTTTTTGCCGCCATTGATAGGGATTGGCATATTTAGTTAAGTTGATATCGTGAAAAAATTGTTTGATCTTAATTTAGGGTGTATTTTTATTTTTTTAGGTAGATTGCATTTTTTTCCTTATTTGCTTTCTTTCCATATTTGTTTTTTTTTCTTTTTTTAGTGCTTTCCTTATTTGTTTGATTTTTTCCTTATTTGTCTTTTCCTTATTTAGTTTAGTTTCTTCCTTTTCTATTTTGTTTTCCTTTTTTGTTTTCTTTCTTTTATGTTCGAGTCTTAGTCCTTTGTTCTTGTTGGACCATTATTTGGTGTTTGCATCTTGATAGCCTAATTATCGTTGATACTTCAATTGATTTGAATGAATTTTTATAACTTTTGGTGGCCCGTTAGGGAATCTGTGCCCGAAGAATCAACATCATTTTCCAATTCTTCATTTTCAAGTTATACCCCTTTAAAAGAAAATTCTTCCTTAGAAAACTTACTTCAAAATTATATTGAGGAGTCTAGAGCACAAAGTTTAAAATTTGATGAACTTATAAAAGGACTTCAGACCTCAAAGGAAGTTAGTGAGGTGGGATCCACTTCCATAGGTTGTCCAATGAGTCATGTGGCCATTGATTCATTAGCACCCATCCAGGAGCTTAATTCTTTCAATATTACTAAGGTTGAGCAATTAGGGGTGAGTTGCATAAATAGTGGGGAAGAATTGTAGAGTTGTAGCACCTACCAAGAACATGTTTGTGAGGAAGAAAAAGAAAATGAGCTTGTAGGGAGAGTTTGAGGTTGAAAAGCCTCCGTCTGTTTTATCTTCTCCATCCTCTGTAGTTTATGATTGTTCTTTTTTCTATTCTCATGAGTCAGTTCTTGCATCCGAGTCTCTTTATTTTGATCTTTCTCCTCTTATGCTTATTTTTTCCTAAAATACCAAAAATAATTTTGTTTCAGGGGCCCATGAGAAGTGACGGGACTTGACGAAGGTCCAAGCCAAATAAGAAGGACAAGCAAAAATAAATAAATATTGAATTTAAAAGAAACAAAATAAAGCATGTAGAGAAATAAGATGGAAATCAATAACATGAAAGGGATCGCTGGATTGGGATTTCTTATGCTTGATTCAATTTCGATTGGCTTCCTAGTTTTCTCTAATAATTATTCTATGTTGATTTCATTAGTCCGGTCGGCTTCTGGGTTACTCGGAGGACCCCCTACACTAACCTGTGCTAATTAACTTGCTAATCGTGAATTATGCAATTAACAAGATTAATTAATATATTCTTTATCGCTCGCCACCCCTCATACATAAAATAGCAACCATCTGAGACCTTGCAACGGTCACTAAATTATATCTATCTAGTTTTAGATTAAGCAGTTTCACAATCACCTATTTAAAATAGCCGCTTTGGGATCGTGGGTCCGAAAATGTATTAACTAAATTCAAATGCAATTCGAATCTAATTCCTACAACCTTTAACATGCATCCTAGGCCTATCAAGGGTCGTCTCACGTAGAGAGTGGCTTGCCTCAACCTAGTGGCTATCTAAAAATAACTGATTGAATACACAAGCAGTAGTCACATAGGGTCGTCAATCCTAACAGACTAGCCTCATGTATTGGTTTAAACGGGATAACATGCAAAACCTAATGAAAAGACAACAAGAACAGTACAATAAACTCCAGAAAACTCAGCCAATATGAATAGAAATCAAAACATAATCTCAATCCAATGATCTAAATGCGATTAGCTATTTGTTGGGCTTCCAGAGTGAGTAAAAATAAGGTAAAAATTAACTCTAGAATTCTGTTCAAGTATACACAATCCACAGCAAGTAATAAGTATTTATCGAATCCAGGGTCTGAATTAGCTCTCACTTTATCTATTTTGTTTAGCTTTTCAATGGTTTCAAAAGTGGTTAAAATGATTGATTTTTATAGTATGCTAAAGCAAAAGAAATGACAGAGCATAAAATAAACAAATAAGCAGACAGATTAGAAACAGGCGTTGGTCAGGATTCAGTGATTGTTTTAAAAGATGCTCTAGCAATATTATTGATTATGCAAAACTCTTGCAGTCTTATTAGCAGGATCCTCTAGGAACTCTGGAATTTTTAGAATGTGTTTCAACTCCAATGACGCACAACCGATCAGGCACTAGGCAACTGGCTATCCCTAGCTCAATCATTGGTGTTCACCAATACACAATAATCTAGTGTGATTAAATGTCACACACTTCCCAAATCATCCCTGAAACTAGGAAGTGATATTCATACCGGCTGGCCAAGCGGGCACGAAATGTAAATAAGCACAACAAATAATCAAGATGCATCAAATCAACATATATTGCATAAAGATTAATCACATCAATTACATATTTCCTAACCAACACCTAAAGTTACTTAGTTCATAAAGTGCATAGTAACACACGTTACAATCTGAGTAAGTGCATCCATAATTACAAAGTATTATAAGAAAATACTAATTCCCTTAATAAACTCCGTAATTAATGGTCTTCTGAAGGTCTCCAATCTTTCTCCTCTATTCGGCTTCCAATAATGGAAATGAGAAATGATCTCTTCCCCACAAGTGGAATGAACTTGACTTGGCGGCTTTTCCCTTTTATAGAGTGAAGACAAGCTTGAATTAGGTTGACCTAGACACGTGGATGGCTCTCCTTGCTCCATAAATCTGAGAATAGCTTAACTAACTTCAATTCATTAAATTGGCTAACGAGCTGTGACGTGGCAGTTTTGCTCCCTACTTTGCTGCAGCGCAGATTTTGCTCCCTCAAGTCGCTCAGCAATATATTATGCACAAAATAACTTTCAAAGCATCCATTCTTCCAAATGGTTTAGAACATGCAATATTCATCTAAAAGCAACCCTATTTAGCACATATGACACACAAATCACTATAGAAATAAGACCTAAATAACTCTCTTTTGGAGAGTTATCACTATTCATAAACGAAGTAAAAATACAAATAGACATGAAAGAATCCATAAAATATGACCTAAAAATGTCTACAACAGTACTGGAACGTAAAAGAGGCAAAAGAAATCGTAAAATGACCAAATTTCTAACCTAACGGCAGACTAAACCGAGGCTACGTATTTATAGCAAACTCGTCGGCGTTGAGACGTTGCGAACTTTACATTCCGGATGAAAATCGTGTCGGCGTCGAGACGCTAGGGGTGGCGTCTCGATGTCGTCCCTGGTCCTTGCCTTGCTATTTATTTTCTCAGTCTTGTCTCATTTCTTCTCGGTATGAGGCTTCAATCTTCGACTTTTGGTGTCATTCTTTAGGCCCGCTTCAGCACAATTGGGTCTTTTCACCTCCTCGTCGCCCAAGACACCGAGATGGCTCCAAAACTCTGTAATTGGTCGGAATTAACACCAAATTAGCATCATCGGCTCCCGACATTGCCTAAGCTCAAAGAACCTGTAAATAAGACAAGTAAAGCATAAAATAACTCTAACAAGCTTATATTAAAGGCGATAAAATAAGACTATTTAGATCCTATCACGAAGCTAGTGAGCTTTCTAGCAATAATTAGATTTATCGATTCAAGAAAGACCCGAAGAAATATGAGAATTTTTATGTGTCTTGACAGTCCGCACAAGCACGTTAAGCTAAAGGGGTTAAACAAGCGCTTATGGGAGACAACCCAAGTTAGATTGTTTTTATTTTGTGTCTTTCATGTTTTTGTTGTTTTTGTTGTGTAGGAGTTCCCTTTGCTCTTGTCTTTACTTACTCTCATGAAACGGTCATCATTCCAGGATAGTATTGTTCACCCTTTTATTTTTCTTTATTGTTCTCATGCTTGTTGTATGCTTTAGTTTTTTATACATTGAGGACAATGCATGTTTTAAGTTTGGGGGGGAATGCTTTACTTGTTGAGCCCTTGAACATCTGAGTTCGGGCTATATTTTTGTGATCTTATTATGATTATGGCATATGGTTGTTTTTGGGATGCTATTTTTGCATGGTTATGGTTTCCTAGGATAGGCTTTCTTCTCAATTTTTAAGCTTTTGATGAGTTGTAAGCATGAGTGCCCCAAAAATGGAGACTTCTTAGAATTTTTCTAGGAGATGTCTTGCATTAGTAGAGTATTTTCTTTGGTTTAGAATTGGACTTGAATGCTTAAGAGCGAATTATTAGGTTCATATGTTTGTCGTCACCTCAATAGGTGTAGGGAAGAGTTAAAGAGTTAATTTTTTGCAAATTAGCATGTTTAATCTTACTTAGGAGGAATGAAATGAATATATGTTTATCATGCTCATAAAGAAAAATCATTCTTGTTTTTACTTTTGAAAGAAAAAATATAAAGTCATGATCATTTGTGTGCGCGATGCAATGTTTAATATTGTTTTAGGCAAAAATGAGCTACCTCTATTGTGATCAGTTAGGCCAATTAAGGGTTAAACTCGGGTTATGGATCCCTATGATGGGTGTGTGAAAGCTAGTGCCACTTTTAAATGCTTGATTCAATTTTAATATAAAGCACTTAGGTATGGATAAAAACAAACTAATTTGTTCCATTGGGTCATTAGTAAATCCTTAGTGCTAGTGTAGAGGGAAGATGAGTTGAGAGTTTAATAATCCAATCCCAAGCTAGTAGAGTCTAATCTAATTAAGTTAGATCTCTCATATGCAAGTTAATTTTGGAAAAATTTTGGTTTGTCTCCATCATTGGGCCTTATATGCATGTCTCTTAATTTCTTAATTATTGACTTTTGAGCCTTGAGGATTGAGTCATGTTTGTTGCATCTATTTACAACCTATGTTTGATTTTTAGTTTGCTCGAGGACTAGCAAAAGCTTAAGTTTAGGGGTGTTTGATAGCTCGCATAACGAGCTATTTTTCCTTATGTTTATTTGCTATTCCTTGAGATTAAATTGGTCAAAATTATGCACTTTAATGATGATTTTGTAGGAAATTCAATTTGGGATGAATCAGAGAATTTGGAAGATGTTCGAGTGTTTGGGATATAAAAAGAGGTAAAGGAAGAAAAGAAGAGGTCATGTCAGTGCTTCAGCAAGCCATTTTCCTAATAGCACAGCGTCGGGATGCTAGCCATTTTTTCCAAATCTGTTTTGCGCTACAACAACACAACGTCAAGATGCTGCACAAATTTGTTTCTATAAATATGAAGCAATTTTAGGCGACCAAGGGGAGTCCATTTGGTTAGATTTTAGCCCTAATTTCGACTGGAGACCTTCTGTGGGAGTTGATGCAAGGCCAAGAAGCAAGATTCAAGCGAGAAGACGTGGAGATCGTGATGGAGACGTGCGGTTTCAATGGATTCGAGTTTTTCCTTTCTCTTTCCCTTACCTTTTTTCTGTTTTTATGGCTTTTCTTTCAATTAGTGTTTGTAGTTTTAAGACTATGAATTGCTAGTTGTTTGTCTTAGGGATTGATGTAGTTGTTTAGTTTGTTGATTGATTTTTGGTATGAATATGTTTTTAATTTATTCATGTGATTGTGGTTAAATGCTTTCAATTACTTGATTACTAATTGAATGATTTGAGTGTTGAATCTTGCTCGGGAGAAGGATTTTGCCTAACTTTCTTTATTGATCGCATGACTAAAGTAGAAACTCTAAGATCGTGACGAAATTTAGAATAACTTTAGAAGTGTAACAAGGACTAAACCAAATAATGTCTTGCATGCTAATTGAAGGAGTGTACGATACACGAGTGGAAGCAATTCGGATCTAAACACTCAAATTTCCTTTAATGTTAGTTTAGAAAAACATGCATTCTTGAACTGAAAAACAGAGAAACTTTTGTACCAACCTTTTGGACAAAATTGAAGCAATCCGTGGACGATTTCTTTGGATAAACTTGTTGTAGACAACCACCGTGATCTTCCCCGCTATTCTCCGGCCTTAGAACGAGTTGTGGGACTCGAATGCGTGATGGAAATGAAGGAAAAAAAAGGTGAAATATAACCATCCAAGAGAGTTTTTTGAGCCTTTTGGTTTTAAAATTCAGCAACCATCATCTTTCTCCTCAGCTAAATCCCTCTTATATAGCAAAGTATCATGGACATTAAACTCACATGAAGAAGACAGCTGAAGGTTAATGGAATTAATCATCAAATTAGGTGTCATTACACCAAAGATACACAAAATGTGTTTTGCCAAAATTACATGAAATTCAATGAATAAATTTCATTTTAATTTCATTTTTCATATAACTAATTCAAAATTATTTTTTTATATTTAAACTAAAACACGTTAATTTAAATAAATAATTATTTAATCAATAATAAATAATTACACAAAACTCATTGCCTTTTTATAACCCGAGCATTTGAATACGAATCCCTATCCATATTCAAACCTCAATATGTATCGAATGCATAATACTAAATATTTAAATTTTATTTAAATATTGTCGACTCTCTCTACTATTAATTTAATTCACAGATTAAACTTTACCGTTAAATATATTAAACATAATTTAACGACAATTTTTCTAATTCGAGTTTGAACGTTTCAAACTTTCTCATCACTAATGTTCTAAGGTTTATTCCGTATGAGCTAGTAGGGGGACCTAATGGACCTACAAATCATGGGTTCCAACGATTCGTGATTAACTGATTAAACTCTTTTAACTCAGTTAACCAACATTCGTTAACTATTGGGACACTCCACTATAGCCCGATAGTTGAACTCCCCTCACTGTAGATATATTTATGTCCACCCGATATAACCATGATTAGTAAGTCGACCCTTCACGGGTTGTTCGTAACTAAGGCTGGGTCAAATGGTCGTTTTACCCCTAAAGTTACATCTTGTTCCTTAAGTCTCTAGCTGAGTCCCTAATGAACAATTGGTTTGTGGTCCCACCACTAAACCTAAAACCTTTCGGGCCAATGAGAGGGCGGGATCCCTTTGTTCATGTTCCGGAGTTAGTCACTTAAGGGAACAACCTCTCTACTATCCTTAAATTGGGTAGGAGTGAATTCCATTTTGCAAGACTATGTCCCCAGCTATCTACTAGTTCCTATCCTTGAAATGGGGGGTTTATTGAGTCGGCGATGTTGAGCCACTCTCACCCATGCAGATCTAAGGATAAGCCTAAATAATCAGGAGTTCATAGTTAGCTCAGGATTAAGATCGAGTTACCTAGGTCATCGCATTTGAAATAGTCAGTTTTGTCAGTAAACGACGTTATAAAGCAAGAGTGACTTATTTCTTGGTCATGGTCTTATGCAAACTCATTTGCATAGAACGCCCCCACTCGCATGTCTCTACATAAACGATTTAGGATCACATTGTTTGTACTCAAACAAAGTGGGCCGCATCATATAGTTTTCTTAGGATTAAGGTACCCAGCCTTATCCCTATACTATAGACCTGTTTAGGCTATTACTTGAACTTGATCCACGTTTATGTCACAACATATAGTTCAAGTACTCATGTCATAGCCAAGGATACAAGTTTATTGGATTTAAGGTTATTTATCGTGCATTTCACTCATTTAATAATCTTGAGTGAACCAAAACTCCATAACGACTTTATCGAACAAGTATATAATAATTTGTTTCATTCACTATCTACGAGTTTTAGGGCACCCACCCAACACTAATAAACTTAGATAGCGATATTAGGTTTATTGTATGCATGCAAATCAATTATGCTCGAGAGAGATAATTGCGATAAAAGTTTCCTTGGCTTGTAAAATAATTGCACGCTAAATTCATTCCTATTAATCAATCCTCAATCTCAAATAACGAAATCAATTCCCTAAGAGTTTTTCCACTTGAGTCTCCACCTTTTATTTTATGCTTTTTGTCTTTAAATTTATCTCTATCATTATGTTTTGCTCTATAAATAAAATTGGACAATATTATTGACGATACTTAATTTGCTAGAAAACAAATCCAGAGGACGACACTCGTTTAATCACGAAAACACTATATGATTACTTGACCAGTACACTTGCGGTAAGCAAATCGCGCATCAAACTCAGGGAGATTCGATGTATGAAGACTGAGGAGGACTTGAGTAAAAAGAGAGATGTAGAAGATGAAAAGAAAAAGAAATAAGAATAGAAAATAAGAGAAAATGAGAGAAAATAGGAGGAAGAAATACAAGAGGCCGAGAGGCCCATGAGAGAAGAAGAAGAAAGAATGAAAAGAGAAGAGGCCAAGAGGGCCAAAAGAGAGGAAGAAGAGAAAATGGAGGCCGAGAGGGCTAAAAAAGAAGAGGAGGAGATTAGAAGATTGGTAGTCAAACTCCAACTCCTAGAAGAAGAAAAAGCAAGAAGACAAACCCTTCGGGAAGAGGAAATCCAGAGGAAAGAAGCTGAAGACTTTTTTGCAGCTTTTGAGTCCGTACATAATGCTCAATCAGAGGGGGAAGTTCTACAAGAAAGGAAAAACATGGTCGTTGAAGGGCCATTTGAAGAAAAAACAGAAAATGAAGGAGGAGAGCAGAATAACCATTTAATCACCTCCTTCCTAACAACATCTTTCATTGCAGGGTTAAGCCTGCAGGGATTAAAGCCCTAGCGCAGCGGAAACGATATGAGAACTTTATCGGTTTAAATGTCGATTGGGAAACCAATACGACGGCAAAAAGAAACAATTTACAGCAGGAAAAATAAACATAAATCATGTTGTAAAAACTTATAAAACATGCTGGAAAAATTATCTAGAAACTCTAGATTTGGACCCTATCGATCCTAGTCCAAGAATGACTTACCCTTGTAGAAATTCTTGAACGTTTCGCCTTTTTCCCTTGATGTTTGCAGAAAAAACAGCAGCAAAAGGATCTTGTTCTCGCTGTAAAAACCTCACGAACACCACCACCAAAAGTTCACCGGTATTCTCTTGAAGGTTGAACGTAAGGGGCTTGTGGGAGCACAATCTCTAAGGATTTCTCTGGAAAAAACTTCTGTATTCACAGAGAGAGAGACCAAAAACGAGAGAGAGGGCGAGAGAGAGGGAGAGATGCGTGAGAGTGGGATATCTCGAAACTGAATGAAGACCCCTTCACTTAACCTATCGATCAGGAGAGGGCCACCTCACGCATAACATCGGGTAACTGATTAATCAGTTACCTGATGTTTTTAATTAATTATAAATTTAAAATTCAAAATTTAAATTATAATTAATTAAATTTTAATTAATCAATATTAATTAAAACAACATTAATTTAAATCTTATTTAAATTAATATCCCTCTTAACCTATAGTTTAATTAAATCAAATTTAATTAAACTAAATCAATTAATTAATTAAAAAATTAATAAAATTGAACATCATATATTCAATTATTATTCTCTGTCATAGAACTATAGTATTAATATACATCCAATGCACATTAATTATAACCTATTGTTTTAATATGAATCAAATTCATATTTTAGTTTAATATTCGAACCCCTTCGAATACTTAATTCAACCTTAGAAATTTACCTCAACGCCCTTATAGAGCTACAGATGGGACCTGATGGACCTACAGATCAGTAGCTCCAACGATATGAGATTAGTTGGCTAAACTCATTAACCAAGTTAATCAATATTCGTTAACTGTGGTTCACTCCACTAAAGAACCACAGCTGCACTCTTCTCACTGCAGATATATTTCTGTGTCCACGGATATCGAGCGTCAACAACAAGTTAGCCCTTCACGTGTGTTCGTATCCCAGCTAGGTCAAATTACCGTTTTACCCCTAGGCTACCTCTTGGTCCTTAAGTACCAGTGCTCCTCTAATGAACAACCTGTTTGAGGTCCAACCAACAAACAGAAATCCCTCCCGTGCCATAAAGAGGGTAGGGCCCTTTGTTCAAGACCCGGAGACACCACTTAAGGGAACACACCTCTACTTACCCTAATATCGGGAAGGAGTGAATTTCATCTTGTAAAACTATGTTCCCAGCTCCCCACTCGGTCTTGTCCCTAAAATGGTAGGCTTATTGAGTCGGCGAACAAGCCACTCTCACCCGTACAAATCAAAGGACAATCCCTCATGGACAGAAGTCCATAATCCACTCAGGATTAAGGCCAAGTTGCCTAGGTCATCCTAGTGAAATAGAAACCGAGCTAACTAACGGTGTTACAGTTAGTGGTAAACTATTTCGCGGTCCGGTCTTTGTGCAAACTCGTTGCACAGGATACCCCCACTCGCATGTCAACTACATGAACATGTTGGATCAATACGTTTGTATCAATATACAAAGTGGGTCGTATCCATAGTGTCACCAGGACAAGGTACCCAGCCTTATCCCTATACTACAGACCCTTTAGGCTAAAACTTGAACATTGATCCCCGTATGTCCCTACATACTAGTTCAAGCCTCATTCTATTAGCCTTGGATGTTTAGTTTATTGGATTAGGGTTATTAAGACAAGATATAATACAAACATTGAATAATACATCACTTTTATTAATGTTCGGTTAAATGTACATTTACTATCTATAGGAAATATGAATTTATCTACTTTAACTAAGACATCCTCAATCTTACCCTCAGGATATGTGATAGACCTATCAGCTAGTTGGAGTATGATTGTGGTAGGCCTAGCTTCACCAATACCTAGCTTCCGATAAACCGAAAGAGGCATAAGGTTAATGTTTGCGCCTAAATCACAAAGTGCTCTACCCAACTCTTTTCCACCTGTAGAAACATGAATAGTAAATGACCCTGGATCCTTAGCCTTGGTTGGTGGCCCATTCTTAATAATAGCACTACATTCCTTAGTAAGAGATACAATTTCTAACTCTCCTAGCCTCTTCTTTTTAGTTAAGATATCCTTAAGAAATTTTGCATAATTTGACATTTGCTCTATAGCTTCCACTAAATGAATATTTATATGCAATTGCTTAAGAATCTCTAAAAACTTCTTAAATTGACCATCATGGTTCTTAAACTTCTGCCTTTGTGGAAAAGGTAGAGGTGGTACATAAGGTGGGGGAGGTACATAGGTTGGTTCTACATTTGGAACATAACTAGTTGCTCCAGCATTTTTATTGCTGCCTCCATCATTTTTACAAGACTCCAACTCTTTCTCAACAACATCATTTTTATCACTAGTCTTCTCTACATCCTAGGGTTTGCTAGGCTCTCTTCTCTCTTCTAGTGGCTTACCACTCCTTAGAGTCACTGCCTGCACCTGCTCCTTACCTTCCCTTCTAGGGTGCTCAACATCTGAAGGAAGTTTCCCTTGAGGTCGTGCCTTCAGCTCATTAGCTAGCTGACCCACTTGCAATTCCAGGCCTCTCAATGAAGCTTGATTACTTTGAACTACGACATCATTACAAGCCATATATTATTTCATCAACGTCTCCAGAGAACTCTCTCAATTTTGTTGGGGCATCACCTGCTTATTTTGTTGCAGCATGCCCTGCGAATTAGCAAATCCTGATTGGTTCGCAACCTTTTGTTGTGCTTGGGGGGCTTGCAAATTACTTCCTTGCCCTCTCCACGCAAAGTTAGGGTGGTTACGCCAACCTGGATTATAAAAATTTGAATATGAGTTATTCCTTTGATTATTACCTACAAAAAACATCGAAGCTGAATTGGTAGGATAAAACTCATAATTATGCTCTTCACCACAATAGACACAAGATTCTTCTGTAACTTGATTTACAACTGCAGCAGGCTCCACCACTGGAGGCTGCTGAACATGGCTAACTACAGTTACGTTTTTAAGAGCATTAGCTAACATTATTATATCGGCCCTAATGGTAGACACACCATCAACTTCTATCACACTCTTACTTTCTTACTAGAGCCTCTAACATCCGACCACTGACAACTATTGGTTGATATTCTCTCTAAAATTTCATGGGCTTCATTAAAAGTTTTTGCCAAAAGGGCCCCTCCCACAGAAGCATCGACCATTCCTTGGGTTGCTACGTTTACCCATTGTAAAATGTTTCCATTTGCATACAATGAGGTAAACCGTGGTGGGGGCACTTTCGCAAAAGCTCCTTAAACCTCTCCCAAGCCTCACTAAAAGTTTCCTCTTCGAGTTGTCTAAATCTCACTATCTCACTCCTCAACTTGGCATTCCTAGTTGGTGGAAAATACTTGCTAAGAAATTTTTCCACTAACTCATTCCAAGTACTAATTGATCCTGGAGCAAACAAATTTAACCACGTCGTTGCTCCATCTCTAAGAAAATACGGGAACAAAGTTAATCTAAGGGCATCTCTCGACACTCCCTGAATAACAAACGAATCACTAACTTCTAGAAAAGACTTAAGATGTAAATGGGGGTCCTCAGATGGTAAACCATGGAATTGACCCACGGTCTACAACATCTGAAACATTAACGGTTTCATTTCAAAATTTGCTGCCTCAATTTGAGGACGCACAATTCCTGGATTTAACTCATCAAACATCGAAAAAGCATACGCTCGAATGGCTCCGGCCCTATCATTCGCCACAAGAATAGGGTTCTCAGCCTGATTATTTTGTTGTCCATTTTGCTCCAACGGTGGATTTTGTTGCAGCTCACAGTTCCGCTGGGGATCAGCTTGATCTTCTGGAATATTTGGAAGATGCAAAAGGGCATCCATCGGATTGATATTTCTTTGTTGTTCTCTCCTTCTCCTTCTAAATGTTCGCTCAATCTCTGGATCAAGTTCAAATCTCACCCCCGGAGGATCACTCATACATCAATCTCACACCTACGAAACAAAAAGAAACAAGAAAAAAGTTCACGCACCAAATCACTAAAACACATACACAAAATAGATTAGATAAAAACTAATTCAATTCCCCGGAAACGGCGCCAAAAACTTATTGCCTTTCCAGAGTGGTTAAAAATATTATATAAATTGACTCTAGAATACTATGCAAAGTGCACATAATCCGCAACAAGTGATAAGTAATTTATCATATCCACGAGGTTTTGAATAGTCTCACTTTACCTATTTGGTTTAGTCTTTTTAGTGATTTCAAAGTTGATAAAATGATTGGGTTTTGAAATAATGCTGGAACAAAAGAAATAACAGTGCAGAAATGTAAACGGATAAAGAAGACAGATTGGAAACAAACGCTGGTTAAGACTTCTGTATTTATTAAAAGATGCTCTAGCAATTATATTGATGAGGCAATCTCTCGCAGTCTTATCAGCAAGATCCTCCCGAAACTCTAGATTTTTTGGAATGTGTTTCAACATCAATGATACTCTACCGATCAAGCACTAGGCAACTGGCTATCCCTAACTTAGTCACTAGTGTTCATCAACACATAATTGTCTAGTGTGATTACAAGCCACACATCCCTTAAATCATCCCTGAAACTAAGAGAAGTTATTCATATCGGCTGGCTAGGTGGGCACAAAATGATATTAAACACAACAAGTAACCAAGATGCTCAAAATCAATATAAATTGCCAAATTATTAAGGAAATGACAATTACATAGCCCTAACCAACACCTAAAGTAAATTAGTTCATTAAATTGGAAACAACACACGTTACAATCTGTTCAGGTGCATCCATAGCTACAAACATTTACAAGAAAGAATAAATCTCCTTGAAGAAATCCGTAGTTAATGGTCTTCTTAGGTCTCCAATTGTTCCTCCTCTATTCGGCTCCAAGGATGGAAAGAATTAGACTTTCCTCTTCGAATGCTTTGACTTGAGACGACTACTTCCTTTTATCGAGTGTAGTCAACCCTAATTAGGTCAAATATTACACGTGGAATGCTCTCCAAGCTTCCAAGATCTGAGATTGCTTCCGAAAAACACCACCTCATTAATGAATCACGTGCAACCCACATGACCAGTTTTGCTCTCGGCTTTGCTGGATCATGGAATTTGCTCCCTACAAAAGAACTTCCAAAGCATCAATTCCTATAAATAGGTGATAAGACCAATTTATTATACACTTAGAATCTCCCAATTTGCTTATCTTAGTTGAATTCCTTGCGAAAAATGCTTTAAAATGAGTATAATATGTCTATAGGTCCTCGTCGGAGCTTTGGAAGCGATTCGGGGCTTAAACGAGCAAATCCGGAGCATGAAATGACCATTTTGCCCCTGGAGTTGTCGCTGCGTCGAGACGTTGTCATATAAGGGTCGGGACGCTGCTCAAATAAGGAAAATCTCGTGGGCGACGCTGCACCCATAGTGTCTCGACGCTATGATGATCCGAGAGATTCATTCCATATCTGAAGGCCTAGCGTCGCGACGCTGCATCCTAGCGTCTCGACGCTAGGCAGTTTTCCAAAATTGAAATTTTCCAAATTTGGCTGGAAGTTTTCCATGTTTGAAGACCCAATTCAGCACCATTCTACCACGAATTGGAGGCCAAGAAATTCTATAAATAGAGGCCTTTGGTGTAGGTTTAGAATCATCCCTCCACACACAATTCACTACAACTTTGTAGTCCATCTCTCTCCCCCTTTTCCACCATTCTTCTTAGTTTTAGTTTTTTATTACTTTATTTGATGTATTCCATGAAGAAGCAAGCTTGCTCTTATTCCATGAGAAGCTAAGCTCTTCATTCATGTAACCGGGAAGTCAAGAGTAAGTTCATATTCTTTTAATGGAATTTCTTGTTTGAATTATTAAAGAATGTTTATGTGATTTTAGTTCTTTTTCTATAAATTTAGTTTGTGGTAGGAATGATTGACAACCTTGACCGCGCCCACTCTAAATTTACATGCTAAATCTTAGTAGCATATAGGTTAACGTTATGTTTATACGCATGCGTCCCTAGAACTAAATGATTTAATTTATTGTAATTGTGGTTTGTTGCCCGTTGCATGTGAATTAACTCGGTTATATCCCATTGCGGTTTAGGTTAATTAATCGCCCAATTAATTAGTTTAAACTAGAATCAAACTTAGCGTTTGCATGTTTGTGATAGTGGATCATGATTCTCGGTTTGTTGCCGGAATACGCCGGACTTAAACTTGTTTTGATTTATTAGTGAAATTGATGATTTAATTGAATTGAACTTACCATGACTAACCCGGTTGCATGATTTTTGAGGTATTGCTATCTTTCCTTAATTTGATTTTCTACTTTCCTTTTACAACATTTTCCTTAATTAGTTTCCTTCCCATATTTACTTTCTTTCCATATACAAAATTCCCCCCTTTTGGTTACCTAAAGCAAATAAGGAAATTAAGATTTGTTTGCATAGTCTCCCTGTGATCGACCCCGACCGCTACGACTACAAGTTAGCTTTAGAGGTTGAGGATTATAAATTTATTTTATAAAAGATCTCGACAATTTATTCCATCAATAGAATAAAACACACTATATTCATCTAATAACACACCTATTTGGCACAAATAACTTATAAATCATGATAGAAATAAGGCCTAAATAACTCCATTTTAGAGAGTTATCATAAGACCAAGACAAAATCGAGAAAAAAAGGCAACAAGGCTCAGATTGGGGACGGCGTCGAGACGCTACCCCTAGCGTCTCGATGCTGACGCAAACTCGACACGGAGATCAAAGTTCATGGCGTCGAGACGCTGCGTTGTTTTCTATAAATATAGGGCTTCAGTTTAGTCCGCCGTTAGGTTAGATTTTTGGTCCTTTTACGATTGTTTTCACCCCTTTATGTTTTCATCTACTGTGTAGACCTTTTTATGTCAATTTTTATGTATTCTTTTGAAGGATTTAAATTCTGTAATTTCGTAAAGCGAAAGCGTGATTGGGACCGATTCATAATTAATTTTGTTTAATCTAAAATATCAATACATTGGCAATAATATTAGAACTATTCTAAATATATATTAAGGCTAAGCATACAAAAATATTAGACCTAAATCTAATTTATAAAGTAACAAATTACTTACTCTCATTGACGACTCAGATTAAATTCACCAACTGCATGTGAATTAATCACGAACTAGTGTGAACACCACCACTATGGCTACACCGGTATGACTCTGAGACTTCTAGAGGCAGGAGACTGGTGGGAGTCTAGAGGAAGCCTTGAGAGGAATTCTCTGAGAGAAGGAGAATGAATGGGATACCTTTCACCCCACCTCAGGGGTCCTATTTATAGGTAAAGGCCAAGACCTTTTTCCTAATAGGAAAAGGAAGACCTCTTCCTAATAGGAAAAAGGTCTCTAATTTTAATAAATAATTAATTAATTTCCCTAATTAAATATCATATATTTAATATTAGGAATTTTATTAAAATTAAAATTAATATGAATCCAATTCATATTAAATTTATTTGAACTCTTTCAAATATTTTCTTTCCTAGTAGGAAAAGGTCTCTAATTTTAATAAATAATTAATTAATTAACCCAATTAAATATCATATATTTAATCTTAGGGATTTTATTAAAATTAAAATTAATATGAATCCAATTCAAATTAAATTTATTTGAACTCTTTCAAATATTTTCTCTCAAGAATTAATTTTTGAAATTAATTGAAAAATTATATTATAAAGTTTCATAAACTTTATATTATAATGCATCAATATACATTATACAGTTCCCCAAATAAATTGAACACTATCAATTTACAATTTATACTTAATTGCCTCAAGTCTCTTTACGAGCTACCAGTGGGACCTAATGGACCTACAAATCAGAAGCTCCAACGATACGAGACTAATTGGCCAAACTCATTGACAAACTTTAGTCAACATTCGTTAACTGTGGGTCACTCCACTAAAGACCCACAGCTGCACTCTTCTCACTGTAGAATATTTTTGTGTCCATGGATATCAACCAAGCAGTAAGTCAATCCTTCACGTGTGTTCGTAACACCAGTTGGGTCAAATTATGGTTTTACCCCTGGCTTACCTTTGGTTCCTTAAGTACCACTGATTCCTCTAATGAACAAGTTGTTTAGAGTCCAACCACTAAACAAGAGTTCCTCTCGGGCCAGGAGAGGACGACGCGCCTTTGTTCAAGCCCCGGAATCAGCCCTTAAGGGAACACACATCTACTTACCCCAATAGGGGAAGGAGTGAATTTCATCTTGTACTGTTATGTTCCCAGCCCCATTCGGTCTTGCCCCTGAAATGGTAGGATTATTGAGTCGGCGAACTGGCCACTCTCACCCATACAAATCTAAGGACAATCCCTCCCGAAAGGGGTTCATAACAGACTCAGGATTGAGATTGAGTTACCTAGGTCATCCTATTGAAATAGAAACCTAAACTAGTTAACGACGTTACATCTAGTGGTTACTATTTCACGGTCCGGTCTTATGCAAACTCATTGCATAGGATACCCCCACCCGCATGTCTCCTACATGGATGCTTTGGATCATTGCATCTGTATCGAATACAAGATGGGTCGTATCACATAGTGTCACCAGGTTAAGGTACCCAGCCTTATCCCTATACTATAGACCTCTTAGGTTGTTACTTGGACACTGATCCTCGTATGTCCCCACATACTAGTCCAAGTTTCATTTAAACAACCTTGGATCTTAGTTTATTGGATTTAAGGTTTATTAATGCAAACTCGATTATTCAATAACCAAATTACTGAATTACTCAAATAACACTTTATTTTCATTTACTATCTACGAGTTTTAGGGCATTGATAACTACCCAAAAGGTAGTTATTTAGGCCTCAATTATATAGGGATTTGTTGTCCTTTATGCTTATTAGGGTTGGTTTTGGATAGATATTACATGTTTTAACCCATTTGGAAGAATGGAAGCATTGGAAATTATTTTGTGTAGATTATGCTGCTGGGCGACTGGAGGGAGCAAATTCTGTGCTGCAGCAAAACTGGGAACAGAACTGCCACATCACAGCTCGTTAGCCTACTTCATAAACCAACTTCTGTTGAGTTATTTTCGGGATAAAGGAGCAAGGAGAGCCCTACACGTGTCCAAGTTGACCTAATTCAAGTCTCCTATCCTTCTATAAAAGGAAGTAGCCGTCAAAGTCAAATTCATTCCATGTTTTCCCTTGGAAGCCGAATATTTTAGAGAGATTGAAGATTATCAAGAACACCATCTTCCGCAAGCTGATTAGGGAGTTTATTTTCTTTATTAACTTGTGGTTATGGACATGCCTACTCAGATTGTAATTCGTATTCCTATGCCTGTTATGAACTAAGTATCTTAAGGTGTTGGTTAGGGATAATGTGATTATTGTGCTTCATCTATAGTAATATATTGACTATCGCATTTTGGTTAATTGTTGTGCTTATTCTCATTTTATGCCTGCCTGGCCAGCCGGTATGGATAGCTCTCTCTAGTTTCAGGGATGATTTAGAGGGTGTGTGGCAATTATCCACGCTACGATCATTGTGTATTGGTGAACGCCAGTGACTGAGCTAGGGATAGCCAGTTGCCTAGTGCTTGATCGGTCGCACTTCATTGGGTTTGAAACATATCCCAAAAGATCCGGAGTTCTGGGAGGAATCCGCTAATAATACTGCGAGAAATGCATGATCAATAATATTGCTAGAGCACATCTTAAATCAATCACTAAAACCTAACCAGCGCCTGTCTTTAATCTGTCTATCTATTTGTTTACTTATTGTTCTGTCATTTATTTTGCTTCAGCATAATTCTGATAAAACCAAATCATTTTACTATTCTTGAAACCATTGGAAAGTTACACAAAAATAGGTAGAGTGGAAACTAATTCAGGGCTCGGATTGACAATATTACTTGCTGCAGACTGTGTATACTTGCACGGGAATTCTAGAGTATTTTATATCATATTTTTACTCACTCTAGGAACCCAACAAGTTTTTGGCGCCGTTGCCGGGGACTTGAATAAGTTTTTATCTGATTTATTTTTGTGTATGTGTTTTAGTGGTTTGGTGCTAGAACTTTTGATTGTTTCTTTTTCTTTTTTTTTTTTTTTTTGCAGGTGTGATTTTGGTGCATGAGCGATCCGCCTGGGGTACGGTTTGAGCTTGATCCAGAAATTGGAAGGACATTTAGGAACAGAAGGAGGGAGCAGCGCAGAAGCCAGATGGAGAAGTGCCTCGTCTTCCGGAGGATCTTGAAGGTTCAGCAGCAGCAAACCCCCAACAGAATCCGTTGCTGCAGCAAAATCCACTGTTTGATCAAAATGAGCAGCAAAATAATCAGGCTGAGAATCCTATCTTGATAGCGAACGATAGGACCAGAGCCATTCGAGCGTATGCTGTCCCGATGTTTAATGAGTTGAATCCAGGGATTGCACGTCCCCAAATCCAAGCGGCAAAATTTGAAATCAAACCGGTAATGTTTCAGATGTTGCAAACCGTGGGGCAATTCCATCGTTTGTCGTCTGAAGACCCTCATTTACATCTTAAGTCTTTTCTAGGAGTTAGTGATTCTTTTGTAATTCAAGGAGTGCCTAGAGATGCTCTTAGATTAACTTTGTTCCCGTATTCTCTTAGAGATGGAGCAAAGTCATGGTTAAACTCTTTTGCTCCAGGATCAATTAGGACGTGGGATGAGTTAGCTGAAATTTTTTTGAGTATATATCTCCCACCTAATAGAAATGCTAAATTAAGGAGTGAAATAGTAGGGTTTAGGCAACTTGAGGATGAGACTTTTAGTGAGGCTTGGGAAAGGTTTAAGGAGCTTTTGCGAAAATGTCCCCACCATGGTTTACCTCATTGTATTCAAATGGAAACATTCTACAATGGTTTAAATGGAGTAACCCAGGGTATGGTCGATGCCTAGGCAAGAGGGGCCCTTTTGGCAAAAACGTTTGATGAAGCCTATGAAATTTTAGAAAGAATATCTATTAATAGTTGTCAGTGGTCGGATGTTAGAGGCACTATTAAAAAGGTTAAGAGTGTGTTAGAGGTTAATGGTGTGTCCACCATTAGGGCTGATCTTGCTATGATTGCTAATGCTCTTAAGAATGTGACAGTGATTAGTCATCAGCAGCCACCAGCTATGGAGCCTACTGCAGTGGTGAACCAAGTCACGGACGAAGCATGTGTCTATTGTGGTGAAGACCACAACTACGAGTTTTGCCCCAACAATCCAGCTTCTATGTTTTTTGTAGGTAATCAGAGCAACAACCCTTATTCTAACTTCTATAATCCAGGTTGGCGCAACCACCCCAACTTCTCATGGGGAGGTCAAGGAAATAACGTACAAGCGCAACAAAAGATGAACCAGCCGGGATTTGCAAGAGCGCAGGTAATGCCCCAGCAAAATAAGTAGGCTTTGCCCCAGCAAAATTCGGGAAACTCTCTCGAGGCAATGATGAAAGAATTTATGGCTCGCACAGATGCCGCAATTCAAAGTAATCAAGCTTCGATGAGGGCCCTGGAATTGCAAGTGGGTCAGCTAGCTAATGAGCTGAAGGCAAGGCCTCAAGGGAAACTTCCATCAGATACTGAACACCCTAGAAGGGAAGGTAAGGAGCAGGTAAAGGCAATTACTCTTAGGAGTGGTAAGCCATTAGAAGAGAGAATTGAGCCTAGTAAAACCCAAGTTATAGAGAAAAATGGTGATAGAAATAATATGTTGTCGAGAAAGAGTTGGAGTCTGGTCAGGGTGCTGGAAGCAGCAATAAAGATGCTGGAGCATCTGGTTCTGTTCCAGATGTGGAACCATCTTACGTGTCGCCCCCACCTTATGTACCACCTCTACCTTTTCCACAAAGGCAGAAGTCTAAGAATCAGGATGGTCAATTTAAAAAGTTTTTAGAGATTCTTAAGCAATTGCATATAAATATCCCTTTAGTAGAAGCTATTGAGCTAATGCCTAATTATGCTAAATTTCTTAAGGATATTTTGACTAAAAAGAAAAGATTAGGTGAGTTTGAAACTGTATCTCTTACTGAGGAGTGTAGTGCTATTCTTAAGAATGGGCTACCCCCCAAGGCTAAGGATCCAGGGTCATTTACCATACCTGTGTCTATAGGTGGAAAAGAATTAGGTAGAGCACTCTGTGATTTAGGCGCAAGCATTAACCTTATGCCTCTTTCGGTCTATCGGAAGTTGGGTATTGGTGAAGCTAGGCCTACCACAGTTACACTCCAATTAGCTGATAGGTCTATAACATATCCAGAGGGTAAAATTGAGGATGTCTTAGTAAAAGTGGATAAATTCATATTTCCTGTTGATTTTATTATTTTAGACTATGAGGCTGATAAAGTTGTCCCAATTATTCTAGGTCGTCCATTTTTGGCTATTGGTAGGGCATTAATAGATGTTCAAAAAGGGGAATTAACAATGAGAGTCTGTAATGAGGAAGTAAAATTTAATGTCTTTAAAGCCATGAAATATCCAGACGAAATGGAGGATTGCTCCTTCATCAGGATTCTGGAGAGCACAGTTCTTGAGACAGCAATACAGGATTCGGATGATAAGCACTCGGAAAAGCATGGAGAGGTTAGTTTAGAGGATTTTGAAATTTGTTCTTTAGATAGAAAAAATGAAAAAGAGTTGTTTAGGTGTGAGGATGTTTTTGAGTCTTTAGATTTAAATCAAAGGGAAGCTCCTCCCATTAAGCCATCCCTGATTGAGGCACCTACTTTAGATTTGAAGCCCTTGCCGGATCATCTAAAGTATGTGTATCTTGGGGAAAGTGAGACATTGCCCATTATTGTTGCATTAGATTTAATGCCAGAGCATGAAGAGGCCTTAATAAAATTGCTGCAGCAATACCGCAAGGCTATAGGTTGGACATTGGCTGATATTCAGGAAATTAGCCCATCTTTTTGTTTGCATAAAATCACTCTTGAGGAGGGATCCTTTAGGAGTATTGAGCAACAAAGAAGGCTTAACCCTGCAATGAAAGAGGTTGTTAAGAAGGAGGTAATTTAATGGTTGGATCCTGGGATCATTTATCCAATTGCCGATAGCAATTGGGTAAGCCCTGTCCAATGTGTTCCTAAGAAAGGAGGTGTTACTGTGGTGAGCAATAAAGATAATGAGTTGATTCCAACAAGGACAGTAACTGGCTGGAGGGTTTGCATGGATTACAGAAGGCTTAATAAAGCTACCCGAAAGGATCATTTCCCTCTACCATTTATCGACCAGATGTTGGATCGATTGGCTGGTCAGGCCTACTACTGTTTCTTGGATGGTTATTCTGGGTATAACCAGATTACTATTGCTCGTCCTGAGGATCAGGAGAAAACCACTTTCACCTGTCCTTATGGGACATTCGTTTTTAGGAGAATGTATTTCGGCCTCTGCAATGCTCCAGCAACATTTCAGCGACGTATGTTAGCAATTTTTTCTGATATGATTGAGTCCACTGTTGAGGTGTTTATGGACGATTTTTCAGTGTTTGGAGGGTCTTTTCAGAGTTGTTTAGATAATTTAGGAAAGGTGTTAAAAAGATGTGAGGATACTCATCTAGTTCTTAATTGGGAGAAATGCCACTTCATGGTGAAGGAGGGCATAGTGTTAGGTCATAAAATTTCTAAAAATGGTCTACAAGTTGATAGAGCAAAAGTTTAGGTTATTGAAAGACTAGAGCCACCGAATTCAGTGAAGGGAATTCGGAGTTTTTTAGGACTTGCTGGTTTTTATAGGAGGTTCATAAAGGATTTCTCCAAAATCAGTAAACCTCTTTGTAACTTATTATGCACTGATCATGTTTTTTACTTTGATGCAGATTGTAGGAAGGCTTTTGAGACTTTAAAGGCTGCTTTAATCTCAGCACCCATTCTTTGCGCACCTAATTGGAATTTACCATTTGAGGTAATGTGTGATGCGAGTGATGTTGCGGTAGGTGCGATGCTGGGGCAAAAGCAGGGCAAATTTATCCATCCTATATATTATGCAAGCCAGGTTTTAAATGAAGCACAAGTCAACTATACAACTACTGAAAAGGAGTTGTTAGCTGTGGTGTTCGCTTTTGAGAAGTTTCGGCCATATTTGGTTGGATCCAAAGTCACGGTTTTCACGGATCATGCAGCAATAAGGTATTTAATGTCTAAGAAAGATGCAAAGCCTAGACTAATTTGTTGGATTTTACTGTTGCAGGAATTCGATTTGAAAATAAAGGACAAGAAGGGATCAGGAAATGTCATTGCAGATCATTTATCTCGTCTTGATCCATCATCATCTTTGCTGGAGCAATCTGCCATTTTCGATTCTTTTCCAGATGAACAGATCTTTGTTGTTGAAATAAAGGTAGTTAGGGATGTCCCTTAGTATGCTGATATTGCAAACTTTTTGGTAAAGGGAGTCACCCCTATTGACATGGATTGGAGGCAGAAGAAAAAGTTTAAGCATGACGCGAAATTTTTCTATTGGGATGAGCCATTTATGTATAAGCAATGCTCTGACGGTATTATTCAAAGGTGTGTTTCAGGTGCTGAAGCAAAGGAAATCCTGGAGCAATGTCACTCTTCGTCGTATGGAGGTCATTTCAGCGGTCAGAGGACAACTATGAGGATCTTGCATTGCGGATTTTTCTGGCCTACGTTATTCAAGGATGCCCATTGGTTCTACAAGCAATGTGATGCTTGCCAAAGGAGAGGAAATTTAGGGCCTAGAGATGAAATGTCTCTTACTTACATTTTAGAAGTTGAATTATTCGACGTATGGGGTATTGACTTTATGGGGTCATTTCCTCCTTCTAATGGCAATGTGTTTATCTTATTGGCAGTTGATTATGTGTCCAAGTGGGTGGAGGCCATTGCATGCCATCAGAGTGATGCCAAGACAGTTGCAAGGTTTCTTCAATCGCACATCTTTGCGCGGTTTGGGACACCTAGGGCTCTAGTGAGTGATGAGGGTACACATTTTGTTAATAATATCTTAACTAAACTTTTAGCTAAGTATGGGATTAAGCATAGGATAGCTACCCCTTATCACCCACAAGGAAATGGTCAAGCTGAAATTAGTAATAGGGAAATTAAAGCTATTTTAGAGAAAGTAGTCCATCCATCTAGGAAGGATTGGTCCTTTAGGTTGGATGAGGCTCTTTGGGCTTATAGGACAGCTTATAATACTCCTCTAGGTATGTCTCCCTATAGGTTAGTATATGGGAAAGCTTGCCATTTACCATTAGAGCTTGAGCATAAAACATTTTGGGCTTTGAAAAAATTAAATTTTGATCTGAGTCGTGCGGGAGCAATAAGAATGCTGCAGCTTAATGAGTTAGAAGAATTTCGTCAGTTTTCTTATGAAAATGCGAAAATGTATAAAGAAAAGACTAAGCTGTGGCATGACAAGAAAATTAAATCCAAGGAGTTATCAAGGGTCAAAAAGTTTTGCTTTATAATTCGAGATTAAAATTATTTCCTGGAAAATTAAAATCTAAATGGTCATGACCGTTCACTGTGATTGAGGTTTTCCCCAACGGAGCAATTACTTTGCAGGATGAAAAAGATGGGAGAGTGTTCAAGGTGAATGGACAGCGTGTGAAGCATTATTGGGGTGAGGAGTTTCGATTGAAATATCCTTCCCTAAGGTTGGTTGATGATTGAGAGAGCAGGACTTTTGCGGGAGCATTTCGCAGAGCAAAATTTTGAGCTCCCAGAAGTTTGTATTAATTTTATGTTTCGCTGATTTCTTTTCGGTTAGGTTAGATTTAATTTTGCATGATTTATTAGATTTTATCGTTCAGTATTTTATTATTGGTAGTTTCGATTTTATCTATTTCATTTTTTAATTTTATTTTATTTTATTTTCGGGTTATTTATTTAAATTATCTTTGGATTATCTTTCTATTGGTTTGATTTTATTTTATTTAGATCTTATCTTTGTTATTTGAAATTCTGTTTAAATAAATTAAGATTTTCTCTAATGTATTCGGTTTTTCGTGAAAATAAAAGATAAGATTGGTCAGTTAAAATTTGAATTTGAATTTCCGTATCTGAGATTCTGCAGGGTTAGGAGGTTGTTGCGGCAAAGTTATGGCTGGAGCAAAATCATCCGAATAGAAGGGATTTCGTTGGGGTAATTATTATTTTACCGTGGGGATTTTTCTATGAATTCTTGCAGGTAAAATTATGCATGAGTCATCTGCTGAGGCCATGTGTCACACGGCAAGCATCCAACAGTCTCATTCGATGACAGCACATAATTAATTACTGCGGGCAATTTGAAATCAAGAAATTACCGTTGATGGTTTGGAACTCCCGAATTGGCTGCAATTAAATTAAACGGTAAAATGATTTAATAGGAGCAAATCTTTTCGGTTGAGATTTCAAATTGCTGAAGCCCTATTTATTCGCAATCTCTGGTAAGCACGTTTCACTTCGTCTTCTTGATCAAATCTTTGTGCGTGTATTATTCTTTCTTTCTTTTCATTCTCTGTCAAAACCCCATTACACCTTCAATGGCTAAAACAAGAGCTAGAAAAGAGAGGGAGAGTGAGGAGGAAGAGGTACCCGTGACCCCCGAAGTTTAGAAAGTAAAAACCAAGAAGAAAAGGACACTGGAGGAGAAAGAAGCAAAGAGAAGAAGACGACAACAGAGAGTTGAAGAACAAGAAAAAGCGAGAGAGGATGAGGTTGTTGCAGAA
This sequence comes from Luffa acutangula, assembly GCA_036850905.1. Lineage (NCBI taxonomy): Eukaryota > Viridiplantae > Streptophyta > Magnoliopsida > Cucurbitales > Cucurbitaceae > Luffa > Luffa acutangula. Next base: position 34,816,036 of record CM072099.1, read on the forward strand.
GAAGAAGGAGACCCAAAAGAATCTGACAAACAGAATCAAGAAGAGGATGAGCAGGAAATGGCGACTACAGAAGAAGCTCGAGAGGAAATTCAGAAGAAGCAGAGTGAGGATGTGCAGACGGAGGCTGTAGAGGAAGAAGGCAGAGAGCTAGTTCAGGAGGCTCGTGTGGAGGTTATCATACCTGAACCTCCAAAACGTCGCCGCATAAAGCGGAAGGCTGGGCGCATTCCAGTGATCAGGACTGATACCCCACCGCCTCCATCATCAGATTCCGAGAGAGAAAAGGCAGAGCGAGAGGAACGAGAGAAAAAAAAGGCTGAGGAAAGAAGGCGAGAAGAAGCAGAGAAACAGGCAGAGGAGGAACAGTTGTTGAAGCAGAGAGAAGAGAAGGGCAAAAATATTGCTGAAGCATCGGAGGAACACGATGCAATAGCAGAGCGACAGGTGCCATACGATCGCTTCGTCAATAATTTTGCTAGAGAAAAATACACTGAGCTCCTGAGAAGGGATTTTCTGTTCGAAAGAGGTCTCACGGTGATCTTCCGCCATTTCTGAGGACCAGAATAGCTGACCACGGCTGGGAGCTGTTTGGTGCTAAGCCGGAGGCTGTGAATGCACAGTTGGTGCGTGAATTCTATGCCAACATTGATAAAGAAGAGGGTTTCCTGGTAATTGTCAGAGGAGTCGAGATAGATTGGAGTCCAAGTGCGATCAACGCACTGTACCATCTTCAAAACTTCCCCCATGCGGCATTCAATGAGATGGCAGTCGCGCCATCTGAGGAGCAGTTAAGTAATGCTGTGAGGGAGGTAGGAATCGAGGGGGCGCAGTGGCAACTATCTAAGACTCAGAAAAGGACATTCCAGTCGGCTTATTTGAAAAAGGAAGCGAACACGTGGATGGGTTTCATCAGGCAGAGGTTCCTTCCGACAACGCACGACTCGACAGTATCCAGGGAACGAATTCTTTTAGCTTTTGCTATCTTAAGGTCTCTCAGTATTGACGTCGAAAAAATTGTTTGTAATGAAATTACTGGCTGCTGGAAGAAAAAGGTGGGGAAGTTGTTCTTCCCGAACACAATTACTATGCTATGCAGACAAGCAGGGGTTCCAGTGGATGAGAGTGATATAATTCTATTCGATAAGGGGATCATTGATACGCTCAATTTGGCGCGGCTCCAGCGCACGCAGGAGATACGACAAGGAGGGCTAATTTACGGCATGAATACGATTCTAGAACAACTGGCACTGCTGGCCAGTGGGCAGGAGTTTGCTGAGAGGCAAACTTTAACCTTCTGGACTTACGTTAAGAATCGTGATGCTGGTTTGAAGAGGGCGCTGCAAGAAAATTTTTCAAAACCTTATCCAGCCCTCCTTGCATTCCCTGAAGACCTGCTGAACCCCTGGATTCCACCGCCGCCTGCTAAGAAAGAAGATGAAGAGGAAGATCTGGGTCAGGAAGATTGAAGAGGGATTTGAACGCACAATCTTTTTGATAAAATATTTTGTTTGCTGGCGCATTCCTGACCTCATCTTCTATATGATTGCTTGTCCTGTTTCTTTTTAATTTTTCTGTTTTAAAAAATATATCTCTACTTTTGTAATATTTTTGAATATTTTTAATGAATTTCCAAATATTTTTGTTCCATGAGCACTGAGTAATGCCTAACTTAACTAATTTTCCTCTGAATTTTTGAAGCTTGGACTGATTACGCTTAATTAGATCAAGGTATTCTGATCTCCAGAAACCTTTTGCTTGAGCATTTCTTCTAGCCTGGATTGTTGCTGCGGCAAGAAGATTTTGAAGGTAGTATTGACTGATATGATCCACTTTAAGCTTAATCTGAGTCCCATGTTAGTTTAAAAATTCAGATAGAAAAATTTAAGTTTGGGGGTATACTTGCTTATTTAAAGATTCATTGGGGACAATGAATAATTCAAGCTTGGGGGACTTTTTGCTACTCCAATTATTTTGCTCGAGCATTCCTCTCCTTCAAATTAAAATTTTCTAGGTTATTGAGTAACCGGGGACATTTGTGATACCCACAGGTTGTCTTCGCGTCAAAAGATGACCTAGGAAATGTGAAAAAATGAGAAATATGAGAAAAAATTATTTGCTAAAAATTTATTTGTTGAAAATTTTGCTGAAAATTTTGACGGAGCAAAAGTTTTGAGGGATGAATGATGATCCAACAGTTTTTCTGTCTCCCAGAACTTAGGTGAGCTTCATCATAAAATGTCGCCATTCTGAGGGGCAAGAGATAGAATAACTAAGGATTTTTTAGCTTTATAATGATTATTGAGCCCAGTTGGTGATAAGCTTGAGGCAAGGGTATACTGCACCATAAAGTGGGTCATCCCATGCTTAAGAGCTTATGACTGTAAGACTGCTTTAAGTCTGATAAATAATGATATAAACCCCTTTAAAAATATGTTTTGAAATGTCTGATAATAGAGCTAGGTTGTGGTGAGTTCTTAGAATTAAGTTGAAAAGTGGTGATTATTTGTCCATGCTGAAGGAATCATTTTGCTGCAGCAGAGCTTGGTTTTGCAGAGTGCTCAGGTAAAGGTTAAAGGTAGTGTTGGACTGTCTGGTTTGATTAAGCTATTCTTTGTCTAATATTCTGAATTCTTGAAGGAAGGTGAGTTAGTATTGCTCGGGACGCGCAATAGTTTAAGTTTGGAAGTATGATAACTGCCCAAAAGGTAGTTATTTAGGCCTCAATTATATAGGGATTTGTGTGTCCTTTATGCTTATTAGGGTTGGTTTTGGATAGATATTACATGTTTTAACCCATTTGGAAGAATGGAAGCATTGGAAATTATTTTGTGTAGATTATGCTGCTGGGTGACTGGAGGGAGCAAATTCTGTGCTGCAGCAAAACTGGGAACAAAACTGCCACATCACAGCTCATTAGCCAACTTCATAAACCGACTTCTGTTTAGTTATTTTCGGGATAAAGGAGCAAGGAGAGCCCTACACGTGTCCAAGTTGACCTAATTCAAGTCTCCTATCCTTCTATAAAAGGAAGTGTCAAACTTTATATTCCAAGATCTGGAAGCTTGCTTCAACCCATAAATGGATCGTCTAAGCTTGCAAACTTATTGCTCCTGACCTTGAGCAACGAACCCCTCTGGTTGAGACATAAAGATGTTCTCATCAAGATTGTCATTCAAAAAGGCAGTCTTGACGACCATTTGCCAAATCTCATAATCATAAAAGGTGGCAATGGACAAGAGAATTCTTATCGACTTTAACATGGCAACTGGGAAGAAGGTTTCCTCATAGTCCACCCCCTCCTTTTGGGTATAACCCTTTGCCACAAGTCGAGCTATGAAAGTCTATACTTTCCCAGCTGCGTCTCGTTTTCTCTTGTAGATCCATTTGCACCCTAGGGGTTTAACCCCTTCAGGTAGGTCTACAAGATCCCAGACTTAATTGAAGTACATAGGCTCCATCTCTAGGTTCATAGCTTTGACCCACTGGTCATGGTCCACATCATTCATTGCCTGTCTAAAGGTCAATGGATCCTCAACCCCATCATCAGGTATGACAGTTGGAGTTTCTACTAAACCCAGATAGCGTTCAGGTTGAATAACAACCCTCCCACTACGTCGAGGCATTCTCAACTCTTGAGAAGGATGGGCTTGACCAGATGTAATGGGCTCATCAATAACTCTTGTTGAAGGTCCAGCCTCTGAACTGGGCTCATCAACAACTCTTGTTGAAGGTGCAGCCTCATCAACAACTCTTGTTGATTCATTTGTAGCTTTACCAGAAAGTTCACTTAACACAATTTTACTGTGTGGTATGTGTTCTTTAACGTGGTCTTCTTCCAAGAAAGTAGCATTTGTCGATACAAACACTTTATTTTCTTTTGGATCAAATAAGTATCCACCTCTTGTTTCTTTTGGGTAGCCTACGAATAGGCATAATTTTGAACGTGAATCCAATTTCCTTGGGTTTGCTACTAACACATGTGCAGGACAGCCCCAAATTCTGAAATGATGTAAACTAGCTTTACGCCCTTTTCAAAGCTCAAATGGTGTTTCAGAAACACTCTTTGAGGGAACAAAGTTCAAAATATAAACTACAGTCTCTACTGCATAACCCCAAAAAGAACTAGGCAACTGAGCATAACTCATCATAGATTGAACCATGTCTAACAAGGTTCTGTTTCTCCTTTCAGATACACCATTCTACTGAGGTGTACCTGGTGCTGAGAGTTGGGACGATATTCCATGTTCTATCAAATAGTTTTGGAATTTTGAGTCCAAATACTCTCTACCTCAATCAGATCGAAGTGTTTTAATGGTATTACCTAACAAGTTCTCAACTTCAGTCCTGTACTCCTTGAACTTTTCAAGGGCTTCAGACTTATGACTCATTAGGTATAAATAACCATACCTTGAATAATCATCTATAAAAGAGATGAAATATTCATACCCTCCTCGAGCTCTTACATTCATTGGACCACAGGGATCCGTATGTACGAGTTCTAAGGGCTCCTTGGCACGATAACCTTTTCCAGTAAAAGGTCGTTTGGTCATCTTACCTTCGAGACATGACTCACATGGAGGTAAAGTACCATCTTCTAACTGGCTTAGAAGTCCGTTCTTAACCAATCTCCCAATCCTATTGAGATTTATGTGGCCAAGTCTCAAGTGCCAAAGAAAGGTACTTTGAGAAACTTTTTGCCTTTTTGGTTGAGTCTCAACTGTTTTAAACATTTCATTGTTCAAAATAGCCCTAGACTCTATTGGTCTTAAGACATACAAATTGTTCTCCATTTTTGCAGAACATATATCAGCACCCCTTTTAGTAATGAAAGCTTCATTCACAGAAAAGGACACTGAATACCCTTGTTCTAGCAAACAAGAAATAGAAATCAAATTTCTTTTTATTCTGGGAACTATATATACGTTATCTAATAACATATAACGTTCCCTGGAGAAGAACATTTTAATATCTCCCACTGCTTTAGCTGAAATGAGCTCCCCAGTCCCAACTCTGAGAGTCATTTCCCCAGCATCTAACTGTTGCCAGGAGCTCATTCCTTCAAAGGAAGAGCATACGTGATGAGTGGCACCTGAATCAAGGATCCAGGCTGTCATCATTTTCCACTATACACATTTCAATGATCAATAAATCAAATTTATTTTCATTGAGATGTGCTAAGCAGTCTATGTCATATTCATCATGAACAATTTCGGATAAATTAGACATATGGGCTTGAGGGTCGTCCTTAGTTAAGACCAATTCCACGCATTTAGTGTTTAAGTTCATTTTCTTAGTTGTATTAGAAATACCAGTTTTGCAATTGTCGTTATTAGAGGCATACAAAGAACGTTTCATTGCTGATAGAACAAACAAATTAACTTAATAAGTATTGTTGCATTAACTCATTACACAAAATAATAGTATTATTTTAATCCAATCAATTTTGCAAAAGTAATGATCAACCCATAGAATAAACATTCATTTTGCAACGATACTTCAGAGGTTTAGAACAACAGCTACCGTATGGTAGTCAGCTACTCCTCCTCTGAATTGAGACAATCTCAGCCAATCCCTATTCCCGGAATAACTCATATTCCAATAGTTCTTAGCTACCATTATTTCGGTCAGGAAATTATTAACACCTTAACAATTTCCCGTAAGTGTGGCCCTCCATTTTTCAGATTTCAGAGGTCGGCCCCAACAATGCTACTGTAGGGAAAGTCAAAGTTGGAAATGGACCTAAGAAACCCTATCCATTTCTGGAGTTTGCATTGTTCTGACTCCCATGATCAAGCCCTTCGTAGGGTGATCGCTCCCAGGGCGACTCGCAGGCAGATCATGGGCATCTCACGATGCAACCTAATGGAGGAGACCGTAGGATACATTGACACGTGTCCTGCTCCCACTTACAATAAAATACTCCCTCATTCACCTTGATATTAATCCATGCAAACACCATCCGTAGGGAGACACTCCCAGGGTGACTCGAGGCCAAGCATGAACATCACGTTGTGAACTTTTGAGGACGTGAGAGCAAAACTTGATTTATGAAAATCTTGTTTTGATATATTTCCTCCCACTAAGTATTTTTATAATTATAGGGTCTATTACTTAGGTAAATTCCAGCTAAGTGAATCTATCTAAGTCTATGCCTGCATATAACTTGTATATATATAGGTCTTTTCTCTTATGTGTCTAGGTGAATTAAACACTTTTAATTACCTAGAGACATTGCATGCTAATATAACTATGGTTAATTCAACTCAAGTTCCGGCTCAGTTCCCAGGTAGCAGGTGTTCCGTAAACCATCATCTTAAGTACCTCCAGCCTTAGACAGAACTTTACCGGTAGAGTTCCCTTATAACCAATAGTTATGATAAATCTTTACTCTAAAGATGTAGGTGAATTAAACTCTTTTAATTGACCTAGTGATATTGCATGCAAACATAACTATGGTTAATTCAACTCAAGTTCCGAGTCAGTTCCTAGGTAGCAGGTGTTCCGTAAACCGTCATCTTAAGTACCTCCAGCCTTAGACAGAACTTTATCAAGAGAGTTCCCTTATAACCATAGTAATGTAAACTCTTTACTCTAAAGATCTAGGTGAATTAAACTCTTTTAATAAACCTAGTGACATTGCATGCTAACATTTAGCTATGATTAATTCAACTCCGGTATTCCGGGTTAGTTCCCAGGTAGGAGGTGTTCTGTAAACCGTCATCTTAAGTACCCCCAGCCTTAGACAGAACTTAATCGGTGGAGTTCCCTTATAATCATAGTAATGTTTTTCCTACTTAGTCAATTAAAACTATTTTTAATTCTAAGTAAGAAAATAATTCTAATCATATTAGAATTATAATGAGCTTAGGTCTAATTAATTTTAAACATTTTAAAATTAATTCATTTTAACTTAAGGTCCTATGTTTGCATGCAACTCTTTGTTATAGGTTGACGGTTTCTAATCAATTTTATAACTTATTATAAAATTTTAATGATTAGCCCTATAACATGCTTCTATGGTGTTGGAAAAATAACAATCATATTCTAATTATTAAACACCATATTATTATGACGCCAATAACGATAATATAACGATTATATTAATCTAAGGTGGTGTCATGCTTCATGCAATTTCAATTTCATTTAATTAATATCGATTATATTAATTAAACATCCAAGAAATTAAATTACATGAAATTTGACATTAATATAATATAACTTTTATATTAATCTAATTAATGTCATGCTCAATGCTATTCCATTTTCATTTAATTAATATAACATTTTATATTAAATCATACATGAAAACAAGCATTGATATATATTGAATATTCTCATTCATAATATAACTAAGGGAAAAATACACTTTTGGTCCCTGAGGTTTGGGTTAGGTTTCATTTTGGTCCCCGAGTTTTCAAACTCAACAAAAATACCCTTGAGGTTTGAGATAAGGAGCATTTTGGTCCCTGCCGTCAATTTTTCTGTTAAATGTTAACGGTTGCTGACGTGGCACTATTATTTTAATAAAAAAAATTATTTTTTTTAATTTTTTATATAAAAATATTAAAAAATAAATATATTAATATTTTTTTTTATTCTTTCCCCCTTTCTCTCTCATATTCTTCTTCTTCTCCATCTTCTCCCTTCTCCCTTCTTCTTCTTCTTCCTATGTCCGGCGACCGGCGGCCAATGCTCTCCGCCGCCGACGACTTAACTTTTTTTTCTCTCTCTCTTCTTTCTTCTTATTATCTTCTTTCTTCTTCTCTTCTTTTTCTTCATTGATTTTTTTAAAAAAAATGAAAGAGAAAAGGAGGAGGGAGGAGTCCTCCCTCCTCCGTTTTCTGGCGCCGGAATGGAGGGAGGGAGGGACCTCCTCCCTCTGTTTCGACGCCGGAAAACAGAGGGAGAGGGTCCCTCCCTCCGTTCCGGCGCCGAAAAATGGAAGAGGGAGGAACCCTCCTCCCTCCTCCTTTTTCTTTCATTTTTTTTAAAAAAATCAATGAAGAAAAAGAAGAGAAGAAGAAAGAAGAGAGAGAAAAAAAAAGTTCAGTCGCCAACGGCAGCGGCGAGCGGTGGTCGCTGGTCGCCAGACATAGGAAGAAGAAGAAGAAGAAGAAGAAGAAGAAGAAGAAGGGAGAAGGGAGAAGATGGAGAAGAAGAAGAATATGAGAGAGAAAGGGGGAAAGAATAAAAAAATAAAAAAATAATAATTTTTTTTATTAAAATAATAGTGCCACGTCAGCAACCGTTAACATTTAACAGAAAAATTGACGGCAGGGACCAAAATGCTCCTTATCTCAAACCTCAGGGGTATGTTTGTTGAGTTTGAAAACTCGGGGACCAAAATGAAACCTAACCCAAACCTCAGGGACCAAAAGTGTATTTTTCCCTATAACTAATTATATTAATTCTCATGAAAATAATCCTAAGCATGCATGCTACATTAATAAAATATAACAATTATATTTAGCTAAATTAATGTCATGCATCATGCTTCACCAATTTCATATATTTAATATAACGATTATATTAAATAACTCATGAAATTAAATTCCTGCATAATTACCATACATTATAACAATTATAACATAAATATGCATGAAAACATGCTTAACCTATGGTGGGAATTTAAGCTATATGACATCCATAAAGCAAATAAATAGCAATTGAACCGGTTAATTTTGGCCCCTAGGATAAAATAAAGCATAAATTACAATAATTATAGCTAAATTCTATCCTAAAAGTCCTTCTGCAGCTCCAAATACTAGTCTAGACCGTTTGAACCGACCCAAACCACTTCGAACCAGCTACGAAAACCACGAACTGAGCCAAATTCCAGCTGAACCAGACAAAATCGGTCCCAGCCCAGCCAGTCCGCGTGAATCGGACCGCCCAATCGCCTTGAACCGTCCTGTTACGAATCACTAACGCGTGCTGTAATCGTGACACCGTCGCGATTTCTCCAATTTTTAACTCATAAAAAACCTATTCTAGACCCGGACTTACATAAGACTTGATTTTACATAAAATACTCGAAACACCAGGCCCTTACATGATCAAATCACATAAAAGCAGTAAAATCTAAGGCCATAAAATTAACCTAAACAGTTCAATGCAAAGCATATATACGTTATGCATTAATCAATCCCACCAATAGCCAATGCAAATTTTAGAGAAACAAAATTAGATCTACGATCAGCTCTGATACCAATTGAAGGATTGGAATTCCGTAATTCCGTAAAGCGGAAGCGTGATTGGGACTGATTCGTTATTAATTTTGTTTAATCTAAAATACCAATACATTGGCAATAATATTAGAACTATTCTAAATATATATTAAGGCTAAGCATACAAAAATATTAGATCTAAATCTAATTTATAAAGTAACAAATTACTTACTCTCATTGACGACTCAGATTAAATTCACCAACTGCATGTAAATTAATCACGAACTAGTGTGAACACCACCACTGTGGCTACACCGGTATGACTCTGAGACTTCTAGAGGCAGGAGACTAGTGGGAGTCTAGAGGAAGCCTTGAGGGGAATTCTCTGAGAGAAGGAGAATGAATGAGATACCTTTCACCCCACCTCAGGGGTCCTATTTATAGGTAAAGGCCAAAACTTTTTTCCTAATAGGAAAAAGTCTCTAATTTTAATAAATAAATCATTAATTCCATAATTAATTAATTTCCCTAATTAAATATCATATATTTAATATTAGGGATTTTATTAAAATTAAAATTAATATGAATCCAATTCATATTAAATTTATTTGAACTCTTTCAAATATTTTCTTTCCTAATAGGAAAAGGTCTCTAATTTTAATAAATAATTAATTAATTCCATAATTAATTAATTTACCCAATTAAATATCATATATTCCTTAGGGATTTTATTAAAATTAAAATTAATATGAATCCAATTCATATTAAATTTATTTGAACTCTTTCAAATATTTTCTCTCCAGAATTAATTTTTGAAATTAATTCAAAAATTATATTATAAAGTTTCATAAACTTTATATTATAATGCATCAATATATATTATACGATTCCCCAAATAAATTGAACACTATCAATTTATAATTTATACTTAATTGTCTAAAGTCTCTTTACGAGCTACCAGTGGGACCTAATGGGTCAAATTACCGTTTTACCTCTGGGTTACCTTTGGTTCCTTAAGTACCACTGATTCCTCTAATGAACAAGTTGTTTAGAGTCAAACCACTAAACAGGAGTTCCTCTCGGGCCAGGAGAGGACGACGCGCCTTTGTTCAAGCCCCGGAATCAGCCATTAAGGGAACACACATCTACTTACCCCAATAGGGGAAGGAGTGAATTCCATCTTGTACTGTTATGTTCCCAACCCCCAATCGGTCTTGCCCATTAAATGGTAGGATTATTGAGTTGCCGAACTGGCCACTCTCACCCATACAAATCTAAGGACAATCCCTCCTGAAAAGGGTTCATAACAGACTTAGGATTGAGATTGAGTTACCTAGGTCATCCTATTGAAATAGAAACCTAAACTAGTTAACGGCGTTACATCTAGTGGTTACTATTTCGCGGTCCGGTCTTATGCAAACTCATTGCATAGGATACCCCCACCCGCATGTCTCCTACATGGATGCTATGGATCATTGCATCTGTATCGAATACAAGGTGGGTCGTATCACATAGTGTTACCAGGATAAGGTACACAGTCTTATCCCTATACTGTAGACCTTTTAGGTTGTTACTTGGACACTGATCCCTGTATGTCCCCACATACTAGTCCAAGTTTCATTTAAACAACCTTGGATCTTAGTTTATTGGATTTAGGGTTTATTAATGCAACTCGATTATTCAATAACCAAATTACTGAATTACTCAAATAACACTTTATTGAGATCGATTAATTTGTTTCATTTACTATCTACGAGTTTTAGGGCATAAAACCCAACATCTTTTACATCCATTTGTTGTTTTTCATTCTATATGAGTAGCTAGATTACTTGGAATCGTTGGATTGGGTTTATGCTTTAAATGTTATGATATTTGGCTGAGTTTTCTGGGTTTTACATTCTATTCTTTGTTGTTTTTTTATGCACTTTACATGTAATCTCGTTTAAACCAATGCATGTGATTGATTTCTAAGAATTGACGACTCTATGAGATTACTTTTCGTGCATTCTATCAGTTATTTTGAGATAGCCACTATGTCGAGGCAAGTCCATCACTATAGAGTATAAATTCTTGATATGCCTAAGATGCATGTTAAAGGTTGCGTTAATTGAATCTAAATTTCATTTATGTTTAGTTAATGCAATTTCGGACCCACGAGTTTAAAGTGGCTAATGTATGTAAGCAATAACGATGTTTCAGATTGTTTATTTTAGATTAGTTAGACATAGCTTAGTGGTCATTATGAGGTTTTGGATGGTCATTGGGTTATGCATGAGGGGTAGAGGGCGGTCAATCTAAATTTAATTAATTATGTTAACTGTAGGGTTCTGGGTTAATTGATTAATTAAACACAGGTTAGTGTAGGGGGTCGTCCGAGTAACCGAGAAGCTAACCGGGTTAATATGAATAGCATTGAATAATTATTAGAGAAAACTAGGAAGCCAAGTAGCATAATATTCAAACATAAGAAATCTCAATTCGACCTCTGTTCAATATTGAATTTTATCTTGTTTCTTTTTATTGTACGTTATCCTGTTTTGCCCTATTTACATTCAACACTTTACTAACCCCCATGTCATGTGAACACAAAATACTACATCCATTAGATCCCCCTTCCCTGTGTTTGACCCCGACCACTATTTCTACAAAATAATTGTAGTGTAGTGGAAACTAAATCACATTTGACAACTTGGAGCCTCGACAACTCCGGCCTCGTCATTTTTCTATTTCATGTCATGCTTTTAGTCTATGTAACAACCAAAGGTACAGGGCACACTCACAACATTAAAGTCATGCTTTACAACCAACCGCAACAAGTTAACAACATGCTTATCACAGCAAGATCACATCACAACCACTTAGCATACATTAGTTCAACAGTTCAACGTATCAGATGATACAACAGTTTAACATGCTCAAAACTCATCATTTGCATAACAACATATATATATATATACATCCAACATATATCGAAACTAAACAAATAAATCACACAACATACTAGCACACAAGCAAACAAACTCAACAGGTAGAATCCACTTACTGATAGTTCTAAAGCGCTCCTAAATAATTCTAACAAGATCCTGCAATAAGAAAATCTAGGTTTCAAGGCCAGACTCAAGTCTAAACCTTAGTTGAAGTTAGAAAGGTATTTAAGAGGGAAGATCTTACCCAAATACAACTTTAGAAGTTAGCTCGTGTTGGGGTTGATGTCCTAAAACTCGTGGATAGTAAATGTAACAAAGTTGAATATAAAACTTCATTGGAATAGTTCAATTACTGGTTGTCGAAAGATTAATTTATCTATGTATTAATTAACCCAAATCCAATAAACTAGAATCCATGGCTATGATATGAAACACTCAAACTATATGTAGTGACATAAAACTGGATCAGGTTCAAGTACATAACCTAAAACGGTCTATAATATAGGGATAAGACTGGGTACCTTATCCTAGGAATAACTATGTGATGAGGCCCACTTTGTTTTAATACAAACAATGTGATCCTAAATCATTCATGTAGAGACATGTGAGTGGGGGCGTCTTATGCAAAAGAGTTTGTATAAGACCGGACCGCGAAATAAGTCACTTTTACTTTATAACGTCGTTTACTGTGAAACTGACTATTTCAAACAATGACCTAGGTAACTCGATCTTAATCCTGAGCTAACTACAAACTTCTGTTTATTCGGGATTATCCTTTGATTTGTATGGGTGAGAGTGGCCTAACAGTGTCGCTCAACAACCTACCACTTTGGGGATAAGACCAGGTAGATAGCTGGGGACATAGTCCTGCAAGATGGAATTCACTCCTACCCGTCTTTAGGGATAGTAGAGAGATTTTTCCCTTAAAGTACTAACTCCGAGACGTGAACAAAGGTGCGCTGCCCTCTCATTGGCCCGAGAGGTTTTAGGTTTAGTGTTGGGACCACAAACCAATTGTTCATTAGGGACTCAGTGAAGGCTTAAGGAACAAAGAAGTGCTATAGGGGTAAAACAAACTTTTGACCTTACTATAGTTACGAACAACTTGTGAAGGATTGACTTACTAATCACGGTTATATCGGGTGGATAGAAATATATCTACAGTGAGGGGAGTTCAGCTACGGGTTGTGTCCCGTTAGTGAACGAATGTTGGTTAACTAGGACTGAAAGAGTTCAACCGGTTAATCTCGTATCATTGGAGCCCATGATCTGTAGGTCCATTAGGTCCCCCTGCTAGCTCATACGGATTAACCTTAGAACAAAATGATAAAAAGAATTTGAAAACGTTCAAATTCGATTTAGGGTAATATCGTTAATTATATTTGATATAATTAACATATTGGTTTAATTATCAATTAAACCATAATTTAAGAGAGATATAGTTATTTAAATATGATTTAAATATTGAAAAATGTATTCAATGCATATTCGGTTTGAATAATGAATAGTAATTCGTGTTCGAAATCGGTTTTGAGAGAAATTGGAAAATTGATCCAGGTATTTTAGTATTTGATAGTAAAATCAATGGATATATTTAATCAACAAGATTGATTAAATATTTAAAAAAAAATTTGATTTAAAATTAATTATAAGAATTAATTTTATTCAAATTAATGTGGATAGTTTATTTGAAATGGTTTTTCAAAATTAACAAAAATCAAATGTGAAATTCCCACACATTGACACCAAATTCATGTAATTGCCATTCATCCTTGTGCTGTCAATATCTAGAGATGACAAAGCTGGATATCTCCTCTTTATATTATCTTGAGGAGGTGGGAAAAGGTTGAATGCGAGAGAATACAGAACATGAAAAAGTTGGTGAAAAAATCACTCTCTCCCAAAAGCCATGGCCTTTATTTTGCTTCCAAACCCATTCTTCTCTCAACCTTTTCCTTCAAATTTTATCATGTTCGGGTTCCCACAAGCCCGTTCTAAGGCCGGAGAATAGCAGGGAAGATCTCGGTGGTCGTCCATGAAGTGATCGAGAAGAGAAACGTTCAAAGAGTTGCTTGAATTCGGAGCTTCAAAGAGGTATTTATAACTCCCTGTTTTTGTTCTTGTTTTACCATGCTTTTAATCCACGAAATTAATGAAAATCGGTGCCTAAGATCCGCCTGTGCTTTCGCTCGAGTGTCCTTCACTTCATCAGCTCGAACTCCCTAAATTAGCATGAAACTACAACAAAGAGTTTCTAAGTGCTAGAGCCTAATTTACCACACTTAAAAAGAGTTTGAATAGTCTAGAACGCCTTATTACGTAGGAAAAGTCACCAAATAAGCTCACCTCTTGCTAGAAAGTACTCTAACACGTTAAACTCTACAAGTAGGGAGCTTCCAAATGTTAGGGATCAGTCTAAAAAACTTTTAAAATACTTTTTAATGGATTCTAAAGGCCTAAAGCATGCTAGAATTTGTTGAACCTTATCCAAAAGACTTGAATACTTGCTGGACAGTGATCAAAAGGCTCCAAAAACGTTGTTCTAAAGCCACATGACTATGGACAGTCTAATCCAAGATCTCTCGAGCTATGGGTAAAAGCCAAAAGCCATATTCGAACTTAACAGCTTGCTGGAAATTGATTCAAAATGGTCCAATCCTGCAAATTTGGAGTCGTTAGAGAGTGGGTAATTCATATCATTGCTATTTGGGATATGGGTAATTTGATTCTAAGCTTAACAACACGCAAGTAAGAGCTAAACTGTTAATATCCTTCTTTACTGTGTAATCCTTGCTTATTTTCTGGTTAAGTTTGTCTCCTTTGGTCATTGTATTTTCTGTTATCCTTTGGCCTGTTGCCATGCTACACGTGTCCCTGTCTTTTGTTATTTAATGGACAATCATTGGTGCTCTGTGATTTGGAGCACTCTCTCTTCTAAACACTATCGTCTCTATAGTGTCTATATGGTATCAGAGCTCTAGGTCCTTTTTTTTTTTTTGAATCCTGTGCTCGTTTTCTAATGGCGTCATCATCAAGCTCATCCTCTGCAATTGATACTCGGTTTTCTACCCTCTCTGCTTTCAGCACTGTCACCTCTCCTATTGTCTCCTCTGTTTCATCTCTCTCTTTAACCCCAGTCAATACTGTTCGGTTGCCTCAGACCTCCCCCACCAGACCTCTCAACCCTAATATCCCCCCCTTTCAGTCGCATTTTCAAAATCAACCAAACTTTCCTCAGTTTTCCACCCAAAATGCCTTTGCTCCGGCAGGTTTTCAATATCCTCCGGCACCAGCTGGTCTTCCTATCTTTCCCAATCCATCTGCCCCTTTTTTCCATGCTTCCCCATCTTCCTCTCCTTATCCTACCCTCACCCCTCCACTGAACGTGAAACTAACCGACAACAAAATTGTGCAGAAGATGCACTACATTTAAGATTGCAACTGCTAAGAACCTTCTGGACAATGGGAGAAGATGGATGACCAAGCCTACGATGCCACAGAGAGAAATCTTGTAGTGTTGAAAGAAAAACAGCAGGCGTAGAAGTTGATGGAGAGGAAACTTGAGACTGATTTGTGGACAACTTATACAATCCATCCTTAAGACGACCCTGGAGGAGATTTTTCTTGGAAAGGCGATCCTTCACAAAAAAATGAGAGGAATAAAACTCAACAAACGCAGAATTATCATGACATAAACGAGCTATACTAATAAGATTATGAGATAAGTGTGGAGTATGCAGAACAGAATTCAACCGAATTGGAAACCGAGGTAATGAAGACTGAATGACAGATAATCCAGTGTTAAAAACAGGAATAGACTTACCGTTTCCTACCACGACTGCTCCCATAATTAGTGCTCTTGTCGATTCCTTACACAACCTTCCTTCGCCATCCATCACCTCTTCATCTCCTTCCCTGCCTTCTCCTACCCTTCCTTTGGAAATGTCTCTTTCTCCCATGCCTTCCCCTGTAACTTCCGAATCAGTCTCCCATCAGCCTGAAGTTTCCCTTTCTAACCATCCCCCACCTGTCAATGCTCACCCTATGATTACAAGATCTAAAGCAGGTGTGTTTAAACCTAAAGCGTGGTTAGTGACAAAAGAATCCTCTGTTGCCAATGTTCCTTCAGAACCTACAAACTATAAGGCTGCCTCACAAGATCCTCATTGGATGGCAGCTATGAATGCTGAATATGAGGCTCTTATCAAGAACAAGACATGGTCTTTGGTCCCTTTTCCTGCTGGTAGCAAAGTTGTTGGCTCTAAATGGATTTTTCGTCTCAAACTTAAACCTGATGGTTCCATTGACAGACATAAGGCTCGTTTGGTTGCTCAAGGTTACACTCAGGCACTTGGTATTGATTATTTCGAGAACTTTAGTCCTGTTGTCAAGCCAGCCACCATACGTATTGTGATCTCTTTGGCGGTCTCATCTGGTTGGAATATCTTTCAGTTAGATGTCCACAATGCATTCCTTCACGGTGATCTTCTGGAAGATGTTTATATGAAGCAGCTGGCTGGTTTTGTGAGCAACTCTCATCCTCAACATGTCTTGAAATTGCATAAAGCCTTATACGTCTAAAACAGAGCCCACGGGCTTGGTTCTCCAAGCTAAGTTCATGTCTTGTTGAATGGGGATTTTCTGCTTCCAAGGCTGACTCTTCTATGTTTACCTTTAACTCTGGATCGAAGTTAATCATTTTTCTTATTTATGTGGATGATATATTAGTAACCGGTTCTTGTGCCCTTTTGATTCAACAGTTTATTTCAACTTTAAATCTCAGATTTTCTCTCAAAGACATGGGTGAACTTTCCTATTTCCTTGGTGTTCAAGTCTCTCGGCAAGGTAAAGATCTACATCTTTCTCAGCAAAAATACATCAGGGATCTAGTCTCTCGAGCCAAGTTGGACTCTTGTAAACCAACTTCTTCTCCCATGTCTGTTGGCCCCCCCTCTCACTGTCCGATGGTGAGCCACTGGAATCAGCGACTGAGTATCGGAGCTTAGTAGGCGCCTTGCAATACTGTACTCTCACGCGGCCGGATATCAGCTTCGCAGTCAACAAGTTGTGTCAATTCCTCCATGCTCCCACTACATGCCATATGCAGGCAGTTAAACGACTTCTGCGATATATCAAAGGTACATCTTCGTTGGGTCTGCTTATGACTCCTTCTTCTTCATGCTCTATCACTTGTTACACAGACGCAGACTGGGCGAGTTGTCCAGATGATAGAAGGAGCACCAGTGGGTATTGTATTTTTTTGGGGAACAACTTGGTTTCATGGAATTCCTCGAAGCAAAAGGTCGTGTCTCGGTCAAGTGCAGAATCTGAGTATAGAGGACTTTCTAATGCCGCGTCTAAAATTGCATGGATTCAGTCGGTTCTTGGTGAACTTAGTGTTTCTTGTGCTTCCCCTCCTCTCTTACTATGTGATAATATATCTGCCACTTACATTGCTGCCAACCCAGTGATGCACAGTAGAACGAAGCATATCGAAGTAGATCATCACTTCATAAGAGAGAAGGTGGCTCGCAAGCAACTGTTGGTTAGATTCGTACCTTCAGAAGATCAGATTGCTGACGTGTTTACGAAGGGTCTGCATTCTCCAAGGTTTATTGGTTTGAGAACCAAGCTCACCGTGGTTTCCAACCCGTGTTCGCTTGCGGAGGGATGTTAATATCCTTCTTTACTGTGTAATCCTTGCTTATTTTCTGGTTAAGTTTGTCTCCTTTGGTCATTGTATTTTCTGTTGTCCTTTGGCCTGTTGCCATGCTACACGTGTCCCTGTCTTTTGTTATTTAATGGACAATCATTGGTGCTCTGTGATTTGGAGCACTCTCTCTTCAAAACACTATCGTCTCTATAGTGTCTATATAAACCTCACCAAAAGAGGAAACGCGTTGATGTTTGCCCATTGGAACACGAAATTGAGCACCACCACAGGGAAGCATCCACACCGCTAGGACTGAAACGTGCACCAAATCTTCATGGTCGTTGCAAGTGTTGTGTTCCTAGCTTTTGATCACAACTCTAGGCGAGATTGAAGTCGTTCGAGGAGGAAGGCATTGGCGATTGCGAGGGAGGACCTCATCTTAACTCGCCATAGTAGTGGGTGCTCACAGATTCGCACACAGAGAAGGGAATGGAAGGGGAAAATCGAGCAAGTTGGCGCGTACGAGCAACAAGACATGACCGGGTTCGAGTTTGGTACTGGAACCGAGTGGAGTCTACTATGCTAATGTGTTGGCCACGATTTGAAGCTTCCAGCCATCGAATGAAGGTATATGAAGGTTTGCGTCGTGGGTTTTCACTTGAGGAGAGCAACCGTCGGGGAAGATGAAAAAATGATGTGGAGGACATCAATGACGGGAGAAGAAGCAAACGAGAAACGGGGCTGGTGTGCGGCGATTCAAGGGAGAAGAAGAAAAAGGTACGACGGGGGGTGTGCACGCGTGAAGAGAAAGAGAGGGAAAAAGAGTTCGTAGGGTTCTTTTTTATTTTCTTTTCTTTTCAATTTCTCTAATAAAAGAAAATGATCTAATAAATAGAATGGGGAAGAAGGCCTAGAGATTTTAATTTTCCAAATGAACCCAATCAATTTAGAAAAGGAAAATTCTAGAGCTTTCTAAAATTCCAATTAAGGAACCTAAGAAATTTGGGATAAAATTTAATTGAAGGAAATTTGGATTAGATTTTGAAGTTAGGGGATAAGGTCTAAAATTAAATTCCCAGATTATAGAAATAAGGATTTAAGAAAATCTCTTTTTCTTAAATTTCAAGAAATTTAATTTATCAACTTAACTACTAGCATTAAATTCTAGATACAACTTTAGGAGATAGACCCAAATGATCTAGAATTAGCTTAATTTTTATAACATGGGGTGTTACACCTTCGAACATGGAGATGGAGAACCTCAGCGGAGAGAACCACCTTCGAACTTGAAGAATGAGAACCTCAGCGGAGCAACAACAGAGAGAATAACCTTTGAAACTTGAAGAATGAGAACCTCAGCGAAGCAGCAGCCAAGAGAACTATCTTTGAAACTTGATGAAGGAGAAATAACAAATGTGAGGTGAGCGGAACATCGAACTTGAGGCAAGCAAGACTTTGCTGTGTTGCCCCCAATAGTGATGAATTTCTTCAATTTGTGTTGTCGTGTTTCAATGTTTGTTGCACTTTTTTTTTTTTTTTTTGCAGAGATTGAATTTTAAGTTTTCTTTAAGCTGCCTATGTACCTTTGAAGAACAGGGATCAAGTCATAACGTAGCTCAATTTCTTTTTTTTTTTTTTTTTGCACTCACCTTTTAAGCTCGTGTGGGCTAGGAGCATCATGCAGTTTAGGCTCTTGCGATGACAAGCTTTTATATTTTAAAAGTATTTATCTTCATCATGGTCTTAATCAAATCCTTTGATAGTAGGATTAGTCAGGCTAATGAGATTTGGGCTTCACTGTCAAGGATGTTGGGTTTTATGCCCTAAAACTCGTAGATAGTGAATGTAAACAAATTGTATACTTGTTTTAATAAAGTGTTATTGAGTTTCTGCAATAAAAGGTTATTGTTAAATATTGCACATTTTGACCCAAATCCAATAAACTAAGATCCAAGGTTGTTTGTATGTAACTTGAACTAGTATATGGGGACATACGGGGATCGATGTTCAAGTAACAACCTATAAGGTCTATAGTACAAGGATAAGACTGGGTACCTATTGATCCAAAGTGTCCATGTAATAGACATGCGAGTGGGGGTATCCTATGCAATGAGATTGCATAAGACCGAAAAGTGAAATAGTAATCGTTAGTTGTAACACCATTAACTAGTTAGGTTTCTATTTCACTAGGATGACCTATGCAACTTAGTCTAAATCCTGAGTGGATGATGGACTCATGTTCACCAGGGATTGTCCTTTGATTTGTATGGGTGAGAGTGGTCAGTACGCTGACTCAATAAGTCTACCATTTTGGGGACAAGATCGAGTGGAGAATTGGGAACATAATCACACAAGATGAAATTCACTCCTTCCCGACTTTTGAGGAAGTAGATGAGTGTTCCCTTAAGTGGTGTCTCCGGGTCTTGAACAAAGGACCTTACCCTCTCACTGGCCCGAGGGGGGTTTCTGTTTGATGGTTGGACCACAAATAGGTTGTTCATTAGAGGAGCAGTGGTACTTAAGGAGGTAGAGATAGAAGGAGTAAAATGGTAATTTGACCCAACTGGAGTTACAAACACTCGTGAAGGACTAACTTGCCGTTATTGGTCGATATCCGTGGACAGAAATATTCTGCAATGAGAAGAGTGCAGTTGTGGGTCTTTAGTGGACTGACGCATAGTTAACGAATGGTGACTAACTTGGTTAATGAGTTTGGCCAATTAGTCTCATATCGTTGGAGCTTCTGATCTGTAGGTCCATTAGGTCCCACTGGTAGCTCGTTAAGAAACTTGAGGCAATTAAGTATAAATTGTAAGTGTTCAATTTATTTAGGGGAATCGTATAATGTATGTTGATACATTATAATATAAAGTTTATGAAACTTTATAATATAATTTTTTAATTAATTCTTGAGATAAAATATTTGAAAGAGTTCAAATAAATTAAATATGAATTGGATTCA
This sequence comes from Luffa acutangula, assembly GCA_036850905.1. Taxonomy (NCBI): domain Eukaryota; kingdom Viridiplantae; phylum Streptophyta; class Magnoliopsida; order Cucurbitales; family Cucurbitaceae; genus Luffa; species Luffa acutangula. Next base: position 34,836,745 of record CM072099.1, read on the forward strand.
TATTAATTTAAATTTTAATAAAATCCCAAAGATTAAATATGTGATATTTAATTGGGTAATTAATTAATTGTGGAATTGCCTAAGGTCTTGACCTATTAGGAAAAGGTATTGGCCTTTACCTATAAATAGGACCCCTAAGGTGGGGTGAAAGGCATCTCATTCATTCTACTTCTCTCAGATATCTCTCCTAAAAGACATCCACCAGTCTCCTGCCTCCAGTAGTCTAAGAGATATACCGGTGTAACCAAATGGTGGTGTTCTTAGTTGTTGCAAAGCAATCAAGAATCATTCTTGATTTTCAGAGACGTCAACGGAGGTTTGCTTCTCTTTTCTTTATTATAGATTTAGATCTAATTTTTGTATGCTTAGCCTTAAGTTTCTATAGAATTTGTTCTATGATTTTTGCCAATGTAATGGTATTTTTGGATAAACAAAATTAACTACGAATCGGTCCCAATTACACTTCCGCTTTAATAGAATTAGGGAATTCCAAATCCTTCAAAGGAACCTTCTGTGTTTATGAGAATAGATAACTTTCTTTTCATGCGAGACGGGACAATACTATGAAGCTTCTTGTCGTTGTTTACTTCATCGAATAGTTTTGCCTCTGGGACCATCTTTCTTTTAGGTCGATCACTAGTCACTTTGAGGTGATCAAAGACAGATGTTGCAAGCCGACTTTCTTTCAATGTAGAAACACTTAGCCTTTGGAAAGTTGAAGGTCGAGTGGAGGTGGACACTAATAATGGATTTCTTCTCCTGTTGTGGACATACTCATTCTTTGGAATACCAAATGACGAGTAGTTGAAGGCTTGATGCGATCGAAGGAAATCCTTTGTTCACCATTCTTGGAATTGTCATCTTCTTCTACATCGATGCAGTAGGAAGTTGTAAAGTTTCTCTTTTCCTTTTTGTGGAAAGTTTTGGAGAAGAATTCATTCAAAGCCAACGGTTGTCGAGGTTGAGAAAACTCTTTACTTTTTTTCCTCTTAGGTTGAGTTTTCCTAGGATTCTTCTTTCTTTGATGTTTGTCTTTTCCCTTGACTGAAACATGATTTGATTGAGCTACTTCATCAAGGTCGAGTTCAATTTTTCCTTCCTTAGCTAGGCTTAGGATTACCTCTTTTAGGACAAAGCATTTCTCCACTGGATGGCCGACAACTCGATGATACTTGCAATACTTGGGATCATTGACTTTCTCCATCTCTTCTGATCGTTTACACTTAGGAAGTTTTATCAACTGTGTTTCCAGTAGTTGTTCCTGCTAGGTTTAAATACCAAGCGCAGTGGAAATTTACCAGACCATTAGCTCGGTTTTTAATTAGAATCAAAATACCAGTACGAAGGCAAAATATATATAGTAAGCATAAGCATTTTAATCTACTGTAATCTAAGGTATAAGCATGTTGATTTTAGAATCGAGTTCTAGAAAAAATAATATAGAGAAGAAGATCTTGAGTACAAACCTACATTGTGACTCTGGAGGGTTTCACCAATTCTCCAACTAGAAGATCTTTTCTGCTTCTTTGCAATTCACCACGAATAACACCAAGACACCACTAATATGTCTTCATTGGTATATTTCAGAGGCAATTTAAGCCAAGGAGGTGGAATCTTTTTCTTGCAGAAAATTTTTCTGGGATTTTTCTACCGAGAGAATAACTAAGAGCGAGATTTAGAGAGAATGAATGATCGATTCAACAAAACCAACCCTTCATCTCTCTATCAGGCGTGTGCAGTTAGTAGATGAAGGAGAGAATCGTGGAACACCTTCCACGATTAAAAGGATAATTGACATCTCAATTATTAGAATTTTAATTTAAAATTAAAATTGAATTTAAAATTAATTAATTTAAATAATAAAATTTATTTAAATTAATAATGATTAATTAAATCAATTTTAATTTATCAATACATTAAATCATATTTATATAAATATTCCTTTCCTCACATAACCTATAGTTTTAATTCAATCAATCAAATTAAATTAATTCATTCATTAATTCTCTAATTAATTAATCGTTAAATTAAATATCCCTATAATTAAATCATATTCAATTATATTTCTCTCATATAACCTATGGTTTTAATGTGCATCTAATGCGCATTAATTTTAACCTGTAGTTTTAATATGAATCCAATGAAGGAATTGAATCCCAACAGAAGCGAATTTAATCGAGCGTGAATGAATTTTAGTCAATTAGAAAACCAATACATCGAGCAAAACAGAAATAATTTCTATGAATTACAGATTAAGCATGCAAAAACATGATCTAAACAATTTAGATTCGAGGACTTACGTGATGATGGAGATGAAACAGCACTATGACTCTAGGTTTGAAGATCGTGATGGTGGGATCATTGTCTTGGAAAGGGAATGAGAATTGCAACAGAATGATGTTGAATCCTTGAGAAAATTTTAGAGATTTTTGCCTTCTGTAGAAACGTACTGAGAATCCCAATCTTGGAGAGAGAGCTTTTTTCATTTTTCAAAAACTACAGAATGCCCTTCTGCCAACGTGCCACACGATGGATGTAGGGTAAAAGGGTAGTTACTTTTTAACTTCCCTGATTAATCTTGGCCCTTGATTGTAATGAACAAGATTTGGACCATTAATTATTATCATATAATAATTACTGATCCAAATAACTATATATTATATAACTAACTAATTTAATTAAGCCAACTTTAATTAAATTAATTATAACATATAGCTTTAATTCAATTAAATCATATTCAATCAAATGAATTAGGCCAACCAATTAATTCTCAATTAATTGTTCCCCATATTAATTAAATATCATATACTTAATTAATTTTACAATTGAATCAAAGTCAAATGTATCTCTCTCTTTTAACCTATAGTTTTAATGTGCATCAAATGTACATTAATTATAAAGGGAAAATTACACTTTTAGTCCTCGAGGTTTAGGTTAGGTTTCATTTTGGTCCCTGAGTTTTCAAACTTAACAATTTAGCCCATGAGGTTTGGTTTTAGTTTCATTTTAGTCCTCCATCCATTTTTCCTTAAAAACTAACGGTTTGCTGACGTGACACTATTTTTATATTAAAAAAATTATTTTTAAATTTCTTAAAATAAAAATATATTAAAATAATAAAATATTATTATTCTTTTAATTTTTATTTATTTCTCTCTCATTCTTCTTTTTCTTCTTCTTGATAGCACCACTGGCAAGCTTCTTCTTCTTCAAAGCTCCATCTTCTTCAAAGCATCACCGCCAGAACCGCTCGCCATCGTCACCGACATTCGCCGTCGTCGTTTGCTCTATCGGAACCGCTCGCCGTTGTTACCGTTGTTCGCTCCGCTGGAGCCACTCGCCATCGTTACCACTGTTCACTCCGCCAAAGCCACTTGTCGTCGTCGTCGCCGTTTGCTCAGTTTTTTCTCTTTTTCTCTTATTCCCTTTTCCCTTCTCCTTTCACTGTTTCCTTCAGTGGGTTCGTGGCTCTCGAGTTCGACAATAGCTCCAGCGAGTTCCAGATCTGACGGCGTTGGCGTTCCAGATCTGAGGAGAAGGAGAAAGGCTCTAGCAGCGTTCTAGATCTGGAGACGGCGGTGTTTGATAAGGGTCAAAGATATACCTATTTTACCCTTATATTTAGCTCATTTTCTTGTCAAAAGTTGCATGTTTAGATCAATTTTACTATTCCCGAGCTCAAAATATGTTAAAGTTGATGAATTAGGGAGTTCAGAGTCACATTTGTTAAATTATGCTCATTTGTGCTTAAAAGGACTCAATTTGATGTGAATTTGACCCAATTTGGTGTTGTGTAGGAAAACAAAGGAGAACTGGAAATTGCCCAGAAATGCGACCGCATTTCTAGGAAGACCAAAATCAAATGTGACCGCATTTCTTGAAAAACAAAGGTCGTTCCGAGTCCTTCGCTAGTCGTTTTGAATGAGACTTTTGGGCACCTAACCGGTCGTTTTGACGCCGAAAATGACTGGGCTACCTACCAGCACCTATTTCGTGGCTCCTCAACCACTTCCAACACTATATAAGCTCGAGATTCGAAGTCAAATTCAAGCAGAACTCACTAGGAAGAAGAGTTTCGTGACAGAACCCTAGTAGACGCCCATGAGTAGGGATGTCTGATGTCCTTCTTAGATGACTAAATTCTAACCTTAATTAGACATCAAACTTGAGTGTTTGTAGGGAGTTTCACCCTATTCCCATTTGTAAAGGAAAGTAGAGTGTCGAGCGAACTCTAGAAGGATTGGATAAAAGAAAAAACCATAGTATTTAGCTACTGCCCATTATTTCCAACACTTGTCACTTTTCATTCATTTTTATTCTTTACATTTTATTTTGAATGGAAAGTTGTTCATTTGCACTTTATCCCACCATGCTTAGCTAAATTCCATTGAGGGGTTCAATATGGTGAGTTCCCTTATGGTTCATTAGGTTGAAAGTGTATATTCGCTTAAGTTTCTATTCAATGCATGTCACTCTTTATTGATTATCATTCTGATCTTGCTGAGTTTAAATTGATCACTTAGACTTTGCATGCTATGTGAGTTTGATCTCGAAAGGGACAGACGGTATCGGTTCTCATAAAGGTGATATAGGAGAAAAAGCTCGAAAGAGATTGTTCGATGGTATAGGGCAAGTTGCCTAAGGCACCCTATATCAACTATAGGGTTATAGATTGCATTCGTGAATTATCTAGACTCTCTAGATGACCCTCGAACACTTTAGCCGTGAGAGCCTTCATAAATGGATCAACAATGTTGTGCTCCGAAGCTATCTTTGTGAAGATCACGTCCCCTCGTTGCACGATCTCTCTGATGAGATGATATTTGGCAATGGACAAGAGAATCCGACTCGAATTTAACATGGCAACAGGAGAGAAGGTTTCCTCATAGTTGATAGCTGATGACAAGCAAAAATGTCATCATTTTCCTATTAATTTTAGCTAGTTTTGCGCTAGAATTGTGTTCTTTAATGTTATTTTCTGTTTAAATTTCAGAAAACCGAGTCAAAGAAGAAAAACCGGAACTTTGAGAGATTTTGGATGATTTTGGAGACTTTTTGAGCAATTTGGAGAATTACATTGAAGATCCGAGTCCAAAAAGCCAAGAAGAATGAATTATAAGCCCAAATTCATGAATTTCAAGTCTTAAAGTATCAATTTGGGTCAAGAAAAGTGCCCAAAATCCATTACAAGAAGTATTTGGGTCAAAAGAAAGTTGGAGGCCCAAAAAATGGAGTCAAAATCGGGCCATTATTGAAGATTCAGGGCCTAGCGTCTCGACGCTAAACCTGGAGCGTCTCGACGCTAGGCAGCTGCGTGGAAAGATCCAGAATCGCGAGAGCGTCGCGACGCTGTCCAAGTAGCGTCTCGACGCTGGGACATCTTGGAGCCCAAGAAAAGATGACGTCAGAGCGTCTCGACGCTGTCCTTGTAGCGTCTCGACGCTGTGCCTACTGGGAGCCTATAAAAGGAGCCTTTTGCATCCATATTTTGTGTGCCAATTTGTGGGTTTTCACCCTATTCTAGAGTCTACACTAAAATTTGGGATTTTTGGGAGAGTTTTGGAGCTTTGTTGAAGATCTTTGGAGCTCGGGACCGAAGGAGGTCGGCACGGGATCGAGGAGATCGACACTTTTATGAGCATTTCTCTTCCCTTTTCCTTTATGTTTTAGTTTCTAGATTTGTTGTGATTAGGAATTATTGAATTCTAGTGATTATGAGTAGTAAATTCCTAAATTCTATGAGATTGATTTAGATGTTGAACCTCTGCTGAATTAATGAATCGATGTGGTTTAATTGTCATTATTGTTCATTTGTGCATTTTGTCCGTAATGCTTTTAATCAACTGATCACTGATTAAATGAATCGTTACTAAGCGGAAACTCGACGGAGAGAAGCTTAGACTAGAACTGAATGCATGACTAACGGTTATTTACCCGGGTGACACGGGATAAAATAAATAACGTTAGAGGTTGTACTGAAGGGGCGTAATGCCATACTAAGTAAATAAAGATGAGACTGAAAGGAGATTCTTTATTGAACGGTATGAGATAGGAGGAGACCGACAGGAGAGTCCTTGTCATTAGGCTTCTAGACTTATGAATAAATGATTTGTTAATCCATATTGGTTAATTGATTACGCATTAAAGGTCCAATTGTCGAAATCAACAACTCTAGAATTATCCCTCCAAATTGTGTCGCCATTTATCTTTTGCTTTCCAGATTAGCTTTTTGTTATTCTGTTCGGCATTAGATTTTGTTCTCTAAATAAAGTTGAGCAAGATTATTCGTGGTACTTAATTGAATAAATCCAATCCCTGTGGAGACGATACTCTATACTCAAAATCACTATATTACTTGTGACGACCCGTGCGCTTGCGGATTAAAATCGTGCAACAAGTTTTTGGCGCCGTTGCCGGGGATTGGCTAATTTCATTCAATTAATATTGTGAAGAAATTGCTTGCTTTAGATTAGAGATTTTATTTTGCTTTCTTTGTTTTATTTTTATCTTGGTCCATTGCTCTTGTTGTGCATTTAATTTGTGTTTGCATATGCTTGAAAGCCTTATTATTGTTGATTTATTGTTTTAAATGGCTTTTTATAATTTTGGGTGGCCCTTTAGGGAATCTGAGCCCGAAGAACCAACACCATCGTCCAATTTTTTTTATTCAAATTATTCCCCTTTAGAAGAAAAATCTCCCCTAGAAAGTTTGCTTCAAGATTTTATTGAGGATACTAGAGCCACTCAATTAGCTCTAGAAAAATCCCTAGGGAGATTGCATCCCCAAGAGGATGAGAGTGAAGTGCAATCCGCTTCCTTAGAAGAAAAATCTTCCTTAGAGAGCTTGCTTGAAAATTTTATCCAAGAGTCGAGAGCCATGAATTTAGAATTAGAAAAATCTATGGAGAGACTCAATACCCAAAAGGAAGATAGGGAAGTAGGATCCACTTCCATAGAGTGTCTAGTGAGTCATGTGGCCAGTGATTCATTAGCGCCCATTCAAGAGCCAAATTCTTTCGATTTTCCTAAGTTTGAGCACATAGGGGTGAGTTGTTTAGATAGAAAGGAAGAATTGGATAGTTCCAGAGCTCATCAAGAACAAGTTTGTGAGGAAGAAAAAGAAAATGAGCCTATAATGTTTGAGGAGTTTCTAGAGATAGAGTTTAAGGTTGAAAGGCCTTTGTCTGTTTTGTCCCCTCCATCTTCTCTTGATAATGAGTGTTCTTTTTCTTGTTCTCACAAGTCAGAGTCAGAGTTAGAGTCAGAGTCTTTTTATTTTGATCTTTCTCCCTTTATGCTTTTATTAAAAGAAAATCCCAAAAATATTTCTGCTTCAGGGTCCCATGAAAAGCTAGTAAGCTTACTAGCAATAGTCTGCTTCATTGATTCAAGGAAGAAGGGCCCGAAGAAATACGAGAATTTTTATGTGCCTTGAAAGCCCACACAAACTCGTCTAGCTAAGAGACGTTAAACAAGCGCTTCTTGGGAGGCAACCCAAGTTTATTTTTCCGTTAATTTCCTTTTTCTTTGTTTTTTCAGTTTTTTTTTTGTAGTTAGAGCATGTTGATCTTTCGTTCCGGTTGATCAATTTTTGAAGGAGCTCGAGACCACATTTTCTTCCAAAAACAACCCCAATGAATGTTGAAAGCTGACATCCATGGTTTCTCTCACACTTCAGGGCAGTACCGTTCTCCCTTTATTTTTTTTATTGTCCTTATGCATGCTTAATTAGTCTTAATAATCAATACATTGAGGACAATGTATGATTTAAGTTTGGGGGGGGGGGGGGAGGCGTTGCTGTTCTGATCTGAGCTTATTGAAATTTATTTTTTTCATGATGATTCTATTGCATCTGTTTTGATGAGGACGGTCTATGATATGATCTAGATAATGAATTTTGTTCAATTTTTGTGAAATATGAAAGCATGCTCAAGATTCATGTAAATTTAAATTTTTTCTTTGATTTCCTTGCACAATTTGAGCACTTAGCCTGCTTATATGGTTTTGAATGCTTAGAAATAGATTATATTATCTATATGTTTGTTGTCACTCCGATAGGCTTAAGATCTAATTTGAAAGATGAACGACATGAGAGTCTGTAATGTTTTACTTGGGAGAAAAATCATGTTTATTAGCCTGCAAAGAAAAGAAAAGTGTGAAAAAACAATATATATATATGAAAAAAAAAAAAAAAAAAAGAGAGAATGTTCCACTTTCTTGAGAGCGTTAGTAGCCAGGGGCATTCATGACACCCATCGTTTGCCTTTGCATGAAAGCACTGGAAAGAAATGAGCATGCCTCGGCATCTTGAAAGATGAGGCGCTCGTAGTTGGATGCTTTCATCACCAATGTTGGCAAGCCAGAACGAAGGCGCTACATCTAAAAGGATTCTAAAATAAAAAAATAAAAAATGCAAGTTTCGGGGAGGCATACCCCGTTGTTTCAGGCACCTTAGTGGGATATTGCTTTCTTGATTGTTGGGAAGCTGGATAATTAGAGCTTAGGGCCAGTGTAGGGGGAAGATGAACTGAGGATTTTATAAACCTTTTCTAGGCTAGTAAAGACCTAATAAGGAGGCTCGCACACACACACGCAAGGGATGAAAAGTTTAGATTTAAATTTCGTGATGAAAGAATATGTTTTAATATTTCCTTTAATTGTTAGAGTTCATTATTTTGATCATTGAGCTTAGAGTCATGCATTTGCAATAGTTGATTCATATATATGGTTTTAGCTTTGCTCGGGACTAGCAAATATTTAAGTTTGGGGGTGCGATGAAAGGCAAAAATGTCATCATTTTCCTATTAATTTTAGCTAGTTTTGCGCTTGAATTGTGTTCTTTAATGTTATTTTCTGTTTAAAATTCAGAAAACCGAGTCAAAGAAGAAAAACCGGAACTTTGAGAGATTTTGGATGATTTTGGAGACTTTTTGAGCAATTTGGAGAATTACATTGAAGATCCGAGTCCAAAAAGCCAAGAAGAATGAATTAGAAGCCCAAATTCATGAATTTCAAGTCTTAAAGTATCAATTTGGGTCAAGAAAAGTGCCCAAAATCCATTTCAAGAAGTATTTGGGCCAAAAGAAAGTTGGAGGCCCAAAAATGGAGTTAAAATCGGGTCTTTATTGAAGATTCAGGGCCTAGCGTCTCGACGCTAAGCCTGGAGCGTCTCGACGCTAGGCAGCTGCGTGGAAAGATCCATAATCGCGAGAGCGTCGCGACGCTATCCAAGTAGCGTCTCGACGCTGCGACGTCTTGGAGCCCAAGAAAAGATGACGTCAGAGCGTCTCGACGCTGTCCTTGTAGCGTCTCGACGTTGTGCCTGCTGGGAGCCTATAAAAGGAGCCTTTTGCAATGAAGATTGGGTGCCAATTTGTGGGTTTTCACCCCATTCTAGAGTCTACACTAAAATTTGGGATTTTTGGGAGAGTTTTGGAGCTTTGTTGAAGATCTTTGGAGCTCGGGATCGAAGGAGGTCGACGTGGGATCGAGGAGATCGACACTTTTATGAGCATTTCTCTTCCCTTTTCCTTTATGTTTTAGTTTCTAGAATTGTTGTGATTAGGAATTATTGAATTCTAGTGATTATGAGTAGTAAATTCCTAAATTCTATGAGATTGATTTAGATGTTGAACCTCTGCTGAATTAATGAATCGATGTGGTTTAATTGTCATTATTGTTCATTTGTGCATTTTGTCCGTAATGCTTTTAATCAACTGATCACTGATTAAATGAATCGTTACTAAGCGGAAACTCGACGGAGAGAAGCTTAGACTAGAACTGAATGCATGACTAACGGTTATTTACCCGGGTGACACGGGATAAAATAAATAACGTTAGAGGTTGTACTGAAGGGGCGTAATGCCATACTAAGTAAATAAAGATGAGACTGAAAGGAGATTCTTTATTGAACGGTATGAGATAGGAGGAGACCGACAGGAGAGTCCTTGTCATTAGGCTTCTAGACTTATGAATAAATGATTTGTTAATCCATATTGGTTAATTGATTACGCATTAAAGGTCCAATTGTCGAAATCAACAACTCTAGAATTATCCCTCCAAATTGTGTCGCCATTTATCTTTTGCTTTCTAGATTAGCTTTTTGTTATTCTGTTCGGCATTAGATTTTGTTCTCTAAATAAAGTTAAGCAAGATTATTCGTGGTACTTAATTGAATAAATCCAATCCCTGTGGAGACGATACTCTATACTCAAAATCACTATATTACTTGTGACGACCCGTGCGCTTGCGGATTAAAATCGTGATTCGAGACGCTAAGGAAGAAGAAATGAGGCCAAAATCTGCATATAGGGCTTCTAGAAGGCCTAGGGTCGAGATGCTAAGGCTAGTGCTTCTCGACGCTTGGCAGGCAGTGAAAAAAGATCTAGAATCGCGACTGCGTCACAACACTGTGCCAACTTCTGCGCCAAGGAAGCTATGACGACGCTGTGACGTAGCTTCGTGACGTTGTCGACTTGTTCAGCAAGAAAAGTTCCGCCCATGCTCCTATAAATAACCCCCTCTCCCATGGTTCAAATCATCCCATTTTTGGGGAATTCTCGACTAGCTCAAAAGAGAGAAAAAGAGAGAAGAGTTGTGAAGAAAAGGTGGAATTGAGCGAGATTCCAAGGCTCGAGATTCGAGATGATCGTGACGGGAGCTTGGGATCAACTTATCGGTTATTTCTTCCTTACTTCTTTATAATTCCTTATTATAGTTGAGTTAGGTCTATGGATCAAGATCACTTGGGCAAAAGTATTTCCATTTGTGAGTAAATCTTGAGACCTAGGGTCGTTATTCTAGCTAATCGGATATTGTAGCTTAATTTCTTGGATATTGTAACGAAGTTCTTCATATTTCATCTATGCAATTCATTCTTAATGCTTTTAATCTCTTGATCACGGATATTGTAGCTAATCGGATATTGTATCTTAATTTCTTGGATATTGTAACGAAGAGCATACGTGATGAGTGACACCTGAATCAAGGATCTATATTGTATCATCATTTTCCACTATACATGTTTTAATGACCAATAAATCACATTTATTTTCATTGAGATATGCTAAGCAGTCTATGTAATATTCATCATGAACAATTTCAGATGAATTAGACATGTGGACCTAAGGACAATCCTCAGTTATGACCAACTCCTCGTAATTAGTGTCTAAGTTCAATTTCTTAGTTGTATTAGATATACCAATATTCTAATTGGCGATATTAAAGGCATTCACAGAACGATTCATGCTGAAAACAAACAAATTAAATTAATTAGTGTTGTTGCATTAACCCATTACACAAAATAACATTATTTTTTATCCAATCAATTTAGCAAAAGTAATGATCGACCCAAAGAATAAACATTTATTTTGCAACGACACTTCAGAGGTTTAGAGCAACAGCTACCGTAGGGTAGTCAGCTACTCCTCCCCTGAATTGAGACAATCTCAGCCAATCCCTATTCCCAGAATAACTCATATTCCAATAGTTCTAAGCTACCGTTTTCGGTCAAGAGATTATTAACACCTTAACAATTTCCCATAAGTGTGACCCTCCATTTTCAGATTCAAAGGTCGGTCCCAACAATTCTACCGTAGGGAAAGTCAAAGTTGGAAATGGACCTAAGAAACCTATCCATTTCTGGAGTTTGCATTGTTCCGATTCCCATGATCAAGCCCTCCGTAGGGTGATCGCTCCTAGGGCGACTCGCAAGAAGATCATTAGAATCTCACGGTGCAACCTAATGGAGGAGACCGTAGATTGTGCTTAGAATTGTCCAACAAAACGCTTGAATTCGAGCTCCAAACAAGGTATGTTCGGCACTTTATTTTTCGGGCTAATTTCCAGCATGTTTTCTTTAAACAAATTAATGAAATTAAACGCCCAAGATTCGTAATCGCTTCCACTCGAGCGTCGTTAACTCCTACAAAAGGGGGGTTGGATTTTGATAGATTGAAATGCGAGGAAAATTAAATGTTGAAAATAAATTTCAGAGAAGTAAAGACGGGGGAAATAAAAGGCGAGTAGGCTAACCGTACCTTGGAGATCACTGCAATCAGAATTACTCGGTATTAGTTTATTTAAATTCAATCATTGATTTTCTAGAGATTAATTTTACTGAATTATTATGAGCCCAGAGTGCTTGGCTTTTTAGATAACCCACCTACTCAGCTTGTGCCTAATTGATTAGATTCCCCGATAGCCCAACCTAATTAATTATTTATTTTAATAGCGCTCGCTGCCCCTCATGCTTAGATTGATAAATCCTCAATCTAAATCTACTTAATTAAATTAGTAATCCGGTAAATCCTCAAAACTACTAATCAATTAACCGCATTATCATACAAGGCCCGAAATTGTCTAATGAAACTAGGAATTTAAATTAACTAGTTTAATTAAATCAATTTCTTCTATGTTCTTAGGCCTATCGAAAGTCTACGCTAGGCTACCATCAAACTAGCGATGGATCCGCTTCAACCTAATGGCTATCTAAAAATAACTAATAAATCATGCTTGTATTCAATTTAAGAGGCGTTAATTCTTAAACTAATATTCAAACAAGATTGTGTAAACAAGAGATATAGGATGCAACATAAAATATTCAGAAAAATCCCAAAAGAACAGAACATAAATCTCATGAAATCTTAAATAAACTTACAACAGAGGTTTTGACTACAGCGAGCCAAGCTTATACGGCCATAGACAAGCCAAATCTAAGCCCCAAGGCTTGATTAATCGACCTAAAACTAGCCTAAACTAAGAACTAGAGAGAAAATAGAGAGAAAACCAAGAGAAATCGGAAAAGAACAAACAAAGACGGCTGAAGAATGACCTAAAAAATGAAAAACACATTTAAATTCTAATCGCAACGGTGAGACGCTGAGGCAAGCGTCAAGACACTGGCGCTTCTATCCGCGGGCCTGGGATCGTGGTAACGTCGAGACGTTGAGATTGTAGCATCTCGACGCTACCTCTAGGGTAGACAAAATTGGGTAGCGTCTTTTTAAGCAATTTGACTCCATTGTCGAGGCCCGAACGCTCCGATCACGTCCATAAGCTCCCCCTTCATCCCGAGAACTCCAAATTAGCCTGAAACGTCCTTAAACTCCCGAATTAGCGTCCAATTGACAAATTGACCTAATTATCCTCTTGTGCTCGAAATCCTACAAAATAAACAATTAAACCATAAAACACAAACTAACAAGATTAAATTAAAGGTAATTAAATAGCACATTTTAGGTTCTTTCAATAATCTTGAAGAGAATATTTTCATGTTTCAGCCCGAAGGGTTCATAGCCCAAGGTCAGAATCAAAAGGTTTACAAGCTGAATCGATCCATTTATGGGTTGAAACAGGCGTCCAGATCTTGGAACATTAGTTTTGATACTTGTTGGGTCCCTAGAGTGAGTAAAAATATGGTATAAAGAGACTCTAGAACTCTGTGCAAGTATACACAGTCTGCAGCAAGTAATAAGTATAATCAATCCAAGGCCTGAACTAGCTTCCACTTTATCTATTTTGTATAACTCTTTAATGATTTCAAAGATAGTAAAAATGATTGGTTTTTATAAGAATAATGTTGAAGCAAAAGAAATGACAGAACAAAAATAACAAATAGGCAGACAGATTAGAAACATGGGTTGGACAGGATTTAGTAATTGTTTTAAAATATGCTCTAGCAATATTATTGATCATGCAAAACTCTCGCAGTCTTATTAGCAGATTCCTCCCAGAACTCCGAATCTTTTGGAATGTGTTTCAACCCCAATGAAGTACTACCGATCAAGCACTAGGCAACTAGCTATCCCTAGCTCAGTCAATGGCGTTCACCAATACACAATGATCTAGTGTGATTAATCGCCACACACTCCCTAAATCATCCCTGAAACTAGAGAGAGGTATTCATACCGACTGGCTAGGCGGGCATAAAATAGAAATGAACACAACAATTAATCAAGATGCATCAATCAAAATTTATTACTAGAATTAAGCACGGCAATCACATTGTTCCTAACCAACGCCTAAGCTACTTAGTTCATAAGATGCATGGAAACACAAGTTACAATCTGAGTAAGCATATCCATGACTACAAGATAAAACAAGAAAAGATTAATTCTCTTGAACAGCTTGCAATCGATCGTCTTCTTGATGGTCTCTAATCTCTCCTCTATTCGGCTCCCAAAGGTGGAAGTAACTTTTCCAAGAATGGAATTTTCTCTCCCAAAAGTGGAATGAATTTGACTTGGGCGGCTACCTCCTTTTATAGAGTTGAGGAAAGCTTGAATTAGGTTGACCTAGACACGTGTATGGCTCTCCTTGCTCCTTTATCTCGAAAATAACTCAACAAAAGTCGGTTTGTCAATTTGGCTAACGAGCTGTGACGTGGCAGTTTTGCTCACAGCTTTGCTGCAGCACAGAATTTGCTCCCTCCAGTCACTCAGCAATGCATTCTGCACAAAATAACTTCCAAAGCTTCCATTCTTCCAAATGGGTTAAAACATATAATATATATCTAAAACCAACCCTATTAAGCACAAAAGACACACAAATCCCTATAGAAATGAGGCTTAAATAACTACCTTTTGGACAGTTATCACTACTGCAATCAAATCTTTTGTTTTTGACCAAAATGTTGATGAGCCTTGTGTATACAAGAAAATCAACAGGAACAAAGTATCTTTTCTAGTACTATATGTGGACGACATTCTACTCATTGGAAACGATGTAGGGTACCTAACTGACGTCAAGAACTGCCTAGCAGCCCAATTCCAAATAAAAGATTTGGGAGAGACTCAATATGTTCTTGAGATCCATAATTAGAGATCGTAAGAACAAAACGCTAGCGTTATCTCAAGTAACGTATATCGACAAAATGTTGTCTCGATATTTGTTGCAGAACTCCAAGAAGGGTTTATGTTATTTCAGTCATGTGGTTCACTTGTCTAAGGAACAATATCCTAAGACACCTCAAGAAGTTGAGGACATGAGATGCATTCCCTACGTCTCAACTGTGGCCAACTTAATGTATGTTATGCTCTACACTAGGCCTAACATTTGTTATGCAATAGGGATAGTCAACAGGTACCGGTCCAATCCAGGGTTAGACCACTGGACGACGGTTAAGTGAAGGGATAAAAGCCCTTTTTTTTCAGCGGAAACTTACAGAAACCTTAACTCAGGTTTTAATTCGGATTAAAATACCAATACGTTTGGCAAACAAAATACAGCAGTATAATTAAATAATAACTACTGAATTTTAATTATAAAACATGCATATATTGAAAAAAAAACTCTAGATCCCAATCTAGAAGTGGATCCTAATGATCCTAGAATTCAAGAATGACTTACCCTTGAAGATTTCTTGAATTGCTTCGCCAAAATTCCTTGGTTCTCCGCTGGAAAATATTCACGAACACCACCAAAATGGTTGCACCGGTATTCTCTTGAAGGATGTGCGAAAAGTGCTTGTAGGAGCGAAATTTTCTAAAGGGTTGGGAGAATTTTTCTTCTCTGTATCCTAGAGAGAAATTGCAGAGAGATCTGGAGAGTGAGAGGGAGAGAATGGCGTGTGAATGAGAGCTCCGTAACCAACTCAACAAATGGGATTAAATTGGGGAGTGGTTATTTTACCGATGAAACTTCCCACTCCCTAATTTAACTCCCCTTCACACGTTCACACTTATCAGTTCAACTAACTGATAATTAAAATAATTAATAATTCTAAATTATTAACCAATTTATAATAATATAATTAATTTAACAATTAAATTAACTAATTATTATAATTAATGTAAATCATATATTTACATAACATTCCCACATAACCTAAAGTTTTAATCTAATTCAATTAAATCAAATTTAATTGAATTGAATTAAAACAATAATTAATTAATTCTCTAATTAATTAATATCATAATTAAATATCTCATATTTAATTATATTCCTCTCAAAAATAAACTATAGTATTAATGTACATCTAATGTGCATTAATTATAACCTATAGTTTTATAACATGAATCAAATTCATATTTTATTTTACTATTCAAACCACTTCGAATATTCAATTCTCCCTTAGAAATTTACCTCAACGCCCTTATAGAGCTACCGGTGGGACCTTATGGACCTACAGATCAGAAGCTCCAACGATGTGAGATTAATTGGCTAAACTCATTAACCAAATTAATCAATGTTCGTTAACTGTGGTTCACTCCACTATAGAACCATAGCTGCACTCTTCTCACTGCAGATATATTTCTGTGTCCACGGATATCGACCGTCAACAGCAAGTTAGCCCTTCACGTGTGTTCGTACCCCAGCTAGGTCAAATTACCGTTTTACCTCTGGGCTACCTCTTGGTCCTTAAGTACCAGTGCTCCTCTAATGAACAACCTGTTTGTGGTCCAACCAGCAAACAGAAATCCCTCTCGTGCCATGAAGAGGGTAGGGCCCATTGTTCAAGACCCGGAGACACCACTTAAGGGAACACACCTCTACTTACCCTAATATCGGGAAGGAGTGAATTCCATCTTGTAAGACTACATTCCCAGCTCCCCACTCGGTCTTGTCCCCAAAATGGTAGGCTTATTGAGTCGGCGAACAGGCCACTCTCACCCGTACAAATCAAAGGACAATCCCTCATGGACAGGAGTCCATAATCCACTCAGGATTAAGGCCAAGTTGCCTAGGTCATCCTCGTGAAATAGAAACCAAGCTAACTAACGGTGTTACAGTTAGTGGTTAACTATTTTGCGGTCCGGTCTTTGTGCAAACTCATTGCACAGGATACCCTCACTCGCATGTCAACCACATGAACGCGTTTGATCACTACGTTTGTATCAATATACAAAGCGGGTCGTATCCATAGTGTCACCAGGATAAGGTACCCATCCTTATCCCTATACTACAGACCCTTTAGGCTAAAACTTGAACATTGATCCTCGTATGTCCCTACATACTAGTTCAAGCCTCATTCTATTAGCCTTGGATGTTTAGTTTATTGGATTAGGGTTAATAAGACAAGATACAATACAAACATTGAATAATACATCACTTTATTAATGTTCGGTCAAATATACATTTACTATCTACGAGTTTTACGGCATAAAACCCAACAAACTCCCACTTGAACTAAAACTCAAGTTACAGGGAAAGTATATACAATATAATCCAAAGCTGGAAACGGTACATGTATGTTTGTACATTACATAAAAAGTAAATATACAAAATACAATAAACTAGGGCATCCTTACACCCATTACACATCTCCCACTTGCCCTAGATTACGCTGTATACATGTCTCGCAGACCTAGACTTTCTAGATGACCCTCGAACACTTTAGCCGAGAGGGCCTTCGTAAACGGATCAGCAATGTTGTGCTCGGAAGCGATCTTGGTCACGACCACATCTCCTCTTTGCACAATTTCACGAATCAGATGATACTTCCTTTCTATGTGTTTACCTCTTTTGTGGCTACGAGGTTCCTTTGGATTGGCTACAGCCCCACTGTTGTCACAGTATAACGTAATGGGCAAGTTCATATTTGGAACAACTTCCAAATCTGTCAAGAACTTCCTTAGCCAAACAGCTTCCTTAGCTGCTTCACAAGCAGCTACATACTCAGCTTCCATTGTGGAGTCTGCTATGCATCCTTGCTTTATACTCCTCCAAACTACAGCTCCCCCGTTAAGGGTGAAAACTGACCCTGACGTAGATTTCCTAGAATCCTTGTCAGTTTGGAAGTCAGAGTCGGTGTAACCCGTGAGAACTAACTCCTTAGCCCCAAACACCAACATGTAATCTCTCGTTCTCCTAAGATACTTGAGGATTCCTTTAACGGCGGTCCAATGGTCTAACCCTGGATTCGACTGATATCTGCTGACAATCCCTACAGCATAGCAAATGTCAGGCCTCGTGCATAGCATGACATACATTAAGCTACCCACGGCAGAGGCGTAGGGAATCCGTCTCATATCCTCAACCTCTTGAGGTGTCTTAGGAGACTGTTCCTTAGACAAGTGAACCCCATGCCTGAAAGGCAACAAGCCCTTCTTGGAGTTCTGCATCGAATATCGAGCCAACATCTTGTCGATATACGTTGCCTGAGACAGAGCTAGCGATTTGTTCTTTCTATCCCGAATAATCTGGATGCCAAGAACATACTGTGCCTCACCCAAATCTTTCATTTGGAATTGAGCTGCTAGCCATTCTTTTACGTCAGACAGATACCCTACATCATTCCCAATGAGTAGGATGTCGTCTACATAGAGTACGAGGAAAGCTACTTTATTCTTGTTGATCTTCTTGTATACACAAGGTTCATCAACATTCTGGTCAAAACCAAAAGATTTGATCGCAGTATCAAATCTAATATTCCAAGATCGAGAAGCCTGTTTCAACCCATAAATGGATCGGTTCAGTTTGCAAACCTTTTGCTCATGACCTTGGGATATGAACCCTTCGGGTTGAGACATAAAAATACTCTCGTCAAGATTGCCATTCAGAAAAGCTGTCTTGACATCCATTTGCCAAATTTCATAATCATAAAATGTGGCAATGGATAAGAGGATTCTTATGGACTTTAGCATAGCAACTGGAGAAAAAGTTTCTTCATAGTCCACTCCTTCTCGTTGGGTATAACCCTTTGCTACAAGTCTTGCTTTGAAAGTCTGTACTTTCCCAGCATCATCTCTTTTTCTCTTATAGATCCATTTACACCCAATGGGTTTGACCCCCTCAGGTAGATCTACAAGTTCCCAAACCTGATTGAAGTACATTGACTCCATCTCAAGATCCATGGCTTTGGCCCACTCGTCCTTATCTACATCATTCATTGCCTGACGATAAGACAATGGATCTTCTACGCCGTCATCAGGTATGACTACTTGTGTTTCTGTTAAACCCAAGTAGCGGTTAGGTTGTGTCACAACCCTCCCACTGCGTCGAAGCTCTCCCACTACGTGAGGAGGACTAGATTGACGAGAAGAACTGCATTCTCCAACAACTCTTGTTGAAGGACCAGGTTCATCAATAACCCTTGTTGATCCTTCTGTAGCTTCTCCTAATACTAACTTACTTCGTGGTCGATGATCTCGTATGTGGTCTTCCTCCAAAAAAGTTGCATTTGTCGATACAAATACTTTATTATCTTGAGGGTCATAGAAAAGACCACCTCTCGTTTCTTTCGGGTACCCAACAAATTGGCATAATCTCGTACGTGGTTCCAATTTCTTAGGATTTGTCACTAACACATGTGCAGGACAACCCCAGATACGGAAGTAACACAAACTAGGTTTACGTCCCTTCCATAGCTCAAAAGGAGTTTCAGAAACACTTTTTGAGGGAACGTTGTTAAGAATATGTACTGCAGTCGCTACTGCATACCCCCAAAACGAGCTAGGCAATAACAAGGTTCTGTTTCTCCTTTCTGATACACCATTCTGCTGAGGTGTACCAGGTGCTGAGAGTTGTGATTGGATTCCATGTTCTATCATATAGTCCTGGAATCGCTGATCTAAATACTCTCCACCTCGATCTGATCGAAGTGTTTTAATTGTTTTACCTAACAGGTTTTCTACCTCAGCCTTAAACTCTTTGAACCTTTCAAGAGCTTCAGACTTATGGCCCATCAGGTACAAATAACCGTATCGAGAATAATCATCTATGAAAGAGATGAAATATTCATAACCACCTCGAGCCTTTACATTCATTGGACCACAAAGATCCGAATGTATCAGTTCAAGTGGTTCTTTGGCCCTATAACCTTTTCCAGTAAAAGGCCTTTTGGTCATTTTACCCTCGAGACACGATTCACAGGGTGGTAAAGATGTATCTTCTATGTCACTTAGAAGTCCATTTTTAACCAAACGATCGATCCGATCGATGTTAATATGACCAAGACGAAGATGCCAAAGATACGTGTTGTTACTTAAAAGAGAAACTTTTTGCCTTTTGTTTTGCGTTTCGGCCGTTTTAAACATTTCATGACTTAAAATAGCCTTAACATCATTTGGTCTTAACACAAATAAATTATTCTCACGCTTAGCTGAACAAATGTAAACTCCATTCTTTGAAATTAAAGCTTCATTAAGCAAGAAGGAAATTGAATAACATTGTTCTAACAAAGCTGAAACAGAAATAAGGTTCTTTTTAATTCTAGGAACCAAGTACAAGTCCTCTAAAATTAAAAACCTATTTCTAAAGAATAATTTTGCAGCTCCCACTGCACGAGCTGAAACGACGTCTCCCGTTCCGACCTTGAGCGTCATTTCACCCTCTGCCAGCTGCTGGAAATTATTTCCCTGAAAAGAAGAACAAACATGATTAGTGGCTCCCGAATCCAGTACCCAGGCAAACTCATCATGTTCAACGAGACAAGTCTCTAACACAAGTAAATCGAATTTACCTTCTTTTTCTCTTCTCTTCTCAGCAAGGTAGCGGGGACAGTTGCGCTTCCAGTGACCATCTGCATTACAGTGGAAGCATCTGCCTTTGTCGGCCACGACCTTGGCCTTCCCCTTTCCTTGCACAGCCTGTGCATGAGCCTTCCCCTTGTCTCCCTTCCTCTTTTGGATCTGCTTCGATGAAGAAGCCTGGGGTACAGATTTAGTCCCTAAGGATGAACCCTTCAGGAACTTCTTCTTGGAATGGGCCACATTGGCCTCTCCTTTAACCACGTTTTTGCCCTTGCTCTTTTGCAAGGACTCATAAATCTGTAACTCCGAGAGGAGGGTAGTCAGGTTGAACTGAATCTTATTCATGCTCGCGTTCGTCCTGAAAGACAGATAGCTCGCTGGGAGCGAGTGAAGGATGAACGCAACCTGACTGCGCTCGCAGACAACCCCGCCATTTGCCTCAGCTATGTTGAATTGGTTAATCATGTCTAGGACGTGTTCCCGAACAGATTGACCTTCAGGCATCTTGGCATTGAAGACGTTCTTCAAGGCGTCGTGGTGGAGCTGGTAGGACGGAAGTCCAAACATCTCCTGCAAGGAATTCATAATCTCCCTAGCAGTTCCCACGTTCTCGTAACGCTTGGCCAACACTTCAGACAAGCTGACCAAAATATAGACTTTGACCTTTTCATTGGCCTTGGTCCAGCGTTCGTAGGCGTGCTTAACTGCCTGAGAGGCAGTGCGAGGGGGAACGGGAGGACATTCCTCCGTTAAGACGAACCTTAAGTCCTCAACCACGAGTATTGTATTGAGGTTAGACTTCCATTGTGGAAAATTTTCGCCGGTAAGTTGTTCATTTTTAAGCAGGGAAATTATAGAGGAAGACATTGCTGAAAAAACAAACAAGTGACCGTATTAGTTATCTTTGTCTTAACCCATCACACAAGCAATACAAACAATTGCATATATCCAATCAATTTTGCAAACAAACAATCAAAGAACCCTAATAAAACAATGATTGTGTTTCGCAACGATGCTTTAGAGGTTTAGAAGAACAGCCACCGAAGGGTGATCAGTTGTTCCTCCTCTAAAATAAGACTCTTCTCAGTCAATTTCTAATGCCAGAATAACTCATATTCCATTAGATATTAACCACCGTTGTTCGGTCAAGGATTTGTTAACAAATTAACTCCTCCCCGTAAGTGTAACCCTCCCTCTTTCAGATCTCAGAGGCACGCACCAACAGGCTACCGTTAGGAAAGACAACTGTTGGTAATTAGCCTAAGCGACCCTATCCTATTCAGGAGTTCACGGTGTTCCGAATCCTATGATCAGGCCCTCCGAAGGGGTGGTTGCTCCAGGGCAACACGCAGGCGGATCATAGGAATCTCACGTTGTGACCTAGGGGTGGAGACCTAAGGATACGTTGACACGCGTCCCGCTCCCACTTACTATAGTCACTTTCCCCATTCACCTTGGTATTGACCCATGCAAACACTCTCCGAAGGGAGGCCGCTCTACGACGACACGAAGCCGAGCATGGATCTCACGGTGTGAACGTCACGGGGACGTAGGAGCAAAACTCAATTTAAATTAAGTTTTGTAATTTTCCTCCCACTAAAGTAACTTATTATAAATTTTAGGGTTTCATTTAACCTAGATAAATCTGGCTAAGTCATTTATCTAAGTCTAGTCCTATTATAACTATTATAACAAGACCTAATGTCTAGGTGTATTAAACCAATTTAATTAACCTAGCGACATTATTCTAACATTGACCTGAGATTAATTCAACTCCGGTGTTCCAGATTAGTTCCCAGGTAGGAGGTGTTCCGTTTACCGTCAACTTAAATACCTCCAATCCTTAGACAGAACTTTACTGGTAGAGTTCCCTTATAATCTCAGGAATGTTCGTCCTACTTAGTTCATTAAAACTATTTTAAAACTAAGTAAGATATTCTAATCCTATTAGAAAGTGATCTTAGGTCTAATTAATTTTAACCCATTAAAATTAATTCAATTTTAACCTAAGATCCTATGTGAACATGCATATCTTGATTATAGATTGACGGTTTCTAATCGTAAAATTTTAAACTATTTCAAAATTTTAATGATTAGCCCTATAATCATGCATACTATAGTTTTAAAACAATTAACAATCATATTCAAGTTAATGAAATTCAAAACTATAGTATTTTGCATTGCATGATAATTAATATAACCCTTATATTAATCTATGGATGTATCATGCTCAATGCAATTTGATTTCCATTTAAATAATAAACAATTTTATTATGGCCAAAAAATGGAAAATCAACTTAGCATGCTGCAAACAAATTATTTTAATATAACTCTTACATTAAAACTATTTAATTGCATGCATCATACTTTTCCATTTTCATGAATTTAATATAACTCAACTATATATTAATAACTCATGAAAATCAAACCATGCATTTCAATCATATATTATAATCTAATTATAACATACATAAATGCATGAGCATGCTTTATAACCTAAGGTGGGATTTCTAATTTTATATGACATCCATAAAGCATATAAAATAGCATATGAACCGATTAATTGGCCTCTAGGACAAAATTAAAGCTAAATTACAATAATAAAGCAAAATTCTATCCTATTACAGCCTTCTGCAGCCCCGAACCGGACCAAAACCGCTTTAAAATTGCCAAAACCGCTCGAACCAGCTCAAAACCGCTCGAACCGGACCGGAAAAACACGAAACCAGCGTAAAAAACCGCCCACTCAATGAACCAGGCGGACCAGTCAACGAACCAAGCGGACCAGTCAACGAACCGGACAGGAAAGTCAACAAACCGGCGAACCAAACGGCGAACCAAACGGCGAACCGCGCCTTTCCGAAGAACCGGCTTGACGCGAATTGGACCGCTCCCTGGACCGCGCCTCATGACGTCAGCGTCCTCCATGCTGACGACGGTTAAGTGAAGGGATAAAAGCCCTTTTTTTTCAGCGGAAACTTACAGAAACCTTAACTCAGGTTTTGATTCGGATTAAAATACCAATACGTTTGGCAAACAAAATACAGCAGTATAATTAAATAATAACTACTGAATTTTAATTATAAAACATGCATATATTGAAAAAAAAAACTCTAGATCCCAATCTAGAAGTGGATCCTAATGATCCTAGAATTCAAGAATGACTTACCCTTGAAGATTTCTTGAATTGCTTCGCCAAAATTTCTTGGTTCTCCGCTGGAAAATATTCACGAACACCACCAAAATGGTTGCACCGGTATTCTCTTGAAGGATGTGCGAAAAGTGCTTGTGGGAGCGAAATTTTCTAAAGGGTTGGGAGAATTTTTCTTCTCTGTATCCTAGAGAGAAATTGCAGAGAGATCTGGAGAGTGAGAGGGAGAGAATGGCGTGTGAATGAGAGCTCCGTAACCAACTCAACAAATGGGATTAAATTGGGGAGTGGTTATTTTACCGATGAAACTTCCCACTCCCTAATTTAACTCCCCTTCACACGTTCACACTTATCAGTTCAACTAACTGATAATTAAAATAATTAATAATTCTAAATTATTAACCAATTTATAATAATATAATTAATTTAACAATTAAATTAACTAATTATTATAATTAATGTAAATCATATATTTACATAACATTCCCACATAACCTAAAGTTTTAATCTAATTCAATTAAATCAAATTTAATTGAATTGAATTAAAACAATAATTAATTAATTCTCTAATTAATTAATATCATAATTAAATATCTCATATTTAATTATATTCCTCTAAAAAATAAACTATAGTATTAATGTACATCTAATGTGCATTAATTATAACCTATAGTTTTATAATATGAATCAAATTCATATTTTATTTTACTATTCAAACCACTTCGAATATTCAATTCTCCCTTAGAAATTTACCTCAACGCCCTTATAGAGCTACCGGTGGGACCTTATGGACCTACAGATCAGAAGCTCCAACGATGTGAGATTAATTGGCTAAACTCATTAACCAAATTAATCAATGTTCGTTAACTGTGGTTCACTCCACTATAGAACCATAGCTGCACTCTTCTCACTGCAGATATATTTCTGTGTCCACGGATATCGACCGTCAACAGCAAGTTAGCCCTTCACGTGTGTTCGTACCCCAGCTAGGTCAAATTACCGTTTTACCCCTGGGCTACCTCTTGGTCCTTAAGTACCAGTGCTCCTCTAATGAACAACCTGTTTGTGGTCCAACCAGCAAACAGAAATCCCTCTCGTGCCATGAAGAGGGTAGGGCCCATTGTTCAAGACCCGGAGACACTACTTAAGGGAACACACCTCTACTTACCCTAATATCGGGAAGGAGTGAATTCCATCTTGTAAGACTACGTTCCCAGCTCCCCACTCGGTCTTGTCCCCAAAATGGTAGGCTTATTGAGTCGGCGAACAGGCCACTCTCACCCGTACAAATCAAAGGACAATCCCTCAGGGACAGGAGTCCATAATCCACTCAGGATTAAGGCCAAGTTGCCTAGGTCATCCTCGTGAAATAGAAACCAAGCTAACTAACGGTGTTACAGTTAGTGGTTAACTATTTCGCGGTCCGGTCTTTGTGCAAACTCATTGCACAGGATACCCTCACTCGCATGTCAACCACATGAACGCGTTTGATCACTACGTTTGTATCAATATACAAAGCGGGCCGTATCCATAGTGTCACCAGGATAAGGTACCCATCATTATCCCTATACTACAGACCCTTTAGGCTAAAACTTGAACATTGATCCCCGTATGTCCCTACATACTAGTTCAAGCCTCATTCTATTAGCCTTGGATGTTTAGTTTATTGGATTAGGGTTAATAAGACAAGATACAATACAAACATTGAATAATACATCACTTTATTAATGTTCGGTCAAATATACATTTACTATCTACGAGTTTTAGGGCATAAAACCCAACATTAAGAACGTCCTCAAGTATCTTCGGAGAACGAGGGACTACATGTTGGTGTATGGGGCGAAGGATTTGATCCTTACGGGATATACCGACTCTGACTTCCAGTATGACAAGGATTCTAGGAAATCCACATCAGGGTCAGTGTTCACCCTAAACAGGGGAGTTGTAGTCTGGAGAAGCATCAAACAAGGATGCATAGTAGACTCCACTATGGAGGTTGAGTATGTAGCTGCTTGTGAAGCAGCTAAGGAAGCAGTTTGGCTCAGGAAGTTCCTAACAGATTTGAAAGTTGTTCCAAATATGGACTTGCCTATAACATTATACTGTGATCATAGTGGGGTTATAGCCTACTCGAAAGAACCTCGCAGCCACAAACGAGGAAAGCACATAGAGAGGAAGTATCACCTGATACGGGAGATTGTGAACGAAGAGATGTGATCGTCACCAAGATCGCTTCAGAGCACAACATCGTTGATCCGTTTACGAAGGCTCTCTTGGCTAAAGTGTTTAAGGGTCATCTAGAGATTCTAGGTCTGCGAGACATGTATATTGTATAATCGAGGGCAAGTGGGAGATGTGTAATGGGTATAAGGATGCCCTAGTTTATTGTATTTGTATATTTACCTTTTATGTAATGTACAGTATGCATTCAACATTTCCAGCTTTGGATTATTTATTGTACATACATCCCACTAACTACAGTTTTAGTTAAAGTGGGAGTTTGTTGGGTTTTATGCCCTAGAACTCGTAGATAGTAAATGTAACAATTGACCGAACATTAATAAAATGACATTGATGTATTACTTAATAAAGTATTATTGTTTGTATTATGTTTAGTCTTGCCTAAATAACCCTAATCCAATAAACTAGCACCCTAGGATGTTGTATGAGTTGAACTTTATGTGGGGACATACGGGGATCATTGTTCAAGATACGATATTTAATTTAATGATTAATTAATTAATTTAATTAATTGAATTAAAACTATAGGTTATATGGGAGATGTTCATTTAAATATGATTTAATTGAAATAATTAATTAAATATTGATTTAATTAATTCTTTATTTATTTAATTGATTAATATTTTTTAATTAATTAATTAAATTAAATAATAAATTTTATTTATAAATTTTACGATCAGGCAACTGATCAAGATGGACACATGGCAAGCATCCATGCAGTATTGTTCCCTTAACCTTAGCCTGCACGACATGTAAGTTAAGGAAACTTCCTCCTCCCCCTTAGGCGTGTAGTGTAATAGGAAGAGTCTCTCCGATTCAGTTTTGTATTGCAGCTCTCTGAGAAAAATCCTCTCCAGAAATAAATTTCTCTCCCTGGAAAAATCCTCCCAAAATTCCCTTTCAAGCAAAATAAGATCCCACCATCCTAAGCTTCACATCCCTCTAAGATATATTGGTGGCTCTCTTGTGGTGGGGTTGGTGTGATTTGCAGAGAAGAGATCATTCCAGGAGATTTGGCAAAACTAGATCAGAGTCACAACGAGAGTAAGTTCCCTCAGATCTTTTCTTCTTTGTAAATTAGGATTAGATCCTATAATTAATTATCAAAGCATGCTTAGCCTTATTATTGCAATAAATTAAATTGTCTATGCTTACTGTATTTAGCCTTCGTATTCAGTGGCAGATCCAGAACTTTATGTTAGGGGGACCTGATATATTTTGATATTAGTTTGTTCAATAGAAAATATTATTGACATTTTTTAGGTTAAAATACTATTTTGGTCAATGTAATTTAGGTCTCATTTCATTTTAGTCTGTATACTTTTAAATGTCCAAATTTAATCCATGTACTTTCAATTAATCTTAAAATTAGTACTTATTTTGGTAGTTTTAAGTAAATTTGTATCAAATTTGGCAATAATAAAAAAAATTCCATTTAAAAAAAGACACAATGTGAATATGTTTCCAAAATTTATACAAGGAAGGCTAGAGACCAAAAAAAAAAAAAAAAAAAAAAAAACTAACTAACTAACAATATAGGGTAAAATACCCTTTTTGGTCTCTCATGTTTCAAGTTCGTTTCCAATAGGTCCCTAGGTTTTAAAATTGAACAATCAAGTCCCTACTGTTCCAGAAATGATTCTATTGGGTCCCTCCACCGTTAAAAAAACTAACCATGCTGACGTGGCAGTTAAAAAAATAAAATATTATTTTTTAAATTAAAATAATAATAAATTTAAAATTAAATACTAATTAAATAAAATAATTAAAAAAATTAAAGTACAAGGACTAAATTTGGGCATTTGTAAATAAATGGGCTAAAATAGAACAAATCTCAAAATAAAAGACAAAAATGGTATCTTTTAGTTATTTTTAATATATAAAAATGAAAATCATAATAATTATAATTTTTAACTAGAATTAATTATTAAAAAAAACAATCTACTAGCATTTAAAAATATTATAGGTCTAATTTATTTCCTGGTATAGTTTTATTAAATATTATAGATCGAACTCGAATAATGTACGCATAGTACTGGGGGCATGAAGACTCATTGCCAATGAGCCAAAGAATAATTCTTGCACATTAATTGAACTGTTTAATATTAATATAATATACACTAAAGTTCAGGGGGGCTCGAGCCCCCGGGCCTACTGTAGCTCTGCCATTGTTCGTATTGGTTTTTTTATTCTAATTAAAAAACTGAGTTAATGGTCTGATTAATTTTCCACTACGCAAGGGCTTTAATCCCTACAGGATGGGCCTTTGTAACTTTTGGGCCTAACAACTTGGACTTAGGCTTTATCAACCTTGGACCTAACTGTTTGGATTTGGGTTTTATTTACGTCTGACCCAAAAAACATATGACTCAATATTTGATCAAATTAATTTTTTAATTAATTGATCAAATGGACATTTGGCCTTAAAAATTTAGGCCCCGTTTGATAACCATTTGGTTTTTTGTTTTTTTGTTTTTGAAAATTAAGCTTATACACTCATACTTCCACCTAAAAGTTTTTTGGTTTTAGTATCAATCTTCTACCTTGTTTTCAAAAACCAAGTCCAATTTTGGAAACAAAAAAAATGTAGTTTTCAAAAACTTGTTTTTTTTAAAAAAAAATTGGCTAGCAATTCAAATGCAGCCTTAACTAGGCTGAAAGTTATGATAGAGAATTTAGGAGAAAACAAGCATAAATTTTCAAAAACAAAAAACCAAAAACCAAATGCTTATCAAACGGGGGCTAAGCCCCCCTGAACCTTAGTGTATATTATATTGGAAAACTTTGTCTACGAATTAAATTTAGGACACATGTTAATTTATAATTGGTCCCAAATTTAATTATTTGTAATTTTGTCATTAATTTTAAATAATGACGTCGCAATTTGTGATTGGCCTAAATTTCTCATTCAACATCAATTGATTTGAAATTTTAATTAGAAACAAATCAACACCATTTCACCTCTTCCCTCACCTTCTTCTTCCTCGTGTTTTCCTTTTCTTTTTTTTTTTTTGGGCAAAATGCATTTTTGGTCCCCGAGGTTTGAAATTGATTTCTATTTGGTCCCTAAGGTTTCAAAAGATACACTTTAGTCCTCCATGTTTTTAAAATCATTATAAATGGTCCCTAACTTAACTTTAACTTAACGGAATGCTGACCGGACCGTTATGTGTTGACATGGATATGATGACAAGGCTACTTCATTTGCTTACTAGGCAAATAAATTAAAAAATAAAAATAAAAATCTAAACTATTAAAAAAAAGTTAAAATATTACAAAAAAAATTCACCTCGCACGTGCCCTAAATCTTAATTGTCAACGATTGATTTCTCTCCCAACCATTCACTTATTGTGCGTTCAGAACTTATATTCCTCCCCCCCCCCCCCATTACAATTCGTCAGTCGTCGTCGTCCTCTAGCTGGAGTCGTCAATTCCTTAGTGAATGACCATTCAGTCATCGTGCGTCCAGTCCAGAACGTGTATTACCCCAACCATCACCAGCCATCGTCGTCCTCTAGTAGGAGTCGTCTATGTTTTCCAATCATCATCGCCGTCCTCTAGCCGAAGTCATCAGTTCTTTGGTGAATTTGTAACAATTTAGTGTTGAAAAATAAACTTGATTTTGGATAATTAGAATTTGGGCCTAGCCCAAATAAAGCCCAAATTCTAGAAATGTCTTAAGTAGATGGAAAATCTAGAGAAGAAATCCCCTAGGAAGATTTTTGGAGTATGAGTAGAATTCTCTAGAATATTATAGAAAATTGTGTTTTCTAGAGAATAATTTGTAGCCACAAGATTATAGTTGTGTGTTGGCAAAATCCTAACCACAAATTGAGGAGGTGCAAACTAGTATAAATTGGAGTGGTTTCTTAAAGTTTTTGTATCAAGCCAAAAAGATAGAATTGAGTAATAACACAAGTAGAGCCTCTTTCTCAAAAATCCATCTTTCAAGTTTACCCTCCAATCTCCAAAAAGTTTCTTTCCAACAAAGTGGTATCAAAGCTTGAAGATCCTTGCTAAGAAGATGGCTAGCAACGACATGGTCCCATTCCAAGTTCCAATGCTCAACAAGAGCAACTATGATAATTGGAGCATCAAGATGAAGGCTCTCCTTAGTTCACAAGACGTATGGGATATAGTAGAGAAAGGATGCACCGAGTTAGAGAATGATGGTAGTCTTTCTCAAGCACAAAGGGATGGTTTGAGAGACTCAAGAAAGAGACAAGAAGGCTCTCTATCTAATCTATCAAGGATTAGATGACGATGCTTTTCAGAAGATTTCAGAAGCAAAGACAACGAAAGAAGCATGGGAAGAAGCTTCAAACATCATACAAGGGAGCAGATCCCGTCAAGAAGGTACGTCTTCAAACTTTAAGAGCTGAGTTTGAAACTTTGAATATGAAAGAAGGGGAAGCCATCTCCGACTACTTTTCTAGAGTTTTAATGGTCACCAATCAACTTAAGAGGAATGGTGAAAAGCTTGATGATGTAAAAATCATGGAGAAAATATTAAGATCTTTAGATCCAAAGTTTGAACATATTGTTGCCATAATCGAAGAAACAAAAGACTTGAAGGCTATGACCATTGAGCAACTCTTGGGATAGTTACAAGCATACGAAGAAAAGAAAAAGAAGAATGAAGGAATCGTGGACCAATTACTCTAGCTGCAAGTTGACTCACCTACTGGAGGAGTTTGTCAGAGTGATAGAGGCCAATGAGGACGAGGTCATGGTGGACATCGAGGACGAGGAAGAGGTCATGGACAAGGACAAGGGCGAGGGCGAGGTTGGAGGCCCTATGAAAACAACAACAATTTCCAAAGAGGAGAAAACTCAACAAGAGGTCTTGGGCCAGGCAACTCAAGATCAAGGTACGATAAATAAAATATTAAATGCTACAATTGCCAGAAGTTTGGTCATTATGCCTCTGAATGTAGAGCTCCTAACAACAAAAAAGCTGAAGAGAAGGCAAACTCCATTGAAAGGAGTCAAGAATGTGACACCTTATTGATGGCTTGCACGAACAATGAATGGAACAAAGATAATAAGTGGTATCTAGATACTGGAGCAAGCAACCATATGTGTGGAAAAAGGAGCATGTTCGTGGAACTTGATGAATCGGTGAGCGGCAATGTAGCCTTCGAAGATGAATCCAAGGTGGAAGTAAAAGGAAGAGTTAACATTCTTATCCGATTGAAGAATGGTGAGCATCAATTTATTTCAAATGTTTACTACGTGCCAAGTGTGAAGAGTAATATCTTGAATTTGGGCCAACTCATAGAGAAAGGTTATGACATTCAATTAAAAGATAATAACCTTTCTAAAAGAGACAATGCAAATAATTTGATTGCTAAGGTGCCAATGACAAAAAATAGAATGTTTATACTCAACATTCAAAACGACGTAGCAAAATTCCTGAAGATGTGTTATAAAGATGCATCTTGGCTTTGGCATCTTCGATTTGGGCATCTCAATTTTGGAGGGTTAGAATCACTCTCCAAGAAGAACATGGTGAGAGGATTGTCTTCCATCATCCACCCTGATCAAGTGTGCGAAAGATGCCTACTTGGAAAGCAATTCAAGAAAAGCTTTCCGAAAGAGTCCAACTCAAGAGCTCAAAGGCCTTTGGAACTCATTCATACGGATGTGTGCGATCTAATCAAGCCAAGCTCATTCGGTAAGAGTAACTATTTCCTTCTCTTTATTGATGATTTTTCAAGAAAAACATTCGTGTATTTCTTGAAGCATAAGTCAGAGGTGTTCAAGAATTTAAAAAAGTTCAAAGTCCTTGTTGAGAAAGAAAGTGGCTTAGTCATCAAGGCCATAAGATCTGATCGTGGGGGAGAGTTCACGTCAAATGAATTCCAAAAATATTGTGAAAACCATGGAATTCAACGACCCTTAATAGTGCCAATATCTCCCCAACAAAATGGAGTGGCAAAAAGAAAGAACAGAACAATTCTAAACATGGCACGAAGTATGCTCAAAAGCAAGAAGCTACCAAAGGAATTCTGGGCAGAAGCGGTGACATGTGCAGTCTACCTATCAAACCGATCTCCAACAAGAAGCGTACATGGAAAAACACCACAAGAAGCATGGAGCGGAAGGAAACCTGAGATTTCTCATCTTAGAGTCTTTGGAAGTATTGGTCATGTGCACATTCCAGATGAAAAGATAAGTAAGCTGGATGATAAAAGTGAGAAGTACATATTCATCTGCTATGATTCCAACACTAAAGGCTACAAGCTCTACAATCCTGATACGAGAAAAACAATAATTAGTTGAGATGTAATATTCGATGAAGAAGGAGCATGGGATTGGAGACAACATGATGAAGACTACAACTTCTTTCCATACTTCGAAGAAAATGACATGGAGCAAACAATGATGGAGCAAACAAGAGAGGAGCCTTCTACTCCAATAGCTTCGCCAACGACTACAAGTTCTCAAGAAGATGAGAACTCAAGTGAAAGAATTCCACGTTTCAGAAGATTACAAGAGCTCTATGAGGTAACTGAAAATCATGATAATCTTACTCTCTTTTGTCTTTTTGCCGACTGTGAGCCCATGAACATCCAAGAAGCAATGAAAAACATAAATTGGAAAAGCGTTATGGATGAGGAGATCAAGGCGATCAAGAAGAATGACACATGAGAGCTAGTCTCACTTCCAAAAGGGCACAAGGCAATCGGTGTGAAGTGGGTATACAAAACCAAAAGGAATGTCAAAGGAGAAGTTGAAAGATACAAGGCAAGATTAGTGGCGAAAGGTTATAGTCAAAGAGCTGGCATCGACTATGATGAGGTATTTGCGCCTGTTGCCCGACTAGAAACAGTTAGATTAATAATTTCTTTAGCAGCTCAAAACAAATGGAGAATTCATCAAATGGATGTGAAATCTGCCTTCCTCAATGGAGTTCTTGAAAAAGAAGTTTATATTGAACAACCTCAAGGCTATGAAGTTGAAGGAGGAGAAGACAAAGTTCTGAAGTTGAAAAAGGCACACTATGGTTTGAAGCAAGCTCCAAGAGCTGGGAATGCCCGAATAGACAAGTACCTACACGAGAGAAACTTTGTCAAGTGTCCGTATGAGCATGCACTCTACATCAAAGCCCAAAATAATGATGTATTGATTGTGTGCTTGTATGTAGATGGCTTGATCTTTACAGGTAATAATTCGAGTATGTTCAACAAGTTTAAGGAAGAGATGACGAATGAGTTTGAGATGACCGACATCGGGCTCATGTCTTACTATCTTGGCATGGAAGTAAAGCAAGAAGATAAAGGGATCTTTATCACCCAAGAAGGATATGCAAAGGAGGTGATCAAGAAATTCAAAATGGAGCAGTCTAATCCGATCAACACACCCATGGAATGTGAGATCAAACTATCAAATCATGAGGAAGGAGAAAAAGTGGATCCAACACTCTTTAAGAGCTTGGTTGGAAGACTACGATATTTAATGTGTACAAGGCCTGATATTCTCTATACAATTGGAGTCGTCAGTCGTTACATGGAGAAACCAACAACCATAATCTGAAGGCAGCAAATAGAATTCTTCGATACATCAAAGGTACCATAAATTATGGTTTGTATTATTCTGTTTCTGATGATTACAAACTCGTGGGATACAGTGATAGCGATTGGAGTGGAGATATGGATGACCGTAAGAGCACGACTGGTTTTGTGTTCTATATGGGAAACACTGCCTTCACATGGACGTCAAAGAAGCAACCAATCATTACTCTTTCCACGTGTGAAGCAGAATATGTAGCTGCTACTTCATGTGTTTGCCATGCAATTTGGCTAAGGAATCTACTAGAGGAGTTGGGCTTATCACAAGAGAAGCCAACCAAGATTTTCGTGGACAACAAGTTAGCAATTGCGTTGGCAAAGAACCCAGTGTTCCATGATCAGAGTAAGCACATTGATACACGTTACCACTATATCAGATAGTGCATCACAAGAAATGATGTACATTTGGATTACGTGAAGACTCACGATCAAGTGGCTGACATCTTCACCAAGCCACTTAAAAAAGACGACTTCATAAGATTAAGAGATCTGTTGGGAGTAACAAAATCAAGTTTAAGAGGGGGTGTTGAAAAATAAACTTGATTTTGGATAATTAGAATTTGGGCCTAGCCCAAATAAAAGCCCAAATTCTTGAAATGTCTTAAGTAGATGGAAAATCTAGAGAAATCCCCTAAGAAGATTTTTGGAGTATGGGTAGAATTCTCTAGAATATTATAGAAAATTGTGTATTCTAGAGAATAATTTGTAGCCACAAGATTATAGTTGTGTGTTGGCAAAATCCTAACCACAAATTGAGGAGGTGGAAACTAGTATAAATAGTATAAACTAGTATAAACTAGTATATAGAATTGAGTAATAACACAAGTAGAGTCTCTTTCTCAAAAATCCATCTTTCAAGTTTACCCTCCAATCTCCAAAAAGTTTCTTTCTAACCTTTAGGAGTTGGGCAAATGCCTATATTATCTCAAACTTACTGCCGAAAAATAAAATAACCATTTTCTTTTCTTTTCTCTTTTTTCAGGATAGAGTTTTTACTTCAAATTTTGTTCGTTTCTCCAATTTTCACATTTGAACTTGCATAAGCTATTGGTCCGCAAAGCTTAAGGAGTGTTGGCACTTATAGTTATTGAAGGTGAGTAGATGTTCAGTTTCTATCTTATTTTATCTTTTTTCCCCCTTGACTTCACGTTCGTAGGCCATATTCATGACTGTAGAAACTAATCTACACTATCGAGATTGCCATATTTTATTTTGTTTTTTTTTTTTTCAGTTTGCTTCTCATTCTCACAGCACCCACTTAATGACTAAGAATTGATGCAGGAACTTGGAAGTCAGTAGTTGCTTTGTTATATTTATTTTTTAGCGATATGTAGTTGTTTAGCTAGTTGAATCACAACTGTTGTCAAGAAGAGTACACATTATGGCCATTTAGTTTCGAAGCACTTTACTGAGAAGTTGGTTGCTTAAAGGGTAAGTTATTTTAGCAATAGTGAAGTATCTACCTTTGCTAAATCTCTGTTTTTGGATTAACACGTGGAGTCTAGCATCCATTTTGAACTTCATAATTTGTTAAATAATGTATCCATCAATTTTCTTTTCTTGTTTCTATTTTGCAAATTGGCAAGTTAGAATAATAATCCAATAAGGTCTCCAGCTTCGAGATTTTTTTTTCATACAATGAACTTAAAGTAGCTTTTTCATAGATCAAACTTTTCAACATTAACTTTTTTTTTTCTTTTTGAATTAATTCACCTATTGTCTAATAGTGAATAAAATTCAATTTAATTCTATAGTTTCTCTTGTGGTATCGAAGTATGTCTGACTTCTAGTGACAACTTTAACAACCTACGTGTGAGATTATATTTTTTATTTTTTCAAATTTATTTAGTTGTCCTATTTTATCTTTCTTTCTTTTGATCCTACTTTGTTATCCACTTTTGACTCTCATATTCCATTATATTGATTGGTTATTTAGTTTTAAATGCCACAATTTTTTATTTACGGAATGGATAGCATATATCTCATATTCCATTGCAATGGTCGACTTGTTATATAGCGGATACTTATGAATATGTTGAGGGGACTGAGATAGCTTTGATTGTTGATAGGGACATGTTATCTGTCATTGAATTAAATACATTGATGTTAGAAGAAAATGTATTTAATGTTCAACGCTATTAGTATTTGAAGTCGGGTTTAGAATTGCCTCGTGGTTTACGTTTAATTAGGCATGATGAGGATATTCTAAGTATGATAAGTCTCATTTGTGGGGATAACACTTTGCACATATATGTTGAACATAACCCAAATGAAGAAGTAATGCCTCTAGGTTTGAATCTTGGTCACACATTTAGTCATAACTCTATTGAATTTGAAAAGAATGATCTAGTTTCTGATGGGTCAAATGACTCATCTATTGATATGAATTTATTATTGGATATAGACCCTGGAGAATGTGAGTCTACTTATGCTTCATCTTCCAATTTAAACTCTCCATGTTCATCTGATGAGGATAGAGAGGTATGTAACTATCTGGTATTTAGATATGAGATTGATATGCATGTTGTTACATTCCAAGTAGGAATGAAATTTAGCACTAAGGAGGTGTTAAAGGAAGCTATTAGGGAATATGTTGTGAAAGGCTCGTTTAATGTGAAAATAGTTAAGAATGATAAAAGACGAGTTAGAGTTATTTGTAA
Source organism: Luffa acutangula (assembly GCA_036850905.1). Lineage (NCBI taxonomy): Eukaryota > Viridiplantae > Streptophyta > Magnoliopsida > Cucurbitales > Cucurbitaceae > Luffa > Luffa acutangula. The sequence continues at coordinate 34,872,783 of CM072099.1, forward strand.
TGATGGATGTCAATGGAAATTGCATGCCTCCGTGATCTCTGGTGACTCAACATCGTTTCAAGTAAAAACATATTTTGGTGAGCACACTTGTTATCGTGAGTTCTATAATAGAAATGTGAACTCTACATGGGTAAGCGAAGAAATACTTGGAGCGTTTTAGGTTGGACCCTAACATGAAGTTAAGTGATGTTCGAGAGCTAGTTAAAATAGACTATAAAGTAAATATTTCAAATAGGCAAGTATAAAGCCAGGAGAAAAGCCAAGAAAAAAAAAAATCTTCATTCTCTCACGCTAACCAATTGGAAGGAACAGTTCATAGATGGCCTCCCAAGCTTCGTTGCAGAAAGAGTATACAACTCTTTAAATAAACTTTATAATTATCAAATTCCTTGGCTTAATTTAACATATGGACAAATAATTGCACAAATTATAGAATGTGGTTTAGACATATGCAATGAAATAAAAGTTCAAGATAAAGTCCAAAAAACCATGAAAATACATAAAAGGGAAATGAAATCTTTTTGTACTCAATATAGTTGTGTAAAGATAGAAGAACCAAATGCTTCCAAAAGAAAAATAATTAATAGAAATTATTATAAAAATAATTTCTATAGGAACAAACAAAATTATATTCAAAGGCATCCAAAAGGGGAATATATTCGTCCTACGAAATACTACAAGAAAAGACATTATAAAAGGAACAATAAATCAAATCCAAAGCCTCATAAGAATGAGAAAGCAAAGGTTCATTGTTATAAATGTCGAAAAGAATGACATTATGCAAATAAATGTCCTAATAGAAGAATAAATGAAATTGAAAATGAAGTAGAAGAATCCTACAGTACATATTCATCGTTTAGTAGTTCTGATAAAGAACTAGAAATTCAAGGACTAATGGAAGAAATCGATCGATTCTAATTCTGTTATACCAAGTGATAATGAGGAAACTTATGAGAAAGGAGTAAGAGCATGTAAATGTATAAATGTTCTTACTAATGAACAAGAAGTTCTTTTTCAAACCATTGATCACATCGACAATGAAGATTAAAAAAGAACTATGCTCAAAACCATAAAAGAATCCATAGAAATCTCAAACCTCAAAATTCTTCAATTCCAAAGAAAAAGGATATTAGACCAAGAAATTTAATGGAAATATTGCAGAGAAAAGAAGAAACTAAACAAGTTTCCATAACAGATTTTACAATTTGAAATCAATTGTCTCAAAAAAGAAATAAAACCGAATCGAGAAGAAATTCAAGAAATAAAGAAAGAAATCTATAATATTAAAACACAAAACAAACAAGAATTTTTAGATAAAAGAATAAGGGGGAGAATATTTCCTAATAAATCAAATACCAAAAATGGTACTCTTTAATTACATTAAAAATTCAAGACTTCACAATTACTTTAAAGGCTCTAATAGATTCAGGAGCATATGAAAATAGTATACAACAAGGATTAATTCCAACAAAATATTTTGAAAAAACAACAGAAAGGTTAAGTAGTGCAAATGACGAAAGCCTAAATATACAATATAAATTATCAAACGTTCATGTTTGTAATAAAGAATTTTGCTTTGTAAATTCATTTCTCTTGGTAAAAGATTTAAAACAGGAATTAATATTAGGAACCCCATTCCTAAATCAATTATACCCCATAAAAATAACAGAAAATGGTTTAATAAGTGAAATTCCAGGAAAAGAAATTTTATTTGAATTTATAATTTGTTACGTGCAATCTATCTGCAAGCGCAAGTAATATAAAACGGTAGGTATTACCGAGTATCGAATCCGCAGGGAATTTGAATTAAATCCATTAATTACCAAGAACTATCATGCTTAATTTTATCTAGAACTCCAATTTGAATGAAAAATAACAATTAGAAAAGACATGCAAATAAATGGAATTTTACTATAAAGGGGACTCAACCTAGGTTGTTAATTAGCTTTGTGGATTTGTAGCTCAATTAGATGGATGCATGTAATTACTAGTCTTCAATTTCATAAATCTAGAAGTAATTAAAGTGGATTTCTCTCTCAAGTTCCTCCACATATCATACTAACATAACTAATTTATGTGTCCATTTCCTTAGTTAATTATAGTATGGGATTAAGCAGCCTCATCATAAATTTCTAACAATTCTTTTTCACTTTCGTGTTCCAAGCAATTGTTAGTCATGCAATTGGGATCTAATCTAACTTCTCTCTGTTGAGTATCAATTTAGACCAACAAATCAATCAATCCGTGATCAAGGGATTAAAAGCATTAAGCATAAATTGCATAGATGAAATATGAATAAATTCATTACAATACTCAAATAATTAAGCTACATTATCCAATTAGCTAAATTAACGATCCTAGGTCTCAAGATCTACTCACAAATGGGAATAATTTCAGCCCAACAATCTTGATCCATGGTCCTAACTCAATTAAAATAAGAAATTACAGAGATATCAAGAAGAAATAACCGTTGTGTGTTGATCCAAAGCTCCCGTCATGATCATCTCGAGTCTTGAGCCTAGGAATCTCGATCAATTCCACCTTTCTTCTCTCTTTTCCACTCACTTTTTTACTCTCTATTGAGCTAGGGGAGAACCCCCCCAAATTGTATGCCTTCAACCATTGGGAAGTGACCAATTTATAGGAGAAGAGACGAGTCTTTCTTGCTGCCCAAGTCGAACAGCGTCGCAATGTTGTGATCTCATTTTCTTGCCGCCTAATCCATCCAACGTCGAGACGCTGGTCCTTCTAAAAGCCTTCTTTGGACGAGCATTTGGTCTTCAATTCTTCATTCCTTTGGGCTTTTGGGCCTCTTCCTTAATTGCATTGTTCTCTTTTCTTCATTTATGGTAAAAAAACCTCTAATTTGATCCAATTTTGGGTAAAATTTCGGGTTTTGCTTCAGAAGCTCGAATTTCTATAAAATTAGCATAAAACGACATTAAAGCTCACAATTAAAGCACAAAACTAGCCAAAAACATCTTGGAAATAGATAGCATAAATGTGCTATCAAATACCCCCAAACTTAAAGTTTTTGCTAGTCCCAAGCAAAATAAAGTAATGCATATGAATCATAAATTTCATATCAATGACTCTACTCCTCAATGCTTCTAGCCATGAATTCAAACCATAGAAACAAATAAGCAAGCACGATCATCCATCAAGAAATTTAAAATTAAATCCTATCCTTCCTTGCAAAAACGAATCATCATTTGCCTTATCATAATTTTTACTAGTCTGAAATAATTTATACACTCCTCCATTCATCTTCCCCCTACACTGACCCTAAAGCTTGCTTTTTAGCCATCTCACTTATCTAGCGAGCACAACTTCACTAAGGTGCCCATAATTTATGGGGCGTCCCCCAAACTTGCATTTTTCTGAAGGCACTAGCTTTTACACAACTGCTGCAGGGACCCATATCTTGAATTTTGTCCTTAGATGGCCTAACTGATCATAGCAGAGGTAGCTCTTTTTGCCTTAGACTTTTAAACATTTTGCAAGTTGACACAAATATTTTCTTTTTAAGCAAAAAGTTTTTTTTTTTTGGGCAAATCAAAGCATTTCTTTTTCCCAAAGCTCAGCATTACTTACTATTATGCAAGAAAGTCATCTAGACAAACTTTACGCCTATCGGAGTGACAACGAACTTCAAAAGCATATAAATCTCATCTCGGCTTTCAAAATCATAATAAGACAACTGAATCTTCATAATTACATGGGATTCAAAGAAAAATTTTAAAATTTTCTTGAATTTAGACATGCTTTCAAATTTGCAACAATAAGAGTGAATCATGGCTAAAAGCAAATCATCAGACGTCATCATCATCAACATGCATTTTAATCATCACAAACATTCCCAACGCAAAACCGAGACAGAGCAGACCTCCCCCCCAAACTTAAAATATACATTGTCCCAATGTATTAACAATTAATCAGATAAAGAGAGATCGAGACCGCCCTAAAAAATGTGAGGGAATCTGAATTGTTCTGAATTTTTTACCAAAGAGAGATTGAGAAGCTAAGCATGAATTCACGAGCTTCCTGCACAAGGATCGGTCATGCAGGAGCATAAGAAACAACACACAAAAACTAAAACAAAAACTACAAAAAACTTAAAAAGCTTGGGTTGTCTCCCAAGAAGCGCTTGTTTAACGTCCTAAGCTAGACAAGGCTCGGTCATCCAGGATCCGTCAAAATCATTTTTTCAACTTTCCGCTCTTCAAATCCACAATAGTGCTTCACACGTTGAGCATTGACTTTAAAAGTTAACCCACTGTTATCCATCAGCTCTATTGAACCATAAGGAAACACTTCTTTGACTATGAATGGGCTTGACCACCTTGACTTCAATTTTCCTGGGAACAAACTCAAACAAGAATTAAAAGAAGAACTTGTTGTCTAGGGATAAAGGAACATTTCTAAATTAAACGATCATGCCATCCGGCTGTCCTTTCTTTATATAGCTTAGCGTTCTCATAAATCTGGCTTCTGAATTCTTCTAACTCATTGAATTGCAATAAACGATGTTCTCCAGTCTTCTGCGTTTCAAGGTTTAATTTCTTAATAGCCTAGTATGCTTTGTGCTCGAGCTTTACAGGTAGATGACAGGTCATACCGTATACCAATCGATACGAGGAAGTACCGATCGGAGTTTTGAAAGTCATTTGATAGACCCACAAAGCATCATCCAACTTGAATGCCCAATCTTTTCTATTGATGTGAACAGTCTTCTTCAAGATTTTCTTTATCTCCTGTTAGAAATCTCAGCTTGACCGTTAGTTTGAGGATGATAAGCTAAAGAAGTTTTATGTTTGACACCATATTTCTTAAGCATTGCTTCAAACAATTTATTGCAAAAATGAGACCCTTCATCACTAATTATAGCCCGTGGTGTGCCAAATCTCGTGAAAATATTTTTATGCAAAAAACACAACACAACATGTGCATCATTTGTCTTATTAGCTATCGCCTCTACCCATTTAGAAACATAATCAACAACAACAAAAATATATGAGTATCCATTGGAAGAGGGAAAATGGCCCATAAAATATATGCCCCACACATCAAAAAGTTCTACTTCAAGAATAGGGGTTAGGGGCATTTCATGACGTCTAGAAATGTTACATGTCCTCTGGAATCTGTCACAAGTATTTACAAAGGTATAACAGTCTTTAAACAAAGTAGGCCAATAAAAAAAAGATTTAACTACCTTTGCTACAGTATGAGTCAGTCCAAAGTGACCACCATAAGGAGAGACATGACATTCATGTAAAATCTTACTTGCTTCCTCTACTGGAATGCACATTCGAATAATTTGATCGGAACACACCTTGAAGAGAAAAGAGTCATTCCATAGGTAGGACTTTGCATCATGTAAAAACTTTTTTCTTTTATGGGCAATCATGTCAGGTGGCATTTCTCCTCTTGCAAGAAAATTCACAAAATCAACATACCAAGGAAAAAAAGCTTTCACTGTATATAACCTCTCGTCTGAGAATGCTTCTTTAATAGGAAAGGTCGGGAAATTTCTTTCATGCTCTATACTAGACAAGTGGTCTGCTACCACATTCTCACAACCTTTTCTGTCCTTGATCCCATAATCAAATTCTTGTAACAAAAGAATCCACCTTATCAGTCGAGGTTTTGAATCCTTCTTACTACTCAGATACCAAATAGCAGCATGGTCAGTATGCACTATTACCTTTGTACCAAGCAAATAGAGCCTAAATTTATCAAATGCAAACACAACAGCAAGCATCTCTTTTTCAGTAGTGGTGTAATTCTATTGAACACTATCTAGAGTTCTACTTGCATAATATATGGCCCTAAAGAATTTATCACAACATTGCCCTAAAACAGCTCCTAAAGCATAGTCACTAGCATTTCACATGATCTCGAATGGTTGGCTCCAATCAGGCACAACAACGATGGATGCAGAAATCAACTTTTCCTTCAGCAAATTAAATGCTAGCAAACACTCTTTAGGAAACACAAATGGAGAATTTTTTTCAAGCAAGTTGCACAGGGGTTTAGCAATTTTTTAAAAATCTTTTATAAAACCCAATGTGGCCTAAGAAACTACGGACTCTCTTCACATTAATAGACAGAGGCAATTGCTCAATAGCAGAAATCTTTGCCCGATCTACCTCCAAACCTTTTTCAGACACTTTGTGGCCCACAACTATACCTTCTTTTACCATAAAATGGCATTTCTCCCAATTTAAGACAAGGTTAGTTTCTTGGCATCTTTGTAAAACACAAGAGATATTATACAAACACATATCAAAAGTGTTGGGTTTTATGCCCTAAAACTCGTAGATAGTGAATGTAAACAAATTGTATATTTGTTTCAATAAAGTGTTATTGAGTTTCTACAATAAAGTGTTATTGTTAAATATTGCACAATTTGACCCAAATCCAATAAACTAAGATCCAAGGTTGTTTGTATGTAACTTGAACTAGTGTGTGGGGACATACGAGGATCGATGTTCAAGTAACAACCTAAAAGGTCTATAGTACAAGGATAAGGTTGGGTACCTTATCCTGGTAACACTATGAGATACGACCTGCTTTGTATTTGATACAGACGTATTGATCCAAAACGTCCATATAGTAGACATGCAAGTGGGGGTATCCTATGCAATGATTTTGCATAAGACTGGACCACGAAATAGTCAACCATTAGTTATAACACCGTTAACTAATTAGGTTACTGTTTCAATAGGATGACCTAGGTAACTCAGTCTTAATCCTGAGTGTGTCATGAACTCCTTCTCATGAGAGATTGTCCTTTGATTAGCATGGGTGAGAGTGGCCAATACGCCAACTCAATATGCCTTCCTTTTTGGGGACAAGATCGAGTGGGAGGTTGGGTACATGACAACACAAGAAGGAATTCACTCCTTCCCGCTTCTAGGAGAAGTAGATGAGTGTTCCCTTAAGTGGTGACTCCGGGACTTGAACAAAGGGATCCCGCCCTCTCACTGGCCCGAGAGGGACTTTCTGTTTAATGGTTGGACCATAAACAGGTTGTTCATTAGAGGAGCGCTGGTACTTAAGGAGACAGATGTAACACAGGGGTAAAACGGTAATTTGACCCAGCTGTGATTACGGACACTCGTGAAGGATTGACTTACCGGTATAGGTCTACATCCATGGACACAGAAATGTTCTACAGTGAGAAGAGTTCAGTTATGGGTCTTTAGTGGAATGACCCACAGTTAATGATTATTTGTTAACCTGATTAATGAGTTTAATCTATTAACCTCATATCATTGGAGCTTCTGATCTGTAGGTCCATTAGGTCCCCCTGCTAGCTCGTAAAGAGTAATTAGGAACAAATATATCTTGAGAGAATTTGAATTGTTCAAATTCATATTGGGAATTAAGTTAATTGTACGAGATACAAATTAATATAATGTATAGTGATGCATTAAAATATAAAGTCTAATTTTAGATCAAACTTTATTATATTGAGAGATTGATATATTTGAAAGAGTTCAAATATATGTCTAATTAAATATATGGTATTTAATTAGAAGATAAATTAATTAATTATTCAATTTAGTTTAAATTAAATGAGATTTAATTAAATTATAGTCTATAGTTCAAATATTAATATGAATTTGATTCATATTAAATTTATAGGATATAGGAGAATTTGAAGGAGTTCAAATTTTAATATGAATTTGATTCATATTATAGAATTAATTAATTGAAGGTCTCAAATTAAATATATGATATTTAATTGGGTAATTAATTAATTAACTACTAAAAGATCTGAAATTAAATATATGATATTTAATTGGTGATTAATTAATTAATTGAAAATTAATCAATTAAGAAAATGATTAATCACTTATGGAAGTAATTAATCATTTATGGAAATGATTTAATCATTTATGGAAGTGATCAATCATTTATGGAAAAGATTAATCAATTATGGAATTGATTGGTCATGGAATTGGTTGGTCATGGAATTGATTAATTATGGAAAAGATTAAATCAATTATGGAAATAATTGATTTTAAATGAATATTTTATTCATGGCATTTCTCCTATAAATAGAACACTAAACCTAGGGTTTAGGTACAACAACATAAGGCCACAAGAATGCACTCTTGCATTCGCTCTAGCCTCCCTCTCATATTCTCTCAACTCAAGAACTCGAACTCTAGGGAGAATTTTCTCTCTAGAGTTTTTTCCCATTCAAGATTAGGTAGTCCCACAACTACGTTCCTAAGCTCAGAGTCATAGCGGGGAAGATCAAATGGTGGTGTTCTTCGTTGTTGTAGAGCAATCAAGAATCATTCTTGAAGTATTCAGAGTCGCCAACGACGGTATGTTTGCTTCTCCCCTTTAGATTTAGATCTAATAAATTTTGTATGTTTAGCCTTAATTTTGTATAGAATTTGTTCTATGTTTTAATCAATGCAATAGTATTTTTGGATAAACAAAATTAAATACGAATCGGTCCCAATTACGCTTCCGCTTTAACGGAATTGGGGAATTCCAAATCCTTAAAAAAGTTATATTTTTTAAAGTAATTTATATGCTTATTTATTTTCATGAGCAATTAATATAAAGTGTTATGTTAATGTATGAAAATGTGAATGCTTATTTTCTTGGCAATTAATTTAAGAGTTAGATTAATTGAAGAAATTTAATTTGCATTGAGCATGAAATTGCTTTAGTTTAAAAATATAAGAGTTATATTTATATTAGTAATTTACATGCTTAATTTTCATGAGCTATTAATATAAAGTGTTATGTTAATGTATGAAAATGTGAATGCTTAGTTTAATTTTCTCGGGTAATTAATTTAAGAGTTAGATTAATTGAAGAAAATTAATTTGCATTGAGCATGAAATTACTTTAGTTTAAAAATATAAGAGTTATATTTATATTAGTAATTTACATGCTTAATTTTCATGAGCTATTAATATAAATTTTTATGTTAATGTATGAAAATGGTAATGCTTATTTTCAATTTTCTTGTATAATTAATTTAAGAGTTAGGTTAATTAAAAGGAAATTAAATTGCATTGAGCATGACATTACCTTAGATTAATATAATTGTTATGTTTATGGTATTGCATGTATGCTAATGTATGGTTTTATAGATTAACTAGAATTTGATTGTTAATTTATTCACCATAGTAGCATGTTATAGGGTTAATTCATTAAAATTTATAATAGTTATAATATTAATGAATAGAAACCGTTAACCTATAACAAAGAATTGCATGCAAACATAGGATCTTAGGATAAATGAATTAATTTTAAAATGTTTAAAATTAATTAGATCTAAGATCACATTTCTAATAGGATTAGAATTATCCTTACTTAGAATTAAAATTAGTTTTAATTGACTAAGTATGGAAAACATTACTATGATTATAAGGGAACTCCACCGGTTAAGTTCTGTCTAAGGCTGGGGGTATTTAAGCTGACGGTTTACGGAACACCTCCTACCTGGGAACTGACCCGGAATACCGGAGTTGAATTAATCATAGCTAAATGTTAGCATGCAATGTCATTAGGTATATTAAAAGAGTTTAATACACCTAGATCTTTAGAGTAAAGACCTTACATTACTGTGGTTATAAGGGAACTCTCTCGGTAAAGTTCTGTCTAAGGTTGGGGGTATTTAAGTTGACGGTTTACGGAACACCTCCTACCTGGGAACTGACCCGAACCTTGAGTTGAATTAACCATAGTAATGTTGACTTGCAATGTTGGGTTTATTAAAAGAAGTTTTAATTCACCTAAAACATTGTGGTTGAATCCTTTCCGTAATTGTTATAATAGGATCAGACTTATAATAGGGCCTGATCATAGGATTCGGAACATCGTGAACTCCTGAATAGGATAAGAACTCTTAGGCTAATTATCAACAGTTGTTTTTCCCTTCGGTAGCCTGTTGGTGCGTGCCTCTAAGATCTGAAAGTGGGAGGGTTACACTTACGGGGATGAGTTAAATGTGTTAACTAACCCTTGACCGAACAATGGTAACTAAACGCTAGCGGAATATGAGTTATTCTGGTGTTAGAGTTTGGTTGAGATTGTCTCAATTCAGAGGAGGAGTATTTGACCACCCTTCGGTGGTTGTTGTTCTAAACTTTGAAATATCGTTGCAAAAACTAAATCAATAGTTTTATAGGGTTTCTTTGATTGCTTATTTGTTTTTTTCAGAATTTAATTGGATTATTTGTAATGGGTTAGTGCAATTAATAATACAAGTAATTTGTTACTTCAGCAATTATATAATAATTTTATGTGTATTGTCTTACGTCATTTTATAAATAACGATAATACAATAGGCTTAAACGACAAATTGTGGTAAATATGTCTAGGATTATTCTTAACTGAGGAATGTCCTCATGCCCCATATGTTTAATTCATTAAGAATTGTTCTTGGTGAATATGACATAGAATCCTACTTAGCAAAAAGAGAACTTGTTCAAGACCGAAATTTTCATTTACCTGTCTTGAAAATGTGATTAGTGAAGAATAGTGATTCTCCCTGAATACTTGATTCAGGGGCCACAAATCATGTGTGTTCTTCTTTTAAAGGAATAAGTTCCTGGCAAGAGCTTGCTGCTTGTGTAATAACTCTCAAAGTTAGAATTAGAGAGATTATTTTGGCTATATCAGTGGGGAACATTAAGTTATTTTTCTCAGTGGGAGAAAATACATATTATTAGATAATGTGTATGTAATTCCTAAGATCAAAAGAAATTTGATTTCTGTGTCTTATTTGCTGGAACAATGTTACTCTTTACCTTTCTCTGCTAACGCAGTTTTGTTTCAAGAAAAGGAGTTGACATTTGTTTAGCTTTACTGGAAAGTAACCTAAATGTTTTAAGACTAATCAAGAGCAAAGCAGTCATGAACACTGGGTTGTTTAAGACTGCTACTACTCAATGTGAAAAGAGGCAAAGGATTTCTCCTAAAGGAAAATACTTTTCTTTGGTTCTAAGGTAGACCATATTAATCTTAATTTGATTGGGAGAATGGTCAAGAGTGAACTTCTAAGCGAGTTAGAAGATGACTCTCTACTACCTTGTAAGTCATGCCTTGTGGGCAATATGACTGATAGATCTTTTACTGGAAAAGATCTAAGAGCCAAAGAGCCCTTAGAGCTTGTACATTTTGATCCTTGTGGTTCAATATGTTAAAGCAGTGGGAGGGCATGAATAATTCATCCTTTTTGGATGATTATTCAAAGGTATGAGTATCTTTACCTGATGCAACTTAAGCCTGAAGCTCTTGAGATATTCGAAGGGGCTTAGGACTGAAGTTGAAAACTTGTTAGGTGAGATGATAAAAACACTTCGATCTGATCAAAGTGTTGAGTATAGGGATTTTAGATTCCAGGACTATTTGATAGTACATGAGATCACACCCTAAATCTCATTTAGGAGAAATAGAACCCTATTGGATATGGTTCATTCCATGATGAGCTATGCTCGATTGTCTGGCCCGTTTTGGGGTCATGCAATGTTGACTGCATTGCATATTGTAATAGGCAACCCCAAAGGAAACGAGAAGTGGATACTTCTTCAATTCATAAGAGAATAAAAAAAAAAATTGTATCGACAAATGCTAAATTCTCAGAAGAAGTCCACATCAAAAATTATAAACCACAAGAGTAAAGTCAGTTTAAGTAAGTTAACTAATGAAGCTACAGTATCATCCACAAGAGTTGTTGATGAGGCTGACTATTCAACAAGAGTTGTTGATGGATCAGTGCATCTAGTCAGTCACATCCATCTCAATAGTTGAGATTGCCTCAATGTAGTGGGAGGGTTGTTTGATAACCTGAACGTTACATGGGTTTGTTTGAAGCCTAGGTCATCATACCTGATGATGGCATAGTGGGTTCATTATCTTTTAGAAAGAAAATGAATGATGTTGACAAGGACCAATGGATTAAAGTCATGGACCTGGAAATGAAGTCTTTTGTATTTCACTTCCATCTGGGATCTTGTAGATCTGCTTGATGGGTAACACCTATTAGTTACAAGTGGATTTACAAGAGAAAACGAGACATTAAAGGTCTTAACCAGAAGGGTTCATACAGTAAGATCGAAAGCAAAAGGGTTTGAAAGCTTAAGTGATCCATTCATGGATTGACCTAAGCATTTCGATCTTGAAATATAAGATTTGATATAGTGACCAAATCTTTTGGCTTTAATCAGAACATTAATGAGTCTTGTGTTTACAAGTAATCATCAATAGTTCAGTAGCTTACTTAGTGTTGTATATGATTGATATCCTAATCATTGGGAATGATGTAGGTTATCTTACTGACATTAAAGGAGCTAGCAACTCATTTCCAAATGGAAATTTGGGAGAAGCCGAGTTTTTTCTTGGGATCCAAATCGTTAGGAATCGTTAGAATAAAAAGCTAGCCTTGTCTCAAGTGACTTATATCTACAAGATGTCAGTTAGATATAAGATACAGAATTCCAAGAAGGGTTCACTACCTTTCAGGCGTGGAATTCTTTTTGTCTAAGAAACTGTTTCCTAAGACACCTCAAGAAGTTGAGGAGATGAGACGAATGCCCTATGCAATAGGGATTTTCAGTAAGTATTAATCTAATCCAAGATTTAATCATTGGAAAACCGTTAAGAATATCCTCAAGTATTGGAGGAGAACGAGGAACTATATGCTCGTGTATGGGACTAAGGATGATCCTTACAGGATACACTGACATAGATTTTAAGACTGATAAGGATTTGTGGAAATCTACATCAGTATCTGTGGTCACTCTTTACGATGGAGCTATAGTATGGCATAGTTATAGTCTTGACCGTATAGGCCGAAAAATTAGCTGCTTGTGAAGCAGCGATAGAGACTATATGGCTTAGAAAGTTTCTGTTTAATGGTTGGACCATAAACAGGTTGTTCATTAGAGGAGCGCTGATACTTAAGGAGACAGATGTAACACAGGGGTAAAACGGTAATTTGACCCAGCTGTGATTACGGACACTCGTGAAGGATTGACTTACCGGCATAGGTCTACATCCATGGACACAGAAATGTTCTACAGTGAGAAGAGTTCAGCTATGGGTCTTTAGTGGAATGACCCACAGTTAATGAATATTGGTTAACTTGATTAATGAGTTTAATCTATTAACCTCATATCATTGGAGCTTCTGATCTGTAGGTCCATTAGGTCCCCCTGCTAGCTCGTAAAGAGTAATTAGGAACAAATATATCTTGAGAGAATTTGAATAGTTCAAATTCATATTGGGAATTAAGTTAATTGTACGAGATACAAATTAATATAATGTATAGTGATGCATTAAAATATAAAGTCTAATTTTAGATCAAACTTTACTATATTGAGAGATTGATATATTTAAAAGAGTTCAAATATATGTCTAATTAAATATATGGTATTTAATTAGAAGATAAATTAATTAATTATTCAATTTCGTTTAAATTAAATGAGATTTAATTAAACTATAGTCTATGAGAGAAATAAATATTTGAAGAAGTTCAAATATTAATATGAATTTGATTCATATTAAATTTATAGGATATAGGAGAATTTGAAGGAGTTCAAATTTTAATATGAATTTGATTCATATTATAGAATTAATTAATTGAAGGTCTCAAATTAAATATATGATATTTAATTGGATAATTAATTAATTAACTACTAAAAGGTCTGAAATTAAATATATGATATTTAATTGGTGATTAATTAATTAAAGAATTAAAAAAATGATTAATCACTTATGGAAGTAATTAATCATTTATGGAAATGATTTAATCACTTATGGAAGTGATCAATCATTTATGGAAAAGATTAATCAATTATGGAATTGATTGGTCATGGAATTGATTAATTATGGAAAAGATTAAATCAATTATGGAAATAATTGATTTTAAATGAATATTTTATTCATGGCCTTTCTCCTATAAATAGAACACTAAACCTAGGGTTTAGGTACAACAACATAAGGCCACAAGAATGCACTCTTGCATTCGTTCTAGCCTCCCTCTCATATTCTCTCAACTCAAGAACTCGAACTCTAGGGAGAATTTTCTCTCTAGAGTTTTTTCCCATTCAAGATTAGGTAGTCCCACAACTACGTTCCTAATCTCAGAGTCATAGCGGGGAAGATCAAATGGCGGTGTTCTTCGTTGTTGCAGAGCAATCAAGAATCATTCTTGAAGTATTCAGAGTCGTCAACGACGGTATGTTTGCTTCTCCCCTTTAGATTTAGATGTAATAAATTTTTTATGCTTAGCCTTAAGTTTGTATAGAATTTGTTCTATGTTTTAACCAATGCAATAGTATTTTTGGATAAACAAAATTAACTACGAACCGGTCCCAATTACTCTTCCGCTTTAACGGAATTGGGGAATTCCAAATCCTTACAAAAAGATGAACCGAACATAGAAAAATCATCCATAAAAACTTCCATAATATCTTCTACAAAGTCTGAAAATATGGCCATCATGCTACGCTGGAAGTTAGTCAGAGCATTACATAGTCCAAATGGCATATGCCGAAACGCATAGGTGCCGTAAGGAAACGTGAATGTTGTTTTCTCCTGGTCCTCAGGCGCAATCGCAATTTGATTATAACCTTAATAACCATCAAGAAAATAATAGTAGGGATATCATGCTAACCTATCTAGCATTTGGTCAATAAAAGGGAGAGGGAAATGATCTTTCCTAGTGGCTTTATTTAATTTCATATAGCCAATACAAACACATCAACCAGTGACCGTTCTTGTAGAAATTGACTCGTCCTTTTCATTTTTAATAACGGTCATCCCTCCTTTCTTAGGCACTACTTGAACAGGACTCACCCATGGGCTGTCAGATATGGCATAAATTATTCCTGAATTTAACAATTTTAACGCCTCGACTTTTACCACTTCCTTCATTGCTAGATTTAATCTTCTTTGGTGTTCTATTGTGGGATTAAAGGTATCTTCCAATAAAATTTTATGCATTACAATAAAAGAGTTAATACCTTTGATATCACTAATAGACCATCCTAGAGCAGATTTATGTTTCCTCAAAACATCCAACAATTTTTCCTCTTCTACTTTGCTCAAATCAACAGATATAATAACAGGAAAAGTAGAAGATTCTCTTAAGAAATCATAACGTAGGTGAGCAGGCAATTGTTTCAACTCAGGGGGAGAGGTGTCAACTTGAGCACAAACATCTAGTGTTAATTTTTCTTCCCTTCCTAAACTTAAAGGTCTATCAATCTCATCACAAATCAAAGCATTCTATTGATTAATATTTATCAACTCATCTCCAAATACATCAGGCATGCTTATTTTATAACGATCAATAGGAGACTCTGATTCTACACATTCAACAATAATAGTGTCAACTGAATCAATTGTAAAGCATGAAATAACCTCCTCAAGGTGTTTTAAAGCTTTAAAAATATTGAACACTACCTCATTGTCCTCCACTCTGAGAGTTAGGGTTCCTTTTTGTACCTCTATTAAAGCACGAGTGGTTGCCAAAAAGGGTCTTCCAAAAATGATAGGGACTTCGGGGTCCTCCTCCATGTCTAACACTACAAAATCTGCAGGGAAAATGAATTTGTCAACATTAACCAAAACATCTTCTAATATACCTTTTGGGTATGTCATCGAACGATTTGCTAACTACAGAACAATTGTGGTTGACTTCAATTCTCCCAGCCCAAGTTTCTTGTAGACATTGAAAGGCATCAAGTTAATACTTGCCTCTAAGTCACACAAATCTTTCTTAATGAACAAACTACCAATAGTACAAGGAAGAGTACAACTCCCTGGATCTTGTAATTTCGGTGGTAGATGCTTCTGAATGATGGCACTGCACTCGGCGGTCATATTCACTATTTCATGATTCTCGAACTTCCTCTTCTTTGACAAAATCTCCTTCATGAATTTGGCATAATGTGGCATCTGTTCCAAGGCATCAACAAAAAGGAATGTTAATATGGAGCTGCTTAAAAATATCAAGAAATTTAGAAAACTCAGCATCCAACTTTTTCTTTTGAAATCTTTGAGGATATGGAATCTGATTAAGAACCAAAGGAATAGAATCAGAAGACTTATATGGCACTGGTTGTGCTATCTCTTCCTCTGGTATAATTCGATCATCATCCTCATCCAGTAATTTCCTAATGTTGGGCTTCTTTTTCTCTACTTCTTTCAATTGTTTCCCACTTCTTAATGATATGGCAGGGCAATGTTCTTGTGGGTCTATGGCGAAGACATTGGAGAATTTTCCTTACTCAAATTTATCCATGAAAATTGTCATTTGATCAATCTTTGTTTCCATCTTACTAATGACAATATCTTGTTTCTCCACTCTGGCTTGCATAGTAGTCACTGCTCCTTGCACATTAATTGACAAATTCCTAGTCTCTTCAATATACTTTCCTAACATGTCTTGCAAAGGATTCTTTTTCTCTTGATGAACTGTTTCTTCAGGCCGAGACTCCTCTTCCACTTGAGATTTTTCATTGTTTGCTTTCGGCACAATTGGAATCTCTGATCCTGAGAGTCTGTTCAGAGCCTTCATTAGAGCTTCAACTTGAAATTTTAAAGAACTCACCTCATCGGCTTCACATGGTCCCCCTTTTGGTTTGGCTTCTGATTGCTCAGATGGCCATTGGTAATTTGTTAGAGCCAGCTCTTCTACTAAGGCTCGAGCATCCTTGACAGTTTTGGCTAAAAAGTTTCCTCCCGCCGCAGTGTCAAGAATTGTTTTAAAATCACATTTTAAACCATTATACAAGAGTTGCACTTGAAGCCAGTCAGGGTACCAATGTTGTGGGCATTTCCTTAACATATCCTTATAACGCTCCCAAGCCTCATACAGTTGCTCATCTTCCATTTGTTTAAATAACCCAATTTCAATTCTGAGCTTTGTAACTCTTGCTAATGGGAAAAATTTTGTAAGAAAAGCCTTAACAAATTCATTCCAATTAAGCCAACAAGAGCATAGCTCAACTGGCATAAAGATGTATTGATAACCACGAGGTCTGTGGTTCAAATCCCCCACCCCCCATATTGTCAAAAAAAAAATCATTCCAATTAAAAATATTGTTTGGAGTTAATGAATCTAACCAATCTCTAACCCTATCTTGCAAAGAAAAAGGAAATAGTTGCAAGCCAATAGCGTCAGGACTAACTCCATTGATTTTTACCGTTCCACAGATATCCAAAAATGATCGTAGATGACTGTGTGGATCTTCTAATGGATGTCCCTTGAAAGCATTCTCTCAGACCATTTGAATGAGACTAGCCTTTAGCTCAATGTTCAACAACAATTGGCTCATATGTTATCCAGAGTAGTTCAATGGTAATTTTGGCAAGAAATAATCTCGAATCGCCTTGTCTTCTTGACCTGCCATGATTAAATACACAAATTCTCAAAGAATAAATTATCCACCTTATAACTTCCTGATTTTGCCACAACTTCTCAAATTAAACTTAAAATTACAATGCATAAATTTCTAAATTAAAATCAAACATTTCATTCTCAATATTAATCAAAAAATAACAAATTCCCCAGCAATGGCGCCAAAAACTTGTTATGTGCAATCGATCCGCAAGCGCACGGGTCACAAGTAATATAAAACGATAGGTATTACCGAGTATCGAATCCGCAAGGAATTTGAATTAAATCCATTAATTACCAAGAACTATCATGCTTAATTTTATCTAGAACTCCAATTTGAATGAAATATAACAATTAGAAAAGACATGCAAATAACTGGAATTTTCCTATAAAGGGGACTCAACCTAGGATGTTAATTAGCTTTGTGGATTTGTAGCTCAATTAGATGGATCCATGTAATTACTAGTCTTCAAATTCATAAATCTAGAAGTAATTTAAGTGGATTTCTCTCTCAAGTTCCTCCACATCTCATACTAACATAACTAATTTATGTGTCCATTTCCTTAGTTAATTATAGTATGGCATAAGCAACCTCATCATAAATTTCTAACAATTATTTTTCACTTTTGTGTTTCAAGCAATTGTTAGCCATGCAATTGGGATCTAATCTAACTTCTCTATGTCGAGTATCAATTTAGACCAACAAATCAACCAATCAGTGATCAAGGGATTAAAAGCATTAAGCATAAATTGCATAGATGAAATATGAAGATATTCATTACAATACCCAAATAATTAAGGTACATAATCCAATTAGCTAAATTAACGATACTAGGTCTCAAGATCTACTCACAAATGGGAATAATTTCATCCCAACAATCTTGATCCATGGTCCTAACTCAATTAAAATAAGAAATTACAGAGATATCAAGAAGAAATAATCGTTGTGTATTGATCCAAAGTTCCCGTCACGATCATCTCGAGTCTTGAGCCTAGGAATCTCGATCTATTCCACCTTTCTTCTCTCTTTTCCACTCACTTTTTTACTCTCTATTGAGCTAGGGGAGAACCCCCTCAAATTGTATTCCTTCAACAATTGGGAAATGGCCAATTTATAGGAGAAGAGACGAGCCTTTCTTGCTGCCCAAGTCGAACAGCGTCGCGACGCTGACGTCATAGCGACGCGACGTTGTGATGTCATTTTCTTGCCGCCTAATCCATCAAGCGTCGAGACGCTCTAAAGACAGCGTTGAGACGCTGGTCCTTCTAGAATCCTTCTTTGGACGCGCACTTGGTCTTCGATTCTTCATTCCTTTGGGCTTTTGGGCCTCTTCCTTAATTGCATTCTTCTCTTTTCTTCATTTATGGTCCAAAGACTCTAATTTGATCCAATTTTGAGTAAAATTTCGGGTTTTCCTTCACAAGCTCGGATTTCGATAAAATCAACATAAAAAGACATTAAAGCTCACAATTAACGCACAAAACTAGCCAAAACATCTAGGAAATAGATAGCATAAATGCATTCTATCAATAACCCCTATTCTCCCATATGATATTATGGGAATTAGTGAATTAAAACTAAATGAAGTAAAAAGAAAGCAAAAACAAATACAATTTCTCAAAGAAGAAATTAGCTATAAAAGAATAGAAGAAAATTTAAAAGAATCTTCTAAAAAAAAATAGAATAAATGATATCCAATACAAAATTGAAAAAGAGATATGTTCAAATTTACCAAATTCATTATTTTGGGATAGGAAAAAGCGTATAGTCAATTTTCCATATGTTAAAGAATTCAAAGAATCAGAAATACGCACAAAGGCAAGACCAATTCAAATGAATTCTGTATTATTAATGCATTGCAAAAAAGAAATTCAAGATCTTTTAGATAAAAAATTAATTAGGCCTTCAAAAAGTCTATGGTCATGTGCAGCCTTCTACGTCAACAATAAAGCCGAACAGGAGCGTGGTGTGCCCAAGTTTGTCATTAACTACAAACCTTTGAACAATGTTTTTGAATGGATAAGATATCCTATTCCTGATAAACAAAATTTATTAAAAAGAATTATCAATGCTAAAATCTTTTTAAAATTTGATATGAAATCAGGATTTTGGCAAATTCAAATTTCTGAAAAAGATAAAAATAAAACTGCTTTCAATGTTCCATTTAGACAATACAAATGGAATGTAATGCCATTTGGGTTAAAAAATGCCCCTTCAGAATATCAAAAAATCATGAATGACATTTTTAATGGTTTTTGAGATTTTACAATTGTCTATATTGATGATGTTTTGGTATTTTCCTCAAATATAGAACAACACTTTAAACATCTCAACATTTTCATTGATACTATTAAACAAAACGGTTTAGTGGTATCCTTACCCAAAATCAAACTATTTCAAACAGAAATTAGATTTTTGGGCTTTGAAATCCAAATGGGCCTTATTAAACCCATTCAACGGTCTATTGATTTTGCTTCGAATTTTCCACATCAGATCCATGATAAAACCCAATTACAAAGATTTATGGGTTGTCTCAACTATGTGTCTGATTTCATACATAACCTTAGACCCATTTGCAAACCCCTTTCTCAAATATTAAAAAAGAGTCCACCTCCATGGACAAAATAGCACACTAAAGTTGTTCAAAAAAATTAAAACTTTAGTCAAATCAATCTCCTGTTTAAGTCTTCTCAATCCAAAAGCAACTCTCATAGTAGAGACAGATGCTTCAGATATAGGATATGGAGGAATCCTCAAACAGTATCTAGATAAGCACGAATCAATAATCCGATTCCACTCAGGAATTTGGGAATGATACCCAGAAAAATTACTCCATAGTAAAAAAAGGAGTCGCTAGCTATAGTCCTTTGTGTAAAAAAACTTCCAAGGTGAATTAATTAATAAAAAATTCACCATCAAAACTGATTCTAGAGCATCTAAATTTGTTTTTGAAAAATATGTTAAAAATCTCGTTTCAAAACAAATCTTCGCCAGATGGCAAGCAATTCTATCATGTTTCAATTTTGAAATTTTGTCTATAAAATGAGAGCAAAATGCCTTAGTTGAACATCTCTCAAGGGAGTTTCTAACTCCAAAACTCTCTCCTCTCTCTATCTCTCTCTAAAAAAAACTACCAAATGAGTGATAAGAAGGCAAAGCCTCATCTTCAAAGGGCAAAAGTCCATCCTCTTCAAATACAACACCCTCTCCAATGAGTGTTGATCAATATGCTATGGAATTGGGATTTAGTCTGATAACCCATTCCAGAACAAGGTTCGTCAGTATACAACCCGGATCAACCATGGAGTCATCTACTCCACCTCCAAGACCTTAAGCCAATTTAGTTTGTCTTTCATGTGAAGTTGTTCAAATGAGACCTCCTGTCTCACCATTTTCAAAATCGGGATCATCTATCCCATCTCCTTCAACATATTCTCAGGCAGTTACTCCAGAAAAGAGGTTTGTACCTCGACTTGAGATTAAAACATATTTTAAAAAATCCTTGGTTATCAGTGAACCCATCATTGAACCAGAATTTCAAGGCCTCAAATTAGAGGAAACCATCTCAAACATGTATCCTTCAGAATTTAAGTTTATCCCTGAAGATCTAAACAAAACTAGAACCTTCTATGAGTTTATTCTCGTTGATACAAAATCAGTGGAAATAACTCATATTCCAAATAAAAATGATCCCTCAAGGATTGCATATTCCAAGCTTGAAATTCTCTAAGCCTTGAATCCAACCCACTAGAATCAAGGTCTCTACACAAACAAATCCTTTTCTAAGCCTTTTGTGTCACAGAATTATTCTTATCGGGACTACATAAGAGCCTAGTATAATGTTATGTGGTATTCAAATTATAAGCATTCATGGTTTACTTCATTCTGCTAAAATGCCTACAAAATAAATTTTCCATTATGGTTCATCCAATGGTGGAATACATTCGGAATGTCGGATGATATTTTACCAACACCCTTGCAAGAATCATACGTTTACTTTGCAAGAACAATTCAAAAAACATCATTCACAATTCAATGAGATTTTGTCTATATTTCCAAATTCCATGGATATTTTGCTGGAATTACTCAACCATCTCATATCCTCAATAATAAACAATTACAAAATTCTAAAAAACAAATGATGGGATAAATACAATTTTCAGCATGCCACCATCAAGAACATTAAGGAGTAGTTCGCAGAGAATGACTACCTTCAAGATCTTGCTCTAAAAAAGAATGCAGAGGTTTTTATTGAATTAGTATATCGGTTAGATATTGTTTCAGAGTTTGTTGAGTTCTGTTATTTGGTTATTTCCAGATTTTGTATCTTTTGGCTACTTATAGATATTGTTGCAGATTTTGTTGAGTTCTGTTATTTGGTTATTTCTAGATTTTGTATCTTTTGGCTATTTAAAGCCTTGCTATCAATAAGATGAGTATGCAAGATTTGTCTGCTTTCAAGATTCAATATGGTATCAGATGAAAGTATTCAATTCTTCTTGAGAGTCTGATCTTCTATCCCCAAAATTCATGGAATTCTTCTTGCCTAGTTCCATGGTTGACGACACTGTGAACGAGACAGCAACCATTCCCTCCGATTCATCTGTTCCAGTATCTTCTTCCACGATTCAACCCGTCAGTTCTTCCGTTGTAGATCTATACATCAACCCATATTATCTTCACCACTCTGATGGCACCAATCTAGTTTTGGTTTCAAAACCCTTAACTGAGTCCAATTACGCTTCTTGGAGTCAAGCAATGATCATAGGCCTAACCGTGAAGAACAAAATGGGATTTGTTGATGGTTCTCTACTACAACCTACTAGCACATTGAGACGATCTTGGATTATTTGTAATAGCGTGGTAACCGCCTGGATCTTGAATTCCCTCTCCAATGAAGTTTCCGCCAGCGTCAATTTCATTGAATCTGCTCGCGAAATCTGGCTTGATCTCCAACAGAGGTACCAGAGAAAGAATCGGCCGCGTATCTTCCAATTGCGGCGCGAAATCTCAAATCTCGCTCAAGATCAACAGACTCTTACTACCTATTTCGCCAAACTCAAATCTATATGGAATGAACTCACCGCTTATCGACCGTCATGTTCCTGCAGACGGTGTTCTTGTGGGGGAGTGAAGGAGTTAAACACATATTTTCAGACCGAATACGTGATGGCCTTCTTAATGGGCCTTAACGACTCCTTTGCTCAGGTTCGCTCCCAACTCCTACTAATGGAACCCGAACCCACCATCCAACGAGCTTTCTCCCTTGTCGCACAAGAACTGGAGCAAAGGGCTTCGACAACACCCTCTTCCTCTACATCTATCCCTGCTACTGCTCTTCTGGTCAATACCAACTCTGTTAACCCAAGTTCTACTCAAGCCTCGAATTCGAACAAAAAGAAGGAGAGGCCTTTCTGCACCCATTGCAATATTCAAGGCCATATTGTCGATCGTTGTTACAAAATTCATGGCTACCCCCTGGGTATCGCAATCAGAAGGTCGCTTCATCCAAGTCAGAGACACCCGCAACATCAGCAAATGCGTCTCTCAGCGATCAGTTGTCTGGTTTGAATGCCGAGCAATGTCAAGGACTGCTCACCTTACTACAGTCTCATCTTAATAAAGTCAAGGTTGATCCTTCTGATGCTTCGAGCAATACACACATCGCAGGTACCTATCTCTCTGACATATCTTCTGATTTTATGAAAAGTGCTTGAGTTCTTGACTCTGGAGCTTTAGCTCACATCTGCTGTTCAAAAGATTTTTTTGTCAGCCTTAAGACCGTTTCTGGGATGTCTATGTCTTTGCCCAACCAAGAGAGAATTATAGTGAATCATGTTGGCACTGTCCGGGTTAATTCTAACCTTATACTTCAGGATGTCTTGTTCATACCAACCTTCAGTTTCAACCTTATTTCCATCAGCACTTTAGCTGCCAAATTACCTGTTATGGTTAAATTTGATGTTGACTCTTGCATCCTTCAGGACAAGTACTCTTTTAGGATGATTGGCAAAGCTAGGATATGGCAAGGTCTGTATCTCCTTCAAACTGATGTTGTGGTTGACTCAAAGTCTTGATGCAATAATGTTTCTGTTAGCAAGAAGTTTCATAACTGTAAAAATCTTGCTGCTTGGCATGATAGACTAGGACACCTATCTGATAAGCATTTAGATGTCTTAAAAGGGTTCTTTATTTGTACATCCCCTCAAAGACAGTCATTCCCCATGCTTAGTTTGTCCTTTGGCTAAGCAACATTATCTATCTTTCCAATCAAATAATCATTTTTCTGCTCAAATGTTTGATCTTGTTCACTGTGACACTTGGGGCCCATATCAAACACCTACACATGCTGGTTATAAGTTCTTTCTGACCATAGTGGATGATCACTCGAGATACACCTGGATTTTTTTTATGAGGAAAAAGTCATAAGCATTATCCATAGTTCCAAATTTTTTCTGATATGTCAAAACTCAGTATGGCAAATCCATCAAAGGGCTTCGGTCTGATAATGCCCCGGAGTTAACGTTCACTGATTTTTTTCTTGTGTGGGTCATCCCGAACAGAACTCAGTGGTTGAGAGACGACATCAACACTTACTCGACATTGCTCGTGCCTTACTTTTTAAGTCTCGGTTGCCTATTCAGTTATGGGGAGAGTCCATTTTAACAGCCGCATATATTGCTAACTGGACTCCTTCACGCGAGCTCAACTGGCAAACTCCTTATTACAAACTTAATCAACAAAACTCAGTATATCGATTAGATATTGTTTCAGAGTTTGTTGAGTTCTGTTATTTGGTTATTTCCAGATTTTGTATCTTTTGGCTACATATAGATATTGTTGCAGAGTTTGTTGAGTTTTGTTATTTGGTTAATTCCAGATTTTGTATCTTTTGGCTATTTAAAGCCTTGCTATCAATAAGATGAGTATGCAAGATTTGTTTGCTTTCAAGATTCAATAGTTTTAAATGATAAATCAAAACTTTTGGCATCTCTCACACAAACTATATCAGATGCATATTTATAGAGAGTTATTCAAATGGCTGCTTCAACTTCATCCTAAAGCAATTCTCCAACATCCTCCGTCCAGGAAGAAGAAGTTGAACCAGAGTACGATCTGGACGACCCATTTCTCGACTCACAACCTATGTGAGCTCTAAATCAATTAAAATTTCCTATTTCGCAAAGAAACCAATGGTGTTCATAAGGGTTGCTTCATAAAAAAGTATTTTCATCATAAATGTAAAAAAAAACAAAAAAAAACGTGTATATTCTCATCTTTACACTTAATAGGTGTAAACTTTGTAAATATTCTGGTTTACACTGTAAATACATCTCTTTTAGTCAACTTGAATATTCTGAAGTAGCACAATTAAACCTTGAGTTCGTTCGACAACATCTAGTTTGGTGGTCCTGGTAGTAAGTCCCAAGAAGGCGGTGAGTCCATTGGCTAACCTGTAATCAGCCTAGCGTAAACAAATAATGGGAGGAATCAATAATTTAGCTGACAAGATATCAAATCAAAAGAAAGGGAAATATGTTGCATCTTCTCCAAAATTGGCCGGCAATATTCGATCTTATCTTTTACCATGTTTACTTTTATCTTTATATATTTCCAAGTTAGTGTAATTGTGAGAAATGACTAAGAAAAAAAATGTTCTAATTTTTTGCTAAATCAATTTGGAAATTGGGAAATGGGTACCGCAATTTGTGGAACAACTAACTAATAATTTACATGCACATTTTACTCATGGTGCATACTGTTATTTACCGCTCTGCTCACCCCAACTACCAATATTAAGTTTTTTAAAAAAAAATCAATGTAAGAATTTTCTCACGAAAAATCAAAGTTACGTGGATTTTATCCTCAATATCTATTAAAAAGAAAAACAAACTAATTTTATCCTATATTTTCTTGATCCCAACAATTTTAAACTTTTTATACATTCTCACTCATCTCTTCAAGATCAAACATTCCATTTTTTTGCCTATTGAATGTTGCATTTCCTTATTTCCAAAATTCAAATTTTATCTGGTCTTTACACTACCAGAAATTTTTCAATATTCGCTTCCCATTAGAATTTGATCCTATACGCCATCGTTTGGGAGAGGGAAATTCCTTCAAGTTCAACAAAATGGTGGTTAGTTATGACTCAACCCTTTCTTCATCTCACTGAATCCATCACAAACCTTATTTAACTTGATGCTCGAAAGAAAATTTCACAAATCTCTGTCTTTAATAATGGTGAAGACAAGTTTCAGATTATAAGCTTTTCTGAGAACAGGGATCTTGCCTGGATGCTCATTAAGGTATGTAACGGGATGTACCACAATTGTTGCCTTGTCATATATGTTTGATAGGACTAATTTGTTATACACTTATCTACTCCCAATTTGCTTATCTTTATTGAATTCCTTGCGAAAAATTCTTTAAAATGAGTATAATATGTGTATAGGTCCCTAACAGAGGTTCAAAGCTAATTCGGGGTTAAATTGAGCTAAATCAGAGCTTAAAATGACCAATATGCCCTTGACTCGAAGCCCAACATCTCAACCATTGAAATCAGGGTCTCAATGCTTTGTAGATGAAGATTCAGCGCCAAAAACCCGAAGACAGAACGTTGAGACGCTAGCTGTTTTCACGCGTGAATTCTGAAACTAGAAGCGCAGACACTACCCTAGAGCGTCTCAACGCTACGACTGCACTATAAAATTGATTTTTTTCGTTTCTAGGTCATTTGAACTTTGTTTTTAGTGATTCTTTCACCGTTCTTCTCAATTTCCTCACTATTTTTCATTTCTTCTTAATTTAGGTTAGTTTGAGGGCGGTTAATCAAGCCTTAGGGCTTAGATTTGGCTCGTCTATGGTCGTCTAAAGCTCGGATTGTTGTAATCGGGACCTCATTTAGTATATATGATTTTATTTTATGAGATTCTTGTTGTTTCTTGCATGATTTACTGTATTGAATGTTGTTTAGACTCCATGATTAACAAGACCTCAGGAGGGTGTTGACTTCTCCGAGTTCCGTGGTCAAGTAAATTTATATTCCACAACCCCTAAAGCTAGCTTGTAGCAGTAGTGCCCGGGGTCGAACATAGGGAGCACGATTGTTAATTCGTCTTAATCAGGTTTATTGCGATGACGAGACTAAAAATGGGGTTGGATTCGGATAGATTTAAATGTGAGGAAATATAAATTGCGATAAAGTAAATGACAAGAAATTAGATGACAGAAAAGTAAATGAGGGTTGGTTAATCTCACTGGCGATCGTTGTAGCTGGAGACACTCAGATTGTATACATTCGTTTTTACTCATCGATTAGCAGATAATGATTTAAATTCATGTTGTCTAATTGGTACTCTAAATCAATTGACTCCATCCCACCGTCCATCGACTCAATTACTAGTTACCAATTAATTAACTCCACGAGCCCGTCAAAATTAATTAATTGAGTAACTGCATTAAGATCAAGATACCCCTAGAGTGCTAACCCAACGAACCCATTGAACCAACATGCAATTTGTAGACACCGTATTTGGTCCGGCTAGATTTATTTTATTTATATTATGCTTTTTATCATCATGAATATTTTTATTTTTTATATTTATTATTGTTAAAAAAAAGAATAAAAATAAAAATAAAACAAACTAAAAAAAAAATCTTCTAACCACCCTTTTTTAAAACGTTGTTTCTCCCATATTTTTCGCATCCTTCCCCCACTAACGTATCTTTCTCCCTCAAAATCTCAGCCCTCTCATCCACATTACCATGTTCCCTCTCTTTTCTCTCTACTTACCGTACTGTTTGGAAAGTGATGACGCTTATAAATGGGGGAGGCCTAAGCAAGAAAGGGGGAGGAGTTTTAGAGATAAAAATATAAAAGAGAGATTGTAAAGGTTGAAATCGGAGGAAATTTGGGTCAAAATTGACATCTTGATTTTGAACCCCACTTTCTCTCTCCTCTCCTTTCCTTTCCTCCATGAAAATTTCATTATTGCTCCACTCAAACCCATTTTCTTCTTCCTGCAAAACTAAAAAAAAAAAAAAAAAAAAAAAAAAAAAAAAAAAAAAAAAAAAACCACACTTCGAATTTCAAAGAACGGTAGCAACCGTAAACTTAGCACACTCATACAACCATTTCCGACGAACACCGCAACATTGCAACAAACCCACGCTAGTGACCCATATGAATCCAAGAAACCCACACCTGATCAGCTCTGTCGCCCAACTCATGAACGTCGTTGCAGCCACCCAACGAACACAACCTGCACCCCGTCGCTCGAGTCCGTAGCCCCGACGCCGAACATCTCTAGCCACCGCAGAATCTGTAGCTCCAACATTGAGCGTCGACGACCCGTTTGAACAACCCCAACGCCATTCGAATCCATCCCGATCTCCCGCGACCCATGAGTGTTAAGCTCCAACAAATTGACTGCTGACCCAAGATTAGAGATAAGAGGGAAAATGGAGGGAAGAAGAAAGGAAAGGGAAAGAAGAGAGAGAGGGGAGAATCGGGGAGTGAGAAAGAAAATGGAGAAGAAGGAAGAAGATGGAAAGTTGGTGGGATCCATTTTGTCATTTATTCTTTTATTTTTCTTTTTCTTTCAATTTATTTATCTATCCTTTTCTTTATTTGCTTAAAGAACTTTTTTTTTCTTTTCAAATTTTAAGTTGAGTGTTTTTTTTTTCCACATATTTCCTCAAATCAACTTCAATTAGGTTTTAATTTTAAAAGTCTAATTTGAAATTTAAATTGATTTATTTTAGATTTTCAAATCTAGTTTTTAATTGGAATTTAATTGAGAATCTCCCAATCTAATTTCTAACTTAATTTCAATTGGATTTTAACTTAAATTTCTAATTTAAATTTGGATTTGTATTTCCCTAATTAGTTTCCATTGGGTTATAATTAGAAATTTCAATTTGCCTTGGATTTGAATTTTCAATTTGATTTTAATTTGAATTTTCAAAATGAATTTCAAAATGATTTTACTTTGCCATTGAAATTCAATTCTTCTTTCAAATTAGTTTCAAATTGGACTTAATTTGAATGTTAATTTTACCTTAATGATTTAAATTTCACCCATGATGAATCTCAAAGTGTTTGAAATGGCCAAATGAATTTCAAAATGACCTTTCAACTAGGATTTTTAATTGAATTTCAATTTGATTTTAACTCTATTTTTTTAAAATGATTTTAAACTTTCCTTCGGTTGGTTTTATTTTTAACTTGGAATTTTCTAATAAACTTTTAATTGGATTTGATTTGTGGAAATTAACAAAAAAAAAAATTGTTTGTTTTTTTTGTTTTGTTTTGTTTTTTGTTTTTTGTTCAATGGTATCATATCACTCATAATTATTAACTCACATTTTATCTAAAATGTGAAATAATAAACATGAGACATTTATAGTAAAATAAAAATCATGTAAAACCTATGACAGAGTTCAATGGTATCATACCATGCCTTGAACCGCGCCTTATGAAACTCTAGGTCGCGCCTCCATCGTGACAGCGTCGAGACGCTGTGTTGATAGCGTCCCGACGCTGTGCGTTTTCCATATCTGGCGCCTGCGTAATCGAGACAGCGTCAAGACGCTGTTGAGGTAGCGTCCCGACGCTGTGTGCTTTCCTTACCGAGCGCCTTCGGTATCGAGACAGCGTCGAGACGCTGTTGAAGGAGCGTCCCGACGCTGTTGCGTCTGGAGGCAGAATCTGGGCAAAACAGCAACGATTTCTTCGGTTTTGGCTTCGATTTCAGCGGCGATTGCTTCGATTTTCATCTTATAAAAACCTATTCTAGACCCGGACTTACATAGGACTCGATTTTACATAAAATACCCGAAACATCGGGCCTTACATGATCAAAATCACATAAAAATAAAATCTATGGCCATAAAATTAACCCAAACAGTTCAACGCAAACCGAACATACATTATGCATAAATCCCACCTATTAGAGCCTATCGCAACTTTTAAAATTAATTAATAGGGACAGCGATGGCTCTGATGCCGATTGAAGGGAATAAAAGTCCCCACGCAGCGGAAGCGCATCGATTGGACCTACGCCGTATATTAATTAACATTAAAATACCGTTACGATAACTCAAACAAAACTTTAAACAAACTTTAAAGCCGCTGAAAATCGGTTTAAACATGCTAAAATAAATCTAAATTTATTTTTAAAACTTTTCTAAAGAAAAGAGGAAGAACCGTTACAAACCTTCGTTGAAGACTTGACCGTTCTTCGCCAACGACGCTCCACGAACGAAAACGCAGCAGCCGCCTTTGCTTTTCTTCGCTGGAAATTTCTTCTTTGATTGACACAATCACCACAGAGGTTACACCGGTATGTCTCTAAGTCTAGGAGGCAAAAGACTTGTGGGAGTCTTTCTCTAAGAGGGAGGCTAGAGAGAATTCTAGGTCTTGTCTTTCAAGAGTGTCAAGTGTCTCAAGTGTGTCATGACCAATTAGGTCTAGTGTTCTATTTATAGAAGAGAGGCCATGAATAAAATATTCAATTAAATCAATCTTTTCCATAATTGATTCAATCTTATTCCTTAATTAATCAATCATGATCAATCAATTCCATAATTGATTAATCTTTTCCACAAATGACTAATTACTTCCATAAGTGATTAGATCATTTCCATAAATGATTAATCACTTCCTTAAGTGATTAATTATTTCCATAATTGATTAATTCCCTGTTAATGAATTCTTTAATTAATTAACCACCAATTAAATATCACATATTTAATTCCCCGCCTAGAATTAATTAATTTGCCCAAACACATTTTAGGCCTTAAATTAATTAATTCATTATTTTGAACTCTTTCAAACTTCCATAAATTTATATTTGAACTTTTCAAATGTTAATTTCTCTCATAATAATATATCAATATATATTATATTTGTTTTCCTTAATAAATTGAACATTTTCAATTTACTTTTATTACTTAGTTGCTTCAAATTACTTTACGAGCTACCAGTGGGACCTAATGGACCTGCAGATCAGAAGCTCCAACGATGTGAGATTAATTGGTCAAACTCATTAACCACATTAATCAATATTCGTTAATTGTGTGTACATTCCACTATAGACTCACAGTTGCACTCTTCTCACTGCAGACATATTTTCTGTGTCCACGGATCTAAGACCAATATCGACTAGTTAGTCCTTCACGAGTGTCCGTAACACCAGCTGGGTCAAATTACCGTTTTACCCCTGGGTTACCTCTATTTCCTTAAGTACCAATTCTCCTCTAATGAACAACCTGTTTGTGGTCCAACCATCAAACAGAAAACCCTCTCGTGCCATTGAGAGGGTAGGGCCCTTTGTTCAAGACTCGGAGTAACCACTTAAGGGAACACTCATCTGCTTCCCTAAAGTCGGGAAGGAGTGAATTCCATCTTGTACGATTATGTTCCCAGCTCCCCATTCGGTCTTGTCCCCAAAGTGGTAGGCTTATTGAGTCGGCGTATTGGCCACTCTCACCCATACAAATCAAAGGACAATCTCTCATGAGCAGGAGTCCATAATCAACTCAGGATTAAGACTAAGTTGTCTAGGTCGTCCTAGTGAAATAGAAAACCAACTAGTTAACGGTGTTATAACCAGTGGTTACTATTTCGCGGTCCGGTCTTATGCAAACTCATTGCACAGGATACCCCCACTCGCATGTCTCCTACACGAACGCGTTGGATCGCAGCGTTTGTATCAAATACAAAGTGGGTCGTATCCATAGTGTTACCAGGATAAGGCACCCAGTCTTATC
The DNA here is from genome assembly GCA_036850905.1 of Luffa acutangula. NCBI lineage: Eukaryota > Viridiplantae > Streptophyta > Magnoliopsida > Cucurbitales > Cucurbitaceae > Luffa > Luffa acutangula. The sequence continues at coordinate 34,903,946 of CM072099.1, forward strand.
CCTATACTATAGACCCTTTAGGTTGTTTCTTGAACAATGATCCCATATGTCACTACATATAGTTCAAGACTCATATTACAACCATGGATGTCTAGTTTATTGGATTAGGGTTATTATTAGGCAAAGACATATAAAATAACTAATAACAATTAATGGAAAAATATATCAATATTATTTCATTAATATCCGGTCAACGGTTACATTCACTATCTACGAGTTTTAGGGCATAAATCCCAACATGTTGCAGGGGTGCTAATACCTTCCCTACGCTCAATCGACTCCCGAACCTATTTTTTGGTTTTCAAAGACTGGTTTTTATCTTAAAATGGGTGACCAATCACACCCCAAGATGATTGGTGGCGACTCCAAACATTTAACCTCAAAAGAGACCATTAGGAAAGGACGTTGGTCGCTCCGCGTTGCGATGACATTGCGACAGTTTGGCGACTCCACTGGGGACAATAGGTGATTATGTCGAAGAGAGTCAAACCGTTATTTTATTTTATATTATCCTTATTGTCTGGTCCATGTATCGTTATTACTTGTAATGTGCATTGAATCTTTTGTACATAGATGTACATTTTTATTTTATTTTTCACACACGCTCACAAGTCTCCTACCCGGGCTTTACCCTTTAAGGTTAGATTTGAGGACTGAGTAGTGTTACCTTCGTGGAGCTTTGGCTCCGGTGTAGGGGCATGAAATTCCTCACTGAAGCAAATCCTTGTTATTCTGGAATCTGGACTCAGATTAGCAAATAGGTTAGCTTGAGAACCATTTCATTTTTCTAGGAATGTTAGAACCCAAATCTACACTGTTATGCATTCTAGAGCCAATAATCATTGCAAATTTGAACTTTAGGATACACCTATTTGTTTATATTACATGTTTGATTTTCATGTAGTGTGATTATCTCATCAATATATCTAAAGTTCACAACTTAATGTGTATATTCATTGTATATATATATTATTTTTCAAATATTTTTAAAATTCTAAAATGGTTCAATCACAATTATTCTATACTTGAACTATACTCTTTGTGATTGGAATCAAGGATGTAGTAGTGTCGACATTCAAAGGGACATGATTGTCCTCATGTAGGCACACGAATATTCTCCCTCAAATCGATTCATTGCGTTTTTAGCATTGGAATTAATTTGAGGTCCCTTTGTCCTCTAGAATTAGAATTCTATCCTCATATCACATGTTTTTACTACTCAAATTAATTCAATTGTTATAACATTGAAATGATTTGAGATCCTTTGTTTTTTAGGATTGCAATTCTAACCTTACACTATACTCACCATTCAAGTTAATTAAATTGTTATTTTATAACGTTGAAATTAATTTGAGGTCCTTTATCAAGATTTAAAATATCCTCCAGCATTTTATTCTTTGTTCAATATCTCTTGGTTGCTTTCATTTTATCATCTCATTTGTAAATAAATATCTTCTAAAAAAGGAAAAAAGACTATTCGTTTTCTTTGTTTAGAAAAAAAATAGGATCTATTGTGAAAAAAGAAAAGAAACAAAAAGAATTTCCTTTTATTGGTTTTTTTCTTTATTGTTTTCTTTAAAAAATGAAGGAAAGAAAGAAAAAGGTTCCCTTTAATTTGTGTGAATCTCTCCTTTAGTTTTTTTTCATTTGAAATAAATTTTGGAGATAAATTTTCACCTTGAATTTAACTCTCCACACTTTTTTTTTAATTTTTTCCCCTCATCTAAGTGCATATTGCATAGTCTAGGTTCATACATAGCCTTTGGGATCATATTCTTCATTTACGATGAAGTAGTATTCGACCAGGGTATATGATAGCCTTCTAAGATTAATTCTTTGTTATTTTATAGCATTGAAATTAATTTTTGAACCATTGTCTTCTAAGATTAGAAATATTCTCACTTTTTTTTCATTATTCACATTCATTTTAGATTTCTATTTTCATTTAAAAAAAAATTACAACATTTTTCTTTCATACATCATCATGTAGCATATGATAGAGTAGTCGTTTCTCATATCCACTCATTCATCATAAAAATCCCAAGAAACTCATCTTTATTTTGATGTGCCTTAGAATAAAAGTGTCACTCGTGATTATGATTAGGAGACTTTTTTTTTCTTTCTAAGATGCATTTAGGACCCAATGTTGCATTTTCATGCATTTCAGTCCATATTCACAATTTATGGGTTTTCCCCCTCCCATGCATCATTCTCATTTTGCATTTCAAGGTCAGTTAACTTAATATTCTTCCATTTATGATTTAATAATGACATAGTATCATCTCATACATGCATATTTCACAATACAATTTCCATTCTTATTTCCATCACGTTCTCCAATCACATCATTAACTTGCATTTTATACAAAAAAAAAAAAAAAAAACTTTCATAGTTCTTTTTGTTCTCTTTTAAAAAAATATATATAGCTCAACAACCACATGTTCATCATTCTTTTAGAACACAAGGCAAAGTCATGGAGAAACATAATGATGAGTTGAAGAAGATGAGACGAACTATTGATTGTGTTAATTAAAGGGCAAGTAATTAACAAAGATCCAAAATGTTGAGCTAAGGAGGATTGATCAAATCCGAGAACAAATATTGAAAATTCAAAATCTATAGCTAAAGAGGATGAGACAAGGTATTGCCAAGATCCAAAGTAACGAAAAATCTTAATGCCTTAGGGAATGTTGAGGAAACTACAAACATTTTTCAAATCTACAAAAATAGTTGGTGAACCTCAGGATTTACCTAGTTTTGATTTACCAACAGAAGGGTTCACCCAACAAAGGTTGTTTTGTGCTCAATAATGTCAATCTTTATCTTCCAAGGTATGCCAACAAGCTCATGTAAGTTGTCAAGCTGGATTTTCATGACAAAGGAGGATCTACCCAAAGCAAAGGACATGGATGATTTTGAAATGCTTGAAGAAATTCTTCCTCAAGAAAAATGTAGGCGCAATCTAAACATAACTGGTGATTAGTGGGATATGCAACAAGTGCCTTTAAAGGAGTTGAAAATTCAATAACCCTTTAGGAGTAATAAAGAAAAGACATAGAGCTCGAGTCGTAATTTTGAAGTTCAGGATGAAGTGTCATACATAGGTTCCTTCAAACTCACTTGTTGGGCGGCATAATGCACGACTGGCAAGGTCAATTTTCCCTTACAATCATGAAGTCAAAAGGCGGTTAATGCGGGGGAAACTTTGATCCAATCCCAATATCCTATATCAAAATTTTTACCTCAGTTATTCAAAATCATTTATTAACTCAAACACTCATTACGATTACCATGCAGGAATTGTGGGGCGCCAGACAAAAAAATAAAACTGCCTTGGCCTTAAGCATAAAGTTCTGACTCTGATCGAAGTAGAATGACTAATTTTAAAGTGTCAATCACTAGGGTTATGAGTTTATGTTTCAAGGAAAGAAATATCCAGTGTACATGATTATGAAATCAATGTAATATATTGTCTTTCTTCATCATCAATAAAGTTTACTTCCTTTTGATTATTTGTGAGAACATGAAATTTCAAAAGCGAAGAATAACTCTTAACTTTATAGCGGGCCACGTAATCTCATCAAACCATGACTTAGCTAAGTATTGGGAAGAATATGAGTATGCGGAAATTGAGCTATTCTACTTTTCAAAAAGGGTTCACAGTTTCATCATATATGCATGTATGCATCATTCATTTCATATGTTTTTTCAAAAAGTGATTTTTTGTATTGCAAATGAAATTGCATGTTCCTTTTATTATTCAAGAAATCTCTTCGTGGATCAAGACTTTTGAAAGCATACTTTGATAATTTTTGTTAGTTAAGACATTAGCAATAATCTTGGACAACCATATAAGTTGTCGTTGGGAGGAAAAAAGAAGGGAAAAAGAAAAAAGAAAAAACAAAAAAGAAAAAAGGAAAGTATGAAGGAAAAAGAGAAAAAGAAAAAAGAAAAAATGAATGCTCTCACAACTCTCACTGAGAAATGGGAAACTTGTCAACCTCAACCATTTTGTCGCATTCTAAATGGTTTTCAAGCTTCACTATTGTTAAACTATAGTCGCAATTAAAGGCAATTTTATCTTGACTTCCATATTTGTCATGTGCTAAAACATCATATTATCATGCCTTTTTTAATAAGGTTTCAATTATCACACTGGGGCAAATACCCTCTTGAAGTGAGAATCCAAAATTACTCACTATGAAACCTAAAGCCTAGTCCACCACACATGTGATTTTTGTGGTAAACCAACTTGAATTACCAAATCACCATCAAACTGTTTGCTAAGCTCATCGAGTACAACCATGGTGAATCTCCATATATTGGTTAGCCCACGTAAGAGCCTTTTGTTAAGCCTGTCACATTTAACCATGTGGCAAACATTCCAAAATTATCCACCCATTGTCACCGAGAAAACTTCGATGGTAATGAAATAGTATTTAACTCTTATGATTCACTGCTTCATCATTAAGTATTGTAGTTCTCTGAATAATTTCTATTTCAACTTCTTTGATGCACATCTCTTTCCATCTCTATCTCTATCTTTTCTCTTTCCTTGAATGGAAAGTGACTCCAAGACTGAGGATAATAGTTTTGAGAACTAAGAAGTTTGCTTGAGAAATAGTCTCGAAGTCTCAATTTCTTTCAATGAGTTTTGCTCGAAGGACAACCTTATCATGATACTAAGAAACATCATGAAGTAGCTATTGTTGTTGCAAAAGATTATTTACACATGATCAATCTTCTATATGTGATCTACACCTTATCTTGTTAATCATGTAATAAGTATGTCTGACCTAAAGAAAAAAAGAGTTATGAAAAGAAAAGAAAAAAAAAATAGGTCTGAAAAGGAAAAAAGAAAAAGAGAAAAGAAAAAAAAAGGAAATATTTAAGGCCATGAAAAATTAAGGTGCAAGATTTGAGCAATCAATATAGATAAAAAAAATAAAAAAAATAAAAAAAATAAAAAATAAAAAAAAATAAAAAAACTACAGTTTCAAGTGCTTTAAAGGTCTTTTGTGCAACTCACCACACTGGGGCAAAGTCATCGACAATACACTGGGGAAAAGCTTTCATTGCTGTGTTGAAGCAAAGTTGTCACTATTAAATTGGAGCAAGAGCTTTTATCACTTCACTGGGGCAAAGTCATTTCACCGTTTATGTAAGTTATTTTAAACTGGGGCAAAGACCAAGTTAAGAGAATCACAATTCTCTTATGAAGAATCATTCAATTTTGAGTTGTTCTTCACATTCAAGAATAGAAAGTTGAACCACATTCTCGAAGAAGAATTGAATGCAAAGAAAGAATAGGGACAATAAAGAGGGTTTTTCATCAAACACCTTGAGCTTACTTAAAGAAAGAATGAGATACATGAGATGAACTCTTGAGGAGCTACTCCTTGTTCTCACTACTGTTGTCCAAAGAAATGGGTCACTTCAACTCATATTTCCATTTGAATCATATTCTAATTATTCAAATGCTAAAAAATATGTTCAATCTCTTATTGTTCAGGAGATTTTTCATGAAGACATTTGTGAACTAGTTTTCCTTTTACATTCCTCTCTCTTTGGAACAAGTGACTTGGTTTCTTTCTTCGTTGACTATCATCCCTATTTGTCTCTAAGCCAAATTCATCTTTTTGTATCCAACCTTCTTGTCCACTACAAGACTAAGTTTATGAAGCAGCTTAATCAAGTAAGATGTTTAATGTTATGCATTACCTTTGATTCGTTCTCTATAGTAACACATGAGACACTTCCAAAAAACCTACCACGCCTGATATGGTCGATTAATTTGTGAGTGATATCCATGATCCCTTTTAGGTGAAGGCATTAAAAAAAACAAAAAAAAAACAAAAGAAGAGAAAAAGAAAAGGAAAGAAAAGGAAAAAGGAATGAATGAAAAGAAAAAGAAAAAATACATGTTTCCTCCAATGACGACAGTACTTTTCTTCGTTGATTATTTGCTAAATATTGGCTGATAAGAAGGACGAAAGTAAGCAAAAATGATCAGTTTGTCAAGTATGAAAAAGCATTTTGTTTCAAGCTTCTCTTGACCAATTCAACATCGTTTGCGTCACTATTCCTTATGAAAAAAACCATTTTCATATCATGGTCAAATGGGAAAATAGGTCATATGAACATCATGCATACATGTTGTATCCATGACACTCGTTAATCTACCTTTAGCATGCGTATGCATTACTGCATCATGCCTTTACAGTCAAATTTATTTACTTAGCCAATTCATCGTCAGGGTATAAGTCGTCATACACGAATAGTTGCATTATCATTGCTTAAAGTGATTAATAAGCATGTTTAATTCATGACACTGGGGCAAAAACACTTATCTGTTTCATATATGTCATTTATGTGAACATAAATTCATCGTATCTGATCTTGCATAGCAGCATTTGCATAATATTGTAGCTTGCATTTGCATTTCCATTCAACCTATTTCGAGTGTTGTTTAACATTTCAAAAAATGGTTTCCACATCTTATGGAAAAATTCACATCTCAAGCATGTAGCATCCTCCATTCGTAAGAATTTTCAATAAGTTCACATGAACACTTTCTTCTTGGCAACTAAGTTTTGAAATAAAAACAGTTCTCTTTTAAAATAAATAAATCCCTATTTTTATTTTAACGAAGATTCGTCATCGATTCAGTTGAGGTCGAAGCCTGTGTCAATCCAGGTTCGTTTTCAGTTTTGCTTTTGGTTAAATCGAATCTGACTATTCAGTTGAGGTCGAAGCCTATGTCAATCCATGTCCATTTTCAGTTTTGTTTTCGGTTAAATCGAACCCGACTATCTAGATGAGGTTGAAGCCTGTGTCAATCCAGGTTCGGTTTCAGTTTTGCTTTCAATTAAATCGAACCTGACTATTCAGTTGAGGTTATAGCCTGTGTCAATCCAGGTCCGTTTTCAATTTTGCTTTTGGTTAAATCGAACCCGACTATTCAGTTGAGGTCGAAGTCTGTGTCAATCCAGGTCCATTTTCAGTTTTTTTTTCGGTTAAACTGAATCCGACTATTTAGTTGAGGTCGAAGCTTGTGTCAATCCAGGTCCAATTTCAATTTTGCTTTCGGTTAAATCGAACCCGACTATTCAGTTGAGGTCAAAGCCTGTGTCAATCCAGGTCCGTTTTCAGTTTTTTTTTCGGTTAAATCGATACCGACTATTCAGTTGAGGTCGAAGCATGTGTCAATCCAAGTCCATTTTCAGTTTTGCTTTCTGTTAAATCGAACCCGACTATTCAGTTGAGGCCGAAGCTTGTGTCAATCCAGGTCCATTTTCAGTTTTGCTTTCGGTTAAATCGAACCCGACTATTCAATTGAGGTCGAAGCTTGTGTCAATCCAGGTCCATTTTCAGTTTTTTTTTTTTTTGCTTTTGGTTAAATCGAACCCGACTATTCAGTTGAGGTCGAAGTCTGTGTCAATCCAGGTCCATTTTCAGTTTTTTTTTCGGTTAAACTGAATCCGACTATTTAGTTGAGGTCGAAGCCTGTGTCAATCCAGGTCCAATTTCAATTTTGCTTTCGGTTAAATCGAACCCGACTATTCAGTTGAGGTCAAAGCCTGTGTCAATCCAGGTCCGTTTTCAGTTTTTTTTTCGGTTAAATCGATACCGACTATTCAGTTGAGGTCGAAGCATGTGTCAATCCAAGTCCATTTTCAGTTTTGCTTTCGGTTAAATCGAACCCGACTATTCAGTTGATGTCGAAGCTTGTGTCAATCCAGGTCCATTTTCAGTTTTGCTTTCGATTAAATCGAACCCGACTATTCAATTGAGGTCGAAGCTTGTGTCAATCCAGGTCCGTTTTCAGTTTTGTTTTCGGTTAAATTGAACCCGACTATTTAGTTGAGGTCGAAGCCTATGTCAATTCAGGTCCGGTTTTATGTTTGCTTTCGGTTAAATCGAACCCGACTATTCAGTTGAGGTCGAAGCCTGGATGAATCCAGGTACGTTTCCAGTTTTGCTTTCGGTTAAATTGAACCGTATCCTTGAATAGAGGTCGAAGCCTTATCAGAGTTGGGTCCATTTCCTCTTATTTTTTTGTCCAATTGAACTCTATTCAGAGTTAGGTCCGTCTTTTCCCCTCATTTTTGGCTATGCTTGGGTTAAGCATGAAGCCCTTTCTTTTATTTTTAACTAAAAATCTTTGTCGTCCAAATACTTTGTCTCTTTCCTTTGTCTACCATTTCAATCCTTCAAGGATACACAAATGGGGCAAACTGTAGACACCGTATTTGGTCCGATTAGATTTATTTTATTTATATTATGCTTTTTATTATCATGAATATTTTTATTTTTGATATTTATTATTGTTAAAAAAAATAAAAATAAAAATAAAACAAACTTAAAAAAATCTTTTAACCACCCTTTTTTAAAACGTTTTTTCTCCCATATTTTTCACATCCTCCCCCCACTAACGTATCTTTCTCCCTCAAAATCTCAGCCCTCTCATCCACATTACCACGTTCCCCCTCTTTTCTCTCTACTTACCGTATTGTTTGGAGAGTGATGACGGTTATAAATGGGGGAGGCCTAAGCAAGAAAGGGGGAGGAGTATTAGAGATAAAAATATAAAAAGAGAGATTGTAAAGGTTGAAATGGGAGGAAATTTGGGTCAAAATTGACATCTTGATTTTGAACCCCACTTTCTCTTTCCTCTCCTTTCCTTTCCTCCATGAAAATTTCCTTATTCCTCCACTCAAACCCATTTTCTTCTTCCTGCAAAAAAAAAAACCCACACTTCAAATTTCAGTGAACGGTAGCAACCGTAAACTTAGCACACTCACACACCCATTTCCGACGAACACCGCAACATTGCAACAAACCCACGCTAGTGACCCATTTGAATCCAAGAAACCCACACCTTAACTCTCTCGCCCAACTCATGAATGTCGTCGCAGCCACCCAACGAACACAACCTGTGAAGGTATTCATATAACACATGCGGAAGCAATTTTAGGATCGGAGGCACTTAACTACATCAATTTTAGAAAATGAAAACATGTTGTCCAAATACCGTAAGGAGAGAGCAGAATTTTTACCAACCTAGACCGATTCAACAACTCCCTTTGATTCCTTTGATCACGAACGGTGTGTGGACCACCTCTAGTGTCTTCCCTACTATTCTCCGGGCCAAGAACGACTTGTGGGAGTCTATAGAGATAGGGAATGGGAAGGGAATGCTTGAAGGTTCAAGCACTAGAGAGATATATGGAGATGAGTGAGTTTGAGACCAAAATCCAGCAGCATAACAATATGAAAAATGGCTCTCCTTCCTTTGAATCTGATTCATACTCCTTATATAGACATCTTCCATGCAAAGAGAAGCCTCATGACACTAGACACATGGTGAAATTGCAACTCAAAGTGGATTCTAGGTGTTTAATTCACAACACATGCAACTAGTGCATGGTTGTGTTGTTTTCCACTATGCATCAACATGCAAGAGTGGGAATGTCACTAAAGCCACTTAAAATTGAATCTAAATTCTCAATTTTCAGCTTGCAATTCATTCCTATTTCAATTCAAAATTGAAATTGATTTCTAGGCAATTAATTGGTACAATTCCAAGTAATTTTTACATGATTAATCCAATTAATCTTTATCACCTAGTGCCATGAATTATATATGATTCCTAATGGTATTCAAAACACTTTTAAATACTTCATCTCTCATTTTCTAATTTAATTCATAATTAAATTATTGTGTCAAACACAATTTACGATAATACCCGTTTTCCCGATTTTGAACAATTCAAAGCTTCCTATCTTTTTGTTCTAGGCTTTGTTCCGATATGAGCTAGTAGGGGGACCTAATGGACCTATAGATCATGGGCTCCAACGATTCGAGGTTAACCGACTAATCTCATTATCCAAGCTAGCCAACATTCGTTAACTATTGGGACACTCCATTATAGCCTGATAGTTGCACTCCTCTCACTATAGATGTATTTCCATCCACTTGATTTAACCATGATTAGTAAGTCGATCCTTCACAGGTTGTTCGTAGCTATAGCTAGGTCAAAAAGCTGTTTCACCCCTATAGTACTTCTAGTTCCTTAAGTCCCACTGATCCTCTAATGAACAATTGGTTTATGGTCCAACCAATAAACCGAGTCCCTCTCAGGCCAATGAGAGGGCGGGATCCCTTTGTTCAAGCCCCGTAGTCAGCACTTAAGAGAACAACCTCTCTACTATCCCTAATTCGGGTAGGAGCGAATTCCTTCTTGCATGACTATGTCCCCAGCTATCTACCCGTTCCTATCCCTGAAATGGGAGGTTTATTGAGTCAGCGATACTGAGTCACTCTCACCTATGCAGATCTAAGGATAAGCCCGAATAAATAGGAGTTCATAGTTAGCTTAGGATTAAGATCGAGTTACCTAGGTCATCACACGAAATAGTCAGTCTCATCAGCAAACGGTGTTATGAAGCGAGAGTGACTTATTTCTCGGTCCTGGTCTTATGCAAACTCATTGCATAGGACGCCCCCACTCGCATGTCTCTACATGGACGATTTAGGACCACATCGTCTATACCAACTATAAAGTGGGTCGCGTCTCATAGTGTCCCCAGAATAAGGTACCCAACCTTATTCTTATACTATAGACCGTTTTGGCTATTACTCAAGCTTGATCCACTTTTATGTCTCTACATAAAGCTCAAGTGTTCATCCTATAGCCATGGATCTTAGTTTATTGGATTTGGGTAATTATATGTGCAATTTACTTTATTCAGTAATAACTTTACTGAATTAGTCTCGACAACGCCTTTATCGAATAAGTATATAATTCGTTTAACATTCACTATCTACGAGTTTTAGGACACCAATCCCAACAATCTCCCACTTGAACTAAAAACTCTAGTTTAGTGGGATGCACTATAATCTATAACAGCAGTGGGTGAATAAATACTTGTATTAATAACAAAGTAAAAATACAATAAACTAGGGCATCTAAATACCAAGTATACTGAGGTATCGATATACCAGTTACAATTCTCCCACTTGACCTAGATTATTTCTCGTACATTTCTCGCAGACCTAGACCTTCTAGATGACTTTCGAACACTTTAGCCGTGAGAGCCTTCGTGAATGGATCAGCAATGTTGTGCTCCGACGCTATCTTCGTGACGATCACATCTCCTCGGTGCACAATCTCCCTGATGAAATGATATTTCCTTTCGATGTGCTTGTCTCTCTTATGGTTGCGAGGTTCTTTTGAGTTTGCAACTGCGCCGCTATTATCACAATACAAGGTGATAGACAGATGCATATTCGGAACAACTTCCAAGTCAGTTAGGAACTTCGTGAGCCATACTGTCTCTTTTGCTGCTTCGCAAGCAACTACATATTCGGCCTCCATGGACGAGTCTGCAATGCATCCTTGTTTGATGCTACGCCATACTATTGCTCCTCCATTTAAAGTGAATACTGACCTCGATGTAGATTTCCTCGAATCTTTATCGGTTTGAAAGTCAGAATCAGTGTATCCTGTAAGGATCAAATCCTTCGAACCATACACGAGCATATAGTCCCTCGTTCTCCTTAGATACTTGAGGATATTTTTAACGATTGTCCAATGATCGAATCCTGGATTTGATTGATATCTACTGACAATCCCTACTGCATAACAAATGTCAGGCCTTGTACACAACATGACATACATTAGGCTACCTACTACAGAGGCATAGGGAAAATGTCTCATGTCCTCAACTTCTTGAGGTGTCTGAGGACATTGTTCCTCAGACAAAATAATTCCGTGCCTGAAAGGTAATAGTCCCTTCTTGGAATTTTGCATTTTATATCTAACCAACAATTTGTCGATATAAGACGCTTGAGACAGGGCTAGCATTTTGTTCTTTCGGTTTCGAGCAATTTGGATCCCTAGAACAAATTGTGCCTCACCCAAATCTTTCATTTGGAATTGAGTTGCTAGCCATAGTTTAATGTCAGTTAGATAACCTACATCATTCCCGATGAGTGATGTAGGTTATCTTCCACATACAGTACTAAGAAAGCTACGGAGTTGTTGATGATTCTTTTGTAAACACAAGGCTCATCAACGTTTTGTTCAAAGTCATAAGATTTGATTGCAGTATCAAATCTCATATTCTAGGATCTAGACTCTTGTTTTAACCCATAAATGGATCGTTTAAGCTTGCAAACTTTTTGCTCTTGATCCTGAGCTATGAACCCCTCTGGCTGAGACATGTAAATACTTTCTTCAAGATTACCATTCAGAAAGGCAGTCTTGACATCCATTTGCCATATTTCATAATCGTAAAACGTGGCAATGGACAAAAGTATCCGGATCGACTTCAACATGGCAACAGGGGAGAAGGTTTCTTCATAGTCAATCCCCTCCCGCTGGGTAAAACCCTTTGCCACAAGTCATGCCTTAAAGGTCTGTACCTTTCAAGCAATGTCTCGTTTTCTCTTGTAGATCCATTTACACCCTATGGGTCTAACCCCTTCAGGTTGATCTACAAGATCCCATACTGAATTAAAATGCATGGACTCGATTTCCAAGTCCATGGCTTTAATCCACTCGTTCTTGTCAACATCATCCATTGCCTGTTTAAAGGTTAATGGATCCTCGATTCCGTCATCAGGTATGACGACTGGAGTTTCAGTTAAACCCAAATAGCGATCAGGTTGTCTAACAACCCTCCCACTACTTCGAGGTTCTCTTATTTCTTGAGAATGACGCGATTGACTCGAGGTGCCAGCATCATCAACAACTCTTGTTGATGTTTCTGTAGCTTTGTTTGATAGTTCACTTAAAACGGCTTTACTTCGTGGCTTGTGATCTCTGAGGTGGTCTTCTTCTAGGAATGTAGCATTTGTCGATACAAGTACTTTATTTTCCTCTGGATCGAAGAAGTATTCACCCCTTGTTTCTTTGGGATAGCCTACAAATAGGCAAAATTTTAATAACCTAGTGACATTGCATGCTAGTAAGACTATGGTTAATTCAACTCAGGTTCCGCACCATTTGCCGGGAGAGTTCCCTTATAACCAAGATCTTATGTCCTACTTACTCGAATTTTAAAGCTATTTTAAAAACTAAGTAAGACATATTTCTAATCCTATTAGAGAAGGCGATCTTAGGTCTATTTCATTTTAAACCATTTAAAATAAAATGTCAAGATCCTAAGATCCTATGTTAGCATGCAACTCTTTGTTAAAGGTTTTACGGTTTCTATTCATCAACTTTTATAACTCTTATAACTTTTAATGAAAAAAAAAAACCTATAACATGCTTTCTAATGGTGTTTAAAAGCATATAACAATCAACCATTCAAGTTATAAGAAAAACACCATTTAGAAACAACCTATGTCTAGGTTTGTATAACCCTTTATAATCCTATTTGAAATGACCAAATGAATTTCAAAATGACCTTTCAAATAGGATTTTTAATTGAATTCCAATTTGATTTTAACTCAATTTTTTTTAAATGATTTTAATCTTTCCTTTGGTTGGTTTTATTTTCAACTTGAAATTTTCTAATTAACTTTTAATTGGATTTGATTTGTGGACATTAACAAAAAAAAAATGTTTGTTTTTTTTTTTTTTTTTTGTTTTGTTTTCTGTTCAATGGTATCATACCACTCATAATTATTAACTCTCATTTTATTCTAAAATGTGAAATAATAAACATGAGACATTTATAGTAAAATAAAAATCATGTAAAACCTATGACAGAGTTGAGATAATTTCTCAAATTCTTGAGGTGACAAATTTTCTTTAATTAAAAGAAAATTTCAACATGACAATAATGATGGGAATAACCCCACTCACCATATCTTATCCTTACTTTATTTTTAAAGTTAAGGCAAGATAAAGTGAGACATTTGTCGTTTAATTAATTATTTGTTTGTTTTTTCAAAATAAATGATCAATTTATGATGAGATAAAAGAATAATTTTAAAATAAAATATGGTAACTATTTTTAAACGGGTGTTTTAGGGGTGCTAATACCTTCCCTATACTCAATCAACTCTCGAGCCTAATTTTTGGTTTTCAAATACTGGTTTTTATCTTAAAATGGGTGACCAATCACACCCCAAGATGATTGGTGGCGACTTCAAACATTTAACCTCAAAAGAGACCCTTAGGAAAGGGCGTTGGCCGCTCCGCATCGCGATGACATTCCGACACAATTCATTAATTAATTAACCCTGTAGTGATTAATAAACAATGAATTGGTGCTCTAAGCTAGAATGCTCTAATTAACTAGGAAAAACCTAGATTAATTATGAACATTGATTTAGACCCTAGACCTATCATGTCAAGTAACAAAGTCAGAGAACGACTCTTGGGACCCGTGCCCATTAGTCGGTCTATGTGCTAACTATGAACTAACTATCCATTTGCTAAGTGGAAATCAGTTCTTTAGCACATTATTAACATACGAGCTGCGAGTTAGGGCGTCAATCTAACCTACTGTGCATGCTAATTATAAAAGCGGGAATCTAAAATCACAAACAACAAGTAAAACATACATTTTGCACAGGAAAACCCAAGAAGAATATGCATTCAGAACATTAAACTCATTGAATCTCATAAAACTCAAATGTACTTACAATATCGAGCTTCCAACTACAACAATCCAAGCTTAGACAACCATAGACGAGCCTAATCTAAGCCCCCAAGACTTGATTAACCTACCTAAAACTGATCTAAACTTGGGAGAATTGAAAAGTAGAGAGAAAAACGAGAAGAACGACGAAAGAATCACTAACTATGGAGTTCGGATGACCTAGATACGAAAGAAACAAATCTATAGTGTAGTCGTAACGACGAGACGCTAGGCAATTTGTCTTATGCGCATTTTTCGTGCTGGCGCTGACAGTGATTTGGGATGTCCTCTATTTACGTAGCGTCGAGATGCTACCTCTCGGGTCTCCCTTGTTTGGTTGCTTCAATTTTGCTTCTTTTGACGTCGTTTTCGAGTCTTGAGTGCTTCGCTTTGGTCCTTTCACCTTATCGACATCCCGTGGACTTCAAGAAGGATCAAAACAACGTTAATTTCCTCAAATTGACATCAATTTGGAATATCAACTCCCGAAAAGCTCTAACACCAAACACGTACAAAATAATACAATTAAGCATAATAATTAACATAAAACTAGCAAGATTAAGAACAAATATATAGGGTCAAATTGGTCTTATCAATGATTCATAAATTTAGTAATGATAGGAGAGATTGACAACCTCGACCACGATTTACTAAATTCATATGTTAATTAAAGTAGCGAATAGGTCTAAGCATGTAGCGATTTGGCGTGTTATCCCTAGCAATTGGCATGAAAGATCTAGGGTCTAATCATGTGCTTGAAATTAATTTAGACTTTTGCTAGTTAATCTAGAGCATTCTAATCATCCTAAGCTTAATGCAATCAATTAGTAGTTAATGTGCACGATTAGCTTATTAATCGTTTAGGACTAGTCTCGATGCCTTGATCGAACTTAGGAATTTAGGGATATTATGTTTTCTGGCTTTTCCAGTTAAGCCGATTAGGCTTTCAATTGGTAAATTAATTTCTCAATAATCAATGAATGAAATAAATCATACTGAAACCTGAGCTTCTCCGATTGCAATGATCCTTGTGGTAAGATTAACCTAGTAATCCTTTTATTTTATGCATTTAATTTTCTATCATTTAAATTCTCGCAATTTATCTTTCCTCGCAATTATTTATCGTATATCCAAATCCCCCCATTAGTCCAATCGTCGCAATAAATCTAGGATAGACAAATTATAAACGTGCTCCATGTGTTCGACATCGACCACTACTGCTACAAGTTAGCTTTAGTTGTCGTTGATTATAAATTTATTTGACCCGAAGCCTCGACAACGTCGATTCGTCAATGTTGAAAGTGTGGATACTAATATCCATAAGGACGGTGCAAGCCTGAATTCAACGGAAAACACAAACAAAGGAAAGATTTCACGTACGTGTACATATCAACACAATTTAGTGACTGTGTTGTCGTTGTGAATGTTGAGTGTGTAGATACCAATATACACAGAGACAATGTTGGACCAAATCCACTAAGGGATGCAACTTGGGGAAGGATGATGTCTATTTCCTTAATTCAGGAGGAATTGATGCATTGATGGAGAAATTCATCAGTTTCGAGGATTGCATTTTTGCTTACAAAGCTAACTTGAAGAAGTTTGTTTACACACTAGCTCTGAAAGGAAGATTCTTTCTGATGGGATTCCTAATAATTCAATTGCCCACACTACTGCTTGTGTCTACTTGACGTTGTGGTAAGTGATGTTGTTTTTACACCAATAAATATGATTAAATACAGGTTGTAGCTGAGTAATAATCTTTACAAGGAAGATTTGGATTGTGTCAACAAGGTCATCAAATATGAGGTTTTAAAGAATTTTAAAGGGAGTTTTCGATTTCATAAAAGTGTCTTTAGACAAAAAGTAAACTTCATCAATAATCATCATCAATTTTGAGTCTTCATTGAGCAAACAAAAAGACAAAGCAAAAAATGATGAGGAATCCATTGTCAAGGAAGATGACAAGAATCAGATAATGTTACTATATGTATGTACTCTTATGTACATAGAGATGCTAGAGATATATACATTTATCCACATGCGAACAATTGATAGGGTCGTTGAGTATGATGTTTGTTTGTATATACACATATATAAATATATGTTGTTGTACTTATTGTGTGTTTGTACCCAATTACTTCTATGCTTCCATGTATGTGCTATTATATACACATAAATATTGAGTGATTTTGTAAGAAAAAATGTATATTGATAATTTTGATTCTTACGTAGTTCATCATTTTGATCAATCAAATTGATGTCTTTTTTATTTTTTTGTTCTGATATATTTAGAATTTATAATTTTTTTAAATGATATTAATTACGGTTTTAGATTTAATTCAAGGTTGTTAAATCTTGTTGATATCAAATTCGGTTTCTCTCCTCCTTAAACTACTACATTTTTTTATTCAGTTGGTTAATAGTTGTTAAAATTAGATTTTCTTTCTTCCTCATTATGCTTTAATAAGTTGTATTTCTCTTTCTAAAAAGTCTAAACGTTATGTTAGGAGTACTTTCGTCTATTTTAATTATTAATATTATAATAAAAATTATGTTTAGCCATTATTTAATTTCTAAAGATAATTAGTCATTTTCCAAATCTACATATTAAATCTAGCTATTTTTCTTGTTACTCCTTAAATTTAAAGCATGACAGTGGATATAAATCAGAAAAAGTTGGAGGAAGAAAAAGAAAAGGGGAACTACATAAATGGGCCAAAAGTAGCCCCAATAGACCAAAATTGTCCTAAACAACCATTTTTTAAAAATTTGTCCACCGATTTTTTAACCTAGAAGGCTCATTTACTTAAATACCCTTGCATGGACAAGGGTTCATAAATATATAAAATAATATAAAACAAAAAGGAAAGAGAAGGTATTTGAATTTTCTTTCTATAATCGTCCAAATCAAGCGGGAAAGTGATTATCTTCCCTGTTTTTCCATTCTCTCTCTTCCGCCATTTGTTCTTCAGAAATCTTCCGCCATTATTGTCGCCTTGTTATGGTGTTTTCTCCATCTTTCCTCCAAAATCGTTTGTCATTGCAACGTTGGTTTTTTCCGCAAGAGATATTCAAAAAATACCTCTTTTAATATATATATATATATATATATATATATTTGTAACGCCCCAGGTTTTTATTAACGGCTAACCTAGTGACATTAGTAACTCATAATGAACTAACCGAGTGCTCTGAAAGCATATATACAGACTAACAAAAAATTTTCCAAAGACCTGTTAGGACAAGAATAACACTTCTAATATCACCCACTCACAACCACACCACAACTCCTAGATTTCACAACAGAGCTTCAACAACAAGCAAGTCAGATCTCGCAATAATCTAAATTAATAAGGCATCCACAACCAATAACTCAACTAAGCACCACTACTACACTTTAACTTAATAGTACCAGTCTTAATCATTCTAAACTGAAATAAAAGATAGAGTTTATTAAACCAGCTCAACCAACATAGAGTCTCAACAATAATAAATTCAAAACTGAAACAATTGGGACAAACAGTTGCCCAACCAATGAAAACAACGCTACCCTATCCAAGATAAAAATAAAGGAAAAAGCATAATGCTATCCAACTACGGTCCATCCTCATGCGTCTCCTCTGCACCACCAGGCTCATAGCAGTCCTCATAACCTGCATAATCTAAAATGTTGGGGGAGAGGGTCAGTACAACCACGGTACTGGTAAGCAACCCTTACCTGCAAAGCCATCAACCACAACCAAGCAAACAACATACTTTTCATGCGCAAACAACATGCTACTTTAAGCGATAACATACGACATGCTCAAAAGCTAATAAAGTGAGTGACTCTCCTAAGTCACGACTCATACAACTCTCTGTGCAACTCATAACTAACCATCAAACGTATTTAGCCCTCACTTGGCTCTCCTAGACTAACCTTTCGAGACGCACTGCCCCCTGACCATTTGTACCCAGGGCCACAATGCTCTCTATGAAGCTTAGCATTCGACCTTTGACCATTTGTACCCAAGGCCTCGAACTGCGCATCGCCCCTTGGCCATTTGTACCCAAGGTGCACCGATGCTTTTCTAGACTCATCACACCGATCCCTGACCATTTGTACCCAAGGCTTCGATGCTCCTCTTAAACCACTATGACATGTCACCCCTTGGCCATTTGAACCCAAGGCGCACTGACATTCACCTAACTTTCCTTTCTTTCATATTCAGGTCCCTGACCTCTCTATTTTAGTATATAGAATGCATATGCCCTGCAACATGCTCCTAGACTCATGTACTATGCCCACCAAGCATATACATACAACAACAACATACTATCGACTCATGCTTAACTTATAAAAGCATATCAACTAGCATGCTTAACAACCAAGCATCACACACAACAGTTCATGCTATTCGAATATCTCGTATGTACATAAGCAATATAAGCAAGAAACAAAACATGTTTATAACAATAGAAGCAATAAGCAAAGAGCAAGAGAATAGTTATAAAGCGAGTAAATTGGCAGCGTGCATCATGCAATCAAACAGACCCCAACAGGTAAGAATTATTTACTTATAACGCTCTTAAGCGATTCTAAAAGTCCAACGGGACATACCGGAAGAGCTTGAGGAGCCCGAACTACACACAACAACATCTAAGGGTTAGGAATTAATTTAAGGCACCTAAAAGACTTAATAACGGAATTAAGGAGTGCTGGAATTTACCGATCAACAATGAATAACCCCGAACACGCGCTATCCAGCCAACAAGGAGGTCTAAAACCACTTGCTTAGAGTCCCTAGACAGTGGGTGTTCGAGTTTAAGGCCAACCAAGGAATGGGTCACAATATTAGAGTGATATCGAGTCCAAAACGACACTGCACAGTGCTGAAAAGACAAGAAAACAACCACGAGACCTAGTTTAACAAGAGTGGGTAAACTTAATTTGAGCTTAATAAATTGTGGGTAACGTTGAAAGCCTACCAAAAGAGCCCGAACACACCGGAATGAACCTTAAAGCAGCCTAACCACGCCCAAAACACGAGGGAGAGAAAAAACCAGCCTTCTACTCACGAATCTGACCAAAAAAATGTAAGAAGAGGGATTAAACTTGTTGCTTTTCGAAACTGAAGGGAAATCGAAAGGAAGAGTTTCTTACGCACAACTCACCGACGTGGACTTACTCGATGGAGGAGAACACACGCGAACTGCTGCTCGACCGAACAACACGAGGGAGAGAACAAGAAGGACGACGCTGGAGAAAAGCTCGCGCAGGTACTACTCGACCCGAACGACAATGGGAGATGAGCGAGAGAGATGATGTCGAACTGCTGCACGCGGAGGAGAACGAGAGAGAGCGAGAGAGGCGACGTCGAAGATGAACCCACGAGCGAAGAGATGAGATTTTCAGGGTAGGCGACTGACGGTTCCACGCGAAGGAGAGGGAGAATCTTGGGGGGGGGGCTCACGGCTGGTTTACTAAAGAAAGAGGATGAGGGAAAAGACTAGGGTTTCCCTTTTTTTGTTTTGAACTTTTGAATAAAAAAAATTGACCTAACCTCATATTAAAGACTCAATTAAGGCCCCTTCAAGCCAAATCGACTCTTAGGAAATCTTTAAGGATTTAAGTCGAAATTTAAAATTCTAAATTCCGAAGAAGAAGAATTTCCTAACTTAAATAAAATTAACCCACCCTAACCAACCGCAAAACAAATAAATAAAATGAAGGCAACCAACAAGAACTGAAACTACAATCTCCAAAATAAATTCAACGAAGCTATTCACACCTGAAAAATGCGAGGCGTTACAATATTTATGTCATTGCCACAAAAGATTTCTTCCATATCTTTCCTTCGAATTTGTTTTGTATTTGAGAATTTGTTCTGTATGAATTTTGAAGGGGTTTTTTTTTTTTTTGGAAAGTTCACGATGTTGAGAAATTAATTTTTGAATTTGATTTTCATAAGAACTTCGTGGGTTTTAAGAACAACTAGACTCTTAATCTAAATCCACGATTAATTGGAGGATTGTTTAACTAAACTATCGATTGAATTAGAATTCTGTGATCTTGTGTTGTTTTTTTAACCGTTGCCTAATATAAGATTTTGTAATTTTTGTAAATTGCAGTGGTAGAGGAAATTACGGTCTTGTTCTTCTTTCTCGTTTTGCTTTATACTATGTTTATTATATATTTTTTTTTTTTTTGCATATCTAGGGGAGTCTGGAAAATATGTATGCTATGTTTTTTGGAATAAATTGAAAATATGTGTCTGATACGTATACTATGTTTTTGGGTGGCAGCTTTGGGGAGTCTGAAAAATATATATACTAAGTTTTCGAAAAAAAAAAATAGAAGGTATTCTTTTTCTATTATGGGGCGTTTTGCCCATGAGTTTGGAATGAGGTTGCCTGGGAATGTGAATCCCATGAGAATATTTTTCTGGAATCTGGATTGTTAGGAATGTTGATGCATGTGTTTGGTGCGATGGATTTGGGCTGGAATTAACCTGATGCCTGTGTTTGGTGCACTGGACTTGGGCTGTAATCAACCTGATGCTTGTGTTTGGAGTGCATGGTTGTGATTGTGTTGGAATTGAGTTGGTTGCTTTATAGCAAGTTGTTTTTTAGGCTATTTTTTAATTTTCTTTTCCTTTTTGTGTTTTCCAATTTTTTTCACCAATTATAGACATGTATGTCCTCTATCTTTTTTTTTTTGTTTCCACGTGTCACATGTTCAACCAAGTTCGCTCGTGGATTGTTAGAAGTTCATCTAGTCCAAAACAGCTTATAATATGAAATTTGTTTCGTGGAAGAATTAAAAAACGAAGCGAAGTAGTTGCAAATGGATGAAAACACAGGTTCTTCCTCATCGACCGAATAGAGAAGGTAATCGAACCTCTTTTTTGCAAACGTTTAGGCCTCCTTACCAAGCTCCTCCTCCCCGAACCAGTCTCATGCTCGACCTCGTCGAATGGTGGACTTGGATGGTGTAGCATCTGAATATCAAAACGTGAGCCCTAGCCGACATAAAAATCGATCCTCCATCTTCGGGGCGAAAAAAGAGAGGAAGAGGGATTCAAAGCGGCAAGGGGGATAGGGGCCAGATCGAAGAAGTTAAACGGCGAGGAGGACGCTCCAACAACATCTGGGCCATAAAAAAATACCCTTACACGAAGGTAACCAGACGGAGATCTGGCGTGAAACGAAGATCCCCCAAACCCTAACTCAGGATCCGAGAGGTAGAGGCACAAACCCTAACTCAGGCGACCATGCATCGAGTCAGAGAAGGGAGGTAACGAGGGATACAACAAATCCACCATAACTCAGGCCGTTGAAGGACGTAATGAGGGTGAGAGAAAATGGTTGCTCGAAAATGGAGGACATGATGAGGGACAGAGAGAAGAGGCTGACAGAGGTGAAGTGAGGAGGAAATGAAAGAGATGCACAAACGCGTTAATGAGGAAGAAAAAAAGTGAGAGAGACGACTGAGTAATGAGGAAGAAAGAGAATGGGAGAGGCGACAGGGAATGGGTGGTAAACTGTTGGAATTTTCAAGGGAATGGGCTGGAATGTTGATTCCAAACCCATTGGAATCCAACCCATTCCAAACCCATTGGAATCCAACCCATTCCAAACCCATCTGATTCTAGGCCCACCAAACATGGTAATCTCATTCCATTCCAAGCCAATCTAACCCAAACCCACGGGCCAAACGACCCCTTTAAGGTATTTTAACATGTTATTGGTGTTTGAGTGGTATGCTTCCCTCATAAATTGGTGTTTGATTAAATACCCCTATTTGGATATGTATGTATGTACGTACGTATGTATGTAGAACAAGAAAAAGACCAATAGTTTTCCTCGTATATATCACATATAAGATATATTCAGTAAATACTAGACTGATAAATATCGGGTATTTAGAAAATATACTCTTAAAATAGTGTGTAATGGTATATTTGAAATGCATATGTTAACTGCGTAAAAAACCTCTATTGCTTAATCGAAAATGTGGTGTTAAAACTGAAAAATATTGCAATATAAAGACAACAAACTGAAAAGTAAGAGAAAATATAAACATACCCATTTGTGAAATTGAACACGGTAAAATGAAATCAAAATGAAGGAGCCGCAATTTGTGTTTGGTCTGTGATGGATGAAAATAGACGAGACGCCACTTGGAGGTGAGGGCGAAAAAATTGACAACCACGAAATCGTTTCAAAATGAAAAAAACCATACTAAGTCGTCAAAAATGAAAAAATGAAAAAGGAAATCTATGACTAATAAAATGAAAAATTGATTTGTGATAATGTTTTCGATGATTGAGCATAAAAATTCCCTAGTATTTAGGGAAAAGTTCGGCGAGGAAAACATGATTTTGGGAGTTAATAACAAAATTATTATATTCAATAATTCATATAATCTAATATGTTATTAAATTAAAATTATTTCAATCATTAAATATGAAATGACATTTTATTAATAAAATTAACTCAATTAATACAAACCTCCCATAATAATTTATCTAAAAAAAGAAACCTCCAATAATAATTTTGATCGATATTGGTCAAATTTGATGATCAATCAAACCTAATTTCAAAAAGGAAAATCAAATGAGTCCACCGTCCGTACCCCAATAAATCAGCACTTTTATTATATTTTTTCTATTTTTTATTTATTTTTTCCTCCTCCTCCTTTAACCGGAACTCAGCCACCTTTGTAAAGTTGAAAAAAAAAAAAGGAAAACCTAACTCTTTCATCTGTGTTCCACGCTGTCTCCTCTCCTCCGTTTCAGCAGCTCAGTGTCGCCGCCGCCTCTCTCCCGTTCACTGCCGCCGCCGCCGTCGCCGTCGTCTTTCTTCCGCTCGTGCCGCCGCCACCGTCGTCTTTATTCTGTTCGTGCAGCTCAGCCTCCCTCCCTGCGGTTTTGCGCTAATTTTCTACTCCCTTGTTGTAACTGGTAATCTCCCAATTCTTTCTTAAACACAAATTAGAACTTGTCTAACGAAAGAATGGAGTTGTTTGATTATTTTTTTTTTTCAATAACAAAAGCCATAGTATAGCAATGAAAAAAACAGCCTTGCGGCTAATTGAGACGTGGTTTGTTTTGCTGTTCTTGTTCGGACATGAATCAGTCGTCTAATTCTCTTTTAATTCCTAGTTTGATTGATTGTCCGAACAACTTCAACCTGAGAAGAAAATGATTTTTTTTTTTTGAAAATTGAAAATTTCTCCTGGAATTTACCGATACAATAACCAACGATAGTTTGAATTTATGGAGATGAGAGCACGAATGCAGACATTTTTGATTGATTTACGAATCAATCCCTGTGAGTCCAGACATATTTTTCAATTATTCATTAGGAGGAGTCGTTCAATTAAATGGTAATGAACCAATCACTGTATTCTATTAATATGAATCATTTTTCTTTCTCCTCCAATTCTCCTCTCTTCTTCAGTTCGAGCGGCAATCGCAGCCATCTCTGTGTTCTTCACCCTCGAGTTCGGCTCTTCCCTCTCTCCTCCCATCCGCGTGAGCTAAAGCAGTTCACATACACATATATGCGCGTATGTATGTTATGTTTCTAAATGTCTGTATTTTACTGGAGAATCGTTTTTGTTTCTTAATCTTGAACTTGCATGTATAAATCTATTTTGAAGGATCAAATGTTTAAATTGTTAATGTTCGTGCTTCGTTGGTCAGCTTCAGTGGAGTTGGTTTGTCTCTGCTCATCTCTATTTTTTTTGTAGGTATGGATAACAGTTCTGTTGGGAACTCTGGAATGGTTACTGAAGCTGGATGGTATATTCTTGGTGAAGATCAGCAACATGTTGGTCCATATGCATTTTCTGAATTGCGTGGTGAGTTATAAGAACCGAACAGAACATTTTTGCTTCTAGTAATTGATATTGTTCCAAACATCACTTATGGTTTTTGTTATTAGTGAGGTAAATAGATGAGTAACTTACTGGAATTGAAATGTACCCTGGCACCTCGTGTCATGACAACTCTTAGCTATATCTTGTGAACTGCCGGTTATTCCTCAAATTTACTTTCAATCTTTCTTTCTTGAATTTCAGTTCTTCAAGTAAACAATAGCACGCTGTATCAACATCTATTTAGTTATTTATGCGCCTTGGGCATAGCATTTTCTAAATGGGTATCGCTTGGGCAGAGCATTTTCTAAATGGGTATCTCTTGGAGAGTACACTGGCCTGGTCTGAAGGACAAAGTGAATGGCAGCCATTATCTTCTATTCCTGGGTTGACAACGGAAGTATTTCAACGAGAATCTGATTCATCAACTGCAGGTGAAGTCTCGTTAAGGTTTCATTAATTATTTATGAGTAACTATTACAGTCGAATTATTGCTTGGTGCTCATTGAGTGTTTCAGTTCCTGTAAACAACAATGACGATGATGAGCTTGAGAAATATCAAAAAGAGGTTGGAGAAGTAGAAGCCACAGCTGAAGTGTCGAGTCCTTCTGGTAGTAGGAATTTTGGTATTGTGGAAGGCGATCTTGATAGACCTACTACACCACCTGAGGGTGAGGAGGAATTCACTGATGATGATGGGACTACATACAAGTGGGATAGGGCTCTCAGGGCCTGGGTACCTCAGGTATTTTTCTTAGAAACCTTGTGCATGATGTAGGATTTGAATTTGTGGCGTCTTATGTTTGCCTTAGTCATAAAGTTTGAAACGTGAAATTAGTTGCCATGCCACTATAAGATCTAAGTTTTCTTCCCCCCACTCCTCATTTCTATTTTTCCTTTATTTTCTTTTTCTTCTATGCATAGAAAATTACACCAAATTCTTTTCTAATTTCTTCTATATCTACATTCCACATAATTCCATGTCTTTTAGTTTTTCTGAAATCTAGTTTCAATTTTTCCTCTTCTCTTGGATTCATGTACGATTGTGACTTAATAATCTTGGTGTACTCTCTTTGTAATCAATCAAAACTGTAATGAACATGTTGTGGCATAAAGTGGTCCTGAGTATTTATGGGAAAGATGTTATAGGTTGGCAGGAGGGGTAGTGGTAGGAGTCGTCCTTGGGGTGTTACATATATTTTTAACCGAAACAAATTTTTGCATTAAATTAGTGCAAAGTTACAAAGTATAATGCTCCTTTTAGGAGTATACAAGTAAACCTTGGATAAGCGGATTACCCAACCCATAATTTTTTTTTTGATAAGAAACGATAATCAAAGATCTATTATCAACAAAAGGGCAAAAAGGGCCGAGGGAAGAGAGGTCCCTCGCCCGAGAACTACTTCAAAAGGGCTTGCCAATCGCTAATAATCATGAGCAAGCTATAATTACAAAAAAAAATTCTTATGAAGAGGTATCCACCAAGAAGCCATATTTTGTACACTATCAAAAAAAAAATACCAAAGCTAAAAGATTTATCCTCGAACGTTCGATTGTTTTGTAATCACAACCCTTTTTTTATGATCCCCTAAAATTATACTTACAGGAACTTTTTTCTTTTGTAATCACAACCCTTTCATGATCTGGAACAATTGGAAAGCTTTCTTGTAGTGTTTTTGGGAGGGGGCTCTCTCCACCCGTGCTCCCTAGGCCGTCCTTCTTTTCTTTAATATCATATCATTTCTTATTAAAAAGAGGGAAAATTATAGAAATGATCCCAATTGCACCTGATATCTTGAAAAGAAATGTTATTAAATAGTGGGAATAATGTAAAGAAAAGGCTGTCCTTCTTTTTGGGAGGGTTTAAGAGGTGATGGAGGTGTGCACAATGTAAATTGGGAGACCACTCAGCTTCCTAAATGTATGGGTGGAGTTGGCATTGGAAATTTCTAGTCGTATTGAGAGATGTCTTGCTAGTCGTAGTCAAAGATGTCTTAGCAATGGTCGTTTTACTCTTTTTTGGCATGATTCTTGGTTGAGTTGTGGGTCCTTGCTTTGGTTGTTCCTCGTCTTTATAGATTATCAAATCACCCAAATGGAAAGGTTGCCGATTTTTGGGTTACATCTAATGTCGCTTGGGACTTGAGCCTCCAACATAACCTAAATGATTTGGAGAAAAATGAATGGGCAAATCTTTCTCATTTACTTTCTTTAATCAATCTACGACCTAATGGTGACTAGGGTTGTTCGTCGGTCGGTCGGAGTCGGCTTTGGGCCAAAACCGATGCCGAAAACCGACCTATCGGTTTCGGTCGGTCGGTGGTCGAAAATTTTGGAGTGCTCTCTAAAACCGACCGACCAAATACACGGTCGGTCGGTCGATTTTGTCGGTTTTCCGACTTGAGAAGAGATGTTGTTGTCGAAAGTTTGGCAAGGGTTTGAAGCAAGGAGAGGAGGAGAAAAGAATGGAAGAAAAACAAGGAAAAACAGAAAGATAGAGAGAAAAAGAAGAAAGAAATATTAATATAGAAGAAAAAGAAAAGAGAAAAGAAAGAAAACGAAAATCGTCTTGGTGTGCCGAGTCCGTCGACGCTGGAGGATGAAAATGAGAGAATGAGAAAGAAATGGAAGGACAAGAGAGATTGAAAGAAATCGGTGGAAGAGGAGATAAGATGAAGAAGAAAGAAAGAGAAGAGAAAAAAGAAGAAGAAAAAAGAGAGATAAAAGTGAAAAAGGAAAGAGAAAGAAAAGAGGGAAGAAAGAGAGATTGTTTTGTGAAATGAAAAAAATGGGAAGAAGAAAAGACAAAAAAGAAAGAGAGAGAAGAATAAAAAAATAATAAATTAAAAAAAGTAATCATTACTTTTTGAAAAAATAACTTTGAAAAGAGTGGAAAAGAAGGCTGAAAAGATGGCTGAAAAGACTGCATTGGGCAGTGTGTGCGTGAGGTCAGCGAACTTGGGCAAAATATTTTTTTTTTGTAATATACTATTATCGGTCGGTCGGTTTTTAAAATTTTTTGTTGAACCGACCGACCGACGGTCGGTTTTGTCATTGAAAAAACCGACTCCGACCGAATCTAGCAAAAAAACCGACCGACCGACCTCGGTTCGGTCGGTTTCGGTCGAGTCGGTTTTCGGTCTAATTTTGAACACCCCTAATGGTGACACTTGTTCTTGGCCCATTGATCCATCTAATTCTTTTACAGTCAAATCTCTTATGGGAGACATGGTCGGTGCCTTCGATCCTAACTCCAACAATCTTTATGAGGCGATTTGGAAATATGTTTATCCTAAAAACATAAAAATCTTTCTTCGGGAGCTTAATCTTGGAGTTATTAATATGGCTGATTGACTTCAAAGTTGAATGCCTTATTTCCATCTTTCTCCATCTTGGTGTGTTATGTGTTCTTTTGACTCGGAGGATCCTGGTCATTTATTTATACATTGCTCCTTTGCTTCTAAATTTTGGTCGACGATCTTACATACTTTCGATTGATCCTTGCCTTTGCCAAACAACATTTATGATGTTCTTGCCTCCATTCTTGTGGGACATCCATTCAAAGGAGTGAAGAAAGTCTTATGGCTAGCTTTAAACATGGGCTTCCTTTGGTTTCTTCGGGTGAAAGGACAAATTTTCAGGGATTCTTTCTCATCTTTTGATAGCTTTATGGATTTGATTCTTTTTCATGCTTTATATTGGTGCAAATGTAAACACCATTTTTCTGATTCAAGTCTTTGTTCATTAATCTTAAATGGGAGTTCTTTCATGTAATTCACCTATAGGTGCTCGAGCTCTAGTTCATTTTATTTCATTCATTTATGAAATCTGTTTCTCTTCGAAAAAAACATGAAATTTTATTTCATTCACCAAGAAGATGCTTTTTGTCAAGCTACATCAACCCTCTCATCCCATTTAGTGAATTTTTCTTCAAATCATCTTTGTTTTCTTTTAAATTGTAATTTGAAGTTGTTTTGTTGACTGTAATAAAATCAATTTAAAAGCCCCATTTGATAACCATTTGGTTTTTGTTTTTGAAAATTTATGATTTGTATTCTCCTAATGTATTCTTTCATGTTTCCCAATAAAAGCGGGGGTTTTTCATAAAAAAAATCTACCTCACCTTTTCTCCCTGGCATTCTTTCACAGGGATCATGTTTTCCAATGGTAGCTATTTTTTTTTTCTCTCCATAAAAAAGGATTCTACAACAACTTTTCTTTATGGTTTCCTCTTCCTTGCTCAACCCTTTTTATATTTTTTGTGGTTGTCTAAATAGTTTTATTTCCTAATAAATATAAATGTTATTCTCTTATTGGCTTTTTACAAAGAAAAGGAAAACATGAAGATTTGGATGTCTAAGATTTCCTTAGTTTTTGAAGAGCTAAAGGCAAATAGTTGCATTCATGGAAGAACTTATATTTATTTACAAAATATTCCTCGACTAAAACAAAAAGAAGCATAAGTTTATTTTCTATCATGTTATTAATAGTTTGGGTAACCTAAATTTGGAGAAAATGTTTTGGAATATCATGAAGCACATTCCTAGTGTTATGGCTTGGATGCAAAAACGTGTACATTTATTTTTTGATGAAAAATTGACTTTCATTGAGAAAAAATGAAAGAATACACGAGCATACAAAAAAACGAGCCCACAAAAAGGAGTCCAACTAGAGAAAGGGACCCCAATCAAGCAAAATACAACTTAACGGATAATTACAAAACATCTTGGAGACCGAAACCCAAAGAGAAACATGATAACGAGTGAGGGACCACACATCCTCAGGATCCCTTACTCTCCCCCTAAACATTCTATTGTTCCTTTCACCCCAAAGATTCCACAATAAAGCACACATCCCCCCAAGCCACAAAAATCTCGCTCTCTCTCGAAAAGGCGGATGGAGGAGGAACTCCTCGATCATCTCCGGTCAACAAAAGATATCCCTTGCAACCCAAAAACCTAACCAAACCAATCCCACGCAGCACACGCAAAGGCACAACTCCACAAAATATGATCCAGATCTTCCTCCGCCTTCCGACACAGAATACAGCAAAATGGACCAACCAAAGAAGGCATCCTTTTCAACAGACGATCATAGGTATTAACCCTGCCATGGATAACTTGTCACATAAAAAACCTAATCTTCTTTGCGACTTTAACGTTCCACAAACGCGGAAAAATAGACTCCCTTTGGGGAGAAGGGAGCAAGAGCCAACGGAAAAGGGAGCTACAAGAGAACCCAACAGAAGGACTAGGGCTCCAACAACGAAAATCCTTCCTCCCCACCCTGAAATCAAACTCCTCAATCAAAGACATGAGGGACACAACATCCGTCGTTTCCCTATTGGACAACGGACGACTAAATCCTAAATTTATTCATATAACCTATAATGACTTCTGTTTAATTGTGTTTTATGGATTAAGGGATGTTTTCTTCTTCATCTACCCTTTTGCAATAAGGAAAATGTGCGTTGTTTTGTGGGTGGAGAGGAATATTAGAATCTTTTGGAAAGCCTTGTCCACTAATCTCGGGAACCCTCATAGTGGTTGTTGGTTGGAGAATATTCCTTCCTTTATACGAGGGTCTTGGTGGGGGGTGGGGGGTCCTTCAGGAGTTAATGGAGAGTTGTTGAGTAATTTGAGCCCTTTATTTAACCCTTTTGAGTGTTCATTACAAGAGTGGTTAAGGAGAGAGTGGTTCAAATGAGTTTCTCTTTTGCATGGTGTCGAAATGTACATTGTACTAATAGAGGAGACCCAACCTTTTACTGTGGGAGGGAGAGGGCTGATGAAAAGTAGGGGGAAGAAAAGAAGTTGGTGAGAGAGTTAAAGAATCTTTTGTGTTGAGTTAATTATGAAAGGAAGAAGGTGTTGCTGAACGTTAGGGATGCTAAAGGTTCTCAATGTTAGGGGGCTTGGGGTGAGGAGAAAAGGAGGTTAGCCAAAGAGGAGTTGTTGTGGGAGCGATTGGACATTGCTATTTTGGTGGAGACCAAACGTGAGAAGTACAATCTCCCGTATATTAGGAGTATTTGGGGTGATAGACATGTGGAGTGAGTGGGGTTGGAGTTATGACCCCAAAATATGCAACAAACGAAGCCTCCATTAGATAATCTGACTTGGGAGCCATCGTAGGTAAAACTCATTCAGGATCACGAACCAGGTATGTCCTTCCTCTTCGACTCTTTCACCTTCCTTTCTGGGGTGTGTTCTGGGGGTGGATCATAATCAGTCTTTGTCCTCGGGTATTGATAGCTCATTTCCTTACCTCCTAGGGATGCCTTCGAGGGAGGGGTAGTTGGGGATCTTTCGAAGTCCAATGTCTTCGTTTATGTTTAGCCCATTTCCTGGTTCTGGTAGTGTCGTGCCTCAATCCAGTCTACACTAAATGGGAGGGAGTGTTCCAAATTTTATTTTGGTATCTAATATTAAGGGGTGGATTTGAGGACAAAGACTGATAGACATGTGGAGTGAGTGGGGTTGGAGTTATGACCCCAAAATATGCAACAAACGAAGCCTCCATAAGATAATCTGACTTGGGAGCCATCATAGGTAAAACTCATTCAGGATCACGAACCAGGTATGTCTTTCCTCTTCGACTCTTTCACCTTCCTTTCTGGGGTGTGTTCTGGGGGTGGGTCATAATCAGTCTTTGTCCTCGGGTATTGATAGCTCATTTCCTTACCTCCTAGGGATGCCTTCGAGGGAGGGGTAGTTGGGGATCTTTCGAAGTCCAATGTCTTCGTTTATGTCTAGCCCATTTCCTGGTTCTGGTAGTGTCGTGCCTCAATCCAGTCTACACTAAATGGGAGGGAGTGTTCCAAATTTTATTTTGGTATCTAATATTAATGTGGTGGATTTGAGCTCTATTAGCAAAATGGATGTGGCGTTTCCCCATTGAATCCTCTTCCTTGTGGTATAAGATTATTGTGAGTAAATATGAGTCTCATCCTTTTGAATGGTTGACGGGTGGGGTGAAAGGCACATTCAGAAACCCTTGGAAAGACATTGTTAGGGAGCTCCCTTCCTTTTTTGACCTTGTGTATAATGTGGTGGAGGATGGGAGAGATACATACTTCTGGGAGGATAGATGGGTGAGGGATAGACCCCTCTATCTTACCTTCCCCCGCCTCTTCTAGTTGTCCTTAGCCAAAAATCGATAGGTGGCGGAAGTTCTTTTTCACTCAGGGAGCTCCCCTCGTCTTCTTTCGTGATTTTTGCTTTGCTTGGCATGCTCCTGTTTTTTAATTCGTTGGTCAATTTGGGGCTGGAGTTTAATCACGTTGTAAGTGTAAAGTTGGTGGGTATTGTTTGTCTCAATTTTGACTATTATTGAAGGTCATGACTCACGGAGTCATTCTTTTGTTCAGCCCGTTCATGTTTTTATCAAGGTATGTTTTAGGTGTGAAGGTCCTTTCTACGAGGTCTTTTTGCAAGTTATTTGCATGAAGAGCTTTTAAATGGCTCTTTGTAAGTAGAACTGGAGTTGTAGAGCTCTTAAGATTGCATTTATGTTGGTGGTTGATGGAGCATTTATATCAGGAATTCCAAAGGAGTTTTGCATGCTCATTTGTTATAATCGTTGGTTGGTTGGTTCGTTTCAAGTGTTAAATAGCTCATTTTTTCATTTTCAAGATGGCTGTCCATTGGCGCCTTTCCTTTCCTCTTTGGAAGATTTTTTTGCACTCCTTTGTAAGGATAAACTTTTTGTCTCTTTGCCTTTTAAAGAGATTGGATCTCTTCTAGGTGTTCTCTTCCCAAGCTTTTTGCTAGTGTTCTTTTATTCTTTTCCCAAGCTTTTTATTGGCATTCTTTTCGGGATGATTTTTATTTGGGTTGTGTTTTTTGTAATTTTTATTTTTGTTTTCTCTCCTTCGTGGGGTTTGTCTCCTTTGAAAATTAGTCTCTTTGCTGTTTTGTGGGGTATTTGGTTTGGGAGGAACAATAGGATTTTTAGAGAGAAAGAGAAATCGGGTGAGGAGGTATGGGAGAATCTTAGGTTTAATGCTTCTCTATGGGTGTCGGTTACTAGGCCGTTTGTAATTAGGGTTTTGGTCCTTTTTTTTTTGGATTGCATTCCCTTTTTTTAGTTAGCTTGGGACTCCCATTCCTTTTTGTCTTGTTTCTTGTATGCCCTTGTATTCTTTTATTTCAAATGAAAGTACGGTTCCTTACCCAAAAAAGATTGTTTGTGTCACTGTTGAACTTATGTGCTTGATTGTATATATTGTTTGCAACTTCCAATAAACTACAGGGATGTGTTTGGTTCAAGGGCTTAGGGAGCTGGGTTTGTATAGTTTGGAGTTGAGACACATAGAATTGTGTAATTCTATTTGGATTGTGTAGATAATGAGTTTGAGAAGCTCGACTTCATGTAGCTCTGAGTTGCGTATATGTAATTTGTAGATGTATGTAGATTGAGATGTGGTTTTCAGATACTGGGATTTGGTTAGTTCAGTTTTTTTTTTTTTTTGTTTTTGGTAAGAAACCGAACTTTCATTGAACAAATGAAAGAATACAAGGGGATTTGTTTAGTTCAGTTTTATGACCATTAAATTAGCAAATTTACAGTCTTGGATAAGCAAACCACTTAGCAAATGTAGGCTCAATTTCCGAACTTTAGGGCATACACTGGATGCCCCCATGGAGATATTTCTATCCACCCATGTATGTATATATATATTAAATGTTTTGTATGGTACCAAATTTAAGATATAATTTTGAATGATCCACCCATATATAAGTGTCTATATATATATAATATGTTTGTATGGTGTCAAACTCTAGATATAATTTTGAATGATTTGACTTTGGAACAGGATGATGCTTTTTTTAAACATGAGCAATATGGGCCTGAAGAGATGACTTTCATGCAAGAAGAAGAAGTCTTTCCGCAGCTTCAAGCCGATGCTTCTTGCACCTCCATTAAGGAAGAAAATGATTCTGTTCCTTCCATCTCCATCAAGGAAGAAGAAGATTGTGTCACAAAAGAAGCTAATGGCAAAAGTGAGGAGATCGAAACCAAACAGAACGGGAAGAGAAAATTGGGTGGCAAACAAGTTGAAAAAAAGGTTTTTCCTTGCATTGTATCTATAATATATTTGTGAGAGTAGAAGACGGGCCACTCTAGATAAATTCTTTGCTATTCTAACTTGATTTTTCTTTCTGCTTAATGGACGCCTTCTGTAGGAAGCAAACAAAGGTCCTGATGGTTGGTTTGAATTAAAAATAAATACACATGTTTACATAACAGGGCTGCCAGATGATGTTACTATTGATGAAGTATGTTTTAGACATGTACCACTAGTTGTTGTATCTTTGAGCATTGTTTCCATAGGATGATGCTGAAATTTTCTGTTATATGTCGCAGGTTGTGGAAGTTTTTTCAAAGTGTGGAATAATAAAGGAGGTATTTATATTTTGACATGCTTTGCTTGTATGAGTAGATACATTCAATGTTTGGTTGACTGGTTGTGTATATTCCAAAATATGCAACCCCCTCCCTAAGAGAATCACAAGTCACATGAACTGGGTTAGGTTTTGTTTTTTTGTTTTTTGTTTTTTTTGTTTTGTTTTGTTTTTTTTCCTGCTGAGAATCCGAACTTTCATTAAGAAGAATGAAAGGTAGAACAAGGACATACAAAAAACAAGCCCCGAGAAGCTAAAAACAAGCCTAATAACCAAGACCTCACAACCTACTTACAAAAAAGAATCCCATCCCAAAAGAATGAGCCCCAAAGAGTAATTACAAAAAGGCCGACAAACCGACACCCATAAGGAAGTGTTAAATCTAATCGACCCCCAAATCTCCCCCCCCTAAACTCTCAATCCCTCTAAAAATACGCCTATTTCTCTCAAGCCAAATGTTCCACAAAGTAGCAAAGAAGCAAGCTTGCCATAAAATCTTTCCTTTATTGCGAAAAGGAGAGTTAAGGAGAACTTCCTCGATTATGGATCCACAATCCCTGTACATGAACTGGGTTAGTTTCTTTGTTTAAAGTGGAAGTAGTTCCGGGGGGGGGGGGGTAATATTCTTCAAAATATTTGATGCCATCATGAACAAATTGTAAATACCTCTCCTTTAGTCATGCAATCGAGAGCAATTTTGAGAACTTTCTTTTCAATACGACATGAACTGTGAGACAAAGGCACCTAAGAGTTAGTAAGGCTCCGTATCGATAACTGTATAAAAGGATTAGCTTAAACATCCATAACCATATCAATTTGGCTATGCATGAAGACTGCATAATGGTTGAAACATCCATTTCGGGAAGGAGAGAGGAGCAAACTTGGCCATGCACGAGCACTGCATAACATTTTTTTCATTAGGAACCATGCTTTCATTGAGGAAGAATGAAAGAATACAAGTTAATGGCTCACAAAAAAGAGGTGCCAAATAAAAAGGGGCTTTAATCAATCCATAAGTCCTGAAGAGAGTTACAAAATTCCCGATGCACCAAGGTCCAAAGAGAGATATTAAACCTAGTTAGGACTAAACCTCCTCCCATGAACTCTCAAACCCTTTAAAAATTCTACTCTTTCTCTCAAGTCAAAAGACCCCATAAAACTGCACAAAAGTTGGCCTGTTAAAGAAAATGACCCTTTCCACAAAAGGATGGATGCAAAAGCACGTCCTCCACTATAGAATTGCAACCTCTAGATCAAGCC
The DNA here is from genome assembly GCA_036850905.1 of Luffa acutangula. Taxonomy (NCBI): domain Eukaryota; kingdom Viridiplantae; phylum Streptophyta; class Magnoliopsida; order Cucurbitales; family Cucurbitaceae; genus Luffa; species Luffa acutangula. The sequence goes on from CM072099.1 coordinate 34,939,079, forward strand.
AAATAAAGTTCGAAAGAATGAAAAAAATAGTCCCAAATCGTGGAAAGAAATTGAAAAATTCAAAGGTGATTGAGATCCTCCACTACCTTCCTACAAAGATTACAACACTATAACCCAACCAGAAAGGAATAGTTCCTCATAATGATCTAGAGTATTAACTTTACTGTGAAGAACCTGTCATACAAAAAATTTGACATTTTTAGGAATTTTTACCTTCCACAATGACGAAAAAAAGTAGGGTAGTAGGGAAGGGGAAGGGAAGGGTCCACTAAACAATGAAAAAAGGATTTATAAGGAAACCGTGATACATGATCGGGGCCCCACAAACGGGAATCCCTTTTCTGTTGAATATAGAAAAGTCCCCAAGCAAAGACAACAAGATCAAAATATTTGTTGTTTTCTCATCAGACAAATTACAATGGGACCCAAGATTAAGAGAGGAGGAAACCTAAAGAGAGGGTAAGTTTGAGGTCATTGAATGACTCTTCATAGTGGACAAATGATATAAATGAGGATTCCAAGAACAAAGAGCACTTTTGCTATCCAACTATCCTCCCAAAAATAGGTATTGGATTTGACACTCATAGAACATTAGACGTATTGAGAGAAGATGGGAAGTCCTACGATTGCTTTCCAAGGATTTTTTACTGTGCCTCTCGTATTCTAACTCTATGACCACCGAAAAGGACTGGAACCATACTTGCAATGACCTTATGCCACCATTTGGCCGACGAAGCCTTGTTTCACACCCTCAAATTACCAATGCCTAGACCCCTATATCCAACGATTTTACGACCACTTCCTAGTCAATAGAATGTGACCTATTCCCCACATCAACACCTTCCTCTAAGAAATCTCTCATCATCTTTTCTAAGATCTTACTCCTGAATTTGGAATTCTAAACAAAGAAAGAAAGAAAGAAATCCAGTCAAGACAAACTAAATAAGGGCTAATCTACCTCTCTCCCAAGTGGTTAACCATTTTTGCAACTTCTCCACGGATCCTGAAAAGCCAAACTTTTAGGATTGTTACTTTAGGGAGACCCAAATACGAAGAGAGGAATGAACCAACCTCATAACCCACCAACATTGGCCATCTATTCAACTTCGATTGATCATAGTTAATGTCAAGCACTTAACACTTACCTTTGTTAATCTTTAAGCCCGAAATAAACTCAACGAATGACATGATACAATTTAGATTAGAACAAGTATCTTCTTGTTCTGAGCAGAAGAAAATAGTATCATTGGAAAATTAAAGATGAGAAGAGGATAACCTATCTCTCCCGACCTGAAAAACCCTCCAAAATGGTACCCTCCATTCCACTCAACACCATTGTGCTCAAAATTTTCACTACTAACAAAAAGGTAAAAGATGAGAGGGAATCCCCTTGTCTCAAGCCCTAGTGGCATGAATTCTATCTCTCGACTTACCATCGTCTCAAGCACCTAGCCTCGTTTGATCACAAGGGATCCCTTTGGCTCAAGCCCTTAACACCTCATAATATTGAAACTTTTTTTTTTTTTTTTTGAGACAAATGAAATTCTTTTAAGAGAGAATTCTCACGAGCTTCATCCAAGAATTCCACAAATAAGTTAAAGATTCATATTTGAAAAAATCAGAAAATCTTATATGGTGGTTATAATTCTATAGTTTGGTTCTCAAACAGAGCTTCTAGAATCGTCTGTGTTTCAGATTCGATTGTTTGCCGATGATACTCTCTTGAAATGAGTTGTTCCTTTACATGAGCAATTTTTTAGCCTTCTTTGAGACTATCCTTAGGCTGAAAATCAAATCGAGGCAAGTGTCAGTTGTTGGGTTTGGATTGTGATTCGGGCAAGTTGAGTAGGTGGGCTGCCTTGATCAGGTGTGCTGTTGGTTCGTTTCCTCTTATTTTGGCTTCTTTCTAGGGCATAACCCTAGATTTCTCTCATTTTGGGACCCTGTCGTTGGAAAGATCCGCAAGAGGCTTTCGTCTTGGAAGAGAAGATTTTTCTCGAAAGATGGCCGTCTTACTTTTATTCAATCTGTCTTAAGTGGGATCCCTATCTATTTCTTGTACCTCTCTAGGATTTCTGTGTTTGTGAGTAAGTGTTTAGAGAAGTTTACGAGGGATTTCCCTTGGGAGGAGGTTGAGGAGGGGTAAGGGGCTTGCCTTGTCAAGTGGGAGGCAGTTACAAAGTCAGTGGAAGTGGGGGGTTTAGGGATTGATAATTTGAGAGCTCGCAACAAGGCCCTGTTGGCCAAATGGCTTTGGTGTTTTCATCATGAATCCTCTTTCATTTGACATAAGGTCATTGTGAGCAAGTATGTGTCGTTCCCTTTTGAGTGGGCCTCATGTAGAGTTTTAGGCACTTCTAGAAACCCTTTGAAAGGCATCACTGAGGAGTACCCTTTATTTTCTTGCTTTGTTGTTGTTCAGTGGGGGATGGGAGGGACAGTTTTTTTGGAAAGATACTTGGTTGGAGAATAGACTCCTCTATTCAGTGTTCCCTGGTTTATATCATTTATCCTCGACGAGGAATCATTCAATGTTCGATATCCTGCTTCTTCATGGGCCCTGTCCTTCGCCCTTGTTGGGCTTCCGACGCTCTCTGTCCGTTAGGGAAACGACGGAGATCGTTGACCTCCTTTCTTTGTTGTGGGAGTTTCATTGTACTTCGAGGAGGAAGGATGTTCGTTGTTGGAATCCTAGCCCGAAGACAAGCTTTTTGTGTAGATCCTTTTTTCTTTGCCAGGTTAATCCTGCTCCTTCCTTACCCGGGAAGTCTGTTTTTGCCTTGTTGTGGTCGGTGAGAATTCCAAAGAATATTAAGTTTTTGGGTAAAATACCTTTTTGGTCCCTCATGTTTGGGATTAATTTCTAATAGGTCCCTAGGTTTCAAAATTGAACAATCAAGTCCCTACCATTTCAAAAATGGTTCTATTAAGTCCCTCCACCATTAATTTTTTTAACGGTGCTGACGTGGCAACGTTTAATAATAAAATAACAATTTTATAAATTAAAATAATATTATAATAATCAATGGTTTAAAAAGCTAAAAGTGGCCTCGAGGCTTTTCCTCTTGAAGAGGCGAGTCGCAAGCCCTTCGAGACGGTATGAGGCGTATGCCTCAATTTTAATTAAAAACATTGTGATCCTAAATTCATGCGAACAAGTAATGCTAAACATAATACTTTATATAAGAGTACAAAAAAGAAAAAGTCACCCCTGAGTTGCTACTTGAACAAAAATTCTAAAAGTATATCTTTATCATCTCTATTATCACTTATAGGATTGACTTTTTCTATAAACTTTTATTTTCATTTTTTTAAAGCCTACGTGGTAAAAGTAGTAGTATTTCAATTTGTTACAACTTAAACCTTTATATTTTTAAAGAACGTGGAAATTAATACTATTCTTCCAACAATTATATGAGGCGTAGAGACTTTAAGCCTCAGTGCCTTTTTATAAAGGCGTAAGTCTCTCCTGTGAGAGGCGTAAACCTCTTATGCTCCAAAGAAGACGTAAGTTTCGAGGCTAAAAGTTAGAGTTTTGCCTCGAGGCGAAGAAAAAACCCTTTCTCTCTCCTTCCCCTCCCTTTTATCCGTGCCCCTCTCCTCTTTCCCCTTCCTTCTTTCTTCTTCATTTTCTTCTTTTCTCTTTTCCGTCGCCAGCGAACAAACTTCCTATCTCCGACGTTCCTCCTGTGTTTCAAACTTCCATTGCCTACGAACAAACTTCCGTTGCCGGCGTTTCAACTCTGACATCGACGATGGAAGAGAAACCATGTGATTGTTGTGTTTTTTTCTCTCTCAGATATGAAAATGGAGGTTTATCCTATGTGGATTTTTTTTTCTCAAATTTGTTTGCTGCGTTTTTGTTGAGGAAGAAGAAGATGAGAGGGTTGGAGGGGTGTGGGTGGGTTTGTTGAGGAAGAAGATTTGAGGGGTGGGGGAAGGTTTGTTGAGGAAGGAGATGTGGATTCGGGGGTGGGTAAGGGGAAAGGGGAAGGGAAAGGGAGGGAAGAGGAAGAAGGGGATTCAATGGTGGTGGAGGGTAGTGGCTGTGGCGACGGAAAGGAGCGGCGACGACAAGGGTTAGATTTAGGTGGAAGGCAGGTGGATTCGTTTGGAAGAAGAGAGGAGGCTTTGGCAGAGAGGCGGCGGCGACGGTAGGGGAGGAGGCGGCAACGGTGAAGAGAAGAAGAAGAAAATAGAGAGAGAGGGATTTGGGGGTGGGGGGGAGAGGAGAGAGAGAAATTTTATTATTTTATTGTTTTATTTTTATTTTTAATTATTTATTTTAATTTAAAAAATATTATTTTATTTTTTAAACATTCCACATCAGCATCCGTTAATTGCCACGTTAGCACCGTTAAAAAAATTAACGGTAGAGGGACTTAATTTTTTTTTGATAGGACGGTAAAGGGACTTAATAGAATCATTTTCGAATCAGTAGGGACTCGATTGTTCGATTTTGAAACCTAGGGACCTATTAGAAACTAACCCCAAACCTGAGGACCAAAAAAGTATTTTACCCTAAGTTTTTTAATTGGCAGATTCTCCCTAGAAGAATCAACACCTTGGATAGGGTGTTGAGGAAGATGCCTGCTTTGGTGGGGCCCTGGCTAAGAAGTACGAGCACTCTGTTATGAGCAAAATGTCCGTGTCGAACATAGATACGTTTGGACACGTGTCTGACACGCGAAAATTAGTGTTCAAATTTATTATTATTATTTATAATATTAGATATGCTACCTAGGACACGCATGGGACACGCCATGAACCCTAAAAATAGCCCTCGCCTGAAAGAAAACCGACAAAAATTGAGAAAAGAAAAAGCCACTTTCTTTCAACCTGCCGTCATAACCCTTGAACCAAAGCAGCTTGAAAGTCGTAGAGAGGGAGAAAAAAAGTACCGGCCAGGAGGAAAGAAACAGAAGAATAAAGAGGGAGATTAACCTTCTAATTTCCTTATAAGAAGTATCCTCATGCATGTATCGTCCAAGAACCAAACAAATAAGGAAAGGAACCCTTGAAAGGCTAAGAACATTCGGCTTTGTAAAAACAAAAAGAATCGTGGATTTTTAAGACTTACGAAGTAGGACCTGGTAAAAGATAGTGTACAGCTGCTACTTGGTTTTTGCAACAGGTGGCTGGTTCCATTTCTTTTTCTCTTTCAATTTTTTTTTATTATTTTTTATTTACAGTTGGCCCACATTTATCATGATTTGAAGTATTACAAATTTTAACATGTACAAATATATTTAAAAAATAAATTTTAATATATTGCGTGTACCCAATTTGTTCGTGTCCCACTTTTTTAGAAATTACTGTGCCACCGTGTCTGTGTTGTGTCATGTCGTGTTTGTGTCCGTGCTTGTTACGGCCTTGGTGCTGCATTCTTTGTAGGAGAGGTGTTGAGGACTTCGATCATGTTCTCTGGAGTTGTGATGTGGCCTATGATGTGCGGTCTCAATTCTTTGCTAAGTTTGGCCTTGTTCTTGCCCGGGAGAGGGATTGTTGGGAAATGATTGAGGAGCTTCTTCTTCACCTTCCTTTTTATGAGAAATGGCGGTTTTTATGGCAAGCCGAGGTGTGTGCTATTTTATGGGGGGGTTTTGGGGAGGGAGAAACAATAGGATCTTTCGAGGTTTGGAAAGTTTTGCAAGTCATAGTCGGCCCTTTGTTAGATTCTATGTTTCTCTTTAAGCTTCGGTGATTGACGGAAGAGACTTGTCGCGGTCTCTTGTCAAATAAATTTATAGTCCACGATTCCTAAAGCTAATTTGTAGCAATAGTGGTCGGGGTCGAGCACAGGAAACAATTGGTTTATTTCTAAGTTCTTTTGTGCTTTGCGGTAACCAGAAAGGGGGAGTTTATAGATAAAAGATGAGAACAAAAAATAAAGGCAAGAAAATAAATGCAGAAAATTAAAGGCAAGAAAAGTAAAAGGCGGGTTAGTTGATCTTACCACGAAGATTACTGCAGTCAGGGTGGCACTCGGTGTTTAGTTTGATTAATTCTATTCATTGATTATCAATTGATTTTTAATTAATTATCTAAGCCCGATGTACTCGAGAGTTACCAAGGGTCGTGTTCTACTATCACAGACAAGCCAACGCACTTACATTAATTCCGATTCTAGCCATCAAACATGCAAACATGCAAACGCCAAGTTTGATTCTAGTTTAAATTAGCTAATTGACCGATTAACTAATTCAAACTGCATTAGGATCTAGCTACATTAATTAAACATGCAACGGACAACAAACCTCAATTGCAATAAATTAAACCATCTATCTCTATTACTACTTTGATTAGCTAATACATTCAAGCAAACCGCGGTCAAAGGTTGTCAATCTTTTCCTAACATTACTCAAATTTATATAAACGGAGATAGAACCACAAAGACAATTAACTAAAGAATTAAGAATAGAAATCTCATGAAATTAATTCAAACTTACAAATCGTGGTCTCGATTACAACAATCCGAGCTTAGTTAGCCATAGACAAACACATTCCAAGCTCGAGGCTTTGATTAATCAACCCTTAGACTAAGAAAGCTGAAAAGAGAGCTTGAAAGTAGGGAGGAAAAACGGCTACAATTGCAAGAGAAGTGAGATATCTAACCCTAAACCTAAGCTACATATTTATAGGACTTTGTTAGGAACCCAAACTAAGAAAAGATACCAAACACTAAAATATTATATTGCAATATCGAAATGACGTTACAATATACCAATAGCCTTTCGAGAGGGCTATCTCTCTCCCAAGAGTCCCACAATGGACACTACCAAAATTCTCCACACCCTAAAAACTCCATAAACTACCCTATTTATAACCAAGGCACACCCAAGGCTCCCTAGCTATTTACTATTATACCCTTACTACCCTACTAATACTAATCCCCATAATACCATACTAATACCGGACACCTTGTCCTCAAGGTGTGCTTACAAAACCCAACTTTTTTTTTTTTTTTTTTCTCTTTTTAACACAAAGACAAACACAGAACCTGCAGAACTGTAATGGAAAGATTCAGGTGGTTGTTTCAACAACGATGAGCGGCGAATGGTGGTGAGATAGTGACTTCAGCATTGAGGAACAACGATTGATTTTTGGTGAAGGCTGACAGTGGTGGGCAGCGACGAATGGGGGTGATGGTGCAAGAGGCGGCCGACTCAGTGGCTGTTGGAGGGAAGTAACAACGGTACATGTGATTGGCGGCGGCGGAGGAAAACAGATGGTCGCGAAAACCGGCAGTGCGAGATTGCCTAAGGGACATGACGACGACATAATAGAAGCAGAGGCGACTAGGGTTAGTTTCCACGTGAGGAGGATAACTTTTTGGGTTGGATCTCGGGTCTAAAATATAAGGCAACCCAACCCACAAAACGTTTACTCAAAACCCATCTTGGAAAGCCTCCCGACTTCCTTTCCATAACAAATCGTGGGCCTCACTCCAACTTTTTAAAATCAGCCCAATATATTTCATCTCATTAAACCACCAGTGATAAGGACCATGCTCAAACAGCCCACCATTCTTCTCCTCAAACAACCCAATACAATCTGTTTTCTTATGAATAGGGTTAGGGTTTAATACTTCACCCACGTGACTTCTCGATGTGGTCCTTACACGTGCACGCCGTTTCCGTCGATTGTTTTCCCACGGCTTCGTCTTCGACCCCTCTCGCCGCCGATGATGGTCTCCTCCACGAATCTCTTCACGGCAGTCTCTCTCAAATTCTTCTGCCACGAACCCACAATATTTGAGATGGCGCCTCCAAGGTAGCTTCTCCGACCAGACTGGAAAATGTCGCCGGCGATGGTCTATGTCAGTGTCTAATTCCTTTTGTTCTTCATTCTTCAATCGTTGCTTCCACCACGTCTTTGTCTCCGACCATATGAGCAGTAGTTGATCATGGCCTCTGTCACCCTTTTCTCTTTTTCTCTTTTGAGCCTTGCGGCCGCTGAATTGTTTCCCCTCCCACTTGGCCGAACATCCCGCTTCGACAATCCAACATTCGACCATCCGGAAAGCTCTCTCACCCGTTCACGTGAGTTTTTCAAGTTGCAGGAGATTGTGAATCGACCTCCCTTCGTCGAACTCCGCTACTTACCTCTTTTCATTAACTTCTCGTTCCTTCCGATTTTGTCCCTCCTCTTTTTATGAACGTCATGTTTTCCGATGCCTTCTTCATCTCTCTTTCCTTTTTTCATTCGATTCTTACCTTTTCTCACTGATTTCTTCTTTCTGACTTTGCTTCTCCTTCGAAAATTTCTATGCTCCATACTTTTGCGTTTATGTTCTCTCTGTTTCTCTTCTTTACGCTTTTCTTCCCTTTCCGTCTTTTGGCGATCATATTCCTTGAACCGATTCTGCATTCTTTCCAAGATGTGTTGCATTTCCTTGAAGCCTTGTTGCATTTCTTCCATCATACGAACAATTTCCAATTCCATTACTATCGACGATTCTTCCAGGACAAACGTGCTCTGATACTTTGTTAGGAACCCAAACTAAGAAAAGATACCAAACACTAAAATATTATATTGCAATATCGAAATGACGTTACAATATACCAATAGCCTTTCGAGAGGGTTATCTCTCTCCCAAGAGTCCCACAATGGACACTACCAAAATTCTCCACACCCTAAAGACTCCATAAACTACCCTATTTATAACCAAGGCACACCCAAGGCTCCCTAGCTATTTACTATTATACCCTTACTACCCTACTAATACTAATCCCCATAATACCATATTAATACCCTTACAGACTTCTTGGCCTCCAAGTCGTGTGAATTTGGCGTTGAAACGAGGGCTCAAACATGGAAAAAATCGTTGCACAAATAAGGAAACAACTGCTGGAAATCTGCCTAGCGTCTCGACGCTGGGCTGTTGTCTTGTGGCGTTGAGCAAGAGCGTCGAGCATCGTCTCGACGCTTTGCTCTTGGGTTTTTGGTGTTGATTTGGTGTTCACAGAGCGTTGAGGCGCTCCATTGAAGGGTCTCGACATTGGGCATTGACTCATGGGCATTTTGGTCATTTTAAGCTCTGGTTTAGCTCGATTTAGCCCCAAATTGCCTCCATAGCTTCGTCAAGGACCTATACACATTATATTCATTTTAAAGTATTTTTCGCAAGGAATTCAACTAAGAGAAGCAAATTGGGAGTAAACAAATGTACAACACATTAGACTTATCAATGATGAAGCCATTTTGTAATTATTTTTTAGGTCTTATTTTGCTTTATAGAGGCCTTTTTATTGTTTGCCACAATTTTTTGTATGTTTGTGTATTCTTTCATTTTCTTCTCTATGATAGCTCGGTTTCTAAAAAAAAAAAAAAATACCACTCCTAGGTCTTGTTATCAATCCTACCGGCGTGTTACCATCTCTCGCAATCGTACTACTTGCCCTTTAGTATAAGTGGGTCCGGTTAAATCTGTGGGGCCTATATGAGATTTTGGCCCTAGAGTATAGATAGAGTCAAATCTGCAGGGTCATACAAATACATTGCCCCCTTCTCTCTTGAATGGGTTGGCTACAAGCGGCATCCTATAGTGTATATGCAGACCCTTGACAGCATAGAGTAGGTTGGAGTATATATGATGAGTTCATTGATAAAGCAATTAACTACTGATGCTTTGTCCCATTCCTTGCTCTTTATAAATTTCAAAATCTATATTTCTTCAAACTTCCTTTCCAGCCAACATTTACCAACCATTGACGGCTTCCACTCATTGCCAAATTCAACACAAACCTGTGCCCATTTTCTTTCATGAATAGGCTATTAATAACTGGAACAGTTTTATTTTCTCTTAATCTTCAAGTTGTTCCAGCTGCTTTTTAATATATCTGAAATACCCATTTTCATCTCCTTTCTTTGACCACTTAATTTTACACATTTGGAGTCGCCTTCAATCTTCTTTCTGATATGTTTTCATAAGTTCTTACTTTTAGTCTTTCTTCAATTTCAACCGTCTTCGTTCCTTCTTTTAGTCTTCCTTCAATTTCAACGGTCTTCTTTCCTCACAAAGTGCAATATCGGCTGATCTCTTCTTCTTTTCTCTATTTCCTCCGTTTTTCTTCCACTGTTTCTATCTGTCCTTCTAATCCCATCATTTGATACTTTTCTTTAAGATTTTCAATTTCTCTATTAAACCAAACCAGTACATGTTCCCACCCTTCCACGTTGACTGAATTTCAATTTTGTCCCACCAAAATCAACTAATTCTTTGTTATTTAGGCAACTATCCGAGAAACAAAAATGTAGTCCCCAAATTAAATTTCTTGTTTCAAGAACAACCGTGAAATGATCTGAGGTAGTTCTAGCTATTCTATTCAATCTTGATTCTTTGAAAAGTTTCATCCATTTTTCAGACAAAAAGTCTCGATCTTCATTCTTTGAGAAGTCTCATCCTTCCACTAGTTTGCTCATGCCACTCACCTTATAACAATGACAGTATGATTTTTTATTACAAAAAGTCTATCCTTGAGTAAAAAATCAAATTTTTGTTGCATGGGAGTCGTGCATTCATCCTATTGATTTTTTCTTGGAAATTGGAATATTACAACATTTGAAATGATTGTTTGTAAATATATCCATCGATATATCCATAAAATTGAAATATTAATGTCGACATTGATGCTTTAATTGTTTGTATATGTTGAATATATGGTTCTCTTACAAATGTATTCTTTTCTTAATCTTAATTGTTGTATCTTTCTTTTTTGCAGGATCCCGAAACCAAAAAACCCCGTGTTAAGTTGTATGTTGATCGAGAGACAGGGAAGAAGAAGGGTGATGCTTTAGTCACCTATCTGAAGGTAATTTTGTTATCCTCGTTTTTGTCTTCTACCTCTTTATTTTTTTTACCTCTTCCTACAGTTTTCCTTCGTGATGTTATCGTTTGGTCTACATATGGTCTACTCTGTGTTTGCTTGGCCAGGAGCCCTCTGTTGCTCTCGCTATGCAAATTTTGGATGGCACACCTCTTCGTCCAGGTGGAAAAATTCTTATGTCTGTTACTCAAGCTAAGTTTGAGCAAAAAGGTAGTGTTTACTTCCTAGTGATTCATATTTGAACATCTTTTACATGTTCTTTTTCTTTATCTAACTAGAATTCTTTGGTCGTCGATGTTATGATAACCATGTTCTTTGTTACTTTTTATTATATTTGACAACTTCCACAAGCAGGGGATACATTTGTATCCAAAAAAGTTGACAACAAGAAGAAAAAAAAGCTTAAAAAGGTCGAAGATAAGATACTTGGCTGGGGTATGTGTTTAGCTTTTAGAAGAGTTTTACTTTTTTCTGTTATCAAAGATGCAAATAAATTCTACATATTATTCATATCTTGTTTTTATTTTTATAATAATACCTTTTTGTTCATAACATAGACAAGCTAGGCCATCATTGTTTCTTTTGTGTATAATTGGTGTTATGCTAGATAGGTTGGATTCTAAGAAGCATGGTGGTAGGAATGGTATTAGGGTGGAATTAGCAATATTAGTAAAGGTATATTTGCAAATTAGTTAAAGAGTTTGTTAGGATAGTTGGTTATAAATAGAGGGGGTGGGGAAGGAGAAAGTTAGACATTGATTTAGTTGGTTTAGTTTTGTGTGATCTCAAGAGAGGGAGGGTCTAGGTACCACTTGGTTTACTTTGTTGTTTCGTTATCTTTAACATTGCAATACATTTGGGTTCTATCCATTGGTATTAGAGCTGTTTGGTTCTGGCCATGGAGTTAGATGCAAATGTCTGTGGAGAGATGTTGAAGATTATACATGAATGGAGGGATTGTGTGGATTTGATTTTCCATCGTTTCAAGATACAGGACACAGAGTTCCAAAGAAATTAAACAAGATCGATTGCTACGATGAAAGAGGAGATTATATTGGTAGAAAGAAAAGAAATCATGATAGAAACGGGTAGCTTAACCAGCAAGGGGGAGGGCTATGAGAGTGAGTCACAAAGATGGAAGTACCATCGTAGTCATCTTGTAATGAACAAAGGCAGAAAGAACCGATTGAAGTAGCGAAAGAGGGCGCGCATAAGAGGTGTACAAGAAATTGGAAATCATGGCAGCTGGAAAACAGCAAGGATTGGGGAGATCAACTGTTAATCTGCCGATATTCAAAAACCTTGCACGAAGGGACTCATAAGTTGTTCAAGATGATGGAGGTGAGATTTCCAAGGAAGACTCACTGGCAAAGAGAAATTGCCAGCAAGGTATGTCGACGAGAGATTTCCATTGATGGCTCCTTTGGCTGGAGATGAGAACTTGTAGGAGACGTTGACACCATAATCAAGAAAAGGCAGCAGCAGATGAAACAGATGGGGCCAATCATGATCACGAAGGACAGAAAGGAGCGTGTGAAAATGAAAACAGCCCTAAACATGTGGGCCAATCACCCTTAAATGGGTTGGACTTAAATGAATTGGTGGAGGCCCAATTGCTTACAAAGGCAGAAAAAAGGTTGCTATACCATATGGGTTTTGGATCGGATCTTTCTATATTTCAATTCCAAAACCTGACTCGACTTGGCTTGATTCTACCCACAAAGCAACCCTAGCCACCGCAAGCAACTCCCATCTGTTTTCACTTACGTCGTTGATATTGCCATCCAGCAGGGACTCGCCTAGGACTGAGGATCACTGCCCACTGCCCACCCTTGTACATCGCCACTTGTTGCTGCTCGCCATCATATGCAGTGTCCTTCACCTCACGACCGCTTGTCCTTTGCACTGCACACTCTCGATGATTTCCACATCTCCTACTATCTCCGTTACTAACGCCATTCGTTGTTCATCATTGCCTGACTACACCATTCCAGCTAGGCCTTATATTTGCTGGCTAACTTTGAAATATCTCAAGAGTGCTAGATGAGAATTTGTGGTTGGGTTATGTGAAAGCCCTAAAGGAAAAAGGAGACTAATTACTCTGTACCTAATTTTGGTTTTTGTTTTATTTAACCACATCTTGAGGCTAGTGTGTTTTAGGGGATGGGTAATGATAGGAATGGTATTAGGGTGGAATTAGGAATCATAGGAAGGGTATATCATCAATTAGTTAAAGAGTTTGTTAGGATCTTTGATTATAAAAAGATGGACTGGGAAAGGAGAAAGCCATTGATTCAGTTGGTTTAGGGCTTGAGTGATCTCAAGAGAGGGAGGGACCAAGTACCTTGAATACTTGTTTTATCTTGTAGTTCTGTTATCTTTTACCCTGCAATACATTTGAGTTCTATCACATGATAACTTGTTTCTAATAATTGAGAGATGGGGTTAGAATCCATGGATATGGATAGTCATGTGTTAGGACCCATTCTGTAATGATAAGCCTCATGGTGAAGGTGTAGGATACTAATTAGTCAGGATTTCATTAGATCACTCTTAACTCTTAGCTAAGAAGCACAACACATGGGACACGAACATGGACACGCCAGGACACGACGATACGTCAATTTCTAAAAAAACAAGGACATGGACACGTTGAGGATACGCTGTTTTTTTTTTTAAAATTCTTTTTAGTATATATAAATTTAACATAAAAATACTTAAAGAGTATGTTTCACTTGAGGCTAAGAGGGTTAGTTTCACTTTCTGTCTTCCAATTTTGGAGTTGATGGCGGTAGTGCGGCGGAGAAGGCTGACGGCAGCGGCAACTTTGTGCGATGGAGCTAAGAAGCACGGACACGGCGATACGTCAAATTCTAAAAAACTAAGATACAAACACGTTGAAGATACGTTATTTTTATATATATATATTTTTAAAAAATTTTAGTATATATATAGATTTTTTTTTTAAAAAAATAGTATATATATAAAATTTTCTGATTAGTTTAATAATCATTCATTTTTTTTTAATTTAAAAACAGTTTTTTATTGGGCTGGACCTTTTATGTTTAACTTTAAAAAGGAGGGTTTATTGGGCTGAGCCTTTTATCTAGGTTAACTTTAAAAAGGAAAGTTTAAAAGATAAAAAAGAAGTTGGTGAAGCGGCGACATTGTTTGAGGATGAGGTTTTTGTTCTCTCTCTCTCTCTCTCTCTCTACCTAGACTCTCCAGAGCGTGTTCGTGGGCGTATCCACCCGTGTCCCTGCGTGTCCGAAAAAAAAAAAAAATAGGACACGCAAAATTGCGTGTCGGACACGTGTCCAGAGCGTGTCCGGACAAATCCGTGTCCGACACAGATCCTCCCCCCATTTTGGCATGTTCGTGCTTCATATCGATGAAGGGAGTTCTTTTGAGCCGAAGTAGCCATTTGGGCTTTAGATTTGGACCCAAACCACATTCCTTTCCTTTTAAATTTCCAGTCCCGTGTCTTTTTCACATGTCTAATCGTGTCCCAACATGTTCGATATAAGAAAAAGGACACAGAAATTTGCATGTTGGACACGTGTTTGGCACGTGTCTGGATGTGTCTGTGTTCGACACAGATATTTAACTGTCTGTGCTTCCTAGACTCTTAGCATTGAGTGTGGAAAATAGATGTAGATGAATTATATAGGTTTTTCATAAGGAGTCTAGAAGGGAAAGGGGGATGAGAGAAGAAAAGGTAGGTATGTTTGTGAATATTTTCCTTTTGTACACCTAGCATACACCTAGTAATAATTTTCCTATTTTACTTTGTGTAGGTGGCCGAGATGATGCAAAAATTTCAATTCCTGCAACTGTTATTCTCCGTTATATGTTCACACCTGCTGAAATGAGGGTTAGTTCTATAATCTTTTGTATATTCTCCCAGTAATTGGGACTTAACATGTGATAACTGATAACTTGTTTGTAATTTTATTCATCTTTTACAGTGAAACTGGATCGGCTTATACTAGATAATTCTTCACTTGGATAGCATATTGTATTTCTAATATGTCAAATAGGAATTCTTTATTATTATTATTTTTTGGGATAAAATTCCAAGCTTTCTGTTAGGTATCCAAACTAAGAAAAGACACCAAACACTAAAATATTATATTGCAATATCGAAATGACATTACAATATAACCCCGATAGCCTTTCGAGAGGGCTAACTCTCTCCCAAGTCACACAATGAAACACTACCAAAATTCTTCACACCCTAAAGGCTCCATAAACTACCCTATTTATAACCAAGGCACACCCAAGGCTCCCTAGCTATTTACTATTATACCCTTACTATCCTTCTAATACTATTCCCCAAATATACCATACTAATACCCTTACACTTTCATTGAGAAAAGAATACAAGGGTACTAAAACAAAAAGAGCCCACAGAAGGTGGAGGCCAACTAAAGGAACGACCTTCAATCCAACAAAAAAATACCTAGCAAATAATTACAAAACAACTTAACCACTGAGGTCCACAAGGACACATTAAGTCTAACTAGAGACCACATACCCCTTGCCGACCGCTCCAAACCGCTAAAAACCCTATTATTCCTCTCCTCCAAAGACCCCACGTAATAGCGCACACCCCCACTTGCCAAAGGAACCTCCCTTTCTCACGAAAAGGGGATGTATGAAGGAACTCCTTAATCATCCCCTTGTAAACCCTAAGCCTAACAAGGCTGAAGCAAAACTCCTCGAAAAAATAATTCCAAACAAACTGGGGTAAATCGAAGCTCCAAAGAATATGATCAAGGTCCTTAGCAGTCCTATAGAGAAGGCAACAAAGAGGACTGATCATATATTTGCGGTTGGAAGAATAAAACAAAAGACCGATTATTGCGGTGTAGTTTTTTAATTTCTTAATCATAAATTCTAGACCATTAGTAACAAATGTGTATATTAGTTCTAACACTTTGCCCGACATAGTTACCAAGTTTTGTTTGTACTTGAAACCTCTGTCTAAGCTTCACTGCTGGTCTATGTGTTGGCCATTACAATACTGCCATTTATTTTCTATTTTTTATTTTTTAATATTAAAAAAGGTGTAAGTGCATGTGCATGCATTTCTGTGTTCAGTAGTTTCTAATTTGACTGAAGTATATTTGGACATAAGTTGGGGGTAAGTAGCCTCGTCATGTAATCATTGATGAAAACTTCTGGTTCTTGTTTGGAATTGTTAAATGAAAAGTAAAACGTTCTCTCTCTTTTGGTTAGGCCGATGAAAATTTAGCTTCAGAAATAGAAACAGATGTCAAGGAGGAAAGCACAAGGTTTGGTCCTGTTGATTCAGTTAAGGTACTTCACTTTTTTCTTTCCTTTTCGAATTTGTCTTTTGGTCTTTCTGTTAGTAAATTGGTATGGCTTTTAAAAGAAAAATGCTATCAAATGCTGGAATTTTAGAAAGTCGAAAATAAAGGTCCCGTTTGATAACCATTTAGCTTTTGGTTTTTGGTTTCTGAAAATCATGCTTGTTTTCTCCCAATTTCCTTACAATAATTTTCATCTTTGTTAAGGAAACACTTGAATTCTTAGCCAATTTCCAAAAACAAAACCAAGTTTTTAAAAACTACTTTTTTTTAGTTTTCAAAACTTGGTTTCTTAAAACATGAGAAGATGATAAATAACAAAACAAAGAAACTTATAGGTGGAAGTAATGTTTATAAGCTTAAAAATAAACAACTAAAATAACCAAATGGTTATGAATCGGGGTCAAAGTGATATTTTGATTTTTTGTTTGTTGTGGTTGGGTTCAGGTTTGTGAAAACCATCCACAAGGTGTGGTTCTGATAAGATTCAAGGATAGGAAGGACGCTCAGAAATGTATAGAGTTGATGAATGGCAGATGGTAACACATTTTGCTGTTAATATTTTCTTCTCTCTTTTCTTTTTTATTTACAAAAGGAAAGTCATTTTCCATGGAAAACGAAAGGTTGAAAGGTTTAAATCTCATTTTGATTTGTTAACTTTTAAGACTTTTCCATTTTGGTCCTTATACTTTCAATATGTCTATTTTAGTTCTCAAACTTTAAAAAAGCTACTGTATTTTGGTCATATTGCTATTACTTGTTTTAGCCAACAAATGTGGCTCCAATATGTCTATTTTAGCACATCACTACACATTCAATGATACACTCTTTCTTTGTTAGAATCAAAACAAGTAAAAAAGACCCAATGAGTTATTTTTTTAAAAGTTAATAATTATTCTGAGAATTCAAGGAGAAAAGTGGAATAAACTTGAAATGGACATTTTGGAAGTTCAGAGACAAGTTGAAACAAAGTACATAGGATCAAAATGAGATTTAAATGAAATCATAAGTTTGACGGGTGTGGTTGGAAGTATTTTGTGAAGGCACAGCTTATTAGTTAATGTTTTGGGCAGGTTTGGTGGAAGACAAATTCATGCAAGCGAGGATGATGGTTTAGTGAACCATGCGTTGGTGAGGGATCTCGAAGCAGATGCTGTTCGCTTGGAGCAGTTTGGTTCTGAACTTGAGGCTGACTAACTCTATTTTCCTCTAATAAATACCGCAGAGTTGTTCAATTTCTATAATGTAAGCATGTATGAATCCCTAGCATTTTGTACATTATTATTCACATTAATATGGCCTTCCTAGTTTCGTACCTAAAACCTCACCTACTGTAAAGAAAAATTTTCCCTATTATTAACTATAACAAACTTCCCCTTTCTTTGAAGGCCAAGGCATTCACCATGCAGATTACTTTTCTTTTAATTCAGGTTGAATAACACTTTTTGATTCCTAAATTTTCATGAAAGTCGATTTAGTTCTTCAACTTTTGTTTATAATGATTTGATTTCTGCACTTTCAATTTTGTAACAATTTAGTCTTATTAACTTTTAGTATGTAATAGTTTAGTTTCTATATTTTGAAATTTGTATTGATTTTAGTCACTGTTGTGATAAAGACTATTAAGATTTAATGGAATTTCTTATGTATGTTGATCGATAAATTGATTAAAGATGAAATGTGTTTATAAACTAGAAGGATTAACTCAAAGTTTCAAGTCTATTGAATAGTTGCCAACTTGGTGATCTGATTCCTCAAGTTCTGCATTCCAGCACGTGTCTTTGAGTATCCTTCTAAAATCTTTTTACAATATCTTGATGGAGCGTACTTGTGCTCGAGCTCGATGCTTACCACTGCACAGGTGGTCTTTTAAAGTTTCGGTGCTAGTTGTTTTAGTAGCTTAAGTTAGGATAATTCCTGATTGTACGTGTTGGAGTAGAGATCATATCAGCTCTGGTTCTGATTATTGTTGTTGTTAGCATGCTCTCCAATGACGTTAACTTCTACCATCTTCATTTTGCTGAAGCTGTGGGTATGCATCTGTGGAATGTCCTCGTATGGCGAAAAAGGCTAGTTAGGTCAGACATTTGGGATTTCAAGTCACTTGCTTTGTTGACTAGGCTAACGGCTCTTGCTCGAGTTGCTCTCGTGTCAAAAGGGTGTGAATTAATTCTTCGACATACTAGATAGGTTAAATTATCAAAAATACCCCTCGACTTTCGGGTTTGTTTCAATTATATCCCTGGACTTTCAAAAGTTTCAATTATGCCCTTGAAGTTTCAAATTTGTTTCAAAACTACCCTTGGAGACATTTTCCGTTAAATTTATCGACAAAAATTGATGCGTTTGTATGTGTTTTTATCGTTTTTTCCACGTATGTGTTCAAATCTATTCACATAAGCAACAATATATATGCAAACACGTCATTTTACATCCATGAATTTAACAAAAAAAAGTCTTCAAGGGTAGTTTTGAAATAATTTTGAAACTTCAAGGGCATAATTGAAACTTTTGAAAGTCTAGGGGCATAATTGAAACAAACCCTAAAGTTTAGGGGTATTTTTGATAATTTAACCTACTAGATATTAATTGCCTTGCTTTCGCTGTAGTTTTGTTCACCAAAAACACTGTCACTTGTCATGTCAATCATACTCCAGTCCATTAGTAGGATCTAAAAGTATTGGATGAGGAGTTGATCGAAAATATGATGGTATGAGAAACTCGTGCATAATCACTTGAAGGGCTCATCTCAATTCGGTCCTTATTTGATATTCACATATGAATTTCAATTTGATTTTAATTTAGATTTTTAAAATTGATTTCAATATGATGTAAATTGGGTTTCTTAAATAAATTTCAAATTACCTTTAGTCAAAAAAAAAAAAAAAAAAAATTTCAAATTACCTTGACGGTGTCATTTCACGAATAAATTACATTTCAAATTGAATTTACATTGAAATCTCCAAATCAATTTCGGTTTGGTTTTAATTTAGAATTTTTCAATAAATTTCAATATGTTCTCATTGGAATTTCAAAATCAATGTCTATTTGGTTTTATATTGAAAATCAATTTCAGTTTTAAACTAAATCAGAAATCAAATTCAAAGTTTAAATCAAATTTCAAAAACATTATTTAATATTTTGAAAGGCTAAAATAGATCGATTACGGAAAGTTTAAGGCTAATTTTGTCTAAGAACGAGTACTTAAGCTGATCGAAAGGAAACACCCTGCCTAGAAATTAGCCTAAAGTTTAACTATCGATTATTTTGGCAATCAAAATTTAAATTTGATTAACTTAGATCTTTTCAAATCAATTTCAATTTGATTCTAAATTGAATTTTCCAAATGAATTTCAAAATGGTTTTACTTTAGAAATTTCAAATGAATTTTTAATTGAATTTTATTTAAAAATGAAAACATATTTTTTTCGTTTTGGTGTCATACCACTCGTGACTATTAGTTCACATTTTATTGTTGAAATGTGAAATAATAGATGTGAGACAAAATAGCTCATGTATAACCTATGACGGAGTTGAGATAATTTCTCAAATTCTTGAGGTGACAAGTTTTCTTTAATTAAAATAAAATTCCAACATGACAATCAATTATTGGATATAACCCCACTCACTACATCAATCCTCACTTTATTTTTAAAGTTGAGGAAAGATAAAGTGGGACATTTGTCGATTAATTATTTATTTGTTTGTTTCTCAAAATAAATGACCAATTCAAGTTATAAAATGATAGTTTTAAAATAAAATGTGATAACCGTTTTTAAACGGGTGTTGTAGGGGAGCTAACACCCTCCCTACACTCAATTGACTCTCGAGCCTAATTTTTAGTTTTCAAAGACTAGTTTTTTTTCTTTAAAACAGGTGATCAATCACACCCCAAGATGATTGGTGGCGACTCCAAGGCTCTCCTCTCGAAAGAGACCCTTAGGAAAGGACGTCGGCCGCTCGCGTCGCGATGACGTTGCGACAATTATAATTTCTCACATCTTTCAAAAAAAAAAAAAATTATAATTTCTCACAAATTAGTATCAAAATGGAAATTGTAGCGATTTAGAAATTGTAGTTGCTACTACTTGCCAATTTAAAATATGTTTAAATATATAGACTCTCACACAATTGAGAAATTAAATGGATCAATAATGCATTGTATTTAGTTTATTTAGTAATTGGGGTTGACAAAGAATTTGTTATTAGATGGGAGAAGAACATATCCACTTATGATATTGCCATAGGTGACCTAGTTGGTTGGGATAAATTATGGGACAGTTGCATAGATGGCAAATTGGACCAAATTAATAGCAAGTATAACATCATTGCAAACTAATTGCAAATATAGCAAAATTAATTGTACAAGACCAAAAAGCTGTTGTCAGATTCTTGTCTATCACTGATAGACTCTGATTATTCAAAGTATATCAGTATCTATCGCTGATAGACTTCGACTGATAGATTATTTTGGTTAACCAAAGTTTATCAGCGATAGACACTAATAGACTCTAAATAATCGGAGTCTATCAGTAGACTGATAGATTTGATTAATCAGAGTCTATCGCTGATAAACTCTGAGAATCAAAGTCTATCAGATAGACTCGGATAGATTTTGCTATATTTGCAATTTTTTTACATGGTGCTATATTTGCTATTAATTTGATCCAATTTGTCACCCACTACCATTTTCCATAAATTATTTTAGATAATTGCTCCACTTCATTGTCTTTCGTATGATATAGTCGATGAGAGATAAGAACACTACAAATATTTTAGATAAATATGAGTATTAACCAGATTTTTTGTTTATTCTCATTAAATATTTATTCTTTTGTTAAGTTCACCTCGAATCTCTTCGTCGAGGACAAATGTCTTAATCAGTTGAACCATGTTCGAATTGACTAATAAATATTAATTAACTATATATTACTGATAATATACATATGGTCTTTTTTTATGCACTATAAACATTTTTAAAAGAACAAATAAATATATTTTTTTTTATAATTTATTTTGTAAATATATTTATTTACCATTGTTGTTGCCAAAAATCTAGATGGGAGAAAAAGAACTTGGTTTTCATGTGACAACAACGATAAATTTATTAAGGGGAGTAGACGTGACCTGCAAACTAAGAAAAATATTGCACACTGGTATGGTGCCAACTAGGAGGTTATGAGTGTAGCAAGTAATTGAGAATGAGGAAGAAAGACTAAAAGAAAGAATAAGTACTCAGATAAGCTCCCTTCTTTACTTAAAGTTTCCTGTTTTCTTTTATGAGAGGGAATTTAAAGAGAGTTTCCCTTTCAATCTAAGGATTGGATATGAAAGAGATTGATCTAGACCCAAGGGTTTCCTTGGGCCTGTTTTCAGTGTGTGCTCTTATCATTTTGATTGTTCTTAAAATTAGGTCTAAATTCACTCATAAAAACCATAAGGGAAAAATACACTTTTGGTCCCTGAGATTTGGGTTTGGTTTCATTTTGGTCCCTAAGTTTTCAAACTCAACATTTTTATCCCTGAGATTTGAATTTCGTTACACTCCTACTCCCTCCGTCAAATTTTCTGTTATCCTTAACAGATTGTTGATGTGACATGTATTGTTTTATTAAAAAATTATTTTTTTGATTTTTTTAAATAAAAGAGTTTTTAAATAATCTTTTTTTAAAAAAATTTCTTTTTCTTTTTGCTTCATTTTCTCTTCCTTCTTCTTTACCACCTCCATAACCCAATCTTTTTCTAACCTAAAAATTGCAACTTCTGTCCGCTGTTGCCGCCATCGCTGAATTTTTTTCCCTTTTTCTTCCCCTTCCTTTCTTCTTCTTTTATTTTTATTTTTCTTTTTCTTTCTTTTTTAAATTGGAAGCAAGAAACAGAGGGTTTCTTTTTAAAATCGAAGCAAGAACGATCGCTGTCGTTACACCAAACTCAGACCTTAAAAGCCTCCCTTTCTTGCTTCCGATATAAAAAAAAAGAAAAAGAAAACAATGGAAAGGGGAAGAAAGAAAAGAAGAAGAAAGGAAGGGGAAGAAAAAGGGGAAAAAAATCAGCGGTGGCGGCAGCAGCGACCAGTAGCTGCAATTTTTAGGTTAGAAAAAGATTGGGTTATGGAGGTGGAAAAGAAGAAGGAAGAGAAAATGAAGCAAAAAGAAAAAGATTTTTTTTAAAAAAAATATTATTTAAAAACTCTTTTATTTAAAAAATTCAAAAAAATATTTTTTAATAAAATAATACTTGTCACATCAGTAATCTGTTAAGGATAACAAAAATTTTGATGGAAGGTCTAGGAGTGTAACGAAATTCAAATCTTAGGGTAAAAATGTTGAGTTTGAAAACTCAGGGACCAAAATGAAACCAAACCCAAATCTCAGAGACCAAAAATGTATATTTCTCAAACCATAATCGTTGATAAACTTGTTTTTGATATCCTTAATATAATTGTTATTACATCTAGCGATCACAATAATTTTGTATCACACAATAAAATTATGTGATCATATTTACTGTGTACATATATCTATTTACTTTTCCTAATAAATTTTGCTATGTAATACAGTTCCATTAACTATATTTACCCTAATAAAACTATTTTTTTAGTACACTATTAATACAATTATTTGATAGGAATATATGGATATAGCCAAATTGTCTCGAATACAATGATCCTTTAGATTACACATACACAAAAAGTTAGTTAATTTCACTTTTACATTTTTAAAACTTCTTATTTTATGTATCTAATATTATATGTTTAAAACTTGGAAATATTTAATAATCATTGAAAACCTTCTATATCTTCTCATTGATTCAGGTGGCTATGTATTTTATGTTTGAAATAAATAATATATCTCAAAGTTTTCAATGTAATTTTTGGATTTTGATTTAATAAAACTAAAATTTATTAGAGGGCATATCCAATATGTTACTTTGACAGATTGCACTCAATGAGGATTACACGTAGACAATACTCATCCACTCACTCATACCACATGCAAAATTCCAGGCAAAACTAATCAGTCGAGGAACAAGAAAGTTGAATCTCTCCTCTCTGTGATTGCAGTTCAAGAAGAAAAGAAAACACGGCAGCCACACGGATTTAAGAAGAAGAGATGAAGAAGACAAAGGTTATAGTGGTTCGGCAGCCATGACCTACATCCACTGTGAAGGGAGTTGAACTTTACTCAAGATTTACAAGGATTTTACAAAGGTACACACTCTAGCTCTCAAATCTTAATCTGTCTCTCACTTTTAATTCTAATCCTCCATTTTCTACTTATACATTTCGAGGAGGAAATAGCTGATAAAACAGTTAGTTAGCTGAGCTTGGAGGTTACAACATCTTCCTGAGGTAATTTCTGTACATTCTCCACCTTTGGAATCTCCAAGGTCAGAATGCGATTGCTCCCTTCTGCTGATTTTCTCTATCCTTTTTCTGGTAGGTTAAGTCCTACCAGCTCCAAACAATGCTGAAATTTCTGCTGAGTTAGCGACTTCGTCAACACATCTGCCGCATTATCTGAGGTATGAATTTTTAGTACCTTGATTCTCCCTTTTTCGATTTCTTCTCGCACAAAATGGAATTTTATGTCTATATGCTTCGTGCGATTGTGAAACTGAGGATTCTTGGTTAAGAAAATTGTACTCTGATTATCACAGTAAATGGATACTGTAGGTTGTACAATTCCAAAATCTTGCAATAGACCTCTTAACCAAATTCCTTCCTTGATGGCTTCTGAGAGGGCAATAAACTCAGCCTCTATAGTGGATAAAGCCACTACCGGTTGCAAAGTAGCTTTCCAGCTTAGGAGATTATTTCCAATTAGGAAGAAATAACCTGATAGAGAGCGCCTTTTATCTAGATCTCCGGCGAAATCAGCATCCACATAACCATAAATTTCATGTTCTGAAGGATCATTCTTAGTATACTGCAATGTAGCTTGGCTAGAACCCTTTAGATATCTGAGGATCCACTTTACTGCCTCCCAATGTCTTTTCCCAGGGTTTTCCATGTATCTACTCACAAGGCTAGTGGCATATGAGAGATCTGGTCTAGTTGAGATCATTAGGTACATTAGGCTTCCAACAGCTTGTGAGTAGGGAACCTTTGCCATAAAGAATCGATGTTCTTCATCATTTTCACTTGGTGAGTTTGATGCTGATAATTTGAAGTGATGAGCTAAAAGGGTGGAAACTGCCTTTGCTTCATTCACTTTAAATTTATTCAACACCTTATGACAGTAGCTTGTCTGACTGATGCTGAATGTGGAGGTTGCTTTATTTCTGTTTATTTCCACACCTAGGATCCTTTTTTACTCACCCAAGTCTTTCATTTCAAATTCTCTTTTCAGCATAGTCTTTACTTCATTTAGAGTTTCCTTGGACTTTCCTGCTAGTAGCATGTCATCTACGTAGAGAAGTAGATAGACATTTTGTTTGGAAGTCTTTGTGTTTATGTAAACACAATTATCGAATGAACTCTTTGTAAAGCCTATTTTGGTTACAACCTCATCGAACCTTTGGTACCAGCACCTTGGGGACTGTTTAAGTCCATAGATCGATTTATTTAGAAGGCAGTACTGATTCTTCTGCCCATGCTTTATGTACCCTGGAGGTTGTTCCATGTAGATAGTTTCTGTAAGAAAACCATGTAAGAATGCTGTTTTGACATCTAGCTGATCTAGATCTAAGTCTTCTTGCACAACCAGAGATAACAACAGTCTTATGGAGGTCATTTTTACAACAGGGGAGAAGATTTCTGTGTAGTCTATTCCTTCTTTCTGAGTAAACCCTTTGGCCACTAAGCGTGCCTTGTATCTTGGTTTCAGAACACCTGTTATGCCTTCTTTCACCTTATATATCCATTTACAAGCAATTGGCTTGTAGCCTTTAGGCAAAGATCTCAGGGACCATGTATCATTCTCTTCAAGTGACTTCATCTCCTCATTCATGGCATCTATCCAATTTCTCGCATTAGGACAGCTGACTGCCTCTTCGAAACTATTCGGTTCATCCAAGTCTAAGGATTCTGCTACATTTAGAGCAAGTGATATACAATCAGCTTCTGAGAACCTTGAAGGAGGAACAATGGTTCTCCTTTGTCTGTCCCTTGCCAAGGAGTAGTTTCGAAGGTCTGGCTGTTCTTCCTCTATTTTAGAAGGTTCATGTTCAGGTTCAGTCTCTTGGGGTTCTGTTGCTTCATGTGACATTCCTGGTTCTGTTTCAGAGTCTTGTGAGGTCTCAAATTGCTCCACCTCAATGTCAATACTCTTCCTCTTAAAGGTTTCTTCTAGAGGCCTGTCTTTAATCATATACATTTCATCCTCTCTGAAAATAACATCACGGCTATTAATGCACCTTTTCTCAATAGGATGCCATAACCGATAGCCTTTTACACCTTCAGTAAACCCCAAGAACATACATTTTACTGCTCTCGCCTTAAGCTTCCCTTGATTTTGATGTACGAACCCCACACACCCAAACACTTTAAGATGCTGAAGCTTAGGGGGCTTGCCAGACCATTTTTCTTCTGGGGTTAGGAAATTAATTGAAGTATGAGGGCATCTATTTAATGTATGGACCGTGTATGAAGCTGCTTCTGCCCAATACTTCTCATTCAACATAGCCTCAGCAAGTTGACACCTAACCCTCTCCATAATAGTCCGGTTTAATCTCTCAGCCACCACATTCTGTTGAGGTGTGTGTCTAACTGTTCGGTGCCTTAAAATACCATTTGCTTTACAGAAATTATCAAATGGTTCATTGCAGAATTCTAGCCCATTATCAGTTCTTAAGCACTTGACTACCTTACTTGTTTGTTTTTCCACCATGATTTTCCATTCTTTAAACCTTTCAAAAGCCTGGTCCTTAGATTTTAAAAAGTAAATCCAACTTTTCCTTGAATAATCATCAATCAAAGTTAGAAAATACCTTGACCCGCTGAGAGAATTGGATGATGCTGGACCCCACAAGTCTGAGTGTATATATTCAAGAATTCCTTTTGAAGTTTGCTGAGATTTCCCAAAGCTTTGCCTTGTCGATTTTCCTACAACACAATATTCACAGAAACTCAAGTTGTCGCCCATACCTTGAGGTAGAAGCCCTTGTTTGGCTAGGACTTGAAGACCTTTAGTACTTATATGAGATAATCTTCTGTGCCACAAGTCTTCTTCAGAGTAATTTCCTTCTGTAACTACCAAAGCACTTTGAACCATCTCAACATCCTTTAGGACATAAAGACCATTCATTTTAACTCCAGTAAGTACTGTCTTCGAATCCTTCTTTATATCAATGGTTCCTCCACTTCCACCATATGTGCAACCAATGGCATCTAGCATACCTAAAGAGATCAAATTTATCTTGAGGTTAGGAACATGTCTGACATTCCTTAAAAGTTTAACCGAGCCATCACTTAACTTTAAGGAAACTGATCCAATGCCAACAACTCTGCACGTGTTGTTATTTCCCATATAGACTATTCCTCCATCCCACTCTCGATAAGTGCTAAACCATCCTCTCAACGGAGTCATGTGGAAAGAGCATCCTGAGTCAATCACCCAATCATACTTTTCACCCGATGATTGCTCTTTACTGCATTGATCAGTGGTTGCTAAGGCATCCGAGTAGGTTATGGAATTTTCCCCTACTGATGCTTCTTGTGGCTTGTTCTTCTTGTTTATGTGATATTGGTTCTTCCTCTTAAGAGAGTAACATTCTCTTTTTATATGGCCTTCCTTGTGGCAATAATTGCATCTCACTTTAGGTTTCCCTTTCTCTTCGGTCTGTTGCTTGTGTTCTTTGGGTTTGGGCTTTCCTTTAACAAACAACCCTTCTGAAGATTCCTTTTTCTGCGACAGTAGTTCCAGCTCCTTAGTTTTTATGGCTGAGATTATGATATCAGTGGTAATTTTGTCTCTACCATACTTCAGGGCTGTCTTTACTTCTCGATAGGTCTCTGGTAATGAATTCAACAAAACAAATGCCTCATTTTCTTCTCCTATCTTTTCTCCCAAATTCTTGAATTCTGATGTCATTCTTTTGAAGTCATCTAAATTCTCAGTGAGTGTTTTATTTGGGTCCATCTTAAAGGTAAAGAATTTTTCCCTTAGATACATCTTGTTGTGCTCGTCTTTAACTTCATAAAGCGAATTTAACTTGTTCCAGATTGCCAAGGGAGATTCTTCGTCAATTACCTGTCTAAGTACACTGTTGCTTAGATTTAGGATCAGGGTACTGTAGGCAGTAGTGTTCATCGTTTCCTTCTGCTCGTCTGTGATCGATGTAGGTAATTTTGTAGGATCCATCAATGCTTGAAGTGCCTTCTGCTGGCCTAGAACAGCTTTGATCTTGGCTTTCCAAAGATCAAAGTCTCCCTTCCCGTCGAATTTCTCAATCTCAAACCTTGTCATTGCCATTCTTGCTTTCAAGAAACTGTTTCTTGACTGATTTCTGGGCTCTGATACCACTGTTACTTTGACAGATTGCACTCAATGAGGATTACACGTAGACAGCACTCATCCACTCACTCATACCACATGCAAAATCCCAGGCAAAACTAATCAGTCGAGGAACAAGAAAGTTGAATCTCTCCTCTCTGTGATTGCAGTTCAAGAAGAAAAGAAAACACGGCAGCCACACGGATTTAAGAAGAAGAGATGAAGAAGACAAAGGTTATAGTGGTTCGACAACCATGGCCTACATCCACTGTGAAGGGAGTTGAACTTTACTCAAGATTTACAAGGATTTTACAAAGGTACACACTCTAGCTCTCAAATCTTAATCTGTCTCTCACTTTTAATTCTAATCCCCCATTTTTCTACTTATACATTTCGAGGAGGAAATAGTTGATAAAACAGTTAGTTAGCTGAGCTTGGAGGTTACAACATCTTCCTGAGGTAATTTCTGTACACAATATTTTGAAATTATAAAAGGAATTGCATTTGAATTCTTACCCAATCTTGCAATAATATCACAAACTATTAAACATTTTAAAACTAATTTGCTCCATTTAGTTTTCCTAGGTGTAAATTTCTCCTTTTATAATTGGTCGACTTCATCGTTATTCCATTTCAACTTGCACTCTAAAGAAAGAAAATTAATGTCTCATTTGATAATCATTTAGTTTTTAAAAATTAAGCTTATAAATACTTGTTGCATACCTATAATTTTTTTTGTTTTGTTTTTGTTTTTGACGTTTGCTTGCGTCAACTCTGTGTGTTGCATTCCCTTAAACAATCAGCCTTGTAATATTATACACTTGAGGAGTTTGAGAGAATTCTGTGGGAAGAGAAATAGTTTCAACTTTCAAGAGTTGATTCATAAGCAGATATATTTCAAATATCAAAATGGAAAATGAAAAAAAAAGTTGTTGATAATAGAAACAAATCCGAGTTCAAGGCATGGCAGCTGAAGGTGATCAAATTGTAGAAGTATCAGATGGTTTCTTCAGAAGTAAGTTTCTATTCGATCCATCCCCTTCCCCCTTGATTTGAATTTGAGATGAGTTTGAATTGTTTGCTAGTTTAAACACTTTTTTTTTTTAAAAAAAATATATATTTTAGGAAGAAAATAAGAAACAATTGTTGTGTCATGGATGAAACCACTGCTTGAAAGCAATTTCGGCACGACCACAATGTTAAATCGTTTACGCCAGTTGCTCCCAAGATTAACACAACACCCTCCTCACTCGAGAGAAAAGGATTGGAATCATCTTCCACTCACAGGCCAAGGCATAACAGCTTTCCCACAAATGAAGTAGTTGATCACTAGGAATGGCTGCCACGTGTGTGTAACCGTAGGAGCAGTCAAAGAATGAGAGAAGGCCACGTGTGCGAAATGGAAGTAAAACTCGTTTCTTTATTACACGCAGGCATGGTTACCCAAACTCGCTCGATTGACCAGCGACGGCGACGACACATACGTGTGGGGAGAAACCTTAGTTCCACCCTTAACCACATTTACAAGAGCAAGGAATAGTGATTGTATAAAAACACTCTTCCCAACTGTAAATTTATCCATGTGGGACAAAAGACTTCAAGCAATACTACATTAGGCCAAAATCAAGTCATTCCCAACAATCCCCCACGAATGACTGTAAACAATATTTTCTGAGCAAAAGAGGAAATTAAACTTAAGCATTAATATCTTTCAATTTGAATTAATGCATAGTGAAGTAAGACAATAACCAACATAGAGAAAGTAAGTTACCTTTTGAACTTTCAATAGTCATGGTTTAGACCCACACAACACGTTTGAAACCTCATGTTTTCCTTGATTCCGCGATACAATAGTAGAACAAGTGCTATTTAAGGCCATGCACATACACCTTGGGTCGTTGTGAAAGTTTTAGAAAGAGATCCTTTACACTCTTTCATAGAAGGCGGCCTGACGAGGCGTGCACTATGATACTGCTCGAGTGCAAGTATACACTATCAAGTAATAAAGTGGAAAGTATTCCGGATATCGTATTCAAGAGAGATGGTGAATAGCTAAAAAACACGAGATTCTGTAAAAACGGGAACCTCCGCTAAGTTCGTAACCAAAAATAGTAACCAAAGAAATATTTTGAAGATGGTTTTGGTTTAAGACGGAAGTAAATTCAGCAAGTAAATGAAAACAGATAAACTATATGAGATAAACATGAGAATTCAAATAGCATCAACTTTAAGCATTAGATTGCGCTCACCTATGCGTCCGTAACTTACTCAAGCATTGTAGTCGGCTGAAAAACACTATCTATATGATGCCCACATAGACATGGTGCATATAACATCTCCTAATCGCTTGACAACTAGATTGTGAGTTAAGTCCGACTTCTATTCAGCTTCGCTGTAGGTGCCTTTAGAAGACTAAGCCAACCAACTAGACATCTATTTCTTGGGCTAGTTGCAACTTAGATAAGCAATGCTCACGACTCTTAAAACCCTAGTGGTTCCAGTCCTGTTTCTAGGATGCAAGAAAACAAAGTCCTATTTCTAGGTTCCTTTCCACTATTGTTTTGCGAACCCGCACATTTAACTCCAACCTTTCGGCCATCAACTAAATACAAACTATGTTAACCTAAATGATAAGTTTAAGCTAACAATAAGCTTTAATTTCAACAAAAAACAAACAATGCTAAGAAAGAGCAAGGTTGCTTTTGTTGGGTTTTATGCCCTAAAACCCGTAGATAGTGAATGTAAATAAATTGTATACTTGTTTCAATAAAAAGTTATTAAGTTTCTACAATAAAATGTTTTTGTTAAATTTTGCACAATTTGATCCAAATCCAATAAACTAAGATCCAAGGTTGTTTGTATGTAACTTGAACTAGTATGTGGGGACTGAAGGATTTGGAATTCCCCAATTCCGTTAAAGCGGAAGCGTATTTGGGACCGATTTGTAGTTAATTTTGTTTATCCAAAAATACTATTACATTGGCAAAAAACATAGAACAAATTTTATACAAACTTAAGGCTAAGAATACAAAAATTATTAGATATAAATCTAAAGAGGAGAAGCAAACATACCGTCGTTGACAACTCTGAATACTTCAACGGACACCTTTCTTGATTTTGGACCAACCATCAACAATTGGGACACCACCAATTGATCTTCTCCGCTATGACTCTGAGATTAGGAACGTAGTTGTGGGACTACCTAATCTTGAATGGGAAAAACTCTAGAGAGAAAATTCTCCATAGAGTTCTTGGGTTGAGAGAATATGAGAGGGAGGCTAGAGAGAATGCAAGAGTGCATTCTTGTGGCCTTATGTTGTAGTCCCTAAACCCTAGGGTTAGTGTTCTATTTATAGGAGAAAGATCATGAATAAAATATTCATTTAAAATCAATTATTTCCATAACTGATTTAATCTTTTTCATAATTAATCAATTCCATGACTAATCAATTCCATAATTGATTAATCTTTTTCATAAATGATTGATTACATCCACAAGTGATTAATCATTTCCATAATTGATTAATTTCCAATTAATTCTTTAATTAATTAATCACTAATTAAATATCATATATTTAATTTCAGGCCTTCAATTAATTAATTCTATAATATGAATCAAATTCATATTAAAATTTGAACTCCTTCAAATTTTCTTATATCCTATAAATTTAATATGAATCAAATTCATATTAATATTTGAACTTCTTCATATATTTATTTCTCTCATAGACTATAGTTTAATTAAATCTCATTTAATTTAAACTAAATTGAATAATTAATAAATTCATAATTAATTAATTCATCTTCTAATTAAATACCATATATTTAATTAGACATATATTTGAACTCTTTCAAATATATCAATCTCTCAATATAATAAAGTTTAATCTCAAATTAGACTTTATATTTTAATGCATCACTATACATTATATTAATTTGTATCTCATACAATTAACTTAATTCCCAATATGAATTTGAACTATTCAAATTCTCTCAAGATATATTTGTTCCTAATTACTCTTTACGAGCTAGCAGGGGGACCTAATGGACCTACAGATCAGAAACTCAATTGATATGAGGTTAACTGATTAAACTCATTAATCAAGTTAACCAATATTCATTAACTGTGGGTCATTCCACTAAAGACCCACAACTAAACTCTTCTCACTGTAGAACATTTTCTGTGTCCATGGATATAAACCTATGCCGGTAAGTCAATCCTTCACGAGTGTCCGTAATCACAACTGGGTTAAATTACTGTTTTACCCCTGTGTTACATCTGTCTCCTTAAGTACCAGCGCTCCTCTAATGAACAACCTGTTTATGGTCCAACCATTAAACAGAAAGTTCCTC
The DNA here is from genome assembly GCA_036850905.1 of Luffa acutangula. Lineage (NCBI taxonomy): Eukaryota > Viridiplantae > Streptophyta > Magnoliopsida > Cucurbitales > Cucurbitaceae > Luffa > Luffa acutangula. Next base: position 34,971,029 of record CM072099.1, read on the forward strand.
TCGGCCCAGTGAGAGGGCGGGATCCCTTTGTTCAAGTCCCGGAGTCACCACTTAAGGGAACACTCATCTACTTCTCCTAGAAGCGGGAAGGAGCGAATTCCTTCTTGTGTTGTCATGTCCTCAGCCTCCCACTCGGTCTTGTCCCCAAAAAGGAAGGCATATTGAGTCGGCGTATTGGCCACTCTCACCCATGCTAATCAAAGGACAATCCCTCATGAGAAGAAGTTCATGACACACTTAGGATTAAGACTGAGTTACCTAGGTCATCGTATTTAAACAGTAATCTAACTAGTTAACGGTGTTACATCTAGTGAGTTACTATTTCGTGGTCCGGTCTTATGCAAACTCATTGCATAGGATACCCTCGCTCGCATGTTCCTACATGGACGCCTTGGATCAATAAGTCTGTATCAAATACAAAGCGGGCCGTATCACATAGTGTTACCAGGATAAGGTACCCAACCTTATTCCTGTACTATAGACCTTTTAGGTTGTTACTTGAACACCGATCCTCGTATGTCCCCACATACCCGTTCAAGTCACATATAAACAACCTTGGATCTTAGTTTATTGGATTTGGGTCAAATTGTGCAATATTTAACAATAACACTTTATTGTAGAAACTCAATAACACTTTATTGAAACAGGTATACAATTTGTTTACATTCACTATCTACGAGTTTTAGGGCATAAAACCCAACTGGGACATACGGGGATTGATGTCCAAGTAACAACCTAAAAGGTTTATAGTACAAGGATAAGACTGAGTACATTATCCTGGTAACACTATGAGATACGACCCGCTTTGTATTTGATACAGACGTATTGATTCAAAGCGTCCATGTAGTAGACATGCAAGCGGGGTATCCTATGCAATGAGTTTGCATATGATCGGACCATGAAATAGTAAACCACTAGATATAACATCGTTAACTATTTAGGTTACTGTTTCAATAGAATATCCCAGGTAACTCAGTCTTAATCCTGAGTGTGTCATGAACTCCTTCTCATGAGGGATTGTCCTTTGATTAGCAAGGGTGAGAATGGCCAATACGCCGACTCAATATGTCTTCCTTGATATGGATTCAATCAATAATCCATTGCATGTACATGAAGGACCAATCACAAGGAGCAAGGCAAAGAAGATACAAGAGGCTTTCACATTGCATGTTCAAAAGCTAGCAAATGCACAACAAGAGGCAAATAATTTTGAACCCAAATTTTTGTATAATGTTAGTTCAACAAGTCAAGAAGAGAATTGAGTCAAGATGGCACCAGAAAAGTCATGTAATTTGGAAGATAGCACGGGGGACGAAAAAAGTGTGCAGGATTTGTGAAGAGGTGGCTGTCCAGCTTGTGTCTCTTGGGATTTCGTTATGTCAATGTTGGGTTTTATGCCCTAAAACTCGTAGATAGTGAATGTAAACAAATTGTATACTTGTCTTAGTAAAGCGATATTAAGTTTCTGCAATACAATGTTATTGTTGAATATTGCACAATTTGACCCAAATCCAATAAACTAAAATCCAAGGTTGTTTGTATGTAACTTGATCTAGTATGTGGGGACATACGGGGATCGATGTTGAAGTAACAACCTAAAAGGTCTATAGTACAGGGATAAGACTAGGTACCTTATCCTGGTACCACTATGTGATACGACCCGCTTTGTATTTGATATAGACGTATTGATCCAAAGCGTCCATGTAGTAGACATGTGAGTGGGGGTATTGATAAGGTAAAAAATATACCTATTTTACCCTTATATTTAGCTCATTTCTTGGTCAAATATTGAGTGTTTAGGTCAATTTTACTATTTCCGAGCTCAAAATATGTTAAGTTGATAAGTTAGGGTGTTGAGAGTCACTTTTGTTGAATTATGCTTATTTTGTGCTTAAAAAGACTTGATTTGAATCAAATTTGACTTAGTTTTCTGTTGTGCAGAAAAATAGAGAAAAAGCTGGAATTCCCCAAAAATACGCCGCATTTCTGGGAAGGCAAAATTGAAATGCGACCGCATTTTTGGAAAAACAGAGGTCGTTCCGTGTAATGCCCCAGGCCCAGGATTCGAAATTCGGTTTCAGCACCTAAGGCCCCCGACATTCCCCTACGACCTAGCCACTCCACCATACTCGTCTTAAACTAGGCATGTAACACCCGAGTTATGAGGGGTACATGAATGAACCGAGGCCACATCCGAATGAGGGGGATCCTGAGGACATGAAAGTATGGTCAAGATAAGCTTAAAAGAATTGATAGATACTACCTATATAAACAAGGTGCACCTTCCTTTTCAGTGGCTCAATCATAAGAACTTTGAAGTTAAGCGTGCTTGGCTTGGAGAAGTTCTATGTTGGGTGATCTCCTGAGAATTTTCCTAGGAAGCATGTGAGTGAGGACAAAGTATGCTAAAAGGACCCCGTGTTGGTTTGTGGGGACAAACTTCACTCTTGGAAACAGTTTAAGACGAGTATGCTGGCGTGGCCAGGTCGCAAGAGAATGTCAGGGGCCTTAGGTGTCGAAACCGGATTCTGAATCCTGGACCTGGGGCATTACATTCCAAGTCATACGCGAGTCGTTGTTGACGAGTTTTCTTCGCACCTAACCGGTTGTTTTGACCCCGAAACTGACTGGGCAACCTTCCAGCACCTAATTCGCAGCTCCTCAACCAATTTCTACACTATATAAGCTCGGGATTCGAAGTCAAATTCAAGCAGAACTCACTTGGAAGAAAAGGGTGGTAACAAAATCCTGGCTCGACGCCAATGAGTAGGGATGCCCGAGGTCCTTCTTAAATGACCAAATTCTAACCCGAGAGAGAGTTAGACATCAAACCTTGTGGTTTGTAGAGAGTTTCACCCATTCCCATCTTGTAAAAGTGAGAGAGTAGAGTGTCTTAGCGAACTTTAGAAGGATTGAGTAAATAGAAAAACCCATAATATTTAGCTATTTCCTTTATTTCTAGCTCTTGAATCTTTTCATTATTTTGTATTCTTTACATCATTAGTTCAATGAAAATGTGTTCAATTGCTTTTTATCCCATCATGAGTAGCTAAATCCCGTTGAGGGGTTCAATGTGGTGAATTTCCTTATGGTTTAATGGCTTGAAAGTGTCTTATTTGCTTAAGTTGTGTTTAATGCATGTCATTCTTTATTGATTATCACTCTAATCTTACTGAGTTTAATTTGATCACTTAGACTTTGTATGCTATGTGAGTTTGATCTCGAAAGGGACAAACGATATCGGTTCTCATAAAGGTGATATAGGAGAAAAAGCTCGAAAGGGATTGTTCGGCGGTATAGGGCAAGCTGCCTAAGGCACCCTATATCGACTATAGGGTTATAGGTTGCATTCGTGAATTATCTATGTCGGAGTTGAGTCACAAAAATGTGCATAACGATACTCGCTTAGCCTTCTAACGGTTCTTGGGAACAAGTGCCAAATGGGAGTTAAATTTGACCCAATGCATTGAATACACTTAAGTTAAATACTGCATGAGTATGATTGTTAACCTTAGGGATGAATCCATGTTGAATACCTTGTTGTTTATTCTTGTTATTCTTTATTAGTTATTTGCATGTTTTATTTATCTTTTCAAAAAAACCCAATCAATCAACTTATTTTCTTTGGTTACCTTTTCAAAAGCGATCATTTGAGCAGTTTCTTCATCAAATCTGAATTTCCAATTTAGTCCTCGTGGGATCGATACCCTTGGGAGTACTTCTAAGGTTTTTTTTATTACTACGTGCGACAATGTATACTTGCACTTAAGTGTTAGCTGAATTATTATTTCATTTATCATCTTATCTCACATCCATCTATTCAGCTGACGACGCACTAGGTATCCTATACAATGAGTTTGCATAAGACCGAACTGGGAAATTGTAATGCCCTATGTTTTAAAAACTAATTCACCTAGCGACACTAATAACTACAACTTAACAAACTAAACGGGTGCTCCGAAAATTTCGGCAGCATAACGGCATACAACAGACTAATCCAAAAATTTTAAACACCTGCTAGAACAAAAAACTACACTTCTAAACAACATATTCAACTGCACCACCATACTACAACACAACAAAACTCCTCAGAACAAGCTGCGAGTCAGGTCTCGTAGTATCAACTACTATCTAACCAGGAACACGAGTTTAACAAGCTTATAACATTAACTAGTTCGAAACAAACTTAATTGCTAATAACTAAATGAATAGATAGAGTTCTTTAAACCAAACACAACTAGTCATAGAGTTTAACAAGAATAATCAGAATTGAACCTAACAGGACAACAACTGTCCAACCAAGTTAAGCAACAAGGTATCCAACATGAAAATAAAATGGAAAACAGCGCAGACTAGCTATGGTCCTTCTTCATATGCCTCCTCTGCATCACCATGGTCCACGCAGTCCTCATAATCTGCAAAATCTAGTAGTTGGGGGGAGAGAGAGGGGAGGGGGTCAGTACACTAAGGTACTGGTAAGCAACCCCTATCTGAGAAGCCATCAAACAGCAACCAAGCAAGCAACATGCTTTTCATGCGCAAACAACATGCTTTTTAAAGCGGTAAACACAACGACATGCTCAAAAGCTAGTAAAGCGAATGACTTCCTAAGCCATAACTCATGCATCTCTCTATACAACTTGCTAACCACTCAAACTCCACGAGCTCACTCAAAGCTCATATTTAGCCCTCACATGGCGCTCCAAGACTGATCCTTCGAGTCGCACTGTCCCCTGACCATTTGTACCCAAGGCCACAATGCTCTCTACAGAGCTTGACGTTTGACCCTTAACCATTTGTACCCAAGGTGCACCGATGACTTAACAAAGTATTGGCCCTTCCCTAAGCACCCAACACTTGCTTTCTAGACTCATCACACCGACCCTTGACCATTTGTACCCAAAGCCTCGATGCTCCTCTTAAAACCAATGGTGACGTGCCACCCCTCGACCATTTGTACCCGAGGTGCACTGGCACTCACCCAACTTTCCTTTCTTTCACATTTAGGTCCCTGACCTCTATCTCACATCTATCTAGAGTGCATATGCCCTACAACATGCTTCTAGACTCATGAACTATGCCCACCAAGCATATACATACGACAACATGCTCTCGACTCATGCTTAACTCTTGAATGCATAGCAGAACCAACATGCTTTACAACCAATCATCACGCAACAACAGTTCATGCTTTTCCAAGAATTCATATATATACATATATATTCAGAGAAACAAGAAACAAGAGCAATTATAAAGCGAGTAAACAATCAACATGCATCATGCAATCAAACAGACTTCATCAGATAAGAACTACTTACCTATAAAGCGCTCCTAAGCGAATCTAAAAACCAAAAGGACAAGCCGTAAGAGCCTAACGAGCTCGAACTACAACCGACAATTTCTAAGGGTTAGGAATTAATTTAAAGCACTAGAAGACTTAATAAAGGAACTAGAGGTGCTGGAATTTACCGTTCAGCGTCCGAATAACCTCGAACACGTGTTGTCCAGCAACCAAAGAGACTTATAACCACCTATTTAGAGTCCTTAGACACTGGGTGTTCGAGTTTAAGGCTTAACGGACGATGGGTCACAAGACAAGGATGATTTTGAACCCAAGACGGCTCCGTGCAGTGTTGGAAAAATAAGAAATCAGCCACGAAACCCAATTTCAACACCGAACAAGAGTGGGTAAACTTATTTCGAGCTTAATAAACCATGGGTAACGTAGAGAGCTTACCGAAAGAGCCTAGACACACCGAAACGATCCTTAAATCAGCCCGAACGTGCCTAAAATGCCAGAACAATGAACATTCTGCCTTTTACCCACGAGTCTAGCCGAAAACAAGAGGAAACGGAGGATTAAACTCGCTACTCGAGGAACTTGAAAGAGAATCGAGAGAGAAAGGGACCTTACACGCGAAATAGAGGGGGAAAAACCCAAATCGCAGGTGCTGGCCGACGCACGCGAAGACAAGAGAGAGCTGCAAGGGAGACGGCTTTGTGGGTCTCACTGTTGGCGCTCGAACAACACGAGAGGGAGAACGATTGAGGCAGACGCCACTGTTGCACGCGAGGAGAAACGACGGCGTGGGTCAACTGCTGGCGGCGACGGCTCACAGGAGAGAGGGAGACACCGACGAGCACGAGGGAGAACGAGAGAGAGAAAGAGACGACGAAGATGGGTCTTCGGGGAAGCTTGGCTGCACGGTGAAGAAGAAGAAAAACAGGAAAGAAAGGGGCTTGCAGTTGGTGCTTCACGAAAAGAAGGAGGGAGAAAGAAATTTATTTTCTTTTAGGGCTTTCTTTCTTTTTCTTTTCTTAAATCAAAATAAATAACCTAAGCCTCATATTTAAAGACTCAATTAAGGTCTCTACAAACCCAAATCAAATCTTAGATTATCTATAAGGATCTAAGCCAATTTCAAATTTAATTCTCGAAGGAAAAAGAATTTCTTGACTCAAAGAAAATTAACCCACTCCAAGCAACCACAAAAAATAATTAACTTAAAGCAGCCAAACAAGAACTAAAACTCCGAATTAAATTATAATTTAATAGAGTTATTCGTACTTGCAAATGCGGGGCGTTACAGAAATAGTAACCGCTAGTTGTAACACCGTTAACTAGTTAGGTTTCTATTTCACTAAGATAACCTAGACAACTTAGTCTGAATCCTGAGTGGATTATGGACTCCTGTTCACGAGGGATTGTCCTTTGATTTGTATGGGTGAGAGTCTCTAGTACGCCGACTCAATAAGCCTACCATTTTTGGGACAAGATCGAGTGGGGAGCTGGGAACATAATCACACAAGATTGAATTCACTCCTTCCCGACTTTTGAGGAAGTAGATGAGTGTTCCCTTAAGTGGTGTCTTCGGGTCTTGAACAAAGAGCCCTACCCTCTCACTAGCACGAGAGGGGTTTCTGTTTGATGGTTGGACCACAAACAGGTTGTTCATTAGAGGAGCATTGGTACTTAAGGAGGTAGAGGTAACTCAGGGGTAAAACGATAATTTGACCCAGCTAGAGTTACGAACACTCGTGAAGGACTAACTTATCGTGATTGGTCGATATCCTTGGACACAGAAATATTCTACAGTGAGAAAAGGGCAACTGTGGGTCTTTAGTGGAGTGACCCACAGTTAAGGAATGTAGACTAACTTGGTTAATGAGTTTAGCCGATTAGTCTCGTATCGTTGGAGCTTATGATCTGTAGGTCCATTAGGTCCCACCGGTAGCTCGTGAAGAGACTTGAAGGAATTAAATATAAATTGAAAATGTTCGATTTATTTGGGGAATCGAATAATGTATGTTGATGTATTATAATATAAAGTTTATGAAACTTTATAATATAATTTTTGAATTAATTTCAAAAATTAATTTTTGAGAGAAAATATTTGAAAGAGTTCAAATAAATTTTAATATGAATTGGATTCATATTAATTTTAATAGAATCCCTAAGATTAAATATATGATATTTAATTGGGTAATTAATTAATTATGGAATCAATTAATTATTTATTAAAATTAGATATTGTTCAAATAATAGATTTGAACTTATTCATAGACCTTTTTCTATTAGGAAAAGGTCTTGGCCTTTACCTATATATAGGACCCTTGGGGTGGGGTGAATGGTATCCCATTGTCTCTCATTCTCTCAGAGATCTCTCCCAAAAGACTCCCAAAAGACTCCCACAAGTTTCCTGCTTCAAGAAGTCTTAGAGATATACCGGTGTAACCGATTGGTGGTGTTCGCACAAGAAGGTTGCTGCGTTTTCAATCCTACTAGCAAGAAAAGGCGAATCGATCAAGACTTTCTACAAAAGTAAGTTTTCTATGATATCATTGATCACTAGGATCGTCTAGATTAGATCTAGTTAATTTTAGCAAGTTTATAGTCGTTGTACAACCCATTAAATATAGATTTATTGCTGTAATATTTTTGCAAATTGTATTGGTATTTCAATTAGAATCTAAGACTCTAAGTAGGTTCGGTAATTCTTTCCGCTGCGTTGGGCTTTTATTCCTTCAGTCAAACCTTGTCAAACTTGGTCATTATGAGGAGCGCCTCTTATAATAGATATTTAAGAGAATTTAAAGCAATTCTATCTTTTTTTTTTTAGTTATGACTGCTCGTTTGACGTGCAATCAAGTTTTAAGTTCCTAGGTCTTATTTTCTTAATTTTGCATTTAATGACTTTTGAAGACTTTTGTGTCTTTGGTATTGTGAATGACCATTTGACCTTTAAAATGACTTGTAATGCTCTTGAAAACTTAGATGATGAATATTAAAAAGCTTTTGCTTATTCAACACTTTGGTGTTGTATTTTCTTTCAAATCTTGTTTTAGGTTTGATTATCAATCGATTCATTGGATTAGTTTTGATCAGTCTAATTCTGGAGTGAGTCGTCTTAGGATCTAAGAGTGACCATCATAGATTCTAAGTTTGATCTAAGAGTGATTCATCTTCTAACTAAGCTCTTGGTTGGAATCATTTGATACGTTAGTCTTATTTGTGTCCGTTTACAAGGATCCTAGAAGGACCTCTAGCTTCGTAAACCTAACATATTTTGTGCTTATCATTTGGTATCAGAGCCTTGGTCAACATCCTTTGGCCAACTCTAGAGGTGAAATATCTTTACTTTCTATCATTTTTTTTTCGAATTTGTATTCTCTTGTCTTGCTCTCGGAATATAACAAAAAGGAAAAAAAGAAAACAAATAAAACAAATCAGTAGCAAAAGAAAAAGAAATCAGTAGAAAAATAAGAAAAAAAATCTGTAGCAAATAGGAAAAAAAAAGGAAAAACAAAAATAAAAGAGAAAAATCAGAAGGAAAAAGCTTTTATTTGAAGATCCGAGGCACACCAAAAGTTAGTGTCATTATATTTTGTGTTCTTTTACAGTTTGTAGTTGCTGATGTTAAGATTGAGTTGCTCTAGTTTAGGTTGTGAAAAGTTGATCATTTGAATTGGTTATATCAAGCTTACAACAAGATTGCACCAAAATTTAAGCCAACCCTTACATCTTTGACCTTGTACCAAAAGCCTACCCTTGGGTGATAAACACGAGTGTCCTTGAGTGAAATCTTTGTGAGGAGTGTGGAAAGGTCCTTGTTACTAGATACAAGATGTCGCATGATGGAGAAGAAGTTCCAGAAGCGATAGATCCAAATGTGGCTATTCTTCAAGCAATTCAAGGTATGTTGGAATTGATGAGGGAAGATAGACAAGAAAGGAGGGCACAACAACAAAGGGAAGTACGGGCATTCCAAGAAGATGAAGGTATGTTTGTTGATAGACGACTTACAGCAAGCGCACGGGTCGCACAAGTAATATAAAACAGTAGGTAATACCGAGTATCGAATCCACAGGGAGGCGAAACGAAAATTAAGCAAAAATAAAATCTCTTGAGCACTAAAAATACTTGGTCGAAATAATATTTAGGGAACAACTCATGCAATAAAAAAGGATTAAAAAATCAAAGCAAGAAAATAAGTTGATCAATCGAAAAATAAAATATGGAGAAAGAGTTTTCTTTAAATGGGAAGAGAGGTCTTGAAAATCAATTATTAGCTAAACATTTATTATAATTATCTTATCTCATTGCCCAACTAATTATAATCCTAGAATCTCCGTTAATCACATAGGTTCTCCTGTCGGTTTCCCCTGATTGTAATTAATTCATTTTAACAACCTAAGTGTCCTTAGCGCCATTAAAAATCATTAATTATTACGCTCTGATTCATTTTAGGAATTTAAGTTTAATCAACTAATCCCGGTGTCACGACGGGCAATTAAACTAGTTGCATGGATTACGATCTATCCTAATTTCTCTCTGTCGAGTTTCCATTAAGAATCAGATCATTACACAATTGGCCAGATTGAGTAAAGCATTAAACACATCCATACAAATAATTAGGACAAAGGGGCAAGAGACAAGAAATTATAACAATATTTGAACTATAATTTCATTTCAAGACCCCAAATTGGGGTTTAGCTACACATGGCTAAAATATCCACAACATTTACAATAGAAAGCATAATTAAGAGCACAAAAGGAAAGGAATTGACCGTCGAAAAACCCCTTCGTTGACGCTCGGAGCCCCGCCGACTACTCCTTGAGCCTGCTAAGATGCTCCCCAAAATTCCCCAAAATATTTCCCACTAAGAAATCTCTCAAAATGGCTAGAAAGCCTTGAGAGAGGCTCCAAAGGAGCCAAAGGAGGGAGGAAAGGAAGGAAATGATGGAATGATTGATGACAAAATGAGGCACCAAGAGGTGCCTTTTATAGGCCCAAAATGGGGGTAGCGTTGCGACGCTGCTATGCACGCGTCTTGCTGCCCAAGAAATGGGTAGCGTCGCGACGCTATCTACACAACGTCTCGACGCAGACCCAATTTCCAGAATTTTCCAGCTTTGGTTTGGGCTGATTTTTGGATCTTCTCTTCACTTCTTTTTGGGTATTTTCATCATGATTGTCCTCTTTGGATCCCCTTTTGGTCCAAACTTGGATTTGAGCTTCATTTGCTTCATTTTTTGCACTTTTTCTCCCAAAATCACGAACTTTGCTCCTAAGGACCAAATAACGGAATACATTAAATATTTTCATTCAAAACATGATTAAAGCACAGAAAAGCCTAATAAATTGGGACTAAAATAGCGACATTTCTGCTCGCTATCAATGTTTGACTTAGATGCACATGAAAGACAGCTTGGAGGTAGAGAAAATGTGAGAGGGAGAGGAAGAAATAACCTCGCCAACGTGATGCAACCTAGAAGGATGGAAAGAGTATATGAAGATAGAGATGAAGGAGTTAAACTCAAAATCCCACCTTTTACGGGAACGACGGATTTAGAGACATATTTGCAATGGGAAAGGAAGATAGAACATGTGTTTGATTGCAACCATTTAGTGAGAATAAGAAGATGAAACTTGCCATTGCCGAATTCACCAATTATGCATTTGAATGGTATCATTATCTCAAGTCCGAGAGAAGGAGGAAAGAGGAGGATCCAATAGAAACTTGGGAAGAACTTAAAGAAGCCATGAGGAAAAGGTTTGTCCCAAAACATTATGAAAGAGATTTGAAAACTAAATTGCAAGCTTTGAGGCAAGGTACAAAAAGTGTTGCTGAATATTATCGAGAAATGGAGACTTTGATTGGAAGAGCAAAAATTCGAGAAGAGGAGGAAGACACCATGTCTAGGTTCCTTGGAGGTTTGAATCAAGAAATTGCTCATCTTGTTGATAGAAATCCACCACCTTATATGGCAGATATGTATCATTATGCTATCAAAATTGAAGCTTAATTGAAGGCAGAAAAGGAGCGTTCAAAGAGGTATGTATCTAAAACTCATACCTTTTCAAGTTCTAATACGTGGAACAATGATGGTTTTGTGAATAGGAATGAATCAATGCAATCAAAGGGGAAATTTGTGGCTGCCAAAAGAGTGGAAGCTGAGAGCTCTAATACTAAGAAGATTGAAGCTTCAAAGGAGGTAAGGGAGAAGACTAGCTCTATTCAATGTTGGAAGTGCAAAGGGTTTGGACACATGAGCAAAGAGTGTGTCAATAAAAGAGTCATGGTGGTAAGAAATGACGTGATTGATTCGGAAGATGAATGTGAGGAAAATGATGCACAACTTGAGGAAGAATATGAAACACCTGATGATAAGTATATTGAAGAAGGCAATTCCATATCCTTGATTACAAGGTGGGTACTTAATGTGAAAATCAAGGAAGAGAAATTTGAAGATCAAAGGGAAAACTTGTTTCACACAAGATGTTTGATTGAAGGAAGCCCATGTAGCTTGGTGATTGATAGTGGAATTTGCACAATTGTGGTAAGTAGTTTTCTTGTAAAAAGGCTTCAACTTTCTACTCGTCCACATCCGAAACCATATAAGCTTCAATGGTTGACAAACAAAGGAGAACTTAAGGTAAACTCCAAAGCTCTCATTTCTTTTACTTTAGGGAGATATAAGGATGAAGTTCTTTGTGATGTTGTACCTATGGATGCGGGAGATATTTTGTTAGGCCGACCTTGGCAATATGATAGAGAGGTAACATACATTGGGTTGTTGAACAAGTATACCTTTACATTGGATGAGAAGAAATTTACTTTACTTCCATTATCTCCATATGAGGTACATTGTGATCACTTTAAATTAGAGAAGAAAAGAAAAGAATTTGAAGAAAAAGAGAGGAGAGAAGAAAGTATGTTAAAAGAAAGAGAGAAGAGTGAAATAAGAGAGGAAAGTGAGGGGCAAAGGTGAGTGAAAGCCAAGTGGGAAAAAAAGTGATTTTGAGGAAAAAAGGAAGAATGTAAGTTTGGTTCTAAGAAAGGGAGAAGTGAGGATTGTGTTGCTATCTTAAGCACCAAATCTTGTGCTTATGTGCAAAGGAATGTGTTTGGTAACCAAACCAAAATCTGATTATGTTTTGCCAAGTGCTTTTAAGTCTTTTTTGCAGGAATTTAATGACATGTTTCCACATGAAGATGCACCTACGGGTTTACCTCCTCTAAGAGGGATTAAACATCAAATTGACTTTATTCTGGGTGCAACTCTTCCAAACATGGCTGCCTATAGGACTAATCCAACCTTGTCAAACGTGGTCATTATGAGGAGCGCCTCCCATAATAGATATTTAAGACAATTTAAAACAATTCTATCTTATTAGTTTTCAGTTATAACTGCTCATTTAACGTGCAATCAAGTTTTAAGTTCCTAGGTCTTATTTTCTTAATTTTGCATTTAATGACTTTTAAAGACTTTTGTGTCTTTGGTATTGTGAATGACCATTTGGCCTTTAAAATGGCTTGTAATGCTCTTGAAAACTCAGATGACGAATATTAAAAAGCTTTTGCTTATTCAACCCTTTGGTGATGTCTTTTCTTTCAAATCTTGTTTTAGGTTTGATGTTCAATCGATTCATTGGATTAGTTTTGATCAATCTAATTCTGGAGTGAGTCGTCTTAGGATCTAAGAGTGACCATCAACGATTCTAAGTTTGATCTAAGAGTGATTAATCTTCTAACAAAGCTCTTGGTTGGAATCATTCAGTATGTTAGTCTTATTTGTGTCCGTTTACAAGGATTCTAGAAGGACCTCTAGCTTTGTAAACCTAGCATATTTGGCGCTTATCATTTCTTTTTGGGGACAAGGCCGAGTGGAAGGCTGGGGACATGACAACACAAGAAGGAATTCACTCCTTCCCACTTCTAGGAGAAGTAGATGAGTGTTCCCTTAAGTGGTGACTTCGGGACTTGAACAAAGGGATCCCGCCCTCTCACTGGCCCGAGAGGGACTTTCTGTTTATTGGTTGGACCATAAACAAGTTGTTCATTAGAGGAGCACTGGTACTTAAGGAGACAGATGTAACACAGGGGTAAAACGATAATTTGACCCAGCTGTGATTACGGAAACTCGTGAAGGATTGACTTATCGGTATAGGTCTATATCCATGGACACATAAATGTTCTACAGTGAGAAGAGTTCGGCTGTGGGTCTTTAGTGGAATGACCCACAGTTAATGAATATTGGTTAACCTGATTAATGAGTTTAATCGGTTAACCTCATATCATTGGAGCTTCAGATCTGTAGGTCCATTAGATCCCCTTGCTAGTTCGTAATGAGTAATTAGGAACAAATCTATCTTGAGAGAATTTGAATAGTTCAAATTCATATTGGGAATTAAGTTAATTGTATGAGATACAAATTAATATAATGTATAGTGATGCATTAAAATATAAAGTCTAATTTGAGTTTAAACTTTATTATATTGAGAGATTGATATATTTTAAAGAGTTCAAATATATGTCTAATTAAATATATGATATTTAATTAAAAGATGAATTAATTAATTATTCAATTTAGCTTAAATTAAATGAGATTTAATTAAACTATAGTCTATGAGAGAATTATCAAAATATGATTCTAATATGTAATTAATTTAATATGGGAGATATTTAATTAATTGTAAAATTAATTAATTATTGAAATTAATTAATTGATTAGTTTAATTGAATTAATTAAATGTGATTTAATTAAGTTTAATTAAACTATATTATGTGGGGAAATTACATTTAAATAAGATTTAAATGTGCATGAGATTAATTAATTAACATTTAATTAATTGATTTGATCAATTAATTAATTGGTCTTGATTTAACGGTCAAGATTGTTTCCTAACCTCACATTAGGGTTTCCTCTCCTATAAAAGGAAAGCTTATGAGAAACCTAACCGGATCCTAAGGTCTCATTCTAGCCTCCCTCTCATTCTCTCAACTCAAGAACTCTAGAGAGAATTTTTTCTCTCTAAAAGTTTTTCTGATTTAAGATTAGGTAGTCCCACAACTACGTTCCTAATTCTCAGAGTTATAGCGGGGAAGATCAAATGGTGGTGTTCTTCGTTGTTGCAGAGCAATAAAAAATCATTCTTGATTTTCAGAGACGTGAACGGAGATTTGTTTCTCTTTCTCTATTAGATTTAAATCTAATTTTTGTATGGTTAGCCTTAAGTTTCTATAGAATATGTTCTATGAATTTTTGCCAATGTAATGGTATTTTGGTAGAAATAAAATTAATTACGAATCGGTCCAATTGCGCTTCCACTAACGGAATTAGGGAATTACAATCCTTCAATTGGTATCAGAGCCGATCGTAGATCTAATCTTGTTTCTCTAAAATTTGCATTGGTTGTTGGTGGGATTGATTTATGCATTTGATGTATGGTGGTTTGCTAGTAGATCTTTACAGTTTTGGCATATTAGATTTGCTATTTTTCGTTGATTTGATCAATGTAAGGGCCCGATGTTTTGGGCATTTAATTGCAATCGAGTCTGTAAGTCCGTGTCAATGGTATTTTGGTGAAATTCCATGAAGATTTGAAGAAATCGGGGCCTAAATTGAAGCAAAATAGATTCTGGAAGAAGGGAAAACTGGAAAACAAAGGCTGGGAATCGTGAAAAAAAAACTGACAGAGCTGACGTCAACATTTCATATAAGACGAAATAGCTGACGTCAGCCTTACACAGCACGCGGCTCAGCCCTAGCTGACAGTTCAGCGCGGTGCAGTTGATTCAGGTGCGGTCTAGTCAATTCAGACGCGGTTCGGCACGGTTCGATGAAGTTGGTGCGGTTTCGCGCGGTTCTTTGACTGGTTCAGGGCGGTTGTGCGCGGTTCACGAGTGATTCTTCCGGGTTTTGACCGGTTCCACGCGATTTTGACCGGTTCAAAAAGATTTTGACCGGTATCCACACGGTTTTTACCGGTTCTCAGATTCTTTGACTGGTTTAGAGCTGGTTCGCGTTGGTTTGACTGATTTTGATTGGTTTTCACGTTTTTCCACCCGATTGTGACGGTCTAAGCAGTTTTTAACTTGATTTGAAGCTGGTTCGGGCTGGTTCACGACTAGATAGGGCTTGATTAGATTAATTAATGTAATTTTTCTAATTTATTTTGTTCTAGGTTTCCAAAACCTGTCTACTTAGCTATTTATTTTGCTATATGGATGTCATATAGCTTAAAATCCCACCATAGGTTAAGTATATTCATGCATATTTATTATTATAAATGTTATAATGTATGAAATATGTATGAATTTTATTTTCATGGATGTTTAATATAAAGTGTTATATTAAATGGATGAAAATTGAGAAACATTGAGCATGGCATTACTTTAGTAAAGAATATAAAGAGTTATATTTATGAAAGTAATTTATTTGCTAATTTATTTTTATGAGCAATTAATATAAAGTGTTATGTTACTGTATAAAAATGTGAATGCTTATTTTAATTTTCTTAGGTAATTAATTTAAGAGTTAGATTAATTGAAGAAAATTAATTCGCATTGAGCATGAAATTACTTTAGTTTAAAAATATAAAAGTTATATTTATACTAGTAATTAACATGCTTATTTTTTCATGAGCTATTAATATAAATGTTATGTTAATGTATGAAAATGATAATGCTTAATTTTAATTTTCTTGGGTAATTAATTTAAGAGTTAGGTTAATTAAAAGGAAATTAAATTGCATTGAGCATGACATTACCTTAGTTTAATATAATTGTTATATTTTTGGTATGTCATGTATGCTAGTATATGGTTTATATATTAATTAGAATTTGATTGTTAATTTATTCACAATAGTAGCATGTTATAGGATTAATTCATTAAAATTTATAAGTGTTATAAAATTAATGAATAGAAATCGTTAACCTATAACAAAGAATTGCATGCAAACATAGGATCTTAGGAAAAATAGATTAATTTTAAAATGTTTAAAATTAATTAGACCTAAGATCACGTTTCTAATAGGATTAAAATTATTCTTACTTAGAATTAAAAATAGTTTTAATTGACTAAGTAGGAGAAACATTACTATGATTATAAGGGAACTCCACCGGTTAAGTTATGTCTAAGACTGGGGTACTTAAGATGACGGTTTACGGAACACCTCCTACCTGAGAACTGACCCGGAACACCGGAGTTGAATTAATCATACTTAAATGTTAGCATGCAATGTCACTAGGTTTATTAAAAGAGTTTAATACACCTAGATCTTTAGAGTAAAGACTTTACATTACTATGGTTATAAGGGAACTCTCTTGGTGAAGATCTGTCTAAGGCTGGAGGTATTTAAAGTGACGGTTTACGAAACACCTCCTACATGGGAACTAACCCGAAACTTGAGTTGAATTAACCATAGTAATGTTAACTTGCAATATTGCTGGGTTTATTAAAAGAGTTTAATTCACCTAGAACGTTGCAGTTAAATCCTCACCATAAATGTTATAATAGGATTAGACTTAGATAGATTGACTTAGCCAAATTAATCTAAGTTAAATAACCCTAAAATATGGTAGGACATTTAAGTGCGACTGAGATGCGTGTCGATGTATCAATCGATCTCTGCCCTTAGTTCATACTGTGAGAGTTCTATGGTTCGCTTACGTGTTGCCTTGGCGCAACCATCCCTTCGGAGGGCCCGACCATAGAATTCGGAACACCGTGAACTCCTGAAAGAGGATAAGGATTCTTAGGTTAATCACCAACAGTTGTCTTTCCCTTCGATAGCCTGTTGGTGTGTGTTTTTTAGTTCTGAAAGTGGGAGGATAAATATAAAAAACAAGATCGAGTTTTTACTCTCACGTTCCCCTAAGTTCAGACCGTGAGGTTCATGCTTGGCTTCGTGTCGCCTTAGGAGCGACCTCCCTTCGGAAAGTGTTTGCATGGATCAATAACAAGGTGAATGGGAAATATTTCTATAGTAAGTGGGAGCAAGACACGTGTCAATGTATCCCTCGGTCTCCACCCTTAGTTCGCACCATAAGAGTCCTATGGTCCGCCTGCGTGTTGCCCTGGCGCAACCATCCCTTCGGAGGGCCTGATCATAGGATTCAGAACACCGTGAACTCTTGAATAGGATAAGGTCACTTAGGCTAATCACCAACAGTTGTCTTTCCCTTCGGTAGCCTGTTGGTGCGTGCCTTTGAGATCTGAAAGTGGGAGGGTTACACTTACGGGGATGAGTTAAATGTGTTAACGAATCCCTTACCAAACAACAGTAACTAAACACTAACGAAATATGAGTTATTTTGGTGTTAGGGTTTGATTGAGATTGTCTCAATTCAGAGGAGGAATAGCTGACCACCCTTCGGTGGCTGTTGTTCTAAACCTCTGAAGTATCGTTGCAAAAACTAAATCAATAGTTTTCTAGGGTTTCTTTGATTGCTTGTGTGTTTTTGCTGAATTTGATTGGATAAGATGTAATGAGTTAGTGCGATAAATAGTCAAGTAATTTGTTTTTCCAGCAATTCAATAATGAATAATATGCATTGTCTTACGCCTATTTAATTAATAACGGTTATACAACAAAATTAAACGATTAATTTGTGGTAAATTATGTAAGATTAGTCTTAATAGAGAAATGCCCTCATACCCCAAATGTCTATTTCATTAAGAAGTGTTCCTAATGAATATGACATTAGACCTTGCTCAGCCTAAGAAGACTTATCCAAAGATAGTAAATTTGATTTACTAGTCTTGGAAGCATGATTTGTGGAGAATGGTGATTCTGCCTGAATACTTGATTCAAGGGTCACAATTCATGTTTGTTCTTTTTATTAAAAGGAATAAGTTCCTGGCAACAACTTGATGATGGTTATATAACTTTCAAACTTGAAACTAGAGAAGTTATCTTGGCTGTGACAGTGGAGAATGTTAAGTTATTTTTCTCAGTGGGTGGAAATACATATTATTGGATAATGTGTATGTCCTAAGATTAACAACAATTTGATTTTTGTATCTTATTTGCTGGAACAATGTTACTCTATACCTTTCTATGCTAACGCAGTTTTTCCATTTATAGAAAAGGGAGTTGACATTTGTTCAGCTGGACTTGAAAATAACTTACATGTTTTAAGACTAATCATGAGTAAGCAGTCAAGAACACCAAACTGTTTAAGACTGCTGCTACTCAATGTGATAAGAGGCAAAGGTTTTCTCCTAAAGAAAAATGCCTGCCTTTGGCACTCATGGTTAGACCATATTAATCTCAATTTGATTTGGAGATTGGTCAAGAGTGTATACTTCTAAGCAAGTTAGAAGATGACTCTCTGCTACATTATAGGTCATGCCTTAAAGGCAATATGACTAATAGATTCTTTTGCTTGAAAAGAATTATAGAGCCAAAGAGCCCTTGGAGCTTGTACATTTGTATTCTTGTGGTCCAATATGTAAAGAAGTGGGAGGGCATGAATAATTCATCTATATTATAGATAATTATTCAAGGTATGGGTATCTCAACCTAATGCAACTTAAGTCTAAAGCTCTTGAGAAATTCAAAGTGGTTTGAGACTGAAGTTGGAAACTTGTTAGGTGAGATGATAAAAGCACTTCGATCTGATTGAGGTGTAGAGTATGTGGGACTTGAGATTCCAAGACTATTAAATAGAACATGGAATTACATCCCAACTCTCAACCCCTAGAACACCTTAGGAGACCGCTGTATCAGATAGGAGAAATAGAACCTTACTGGATATGGTTTGATTCATTATGAGCTATGCTCACTTGCTTGACTCGTTTTGGGGTCATGCAGTGTTGACTGTTGTGTGTATTTTGAACAATGTTCTATCAAAAATGTTTCTGAAACATCTTTTGATTTGTGGATAAGGCGTAAAAGTGGTTTACGTTATTTTTGGAGACACAGTTCAAAAGTATGCCTATTCGTAGGCTGCCCCATTGAAACAAGAGATGTGGATACCCCTTCAATCCACAAGAGAATAAAGAATTTTTACCGACAAATGCTACATTCTCAGAAGAAGACCACATGAGGAATAATAAGCCACAAAGTAAGTTCGTTTGAAGTAAATTAACTGATGAAACTACAAAAATATCAACAAAAGTTGTTGATAAGTCAACAAAGGTTGTTGATGATGTTGGACCTTTAACAAGAGTTGTTGATAGGGTCAATACAACTGGTTAGTTACATCTATCTTAAGGGTTGAGAGTGCCTCGATGTAGTGGGAGGGTTGTTTTACAACCTGACTGTTACATGGGCTTAACTGAAGCCCAAATCTTCATACCTGATGATGAAATTGAGGATCCATTATCTTAAAGCAAGACAATGAATGATGTTAACTAGGACCAGTGGATTAAAGCCATGCACCTAGAAATGGAATCTATGTGTTTCAATTCTATCTGGGATCTTGTAGATCAACCTTTTGGGGTAAAACCTATAGGTTTCAAATGGATCTACAAGAGGAAATGAGACGTTGAAAGTGTCTACTTGTCTCAACCAGAAGGGTTCATTTAGCGAGGTCAAGAGAAAAAGGTTTTGCATGCTCAATCGATCCATTCATGGATTGAAATAAGCATCTTGATCTTGGAATAGAAGATTTGATACTGCGATCAAATCTTTTGGCCTTTAATCGAAACATTGATGAGCCTTGTGTCTACATGAAGATCGTCAATAGTTCAGTAGCTTACTTAGTGTTGCATATGATTGATGTCCTAGTCATTGGGAATGATGTAGGTTATCTTACTGATTAGTAAAAGGTACTAGTAGCTCATTTCCAAATGAAAATTTGGGAGAAGCTGAGTTTGTTCTTGGGACCCAAATTGGTAGGAACCGTAAGAACAAAAAACTAGCCTTGTCTCAAGTGTCTTATATCTACAAGATGTTAGTTAGATGTAAGATGCAGAATTTCAAAAAGGGTTCACTACCTTTTAGACATGGAATTCTTTTGTCTAAGAAACTGTTTCCTGAGACACCTCAAGAAGTTGAGGACATGAGATGAATGCCCTATGCAGTAGAGATTGTTAGTAAGTATATCCTTAAGCATCTGAGGAGCAAGGGGAACTATATGCTCGTGTATGGGACTGAGGATTTGATCCTTACAGGATACACTGACATGGATTTTAGAACTGATAAGGATTTGAGGAAATCTACATCAGCTTCCATGGTCAATCCTTACGAAGGAACTATAGTATCACATAGTTACAATCTTGGCCATATAGGTCGAAAATATAGCCGCTTGTGAAGAAGCGATAAAGACTGTAAGACTTAGGAAGTTCTTGATTGATTTGGAATGTATTCCAAATGTGAACTTGCCCATCACACTTTATAGTGATATAGTGGCGCTATGGCAAATTCAAAAGAACCTCGTAGCCCAAGACAAACAGACACATTGAATTGAATGGAATATTACTGATTCATTCACAAAGGCTCTCTTGGCTAAAGTGTATGAGGGTCATTTAGAAGGTTTAGGTCTACGAGTTATGTACAAAGATGAAATCTAGGACAAGTGGGAGAATTGTAAAGGATATAGTGATACCATTATGCAATGAGTATAGTGATGCCCTAGTTTATTGTATTTGTACATTGTATATGTTTTATACATGTATTTATACACCCGCTGCTGTATAGATTATTGTACATCCCTCTAAACTAGAGTTTTAGTTCAAATGGGAGTTTGTTGGGTTTTATGCCATAAAACTCGTAGATAGTGAATGTAAACAAATTGTATACTTGTTTCAATAAAGTGTTATTGAGTTTCTACAATAAAGTGTTATTTGAACCAAATCCAATAAACTAAGATCCAAGGTTGTTTGTATGTAACTTGAACTAGTATGTGGGGACATACAGGGATTGATGTTCAAGTAACAACCTAAAAGGTCTATAATACAAGGATAAGGTTGGGGTACCTTATCCTTTGTATTTGATACATACGTATTGATCCAAAGCGTCCATGTATTAGATATGCGAGCGGGGGTATCCTATGCAATGAGTTTGCATAAGACCAGACCATGAAATAGTAACCCACTGGATATAACACCGTTAACTAGTTAGGTTACTGTTTCAATAGGATGACGTAGGTAACTCAGTCATAATCCTGAGTGTGTCATGAACTCCTTCTCATGAGCGATTGTCCTTTGATTAGCATGGGTGAGAGTGGCCAATACACCGACTCAATATGCCTTCCTTTTTGGAGACAAGACCGAGTGGGAGGCTGGAGACATGACCACACAAGAAGGAATTCACTTCTTCCCACTTCTAGGAGAAGTAGATGAATGTTCCCTTAAGTGGTGACTCCGGGACTTGAACAAAGGGATCTCACCCTCTCACTGGCCCGAGAGGGACTTTCTGTTTATTGGTTGGACCATAAACCGATTGTTCATTAGAGGAACACTAATACTTAAAGAGACAGATGTAACACAAAGGTAAAACGGTAATTTGTCCCAACTGTGATTACGGACACTCGTGAAAGATTGACTTACCGGTATAGGTCTATATACGTGGACACATAAATGTTTTACAGTGAAAAGAGTTTAGCTATGGGTCTTTAGTGGAATGACCCATAGTTCATGAATATTGGTTAACTTGATTAATGAGTTTAATCAGTTAACCTCATATCATTGGAGCTTCTGATCTGTAGGTCCATTAGGTCCACCGTCTAGCTTTTAGGAACAATTATATCTTGAGAGAATTTGAATAGTTCAAATTCATATTGGGAATTAAGTTAATTGTATGAGATGCAAATTAATATAATGTATGGTAATACATTAAAATATAAAATCTAATTTGAGATTAAACTTTTTATTATGATAGAAATAAGTATTTGAAGAAGTTCAAATATTAATATGAATTTGATTCATATTAAATTTATAGGATATAAGAGAATTTGAAGGAGTTCAAATTTTAATATGAATTTGATTCATATTATAGAATTAATTAATTGAAGGCCTGGAATTAAATATATGATATTTAATTGGGTAATTAACTAATTAACTAATAGAAGGTCTGAAATTAAATATATGATATTTAATTGGTGATTAATTAATTATAGAATTAATTAATTGGAAGTTAATCAATTATGGAAATGATTAATCATTTATGAAAATGATTTAATCACTTATGGAAGTGATCAACCATTTCTGGAAAAGATTAATCAATTATGAAATTTATTAGTTAATGAATTGATTAATTATGAAAATGATTAAATCAGTTATGGAAATAATTGATATTTTATTCATGGTCTTTCTCCTATAAATAAAACACTAAACCTAGGGTTTAGGTACTACAACACAATGGCCACCATAAGGTCATTCTTGCCTCCCTCTCATATTCTCTCTACTCAAGAACTCTAGGGAGAATTTTCTCTTGAGAGTTTTTCCCATTCAAGATTAGGTAGTCCCACCACTACGTTCCAAATCTTAGAGTCATAGTGGGGAAGATCAAATTGGTGGTGTCCCAATTGTTGACGCAAATCAAGAAAAGCGTTCTTGATATTTCAGAGACGACAACGACGATATGTACGCTTGTCCTCTATTAGATTTAGATCTAATATTTTTGTATGCTTAGTCTTAATATAAATCTAGAATAGTTCTAAGTTTATTGCCAATGTATTGGTATTTTAGATTAAACAAAATTAACTACGAATTGGTCCCAATTACGCTTCCGCTTTACGAAATTACAGAATTCCAATCCCTTCAGTTTTTGTATAAGCAGGGCTCTCTTCTACTCATGGAATCCAAATATTTGAACCCCTCAGTAGTAGCTTAGCTCATAATTGAAGATAAAGTGCAAGACAATAAGTAAAAAGAACAACAAATGGAAAAGCAAATTGAATTCATATTGATTGAATGAATGGAGTACAAAACTTATAACTTACAATTGAAATAAAGGAAAACAGAAACTTAAGAATGCTAGAAACAGTAAACAAAAACAGAAAATAATAGACAGGACTTTATTAAGGATCTCTCCCTCTCTATCTAGCTTGCTCTTGCCTTTTTTCAAGGAGATACAAACTTTTCTCTTCTTCTTCTTTCGAATGGAAGAGCCAACAAAGGCTGATAGACCCGGAACTCAGAGTGGTTATAAGATGAGAAGAGAGAAAAATATAAAAATCTATCCTAAGGACGAAATTTTGAGCTCTCTTTGCTTCTTGCATCGTGGTCCCCTTTTATAGACCTTGGAAGGTGACGTTGGCTGCCAAAATAGTGTGAGAAGGCCTTGAAAGGTAAGAATCCACGATCCTCGGAGATTTGATACCAGATTGGAGATTTTTCAGACGATTCTGTGAAGATCCCATGAATCTCGATATTCTGTCGAAAAGTCTAGTTGCGGTCGCATATCGGGCGCATTTCTTTCTGTGTGTTGCTTTGACAATTCTTTCTTCAATTGAGGCTACTTTCCTTATATGGTTTACGGGTGCATTTTGATCGCATGGCCTACATCCTCAGGTCCAGATGCAAGCACAAATCTTCAACTTCACTTCTTTTGCTTCACTAACCTTTTATCTCCTCTTGCAGGCGCATCTTCCTCGCAAAGTCCTCTGCACAAAAACAATAACTTGGATAAATTCTTACAAAAATAATCTCTTTTTGTACACTTTAAGATTGAATTCTATATTTCTAAGATTTTCCTCATGATTCTACAACTTTTGCTGCATCAACTTGAAATGATAAGATTTTAAACACAAAGTCCTTGCTTTCCAAACAATAACCTAGGTTTTTAAGGCTAAATAATGCACATAAATGAGCATTATCACACCACCAAACTTAAGGCATTGCTTGTCCTCAAGCAATATCAACAAGATAATAGAATCAAGAAGGAAAAGATGTTCCTTTCATAGGTAAGTTTAGTTTGTGATTGTGCTTTTCAGGAAAGAACTCGACTCCTAATACTCTAAGTTAACAACAAGGTTTCTCTAACACTAGACCTTTGCTTACTCCTCTCAAGATAAAACATTTGCATGCATTCCCACCTCTAATTTCTTGTTGTTCCACCTAGCCTTCATTCCGAATACCCTATCTCTTTCACAAGCTTTCCTAACTCTCAAAAATTGGAAAAGAAAGTTTAACTCTCCTCCCCCAAACTTAAGTTGTTGCTAGGCTTATATATTTTTTTTTCAATTTTTTTTTTATAGGAGAGTCTCATAGTCATCTATAGCTTTGTTCCAACATACTAACACTTTGTGGTGAAAGTAGCTGACTATGAGCATAGCTCACCATTAAGACTGTAGCGCATGCTCACTTCCCAAACTAACCTTTCTTGCAGTGGAAATCATGGGTGTCACGACCGCCCCTGGTTACTTGGTTTATTCGAGAAGGAGGAGTATCTCCTAGCTTTTTCTATTTTTTTTAGCACTAGCAAAAGGCAACATTACATAATTCACAGAGAGAGTTAAAAAAAACAAAACTGCCCCCCCCCCCCCCCCCTTCCAAACTTAAACTAGTCAATGTCCTCATTGACTAAACATGAAGAACATAGTAGGAGAGACTAACAAGGATTGACATGCTAAGATCAAGTCTAAACTTCCTAGCGTTGGTAGTCAAAGCCTAAGGTAGGTGAGTTTGGACTTGAATGTGTTATGGAGAGAAAATTTTATTCAGGCTTCATGCTTTGAAAAACTTGAGGTTACTAAAGTATTTAAAGAACCGAGAGGGCTTTAGTTATCATCATTAAGGGCGTTCAAAAACAAACAAACCAACGAAGCACACTTCTCTTTTGAAAATCTTTTAGAATACTTTTGAAGAGAGATTTTTTTTTTTTTTAGAAATTTTCTGAAACAAAACTTAAAAACAAAATAAACAAATGAACAAAAACAACCAATCTAGAAATATAAAATGCAAGAAAGAAAAATAATCTAAACTAAACCAAACAAAGCAAAACAAAAATAAAAGAAAGCAATAAAGGATAGTTTAGCCCAACATCTTATCACCTGAAAAGAATAATCAATAAAAGAATAGAGAAGGTAAACAGAAAACTCCCTAGACGTTGGAAGGGCCTGCTGCATCGCCTTTGGTTGGGTCCTGGTTTATTTCAGGGAATGGTGGTAGGTAGTCATCGAGATCCTACACCACACTTTCCAAGATACTTCTGACAATTCCATATTGAGAATTAGCATAGGCCATGTAGTCCCTAAACTGGCTCCTCATTCGCTCCAGGTCTCTCCTCAAAGCCACCAAGTTGTTTTTAGGTTGCAGCCAAGACACTGGAGGTTGCTGCTGATTTGCGACCGCATCTAGTAGATTTTTCGATGTGTTTGCGGTCGCATCTTCTTCTACATCAGTGGCTTCTTCTGGAGACTTTGATGCTTGAGTCTTCTTCTCTGGAGAAGTAACCTTTAGCTTGGAATTGACTATGAGCTTCTTGATCAAGCTCAGATCAATTGATGTCTTGGTTACTTCTTTTTCTTTTTTCTCTTTTGGCTATATTCTTGCAAGCCTACACAACTTGGTTATCAAAGTTGGGAAGAACAATCTTCCCATATTCTTGTGTCCACAATAGAGGATCTCTGTCCATATAATCCGTCCCAGATTTAGATCCAACCCCTTGTGCATGCTATACAACAACATGACACGCTCCTGAGATATGGTGGTGTCATGTGTGGTTGGCATGATCTTGTTTTTGATCACATAAAGCCAGACCGCTGCCTCTGGCTTTAAGACTCCAGATAATAGAGTCCTGAATCCGTTCTTGGACTCTTTCCACTGTTGGGTTTTATGCCCTCAAACTCGTAGATAGTGAATGTAACAGTTGACCGAATATTAATGAAATAATATTGATGTATTTTTCCATTAAGTATTATTAGTTATATTATGTTTGTATTTGCCTAAAATAACCCTGATCCAATAAACTAGACATCCTAGGATGTAGTATGAATCTTGAACGGTATGTAGAGACATATGGGGATCACTGTTCAAGAAACAACCTAAAAGGTCTATAATATAGGGATAAGACTGGGTGCCTTATCCCGGTGACACTATCGATACGACCCACTTTGTATTTGATACAAACGCTATGATCTAACGCGTTCATGTAGGAGTCATGCGAGTGGGGGTATCTTATGCAATGAGTTTGCATAAGATCGGACCGGGAAATAGTAACCACTAGTTATAACACCATTAACTAGTTAGGTTTCTATTTCACTGGGACGAACTAGACAACTTAGTCTTAATCCTAAGTTGATTATGGGCTCCTGCTTATTATGGATTGTCCTTTGATTTGTATGGGTGAGAGTGACCAATACGCCGACTCAATAAGCCTGCCATTTTGGGGACAAGATCGAGTGGGGAGTTGGGAACATAATCATACAAGATGGAATTTACTCCTTCCCGACTTTAGAAAAGCAGATGGGTGTTCCCTTAGGTGGTGACTCCGAGTCTTGAACAAAGGTTCCTACCCTCTTAATGGCACGAGAGGGTTTTCTGTTTGATGGTTGGACCACAAACATGTTATTCATTAGAGGAGAACTGGTACTTATGGAAATAGAAGTAACCCATGGGTAAAACGGTAATTTGACCCAGCTGGAGTTACAGACACTCGTGAAGGACTAACTAGTCGTTATTGGTCTATATCCATGGACACAAAAAATATGTGTGCAGGGAGAAGAGTGCAACTGTGAATCTTTAGTGGAATGAACACACAATTAATGAATATTGATTAATTTGGTTAATGAGTTTGACCAATTAATCTCACATCGTTGGAGCTTCTGATCTGCAGGTCCATTAGGTCCCACTGGTAGCTCATAAAGTAATTTGAGGCAACTAAGTAATAAATGTAAATTGAAAGTGTTCAATTTACTAAGGGAAACAATATAATATATATTGATATATTATTATGAGAGAAATAAATATTTGAAGAAATTTCAAATATTAATATGAATTTGATTCATATTAAACTTATAGGAATTTGAAAGAGTTCAAATATGAATTAATTAATTTAAGGACTAAAAATTAATTTGGGCAATTAATTAATTCAAGGCCGAAAATTAAATATGTGATATTTAATTGGTGATTAATTAATTGAAGAGTTAATTAATTGAAATTAATCACTTATGGAAGTGATTAATCCTTTATGGAAATGATCTAATCACTTATGGAAGTAATTAGTCATTTGTGGAAAAGATTAATCAATTATGGAATTGATTGATCATGGATTAATTAAATATGGAATAGATTAAATCAGTTATGGAAATAATTGATTTAATGTGAATATTTTATTCATGGCCTTTCTCCTATAGATAGAACACTAGACCTAATGGTTTGGTAGCCCTCTTGCTCTTAGAATGACAAGACAAGACTCTTACATTCTCTCTAGCCTCCCTCTTAGAGAAAGACTCCCACCAGCCAATAGCCTCCTAGGCTTAGAGATATACCGGTGTAACCTCTTTGGTTATTGTGTTCTTGAGAAGTAAATTCCAGAGACGATCTTCAAAGGGACTGCTGCGTTTTCATCCGTTAGAAGCATCGTTGGCGAAAAAATGGTCAAGTCTACAACGAAGGTTTGCAACGGTTTTCTAATCTCTCTTTGAAAAGCATGTAAATAAAAGAATTTTATTTTTTCTGTTTTTCAAGCATGTTTAAACCAATTTACAACAGCTTTAAAGTGTGTTTAAAGTATCGTTTTTTCCTTTTCGTATTGGTATTTTAATGTTAATTAATATACGGTGAGAGGTCCTCTCCATGTGCTTTCCGCTGCTTCGAGGCTTTCATCCCCTTCAGCCGCTTCACTCCTTTGGTTCTACAATGGCCACGTTGCCAGCTGGACATCTGAGGGATGACAATAGGAAAGTCTGATTGATTTGCCTTGTCGAGACTCCACCACTAGGCCATGCAGGAGCATTGTCGTCTGCATCTCTTCCCCTATTTGAGCATAAAATTCATGTACCAGTGGGATAGAAGCTGCCTTCGGCTCCTTGCACAGTTGATTGCAGCCATACTAGTGCGTTGTTAGCTGAATGAATAGATGTGAGATAATAAACATAAACTCAGCTAACCCTAGTGCAAGTATACACCGTCGTACGGAGTAATAAAAAACCTTAGAAGTATTCCAAGGGTATCGATCCCACGAGGACTAACTGGAAATTCAGATTTGAAGAAGAAACTACTCAACTTGATTGCTTAAAAATATAGGTAACCAAAGAAAATAAAATTAATTGATTGGATTTTTGAAAAGATAAATAAAATAAGCAAATAAATAAAAGAATAACAATAAGAAATAAACAAGGTATTCAACATGGATTCATCCCCAAGGTAATAACTTTAATCATGCAATATTTAATCTTAAGCCTATTCAATGCATTGGGTCAGATTTAACTTCTATTTGGCCTTGATCCCAAGAACCGTTAGAAGGCTAAGATAGTACCGTTATGCACATTTCTGTGACTCGACTCTGACATAGATAATTCACGAATGCAACCTATAACCCTATAGTCGATATAGGGTGCCTTAGGCAGCTTGCCCTATACCGCCGAACAATCTCTTTCAAGCTTTTTCTCCTATATCACTTTTATAAGAACTGATATCGTCTGTCCCTTTCGAGATCAATCCCCGACAACGGCGCCAAAAACTTGATGTGGACTTTTCCTACCGCAAGCGCACGGGTCAAGTAATAATATAGTGAATGTAATTCGAATGTCGTCCTCTGGATTGGATTTTTAAGCAAATCAAGTATTGTAAATTTTCTTGCCCAATTTTATTTAGGGATCAAAAAGTGATGATTGAATAATAAAAAAACTAAATAAAAACACGTAGAAAGTGTGGAATTTCAATTGGGGAAACTACTTAGGGAATTGATTTCACCGATTTAGTTTAGGATTGATTTTAAGGAGTAAGTTATTATGCACAATGAAATTATGAGCCAAAGACCCTTTAATCACAACTACCTCTCCCGAGTATAATTGATTCTCATGCAAATCAACCAACTTGATATCCCTATCTAAGTTTATTAATCATGCAAGGCAATGAGATATTTTAACCAATTCTAAAGTTAATCTAAAACCGTCACGAATTAGAAACTAAACTTTAGTCATGCAATCTTGAGTAAGTCTAAATCAAATCCCCTCTCCCGAGCTAGATTCGAAACTTAAATCATTCAACTAATGACCAATTAATTGAAAGCATTAAATCAAGATTACAAACATAATAACATTGCACAACTTAACCATAAATCAATCCATAAACACAATCAACTACATCAATCCCTAAGCTTACAAGTTTAGCTACTCATGATTAAACTTACAAGCTCAACTAAACATGTAAAAGCCATAAAAATCTAACTAAAGTGAGGGAAAAAGAATTAAACTCGTTGTAGGCCGAGACCGAACGTCCCCGTCACGATCCCCACGAACAATGGGTTGATTTCCGAAATTTCCCCTTTGCTTCAGCCTTGAATTCCTCTGATTTTGCTTTGTTTACGGCTCCAAGAAATCCCCAAAATTGGTTCCCCAAAAACCTAGCTGAAAAGAACTATTTATTCTGAAATTTCATCGTAGCGTCGAGACGCTGCCTCTAAACACGCGCGTTCTGGAAAGGAAATTACGGGAGCGTCGAGACGCTAAGGTCGTAGCGTCTCGACGCTGTGACGATTTCACGCCTATCCGAATAAGGAATGCTAGCGTCGAGACGCCTAAGGGCTAACGTCTCGACGCTAGTCACCTTTTGACCAAATTTTGACTTTTTTCCCTTTTGATTCTTTTCTTTCATTTGCATCTTTTCGCGTCCCGAGCACCTGATTAACTCCACTGTTACATTTTAGCTCCAATCAACCTTTTCCTACAAAATAAACATTAAAGCACAATAAAATGGCCCAAAAATCATAAAAGACTAGCTAAATTAAATAATTAAAGATAGCTAGCTATGCTCGCTATCAGAGATCAAACTCACATAGCATGCAAAGGCTAAGTGATCAAGTTAAACTCAACAAGATTAGAATGATAATCATCAAAGAATGAGATGCATTGAACAGAAACTTAAGCAAATAAAACACTTTCAAGCCATTAAACCATAAGGGAATTCACCACATTGAACCCCTCAACGGAATTTAGCTACTCATGGTGAGATGAAGTGCAAATGAATACATTTTCATTGAAATAAGAATGTAAAGAATACAGAATAATGAAAAGTATCAAAAGCTGGAAATAATGGAGATAGCTAAATATTATGAGTTTTCTATTTACTCAATCTTTCTAGAGTTCGCTAAGACACTCAAGTCTCTCACTTTTACAAGATGGGAATTGGTGCAACTCTCTACGAACCACAAGGTTTGATGTCTAACTCTGTCTCGGGTTAGAATTTGGTCATCTAAGAAGGACCTCGGGCATCCCTACTCATTGGCGTCGAGCCAGGGTTCTGTCACCACCCTTTTCTTCGAAGTGAGTTCTGCTTGAATTTGACTTCGAATTCTGATCTTATATAGTGTAGAAATTAGTTGAGGAGCTGCGAAATAGGTGTTGGAAGGTTGCCCAATCAGTTTCGGGGTCAAAACAACCGGTTAGGTGCGAAAAAGACTCGTCAACAACGACCCACAGATGACTCGGAATGATCTCGTTTTTTCCAAAAATACGGTCGCATTTCATTTTGCCTTCCCAGAAATGAGGTTGCATTTCTGGGCAGATTCTAGCATTTCCGTTGTTTTCCTACACAACAACAAACTTAGTCAAATTCTCTTAAAATTAAGTCTTTTTAAGCACAAATGAGTACAATTTGACAAAAGTGAATCTCAACACCCTAACTTATCAACTTTAACATATTTTGAGCTCGGGAACAGTAAAAATTGATCTAAACATGCAATATTTGACCAAGAAATGAGCTAAATATAAGGGTAAAATAGGTATATTTTTGACCCTTATCATACCCCCAAACTTAACTCATTGCTTGTCCTCAAGCAATTGCCAACCAAAATGTTAGAGATCAACTTTTTAATTGCCAATTAGAACGTAAGAGCTCAATATTAATTCAAACCAAAACGTTAGAGTTCATGTATAGTAATCAATCATGGTACTAATATCAACTTTTAATTTCAACTCAAGTGACATGGAATCAAGTAAACATGTTTTTCAAGATCGTTTTCTAAAAAGTTTGCCTTTCAGGAGAGGGTTCTACTCTAGTGCCAGTCACAACGTCTGAGTTTCCTAGGCATGAAGATTTCTATTGTTCTTTTTCAAAGCAAAACTCTCTCTAATCCTGATAGCGAGCATAGCTAGCTATTTTTCCTTAATTAATTTAGCTAGTCTTTTATGATTTATTGGCCATTTTATTGCACTTAAATGTTTATTTTGTAGGAAATTGTTGATTGGAGCCTAAGCGTGATATTGGAGTTAATCGGGTGTTCGGGACGTGAAAAGATGCAAAAGAACCGAAGAGAATCAAAGAAGAAGAAGTCAAATTAAAGTCAACCGCAGACCAGCGTCTCGACGCTGCCTTTCCTTATGTCATTAGGCACGAACAGGTCACAGCGTCTCTAGCGTATCGACGTTGTGTATTTTTCCATTCCAGATTTTGCGATAAGGCGACAGCGTCGAGACGCTGTCTCCTCTGCGTCTCGACGCTACGAAAAAAAATCAGCCTATTTATAATTTTCGATTAGGGCTGATTGGGGGACTTCTTTTTGACATCTTGGGACCGTAAAACAGAGCAAAAACAGAGTTTTTGGAGCTGAATAAAGGGGAGCAAAGTGGAAATCAACCTATTGTTCGTGGGGATCGTGACGGGGACGTTCGGTCTCGGCCTACATAGAGTTTAATTCTTCTTTCCCTTACTTTAGTTAGTGTTTATGGTTGTTTTAGATCGTAGCTATATTGTAACGCATTGTATGATTATCTAGGTCTTTACTCTTAGGGATTGATGTAGCCGTTGGGGCACTCTATGGATTGATGTTATGGTTTTATTGTTATTGATTCATTTATGCATAATGTATGTTTAATGCTTTCGATTCACTGGCCATGAATTGAATGTTGTTTGTGCTTAAATCTAACTCGGGAGAGAGGATTTAGCTTAGAAATCATTATGCATAACTAGGATTTAGCTAGAAATCGGGAGATAATAGTTAATTCTAGAAATTGCTAAAAAGGGTATCCTTAATGCCTTGCATGTTTAATGAATTTAGATAGGGATATCGGGTTCATTGCATGTGGGAGAATCATGTATGCTCGTGAGAGATATGTGTGATTTTTGTTTCCCAAGATTTATGAATCATAGCATGTTGATAATCCATTAATTAATTCATCGTCCCAATCGGTGAAATCACATCCCTAAGACCATTGTTCCCATTAGTTTGTCACATCTTTTTGCTTTACATTGTGTTTGATTTAATTTCATTCTCACTTTATTTGGTTCCCTAAATAAAATTGGGTAAGACTATTTTCGGTAATTAAGATTGATTAGAAACCAATCCAGAGGACGACATTCGAATATCACATTCACTATATTATTACTTGACACGTACACTTGCGGTAAACAATTTGCACATCAAATCCATCCTAACCAATGTGCTTAAACTACCGAACTTCTACTCATAGAGCCTAGTGTAGTCCTTTTTAGTTAAGAAAAACAATCTTGAGGAAAACATGAGCATACATGAGTTACTAGACCTTTTTCTATCTCCCCCAAACTTATTTGACTGCTGGTGCTCTTTTTATTCAACTTCTTTTTCTCCCAAGAGCATCCTTGCTGTCATCTTTACCTTCGTTCTAGCTTATCGACACTTTGTGGTGAAGATATCTAGCTTCAAGCAAAGTTCACAAGCTCGGAACGATACTCACTTCCCTAGGTAAACCTTTCATTCAGTGGCAAACCATGGGTGTCATGAATGCCCCTGGTTACTCAGTAAACCCTAGGAAGGAGGAGTAATTCTCAGTTTATTTTTTCTTTTTTCTTTTTTTTTTAAAGTATACTGAACACATACTCTTTTTCCAGCAGTACAAATTTACAAAAATATTTACATAATCAAGCATAAAGCACCCCCTCAAACTTAAAGGTAGACAATGTCCTCATTGGCTTTGTTTTTGAGGCATGGGCTTAATATGAGGCTTTTTGTTTTCAAAACATCAAGGCTAAACTCTCCTAGAGTGTTAGAAAGGTTAAACACGAGGAAGTTTAGACTCTAAGAAAATGTTGTAAAGAAAAAGACTAATGAAAAGCCTATGACTAGAAAACAATTCAGTTGTGACGGTGACACTTTTGAGATAGAACAAAACTCTAGTTATCATCATCAAAGGCTTAAAAGAAAACTCCTTTGAAAACATGTTTTTCTTCCAAAACATTTTAAATCAATTTTTCTTAAAGTTGATTTTTTCTTCCAAAAAGTTCATAGGTAAAGCTAAAAAACAGCAAGGAGATTTTTTCAAGAAAAGATTTAAAACCCAAGTTTTTCTAATCTAAACTATCAACAAGCTATCTAAACTACCCTATGATCAAAACTATTAACAAATTAAACAACTAACGTAATCAAAACAACAACTAAGCAACTAAAAACAGAATTTAAAACATGCTAAAACTAAAAAAATAGCAAGCAACAAAAATAGTATTATGTACAAAATAACAAGTAAAAATGGGTCAGAAAACTCCCCTAGTCCTCACCTGAGGAGCTCTCCTTCTCTTCATCATCTTCTTCATCATTCACTTCATCCTCTTCATCAGAATCCTCATCCTCCTTAGGCAGCAGCGATCGAGGGAAATCGGGAAAGACTGGAGCAATACTCGGGGCGATAGAGAGGTAGAACTCTCTAATGGCTTCATCCCGCTCCTTTGCGTATGCCCAATATGTTCTCAGGTTGTCCCTGAGTTGATCTATCTGGCGGTAGGCAATAGCTAGGGCTTCCGATGACGGTGAGGGCCTTGTAAAAGAAGTGTGTTGGGATGGAGAAGCCACATTCGGCCCTGAAGGTGGAGTGACCTGAGATGTGGAGGCTTTATCGTTCCTCTGGATAATGTTCTGTTGGAGCTTCCCGATCAAGGACAGGTCAATGATTGGCTTGAAGAAATGACGCTTCTCGTCCATGCCTGGAACGATCTTCACCCTTTGACAGAGTTGGGTGATGAGTGATCCAAAGAAAAACTTTCCTGCTTTCTTTCTTCCACAGGCTATGATCTCCTCATTTATTATGCTCCCCACATTGATCTCCAACCCCTTCATAATGCAGTAGAGGAGCATCACTCTATCTACTGAAATCGTGCTATCGTGGGTGGTTGGCATCAAACGGTTTTTGATGAAGTGAAGCCAAACTGCCGATTCTGGCTTTAAGTCGCTTGGCACTAGGGAGTTCACTTTCGTCTGTGATTCTTTCCATTGGACTCCCTTGTTGGCCACAAGTTTTAATGCCTCTTTCATCTGCTTGGCCTAGGGGTTCCTTATCACATCATTCCCTCTCGGATGTTGATGTGGACTTTTCCTAACCGCAAGCGCACGGGTCAAGTAATAATATAGTGAATAGTAAATTCGAATGTCGTCCTCTGGATTGGATTTTTAAGCAAATCAAGTATTACGAATTATCTTGCCCAATTTTATTTAGGGATCAAAAAGTGATGAATATGTGATGATAAAAACAAATCAAAGCAAGTAAAAAGAATGGAAATTCAATTGGGAAAACTACATAGGGAATTGATTTCGCCGATTTCGTTTAGGATTGATTTTAAAGAATAAGTTATTATGCACAATGAAATTATGAGCCAAAGACCCTTTAATCAAAACTACCTCTCCCGAGTATAATTGATTCTCAAGCACATTAACCAACTTGATATCCCTATCTAAGTTTATTAACATGCAAGGCAATGAGATCTTTTAACCAATTCTAAAGATAATCTAAAACCGTCAAGAATTAGAAAGTAAACTTTATTCATGCAATCTTGAGCAAGTCTAGATCAAATCCCCTCTCCCGAGCTAGATTTGAAACTTAAATCATCCAACTAATGGCCAATTAATTGAAAGCATTAAATCAAGATTACAAACACAATAACATTGCACAACTTAAACCATAAATCAATCCATAAACTTAATCAACTACATCAATCCCTAAGCTACAAGTTTAGCTACTCATGAATGAAAATACAATCTCAACTAAACATGTGAAAGCCATAAATCTAACTAAAGAAAGAAAAGGGAAAAGAAAACTCAATGTAGGCCGAGTCGCGACGTCCCCGTCACGATCCCCACGAACAATGGGTTGATTTCCAAGTTCCTCCTTTGTTTGCAGCTCCAAAAGTCCTCTGTTCTGCCCTGTTTACGGCTCCAAAAGGTCCCAAATCGAACTCCTCTAAAACCTAGCCGAAGTGAAGCTTTTATTCTGATTTTTCGTCTTAGCGTCGAGACGCTGTCAAGACAGCGTCGCGACGCTGCCTCTTATACGCGCGTTCTGAATAAGGAAAAACGGTAGCGTCGGGACGCTTCCTATCATAGCGTCTCGACGCTGTGAGCTTTACGCGCCTAATCTGATATGGAATGTGAGCGTCGAGACGCTCAAGAGTTAGCGTCTCGACGCTAGCCTGCTGTTGACCGAGATTTGACTTTTTTCCACTTTTACTCTTTTCATTCCTTTACATCTTTTCACGCCCCGAGCATCCGATTAACTCTAATATGGCATTGTAGCTCCAATCAACCATTTCCTACAAAATAAACATTAAAGCACAATAAAATGGCCCAAAAATCATAAAAGACTAGCTAAATTAAATAAGTAAAGATAGCTAGCTATGCTCGCTATCAAATACCCCCAAACTTAAGCTTTTGCTAGTCCTCGAGCAAACTAGAAATCAAACATACAATGGAAGAATGGATGCAACAATCATAACTCAATTCTCAAGGCTCAAAAGTCAATAACCAAGCAAGCAAGAGATATGCACATAAGGACCAATGAGGGAGACAAATTAAAATTTTTCCAAAATTAACTTGCATAAGCGAGATCTATCTCAACAAGATCAGACTCTACTAGCCCTGGATTGGATTATTAAACTCTCAGCTCATCTTCCCTCTACACTGGCACTAAGGTTTTACTAATGAGTTAATGCAACAAATTAGTTTGTTTATCTCTATACTTAGGTGCTTATAATTAACAATCAAATTAAGCATGTATATGTGGCACTAGCTTTCACACACCCATTGCAGGGACCCTTAACCTGAGATTTCTCTGGTTGGCCTAACTGATCACAACAGGGGTAGCTCTTTTTGCCTAAACTTTATTAACCATTGCATATTGTGCACAAGCCATGGCATAATAATTTTCTTTTCAACAGTAACAACAAGAATGATTTTTCTTTATGAGCATAAATAGAATATATTCTTTTCTTTTCTCCTAAGCAAGATTAAACATGCTAATTTGCAAAAAATTAACTTTTTAGCTCTACCTTACACCTATCGAGGTGACAACAAGCATATGAACCTAATAATTCGCTCCTAAGCATTCAAATCCAAATCTAGCCAAGATAAATACTCTACTCATGCAAGCCATCTCCTAGATAAATTTTAAAAAGTCTCCCTTTTTGGGCACTTATGCTTAGATCTCATCACAAGCTTGAAAATTGACAAGAAAGCCTATCCTAGGACATCATAATCATGCAAAAGTAGCATCCAGAAAACAACCATATGCATAATTCAAAGAAAGCTCAAAACTATATCCCGAACTCAGATGCTCAAGGGCTCCACAAACATGCTAATCCACCCCCAAACTTAAAGTATGCATTGACCTCAATGTATAACGAAAATAAAGCATAAACAAGCATGAGAACAATAAACGAATGAAAGGAGTGAATAATACTGGCCTGGAATGATGATGAATTCTTGCTTGAGAGCTTTGAATCTTGAAAGCTTGAAAGCAAAGGAGAGGAAGAAAACAAGACCTACAAAACAAAAACAAACAATAAATCAAAAACAAAAAGAAAACACACTAACTTACTTGGGTTGCCTCCCATAAGCGCTTGTTTAACGTCATTAGCTCGACGTGTTGCACGTGCTTCAAGGAGGCTTTTGTTCTGTGAATCCAACAGAGGTGCTCTTTCTTGCACCTTTCCTGTAGCCCATGTAAAACACTTCATCTTTAGAGTCTTCAACTGCTTTAAAGATTTCTTTTTCGTTCTTGACTCTAATAGTGAGCTCCTTGCGCTCAATATCTACAATCGCTCGCCCAGTAGCGAGGAATGGTCGTCCTAATATGACAGGCATTGAAGGATTTTCTATCATGTCCATAACATACAAGTCAATAGGGAGGAAAAATCTACCTACTCTGATTAACACATTCTCTACAATACCAACTGGTCTCACCACAGATTGATCAGCCAATTGGAGCTTTACAGGAGTAGACTTAATCTCACCTATGTCTAACTTCTTACACAAGGACAATGGGATAATATTAATGCTAGCACCTAAATCACATAATGATCTGAAAGAGTAAGTACCAAAACTACAAGGAACAAAAAAACTCCCTGGATCTGCTACTTTTTCAGGTACTTTCTGTTGTACTCTGGTGCTGCATGTGGAAGCAAGATAAACAGTGTCAACTTTCTTTTCTTTTCGCTTCTTCGCTAACCACTCCTTCATAAACCTGTTGTATTGGGGCATCTCTAATGCCTCTGCAAAAGGAATATTAATATTCAGATTCATAAAAGCATTCATAAATTTATCAAACTGAACCTGATTATTCTTTTTCTTCTTTTTCTTTTTCTTTTCCTTGGGAACCATCAGTGTGGGAGAAGGAATAGGAGGCTCAAGGTTAGGCTGTTCAGCCTCATCAGATGATGTGTCCTCCTCAGCTTCCCCTGTAGGCGTTTCATAGTCCTCAGATTCAGGTTCCTCTTCAGATTCCTCCCGGTGTACAGTGATTGCCTTACAGTACTCCATCTGAGGTTTCTCTTGTTCAGCTGGGGCCTTACCTTTATTCATGGTGCTTACAACATTCACCAACTGTCCCAGCTGAGTCTCAATGTTCTTTATGGCTGCACTGTGGCCATTCACCGTGGTGTTGATAGCAATGACTGCCTCCTCTAATTTGGTTGTCCTGTTACTAGACTCTGCAATGAAAGCTCCAACAAGATCTTCTAACTTTTTGTTATCTTGAGTTTGAGGGGCAAAACCAGGAGGATTAAGAACATTCTTGGTATTAGCATAAGAGAAATGTTCATGGTTCCTATTGTTAGGGTGATAATGTGTAGGTGTAGAACTATTATTATATCCCCTAGAATTAAAATTTGATACATACTGAACCTGCTCAATAGTCTCCTCCTGAGGTCTCGATGCTAAAGCAGCATCTGATTCAATTGACTGTGCACTCCCTGTACCTGAAAATTTCATAAAAGCATTGGCAAGGGAAGTCATCTGAGCCTGGAGTGCACTTACTTTATCAACCTCAAACACTCCAGCAGCAATCTTTTTAGGTGTAGACCGCTCAGATGGCCACTGATAGCTGTTGCTGGCCATATCCTCTAAAAGTGTGCGAGCGTTTTCTACGGTCTTGGACAACAGAGTCCCACCTGCAGCTGCATCAACAATCGTTTTTGTACTAGGAGTTAAACCATTATAAAACAACTGTACCTGAAGCCAATCGGGGTAACCATGCTGAGGACACTTCCTCAGTAGCTCTTTGAATCGCTCCCAAGCTTCGAATAGCTGCTCATCATATTGTTGTTGGAATGTCCCAATCTCGGTCCTCAGCTTGACCGTCTTTGCAGGAGGGAAAAATTTCTTTAAAAAGGCCTGGACCAAAGCATCCCAAGTGGTGATGCTCCCAAGGGTAATAGACTGCAACCAATCACGTGCTTTATCCTGCAAGGAAAAGGGAAATAAACGTAAGCGAATAGAATCCTCAGAGACACCATTAATCTTTACCGTCCCACAAATATCCAAGAATGATTTAAGATGAGAATTTGGATCCTCGGTGGGTGATCCTCTGTATGCACAGTCTCGAGCCATCTGAATGAGGCCGGTCTTCAGCTCAAAGTTGTTGGCACTAATCGGTGCATAGACAATCCCCGACTGTTGCCCCTGAAACACAGGCTGAAAATAATCTCTAATAGGCCTAGGCTCCTCAGGTGGATTTTGGTCAGCCATTTGAACAATTTCTCTATTCTCCCTTCGAAGCCTATGAATTGTTCTTTCTATCTCGGGATCAAATGGTATCACTTCTCTACTACTACGCATGCAAAATTAAAATACCTTAACAAGAAAAACCAAATATGGAAATAAATAAAGAAAAGGAAACAACTAAACCAAATATGGAAATATAATCAAGAAAAAGGAAACAAACTAACCTAATATGGAATGCAAAAATAAATATGACAAAATGCAAATAAGGAGACTAACCTAGAAAAGGAAAAATAAGAACAAATAAGGAAAAGATTACACAACAAAAAGAAAACTAACCTAGAAAATCAAATATGGAAAGAAAAACAAATAAGGAAAAAATGCAACAAACCTAAAAAAAATAACAATACACCCTAAATTAAGATCAAGCAATTTTTTCACAATATCAATTTAACTAAATGTGCCAATCCCCGGCAACGGCGCCAAAAACTTGATGTGAACTTTTCCTAACTGCAAGCGCACGGGTCAAGTAATAATATAGTGAATAGTAAATTCGAATGTCGTCCTCTGGATTGGATTTTTAAGCAAATCAAGTATTACGAATTATCTTGCCCAATTTTATTTAGGGATCAAAAAGTGATGAATATGTGATGATAAAAACAAATCAAAGCAAGTAAAAAGAATGGAAATTCAATTGGGAAAACTACTTAGGGAATTGATTTCGCCGATTTCGTTTAGGATTGATTTTAAAGAATAAGTTATTATGCACAATGAAATTATGAGCCAAAGACCCTTTAATCACAACTACCTCTCCCGAGTATAATTGATTCTCAAGCACATTAACCAACTTGATATCCCTATCTAAGTTTATTAACATGCAAGGCAATGAGATCTTTTAACCAATTCTAAAGATAATCTAAAACCGTCAAGAATTAGAAAGTAAACTTTATTCATGCAATCTTGAGCAAGTCTAGATCAAATCCCCTCTCCCGAGCTAGATTCGAAACTTAAATCATCCAACTAATGGCCAATTAATTGAAAGCATTAAATCAAGATTACAAACACAATAACATTGCACAACTTAAACCATAAATCAATCCATAAAATTAATCAACTACATCAATCCCTAAGCTACAAGTTTAGCTACTCATGAATGAAAATACAATCTCAACTAAACATGTGAAAGCCATAAATCTAACTAAAGAAAGAAAAGGGAAAAGAAAACTCAATGTAGGCCGAGTCCCGACGTCCCCGTCACGATCCCCACGAACAATGGGTTGATTTCCAAGTTCCTCCTTTGTTTGCAGCTCCAAAAGTCCTCTGTTCTGCCCTGTTTACGGCTCCAAAAGGTCCCAAATCGAACTCCTCTAAAACCTAGCCGAAGTGAAGCTTTTATTCTGATTTTTCGTCTTAGCGTCGAGACGCTGTCAAGACAGCGTCGCGACGCTGCCTCTTATACGCGCGTTCTGAATAAGGAAAAACGGTAGCGTCGGGACGCTTCCTATCATAGCGTCTCGACGCTGTGAGCTTTACGCGCCTAATCTGATATGGAATGTGAGCGTCGAGACGCTCAAGAGTTAGCGTCTCGACGCTAGCCTGCTGTTGACCGAGATTTGACTTTTTTCCACTTTTACTCTTTTCATTCCTTTACATCTTTTCACGCCCCGAGCATCCGATTAACTCTAATATGGCATTGTAGCTCCAATCAACCATTTCCTACAAAATAAACATTAAAGCACAATAAAATGGCCCAAAAATCATAAAAGACTAGCTAAATTAAATAAGTAAAGATAGCTAGCTATGCTCGCTATCAAATACCCCCAAACTTAAGCTTTTGCTAGTCCTCGAGCAAACTAGAAATCAAACATACAATGGAAGAATGGATGCAACAATCATAACTCAATTCTCAAGGCTCAAAAGTCAATAACCAAGCAAGCAAGAGATATGCACATAAGGACCAATGAGGGAGACAAATTAAAATTTTTCCAAAATTAACTTGCATAAGCGAGATCTATCTCAACAAGATCAGACTCTACTAGCCCTGGATTGGATTATTAAACTCTCAGCTCACCTTCCCTCTACACTGGCACTAAGGTTTTACTAATGAGTTAATGCAACAAATTAGTTTGTTTATCTCTATACTTAGGTGCTTATAATTAACAATCAAATTAAGCATGTATATGTGGCACTAGCTTTCACACACCCATTGCAGGGACCCTTAACCTGAGATTTCTCTGGTTGGCCTAACTGATCACAACAGGGGTAGCTCTTTTTGCCTAAACTTTATTAACCATTGCATATTGTGCACAAGCCATGGCATAATAATTTTCTTTTCAACAGTAACAACAAGAATGATTTTTCTTTATGAGCATAAATAGCATATATTCTTTTCTTTTCTCCTAAGCAAGATTAAACATGCTAATTTGCAAAAAAATAACTCTTTAGCTCTACCTTACACCTATCGAGGTGACAACAAGCATATGAACCTAATAATTCGCTCCTAAGCATTCAAATCCAAATCTAGCCAAGATAAATACTCTACTCATGCAAGCCATCTCCTAGATAAATTTTAAAAAGTCTCCCTTTTTGGGCACTTATGCTTAGATCTCATCACAAGCTTGAAAATTGACAAGAAAGCCTATCCTAGGACATCATAATCATGGAAAAGTAGCATCCAGAAAACAACCATATGCATAATTCAAAGAAAGCTCAAAACTATAGCCCGAACTCAGATGCTCAAGGGCTCCACAAACATGCTAATCCACCCCCAAACTTAAAGTATGCATTGTCCTCAATGTATAACGAAAATAAAGCATAAACAAGCATGAGAACAATAAACGAATGAAAGGAGTGAATAATACTGGCCTTGGGTTTAGCAGGTGAGACAGTATTAGGAACTGCAGGAGAAGCGTCCATGGACCTTGTCCTCGGCCTCTTGGCAAAAATAGGATCATTCTTGTTCTTTGTCCTCCTTTCAACCTTTATCTCTCCTTTTCTCTTTCTCCTCAACACTGCAGAGATAGAAACTTGGTCATCATCCAACTCCTTTATCTCTGAATCAAATTCAGTTTCAGAGTCAGTGAAGGTCTCGACCTCTTTGTCTTCCTTTTCTTCTTTGTCCCTCTTCTCTCCTGAAGAGGTGCTGCCAGCTGCTGGTGGGTATTCGTGAATAGAGGTTTAAAAACTTCTTCAGCTGGCTGATCAATGGTGGCCTCGGCTAGGCCTTCTTCAGAATGCGGCCCCGATACGGTCGCATACTGGGCTTCATCTACTTGCTCTTTTTCTTTTTCTTTTTCTAAATTTTCTTCTCTTGGCCCCTGTTGGGCCTCTTCTTCTACCCTCCGTTGCAGCAATTCAGCTTCACTTTGAGCCTTGTGGAGGGGCTCAAATGCTGCAAGGAAGTCTTCAGCTTCCTTTCTTCTTTTTTCATCTTCTTTCAATTCTTCTCTTCTCTTTTTTCTCTTCCTCAAGGAGTTGCAAGTCAATTGCTGCCCTCTTGAGGCTTTCACCTATTCTTTCCTCTTCTTCAGCTAATCTAGCCCTCTTGGCCTCTTTCCTTTCCTCTTCTCTTTTCCTTTCCTCTCCCCTCTCTTCATCATCTCTTCTCTTTGCAAAATCATCTTCCTCCATCATTTGTTGGTTTTCCATCTCTCTCTCAGCTTCAACCTCCTTCAAAGCTTATTGTTCAACCTTATACCCTTCAACAATCACAAGAGCCTTTGCCACGACTTGGCGGATTATATCTTCGAACACATCTAGAGGCATTCTTGCGGTTTTAAGGGGCTCAATTTTTAGTGGCTTTTTGGGTACAACCTTCTTTGGACTCCTCTTCCTTACACTGTAAGTCACGAACGATTTGGTCCTACAAGATGAAGAGGGGTTAGTTGAAGGTTCAAAAACTTTACCCGTTGAAGTTCCTTTTTATCGAGAGCTTCCAACTGCCTTGGTGGCTTCTTCTTCATCTTGCCGATTTCCTTCTTCTTCAAGAGCAACACGTCTTTGAGCTCCCATCC
Organism: Luffa acutangula; assembly: GCA_036850905.1. Lineage (NCBI taxonomy): Eukaryota > Viridiplantae > Streptophyta > Magnoliopsida > Cucurbitales > Cucurbitaceae > Luffa > Luffa acutangula. The sequence goes on from CM072099.1 coordinate 35,014,338, forward strand.
TGATCATCGCAAACCACTCCCACGAGCGTTTTCTAAACTGTTGAGTGGAGGGTTTTTGGGTGTGGCGGATGACAGTGGCGCGGGTGAACCTCCTCGATGAAGACAAACTCGGATTCTCCCTCGACGTGGCCGACATTGCCGAAGAAAATGGAGTTTGAGCATTGGGTTCTGGATTCACGATCGCCGACGAGAATCCCGTGGGTCTCGTCTTTCGTGTGCCGTGCATGAGCGTTCTGGGGTTCTCTTCTTGCCGTTGCTCACTTGCTTCAGCTCCGTGGGTGGTTGGATTACTTTGGGATCGAGTAATCTTGCATAATGATGATGGCTTTTGCGTGTTCTTCATCTTCTTGAATGTGGGTTTTTCGATTTCAAGATGAGAGAATATGGAGAGTTGAGGGTTTGACTTGAATGCAAAAGAGTTGAGTGGTTGGTGAAGAGGAAAAGAACATAAGTCAACTATTTATACTTTTCCAATTAGGTCATGTGCTAGTCAAAAATTTCGTGACTTCCCTCTTATTTCTGAAAAATGCGGTTGCATTCTCAAATACACTGCGAAGAAATGCGATCGCATTTCACCCAGTTTTTCTGCCTTGTCTATTTTTTTTCTTACTTTTCATTTTTCGTTCGCTTTTTCTTCTTTGCTAAAACACTAATAAACATGTTAGAAAGTTCACATGCTTACTCATGATTTATTATTATTTTTCCTTTTTAAGAGAAATTAAGTCAAGATGTTTTGATCAATTCAACTTCCAGGTAAGTCCCCAGGTAGAGGTGTTCCCTACGGTCAGCTTAAATACCTCAGCCTAGTCAGGACTTTCCTTAGACAAAGTTCCATCTTGATCAAAAATTGTTTATTCTAAACAAACTTACAATTTTTCCAATTTTTCTACTTTTTTTTTATATTTTTTTCTTGAAAAATAGATAGGATACAAAATAACATGGACTTTTTAAACTCCTAGGTAAATCCCCAGGAAAAGGTGTTCCCAATGGTCAGCTTAAGTTCCTTTTCCTAGAATGAGTTTCTACTCTTGTCCAGATATTTTGGAGTCCTTGTCTAGGTTATTATTTATAGACCAAGATAATATACAAAAATTAATCTTTTAAGGTGTAAAAGTCATACCAGGTCAATCATGAAGACATGGGCTTCTTCATCCTCAAAGCCTTTCTCCCAATATGGTTTGATCCTTTGTCTTTTCATGGGTTGACTGATTTCTTCAACTTCAATCTTTTTCCCACCTTTTACTTCTGAATCTTCATCTCCAAGTATATCCTCCAAAGTTTCTCTTTTCATTATTTCCTACAAAGTAGACCAGGAGAGTTCATCAATTTCATCAATCATAGAACATTCCTCGAAATCTCCAGGGTACTTCATTGCATTCATCACGTTAAATGTGACTTGCCCTCATGGTCAATTCTCCTTTCTTCACATCAATTAAGGTTCTGCCAGTGGCTAGGAACGGTCATCCTAAGATGATTGGCACGTCTTTGTCAGCTTCACAATCTAAAATGATAAAATATGCAGGGAAAACAAACTTATCAACCTTGACCAATACGTCTTCAATCTTTCCAATAGGATGTGTAAGTGATCGGTCTGCCAACTGTAAGGTTACAGTTGTTGGTCGCGCTTCTCCTATCCCTAACTGTTTAAAAACTGAGTATGACATTAAATTAATGCTCGCTCCTAAGTCGCACAGAGCTCTGCCTACATCTCTGCCTCCGATGGAGCATGGAATGATGAAGCTTCCTGGGTCTTTGAGCTTGGGAGGGATCTCATTCTTGACCAGTGCACTGGAACATTCCGTGAGTGCAACCATTTCGTACTCTCCCAACCTTCTCTTCTTTGATAGGAAATCTTTCAGGAACTTCACATAGGTAGGCATTTGTTCAAGTGCTTCCACTTATGGTATATTGATGTGTAACTGCCTTAATACATCTAAAAACTTCTTGAACTATACATCTTGCGAGGCATGTTTGAATCTCTGAGGATATGGAGGAGGTGGTCATTCCCCTATTTTTTCTCTAACTTTGATTTTTCTTCTTTTTCTACCAAGGCTTCAGGCTCCTTGGTCTTTTCTACTTTCTCTTCTTTATTCTGTATAGTATCTGAGATAATGTCTGACTTCTTTTCAAAAATCTTTTCTTGAGCTTCAACTGGGATCTCTACTTCTTGACTTACTGGATACTTTGGGTCATCGTATTCTATTCCACTTCTTAAGGTCACTGCCTTACGTTGTTCCTTTCCTTCTCTGTGAGGGATCTCGGTTTTTCTAGGCAACGTCCCCTATGGTCGGTTCTTAATCTTCTGAGCAATTTGTCCAAGTTGAACTTCCAAATTCCTAACTGCAGCATCGTTTCTTGCCATGTACTCCTTCATAAGAGTCTCTAGATTTGACTCTTGACTCTGCACTGGAATCTATTGGAAGTTTTTCTGCGGCTGTTGTTGTGTAGGAGGTTTCCCAAATTGGTTTGCATTGGAATTACTTGACCCGACTTGTCCTCCCCAAGAGAAGTTCGGATTTTGTCTCCAACCTGGGTTGTACGTGGCCGAATAAGGGTTTCATCTATTCTGGCTCTGGTACCTGTTGACCTACATAAAAGACAGATGAAGGGTTTAGTGGGTAATTATCAGCGATGTGTTCCTCACCACAGATCTCACAACAAAGAGAAGATATAGCATTGGCAGGGGCTATGTTGGCTTGATTGTTCATGGTCATGCCCATCATCATGCTATGGATAGCCTTGATCTGGGCTTGCGTCGAAGAGTTAGCCTCCGTTTCCACTGCTTTTACTGGATTCTTTAAGATTGTAGTTGGCTCAGTCTCTCCCCAATGGCGATTGTTGGTGGCTATGGTGTCTAAGATAGCATGCGCCTCATTAGCAGACTTCTTCAGAAAAGATCCGTTTGCAGATGCGTTTACTAGTGCCTTCGAAGCTTGATCTAATCCACTATAAAAATGCTCCAAGATAATTCAAGCAGGCAATCCATGGTGTGGACACTTCCGAACCAGCCTTTGAAATCTTTCCCAAGCTGCATTCAAAGGTTCATTATAAGATTGCCTGAAAACAATGATTTCAGCTCTGTACTTGGCATATTTATTTGAAAGAAAAAACTTATCTAAGAATTTCTCAGCCAAATCATTCCAATAGGTGATGGAGTTTGGAGGGAATGAATCCAGCCAAGATTCAGCATCTCCCTGTAAAGAAAATGGAAAAAGTTTTAGCTTCAAAGTATCTTCCGGCACTCCTGTGACTTTAAAAGAATTGCAAACTCTCAAAAATAGCTTAATGTGTTTGTGTGGATCTTCATTTGGAAGTCCAGAGAATTGCCCCCTTGTATTCAACATCTGGAACATCACTGGTTTAAGTTCAAGCTGTGGAGCATCAATCAGTGGCTCCAAAATACCTGGATTTAAGTCTGGAAAACTAGTAAAGCGTAGTCCCTTATTGCTCTATTGCGATCTTCAACAATGTAGATTGGATTTTCTTGTTGTGGCACCGGTGGAACTGGAGGAACTCTCCCACCATTTTGTTCCCTTCCACGATTCTATGGATCAACTCCAGGAGGTTCCATTGGAAACTCTTGAATGTAAGAGGCTTCTTCTAGACGTTCCTGTGTGCTCAACTCTTGTTGTTCCTTTTTCTTTCGACTTTGTTCCTTCCTTCGACAACGAAAGGTTCTTTCTATCTACGGATCAATGTCAAGGAGTGGACACCCCTTGTTCAGCCACTAACTCCAACCTGCAAGAGCAAAACAAATGCAAATCAAAGTCAAATCCATTAGAGACAGAAATGCATTCGCAATCTGATCGCAATTTCAAAAACAAATTCTGGTTTCACTTTTGGTCCCTGACAATGACGCCAAAAACTTGGTGCGTCGTTAGCTGAATTAATAGATGTGAGATAAAAAAGATGAACTCAGCTAACCCTAGTGCAAGAATACACCGTCGCACGTAGTAATAAAAAACCTTAGAAGTATTCCAAGGGTATCGATCCCATGAGGACTAACTGGAAATTCAGATTTGAAGAAGAAACTGCTCAACTTGACTGCTTAAAAATATAGGTAACCAAAGAAAATAAGATTGATTGATTGGATTTTCGAAAAGATAAATAAAATAAGCAAATAAATAAAAAAATAACAATAAGAAATAAACGAGGTATTCAACATGGATTCATCCCTAAGGGAATAACTTTAATCATGCAATATTTAATCTTAAGCCTATTCAATGCATTGGGTCAGATTTAACTTCTATTTGGCCTTGCTCCCAAGAACCGTTAGAAGGCTAAGCGAGTACCGTTATGCACATTTCTGTGACTCGACTCCGACATATATAATTCACGAATGCAACCTATAACCCTATAGTCGATATAGGGTGCCTTAGGCAGCTTGCCCTATACTGCCGAACAATCTCTTTCGAGCTTTTTCTCCTATATCACCTTTATGAGAACTGATATCGTCTGTCCCTTTCGAGATCAAACTCACATAGCATGCAAAGTCTAAGTGATCAAGTTAAACTCAACAAGATTAGAATGATAATCAATAAAGAATGACATGCATTGAACAGAAATATAAGCAAATAAAACACTTTCAAGCCATTAAACCAGAAGGGAATTCACCACATTGAACCCCTCAACGGAATTTAGTACTCATGGTGAGATAAAGTGAAAATGAATACAATTTCATTGAAATAAGAATGTAAAGAATACAGAATAATGAAAAGTATCAAAAGCTGGAAATAATGGAGATAACTAAATATTATGGGTTTTCTATTTACTCAATCCTTCTAGAGTTCGCTAAGACACTCCACTCTCTCGCTTTTACAAGTGGGAATGGGTGAAAATCCCTGAAAACCTTAAGGTTTGATGTCTAACTCAGGTTAGAATTTAGTCATCTAAGAAGGACATCGGGCATCCCTACTCATAGGCGTCAACTAGGGTTCTGTCACCACCCTCTTCTTCCAAATGAGTTATGCTTGAATTTGACTTCGAATCTCGAGCTTATATAGTGTAGAAAATGGTTGAGGAGCTGTGAAATAGGTGTTGGAAGGTAGCCCAGTTAGTTTCGGGGTCAAAACAACCGGTTAGGTGCGAAGAAGACTCGTCAACAACGACTCACAGATGACTCAGAATGGTCTCGGTTTTTCTAGAAATGCGGTCGCATTTCATTTATCCTACCTAGAAATGCGGACGCATTTCTGGGCAGATTCCAACATTTCCTCTATTTTCTTGCACAACAACAAACTTAGTCAAATTCTCTTAAAATTAAGTTTTTTAAGCACAAATGAGTACAATTTGACAAAAGTGAATCTCAACACCCTAACTTATCAACTTTAACATATTTTGAGCTCGGGAACAGTAAAATTGATCTAAACATGCAATATTTGACCAAGAAATGAGCTAAATATAAGGGTAAAATAGGTATATTTTTTACCCTTATCACATACCTACGTAGAATGTTTTTCAATGAATGCTGGGAGAGGTCCCGACTTAGTGGAGAATGCCTTCTCACACAACAAAACTCGTTTCTTCATAATGGCCAGACTGAAGGGGATAAAAGCCCCCACGCAGCGGAAGCGCATCGATTGGACTTTACGCCGTATATTAATTAACATTAAAATACCGTTACAAAAAACTCAAATAAACTTTAAACATACTTTAAAGTTGCTGTAAATAGCTATAAACATGCTTGAAAATTAAATCTAATTTATTTTCATGCTTTTCTAAAGAATAGAGAAAAAATCGTCACAAACCTTCGTTGTAGACTTGACCGTTCTTCGCCAACGACGCTCCAACGGACAAAACGTAGCAGCCCTCTTGTCTTTTAATCGCTGGAAATTTCTTCTTGAATGACACAATCACCACAGAGGTTACACCGGTATGTCTCTAAGTCTAGGAGGCAAAAGACTTGTGGGAGTCTTTCTTTAAGAGGGAGGCTAGAGAGAATTCTAGGTCTTGTCTTATGAGTCTAAGAGCAAGAGGAGAGTGTACTGAACCAATTAGGTCTAGTGTTCTATTTATAGAAGAGAGGCCATGAATAAAATATTCAATTAAATCAATCTTTTCCAAAACTGATTCAATCTTATTCCTTATTTAATCAATCCATGATCAATCAATCCCATAATTGATTAATCTTTTCCTTAAATGACTAATTACTTCCATAAGTGATTAGATCATTTTCATAAGTGATTAATCACTTCCTTAAGTGATTAATTATTTCCATAATTGATTAATTCTCGGTTAATGAATTCTTTAATTAATTAACCATCAATTAAATATCACATATTTAATTTCCGACCTTGAATTAATTAATTTGCCCAAATAGATTTTAGGCCTTAAAATTAATTAGTTCATTATTTGAACTCTTTCAAACTTCCGAAAATTTAATGTGACTCAAATTTATATTAATATTTGAATTTCTTCAAATATTAATTTCTCTCATGATAATATATCAATATATATTATATTGTTTCCCTTAGTAAATTGAACATTTTCAATTTATATTTATTACTTAGTTGCCTCAAATTACTTTATCAGCTACCAGTGGGACCTAATGGACCCGCAGATCAGAAGCTCCAACGATATGAGATTAATTGGTCAAACTCATTAGCAAAATTAATCAATATTCGTTAACTATGTGTACATTCCACTATAGACTCACAGTTGCACTCTTCTCACTGCAGACATATTTTCTGTGTCCACGGATATAGACCAATATCGACTAGTTAGTCCTTTACGAGTGTCCGTAACACCAGTTGGATAAAATTACCATTTTACCCCTGGGTTACTTCTATTTCCTTAAGTACCAGTTCTCCTCTAATGAACAACCTGTTTGTGGTCCAACCATCAAACAAAAAACCCTCTCGTGCCATTGAGAGGGTAGGGCCCTTTGTTCAAGACTCAGAGTCACCACTTAAGGGAACACTCATTCGTTTCCCTAAAGTCGGGAAGAAGTGAATTCCATCTTGTACGAGTATGTTCCCAGCTCCCCATTCGGTCTTGTTACCAAAATGGTAGGCTTATTGAGTCGGCGTATTGGCCACTCTCACCCATCCAAATCAAAGGACAATCTCTCATGAGCAGGAGTCCATAATCAACTCAGGATTAAGACTAAGTTGTCTAGGTCGTCCTAGTGAAATAGAAAACCAAATAGTTAACGTTGTTATAACCAGTGGTTACTATTTCGCGGTCCGATCTTATGCAAACTCATTGCATAGGATACCCCCACTCGCATGTCTCCTACACGAACGCGTTGGATCGTAGCGTCTGTATCAAATACAAAGTGGGTCATATCCATAGTGTCACCAGGATAAGGCACCCAGTCTTATCCCTATACTATAGACCCTTTAGGCTGTTTCTTGAACAATGATCCCATATGTCGCTACATATAGTTCAAGACTCATATTACATCCTAGGATGTCTAGTTTATTGAATTAGGGTTATTTTTAGGCAAAGAAAAATATAAAATAACTAATAACATTTAATGGAAAAATATATCAATATTATTTCATTAATATCCGGTCAACGGTTACATTCACTATTTACGAGTTTTAGGGCATAAAACCCAACACAGACGAGCCTGAGTGTCTAGATGGGTTTCCACTTGAACTTCCACTCTTGGCTATTTGGTTGGGTCTTCTTTGGCTGAGGAATGGACGGTTCCCTCCTTACAGGTGGTAGTGGCGATGGTGTCTTGGCTTAGGGAGCACATAAGTCGCTCCCTTAGTGCTTGGCCTCCTCAGGGAAATGTTTGTTCTTTTCTTCTTCTTAGCCTTCCCTTCGGCCTCACTATCAGTTCCTTCTCTGCCTCTCTTGGACATTTGGTCCCTAGAAATCTCTTGGACCTCATCTTCATCAGTTGGAGCTTGCTGCTTCTTCCTTTGCTCATGCTCGAATAGGTCCTCGAACATTGCCTCATTATTGTGCTCGAACAGACCCTCGAGAACATTTTCTTCCTCCTTTGGTGGTGGTGGGATTTGCACATTAGATTGCACCTTAGGAACTGGTGGAATATCTGGTTCTCACTCTATGTGCGCCACGTTTGCGACCGCAAACTCCCTTATACAAGCTGTAGATTGGCCCTTCGAAGTGGGCACAATCTGCTCTTCTTCCTCTTTCTCAATGGTGTCCACTAAGTTTTTTAAACAAGAAGCTACAGAATCCAGACAGCTTGTTCTTCTTCTTCTCTCTGTTTCTTCTTGGCCTCTTTCTTCCTTCTTCTTTCTTCAACCTTAATTTAAACTTTGATCTAAGCGGCCTTGACTTTTGCTAGCCATATTGTGTTGGCTACCACTTGATTCCAATCCCATCGTGTTGATCTTTTGCCTCTAAGCTTGGATGGATCCGTAGCTGAAGTAGAAGTCTGAACATGCATTTGTGCCCCAGATGCAGGCGCATCTTTTCTGTTTTGCACCTCAGGAACTAGTAGTTTGTATTCTACTTCGGCTATGTTTGCGGTCGCAATTTCAGGTCAATATGCTGATAGATTCTCAGGTTGTTCCACATTTGCAGCCGCAACCTTGATGCATGGCTCAGCTCCGTCCTTCCTCTTCCTTCTGAAGTACTTCACTCCCACTTTCTTTTTTGCTTCTTCCCTTTCCTTAATTCTCACTGCTTTCGGTTTAAAGACCAAGGGCGTTCCTTTCTCTACCTCTTCTTCGGCTTCCATGGCAGCGCCCTCGATGGCTTGACGAATTTTCTCAGTGGCTCTCCTCAGGTCTTGTTCCCACTCTCTTGAGCACATTCCTGCTCGAAGTGATGGTCGAGGAGGCTTACCTTGAGTTTTCGATCGAGTCGAAGCTAAATGAGTAGAATGTTGCACTCTAGATTTGCGTGAAGGAGGAGGGGGCTTTGAAACAGCCTTCAACCTCTTAGAGGGAGAACCTGAAGATGATTTTCGTGTAGAATGGGGTTCTTCGACTGAGAAGCAGAATGAGGCTTCATCTTTTGTTGATTTTCTTTGTGGGTCTGTGACAGAAGGGACTGTCGGGGATTTTTGAGTGGAATGGGTGTGAGCTCTGGTGGCGATGGTGGTCGGAATGGTTGGTCGGAGAAAGTGTGGGGCTTGGTGGGTGCTTTTGGGCGAGAGAGACATTGGAGAAGTTCAAAGGATAATTGACCTAAGTCAATTCCTCCGCTATTTATACGTTTCGAACTTCCCTTAAATGATTTGACAATTTTGAATGACGTCACTCTCGCCTTCTTATATTCTTGGAATTGCGCCCGCAAATGCGGCGCAAATCACCATTTGAAAATTTTATTTTAATTTTAGTTAAGAAAAACATGCATTCATAAACCGAAAACAGAGTTTGAAGAACCAACCTTTTAGGAGCTCGAATTCGTTCGGTTTGTTGGATAGTTCTGAACATGAATACGTCTAGGACAACTACCATGGTCTTTCCCGCTATCCTCCGACCTTAGAACGAGTTGTGGAACTCAAATTGGTGTTGAATTTAAGGGTTAAAGCTCAAGAACTCAAAGGAAAAAGAGGGAGTTTTGGAGATTCTGTTTTTTGAGAGGATTTCAGCTTGAATCATGCTAAAATTCCAGCAAACTGCACATGCTTCTCTCAAGAGAGATGTAACATACATTTATATCAAAGAAGGAGAATGGATAGGTGTTTTTTAGGTGTCTTTGTGTGGGTTAATTAGCATCCATGTAATAACCCACCACCTCTTGAATTTCATGTAATATGAAATTCAATTTTACTTAATTTTAATTTAAAAATAAATTCAGATAATTCACTTAAAAATAAAATAAAATAAAAATAAATAAATAAACATTTTATTTATTATTTAATATAATATCCTATATTAAATATAAGGGAAAAATACACTTTTGGTCCCTGAAGTTTGGGTTAAGTGACACTTTGGTCCCTGAGTTTTCAAACTCAACAAAAATACCCCTGAGGTTTGAGATAATGAGCACTTTGGTCCCTGCCGTCAAATTTTCTGTTAAATTTTAACGGTTGCTGGCGTGACACTATTATTTTAATTTAAAAAATTATTTTTAAAATTTTTAAAATAAAAAAATTAAAATAATAATATTTTATTATTATTATTATTTACTTTTTTCTATTTCTCTCTCTTATTCTTCTTCTTCTTCAACCTTCTTCCTCTCATCTCAACCTTTTCTTCTTCCCTTCTTCTTCCCTTCTTCTTCAGCAGGTCGCCGGCGGCTTTTTTTTTTCTCTTCTTTTCTTCTTCTCTTTTCGTTCTTCTCCAACTTTGCTCAACATCCTCAGTGACAATGGTCGAATGATACTACCTGAAGAACAAAGACCCAAACCGCTGCGTTTCAGCCTTCAAATCGAGATTCAAACCCATTGTTTCTGCCCTCTGTACTAAAGACCCACAACAACAGGCTGAAAACCGCGTTTCGGCCGTCGTCGCCGTTTCGAAGGCCCTCCTCCCGTTTCCACGCCACCGACCAAGAGAGAGACCCACGCCACTGACCGAGAGAGAGACGATCGACGGGGAGGGGAGAGAAAAAAAACAAATATGGGGAAAATTCTCTACGGCTTGTTCGAGCTTTTGAGTTTTCGTCTGCCATTGCCGTCGCACGCGCGTTTCTATGGGTCAGATCTTGACGGCATCGCATGCCCAGCAGCAGCTCAAAGAGGAAAATGGAGAAGAAAACTCGAAGAAAACGAGGTTGGCTAGCTCGCCATCGCCTCGCACGTGGGTTTGTGTGGGACTGACGAACTTCAAATCTCGCCCAGATCTGAAATCGATTCGAAGGGGGATCTCGTAGAGGCACACGACGCAGCTCTCCGGCGGATCCATAAGCTCGGAAAACGTCACGACGGGTAGAGTCTCACAGAGAACAGCGGCGAGGAGAGAATCGAGGTCCATCAACGGCAGTTCCGAGCTTGGTTTTTAGAAAAGAAAAAGAAAAGAAAAAGAAGGGAAAGGAGAAGGAAGAAAAGAAAGAAAAAAAATGAGGAAGAAAAAATAATTCCAACATCGGCGGCTAGTCGTCGGCGGTGGTCGGCGGGAGCGGTGGCCGGCGGAGGTGGTCACCGGCGTGGTTGGGATAAAGAAGACGAAGAAGAAAATAGATGAAGATGAGAGTAGGGAGAAATTAAAATTATATAATAAATAATAATATTTTTAATAATTTAATATACTTTTATTTTAAAAATTAAAATATTATTATTTTAATATTTTTTTATTAAAAAAAGTTTTAAAATAATTTTTTAATTAAAATAATAGTGCCACGTCAGCAAGCGTTAAAATTTAACAGAAAAGTTGACGGTAGGGACCAAAGTGCTCCTTATCTCAAACCTCAGGGGTATTTTTGTTGAGTTTGAAAACTCAGGAACCATAGTGTAACTTAACCCAAACCTCAGGGACCAAAAGTGTATTTTTCCCTAAATATAATTAGCACCAATCCCAAATTCCCTCAATCCCAGTTAATTAAATATGAATCCTTATTCAATTTCAAACCATAATATGTGTCCAATACATATTAACAATATTTAAATCCTATTTAAATGTTTCCAACTCTCTCCATATTTTATAGTTTAATTCGTAATTAAACTTTAACGTTAAATTTATGGAACATAATTTAACGATAACTCCCTATAATGAATTTAAACGTTTCAAATTCTTCATCACATTTATTCTAAGGTTTATTGCGTATGAGCTAGCAGGGGGACCCAATAGACCTATAGATCATCGGCTCCAACGATCCAAGATTAACCAGCTGAACTCTTTTAACCTAGTTAACCAACATTCGTTAACTACCCGGACACTCCACTATAGCCCGATAGTTGAACTCCCCTCACTGTAGATATATTTCTGTCCACCCGATATAACCATGATTAGTAAGTTGACCCTTCACAGGTTGTTCGTAACTAGAGTTGGGTCAAACATTCGTTTTACCCCTGAAGTTACATCTTGTTCCTTAAGTCTCCACTGAGTCCCTAATGAATAATTGGTTTGTGGTCCGACCACTAAACCTAATACCTCTTGGGCCAATGAGAGGGCGAGATCCCTTTGTTCACGTTCCAGAGTCAGTACTTAAGGGAACAACCTCTCTACTATCTCTAATTCGGGTAGGAGTGAATTCCGTCTTGCAGGAATATGTCTCCAACTATCATCTGGTCTTATCCCTAAAATGGTAGGCTTATTGAGTCGGCGATGATGAGCCACCACACCTATGAAAATAAAAGGATAATCCCGAATAAACAAGAGTTCATAGTTAGCTCAAGATTAAGATCGTATGAAATAGTTAGTCTTGTTAGTAAACGGCGTTATAAAGCAAGAGTGACTTATTTCTCGGTCCTAGTCTTATGCAAACTCATTTGCATAGGACGCCTCCACTCGTATATCTCTACATGAACGATTCAGGATCACATCGTTTGCACTATACACAAAGTGGGCCACGTCACATAGTGTTACCAGGATAAGGTACCCAACCTTATCCCTATACTATAGACCATTTAGGCTATTACTAGAACTTGATCCACTTTTATGTCACTACATAAAGTTCAAGTATTCATATAATATAACCATGGATGTTTAGTGTATTGGATTTGGGTTATTCAACGTGCAATTCACTTATTTAATAACTTAACTAAACGAAACCTCAATAACGACTTTATCGAACAATTATATTACTATTTGTTTCATTCACTATCTACGAGTTTTAGGGCACCAATCCCAATAGCTGCAATTGCGACTGCAAAGGCATTGCAATCTTCATTTGAGTCTGACCATTAAATCCGGTTGGTCCTCCCTACTTAACGAACCAGGTTGCATTTGATATACTTGCATTTTTTCCTCCCCAAGATAAGTTAGGGTGTTGTCTCCATCCTAGATAATATGTGTTCGTATAAGGGTTTATTCTATTCTGCGCACCAACAAAACACACTAAAGCTGGATTTGAGGACAATCTTCAAATGAGTGTTCTTCATTGCAAGTAGTGCACATGGGGGTTGAAACTTGGCTCATGACTGCAACTTGAACTTGATTTCCTAAGGATAAGCCCGAATAAACACGGATTTCCTAAGGATAAGACCGAATAAACAGGGATCACCCCAACTATCTACCCGTTCCTATTCCTGATGTCGCTACGGGTTTGCGACACGGAGCGACCAACTTTGTTCCCAAGAGGAGGAAAATGGAGTCGCCACCAATCTTGATTTATAGGGTGTGACTGGACACCCAAAAATATGCTAAAATGGTCTGCAAATAAAAGATTTAAGGTTCGGGGGTCTTTTGTGTATGAGGAAGGTATTAGCACCCCACAACGCTCGTTCGAAGAACGAAATTTTATTTTTCTTGTGTTATTTAAGGAAATTGGCCATTGTAAATATTAAAGGAGATTTTTTTTATTGATTTTTAAATATCCCATATTTTACTTCTCATTATTCTTTAAATAAATAATGAGGAATAATTATAGGTGGCATAAAGCCATTCAAAATTTGTATGAATTTAATTTGGCATCCCAAATTTAAATTCATACCACCTCAAGAATATTAAGAAAGTCAACATCTTGATTTCCTAATTTCCGTCATAGGAAAGTTTGTTTTTTTTTTAAACGTTTGGTTTATTAATTTTGGAAAAAATGTATGAGTAAAGAATATTTTTTTGATGAAAACTCTTGATTAATTTTATTTTTTAAGCAAATGACATTTTTATGGAAAATAGTTTTGGATTGATTTATTATTTTGAAATTAAAGTTTATGAAACAATTTTAGCCAAAAAACTTTTAATACATTCCTTTTAAAGAAAATGCCTTTTATGAAATATGCTTCTTTGGAAAAAAAGTTTTAAAAGAAATATATGAAGAATTTTTATTTATGCTTTATATGGAAATTAAGAAATATTAAAATCAAATCCCGGCATCCCGAGATTTTATTTTTTTCCTCAAGAAACTCAAATATCGGCATCCCGAGAATTTAAGATTCCATCGTTGGAAGATTTTTTTTTTTGGAAATATTTAATTACGAAAAGAAATATAGAGGAATATATATTGAATACAATATCATAACATAGTGAAATAAAATAAAATAAAATTAGCAATATATAATTGAGAGAAAATGTTTAAAAGGGAAGAAAAGTACCATATTCAAGAATTAAAAGTTCATTACATTCATTTGCTTTAAAGGAAACATATTGAAATCAAATCTCGGCATTCCAAGACATTGATTTCTTACCTCAAGAAAACTCAACATTGACATTCCAAAAATTGAGATTCCGTCGTTGGAGATTCCTTTATTTTGTAATAAACAACATAATCATGGTTTTATAAAGTAAGGATCTAACATATTAATTCAATGAGACTAGATGGCAAAATTATAAAAATTATAATACAAGTTCCAATTGCAACTAAAAATAACAATTTAAACATAAACACATAACAACAACTCTAAGGTTTAACTAAACAAAATGAACATGATAAAAATGGGATTGAAACATGCATGCAATTGTTAAATGTAACCTAAAGAATACTCACATAATTTCTTAGATGCTAAAAAAATACATTAACAACGCAAAGGAAACGATAAAAAAAAAAAATAAATTAAACTTTATAAAAAGTATGGAAAAATTAACCTCATGAAAAGAAAGAGAACTATTGGAGAAAAAATTGAAAACAAAAGTAAAAAGGAACCTACAAAAAAAAAAATGTACTTGATGAAGTGGCAATGTGAAATTGAGAGGGAGATAAAATGTGAAGAGGCTAGAAAAAGGGAAAAAAAGAATCTATGTGGGAGAAAGAAGTTAGGTGGGAAAGAGGGAAAAATGTATCTATGGTTTTTAGGGAGAGAGATTTGGAGAGTCTATTTTTGGCCCAAGGAAAAACGTGTAGAGGTCTTCCAAGACTCTAAAAAATCGTGAAATGCAAGAATGAGAGGCCTCCCTATTTATAGTCAATTCCAACCACCACAAATTAGGAAGGTGATCAAATAAAATTAAATTAAAAAAATAAAAATCTAATAAAAATAAAAAAGGAATCAAATTTTTACCTCCCATATTTAGAACATTTTAATTGCCAATCAATCATCTAAGGAAACAAAATATTTTGATTAATCAATCTAGCCAAATAAACCTAATATTTGATTTGACAAATTAATTAATTAAAATAAAATATTTGACCTAATTATTTCTACCGAATTTAATGATAATTGAATTGGCTAATTAAAAGTTTTAGAACACTTTTTTTTTCTTTTATTTTAAAATGACAAAATCAATTAAAAGAATAAAATATCAGAAAAATTTAGGGGTCTACACCTGGAATGGGGGGTTTATTGAGTCGGCGATGTTGAGCCACTCTCACCCATGCATATCTAAGGATAAGCCCGAATAAACAGGAGTTCATAGTTAGCTCAGGATTTAAGATCGAGTTACCTAGGTCATCGCATGAAATAGTCAGTCTTGTCAGTAAACGACGTTATAAAGCAAGAGTGCCTTTTCTCGATCCTGGTCTTATGTAAACTCATTTGCATAGACGCCCCCACTTGCATGTCTCTACATGAACGATCAAGGATCACATCGTTTGTACTAAAACAAAGTGGGTCACATCTCATAGTGTTTCCTAGGATTAAGGTACTCACTCTTATCCCTATACTATAGACTGTTTAGGTCATGTACTCGAACCTGATCCACTTTTATGTCACTACACAAAGTTCAAGTATTCATATCATAGCCAAGGATTCTAGTTTATTGGATTAGGTTTATTTAACGTGCAATTCACTCATTTTAATGACTTGAGTGAATAAAAAATCAATAACGACTTTATCGAACAAGTATATAACTATTTGTTTCATTCACTATCTACGAGTTTTAAGGCACCAACCCCAACAATCTCCCACTTGCACTAAAATTCTTGGTTAGTGGGATGGACAATAATCTATAACAGCAGTGAGTGAATAAATACTTGTATTAATAACAATTTACAAATACAATAAAATAGGGCATCATACACACAATACGCAGTACATCACGATTTTGAATAACGGTTTACATTCCTCCTACTTGCCCTAGATTATTTTCCATACATATCTCGCAGACCCAGACCCTCTAGATGACTCTCGAAAACTTTAGTCGTGAGAGCCTTCGTGAATGGATCAACAATGTTGTGCTCCGACGCTATCTTTGTGACGATCACGTCTCCTCGGTGCACTATCTCCCTGATGAGATGATATTTCCTTTCAAATGTACTTGCCTCTCTAATGACTTCTAGGTTCTTTCGAATTTGCAACTGCATCGCTATTATCACAGTAAAGAGTGATGGGCAGATGCATATTTGGAACGATTTCCAAATCAGTCAAGAACTTCCGAAGCCATACCGCTTCTTTCGCTGCTTCACATGCAGCTACATATTCAGCCTCCATGGTCAAATCTGATATGCATCCTTGTTTGATGCTACGCCAGACTATTGCTCCTCTGTTTAAAGTAAATATTGAACCAGATGTGGATTTCCTCGAATCCTTATCGGTTTGGAAATCAGAATCAGTGTATCCTGTAAGGATCAAATCCTTATCACCATACACGAGCATATAGTCCCTCGTTCTCCTAAGATACTTGAGGATATTCTTCACGGCAGTCCAGTGATCGAATCCTGGATTAGATTGAAACCCACTGACAATCCTTACTGCATAACAAATATCAGGCCTTGTACACAACATGGCATACATTAGGCTGCCTACTGTAGATGCATAGGGAATTCGTCTCATATCCTCAATTTGTTGATGTGTCTTAGGACATTGTTCCTTAGACAGAGTAACTCCATGCCGAAAAGGCAACAGACCTTTCTTGGAATTCTACATCTTGTATCTAATCAACAACTTGTCTGTATAAGATGCTTGAGACATAGCTAGCGTCTTGTTCTTTCGGTCCCGAATAATTTGGATCCCTAGAACATACTGCGCCTCACCCAAATCTTTCATTTGGAATTGAGTTGCTAGTCATTGTTTAATGCCAGTCAAATAACCTGCATCATTCCCAATGAGTAGGATATCATCTACATACAAAACTTAGAAAGCTATTGAACTTTTGACTATCCTTTTATACACACGAGGCTCGTCAACATTCTGTTCAAAGCCATCAGACTTGATCGCAGTATCAAATCTTACATTCCAGGATCTTGATGCTTGTTTCAATCAATAAATGGATCGTTTGAGCTTGCAAACCTTTTGCTCTTCATCCTGGGCAAGGAACCCTTCTAGCTGAGACATAAAGATACTTTTTTCAAGATTGTCGTTCAAGAAAGCAGTCTTGACATCCATTTGCCATATTTCATAATCATAGAATGCAACAATCGATAGAAGTATCCTGATTGACTTTAACATGAAAACTGGGGAGAAGGTTTCTTCATAGTCAATGTACACATATTTAAGGCTAGACTTATGGCAAATGGTTTTACCCAGTGGGAGGGATTAACTATGAAGAAAACCTTCTCCCCTGTTGCCATGTTGAAGTCAATTAGGATACTCCCAATCATTGCCACATTTTATGATTATGAAATATGGCCAATGGAAGTCAAGATTGCTTTTCTGAAAGATAATCTTGAAGAGAGTGTCTATATGTCTCAACCAGAAGGGTTCATTGCTCAGGATCAGGAGCAAAAGGTTTGCAAACTTGAAACGATCCATTTATGGGTTGAAACAGGTGTCTAGATCCTGGAATATAAGATTTGATACTTCAATCAAGTCTTATAGCTTTGAAGAAAAACGTTGATGAGCCTTGTGTCCAACAGAAGATCATTAAAAACTTAGTAGCTTCATTTTCTTTTCTGTATGAATGATATCCTATTCATCGATAACGACGTAGGTTATTAAAACTGACATTAAAAGAAAGCTAGCAACCAAGTTCCAAATAAAGGTTTTGGAAAACAGATTTATGAATTCTTAGAATCCAAATCGTTCGGAATCGTAAGAACAAAATGCTAGCCTTGTCTCAAGCTTCTTATATCAACAAGTTGTTGGTTCGATACAAGATGTAGAAATCAAAGAAGGGTTCATTGCCTTTCAAGCACGAAATTCAATTGTCTAAGGAACAATGTCTTAAGACTTCTCAAGAAATTGAGGACATGAGAAATATTCCCTATGCCTTGGCAATAGGCAGCCAGGCTTGGCATATGGTATGCGGTAGGGATTGTCAGTTGATACCAATTCAGTCCAGATTTAGA
Source organism: Luffa acutangula (assembly GCA_036850905.1). Classification (NCBI taxonomy): domain Eukaryota; kingdom Viridiplantae; phylum Streptophyta; class Magnoliopsida; order Cucurbitales; family Cucurbitaceae; genus Luffa; species Luffa acutangula. The sequence goes on from CM072099.1 coordinate 35,032,470, forward strand.
CTACTGGAATGCATAAAAGCTCGTGTATAACGTTAACGATCTGATCCTTGTAGGATACACTGATTCTGATTTTCACACCGATAAGGATTCAAGAAAATCCGCATCGACATCAAGATTCACCTTTAACAGGGAGCTATAGTTTGAGGTAGCACCAAGAATGTCACTGCTTGTGAAGCAGTTTAGGAGTCTGTATGGCTAAGGAAGTTCTTAACAGATTTGGAAGTTGTTCCAAATATGAACTTGCTAGCCACTAATGAGGCAAACACATAGAGCGTAAAAATTATCTCATTTAAGAGATCGTGCTCTGAAGAATCGTGACTGTCATGAAGATAACTTCAAAGCACAACATGCTGATCCATTTATGAAGGCCCTCACGGCTAAAGTGTTTGAGGGACATCTAGATGGTCTAGGTCTACGAGTTTTGTACAAAGGATAATCTAGGGCAAGTGGGAGATATGTAATTGGTATACAAGATGCCCTAGTTTATTGTATTTGTACTATATGAATACTAACCCACTTTGTTTCTAAATAATTGTACACCCCACTAGAGTTTTAGTCCAAGTGGGAGATTGTTGGGTTTTATGTCCTAAAACTCGTGGATAGTAAATGTAACAAAATTAATCGATAAAGAGTTATTGAGTTTATTCAATAAGTAGTTATTGAATGGCTGTTTAATTTCTGCATTAATTGATCCAAATCAAATAAACTATGAATACATGTTTTTCATAACTAAAATTAAAAGAAATTTGAGTGTTTCGATCCAAATTGCTTCCGCTCGTGTATTGTAAACTCCTTCAATCCCAATTGTAGGAGTTTACATAACTCGTGCGGAAGCAATTGACGATCTTGGGCGTTTAATTTCATTAATTTCGCTAATTAAAAGCATGTAAATAAACCGAAAAACAGACGAACAAAAACTTATCTTTCATTAATTTCTCATCACGAACAAGTTGTAGACAACCATCAAGATCTTCCCCGCTATTCTCCGGCCATAGAACTAGCTTGTGGGAGCTAAAACGTGATGAATTGAAAAAGAGAAAGAATGGGTTTTGAGAGAATTGGAGTCCACGGTTTTGAGAGAGATTTCAAGCTTATTTTGCATGTTTAATTTCAGCAAACTTCACCTCTTTTTAATGAAGAAGACAAAGCCTTATATATGAAGAGATAAGTGATGGTGGATCTTGATTTGTCATCTAATTTGGTGTCAAATCTCCATGAATTGCATGAAGTTTTCATGCTGAAAATTGCCACCAAGAAATTGAAAATCTTAATTTCAATTTAATCAATTTCAACATTTATAATTAATTATACAATTAATTTTAAATGAAATGGATATATAACGAAAATTCTAATATATAACGACAATTAAATGAAATGTATTAATTACACAATTCTAATATTTAAATCTTATTTAAATATTCCCGACTCTCTCTTATCGTTTAATTAATAATTAAACTTTAGTGTTAAATATAACGACAATTCCCTTAAATGAATTTGAACATTTTCAAATCCTTACATCAATTTTTTCTAAGGTTAATTCCGTATGAGCTAGTAGGGGGCCCTAATGAACCTATAGATCATGGGCTCCAATGATCCGAGATTAATCGATTAATCTCATTAACCTAGTTAACCAACATTCATTTAACTAACGAGACACTCCACTATAGCCCGTAGCTGCACTCCCCTCACTATAGATATATTTTTGTCCACCCGATACAACCATAATTAGTAAGTCGACCTTTCACAGGTTGTTCGTAACTACAGCAGGTCAAAAGTCCATTTTACCCCTAAAGTTACATCTTGTTCCTTAAGTACCACTGATCCTATAATGAACAATTTGTTTATGGTCCAACCATTAAACATAAAATCCTCTCGTGTCAGGAAAGAATCAGCGTGCCTTTGTTTAAAACCCGGAGTCAGCACTTAAGGGAACAACCTCTACTATCCCTATTGGCGGGGTAGGAGTGAATTCCATCTTGCAAGACTATGTCCCCAACTATCTACTCGGTCTTATCCCCAAAATGGTAGGCTTATTGAGTCGGCGATGTTGGGACAGTCTCACCCATGCAAATAAAAGGATAATCCCGAATAAACAGGAGTTCATAGTTAGCTCAGGATTAAGATCGAGTTACCTAGGTCATCGCATGAAATAGTCAGTTTTAGTAAACTGTGTTATAAGGTGAAAGTGACTTATTTCTTGGTCCTGGTCTTATGCAATCTCATTGCATAGGACGCCCCCACTCGCATGTCTTTACATGAACGATTCAGGACCACATCGTTTGTATTAAATACAAAGTGGGTCGCATCCCATAGTGTCCCCAGGATACCCAACCTCTATCCCTATACTATAGACTGTTTTGGCTCACTTGAACTTTATCCGCTTTTATGTCTACACATAAAGTTCAAGTGTACATTATATAGCCATGGGTTCTAGTTTATCGGATTTGGGTTAATTAGTGCATAATTTAACAACCATTCTATAACTACTTATAGAATAACCTCAATAACACTTTATTGATTAACTTTGTTACATTTACTATCGACGAGTTTTAGGACATAAAACCCAACAAACTCCCGCTAGGACTAAAGCTTTAGTGGGGTGTACAATTATCTAGAAACATATTGGGTTAGTATTCATATAGTACAAATACAATAAACTAGGGCATCTTATATACCCATTACCTTTCTCCTAGTTGCCCTAGATTATCCTTTGTACAAAACTCGTAAACCTAGACCATCTAGATGTCCCTCAAACACTTTAGCCGTGAGAGCCTTCGTTAATGGATTAACAATGTTGTGTTTTGAAGTTATCTTCGTGACAATCACGATTCTTCAGAGCACGATCTCGCAAATGAGATCATTTTTACGCTCTATGTGTTTGCCTAATTTGTGGCTAGCAAGTTCATATTTTGAACAACTTCAAAATCCGTCAAGAACTTCCTTAGCCATACAGACTCCTAACCTACTTCACAAGCAGTGGTATTCTTGGTGCTACGCCAAACTATAGCTCCCTGTTAAAGATGAATCCTGATGCCGATGTGGATTTCCTTGAATCCTTATCGATGTGCAAATCAAAATTAGTGTATCCTGTAAGGATCAGATCCTTAGTGCCATACAAGGGCTTATAATTCCTTATTCTCCTAAGATACTTAAGGAAATTTTCACTACAGTCTAGTATTCTAAATTTGGACTAAATTGGTATCAACTGAAAATCATTACTGCATACCATATGCCAAGCCTGGCTGCCTATTAACAAGGCATAGGGAATATTTCTGATGTCCTCAATTTCTTGAGTGGCCTTTGGAATATTGTTCCTTAGACAATTGAATTTCGTACTTGAAAGCTAACAAAAACCATTCTTGGAATTCTGCATCTTATACCAAACCAAAAGCTTGTCGATATAAAAAGCTTGAGACAGAGCTAGTGTTTTGTTCTTATGATTCCGAACGATTTGGATTCTAAGAACATATGAAGCCATTTTCCAAATCTTTTATTTGGAATCATGGTTGCTAGCTTTCTTTTAATGTCAGTTTTGATAACCTACGTCATTCCCAATGAATAGGATATCAATCATACATACAAAATACAATATAAAGCTACTAAGTAGTTGATGATCTTCTGTTGGACACAAGGCTCATCAACGTTTTGTTCAAAGCCATAAGACTTGATTGAAGTATCAAATCTTATATTTCAAGATCTAGATACCTGTTTCAACCCATAAATTGATCGATTCAAGTTTGCAGACCTTTTGCTCCTGATCCTGAGCACTGAACCCTTCTAGTTGTGACATATAGATACTTTCTTCAAGATTATCTATCAGAAAAGCAATCTTGACTTCCATTTGCCATATTTCATATAATTATAAAATGTGGTAATGGATGAGAGTATCCTAATTGATTTGAGTATGGCAACAGGGAAGAAGATTCCTTCATAGTGAATCCCCTCCCATTAGGTAAAACCCTTTTCCATAAGTATAACCTTAAATGTGAGTACATTTCTAGCTAAGTCTCATTTCTGCTTGTAAATCTATCTATACCCTATTGGGTCATACCCCTTTAGGTTGATCTACAAGACCCAAACTGAATTAAAGTACATGGAGTCCCTTTACAGGTCCATAACTTTAATATATTCGTCCTTGTCCACGTCATTCATTGCCTATTTTAAAGGTCAATGGATCCTCGATATTGTCATCAGGTATGACAACAAGAGTTTCAGTTAAACTCAAATAACATTCATCAGGTCGAAGAAAAACCCTCCCACTACATTGAGGTTCTCTCAACAATTGAGGAGGACGGGACTGACTCATTATGTTAGTTCAATGAAAATTGTTGTTGAAGGACTAACCTGATCAACAACTCTTGTTGATCCATTTGTAGCTTTACTAGATAATTTTAATTAACACTATTTCACTGTGTGGTTTGTGATCTCCAACGTGGTCTGCTTCTAAGAAAATTGCATTTTTTCGAAACAAATGCTTTCTTTGAAGAAACATCCACCTCTCATTTCGTTGGGATAACTTTACAGATAGACATATTTTTAGAATAAGGTTCCAGTTCCTTTGGGTATGTTTTTGTATATATGCTGGACATCCCTAAGTTCTGAAATGGCATAAACTTACTTTATGCTCTTTTCAGAGCTCAAATAGTGTTTCAAAAGACACTCTTTGAGGGAACCATATTCATGTTTTAAATTGCAGTCAATACTGCATATCCCAAAACGATTTAGGCAACTTGGCATAGGTCATCATTAAACGAACCATGTTTAACAAGGTTCTGTTTCTCCTTTTCGAGATTTTTCTGAGGCGTATCGGTAGTTTTAGGACGTAATTCCATGTTCTATCAAATAGTCCTGGAATTTTGTGTCCTTATATTCTCTACTTTGATCGAATCGAAGTATGTTTATCGTCGTACCTAATGGTTCTTAACCTCGACTTTATACTCCTTGAACTTTTCAAGGGCTTCAGGCTTTAGAAGTATTAGGTAGAGATGGGGTACTTTGAATAATTATTAATAAAAACTAATGAATTATTCATACCCTATTTGAACTTTTGTCATTCGTTGATTTCAGAGATCAGAATGCATAAGCTCTAAGAGTTCTTTGGCAGGAGAACTTTTTCTAGAAAAATTTGTTTAGTCATCTTACTCTTAAGGCATGCTTTTCAGGGAAGTAATGAGTTGTCTTCTAACCTGCTTAGAATTTCCTTCTAGACCAATTCCCAATCCTATTGAGATTTAGATGGCCTACCTTCAAGAGCCAAAGATAGGTACTTTTGAGAAACATGTTGCCTTTTGAACATCTCATGTTTTATGAATCGTTTGAGACTCTATTGATCTTAAATACATATAGGTTATTCTTCATATTGTAGAACATATATTGGCATCCTTTTTGGAATGAACAGTTCATGCATTAAAAGGTAATAGAATAGCCTTGTTGTAGCAAACAAGATATAGAAATAAAACTTCTTTTAATCTTTGGAATTATGTACACATTATCAAATAATATGTAATGTTCCCTATAGAAGAATAAACTCTTATGTCTCCCACTGCCATAACCCAGATGAGCTCTCCTACGTCAAACTTGATTCATAATTGGAGTTGCCAGAATCTTATTTGTAAAAGTAAGAACATACATGATTAGTGTTACCTGAATCAAAGATCCAAGTTGAATCATTATTCTTTACTAAACACGTTTTCAAGACGAATAAATCATATTTAGAGTATTTGATGTTCTTTATGAAGGATTGGAATTCCCAATTCCGTTACAACGGAAGCAATTGAACTGTTCGTAAATTAATTTTGTTCTACAAAATACCAATACATTGGCAAAAAGTTAAGCGATGAGAAACACACCTCCGTCTGACGACTATGAATTCTTCAACGACTTAGGGTTAGGGTTCTCATGACCTTTCCTTTTATAAAAGAGGAAACCCTAATGTGAGGTTAGGAAACAATCTTGACCGTTAGATCAAGTCCAATTAATTAATTGACTAAATCAATTAATTAAATGTTAATTAATTAATCTCATGCTCATTTAAATTTTATTTAAATCTAATTTCCTCACATAATAAATAGTTCTATCAACTTAATTAAATCGCATTTAATTAATTCAATTAAACTAATCAATTAATTAATTCCAATAATTAATTAATTTCATAATTAAATGTCACCCATATTTAATTAATTACTCATTAGAATCATATTCTAATAATTCCCTCATAGACTATAGTTTAATTTAAATCTCATTTAATTTAAACTAAATTGAATAATTAATTAATTCATGACTAATTAATTCATCTTCTAATTAAATACCATATATTGAATTAGACATATATTTGAACTCTTTCAAATATATTAATCTCTCAATTTAATAAAGCTTAACTCAAATTAGACTTTATATTTTAATGCATCACTATACATTGTATTAATTTGTATCTCATACAATTAACTTAACTCCCAATATGAATTTGAACTATTCAAATTCTCTCAAGATATAATTGTTCATAATTACTCTTTACGAGCTAGCAGGGAGACCTAATGGACCTACAGATCAGAAGCTCCAATGATATGAAGCTAAATGATTAAACTCATTAATCAGGTTAACCAATATTCATTAATTGTGAGTAATTCCACTAAAGACCCACAACTGAACTCTTTTCACTGTAGAACATTTCTGTGTCGACGGTTATAAACCTATATCGGTAAGTCAATCTTTCACTAGTGTTCGTAACTACAGTTGGGTCAAATTACCGTTTTACCCCTGTGTTACCTCTGACTCCTTAAGTACAATGCTCCTCTAATGAACAACATGTTTATGGTCCAACTAGTAAACAGAAAGTCCCTCTCAGGCCAGTGAGAGGGCGGTATCCTTTGTTTAAGACCCATAGTCACCACTTAAGGTAACACTCATCTACTTCTCCAAGAAGCGGGAAGGAGTAAATTCCATCTTGTGTTGTCATGTCCCTAGCCCCTCACTCGGTCTTGTCCCCAAGAAGGTAGGCTTATTGAGTCGGCGTGCAGGCCACTCTCACCCATACTAATCAAAGGACAATCCCTCGTGAGAAGAAGTTCATGACACACTCAGGATTAAGACTGAGTTACCTAGATCATCCTATTGAAACAGTAACCTAACTAGTTAACGGTGTTTACTATTTCGTGGTCCAGTCTTATGCAAACTCATTGCATAGGATAGCCCCGCTCGCATGTCTGCTACATGGACGTTTTGGATCAATACTTCTGTATCAAATACAAAGCGGGTCGTATCTCATAGTGTTACCAGGATAAGGTACCCAGCCTTATCCTTGTACTATAGACCTTTAAGGTTGTTACTTGAACATCGATCCTTGTATGTCCCCACATACTTGTTCAAGTTACATACAAACAACCTTTGATCTTAGTTTATTGGATTTGGATCAAATTGTGCAATATTTAATAATAACACTTTATTGTAGAAACTCAATAACACTTTATTGAAACAAGTATACAATTTGTTTACATTCACTATCTACGAGTTTTAGGGCATAAAACCCAACACTTTGTGGTTAGGCGGGTTTCTTATGTTACATTCATTACAAACATTTTGAGATGAAGTAAACATAGGAGTTTGAGGACGTTTCCTTAATTTTAAGACCGTCTTGAAATCATTCACCACGAGTTTAAGTGTGTTTTCTTAGTCGTATGATTTATACCAATAATGAATTTGGTGTATAGACGAGGCATTCATAGAAACTATTACATGCTGAAGAAACAAATTAATTGAAACTAGTTGTTTTGTGCTTAACCCATTACAAAAATTAATCCAATCAAATTTAGGAAAAGTAATTAAACACCCTATGAATGATAATTCTTTTGCAACGATATTTCAAAGGTTTAGAATAACTGCTACCGTAGGGTAGTCAGCTACTCCTCTCTGAATCGAGACAGTCTCGACCAATTACTATTATCAGAATAACTCTTACTCCAAATAGTTCTTAGCTACCGTTAGTTTGGTCAAGAACGTATTCTTTTAAGTGTGACCCTCCCACTTTTAGATCCTAGAGGTATGCACCAACAGGCTTACCGTTAGGAAAAGACAACTATTGGTGACTGACCTAAGTGACCCTATCCATTCCTGGAGTTCGCGGTGTTCTGAATCCCATGATCAGGCCCTCCGTAGGGGTGGTTGCTTCAAGGGCGAAGCGCAGGCGGATCATAGGAATCTCACAGTGCAACCTAGGGGTGGAGACCATAGGATCTGTTGTCACATGTCCTTCTCCCACTTACTATGAACACTTTCCCCATTCACCTTGGTATTGATGCATGCTAAACACTTTCCGTAGGGAGGCCACTTCCAGGGTGACGTGAAGCCGAGCATGAATCTCACGGTGTGAAACCAGGGTGACGTGAGAGTAAAAACTTGATATAAGCATCTTGTTTCTATACTTTTCCTCCCACTGAAGTGTCCTATTAGTTTTATAGGGTAATATTTTGACTCAAGTAAAAATCCGGCTAAATGAAACTATCTAAGTCTATGCCTTATTAAAAAAGGTATTTACACTAATGTCTATGTGCATTAAACCTTTTAATTACCTTGTGACATTACATGCTAATAAGATCGTGGTTAGTTCAACTCAGGTATCGGATTACCGGGATAGTTTCCTTATAACCAAAGTCTTATGTCCTACTTAACCATATTTTAAATCTATTAAAATACTAAGTAAGACATTTTTCTAATCCTATTAGAAATGGTGATCTTCCGTCTAATTGATTTTAAACTATTTTAAAATTAATTTATTTTATAGGATTTGACGGTTTCTATTCATTAATACTTATAACTATTATAACTTTTAATGAATTAGCCCTATAACATGCTTCTAATGGTGATGAAAGCATATAACAATCAAAATTCAAGTTATATAAAACAAATCACCATTCACAAAGCATAAACATTTTGAAACAACCTACGTTTAGGTGATTTCCCAAGGCATAACAATTAAGCTACGATGTCTCGGTGATAAAACACTTTAAACCTCACATCGGTCACACATGCTCGTAAAACCGGGTTAACATAACTCAAGTACCAGCTTGATGCCCAGGTAGGAGGTGTTCCGTAAACCGTCAACTTAAATACCTCCAACCTTAGACACCATTTTGTCGGGTGAGTTCTCTTGTAACCTTAGCTTTACAAGATATCAACTTATTCTATGAAAAGATTGATCGAAATTGTAGTTTGTTAACCCTAAGTGAACATGCATTTATCTTTGTTATAGGTTTTAACATCTATCTCGATTTTATAACAATTAATAATATAGACAACTTATAACATTCATCTATGCTAAGGTGATTTCATGTTGCATGCTTGTTCGTTTTCGTTTATTAATATAGCGCTTATATTTTAAACATTCATAAACGAAAAATAAAACATATAACATGCATCTATCATGAAACCTAACATGCATTTCGTTTATTATAACCCCTATAATTAATTACTAATGCATGTAACATGCTTTCCTATGGTGGGATTGAAATCTATATGACATACTTTATGCATATTATGATCCTATTTAATTTAAACATCCAATCACAATGCATAATAAATTAAACACACTAAAGTGGACTGGTTTGGCATCCTAAATCAAGCAAATAAACTAAATTATTACATTATTAATTAATAAAACGCCTTGGACCGCTCCCGAACGCTTCAAATCAGCCTAAAACCTCTTAAAATTGCTTGAACCAACCAAAACTGTGCTGAACTGAGCCAAATGGTGGTTGAACCGCCCTTTAATTGAAGGAAAAATCACTGAACTGTCCAGACCAAGCAAAAACCAGACCACTGAAGCAAAATCGAGCAAAACCGGTCCAAACGCATAGGAAACGAACAAGGGAGACTTGAACCGGACAGAGGACTCATCAAACTACCAGGAACCGGAAAGAAAATCGTCGAATCGGACAGAATTCGAGCTGAACCATGTGATTTTTTTCTTCCTGGTTCAGTCCAATTTTCTTTGCTCGTCATCTTTTCTTAATTTCCAGAATTGAAAAACACTGTGCTCTGTTTTTTCCAGATTTGTGCAGTCTTCGAATTTCTTCAAATTGAATGCCTAAACGGACTCTATTGACTCTCAAATTTTACCGACTCCACATGAACTCATTACTGCCCATAAAGATGTAGGCAATTACAATTAATTTCAACGAATTGAAGGAAAATTGATGCCAACCGAAATTAAATCCACTTTAGCTCCCACTGAATTCATCTTAGGAAATCACCCACCATACTCGAAATGACATAAATGGAAGAACTCCATCTTGTTTCTCTGATTTTTACTTCTTCTAAACAAACACAACATGCACCATAAATCACCAAAACAAGACAGCTATTTGTCTTTTGATGAGGTGTAGTTCATGTGTCTTTCATACATGAGATAATACATGGGTTGGTGTCTTTCAATTGGAATTAACCTCCAAAATTTCTTTTCCAAAGAAATTCATAAAATTAATTAATTTCCAAGATTTAATTAATTAATCTTTAATGAAATTAATTTATTTATATAGTTAAACAAATTCAATTTTAATATTTTTAATTTTAATATCTTATATTAAAATAAATAATACACCAACTCATTTCTCTCTAAAAAACCGAACATGAATCCCTATTCACATGCAAACCGAAATATTTATCGAATACATAATATTAATATTTAAATCCCATTTAAATATTCTCGACTCTCTCTAACATAATTTAATTCGTAATTAAACTTTAACGCTAAATATATCGAACATAATTTAATGATAACTCCCTGATGTGAGTTTGAACGTTTCAAACTTTCTCATCACATATGTTCTAAGGTTTATTTCGTATGAGCTAGCAGGGGACCTAATGAAACTACAGATCATGGGCTCCAACGACCCAAGATTAACTGGTTAAACTCTTTTAACTCAATTAATCAACATTCGTTAACTACCGGGACACTCCACTATAGCCCAATAGTTGAACTCCCCTCACTGTAGATATATTTTCGTCCACCCTATATAACCATGATCAGTAAGTCAACCCTTCCCAGGTTGTTCGTAACTAGAGTTGGGTCAAATGTCCGTTTTACCCCTGCAATTACATCTTGTTCCTTAAGTCTTTAGCTGAGTCCCTAATGAACAATCGGTTTGTGGTCCCACCACTAAACCTAAAACCTCTCGGGCCAATGAGAGGGCGGGATCCCTTTGTTCATGTTCCAAAGTCAGTACTTAAGGGAACAACCTCTCTACTATCCCTAAATTGGGTAGGAGTGAATTCTGTTTTGCAAGACTATGTCCCCAGCTATCTACCCGTTCCTATCCCTGAAATGGGGGGTTTATTGAGTCGGTGATGTTGAGCCACTCTCACCCATGCAGATCTAAGGATATGTAACCCCCTGCATTTCGAAATCAAATCATTTGGAGAATTGTTGAGCGTTATTATTCTAATTTGGATAATTAGAATTTAAGCTTAGCCTTGGGTCGTTAAATTAAATTTCTATAATTTAGGGAAAAGAGATTTCTAATTAAATCTTTAATTTCCTAAAGTTTGGAGGTTTAATATTCGATATTTATTTTAAATATCAAAAGACCCAAATCCTTAATCAACTGGGTTATTTTCATCCCAAATTCTTCACGAGCTAAGATTGGGTTTAAAAATAAATCTTAGATAAACCCTAAATCCTAATTAAGATGGGATTTCGTTCTTAGGGATTATTTAAAAGAAAATAAATCAAAAAAGAAAACCCTAACCCTTCTTTCTCCCTCTCAATCTCGTGAACCAGTCCCCCCTCTATAATATTCTTCTCACCGGCCATCACCCACGAACCGCCGAAGAAGCCACCGCCTAGCCAGTCGTCGGAGTGCAGCGCTGTCGCTTGTGTTCTCTTTAGACCGAACGCCCGCCCCAAATCTCTCCCTCTCTCTCAATTTTTTCGCATGGAAGCCGCACAACCACCACCGCCTAAACGCGTCGCCACCGCCTTTTGCAGCAACGTCGCCGCCATCGTGTCGTCGCAGCCAAGCACCGCTGGTCTCTCCCCCTCGCGCGATCTCTCTTCCTCACGCCGTCTTTGTGGGTTTTCTCGTTGAGAAGTGAAAAAAATGCTCGTGATGTCGCGTCCTAGCAGCTCGAAGCCTCAGTTCCACGTGATTTTGCCTTTGTCCAGCGTTGTTTTGGCTTTGTGTTGGATCGTTATGACGTCGCTAAACGTTTCCACGTCGTCTAAGTGTTCGATTGAGTTCGAAACACTTCAGCTTGATCACCCACTGCCCAAGGATCATTCTAATGCATTGTTAGAGGTTATAATAACCCTTCTAGCGTGAAAATAAGTCCTTTTGGGTAAGTTTCTTCGCTGTCCCTAGTTTGATAACTTTAAAGTTGAGTTGCCCGTTAGGTGTTAAGCTTTGAAAACATGTTAAAATCGTTACCCATGAGTTGTTTAGGCCTTATAAGTTTTGCCCAACGTTTAGAGTCCTTTGAATGTGAGTTAAATGGGTCATTGTTGGTTGTTCATGAAGGTGTTCATATAACACATGCGGAAGCAATTTTAGGATCGGAGGCACTTAACTACATCAATTTTAGAAAATGAAAACATGCTGTCCAAATACTGGAAGGAGAGCAGAATTTTACCAACCTTTTGGAGACCGATTCAACAACTCCCTTTGATTCCTTTGATCACGAACGGTGTGTGGACCACCTCTAGTGTCTTCCCTACTATTCTCCGGGCCAAGAACAACTTGTGGGAGTCTATAGAGATAGGGAATGGGAAGGGAATGCTTGAAAGTTCAAGCACTAGAGATATATATGGAGATGAGAGAGTTTGAGACCAAAATCCAGCAGCATAACAATATGGAAAATGACTCTCTTTCCTTTGAATTTGATTCATACTCCTTATATAGACATCTTCCATGCAAAGAGAAGCCTCATGACACTAGACACATGGTGAAATTGCAACTCAAAGTGGATTCTAGGTGTTTAATTCACAACACATGCAACTAGTGCATGGTTGTGTTGTTTTCCACTATGCATCAACATGCAAGAGTGGGAATGCCACTAAATCCACTTAAAATTGAATCTAAATTCTCAATTATCAGCTTGCAATTCATTCCTATTTCAATTCAAAATTGAAATTAATTTCTAGGCAATTAATTGGTACAATTCCATGTAATTTTTACATGATTAATCCAATTAATCTTTATCACCTAGTGCCATGAATTATATATGATTCCTAATACATATATATGGTATTCAAAACACTTTTAAATACTCCATCTCTCATTTTCTAATTTAATTCATAATTAAATTATTGTGTCAAACACAATTTACGATAATACTCGTTTTCTCGATTTTGAACGATTCAAAGCTTCCTATCTTTTTGTTCTAGGCTTTGTTCCAATATGAGCTAGTAGGGGGACCTAATGGACCTATAGATCATGGGCTCCAACGATTCGAGGCTAACCGACTAATCTCATTATCCAAGCTAGCCAACATTCGTTAACTACCGGGACACTCCACTATAGCCCGATAGTTGCACTCCCCTTACTATAGATATATTTCCGTCCACTTGATTTAACCATGATTAGTAAGTCGATCCTTCACCGGTTGTTCGTAGCTATAGCTAGGTCAAAAAACCGTTTCACCCCTATAGTACTTCTAGTTTCTTAAGTCCCACTGATCCTCTAATGAGCAATTGGTTTATGGTCCAACCATAAAACCGAGTCCCTCTCGGGCCAATGAGAGGGCGGGATCCCTTTGTTCAAGCCCCGGAGTCAGCACTTAAGGGAAAAACCTCTCTACTATCCCTAATTCGTGTAGGAGTTGCACGACTATGTCCCCAGCTATCTACCCGTTCCTATCCCTGAAATGGGAGGCTTATTGAGTCGGCGATACTGAGCCACTCTCACCTATGCAGATCTAAGGATAAGCCCGAATAAACAGGAGTTCATAGTTAGCTCATGATTAAGATCGAGTTACCTAGGTCATCACATGAAATAGTCAGTCTCGTCAGTAAACGCTGTTATAAAGCGAGAGCGACTTATTTCTCGGTCCTGGTCTTATGCAAACTCATTGCATAAGACGCCCCCACTCGCATGTCTCTACATGGACGATTTAAGATCACATCGTCTATACCATCTATAAAGTGGGTCGCGTCTCATAGAGTCTCTAGAATAAGGTACCCAACCCTATCCCTATACTATAGACCGTTTTGGCTATTACTCAAGCTTGATCCATTTTTTATGTCTCTACATAAAGCTCAAGTATTCATCCTATAGCCATGGATCTTAGTTTATTGGATTTGGGTTATTATATGTGCAATTTACTTTATTCAGTAATAACTTTACTGAATTAATCTCGATAACGCCTTTATTGAATAAGTATGTATAATTCGTTTAACATTCACTATCTACGAGTTTTAGGACACAATCCCAATAGTTCATGGATTAAAAGCATGCTTCAATTAATGCCCATTATGTGTTGTTGCCTAATTAGTTTTACCCAACCCTTGTAGGTTCCCAAATCATGAATTTATGAGTTTATGATTGCTGGTCGTGGTTTAAAAAGCATGCTAAATTATCAACTATAAATTGTCTAGGCTCTAGTAGTGTTGCCCAACCTCTAGGAGTCCTTAGAGTGCGAATTTATGTCATCCACTTGTTGTCCAACGGCTGAAAAGCCTTGATTATAGCCATTCGGTGAATATCCATTGCTCGTTGTGTCTTAGACATGGTTGCCCATGGTCTAAAGGTTTTGAGTTTTTATTTTGGGGAATTTTGAGTGGGTGTCCAAGAAGGAAATAGACTTTCCTCAGGTGATATATGCCTTTCCAGCATGTTTAAAGTATTCAGTAGGTTGGTTCTAATTCTTAGAAGTTATCCTTGTTGTTTAGGAGTTTATCTGGATCTTTTGAGTTGTTTAAGGAGTTCTTTAGGAGCGCTCGTAAGCTTTTGGTAAGTAGTTTCTACTCGTTGAGTCTGTTTGATTGCATGAGCATGTTGGTTGTTTACTTTTATTTCTAGTATGCTTTGTTGATTGATGTGTAACTCGAGATATGTGTTAAGGATGTTGTTTGATTGATTTTAAAGCATGATGAGTTGTGGTATCTTAAGCATATTGTACTTATTGTTTTGGCTGTGTTGCATGAGTGTCAAGTTGCATAGTCCTGTGTGCTCATAGAGAAGTGAGTTGTGAGTGCGGAGCGTGACGCGTAAATCACATGTGAGTGTGCGTTGCGCATGGCGCGTAATTCATGTGCTTGGTGTGAGTGCGTTACATGACACGAAAATCATGTTTTGGTGTAGAGCGTGACGCGAAAATCATGTGTTAAGTTGCGTTGCATGGCACGAAATTGATGTGTTTTGGTGAGTGGCATGACGCGTAAATCATGTGCTAAGAAAGCGAGCATGGCGCAGAAACCATGTGGGGGTTGCTTAGCATGTTGTGTGTGCATGAGTCATCCTGTTGAGTTAGCAAGAGTCTCGATGTTTAGTTCTCGCTTTAAGAAACATGAATTATTGTTTATTGTTTTAAAATATGTTGGATGTGTGTTCCGAGCATGATTGATGTGTTGTTTGTTGCTTGATGGCTCACTGGGTGTGAGCTACTTACTAGTATCGTGGTTGTACTGACACCCTCCCCTTTCTTTCCCCAACATTTTTAGTTGATGTAGGTGAGTTTGCATACGATGAGCCTGGTGGTGCTAAGGAGGTGCACGAGGAGTGACTACACTGGTCTAGGCATCCTTGTTTCCAAGTTTTGAATACCTAGTTTTGTTTTAATTATTATCCTACTCTTCTAGTTGTATAGGATAGTGTTTTATGTTTATTTCAGTTAAAGACTTGTCTAGTTGTTTCAATTTGAGAAGTTAGTCATAGTTATGGTTAGCTTCATCTGTAGTTTCAATTCCTTTTCATTTAATAAAGTTATTTTTTATCTAGTATGTTGCGTTTATGTGGTTTGGTTGTGGTTAAATGAGAATGTGAGATCTGACTTTCTAGATTGTGGAAGAAGTTCTGGTGTGCATTTGTGGTGCGTAGTTGTGGGTTGTTTGGATTATAGAAGTGTGCCTTATGCTTAACAGGTGTTGTGAAAATTTTGGTTTAGTCCTATGTATGTCGTTATGCTGCCGAAATTTTCGATGCATTCGGTTTGTTTGGTTTAGGAGATAGTAATGTTCCGAGGATTAGTTTTAAAATCCTTGGGCGTTATAGGATAAGCGCAAATAAACAGGAGTTCATAGTTAGCTCAGGATTTAAGATCGAGTTACCTAGGTCATCACATTGAAATAGTTAGTCTTGTCAGTAAACGACGTTATAAAGCAAGGGTGACTTTTCTCGGTCCTGGTCTTATGTAAACTCATTTTCATAGGATGCCCCCACTCGCATGTCTCTACATGAACGATCAAGGATCACATCGTTTGTACTAAAACAAAGTGGGTCGCGTCTCATAGTGTTTCCTAGGATTAAGGTACCCAGTCTTATCCCTATACTATAGACCGTTGAGGATATGTACTTGAACATGATCCACTTTTATGTCACTACACAAAGTTCAAGTATTAATATCATAGTCAATGATTCTAGTTTATTGGATTATGGTTATTTAACGTGCAATTCACTCATTTTAATAAATTGAGTGAACAAAAACTCAATAACGACTTTATCGAACAAGTATATAACTATTTGTTTCATTCACTATCTACGAGTTTTAGGACACCAACCCGAACAATCTCCCACTTGCTCTAAAACTCTAGTTTAGTGGGATGTACAATAATCTATAATAACAGTGAGTGAATAAATACTTGTATTAATAACAATATACAAATACAATAAAATAGGGCATCATACACACAATACCCAGTACATCACGGTTTTGAATACCGATTTACATTCCTCCCACTTGCCCTAGATTATTTTCCATACATATCTCGCAGACCCAGACCCTCTAGATGACTTTCGAACACTTTAGCCGTGAGAGCCTTCATGAATGGATCAACAATGTTGTGCTTCGACGCTATCTTTGTGACGATCACGTCTCCTCAGTACACTATCTCCCTGATGTGATGATATTTCCTTTCAATGTGCTTGCCTCTCTTATGTCTTCTAGGTTCTTTTGAATTTGCAACTGCACCACAATTATCACAGTAAAGAGTGTTGGGCAAACTTCCAAATCGGTTAATGATAACTCTTCAAAAGTAGTTATTTAGGCATTATTTCTATAGGGATTTGTGTGTCTTTTGTGTTTAATAGGGTTAGTTTTAGATATATATTATATGTTTTAACCCATTTGGAAGAATGGAAGCTTTGGAAGTTATTTTATGCAGAATGTATTGTTGAGCGACTAGAGGGAGCAAATTTTGTGCTAAAGCAAAGCGAGGAGCAAAACTTCCACGTCACAGCTCGTTAGCCAATTTAACAAACTGAATTATGTTAAGCTATTCTCGGGATAAAGGAGCAAGGAGAGCCATCCACGTGTCTAGGTCAACCTAATTCAAGCCTCCTATCTTTCTATAAAAGGAGATAGCCGCCCAAGTCAAATACATTCCATCCTTGGGAGAAACATTCCATTCTTGGAGAGTTACTTCCACCTTTGGGAGCCGAATAGAGGAGAGAGATTGGAGACCATCAAGGAAACCATCATTTGCAAGCTGATCAAGGGAACTAATATTTTCTTCCATTATTTTGTAAATATGGATATGCTTACTCAGATTGTAACATGTGTCTCTATGCATCTTATGAACTAAGTAGCTTTAGGCATTGGTTAGGGAACATGTGATTGTTCTGCTTAATTTCTAGAAATAAATATTGATGTCATGCATCTTGGTTAATTGTTGTGCTCATTTTTATTTTATGCCCATCTGGCCAGCCGGTATGAATATCTCTCTCTAGTTTCAGGGATGATTTAGGGAGTGTGTGACGGTTAATCACACTGTATTGGTGAACGCCAGTGACTGAGCTAGGGATAGCTAGTTGCCTAGTGCTTTATCGTTAGAGCTTCATTGGAGTTGAAACATATTCTAAAAAATCCGGAGTTCCGGGAGGAATGTGCTAATAAGACTGCGAGAGTTTTGCATGATCAATAATATTGCTAGAGCATCTTTTAAAACAATTACTAAATCCTGACCAGCGCCTGTTTCTAATCTGTTTGCCTATTTGTTTACTTTTTGTTCTGTCATTTCTTTTGCTTCAGCATTTTATCAAAAACCAATCATTTTTACCACTTTTGAAACCATTTAAAAACCAAGCAAAATAGATAAAGTGAAAGCTAATTCAGACCTTGGATTCGATAAATACTTATTACTTGCTGCAGACCGTGTATACTTGCATAGAGTTTTAGAGTCCATTTATATCTTATTTCTTATTACATTTTTACTCACTTTAGGAACCCAACAATTTTTTGGCGCCGTTGCTGGGGACTTGAATAAGTTTTTATCTGATATGTTTTGTGTATCTGTTTTAGTGATTTGGTGCTAGAACTTTTTGATTGTTTCTTTTGTTTTTGCAGGTGTGAGTTTGGTGCATGAGCGATCCGCCTGGGGTAAGGTTCGAGCTTGATCCAGAAATCGAGAGGATATTCAGGAGAAGAAGGAGAGAGCAGCACAGAAACCGGAATCAAATGGATAACGTGTCGCGTCTTCTGCAAGGTTCTGAAGATCCAACGAACCCCCAGCAGAATCGTTTGCTGCAACAAAACTAGCCACTGGAGCAAAATGAGCAGCAAAATAATCAGGTTGAGAACCCTATCTTGGTAGCGAACGATAGGGCCAGAGCCATTCGAGCATATGCTTTTCCAATGTTTGATGAGTTAAATCTCAGGGATTGTACGTCCTCAAATTCAAGCAGCAAATTTTGAAATGAAATCGGTAATGTTTCAGATGTTGCAAACCGTGGGTCAGTTCCACGGTTTGTCATCTGAAGACCCTCATTTGCATCTTAAGTCTTTTCTAGGAGTTAGTGATTCTTTTGTAATTCAAGGGGTGCCTCGGGATGCCCTTAGATTAACTTTGTTCCCGTACTCTCTTAGAGATGGGGCAAAGGCATGGTTGAATTCTTTTGCTCCAGGATCAATTAGGACATGGAATGAATTAGCTGAATAATTTTTGAGTAAATATTTCCCACCAAATAGGAATGCTAAATTAAGGAGTGAAATAGTAGGGTTTAGGCAACTTGAAGATGAGACTTTTAGTGAGGCTTGGGAGAGGTTTAAGGAGCTTTTGCGAAAGTGTCCCCATCATGGTTTACCACATTGTATCCAAATGGAAACATTTTACAATGGGTTAAACGGAGCAACCCAGGGTATGGTTGATGCTTCAGTTGGAGGGGCCCTTTTGGCAAAAACTTTTAATGAAGCCCATGAAATTTTAGAAAGAATATCTACTAATAGTTGTCAGTGGTCGGATGTTAGAGGCACAAATAAAAAGGTTAAGAGTGTGTTAGAGGTTGATGGTGTGTCCACCATTAGGGCTGATCTTGCAATGATTGCTAACGCTCTTAAGAATGTGACAGTGATTAGTCATCAGCATCCACCAGTTGTGGAGCCTGATGTGTTGGTGAACCAAGTCGCAGAGGAAGCATGTGTCTATTGTGGTGAAGATCACAACTACGAGTTTTGCCCCAGCAATCCAACTTCTGTGTTTTTTTGTAGGTAATCAGATGAACAACCCTATTTCTAACTTTTATAATCCAGGTTGGCGCAACCACCCCAACTTCGCATGGGGAGGTCAAGGAAGTAATGTGCAAGCACAGCAAAAGGTGAACAAATCAGGATTTGCTAAAGCACCGGTATTGCCCCAGCAAAATAAGCAGGCTTTGCCCCAGCAAAATTTGGGGAGTTCTCTTGAGGCAATGATGAAAGAATATATGGCTTGTACAGATGCCGCAATTCAAAGTAATCAAGCTTCAATGAGAGCCCTGAAATTGCAAGTGGGTCAGCTAGCTAATGAGCTGAAGGCAAGGCCTCAAGGGAAACTTCCCTCAGATACTGAACACCCTAGAAGGGAAGGTAAGGAGCAGGTAAAGGCAATGACTCTTAGGAGTGGTAAGCCATTAGAGGAAAGAAAAGAGCCTAGTAAACCCCATAATGTAGAAAATAATTGTGATAAAAATGTTGTTGTTGAGAAAGAGTTGGAGACTGGTCAGGGTGCTGGAGGCAGCAATAACGATGCTCGAGCATCTGGTTCTATTCTAGATGTGGAACCTGTTGGGTTTTATGCCCTAAAACTCGTAGATAGTGAATGGTGACAAATTGTTCACTTGTCTCAGTACGTTGTTGTTGAGGTTTGTACAATAAAGAGTTATTGTTACTATAATTGCACAATTTGACCCAAATCCAATAAACTAAGATCCTAGGTTGTTTAGATGAAACTTGAACTAGTATGTGGGGACATACGGGGATCAGTGTTCAAGTAACAACCTAAATGGTCTATAGTATAGGGATAAGGCTGGGTACCTTATCCTGGTAACACTATGTGATACGACCCACTTTGTATTCGATACAGATGCAATGATCCAAAGCATCCATGTAGGAGACATGCGAGTGGGGGTATCCTGTGCAATGAGTTTGCATAAGACCGGACCACGAAATAGTAACCACTAGATGTAACACCGTTGATTAGTTTAGGTTTCTATTTCAATAGGATGACCTAGGTAACTCAATCTCAATCCTGAGTCTGTTATGAACTCCTTTTCAGGAGGGATTGTCCTTAGATCTGTATGGGTGAGAGTGGCCAGTTCGCCGACTCAATAATCCTACCATTTCAGGGGCAAGACCGAATGGGGGCTGGGAACATAACAGTACAAGATGGAATTCACTCCTTCCCCTATTGGGGCAAGTAGATGTGTGTTCCCTTAGGGGCTGATTCCGGGTCTTGAACAAGGGCGCCCATCCTCTCCTGGCCCGAGAGGAACTGCTAAGATTGGATCATAAACAGATTGTTCATTAAAGGAATCAGTGGTACTTAAGGATCCAGAGGTAATCCAGGGGTAAAACGGTAATTTGACCCAGCTGGCGTTACGAACACTCGTGAAGGATTGACTTACTGTTATTGGTCGATATTCGTGGTCACAGAAATATTCTACAGTGAGAAGAGTGCAGCTGTGGGTCTTTAGTGGAGTGACTCACAGTTAACGAATGTTGACTAACTTGGTTAATGAGTTTAGCCAATTAGTCTCGTATCGTTGGAGCTTCTGATCTGTAGGTCCATTAGGTCCACCTGCTAGCTCGTAAAGGGTTCTGAGGTTAAATAGTCTTGAATAGAATTTGAAGTGTGTTCAAATTCGTTAAGGGAATTTTATTGTATTTGATACAATTAAAATAATGTATAAAGATACATTATAATATAAGTTTAATTAATGAATTAAATTTTATATTATAAATTAATTTTGGATATGATTCAAAATTAATTAACGGGAGAATTAAATATTTGAAGGAGTTCAAATATTAAATATGAATTAGATTCATATTGAAACTATAGGTTAAATTTAATGTGAATGAGATTCATATTAAAACTATAGTATATGAGAGAATTATTTGAATAATGATTCAAATAGTAAATTAATTAAATATATGATATTTAATTAATGAATTAATTAATTGGAGAATTAATTAATTTAATTTAATTAAATGTGATTTAATTGAATTAATTTTATAGTTTATATTAATGTACATTTTGATGCACATTAAAACTATAGGTTAAATGAGAGAGATATAATTGAATATGATTCAATTACAAAATTAATTAAATATTTGATATTTAATTAATGTGGATTCAATTAATATGATTAATTGAATGACCATTTTAATTCAATTGAATATGAATTAGATTCATATTGAAACTATAGGTTAAATTTAATGTGAATGAGATTCATATTAAAACTATAGTATATGAGAGAATTATTTGAATAATGATTCAAATAGTAAATTAATTAAATATATGATATTTAATTAATGAATTAATTAATTGGAGAATTAATTAATTTAATTTAATTAAATGTGATTTAATTGAATTAATTTTATAGTTTATATTAATGTACATTTTGATGCACATTAAAACTATAGGTTAAATGAGAGAGATATAATTGAATATGATTCAATTACAAAATTAATTAAATATTTGATATTTAATTAATGTGGATTCAATTAATATGATTAATTGAATGACCATTTTAATTCAATTGAATATGACTCAAATTTAATTAAATACCTTATATTATAATTGATTTAATTAATATTGTTTTAATTAAATTAATTAGAATTAATTAATTAATTAAATGATTATTATTATTTGATTATTAGACGACAAAGATCGTTTGGATTAGATCCAACGATCAAGATCTAGTAGGGTAATAACTCCCTCCCCACTTATCGTACAGGGGAGAGGGAGTTGCCCAACTGATCGCTCATTCTCTCCTTTCTCACGCAGAATGACAGAGGTGTGAAAAACTCTCTCAAGCTCTCAAAGATTTTTCCAGCAACATTCTACTGGAAAGTTATTCCCAACTCAAGATTGGATCCCACAATCCAAGCCTCATGAATTCAGAGGATAGCGGGTGCTCTTTGATGGTTGTGTTCAAGAGATCGTGATGAAGTGTTCGTTGAGGAGCATAGTGCTATGAAGATTGGTTCTACAACAAGTAAGTTCCTAAAATCTTAAATTGTTTAGGATTAGTGAATGCTTGCTTAATCTAGTTTTAATTTAGAAATTTGTTTCTGAATTTTGCCCAACGTATCGGTTTTCTTTAATTGAAACTAAATCACGATCGGTGAAAACCGCTTCCGCTAGAGGATTCAATTCCTTCAGAACCACCTTGTGTGACGCCCCCACCTTATGTACCACCTCTACCTTTTCCACAAAGGCAAAGGCCTAAGAATCAGGATGGTCAATTTAAAAAGTTTTTAGAGATTCTTAAGCAATTGCATATAAATATCCTTTTAGTAGAAACTATTGAGCAAACGCCTAATTATGCTAAATTTCTTAAGGATATTTTAACTAAAAAGAAGAGGTTAGGTGAGTTTGAAACTGTATCTCTTACTGAGGAATGTAGTGCTATTCTTAAGAATGGGCTACCAACCAAGGCTAAGGACCCAGGGTCATTTACTATACCTCTGTCTATAGGTAGAAAAGAGTTAGGTAGAGCACTCTGTGATTTAGGTGCAAACATTAACCTTATGCCTCTTTCGATCTATCGAAAGCTAGGTATTGGTGAAGCTAGGCCTACCACAGTCACACTTCAACTAGCTGATAGGTCTATCATATATCCAGAGGGTAAAATTGAGGATGTCTTAGTGAAGGTGGATAAATTCATATTTTCTGTTGACTTCATTATTTTAGACTATGAGGCTGATAAAGATGTCCCAATTATTTTAGGTCGTCCATTTTTTTGGCTACTGGTAGGGCTTTGATAGATGTTCAAAAAGGGGAATTAACAATGAGAGTCTGTAATGACGAAGTAAAATTTAATGTGTTTAAGGCCATGAAATATCCAGATGAAATGGAAGATTGCTCTTTCATTAGGATTCTGGAGAACACAATTGTTGAGACAGTTATGCAGGATTCGGCTGACAAACACTTGGAAGATCATGGAGAGGTTAGCGTAGAGGATTTAGAAGTTTGTTCTTTAGAAAGAAAAAATGAAAAAGAAGTGTTTATGTGTGAGGATGTTTTTGAGTCTTTAGATTTAGATCAAAGGAAAGCTCCTCCTATTAAGCCATCCCTGATTGAGGCATCCACTTTAGATTTGAAGCTCCTACCGGATCATCTAAAGTATGTGTATCTTGGGGAAGGTGAGACGTTGCCCATTATTGTTGCATCAGATTTAATGCTGGAGCATGAAGAGGCCTTAATTAAGTTGTTGCAGCAATACCGCAAAGCTATCAGTTGGACATTGGCTGACATTCAGGGGATTAGCCCATCTTTCTGTATGCACAAAATCACTCTAGAGGAGGGATCCTTTAGGAGTAATGAACAACAGAGAAGGCTTAACCCTGCAATGAAAGTGGTTGTTAAAAAGGAGGTGATAAAATGGTTGGATGTTGGCATTATTTACCCAATTGCAGACAACAATTGGGTGAGCCCTGTCCAATGTGTTCCTAAGAAAGGAGGTGTCACTGTGGTAAGCAATAAAGACAATGAGTTGATCCCAACCAGGACAGTAACTGGCTGGAGGGTTTGCATGGATTACAGGAGGCTTAATAAAGTTACCCGTAAGGACCATTTCCCTCTACCATTTATTGACCAGATGTTGGACAGATTGGCTGGTCAGGCCTACTACTGTTACTTAGATGGTTATTCTGGGTATAACCAGATTACCATTGCTCCTGAGGATCAGGAAAAAACTAATTTCACCTGCCCTTATGGGACGTTTGCTTTTAGGCGAATGCCTTTTGGCCTTTGCAATGCTCCAGCAACATTTCAGCGGTGTATGTTAGCAATTTTTTCAGATATGATTAAGTCCACTGTTGAAGTATTTATGGACGATTTTTCAGTTTTTGGAGGGTCTTTTTCAGAATTGTTTGGATAATTTAGGTAAGGTGTTAAAGAGATGTGAGGATATCCATCTAGTTCTCAATTGGGAGAAATGCCACTTCATGGTGAAGGAGGGCATAGTGCTAGGTCATAGGATTTCTAAGAATGGTCTAGAAGTTGATAGAGCAAAAATTGAGGTTATTGAGAGACTAGAACCACCGAATTCAGTGACAGGGATTCGGAGCTTTTTACGTCATGTTGGATTTTATAGAAGGTTCATTAAGGATTTTTCAAAAATCAGTAAACCTCTTTGTATCTTATTATGCACTGATCATGTTTTTTACTTTAATGCAGATTGTAGGAAGGCTTTTGAAACTTTAAAGGCTATTTTAGTCTCAGCACCCATTCTTTGTGCACCTAATTGGAATTTATCATTTGAGGTAATGTGCGATGCGATTGATGTTGTAGTAGGTGCTATGTTGGGGCAAAAGCAGGGAAAATTTATCCATCCTATATATTATGCAAGCAGGGTTTTAAATGAGGCACAAGTCAACTATACAACTACTGAAAAGGAGTTGTTAGCTGTTGTATTCGCTTTTGAGAAGTTCCGACCATATTTGGTTGGATCCAAAGTCACGGTGTTCACGGATCATGCAGTAATAAGGTACTTAATGTCTAAAAAAGTTGCAAAGCCTAGATTAATTCGTTGGGTTTTATTGTTGCAGGAGTTCGATTTGGAGGTAAAAGATAAGAAGGGATCAGAAAGTGTCATTGCAGGTCATTTGTATCGTCTTGATCCATCATCATCTTTGCTGAAGCAATCTGCCATTTCAGATTCTTTTCCAGATGAGCAGCTTTTTGCTGTTGAGGTAAAGGTAGTCAGGGATGTCCCTTGGTATGCTGATATTGCTAACTTTTTGGTAAAGGGGGTCACTCCTATTGATATGGATTGGAGGCAGAAGAAAAAGTTTAAGCATGATGCAAAATATTTCTATTGAGATGAGCCATTTATGTATAAGCAATGCTCTGACAGTATTATTCGTAGGTGTGTTTCAGGTGATGAAGCAAAGGAAATCCTGGAGCAATGTCATTCTTCGTAGTATGGAGGCCATTTCAGCGGTCAGAGGACAACTATGAGGATTTTGCACTGTGGATTCTTCTGGCCTACCTTATTTAAGGATGCCCATTGGTTCTACAAGCTATGTGATGCTTTCCAAAGGAGAGGAAACTTAGGGCCTAGAGATGAAATGCCCACTACAAAAAAGTTGGCCTATTTCGACCATGTTTTATCGAAGGTTATAAAAAACCTTTGAAAAAGATGTTAAATAACCTTTGAAAAATATCAACTTTTATCAAAGGTTATTAAAAACCTTTGGAGAAGATATAATATCTATCAAAGGACATTACAAACCTTTGAAAATTATATTATCCTTTATCGAAGGATTTTAAAAAACCTTTGATAAATATCTACCTTTATCAGAGGTTATTAAAAACCTTTGAAAAAGATATAATATTTTTCAAAGGACATTAAAAACCTTTGAAAATTATATTATCCTTTATCGAAGATATTTTAAAAACCTTTGATAAATATCTAAAAGTTCTATAAAACCTTCGAAAAAGGTATAATATTTTTCAAAGGACATTAAAAACCTTTGAAAATTATATTATCTTTTATCGAAGGTATTTAAAAAACCTTTGATAAATATCTACCTTTTTTCAAAGGTTTTTAAAAATCCTTGAAAAATATATAATATTTATCAAAGAACATTAAAAACCTTTGAAAATTATATTATCCTTTATCGAAGGCATTTAAAAAACCTTTGATAAATATCTACCTTTTATCGAAGGTTCTTATTAACCTTTGAAAAAGATATAAATTATATTATCCATTTTTATCAAAGAATATTAATAACCTTTGAAAAATATATATATTTTTTTTATCAAATACCTTTGAAAAATATTTGATCTTCTATCAAAGTAATAAAAAAAATCGAAAAAATTATTATCTTTTGTCAAAAGTATTTAAAAAACTTTTTAAAAATATGTACATTTTATCTTAAGTTAATAAAAACAATATAGTCTATCTTTTATGAAAATAAAAAAGAAAAACATTTAAAAAAATTATCGAAGGTTACTGAAAACCTTTGAAAAATGATATATATTTAACAAAGATATTAAAAACCTTTGAAAGTTATTACCCTTTACCGAAGGTTGGAAAACCTTTGAAAAAGGTTAAAAGATTTTTTTTTTTTGAAAAAGAAAAATAATACTTCTCATTAACCTTTGAATAGGTTAAAAAGATGCATATCTATCGTTTAATTGTCATTTCATCCGTTGGAGAGGGATCTAGGGCTTGGCGTGAACTTCAACAACCAGACTAATCTACACGAGATGCCTACTATTTTTCTCAATCGTTTGGTGAAGAATTCGGCTCCAAACACGGCGAGATTCTCTTGCTCAAGTGGAAGGTCGAGATTAATGGTAATTGAGTGAAATTAATTGTAATTTTCTTTGGCAAGCGGGGAGCGATTGATTCAAAAGAAGTACTGGACGGAGCATTCGTCGGACTGACGGTGGGGGCCATGCTGCTCGATTTGAACGCCTTCGATCTCGACAAAGAAGAAAGGCCTTTAGTAAGTAACATAATCGAACAGTTTAACTTCAATTTCATTTGCTCGAATTTAACAGTCGTTTCGATGCGATTGCGACTTGATGGGGGAGATAATTTCGATTTGATTCGATAAATTTGGAATTTCCTTTTGATTTTTCAATATAATTATGCAGGTGCTTTCTCTACTTCCGCTGTGTGAAGGAAAATTGATGCTGGAACATGGAGTCGGCTTTGGTCGTTTCACTCGCGATTTAGCGGAGAAGGCCTAAACATATATCTTTTAATGAGCACATCGCAGGTTTTCTTTTTCTTCTTCTTCTCTATCGCTAGCTCATTTCGTGGTTGGCGTTTCTATGGATGAATACATTTTGTAGTTTTATTGTGACGAGTAGAGATTTCCAGAAATGAACAAATTCTCCTCACACTGTATTATTGATTTAAAGAGTATTTATACAGATACTTGGGGAGAAAATGCACAGAGCATGAAGCTACTGAAATAACTAATACAACTGAATAATACCAAATAATTAACAAAATACAACATAGTATTTTCATATACTGTTAACGAGTTTTCGCCCTTAATTGATTGTGACGCGTAGCTTTGAGAAGGCTCGGAGTGAAGAGAGTAGAGATATGGGAGCCCGAGCAACTTCTTAATGTAGCGTGTTTAATTATTCCTAGCGGGGAAAGCACCACCATGGCCAAACTTGTGGAGCTCCATAATTTGGTTTGTTCCTCTTTCCTCTAAATGAATGTTGCATCTGTAATTGTCTTTAAAGAGTTTCTTTGGTTTGTCCAAAATTTTGTTCGAACACGCGATGAGATTTTGCAATCCTCAATAGGCGTACATGTCTACTTTTCTATAATCTATAATTATATAAAAGTGAATGCATGAGTAAGCACAAAAAGGTTTAAAGATATTGCATTCAATCATGTAATAAAAAGAAATCTTGCTAATGCTATTATCTCGAATTATACATACCAACATACCAAATGTAAGAAATAATTGTATGTGTTAGTTTGGATGGGCTCATATTAGATAATACTTAGAATTAGAAACGAGTGCTGTATTTATATTGTCGTATTTTTGTATATTTGCAGTTTCCTACTTTGCGAGAGTTCGTTAGAATGGGAAGCCTGTCTGCCTGTCTGGGGCACCTGTATGCCGGGCTTATTCTTTTGGCAAATGAAGCTACTGGTAGATTTCCTTCTGTTTTCCCTCAACATCTCAACTTCGAATGTTTTATTTCACAAACCCTACCTCCAAAACACCAATAAAGTGGTTTAAATGTGTTCTAAACTTGATATATGGATACATTTATTTTCAGGACAGAAAACCAGAGGACAGGAATTTGTTGGAGGCCTAGATTGTACTGTTCACAGAAACTTCTTTGGCAGTCAGGTAACTCTCGTTGGTTTCTGATGTTGGGTTTTGCTATCAAGATGCATGAGCAATAAGTGGAAAACAAAAGAACCTTGGAAATTGGTACAAAACATGTATGGGATTCAAATTTGCATAAAGCCACCTCTGCATGTGTGGGTCTGTAGCATATATGAATTTTGTACTTTTGAAAATGAAAATAAGCTCTACCAAGCGAGGAATTTGTTTAGAAGGTCATTGCTTGATTTTCTAACAAAACTAATAAATAAATCATGAACTTGACCAAACATAATCAAATATTATGAACTTAAAATCAAAGTCAAACTTCACTCTATTTTCTAACCAAATTCCCTTTTTAGAAGGTCAATGCTTGGAACTAAAATGTATGGAATGAAATGGATTATTGATGAGTTTAATTGAACTGCTGAATTTCTTTCATCTTGCTTTGCATGTATTTGCAAATGTGGTGGCCATTAGACAGTTTGTTTATTTGACTTTGCCTTGCCTTTGTCTCAAGGTTTATCTTTGCTCTGCATTTTGTTCTCTTTATTTTATGAACTATTAGAACATGTTTACGTATAGCATATAGAAAAACATCAACACAACTTTGTTGTTTTTCTGTCCTCGGGAGCCTTATGTGTATGAAAATGAATAAGAAACTAGGTCGTTGGACATGTTTGCAAGAGGATCATATTATTCAAGAACAAAGGTTAATACCCACCCTCATAGTTAGGAATTTGCATGGTTACCCAGATAGTTACAAAAAGAATTGTGGTCAACACCTTGAGATTTATTTTCTACAAATGTTGGAGATAGTTTTGGCTTTGATAGTGCTTCAACTGAAAGGGTTGAAATTATTGTGTTACCTTTTACAATAGCTTTTAATGTAATCCAAATGGGATTGTGTATCAGTTTTTCATTTGGTATATATAATTTTTTTCCCAAATATTTTTGTTATCATTATTCTTTTTTGGCCCATTTACCTAATATTTGGTTTAGTTTGGTTTGTATGCTATTGTATTCAAAAGCTAAAGATTTTTGTAGAGCTTTTTCGAAGGATTTACAAATGTTGATAAAAAACTATTTTCAAAGGCTTTAAAATCGTTGAAAATAACCTTATAAAACCTTCAAAAATAATGAAAACGTTCGAAAAAGGTAGTTTGACAATAAAAAATTAATGATAAGTAATTTGAAAATTATTGAAGGAATGTGACCTTTGAAAAATAATAATAAAATTTGAAGGTTAATGTACCTTCGAAAAAAGCTTTTTCGACGGGATCTATTTCGAAACTTTTTGAAGGTTTGGATAACCTTTGAAAAAAAATTTATCGAAGGTTTGTTTAATACTTTTTCGAAGGTTGTGACCTTCGAAAATAGTTAGATTTCTTGTAGTGGCCTCTTACTTACATTTTGGAAGTAGAGTTATTTGATGTATGGGGTATTGATTTTATGGGGTCATTTCCCCTACTAATGGTAATGTTTACATCTTATTGGCAATTGATTATGTATCCAAGTGGGTGGAGGCCATCGCATGCCATCAGAATGATGTCAAGACAGTAGCAAGGTTTCTTCAATCACACATCTTTGCGCGGTTTGGGACACCTAGAGCTCTAGTGAGTGATGAGGGTACACATTTTGTTATGATTTGGTTGATTTTAGTCTGAATTATTTTACATTTGTTGTATTTAAATTTTGCATGATTTATTTTCATTGTTAATCTTAATTCCGTAGATTTTTCTCGTAATTCTGGTTATTTTTATTTTTTTTCTGGTAATTTAGTTTTTATTTTTTTCGATTAGTTTAGATTTTATTTTCAGTTATTTTAAATTATGTTTAGATTAGATTTAATAAAAATTTATCTGATTTATTCGGCTTCAAATAGAAAAATAAAAGATAAAGATTTGAGCGATTAATATTTGAATTTCAGGATTTGATTTTTCTATTTTGAATTTGAATTTTCTGTATCCAAGATTCTTCAGGTAGTCTTTTGTTCAGAAGATTGTTACGGCAAGGTTATGGCAGAAGCAAATCGTCCGAATAGGAAGAGTTTTGTTGAGAATTAATTATTTTTATCGTTTGGATTTTTAAATTTTCTATTGGCAGGTAAAATTGCATATGTTATCTGATGGAGCCACGTGTTACACAGAGATGATCCAAGGGTTTGGCCAATAGACAGCGCATAATTATTTACGAGGGGCCATTGGAATTCATGATTTTACCGTTGATGGTTTTGAATTTCTAGATTGCATGCGTTAAAAATTAAAAGAAAATGGTAATATCATTTAATGCGGAGCAAATCTTTTCAGTTGAGATTCGATTTTGCTGAAGCCTTATTTATTCACAAACTTCGGTAAGTTTCTTTTCACTTCACCTTCGCGTTCAATTCCTTTACTGTTCGTATTTCGCCTTCTTTCTCTGTGTGCGGTAAAAATTCCTTTGAGTCTTCAATGACGAAAACAAGAGCAAGAAAAGAGAGGGATAATGAGGAAGAAGAGGTACTTATCGCCCTCGAGGTATAAAAGGTGAAAACGAAGAAGAAGAAGACGTCGGAGGAAAAAGAAGCCAAAAGAAGAAGAAGACATCAACGGGCTGAAGATCAAGAAGCTGTACAGAAGGTTGTGGAAGATGTTGCTGCCACAGTGGTTGAAGAAGACCCAAAGGAACCAGAAGAACAAAATCCAGAGCAAACTGAGCCGAGAGTTGTGGATATAGAGGAAGTTCAAGAAGGAAATACCGAGGAGATTCAAGAAAAACAGAATAAGGATGTGTGAGAAGAACAGGAAGAGGTTGCGCCTGAAAAAGGTAATGAGCCAGTGAAGGAGGCTCGAGTGGAGGTGATCATGCCAGAAGTTCGCAAACGTCGCCGCATTAAGCGAAAAGCGGGTCGCATCAGGGTAGTTCGAACTGATACCCCCTCGCCTCCAACTACTGATTCTGAAAGAGAGAATGCAGAGAAGGAAGAACGAGAGAACAAGGAGGTCGAGGAAAAAGCAAGATAAGAAGTAGAGAAAAATGCTGAGGAAGAGCGGTTGCTCAAGCGAAGGGCAGAAAAGGGCAAAAGTGTTGCTGAAGCATCGGAGGAACCTAATGAGATAGAAGGGCCACAGTTGCCGTATGATCGCTTCGTCAACAATTCTGCCAGGGCAAAATATGCTGAGCTGCTGGAGAGAGACTTCCTGTTTGAGAGAGGATTTAGTGATGATCTTCCACATTTTATGAGGACCGGCATTGCAGACCACGGCTGGGAGTTGTTTTGTGCAAAACCTGAATCTGTGAACGCACAGGTGGTGTGCGAATTTTATGCAAATATTGACAAGGAAGATGGTTTCCAAGTGATTGTTCGAGGAGTCGATGTCGACTGGAGTCCTAGTGTTATTAACACACTGTATAACCTTCAAAATTTCCCCCACGCAGCATATAATGAGATGGGGCGCCATCTAATGAGTAGTTGAGTGATGTTGTGCGGGAGGTCGGTATTGAAGGGGCACGGTGGCAGCTTTCAAAAATGGAGAAAAGGACGTTTCAGTCAGCTTATCTGAAGAGGGAAGCAAACACATGGATGAGGTTTATCAGACATAGGCTGCTTCCAACGACTCATGACTCGACGATTTCTAGGGAACGGGTTCTTCTAGCTTTCGCGATTTTGCAGTCTCTCAGCATTGATGTAGGAAAATTATTGCTAATGAGGTATCTGGATGTTGGAAGAAGAAGGTTGGGAAGCTGTTTCTACCGAATACCATTACCTTGCTTTGCAAGCGAGCAGGGGTTCCAGAGAATGAGGGAGATGTTATTTTATTTGATAAAGGAATCATCGATACGCCTAATTTGGCACGGCTTCAGCGTATGCAAGAGGCACGTCAGGGTGGGCTTGTCTACGACATCAATACGATTTTAGAACAACTGGCACTGTCGGCCAGCAGGTAGGAGTTTGCCGAGAGGCAATCTTTAACCTTCTGGAAATATGTTAGAAGTCGTGATGCCAATCTGAAGAAGGTGCTACAGGAGATTTTTTCCAAACTCTATCCAGCCCTTCCAGCATTCCCTGAGGATTTACTGAACCTTTGGATTCTGCCCCCACTGATGGAAAGAGAAGAAGAGGATGATGAAAATGAGCAGGGCTAAGAGGACTGACGAATGAAGTGGCCCTGAGCGAGCATGATATTTGTTCTGGAATTTTTGTTTGCTCGCGCATTTTCTAACCTCCTTTTCTGTTGATGTTATGTTTGCTTCTTTCTAATTTTTCTACTTCTGAAAAATATATCTGTTTTTGTAATTGTTTTTTATATTTTTTAATGAAACTTCCAGTAGTTGTTTCTGTTCTATGGCACTGAGTATTCCTAATTCGACTAATTTTCTTCTGAATTTTTGAAGCTTGGACTGGTTTAGCTTAATTAGATCAAGGTATTCTGATCTCCAGAAACCTTTTTGCTTGAGCATTTCTTCTAGCCTGATCATTGCTGCGGCGAGAAGATCCTGAGGTAGTGTCGATTTATATGATCCACTTTAAGCTTAGTTCTAGTCTCACACTCAGTTTAAAATTAAGATTGAAATATTTAAGTTTGGGGGTAAACTTAACAGAGTTGATGATTCATTGGGGACAATGAATAATTCAAGTTTGGGGGACTTTTTGCTACTCCAATTGTTTTGCTCGAGCATTCCCCTCTTTCATTAAAAGTTTTGCTAGGTTGTTGAGTAACCAGGGACATTTGTGACACCCACAATTTTTCTTTGCGTCAAAAGATAACCTAGGAAATGTAAAAAAAAATGAAAGAATTATTTGCTGAAAAAAGTTAATTGTTGAAAATTTTGCTGAGAAAATTCATGGAGCAAAAGTTTTGAAGGATGAATGTTAATCCAGCAGTTTTTCTGTCTCCCAGAACTTAGGTGAGCTCCATCATAAAATGTCCTCATTCTGCTGAGGGGCAAGAGATGGAATAACTAAGGATTTTTTAGCTTTACAAAGAGTATTTAGCCTAGTTGGTGATGAGTTTGGGGCAAGGGTATACTGCACCATAAAGTGGGTCATCCCATGCTTAAGAGCTCATGACTGTAGGGTTGCTTTAAGTCTGATAAACAAAAATATAAACCCCTTAAAAAGGTGTTTTAAAATGTCTGATAATAAAGCTAGGCTGTCGCAAGTTCTTAGAATTGAGTTAAAAGTGGTGATTATTTGTCCATGTCGGAAGAATTATTTTGCTGCAGCAGAGTTTGGTTTTGCAGAGTGCTCAAGTAAAGGTTGAAGGTAGTGTTGGACTGTTTGGTTTGATTCAGCTATTCTTTGTGTAATGTTTTGAATTCTTAAGGGAATGTGTGTTAATATTGCTCGGGACGCACAATAGTTCAAGTTTGGGCAAAAGGTAGTTATTTAGGCGTTATTTCTATAGGGATTTGTGTGTCTTTTGTGCTTAATAGGGTTGGTTTTAGATATATATTATATGTTTTAACCCATTTGGAAGAATGGAAGCTTTGGAAGTTATTTTATGCAGAATGTATTGTTGAGCGACTGGAGTGAGCAAATTTTGTGCTGAAGCAAAGCGAGGAGCAAAACTGCCACGTCACAGCTCGTTAGCCAATTTAACAAACTGAATTATGTTAAGCTATTCTAGGGATAAAGGAGCAAGGAGAGCCATCCACGTGTCTAGGTCAACCTAATTCAAGCCTCCTATCCTTCTATAAAAGGAGATAGTCGCCCAAGTCAAATACATTCCATCCTTGGGAGAAACATTCCATTCTTGGAGAGTTACTTCCACCTTTGGGAGCCAAATAGAGGAGAGAGATTGGAGACCATCAAGGAAACCATCATTTGCAAGCTGATCAAGGGAACTAATATTTTCTTCCATTATTTTGTAAATATGGATAATGCTTACTCAGATTGTAACGTGTGTCTCTATGCATCTTATGAACTAAGTAGCTTTAGGCGTTGGTTAGGGAACATGTTATTGTTGTGCTTAATTTCTAGTAATAAATATTGATTTCATGCATCTTGGTTAATTGTTGTGCTCATTTATATTTTATGCCCGCTTGGTCAGCCGGTATGAATATCTCTCTCTAGTTTCAGGGATGATTTAGGGAGTGGTGGCGGTTAATCACACTAGATCATTGTGTATTGGTGAACGCCAGTGACTGAGCTAGGGATAGCCAATTGCCTAGTGCTTGATCGGTAGAGCTTCATTGGAGTTGAAACATATTCTAAAAAATCTGAAGTTCCGGGAAGAATCTGCTAATAAGACTGCGAGAGTTTTGCATGATCAATAATATTGCTAGAGCATCTTTTAAAACAATTACTAAATCCCGACCAACGTCTGTTTCTAATATGTCTGCCTATTTGTTTACTTTATGTTCTGTCATTTCTTTTGCTTCAGCATTTTATCAAAAACCAATCATTTTTACCACTTCTGAAACCATTTAAAAACTAAGCAAAATAGATAAAGTGAAAGCTAATTCAGACCTTGGATTCGATAAATACTTATTACTTATTGCAGACTGTGTATACTTGCACAGAGTTCTAAAGTCCATTTATATCTTATTTCTTATTACATTTTTACTCACTCTAGGAACCCAACAGTCAAGAACCTCCTAAGCCATACCGCTTCTTTCGCTGCTTCGCATGCAGCTACATATTCGACCTCCATGGTCGAATCTGCTATGCATCCTTGTTTGATGCTATGCCAGACTATTGGTCCTCTGTTTAAAGTAAATATTGAACCGAATGTTGATTTCCTCGAATCCTTATCGGTTTGGAAATCAGAATCAGTGTATCCTATAAGGATCAAATCCTTATCACCATACATGAGCATGTAGTCCCTCGTTCTCCTAAGATACTTGAGGATATTCTTCACGGCAGTCTAGTGATCAAATCATGGATTATATTGATATCTACTGACAATCCCTACTGCATAACAAATATCATGCCTTTTACACAACATGACATACATTAGGTTGCCTACTGCAGAGGCATAGGGAATTCGTCTCATATCCTCAATTTCTTGAGGTGTCTTAGGACATTGTTCCTTAGACAGAGTAATTCTGTGCTGGAAAGGTAACAAACCTTTCTTGGAATTATGCATCTCATATCTAATCAACAACTTGTCTATATAAGATGCTTGAGACATAACTAGTGTCTTGTTCTCTCGGTCCCGGATAATTTGGATCCCTAGAACATATTGCACCTCACCCAAATCTTTCATTTGGAATTGAGTTGCTAGCCATTGTTTAATGTCAGTCAAATAACCTACATCATTTCAGATGAGTATGATATCGTCTACATACAAAACTAAGAAAGCTATTGAACTTTTTACTATCCTTTTATACACACAAGGCTCGTCAACATTTTGTTCATAGCCATAAGACTTGATCGCAGTATCAAATCTTATATTCCAGGATCTTGACGCTTGTTTCAATCCATAAATGAGTCGTTTGAGCTTGCAAACCTTTTGCTCTTGACCCTGGGCAATGAACCCTTCTCGCTGAGACATAAAGATACTTTCTTCAAGATTGTCGTTCAAGAAAGAAGTCTTGACATCCATTTGCCATATTTCATAATCATAGAATGCTACAGTGGATAGAAGTATCCTGATTGACTTTAACATGACAACTGAGGAGAAGGTTTCTTCATAGTCAACCCCCTCCCTCTAGGTAAAACCCTTTGCCACAAGTCGTGCTTTAAAGGTCTGTATCTTTCCAGCAGCGTCTCGTTTTCTCTTGTAGATCCATTTGCAACCTATAGGCCTAACCCCTTCAGGTTGATCTACAAGGTCCCATACTGAATTAAAGTACATGGATTCCACTTCTAGATCCATAGCTTTAATCCATTTGTCCTTGCCCACGTCATCCATTGCCCATTTATAGGTCAACGGAACCTCGACCCCGTCATTAGGTATGTGTTGACTTCTAGAGTGGGTTAAAAATATGATAAGAATAAGCTCTATAATATTGTGTAAGTATACATAATCTGCAGCAAGTGATAAGTAAATTATCGTATCCACGATGTTTTGTATAGCTTCCACTCTACCTATCTTGTGTAACTTTTTAATGGTTTCGAGGTTGTTAAATTGATTGGGTTTTGAAATAATGCTGATAAAAAGATATAACAGAGTAGAATGTAAACGGATGAAACTGACATATTGGAAACATGCGTTGGTTAAGATTTCTGTAATTGTTTTAAAAGATGTTCTAGCAATAATATTGATTAGGCAATTCTCTTGCAATCTTATCAGCAGGATCCTCCCAAAACTCTGGATTTTTTGGAATATGTTTCAACTCCAATGACGTGCTATCGATAAAGCACTTGGTGACTGGTTATCCCTAACTCAGTTACTGACGTCCACCAACACATGATGGTCTAGTGTGATTAAATGCCACACACCCCTCAAATCATCTCTGAAACTAAGAGGTGATGTTCATACCGGCTGGCCAGGCGGACACAAAATAATAGTAAGCACAACAAATAATCAAGATGCTCAAATCAATATCAATTGCATAGAGAATGAAGCACGACAATTACATAGATCCTAACCAAGACCTAAGTAAATTTAGTTCATAGAGTACAAAATAACACACGCTACAATCTGAGTATGTGCATCCATAACTACAAGAAATTTACAAGAAAAGATTAATTCCCTTGAAGAAATCCATAGTTGATGGTCTTCTTGAGGTCTCCAATCGTTCCTCCTTTATTCGGCTTCCAATGAAGGAAAGTAGTCTCCCAAAATGGAATTAGACTTCCCTCTCTCGAATACTTTGGACTTGAGACGGCTACTTCCTTTTATAGAGTGGAATCAACCCTAATTAGGTCAAATTTTACACGTGGAGGGCTCTCCAAGCTTCCTAGATCCGAGATTAATTCAGAAAATGCCACCTCATTTAATGAATCACGTGCGACTCACGTGGCAGTTTCGTTCCTAGCTTTGTTTGATCACGGATTTTTCTCCCTCAAGTCGCTCAACATTATTTTCTCTGCAAAATAACTTCCAAAGCATCCATTCTTCTAAATAGGTTAAAACACATAATATTCATCTAAAAACAACCTATTTGGCACAAATGACACACAAATCACTATAGAAATAAGGCCTAAATAACTCCCTTTCGGAGAGTTATCATACTCCCAAACTTGAACTATTGCACGTCACGAGCAATACTAACTAACCTTCCCTTGAGAATTCAAAACATTAGTCATAGCACAACTTAATCAAAACAGATAATCCAACACTTCCTTCAACCTTTACCTTAGCATTCTGCAAAACCAAGCATTGCTGCAACAAACTAATTCTTTCAGTATTGAACATATAATCACCACCTTATCTCAATCCTAAGAACTAACCACCGCTTAACAATATTATCAGAAATTTTCAAACACACTTTTAGGAGCTTTATTTTTCCGTTCTTCAGACTTAAAGCGACCCTACAGTCATAAGTTCTTAAGCATGAGATGACCCACTTTATGGTGCAGTATACCCTTGCCTCAAACTTATCACCAACTAGGCTAAATACTCATTGCTAAGCCCAAAAATCCTTAGTTATCTATCTCGTGCTTCTCAGAATGACGACATTTTATGATGAAGCTCACCTAAGCCCTGGGAGATAGAAAACTACTAAATTATCACTCATCCTTCAAAAATTTTGCTCTTTCAATTTTCACAGCAAAATTTTCCACAATTTTTCTTTTCAACAAATAATTTTTTTTTTTATCATTTTTGAATATTTTCTAGGTTATCTTTTGACGAAAAGAAAAATTGTGGGTGTCACAAATGTCCCTGGTTACGCAATAACCTAGAAACGTTATCATTGAAGGAGAGGAATGCTCGAGCAAAACAAGTGGAGTAGCTAAAAGTCCCCCAAACTTAAATTATTCATTGTTCCCAATGAATTAACAACATGATAATTATACCCCCAAACTTAATTTTTCTATCCAAATTTTAAACTAAGCGTGGGACTAAGATTAAGCTTAAGGTGGATCAAATAAGTCAATACTACCTCAGAATCTTCTTGCCGCAGTGATGACCAGACTAGAAGAAATGCTCAAGCAAAAGGTTTCTAGAGATCAGAACACCTTGATCTAATTAAGCTAACTAGTCTAAGCTTCAAAAATTCAGAAGAAAATGGTTAAGTTAGGAATGCTCAGTGTGCTATAAAACAGAAAAAACTTCAGAAATTTCATTAAAAATAGAAAAAGATTTACATCAAGCAGAATAATTTAATAGGCCTAGAAAAACAAAAATTAAACACAGAAAAGCAGACATATCAAAAAGAAACTGGGGTCAAGAATGCACGAGCAACAAAAATATTCGAACAAAAATAAAGTTCGACCAACATTTTTCTTCGTCAATCTTCCTGACCCCGATCATCCTCCTCCTCCTCCTATCTTTCAATTGGTAGCGGCGGGATCCAAGGATTGAACAAGTCATCGGGGAAAACAGGGAAGGCTTGATGCCGCTTTGAAAAAATTGACTGCAATGCTTCCTTAGTGTGGCATCCCTCCTCTTAGCATAAGTCCAGTAGGTCTAAGCTTGCCTCTCAACATACTCCTGCCTACTGGCTGAAAGTTGAAGTTCCTCTAGGATTTGGTGAATGCCACAGACCAGTAAGGTTCATTAGAGAACAAACCATATCCAGTAAGATTCTATTTCTCCTTTCTGATACACCGTTTTGCTGAGGTGTACCAGGTGCTGAGAGTTGGGATGTTATTCCATGTTCTATCAGTTAGTCCTAAAATTCATAATCCATATACTCTCCACTTCGATCAGATCGAAGTGTTTTTATCTTTTTACCTAATACGTTCTCAACCTCTGCCTTATATTCCTTGAATTTTTCAAGGGCTTCGGACTTATGATGCATCAGGTAAAGATAACCATACATAGAATAATCATCAATAAAACTGATGAAATATTCAAATCCTCCTCGTGCTCTAACATTCATTGGACCACAGAGGTCTTAATGTATAAGCTCTATAGGTTCTTTGGCCCTATAATCTTTTCCCTTAAAAGATCTTTTAGTCATTTTGCCTTCAAGGCATGATTCACAGGGAGGTAATGAATCGTCTTCTAACTCGTGTAGAATTCCATTCTTAACCAATCTCTCAATCCTATTGAGATTAATATGACCTAACCTTAGGTGCCAAAGATAGGTATTCTCTTTAGGAGAAATCCTTTGCCTTTTATTACTTTGAGTAGTAGCAGTCGTGAACATTTTAGTATTATTAACTGCCATGTTCTTGATAGGTCTTAAAACATATAAATTATTTTCCATTAATGCTGAACAAACATGAATTTCCTTTTTGGAAATGAAAACTTCATTTAATGAGAAAGATACTAAATATGTTTGTTCAAGCAAACAAGATATAGAAATCAATTTTCTTTTAATCTTTGGAACTATATATACATTCTCTAATAATATATACATGTTCTCTTGGAAAAATAATTTTACGTTTCCTATTGTTGTAGCTGAGACAACCTCTCCAGTTCCAACTTTGAGAGTCACCTAACCAGTTTTAAGTTGTTCCCAAGAGATAATTCCTTTAAACGAAGAACAAACTTGATTAGTAGCCCCTGAATTGAGTATCCAGGCCGAACTATCATTCTCCACTATGCACGTCTCTAAGACTAGTAAGACTTTAGTTGAGTTCTCGTAAGCTAAACAACTTTGAGGACGATCCTCATTTAAGACCTTTATATCGTATGCCACTCGATTAGTGTTAACGTTTTTAGTAGTATGATCTAAACCGTTTAATTTGGCGTTAGACATAATACATACATTATTTGACATATTGCTGAAATAAACAAATAACTTGTATTAAATATTGCACTAAACCCGTTATATATAATATCCAATCAATTTTAGCAAAAGTAATTAAGCACCCTATTATTCATAATTCTTTTGCAACGATACTTCAAAGGTTTAGAGCAACAGCCACCGAGGGGTGATCAACTCCTCCTCCTTTGAACCGAGACATTCTCGTCCAAACTCTAAAGAATAACCCTTTATTCTATTAGCATTTAGTTACCGTTCGGTCAAGAAATTATTAACTATCTTCATAATTTCTCGTAAGTGTAACCCACCAACTCTCAGATTTCAGAGGTCTGCCCCAACAAGCTACGATCAAGAAAGACAATGTTTGAGCAAAACCTAAGAAACTGTATCCATTATGGAGTTCACCTTGTTATCCCATACTCAAGCCCTCCGAAGGGATGGTTACACTATTGGCAACATGTAGGCAAAGTATGAGATCTCAGAACGTACCAATGGAGGAGACCGTAGAATATGTTGACACACTTCTTGCTCTCACTTACTATAAACACTCTCTCTGTTCACCTTGGTATTAAATCACACAAACACCTTCCGAAGGGAGGTTGCTTCCAGGGTGACACGAGGTCGAATATGATTCTCACGATGTGAACTATCTGGAGATACATGGGAATAAAAACTTGATACGATACATATTTTTTTACACGTTTCCCCCACTGAGTAGTTTAATGATTAGGGTCTATTTTACTTAGGTAAATTTCGACTAAATGAATCTATCTAAGTCTATGCCTTATTAAATAAGGGTTTAACTCTATTATCTAGGTGAATTAAACCCTTTTAATTACCTAGTGACATGTGCATGCTAATAAGACCGTGGTTAATTCAACTCGGGTTTCGGACCAGACGCCGAGAGAGTTCCCTTATAACCGAAGTCTTATTTCCTACTAAATCATATTTCAAATCTATTTAAAATACTAAGTAGGACATTCTATTCCTATTAGAATTGTGATCTTAGGTCTAGTCAAATTTTAAACTGTTTAAATTTAAATTATTTCCTAAGATCCTATGTTAGCATGCAACTCTTTGTTATAGGTTGACAGTTTCTATTCATTAACTTTTATAACTTTTAATGAATTAGACCTATAACATGCTTCTAATGGTGATGGAAGTGTATAACAATCAAGTATTCAAGTTATATAAAGCACCGTTTAAAAGCAACCTATGTCTAGGTGTGTATAACTTTATACTTATGATGTGTAGGTGATAAACTCTTTTAAAACATTACTCCGATTAACTTAACTCAAGTACCGGTTCGATACCCAGGTAGGAGGTGTTCCGTAAACGGCCAACTTAAATACCTCCAGCCTTAGACAGTATCTTACTGGGTGAGTTCTCTTGCAACCTTAGCTTAACAAAATATCAACCTATTCTATGCAATTTGATCGAGTTTGTGGTTCGTTAACCCTAAGTGAACATGCTTTTATTTTGTTATATATTTTAACGTCTATCTTGGTTTCTAACACTTTATAAAGAACGATAATTCTATAACATTCATCTATGCTAAGGTGGTTTCATGTTGCATGCTTGTTCGTTTTCGTTTATTCATATAACACTTATACTAATCGAGCTAAACAAATTTAAACATGCATCTAATCATGAAACCCTAATCATGCATTTCATTTATATTACAACACTTATAATAAATTACTAATGCATGAAACATGCTTTCCTATGGTGGGATTTAAAATATATATGGCATACAATATGCATATTTTAATTTTAACTATACATTCATATTGCATAATAAATAAAACACACTAAATGGACCGATTTTGGCATCTTAATCAAGCAAATACTAAAATTATTACAATAATAATTGAAAAATGGCTTTGAACCGCTCCCGAATCGCCTTGGAATTGCTTGAACCAAACCAAAAGGAGTTGAAATAGGCTTGAACCGGTCTTAAATTGGTTGAACCAGACTTTGAAACAGTAAATCAGACGAGAAATAAATCGAACCGCCCGAACCACCGTTTGAATCTGCAAACCGCGCCTTTGAATGTTGAACAACATCGTGATGCTGATGAACAACATCTCGACGCTGTTCATATAGCAGCTCAGAATTCGCAGCGTTCTTCGTGCTCTATTTTCCGCCAGCAGACACTACGTATTCTTTCTTCGATTATAGCCTAATTTCCACTCTAATGACTCCCAAATTTTTTATAGTCTCAAGCCAACACCTATATGCCCATAAACATGTACGCAATTACAACTTTCATCCACGAATTTAAAGCTAATTTGATGCCAAAATCTTAATAAGCCCATTTTAGCATCCAAGCATACATCACATGCATAGATCAACCCACCAAGCTAAAATTAACTGAAATTGAGTGCTCAATTCATTCTCTGATACCAATTCAATTGAAGGAGTGTGCGAGACACTAGTGAAAGCAATTCAGATCAAAACACTCAAATTTCCTTTAATTTTAGTTATAAAAAACATGCATTCTTGAAACCGAAAACAGAGTTTCAAAGTTACCAACCTTTGATTGCCGAATTCTTCAATTTCGTGGATCAATTCTTTGCACAATCTTGTTGTGGAAAACCACTGTAATCTTCCCTGCTATTCTCCGGCCTTAACACGAGTTGTGAGACTCGAATTCGTAATGGAAATGAAGGAGCAAATGGTGAAAAATAACCATCCGAGAGAGAGTGTTTTTGAGCTTTTGGTTTTAAAATCCAGCAACCATCATCTTTCTCATCAGCTTAATCCCTCTTATATAGCAAAGTATCATGCACTTTAAACTCATATGAAGAAGACAACTGATGGTTAATGGAATTAATCATCTAATTAGGTGTCATTACACCAAGGATACACAAAATGAGTTTTGCCAAAATTATATGAAATTCAATGAATAAATTTCATTTTTCATATAACTGTTGGGTTCCTAGAGTGAGTAAAAATATAGTGTAAAAAGACTCCAGAATTCCTGTGCAAGTATACACAGTCTGCAGCAAGTAATATTATCAATCCAAGGTCTGAATGAGCTTCCACTTTATCTATTTTGTGTAACTTTCTAATGCTTTCAAAGATAATAAAAATGTTTGGGTTTTATAAGAATTATGCTGAAGCAAAATAAATGACAGAACAACAAGTAAACAAATAGATAGACAGATTAAAGGCAGGCGCTCTGGTTAGGCTTAGTAGTTGTTTAAAAAGATGCTCTAGCAATATTATTGATCATGCAACTCTCGCAGAATTATTAGCGGATTCCTCCCGGAACTCTGGATCTTTTGGAATGTGTTTCAACCCCAATGAAGTGCGACCGATCAAGCACTAGCCAACTGGCTATCCCTAGCTCAGTCACTGGCGTTCACCAATACACAATGATCGTAGTGTAGATAATTGCCACACACTCTCTAAATCATCCCTGAAACTAGAGAGAGGTATTCACACTGGCTGGCCAGACGGGCATAAAATGGAAATAGGCACAACAATTAACCAAGATGCAATAATCAATGTATTACTAAAGTTTAAGCACAGCAACTACATGTTCCTAACCAACACCTAAAACTACTTAGTTCATAATAAACATGGAAACATGAATTACAATCTGAGTAGGCATATTCATAATCACAGGATAATTAAAGAAAATAACAATCTCCGTAATCAACTTGCAAATGATGGTGTTCTTGGTAATCTCTAATCTCTCTATACTACTCGGCTTCCAAGGAAAGTTGGAATGAAATTGACTTGGACGGCTACTTCCTTTTATAGAAGGATAAGAGGCTTGAATTAGGTCAACTTGGACACGTGTAGGGCTCTCTTTGCTCCTTTATCCCGAAAATAAATCAACAGAAGTCGGTTCATAAAGTTGGCTAACGAGCTGTGACGTGGCAGTTCTGCTCCCAGTTTTGCTGCAGCACAGAATTTGCTCCATCAAGTCGCCCAGCAACAGATTCTGCACAAAATGATTTCCAAAGCTTCCATTCTTCCAAA
Organism: Luffa acutangula; assembly: GCA_036850905.1. Classification (NCBI taxonomy): domain Eukaryota; kingdom Viridiplantae; phylum Streptophyta; class Magnoliopsida; order Cucurbitales; family Cucurbitaceae; genus Luffa; species Luffa acutangula. Next base: position 35,076,645 of record CM072099.1, read on the forward strand.
TGGGTTAAAACATGTAATATCTATCTAGAACCAACCTATTAAGCACAAAAGACACACAGATCCTTATATAAATGAGGCCTAAATAACTACCTTTTGGGCCGTTATCACACCCCCAAACTTGAACTATTGCGCGTCCCGAGCAATACTAACTCACATTCCCTTAAGAATTTAAAACATTAGACAAAGAATTAGCTTAATTAAATCAGGCAATCCAATACTGCGAGCACTCTGCAAAACCGAGCTATGCCGCAGCAAAATGATTCCTCCAGCAGGGACAGATAATCACCACTTTCAACTCAATTCTAAGAACTCACCACAGCTTAGCTCTATTATCAGAAATTAAAAACATATTTTCAAGGGGTTTATATTTTCATTTTTAAACTTCAAGCAGCCCTACAGTCATAAGTTCTTAAGCATGGAATGACCCACTTTATGGTGCAGTATACCCCTGCCTCAAACTCATCACCAGCTAGGCTCAATACTCTTTATAAAGCTCAAGAATCCTTAGTTATTCTATCTCTTGCCCCTCAGAATGGCAACATTTTATGATGAAGCTCACCTAAGTTCTGGGAGATAGAAAAAACTGTTGGATCATCATTCATCCCTCAAAACTTTTGCTCCATGAATTTTCTAAGCAAAATTTTCAACAATCATTTTTTTTTCAGCAAATAATTTTTCATTTTTCTGATTTCCTAGGTCATCTTTTGACACGAAGACAAACTGTGGGTATCACAAATGTCCCCAGTTACTCCATAACCTAACAAATTTTTACTTCAAGGAGAGGAATGCTTGAGCAAAATAATTGGAGTAGCAAAAAGTCCCCCAAACTTAAATTATTCATTGTCCCCAATGAATCATCAATTTTTCAAATCATTCCCCCAAACTTAAATTTTTCTATCTGAATTTAAATTATGTGTGGGACTAGAACTAAGCTTAAAGTGGATCATATAAGTCAACACTACCTCTTAAATCTTCTTTGCCGCAGCAACAGTCCATGCTAGAAGAAATGCTCAAGCAAAAGGTTTCTCGAGATCAGAATACCTTGATCTAATTAAGCGTAATCAGTCAAAGCTTCAAAAATTCAGAAGAAATTTAGTTAAGTTAGCATTTACTTAGTGCACAAAGAAATGGAAACAACGAGAAATTTCATTAAACACAGAAAAAGATATTACATAAGCAGAGGTATATATTTTTTTTAAAACAGAAAATATTAAAAATAAACAGTCATAACAAGCAAATATAGAGGAAGATGCGGTCAAGAATGCGCGAGCAAACAAAATATTTCAACAAAAAGACTGCACGCTCAAATTCTCCTCCTTCAATCTTCCTGACCATGCTCTTCTCCTTCATCACCTTCTCTTTCCACAGGCGGCGGCTGGATCCAGGGGTTCAACAGATCTTCAGGGAATGCAGGAAGGGTTGGATACGGTCTGGAAAAATTCTCTTGCAGCGCCCTCCTTAAGCTGGCATCCCGATTCTTAACATAGTTCCAGAAGGTTAAAGTTTGCCTCTCAGCAAACTCTTGTCGACTGGCCGAAAGTGCCAGTTGTTCTAGAATCGAGTTGATGTCGTGGACAAGCCCACCTTGGCGTACCTCCTGCATGCGCTGGAGCCGTGCCAAATTGGGTGTGTCTATGATTCCCTTGTCAAACAGAATCACATCCCCCTCTTCCATTGGAACCCCTGCTCTTCTGCACAGCATCGTTATTGTGTTTGGAAGGAACAGTTTCCCTACCTTTTTCCGCTAGTAGTCAACAATCTCAGAAGAAATTATTTTTCCTGCATCAATACTCATCGGGCGAAGAATGGCAAAGGCAAGCAGTACCCTGTCCCAAGATACTGTGGAGCCGTGAGTTGTCGGCAGTAAGCGGTAGCCTAATGAAACCCATCCAGGTGTTGGCTTCACTCTTCAAATAAGCAGCTTGAAACGTGTGCTTTCGCGTCTGCGACAACCTCCATTGGGCCCCCTCAATGCCAACCTCTCGGACAGCCGCACTTAATTGGTCGCTAGATGGTGCAACCATCATCTCATTAAAAACTGCATGCGGAAAATCCTGGAGATTGAATAAACCATTAATGGCTTCTGGGCTCCACTGTACGGGCACTCCTCGAACTATAACATCAAATTCTTCCCGAACGTCAAGATTAGCGTAAAATTCCCGAACAATATTGGAATTCACAGGCTTTGGTTTCGCACAAAACTGCCTCCAATCGAGATTCGCTATTCCAGACTCCAAGAATCGTGCCACATCATCGCCAAATCCTCGTTCGAACAGGAAGTCTCGTTTCAGCATCTCCTGATATTTTGCTCGAGCAAGGTTGTTGACGAAGCGAATAAAAGGTATTCTCGGTTCCTCAATCTCAGCAGTCTCACCCGATGCCTCAACAATCCCTTTTCCCTTGTCTTCTCTTCGCTTGGGCATACTCTCTTCCTCAGCCATTTTTGCTTCTTCTTCTCTCGTCTTGTCTTCAGCCTCCTTCTCTCTCGTTCCTCTCTCTCTGTATTGTCTTTTTCAGAGTCAGTAGTTGGAGGCGAGGGGGTATCAGTTCGTACTACCTGAATACGGCCGGCTTTTCGCTTAATGCGGCGACGCTTAGGTACCTCCAGCATGATCACCTCCACTTGAGCCTCCTGAACTGGCTCATTCTTAGTCGCAACCTCTGTCTGCACATCCTCATTCTGTTTTTCTTGAATCTCCTCTCGAACTTCCTCTGTACCCACAACTCTCTGCTCAGCCTGTTCAGGGTTCTGCTCTTCTGGTTCTTTCAGGTCTTCTTCAACTACTGTGGTAGCAACCTCATCTGCTGCCTCCTGGACCTCTTCTTGTTCCGCAACCCTTTTCTGCCTCCTCTTTCTCTTCGCTTCTTTTTCCTCCGGCGTCCTCTTCTTTTTCGTTTTCGCTTTCTGAACCTTGGGGGTAACGGGTACCTCCTCTTCCTCGTTATCTCTCTCTTTTCTCACTTTCGTCTTAGCCATCGAAGAGTTTCAGAAGGAATTCTATAGCGCCCACAGAGAACGAAAGAAAAATGCAAATGGCAAGGGATGAATCAAGAAGATGAAGTGGGAAGAACTTATCGAAGGTTCTTCAATAAATAGCTGCAACAAATCAAATCATAACTAAAAGATTTTGCTCCGTATTAAATGGGTTTACCGTTCACATTTAATTTTCAAATCAAATTCCCAACGGTAAAATCTCTGAATTTTAATTAACCATGGTAAATAACTGCACGATGTCAACGACTAAACCGTTGAATAATCCCTTCGTGACATGTGGCAGCATCCCGGAAATTTACCTGCTCACAGAAATTCAAAAATCCCAACGGTAAAAACAATTAACTCACAATAAAATCCTTTTTCCCTCGGACGAAATGCTCCAGCCGGAACTTTGCCTCAACAATCTTCTGAACCTGAAGAATCTTGGATACGGAATTCAAATTTCAAAATAGAAAATCAAATCTTCTAAATTTAAAAATAACCAATCAAATCAAATTGAATCTTTCTTGACGCCGAATTAATTTAGAGAAAATATTTATTAATTTAAACTAAACATAATTAAAATAACTGAAAATAAAATCTAGATCTAATCTAATGAAATCTAATTAATTCAAAGATAATCCAAATAAATAATCCTAAAATCAAATCAAATTCAAAACGAATTAGATAAAATCTAAACAAATATTTAAAGATAAAATCTAATAAAACACGCAAAATCAAATCTAACCTATCCGAAATTAAAAACAAATCAGAAAAATAAAATTGATACAAACACTGGGAGCTCAAAATTTCTCTCTGTGAAATGCTCTCGCAAAAATCCTGCTCTCTCAATCATCAACCAACTTTAGGGAAGGATATTTCGACTGAAACTCCTCATCCCAATAATGCTTCACACGCTGTCCATTCACCTTGAACACTCTCCCATCTTTTTCATCCTGCAAAGTAATTGCTCCATGGGGGAAAACCTCAATCACAGTGAACGGTCCTGACCATTTAGATTTTAGCTTCCCAGGAAATAATTTTAATCTAGAATTATAAAGCAAGACTTTCTGACCTTTGACAAACTCTTTAGATTTTATTTTCTTGTCATGCCACAGCTTAGTCTTTTCTTTATACATTTTCGCATTCTCATAAGAAAATTGGCGAAATTCCTCCAATTCATTAAGCTGCAGCATTCTTAATGCTCCTGCACGGCTCAGATCAAAATTTAACTTTTTCAAAACCTAAAACGTTTTATGTTCTAGCTCCAATGGTAGATGGCAAGTTTTCCCATATACTAACCTATAGGGAGACATACCTAGAGGAGTCTTTTAGGCTGTCCTATAAGCCCAAAGAGCCTCATCCAACCTAAAAGACCAATCCTTCCTAGATGGATGAACTACTTTCTAGAATCGATTTAATTTCCCTATTACTAATTTCAGCTTGACCATTTGCTTGTGGGGTGATAAGGGGTAGCTATCCTATGCTTAATCCCATACTTAGCTAACAGCTTAGTTAAGATATTATTAACAAAATGTGTACCCTCATCACTCACTAGAGCTCTAGGTGTCCCAAACCGGGCAAAGATGTGCGATTGAAGAAACCTTGCAACTGTCTTGGCATCACTCTGATGGCATGCAATGACCTCCACCCATTTGGACACATAATCAACTGTCAATAAGATAAAAACATTGCCATTAGACGGGGGAAATGGCCTCATAAAATCAATACCCCATACATCGAATAATTCAACTTTTAAAATATAAGTAAGAGGCATTTCATCTCTAGGCCCCAAGTTTCCTCTCCTTTGGCAAGCATCACATTGCTTGTAGAACCAATGGGCATCCTTGAATAAGGTGGGCCAGAAGAATCCACAATGCAAAATCCTCATAGTTGTCCTCTGACCACTAAAATGGCCTCAATACGGCGAATAGTGACATTGCTCCAGGATTTCATTTGCTTCAGCACCTGAAACACACCTACAAATAATACCATCAGAGCATTGCTTATACATAAATGGCTCATCCCAATAGAAAAAGTTTGCATCATGCTTAAACTTTTTCTTCTGCCTCCAATCCATGTTAATAGGAGTGACTCCCTTTACCAAAAAGTTGGCAATATCAGCATACCAAGGGACATCCCTGACTACTTTTACCTCAACAACAAAAAGTTGTTCATCTGGAAAAGAATCTGAAATTGCAGATTGCTCCAGCAAAGATGATGATAGATCAAGACGAGATAAATGATCTGCAATGACATTTTCTGATCCCTTCTTGTCTTTTATCTCCAAGTCGAATTCCTGCAATAATAAAACCCAACGAATTAGTCTAGGCTTTGCATCTTTCTTAGACATTAAATACCTTATTGTTGCATGATCCGTGAACACTGTGACTTTGGATCCATCTAAATATGGCCAGAATTTTTCAAAGGCAAACACTACAGCTAACAACTCCTTTTTCAGTAGTTGTGTAGTTGACTTGTGCCTCATTTAAAATCCTGCTTGCATAATATATAGGATGGATAAATTTGCCCTGCTTTTGCCCCAGCATAGCACCTACCGCAGCATCACTCGCATCACACATTACCTCAAATGGTAAATTCCAATTAGGTGCACACAGAATGGGTGCTGAGATTAAAGCAGCCTTTAAAGTCTCAAAAGCCTTACTACAATCTGCATTAAAGTAAAAAATATGATCATTACACAATAAGTTACAAAGAGGTTTACTGATTTTGGAAAAATCCTTTATGAACCTCCTATAAAATCCAGCATGACCTAAAAAACTCCGAATTCCCTTCACTGAATTTGGCGGTTCTAATCTCTCAATCACCTCTATTTTTGCTCTATCAACTTCTAGACCATTCTTAGAAATCGTATGACCTAACACTATGCCCTTCTTCACCATGAAGTGACATTTTTCCCAATTAAGAACTAGATGGGTTTTCCTCACACCTCTTTAATACCTTGCCTAAATTATCTAAACAATTCTGAAGAGACCCTCCAAAAACTGAAAAATCGTCCATAAATACCTCAACAGTGGACTCAATCATATCAGAAAAAATTGCCAACATACACCGCTCAAATGTTGTTGGAGCATTGCAAAGGCCAAAAGGCATTCGCCTAAAAGCAAACATCCCATAAGGACAGGTGAAAGTGATTTTTTCCTGATCCTCAGGAGCAATAGTAATCTGGTTATACCCAGAATAACTATCTAAGAAACAGTAATAGGCCTGACCAGCCAATCTATCCAACATCTGATCAATAAATGGTAGAGGGAAATAGTCCTTACGGGTGGCCTTATTAAGCCTCCTGTAGTCCATACAAACCCTCCAGCCAGTTACTGTCCTGGTTGGAATCAACTCATTGTCTTTATTACTTACCACAGTGACACCTCCTTTTTTAGGAACACATTGGACAGGGCTCACCCAATTGCTGTCGGCAATTGGATAAATGATCCCAGCATCCAACCATTTAATCACCTCCTTTTTAACAACCTCTTTCATTGCAGGGTTAAGCCTTCTCTATTGCTCAATACTCCTAAAGGATCCCTCCTCTATAGTAATTTTGTGCATACAAAAAGATGGGCTAATTCCCTGAATGTCAGCCAACGTCCAACCTATAGCCCTGCGGTATTACTGCAGCAATTTTATTAAGGCATCTTCATGCTCTGGCATTAAATCTGATGCAACAATAATGGGCAACGTCTTACCTTCCCCGAGATACACATACTTTAGATGATCCGGCAAGGGCTTCAAATCTAAAGTAGGTGCCTCAATCAGGGATGGCTTAATAGGAGGAACTTTCCTTTGATTCAAATCTAAAGACTCAAAAACATCCTCACACCTAAACAATTCTTTTTCATTTTTCCTTTCTAATGAAAAAACCTGCAAATCCTCTACCCTAACCTCTCCATGCTTTTCTGAATGCTTACTAGCTGAATCCTGTATTGCTGTCTCAATAACTGTGCTCTCCAGAATCCGAATGAAGGAGCAATCCTCCATTTCGTCTGGATATCTCATGGCTTTAAACACATTAAATTTCACTTCCTCATTACAGACTCTCATTGTTAATTCCCCTTTTTGAACATCTATTAACGCCCTACCAGTAGCCAAGAATGGACGACCTAGAATTATTGGGACATCTTTATCAGCCTCATAGTCTAAAATAATAAAATCAACAGGAAATATGAATTTATCCACTTTTACTAAGACATCCTCAATTTTACCCTCTGGATATGTGATAGACCTATCAGCTAGTTGGAGTGTGACTGTGGTAGGCCTAGCTTCACCTATACCTAGCTTTCGATAGACCGAAAGAGGTATAAGGTTAATACTTGCACCTAAATCACAGAGTGCTCTACCTAATTCTTTTCCACCTATAGACACAGGTATAGTAAATGACCCTGGATCCTTAGGCTTGGGTGGTACTCCTCCGTAAGAGAAACAATTTCAAACTCACCTAACCTCTTCTTTTTAGTTAAAATATCCTTAAGAAAATTAGCATAATTAGGCATTTGCTCTATAGCTTCTACTAAAGGGATATTTATATGCAATTGCTTAAGAATCTCTAAAAACTTTTTGAATTGACCATTCTGACTCTTAGGCTTTTGCCTTTGTGAAAAAGGTAGAGGTGGTACATAAGGTGGGGGCGGCACATAAGGTGGTTCCACATCTGGAACAGAACCAGATGCTCCAGCATTTTTATTGCTGCCTCCAACACCCTGACCAGACTCCAACTCTTTCTCAACAACAACATTATTTTTATCACCATTTTTATCTATAACCTGGGTTTTACTAGGCTCTTCTAATGGCTTACCACTCCTAAGAGTTACCGCTTTTACCTGCTCCTTACCTTCCCTTCGAGGGTGTTCAGTATCCGAGGGAAGTTTCCCTTGAGGCCTTGCTTTCAGCTCATTAGCTAGCTGACCCACTTGCAACTCCAGAGCCCTCATCGAAGCTTGATTACTTTGAATTGCGGCATCTGTACGAGCCATAAATTCTTTCATCATCGCCTCGAGAGAACTTCCCGAATTTTGCTGGCGCAAAGCCTGTTTATTTTGCTGGGGCAATACCTGCGCTTTAGCAAATCCCGACTAGTTCACCTTTTGTTGTGCTTGCACATTACTTCCTTGTCCTCCTCATGAGAAGTTGGGGTGGTTGCGCCAACCTGGATTATAGAAGTTAGAGTAAGGGTTATTCCTCTGATTACCTACATAAAACACAGAAGCTGGATTGCTGGGGCAAAACTCGTAGTTGTGATTTTCACCACAATAGACACATGCTTCCTCTGCCACTTTGTTCACCACTGCAGTAGGCTCCATAGCTGGTGGCTGCTGATGACTAATCACTGTCACATTCTTAAGAGCGTTAGCAATCATAGCAAGATCAACCCTAATGGTGGACACACCATCAACCTCTAATACTCTCTTAACTTTTTTATTTATGCCTCTAACATCTGACCACTGACAACTATTAATAGATATTCTTTCTAAAATCTCATAAGCTTCATCAAAAGTCTTTGCCAAAAGGGCCCCTCCAGCCGAAGCATCGACCATACCTTGGGTTACTCCATTTAAACCATTGTAAAATGTTTCCATTTGAATACAATGAGGTAAACCATGGTGGGGACACTTTCGCAAAAGCTCCTTAAACCTTTCCCAAGCCTCACTAAAAGCCTCATCCTCAAGTTGCCTAAACCCTACTATTTCACTCCTTAATTTAGCATTTCTATTAGGTGGGAAATATTTACTCAAAAAAATTTCAGCTAACTCATCCCATGTCCTAATTGACCCTGGAGCAAAAGAATTCAACCATCCCTTCGCTTCATCTCTAAGAGAATACGGGAACAAAGTTAATCTAAGAGCATCTCTAGGCACTCCTTGAATTACAAAAGAATCACTAACTCCCCGAAAAGACTTAAGATGTAAATGAGGGTCTTCATATGACAAACCATGGAATTGCCCCACGGTTTGCAACATTTGAAACATTACCGGTTTCATTTCAAAATTTGCCGCTTGGATTTGGGGACGTGCAATCCCTGGATTCAACTCATTAAACATTGGGACAGCATACGCTCGAATGGCTCTGGTCTTATCGTTCACTATCAAGATAGGATTCTCAGCCTGATTATTTTGCTGCTCATTTTGTTCAAACAGTGGGTTTTGCTGCAGCAAACGATTCTGGGGTCTGCTGGACCTTCAGGACCCTTCGGAAGGCGCGACACGTTCTCCATCTGGTTTCTGCGCTACTCTCTCCTTCTTATCCTGAATGTCCTTTCGATTTCTGGACCAAGTTCAAACCTTACCCCAGGCGGATCGCTCATGCACCAAGCTCACACCTGCAAAAACAAAAGAAACAATCAAAGAAATTCTAGCACCAAATCACTAAAACACATACAAAAAACAAATCAGATAAAAACTTATTCAAGTCCCCGGTAACGGTGCCAAAAACTTGTTGGGTTCCTAGAGTGAGTAAAAATATGGTATAAAAGACTCTAGAATTCCTGTGCAAGTATACACAGTCTGCAGCAAGTAATATTATCAACCCAAGTCCTAAATTTGCTTCCACTTTACCTATTTTGCGAAACTTTCTAATGGTTTCAAAGATGGTAAAAATGATTTGGTTTTATAAGAATTATGCTGAAGCAAAATAAATGACAGAACAAAGAATAAACAAATAGATAGACAGATTAAAGGCAGGCGCTGGTTAGGCTTAGTAGTTGTTTAAAAAGATGCTCTAGCAATATTATTGATCATGAAACTCTCGCAGTATTATTAGCGGATTCCTCCCGAAACTCCAGATCTTTCAGAATGTGTTTCAACCCCAATGAAGTGCGACCGATCAAGCACTAGGCAACTGGCTATCCCTAGCTCAGTCACTGACGTTTCTCAATACACAATGATCGTAGTGTGGATAATTGTCACACACTCTCTAAATCATCCCTAAAACTAGAGAGAGGTATTCACACCGGCTGACCAGACGGGCATAAAATGGAAATAAGCACAACAATTAACCAAGATGCAATAATCAATATATTACTAAAGTTTAAGCACAACAACTACATGTTCCTAATCAACACCTAAAACTACTTAGTTCATAATAAACATGGAAACATGAATTACAATCTGAGTAGGCATATTCATAATCACAGGATAATTAAAGAAAATAACAATCTCTGTAATCAACTTGCGAATGATGGTGTTCTTGGTAATCTCTAATCTCTCTATACTACTCGGCTTCCAAGGAAAGTTTGAATCCATTTGACTTGGACGGTTACTTCCTTTTATAGAAGGATAGGAGGCTTGAATTAGGTCAACTTGGACACGTGTAGGGCTCTCCTTGCTCCTTTATCCCGAAAATAACTCAACAGAAGTCGGTTCATGAAGTTGGCTAACAAGCTGTGACGTGTCAGTTCTGCTCCCAGTTTTGATGCAGCACAGAATTTGCTCCATCAAGTCGCCCAGCAACAGATTCTGCACAAAATGATTTCCAAAGCTTCCATTCTTCCAAATGGGTTAAAACATGTAATATCTATCTAGAACCAACCCTATTAAGCATTAAAGACACACAAATCCTTATGTAAATGAGGCCTAAATAACTACCTTTTGGGCAGTTATCACTACCGTTAGGAAAGACAAATGTTGGTAATTAGCCTATGCGACCCTATCCTATTCAGGAGTTCACGATGTTCCGAATCCTATGATTAGGCCCTCCCAAAGGGTGGTTGTGACCTAGGGGTGGAGACCGAAGGATACGTTGACACGCGTCCCGCTCCCACTTACTATAGTTACTTTCCCCATTCACCTTGGTATTGACCCATGCAAACACTCTCCGAAGGGAGGCCGCTCTACGACGACATGAAGCCGAGCATGGATCTCACGGTGTGAACTATACAGGGACGCAGGAGCAAAACTCGATTTAAATCAAGTTTTTTAATTTTCCTCCCACTAAAGTAACCTATCGAATATTTTAGGGTTTGATTAGACCTAGATAAATCCGACTAAGTCACTTATCTAAGTCTAGTCCTATTATAACTATTATAATAAGACCTAATGTCTAGGTGTATTAAACAAATTTAATTTACCTAGCGACATTATTCTAACATTAACCTGTGATTAATTCAACTCCGGTGTTCCAGATCAGTTCCCAGGTAGGAGGTGTTTTGTATACTGATAACTGCCCAAAAGGTAGTTATTTAGGCCTCAATTATATAGGGATTTGTGTGTCATTTATGCTTATTAGGGTTGGTTTTGGATAGATATTACATGTTTTAACCCATTTGGAAGAATGGAGGCATTGAAAATTATTTTTGTGTAGATTTTGCTGCTGGGCGACTGGAGGGAGCAAATTCTGTGCTGCAGCAAAATTGAGAGCAGAAACTGCCACATCACAGCTCGTTAGCCAACTACATGAACCGACTTCTGTTGAGTAATTTTTATGATAAAGAAGCAAGGAGATCCCTACACGTGTCCAAGTTGACCTAATTCAAGTCTCCTCTCCTTCTATAAAAGGAAGTAGCCGTCCAAGTCAAGGGCATTCCATGTTTTCCCTTGGAAGCCGAATAGTATAGGGAGATTGAAGATCATCGAGAACACCATCTTCCGCAAGCTGATTAGGGAGTTTATTTTCTTTATTAACTTGTGGTTATGGACATGCATACTCAGATTGTAATTCGTATTCCTATGCCTATTATGAACTAAGTAGCTTAAGGTGTTGGTTAGGAATAATGTGATTATTGTGCTTCATCTCTAGTAATATATTGACTATCGGATTTTGGTTAATTGTTGTGCTTATTCTCCTTTTATGCCCGCCTGGCCAGCCGATATGGATAGCTCTCTCTAGTTTCAGGGATGATTTAGAGAGTGTGTGGCAATTATCCACACTACGATCATTGTGTATTGGTGAATGCCAGTGACTGAGCTAGGGATAGCCAGTTGTCTAGTGCTTGATCAGTCGTGCTTCATTGGGTTTGAAACATATCCCAAAAGATCCGGAGTTTCGGGAGGAATCCGCTAATAATACTGCGAGAAATGCATGATCAATAATATTGCTAGAGCATATCTTAGAACAATCACTAAAACCTAACCAGCGCCTGTCTTTAATCTGTCTATCTATTTGTTTACTTGTTGTTCTGTCATTTATTTTGCTTTAGCATAATTCCGATAAAAACAAATCATTTTACTATCTTTGAAACCATTAGGAAGTTACACAAAAATAGGTAGAGTGGAAACTAATTCAAGACTCGGATTGATAATATTACTTGTTGCAGACTGTGTATACTTGCACATGAATTCTAGAGTATTTTATATCATATTTTACTTGTTGGGTTTTATGCCCTAAAACTCGTAGATAGTGAATGTAACCGTTGACCGGATATTAATGAAATAATATTGATATATTTTTCCATTAATTGTTATTAGTTATTTTATATTTGTCTTTGCCTAATAATAACCCTAATCCAATAAACTAGACATCCAAGGTTGTAATATGAGTCTTGAACAATATGTAGCGACATATGGGATCATTGTTCAAGAAACAGCCTAAAGGGTCTATAGTATAGGGATAAGACTGGGTGCCTTATCCTGGTGACACTATGGATACGACCCACTTTGTATTTGATAGAAACACTGCGAACCAATGCGTTCGTGTAGGAGACATGCGAGTGGGGGTATCCTATGCAATGAGTTTGCATAAGACTGGACCGCGGAATAGTAACCACTGGTTTTAACACCGTTAACTAGTTGGTTTTCTATTTCACTAGGACGACCTAGACAACTTAGTCTTAATCCTGAGTTGATTATGGACTCCTGCTCATGAGAGATTGTCCTTTGATTTGTATGGGTGAGAGTGGCCAATACGCCGACTCAATAAGCCTACCACTTTGGGGACAAGACCGAATGGGGAGCTGGGAACATAATCGTACAAGATGGAATTCACTCCTTCCCGACTTTAGTGAAGCAGATGAGTGTTCCCTTAAGTGGTTACTCCGAGTCTTGAACAAAGGGCCCTACCCTCTCAATGGCACGAGAGGGTTTTTTGTTTGATGGTTGGACCACAAACAGGTTGTTCATTAGAGGAGAATTGGTACTTAAGGAAATAGAGGTAACCCAGGGGTAAAACGATAATTTGACCCAACTGGTGTTACAGACACTCGTGAAGGACTAACTAGTCGATATTAGTCTAGATCCGTGGACACAGAAAATATGTCTGCAGTGAGAAGAGTGCAACTGTGAGTCTATAGTGGAATGTACACACAGTTAACGAGTATTGATTAATGTGGTTAATGAGTTTGACCAATTAATCTCACATCGTTGGAGCTTCTGATCTGCAGGTCCATTAGGTCCCACTGGTAGCTCGTAAAGTAATTTGAGGCAACTAAGTAATAAAAGTAAATTGAAAATGTTCAATTTATGAAGGGAAACAAATATAATATATATTGATATATTATTATGAGAGAAATTAATATTTGAAAAGTTCAAATGTAAATTTATGGAAGTTTGAAAGAGTTCAAAATAAATGAATTAATTAACTTAAGGCCTAAAATGTGTTTGAGCAAATTAATTAATTCTAGGTCAGAAATTAAATATGTGATATTTAATTAGTGGTTAATTAATTAAAGAATTCATTAACCGGGAATTAATCAATTATGGAAATAATTAATCACTTAAGGAAGTGATTAATCATTTATGGAAATGATCTAATCACTTATGGAAGTAATTAGTCATTTGTGGAAAAGATTAATCAATTATCGAATTGATTGATCATGATTGATTAATTAAGGAATAAGATTGAATCAATTTTGGAAAAGATTGATTTAATTGAATATTTTATTCATGGCCTCTATTCTATAAATAGAACACTAGACCTAATTGGTCATGATACTTGACACTCTTGAAAGACAAGACCTAGAATTCTCTCTAGCCTCCCTCTTAGAGAAAGACTCCCACAAGTCTTTTGCTTCCTAGACTTAGAGACATACCGGTGTAACCTCTGTGGTTATTGTGTCGATCAAGAAGAAAATTCCAGCGATCAAGAAGAAAATTCCAGCGATCAAGAGGCGAGGAGGCTGCTGCGTTTTCGTTCGTTGGAGCGTCATTGGCGAAGAACGGTCAAGTCTACAACGAAGGTATGTGACGGTTCTTCCCCTTTTCTTTAGAAAAGCATGAAAATAAATTTAGATTTATTTTTCAGCATGTTTAAACCAATTTTACAGCAGCTTTAAAGTTTGTTTAAAGTTTGTTTGAGTTTTCGTAACGGTATTTTAATGTTAATTAATATACGGCGTAAGGTCCAATCGATGTGCTTCCGCTGCGTGGGGACTTTTATTCCCTTCATTACTCACTCTAGGAACCCAACATATACCGTCAACTTAAATACCTCCAATCCTCAGACAGAACTTCACTGGTAGAGTTCCCTTATAATCACTGGAATGTTGTCCTACTTAGTTCATTAAAACTATTTTAAAACTAAGTATTTCTAATCCTATTAGAAAATGATCTTAGGTCTAATTAACTTTAACTCATTAAAATTAATTCATTTTGAGCCTAAGATCCTATGTGAGCATGCATATCTTGATTATAGATTTAACGGTTTCTAATCATAAATTTTAAACTATTTCAAAATTTTAATGATTGGCCCTATAATCAATCATGCATACTATAGTTTAAATCAATTAACATTCATATTCAAATTAATCAAATTTAAACTATATAACTTTGCATTGCATGAATTTAATATAATGATTATATTAAACTATGGATGTATCATGCTCAATGCAACTTGATTTCCATTTTTAATAAATAAACAATTTAGTTTTTGCCAAAAATGGTAAATCATATTAGAATTTAATATAACTCTTATATTAAAACTATGTAATTGCATGCATCATACTTTTCCATTTTCATGAATTTAATATAACTCAACTATATATTAAATAAATCATGAAAAAACCATGCATTATCATCCAAATATTATAATCATAGTATAACATACATAATGCATGAGCATGCTTTATATCCTAAGATGGGATTAATATTTAAATGACATCCACAAAGCATTTAAATAGCGAATAAACCGGTTTAATTGGCCCCTAGGATAATTAAAGCAAAATTACACTAATTACATCTTTAAAACTATCCTATTACATCATATACAACTCCATAATTTGTCTAGAATCCACGAACCGATCAGAACCGCTTCGACCCGGCCTTGAAAATCCCGAACCGCCCAAGAACCGGGTTGAACTGGACCAAACCGGTCCTAGCTCAACCCAAAACACCCGAACCGGACCGCCCATTAGGGCTTCAGCACACGTTCTCACGTAAAATGAACTGCCACAGGAAATCGCGACAGCGTCGAGACGCAATAGGCCCAGTGTTGGTGGTTGAGCGATTACCGCAAGCGCACGGGTCGTCACAAGTTATATAAAACGGAAAGTATTCCGAGTATCGAATCCTCAGGGAAGCGAAGCAAAAATTAAGCAAAGCAAAAATCTCTTGAGCACTAAAAATACTTGGGCGAAATAATATTTAGGGAATAGCTCATGCAATAAAAAGGAATTCAAATTCAAACAATTAAAGAAAATAAATTGATCAATCGAGAAATAAAATATGGAGAAAGAGTTTTCTTTTAATGGGAGGAGGGGTCTTGAAA
This sequence comes from Luffa acutangula, assembly GCA_036850905.1. Lineage (NCBI taxonomy): Eukaryota > Viridiplantae > Streptophyta > Magnoliopsida > Cucurbitales > Cucurbitaceae > Luffa > Luffa acutangula. Next base: position 35,092,267 of record CM072099.1, read on the forward strand.
ATCAATTATTAGCTAAATAGTTGTTATAATTATCTTATCTCATTGCCCAACTAATTATAATCCTAGAATCTCCGTTAATCGCATAGGTTCTCCTGTTGGTTTCCCCTAATTGTAATTAATTCATTTTAACAACCTAAGTGTCCTTAGCGCTATTAAAAATCATTAATTATTACGCTCTGATTCATTTTAGGAATCTAAGTTTAATCAACTAATCCCGGTGTCACAACAGGCAATTAAACTAGTTGCATAGATTATGACCTATCCTAATTTCTCTCCGTCGAGTTTCCATTAAGAATCGAATCATTACACAATTGGCCAGATCGAGTAAAGCATTAAACACATCCATACAAATAATTAGGACATGGGCAAGAGAAAAGAAATTATAACAATATTTGAACTATAATTTCATTTCAAGACCCCAAATTGGGGTTTTAGCTACACATGGCTAAAATATCCACACTAATTACAATAGAAAGCATAATTAAGAGCATAAAAGGAAAGGAATTGACCGTCGAAAAACCCCTTGCTGACACTTAGAGCTCCGCCGACTGCTCCTTGAGCCTCCTAAGAAGCTCCCCAAAACTCCTAAAAATTTTCCCACTAAAAGAATCCTCTCAAAAAGGCTAGAAAGCCTTGAGAGGGGCTCTAAAGGAGCCTAAAGAGGAGAGGAAAGAAAGAATTCCAAAAGGAATTGATGGGATGGTGATTGATGCAAAATGAGGCACCTTGGGGCGCCTTTTATAGGCCTGGAATAGGGGTAGCGTCGCGACGCTACCTTGCTCACCGTCGCGACGCTGCTGCGCACGTGGCTTGGGCAACACGAAAGGGTAGCGTCGCGATGCTGCCTACACAGCGTCTCGACGCTGCCCCAAAATTCCAGATTTTTCAGCTTCTTTTTGGGCTGATTTTTGGGCCTTCTTCTTCATTTCTTTTGGGCATTTCTTCATGATTATATTCTTTGGACCCCCAATTGCTTCAAGCTTGGATTTGAGCTTCAATTGCTTCAATTTTGGCACTTTTTCTCCCAAAATCACCAACTTTGCTTCTAAGGACCAAATAACAAAATTCATTAAATATTTTCATTAAAAACACGATTAAAGCACCGAAAAGCTTAATAAATTGGGACTAAAATAGCGACATTTCTGCTCGCTATCACACCCCCAAACTTAAGCTTTAGCTAGTCCCGAGCAAAATAAATTCTAAAGATGCATGATGTAGAATCGCTCAACCCTCAGTGATTATGGAATTTTTTAGGATTGAATGGAAAACATGCAAGTGGAATAAGCAAGCACCGCATACTCTTGAAGAAATCCTAAACTAGTTTGAACTTAAGATTAATGAATAGCATGCTCAAGACTTATATATTGATTCTTTTACTAACCTAGATTAGTCTTATGGCTTTCTCCATTTGTTTTCCCCCTACACTGGCTAAGAGCCCCTAATAGGTTGGAGTCCTTCTATCATGCAAAAAAAGAAACTAGGATGCCTGTCATCATTTTCTTTTTCATGGGGGAGCAAAACTCACAAATGATTTTTCTTTTTCTTTTCTTTTTCTTTTGCTACTCCCCCAAACTTGCATTTTGATATCTAATGGTACTAGCTTTCACACTACGGTGCAGGGACCCTTAACTCGAATTTTATTCTCTGGTTGGCCTAACTGATCACATCGCAGGTAGCTCTTTTTACCCCTAGGCTTTTTCTTTTGTGCAAGCAAAAATTTTCTTTTTCAACATTTTCTTTTCTCTCATTTTCTTTTGTTGCTTTTGCTTTTCTCTCAGCAGGCATAGCATTTTTTTCCTACCTAGCTCTTTAGAGCAATCAAGCATGAACTTCCTAGTATTAGAAACTAAGCCTATCGGGGTGACAACAAACTTTAAAAACCATAATAAGAATCTAGATTTTCAAAGACGTCATTAGATAAGACTATTGCATGCTTTAGACATCAAAACTAAGTATCAAAAAATTTTAAAATTTCACAATTTCTGTCGTGCTCCCAGATTCCACAACATATAAACCATTTTCTCCCAAAATTTCTAAAATCACATCCTTGGCTATCATGGCTAGCTATTCATGCATCCAACAGAATTTAAATAAGTTCAACACAGCGAAAGCCTCCCCCCCCAACTTAAACTAAACATTGTCCCAATGTTTTAAAACAGTAAAGCAAGTAGAGGGATACTGAGACTTCCCTGAGCTAGGAGCTCTTCATCCTCTTCCTTTGGATCCATGAAAAATGAGAAATTTGGAATTTTCGGATTTGCTAAGGTGATCCTGCAAAAACAAAATTGGATCACAGAGCAAAGAAAATTATTTACCGCAAAAACAACTAACTAAACTTTAATCCTTGGGTTGCCTCCCAAGCAGCGCTTTCTTTAACGTCTTTAGCTAGACTAGGCTCGGCACGCTTACGGAGGCTCAAAATAAAAATTTTCATCATCCTCCGGGCCCTGCAAGAAATCACGCACCGAATTGCATACTACAAACAGGGGAGAAAAAAAACTTTCCCCTGGCCCATCCTCACTAAAGAGATTATCATAATAACATTTCAGAAAATATTCAGCTGCATCAAATCTCTTTTCTAAATCTCTATTCTCAAAACAATTGTTAACAGAGTCATCAAGCGTTATAATATCTACTGGTCTAGGATCTAAAGATGGCCTATCAATCATGCCAGTCCATTCATCAGAAAAAATATCTACATGTTCAGAAGATTCCTCAGACTCAGTATTAAAAAACGATTCAACTAAGCTATCATATGACTCATCATCAGAAGAATTAAAGAATTCAAGAATTTCAAGATCAGATTCTATACTATGCACAGATTCGAGCTCCTCTGGGTCAGATTCTATGCTATATACATCATCAGGACACGAATAAAAGGTATTCACATTATCAGGGTTCATGCACTCAGGAATGTCAAGATCGGACTCAATAGATTCACTGTAATCATGATCAGACTCAAAATTATCTATCAAGCAATCTTTCTTATGCATTACATGCTCATCCTCAAAGTCAGGCAATTCAATATCATCATCAAAATTATCCATTTCAGGCAAATCTAATTCATTTTCAAAGGAAGGTAAATCATCAACTGCAGATCTTTCATTTTCACAAGCACGCAAGTCTAATTCATTTTCAAAGTCAGGCAGTTCTAAATCATTCTCAAATAGAGGATTATCTAAATATGCATCATGATCAAAATCCCCATTATCCATAAGCATTTCTCCTAAGCCTAGGCCGAGATTATAGTCTACCTCTTCATCATCATCAGTCAAGTATTCAGGACCAACAGAAAAACATGTGTGCAAACTACAAACAGATTCATCTTGGCCAAAAATACTAAACACGACTTTTTCATCATCAATATTCAAGGTAAGTTTACCTGTGTGCACACTAATCCCAGCCTTACCAGTGGCTAGGAAAGGTCTTCCTAAAATAATTGGAACCTCTTTGTCCTCCTTCATGTCCAGTACCACAAAATCTACGGGGAAGATGAATTTTTTTACTTTCACCAACACGTCCTCCACAACACCCATCGGGTGGGTAATCGATCTGTCAGCAAGCTGAAGAGTGACGTCGGTGTCCATCATGTAGACACCGTATTTGGTCCGGCTTGATTTTAAGTAATAATGTTTGAAGTTTTCCAATATTTGGTGGTCAATTTGTTTTTATGATATGCCAACAAGAGCATAGATCAACTGGCATGAAATCATATTGATAATCACGAGGTCTGTGTTTCAAATCCCCTTCCTTACACATTATTATTATTATTTTATTTTTATTTATTTTTTTTTTGGTCTTCCCCATTCCTATTCAATGGGAAGTTTTCATGAAAAACTCCCCCATTACCTATTCTAAAGCTTTTTCCATGGTTAGTATTTTTTTTATTTTTTTTATTTTTTATTTTCCCCACCATTTTCTCATCCATCTCCCCCCTAAATTAGTAACCCTTCAAGTATAAAAGGGGGGGGGGGGAGATGGAGGACGGAAAACAAGAAGAAGGAGAGGAAGTTTAGAGTAAAAGTGAGCTTGAGAGAGTTTAGGCATTTGAGAGAGTTTAGGCATTTGAATAAGAGTTTAGCTTAGAGAGTGATAGAAAAGGAGAGAAAAAAAGAGAAGAAGTTTAGAGTAAAAGTGAGCTTGAGAGAGTTTAGGCATTTGAATAAGAGTTTAGCTTAGAGAGTGATAGAAAAAGAGAGAAAAGAAAGTGGAAGAGGAAAAGAGGAAAAAAGAGGGGGAGGAAGGAGTATACGGGGCGAGAAAACATTGGGTAAGAAAGAAGGAAAAAAGAAGGAAGAGAGAAGTAAAAAAGGTGGGGTTTTGTTTTTCTATTTCCTTTGTTTTTTGTTTTGTTATTATTGTTGTTGTTATTATTATTATTATTATTATTATCGTCATCATTATGATTATCATTTTTAATTTCTCTCTCATTTTAGTTCATTTTTTGCACTTTGCCAACTTCATTTTTTTAAACTTTCTAATTTATTTGTTTTTTCCTTTCATTCTCCAAATTGCTTTAATCTAATCTTTAATTCTGCTTGGTCAATTTCAATTATTGTTATTGTTTTGATTTTCTTTTGAAAGGGATTATGGGAACTGAGTAATGTGCCTTCGTGGAGTCCAACTCCCGTGTAGGCGTATGAAAATTATCATTTTCCCTTTTAAAAGAATTTACTCTTTGAATAATTTTTCTTCTTTTACATCCTTTTTATTTTAAAAAAATATTTTTAGTAAACATAATCATGTACACCCATGTTCCTTTAATTAAAAGTGAGATTAGGCATGATTTATATTAAATTGGATATCCAACTCATAATGTTTAATCCTTGCTTTATTTCTAAAGTTAAGGTAAAAACGAATGAGACATCTTGTGTTCATTATTGCATTTTGAGTTTTTATTTTCATATTTATCATTTTTTTAAGAAAAATAAAATAAAGGACTGTTTTTATTCATTTAATTGGACAATTTAAGATACTGTGGTAATCGTTTTCTTAAACGGGTGTTGTAGGGTGCTAATACCTTCCCTACACTCAAACGACTCCCGAACCTAATTTCTGGTTTTCTAAGACTAGTTTTGTTTTTTATTTTAAAGGTGACCAATCACACCCTCAATGATTGGTGGCGACTCCATTTTTCTTCTAAAAAACCCAAGAAATGATGTCGGCCGCTCCGCGTCGCGATGACGTTGCGACAGCTTGGCGACTCCACTGGGGACTTTTGAGGGTCAAGCCATGAATATTTTTATTGTCCTTTGAATTGAATTTTTCTTTAGGTCCTTTTGTTATTGTTTTGTTATTTATTTATTTTGTTTTCCTTACTTTATAATATTATTTGTTTGGCATATTGTTATTCACTTGTTTATTACCATTTTTTTTTTAATGTTGTAATTACTTTATCTTAGTTATGTCATTCATTTGCATGTCATCTTATTGTTACCATTTTTTTTATGTTGTAATTGTTATGTCATTCATTTGTATGTCATCTTATTAATCATGCATTTCACACACTTTCACTAGCCTTCTACCCGGGCTCTACCTTAGGACTAGACTCGGAGACTGAGTAGTGTGACCTTCGTGGAATTTCGATTCCCGTGCAGGCGCATGAAATTCTCCACTCAAACCTACTACATCGTTAAATCGGTGGGTAAGCTTGGGGACCTTTTCTAGGATGCCTTAGAGTTAAACTCCACTCATATAGTTCTAGGATTTGACTTATTACATGCATTATTGTCAAAGTTTATTTATTTATTTATTTTTCTTCTTTCCCTTGTATCTTATATCAATTTTCAATTTTCGCTCATTGAAAGTATCCTTTGAAATCTCTTTTAATGTAGTTAATAAAATTGTGCAAATTAAATTAACAAGATTTTTCGATTATTTACATTGGCAGAAACTAAAGTATGAGTAAAATAAAATCACCCCCTCCAATACAAGAAATGAGTATAGAAGATCAAGCAACAGTACGTCAATGGTCAGAAAATGTACAACAAATCCACGGAGATTCTTTAGTAGAAGATGCTATGTCTCAATTTAAGGATGTCAGTTTTCCAGAAAGTCAATTAGAAACAGTGAAACAGGCTTGGGAAAAATTAACTGTAGATAGAAAGGCTAAATTTACAAGCAAATATGGTCATCTAGCTCAGCTCATGTATGTACAAGTTAATTATTCTGTATTAAAAGCCTTGATTCGACATTGGGATCCAGCCTATAGATGTTTCACATTTGGCTCAATTGACATGACTCCTACAATAAAGGAATATCAATCCCTTCTGCATATGCCAACACGAACAGAGGTTGAAGCTTATTCTTATGATCAAGAGCTTACAATGAAAAGAGCATTATCTACTCTTTTGGGCAAGATTCGTACGAGCGACATTGAGAAACAAGTAAAGATAAAAGGAGAGAACACATGCCTACCCCTGGACTACATCCTTACTCTTCAACAAAAATTTGCAAATGAAGACAAGGAGTTAACTTTACTGGCATTGTGTATCTTTAATGTTGTTTTGTTTCCTAAAGTATGTGGATATGTTGAGGAACGTGTGGTCAAGTTGTTTGCTAAGATAGAAATAGGAGTTGATCCCATTATTCCTGTATTGGCAGAAACTTTTCGTTCATTGAATTATTGCAGAACAAAAGGAACATGAAGATTTATAGGGTGTGCACCATTATTGTACATTTCGGTCCTTAGTCATGTGAAGTGTCCACCCGAATTCAAATGTCCAGAGATCAAATTTTCAAGTTCCTGGAATAAGCTGCGAAATCCCATTTCAGAGTTCGTGCAATCAGGTTGGAGTTCATCCTCCCCTGAAAGGAGCGCTTGGGAAGCCTTTTTCTCCGAACTAAAGGTAGAAGATGTAATGTGGAGAGCCCCTTGGATGTCAACCAGGCCAATGATCTATAAATGTGGTAAATTTCAAAGTTTACCTCTTTTGGGTCCTTGGGGATGTATAGCCTATGCTCCTTTATTGGTAGTACGCCAAATTTGGGTCCGACAATTCATCCCCGCTACGCATGAGTTGAAGGATTTCGAATTTGCTTATGATAAAGGCTTCTGTAAAGATAGAATTCAGAAAATTGTGAAAGCAAGGAAAATGATCACTAAAATCCAGAGTGGTCAGTTTCATGATGATACCACGGAGGCGTACAAAACATGGCATGCAAACAGAGCTAAAACCGGGCTTGTGTAACCAAACATAAAAACCAAGATAAAACTTAATGCAAAGGTGATACCAGATCAACAGACAGAACAAGCAGCACGCGAAAAGGAATGTGATGAATTGAGAAAAGCGAATTCATCATTGGTTCAAGAAAATGAAAGGTTGCAATTTGAGGTAAAGCAAGGTTTGTTGCGCAATGTTGAACTAGAAAAAGAGTTGAACCGATTAAAGGCCAGTGTTAGCAAACAAGAACAGTTAGAAAAAGAAATTTCAGCGTTAGACACAGAGGCCCGCGACCTGAACAGAAGAATGCATCGATTAAGAAGGGATAATGAAGTCTCTCAAGCAACTCTCAAGTCAAGGAATGACCAAGTTTTGAAGCAACAATCTGAGATTGCCTCACTTCATGAGTTGATGAAAGAGCTCGAAGATTGCATTAGTTTGAGGAACCAAACGATTACTGAGGTAGAAGAAAAAAATGGAACGCTATGTCGAACAATTGACGACCTACAATTAACGCTCAAGATTGGAGAAGATCAACTAGGGGACCTCATCAACGACAACAAGGGTCTAAGAGAGTCCGTTCAGTCACTTAATGTTCGCCTCGGTAAGTATCAGGATGCCACTGATAGATTAATGAAAGACTATACCTATTTAAAGGAGCAGTACGACAGATTAAGCGATGATTTTGGGTTTGCGAGACAGAATCACGCGACACTACGAAGTAAAGCGGAACATATGCTCACTCAGAATAGGAGAGTCACTCGAAGGGCAGATGAACTAGCAGAAGATGCACGTACTCTCTCTAAAGTCATAGCACCTACACAGCCGAATAGCAAGAATGTGCTCAAGTTTCTGGGAAAACTTCGTATAAGTTTAGAGTATTGGGGGCAATTTTATTAACTCTTTACTTTAGTTTATGTTTTATTTAGATAGTTGAAATATCTTGTAATTCAATTTTGCACAAATTTTGCTGCTACATTGTTTTATCATTTTCCAATTTAATATCAAAGCCATTTTTTTCCTTCTCTTCTATCACTTTTTTTTGTTTCGTTTTGTCTTTCTCTTTTCTTACTCTAAAATCTCTTTTCATTAAAAATATAAACAGAATCATAAGATAGCTCGGTCACCTCGAATCCACCGCACCTACGTCACAAGATACAAGACAAGGATCATGGAAGAGCAGAGTACTGAGATGGAGAAAACAAAGAAAGATATTGAGGAGTTACGAGAAAAAATGAATGCCATTCTTGTCGCCCTGGAAAGAGGCAAAATAATACCTGATATTGCTCAGTCCAACAATACAATGAACGACCCTCCAATCCGGCAATCAACAAAGGGTACTACTCCAAAATATCATCCATTGTACAATATTCCAGTAGAGCAGCACCCATTTCCATTTTTCAAGAATGAGCAAGTGCATGTACACAATCAACCTGGATTTTCACTACCCACAGAGGTACCTCCCAAGGTGACTATTACAGTTCCCAATTTAGATGATCCTGAAATCAGAAAAGAGCTAACGGGAGGAGAGAAAGTTTCTTCTAGTGAAAAGCTTGAAGTCCTGGAGGAAAGATTAAGGGCAGTAGAAGGAACAGACGTCTTCGGAAATATAGATGCGACCAAGCTATGCTTGGTACCAGATGTAATCCTCCCTCCAAAATTCAAGGTGCCCGAGTTTGAAAAGTATGATGGAGCATCCTGTCCTAAGAACCATCTCATCATGTATTGTAGGAAGATGGCAGCATACGTCCAAAATGACAAGCTGTTAATTCACTGCTTCCAGGACAGTCTTACTGGTCCAGCATCTCGATGGTATATGCAGTTAGACAGCACTCATATATGTTCATGGAAGAATCTAGCCGATTCATTTTTAAAGCAATATAAGCACAACATAGATATGGCTCCTGACCGCTTAGACCTCCAGAGGATGGAAAAGAATAGCACAGAAAGCTTTAAAGAGTACGCCCAAAGGTGGAGGGATACTGCTACTCAGGTGCAACCACCTTTAGCTGATAAGGAGCTGTCGACCATGTTTATTAATACTCTCAAATCTCCTTTCTATGATAAGATGATTGGGAGTGCCTCTACCAATTTCTCTGACATAATGACAATTGGAGAGAGAATCGAGTACGGAATTAAGCATGGAAAGATAATTGATACGGCTGGATCATCAACAACGAAAAAGGAGGTTCCATCGAAGAAAAAAGAGGGAGAAGTTCAGATGATTGGTTTCAATTCAAGACAACCATACCCTAATGCCGGAGTGCCACAATATCACTATCCACCTCCATATGTTTACCCTCAACCCTATATCAATAATACGTCAGCCCAATATTCATCCCCTTACGTCCAAAATCCTCGTCCTACTCAAGGCTACCAGCCTCGGAATCAACATAACACTCCTTATGTCCAAGGACACGAAAACAATAAAGGCGTCTGTAGACAGACTCATTTTGATCCAATTCCGATGACATATACCGAACTTCTACCCCAGCTCTTCCAGAATAATCAGCTGGCACCCGTACCAATAGACCCAGTAAAGCCACCTTACCCAAAGTGGTATGACCCAAATGCCCGTTGCGACTACCATGCAGGAGCAATTGGACATTCCACTGAAAACTGTACTGCACTCAAGCATAGGGTGCAAGCATTGATAAAGACAGGATGGTTGAACTTTAAGAAAGAAAATGGTCCAGATGTCAACAACAATCCTCTGCCAAACCATCAGAATGCAGAAGTAAATGCGATAGAGGTTCATGGAGCTGATTTAAGAAAGAATGATGAGAGCATAGTGACTCCCATGGGAGAACTATTCGAAATATTATTGAATAATGGATACATTGGAGTAGAACGCCTCCAATTAGATTTGGGTGTCAGAGCATACGATGATAGTTTGATGTGTTCTTATCACACTGGGGCAAAAGGGCATTCTATTGACCAATGTCCTCATTTTCGTCTGAAAGTCCAGGAGTTGTTAGATTCACATTTTTTAACAGTTTCTCAAAAGATGGTTCAGCTCCCTCAGTATGGGGAAGTTGATATTATAGAAGAATGCTCAAGGTTGTCTCTCAAGCCAAAACCGTTAACAATTTCTTATCGCGAGAAGCCCAGTACCCCAAATTCTAAGCCAAGACCGATTACCATCCAGATTCCGACTCCTTTTGAATATAAAAGTTCAAAAACAGTACCTTGGAACTATGAATATAAGGTAACTGTTGATTCTGAACCCCTTCCAATCCATAATATAAGTGGGATAGGAGGTCTAACACGAAGCGGGAAGTGTTATACACCAGAAGACCTATTGAAACCCAAGGGTAAAGAAAAAGGAAAAGCCAAGATCACTGAAGATATCAAGGAAAAAACAGAAGAGCCCATTGCAGTGAAAAACCTGGATGTTAAACAGCCAGCATCTGAAGATGACATCCAAGAATTTTTGAAGTTAGTTAAACAAAGTGATTATAAAGTGGTTGAACAGTTAGGTCGAACCCCTGCAAAGATTTCCATACTGGCTTTGTTATTGGCTTCAGATACGCATCGTAAGACTTTGTTGGACATATTGAATCAAACTTATGTTCCACAGGATATTACGGTGGAAAACTTGGATAACATCGTTGGAAACATAACTGCATCCAGTTCAATAACTTTCACAGATGATGAGTTACCACCAGAAGGCACCGGACACACTAAAGCCTTGCACATTACAGTTAAGTGCAAAAATTTTGCTGTGGCAAAAGTTCTAGTTGATAATGGTTCCTCCTTGAACATAATGCCTAAATCCACGTTGGAGAAATTGCCTGTTGATATGTCTCATGTAAGGCCCAACACTATGATCGTACGGGCTTTTGATGGGGCACGTAGTGAAGTTGTTGGAGACATAGAAGTGCCCATCCAGATAGGTCCATGCACCTTCGATATAACCTTTCAGGTCATGAACGTTAATTCGGCCTACAGCTTCTTGTTAGGGTGTCCCTGGATTCACTCAGCTGGAGTGGTCCCATCATCATTACACCAAAAACTTAAATTTGTGGTCGACCGCAAACTAGTAATCATATTTGGGCAAGAGGATATCTTAGTGTCAAGACCCTCTTCAATGCCCTACATAGAAACAGCAGAAGAGGTTTTTGAGTCATCATTTCAAGCTTTTGAGATTGCAAATGCCACAACTTTATACGGAGAGATAGGGAAAATGGAGCTGCAACTTTCAAAACTCTCCTTAACAGGAAGCAACCAAAGCCTCGAAAATTTGTTGAATATGTCGAAAAATATGAAGAGGTTTGGTTTGGGATATAAACCAAGCAAAAAAGATATGATTAAAGCACACAGGCAGGAGAAAGAAAAACGACTGGCTAGATTGGAGAACCGTGAGCCGAAGTATCAAATGAATATCATTCCTCATCTTCATGATACCTTCATCTTTGCTGGAATAATTCATCCGGAATCTCAAGACCCTGCAGTCATGGCTATAATCGAACAGAAAAAAGAAGCTGGTCCCTTGGTTTATCTGTGCCTAGAAGACTTTGAACTCAATAATTGGACTGTAATGGAGCTACCATCATTTGTTAATGAGATATCAAAGTAATTTTTAAACTTTTTGTTTGTTTTTTGTTTTGATGATTTATGTGTTCTATGTCAATATTTCATTTGTTAATGAAGAAACATTTTTTTCCCTTTCTTTCCTATCATCCAATGAATCTCTCTTGTGTCTACTTCTTTTAGCATTGATTTCATTTATTCCATTCCTTCCTTTTACCTTCTTTCATCACACTGAATAATCCCTTTCTTAAACAGCGAAATTGGGATTGAAAGCGTTAATGATCTTAAATACGAACTTGATTCTCCTACATACGATGTTGAGTCCAATGAGAGAACAAGTGGTAATGAGGAAGATCTAGAACTTACTCCTGAATTGTTGAGAATGATTGAAGAAGAAGAGAGGATATTGGGACCACATGAAGAGTTGATAGAGACGATTAACTTGGGATCTCAAGTAGAGGTTAAAGAAGTTAAAACCGGGACCAACATGTCTGCTGAAAGTCGTCAAGGGTTAATAACATTGCTTCATGAATACATTGATGTTTATTCCTGGTCTTATCAAGATATGCCTGGTTTAGACACAAGTATTGTGGTGCATCATTTGCCACTTAAGCCCGAATGCAAGCCAGTGAGACAGAAGTTACGCAAGATGAAGCCAGACATGTTAATCAAAATAAAAGAGGAAGTCATGAAACAAATTGATGCAGGATTCTTAACAGTTGCTAATTATCCAGAATGGGTAGCTAACATTGTGCCAGTACCTAAAAAGAATGGACAGGTCCGAATGTGTGTTGATTATAGAGATTTGAATCGAGCAAGCCCAAAGGATAACTTCCCACTTCCTCATATTGATGTACTGGTAGATAATACAGCTGGATTCTCAACTTTTTCCTTTATGGATGGATTCTCAGGTTACAATCAAATCAAAATGGCACCTGAAGATCAAGAGAAAACTACATTCATCACATTATGGGAACCTTTTGTTATAAGGTCATGCCGTTCGGATTGAAAAATGCTGGGGCAACCTACCAACGGGCCATGGTTACTCTCTTCCATGACCTAATGCATAAGGAGATCGAAGTGTATGTTGATGACATGATTGCTAAGTCAAAACCAGGGGAAGAGCATGCAACCATTCTCTGAAAGTTATTCGAGCGATTGAGGAAATTCAAGTTGAAACTGAATCCGAGTAAATGCACATTTGGGGTCACTTCTGGCAAGTTGTTGGGTTTCGTCGTAAGCCATGAGGGAATTAGAGTTGACCCAGACAAAGTCAAAGCCATTCTAGAAATGTCACCACCACGTACTCAAAAAGAAGTCAGAGGTTTCTTGGGAAGATTGAATTATATTGCAAGATTCATATCACATCTTACAGCAACATGTGAACCAATCTTCAAGCTACTTCGTAAGAACAATACATGCATATGGAATGATGACTGTCAAAAAGCATTTGAAAAGATCAAGCAATACCTACAAAACCCTCCTGTTCTTGTACCTCCAACTCCAAATCGTCCACTTATCCTATATCTTACAGTGACAGAAAATTCAATGGGGTGTGTACTGGGACAGCATGACAGTTCAGGCAGAAAAGAGCGAGCCATATATTATTTAAGCAAAAAGTTCACTGATTGCGAAACCAGATATTCTCTTTTAGAAAGAACTTGTTGTGCTCTAGCTTGGGCCGCTCGTCGTTTGAGACCATATATGTTGTACTACACAACATGGCTTATCTCAAAGATGGATCCTATCAAATACATCTTTGAAAAGTCGTCTTTGTCTGGTAGAATTGCTAGACGGCAGGTTCTTTTATCCGAGTATGATATTGTCTATGTTACTCGAAAGTCAATAAAAGGAAGTGCACTAGCCGATCATTTGGCCGAGCAACCTATAGACGATTATGAACCAATGAAATTTGATTTCCCTGATGAATTTGTCTCCACTATAATGGTGGAAAAAGAAATATCAGACTTGGAAACATGGACCATGTTGTTTGATGGGGCCTCCAATGAGTTAGGTCATGGGATAGGTGTTGTATTAATATCACCTGAAGGAAAGTTGTTCCCTCTCACCGCCAAACTAAGTTTTGATTGTACTTATAATATGGCTGAATATGAAGCTTGTTCTATGGGTATCCAAACTGCATTGGATATGAAGATAAAGAAACTTCAAGTCTTGGGAGATTCTATGTTGGTGATTCACCAATTGAGAGGAGAATGGGAAACAAGAGACACTAAGCTACTGCCTTATAAAAAGCTTATATTAGATTTGTCTCATAAATTTGAAGAAATCACTTTTGACTATTTACCAAGGGAGAGTAATCAGATAGCAGACGCCTTGGCTACGCTTGCAGTCGTGTTCAACATAGACCCCAATCATGTTGGGAAGGATAGATGTTTCAGCCTCCTGCATGAATATAGGAGAAGAGTTTGATGACAAGCCGTGGTTTCAAGACATCAAACATTATTTGAAATGTGGAACCTATCCTCTGAATGCCTCAGAAAATGACAAGCGCACACTTAGAAAGTTAGCAATGAAGTTCTTCCTAAATGGAGAAATACTTTACAAAAGAAATCATGATATGGTACTTCTAAGGTGTGTAGATACAAATGAAGCCAACACGATTATGAAAGAAATTCATGAGGGAATTTGCGGCACCCATGCAAATGGACACATGATGGCCAGACAGGCATTAAGGGTTGGCTATTACTGGTTAACAATGGAAGCTAACTGTATCAAATATGCCCGAAAATGCCACAAATGTCAGATTTACGCAGATAAAGCTCATGCTCCAGCATCTCAGTTGCACGTTATGACGACACCATGACCATTTTCCATGTGGGGAATGGACGTTATAGGCCCTATTGACCCAAAAGCCTCAAACAGACATCGATTCATCTTGGTGGCAATAGATTATTTTACCAAATGGGTAGAAGCAATGTCCTATCGAGAGGTGACGAAAGGAGTTGTGATCAAATTCATCAAGAAGGAGTTTATATGTCGCTATGGTCTTCCTGAGACCATAGTATCTGATAATGCACGAAATCTGAACAATAAATTGATGACTGAGTTATGTGAGCAATTCAAGATCAAGCATGTCAACTCAACTCCGTATAGACCAAAGATGAATGGAGCAGTGGAAGCTTCCAATAAAAACATAAAAAGGATTGTGCAAAAAATGACGGTGACGTATAAAGATTGGCATGAAATGCTTCCTTTTGCATTACATGGATATCGCACATCGGTTCGCACTTCAACTGGGGCAACACCATTTTCATTAGTTTATGGTATGGAAGCTGTTCTTCCCATTGAAGTGGAAATTCCATCATTAAGGGTCCTCATGGAGACTAATTTAGAAGAGGCTGAATGGATCCAAAACCGCTATGAGCAGCTCAACTTTGTTGAAGAAAAGAGATTGACAGCATTGTGCAGAGGTCAACTTTACCAAAGACGAATGATGAAAGCCTATGATAAGAAAGTGCGTCCTAGAGTATTCAGAGAAGGGGATTTAGTCTTAAAACGAATTCTTCCTTTTCTAAAAGATCACCGAGGCAAGTGGACCCCAAACTATGAAGGACCATTCGTGGTGAAGAAAGCTTTCTCTGGAGGATCTTTAGTCTTGACTAACATGGATGGTAATGAGCTGCCAAGTCCAGTTAATTCATATCAAGTTCGAAGATATTACGCATAGGCTACTTGTGTATCAAATGATTCGGCAAAGTTGCGGGAATTCAACAAGTATCTAGGAGAATTACGCTTCAATTTCTATATCATGTTTAAGAGGTTACTTTTGTCTCAAATTCTAGAACCTTAACAATGACACATATGTCTATTGAATTTTAGTCATAAATCAAAGCTCCCTTCTCGAAGCATGGCATATCTTGTCCATTTTTCTCCCCCACTCTCCATAGTATTTCCTCAACTATGAATGTTGGCATGTTTACCTTTATTATCATTACAATTGAATAAACAAAAAGTTACATAAACGCGATATTTCAAATCAATGGTGGTAACTTAAACGATTCGATGTGAAATACATATGTCCAAACAAAGAATCCAAAGACAATATTTTTCCAAGAGCACCGTGATCATGAAGGTTGATGGAATGTCATCATGGAGGACAAAACCGTCATTTCAACATGACAAAGTCTTGAACTGGGGCAAAACGATTATTTTTGTCTTCTCAAACTGGGGCAAAACCATTATTATTATAGGAGCAAAGTCGTTATGGATACATTTTTGGTCATCAAACAAAGAACAAGTTGTTTAGCGAGTTCATGATCCAATTAAGGTCTATTACCAAGGGTGATGTGAATGGGGTGCCCGAGCTATCAAATATCTTTTAAAGAAATTTGTATCATAGTTTTCGGATAGTGCTAAATCCGCACCCCATGTATTCAAGCATTCAAGTTTAGTGTGCATTGTAAAGAAAATTTATTTTCGGTTAAATCGAACCCGACTATTCAGTCGAGGTCGAAGCCTGTGTCAATCCAGGTCCATTTCCAGTTTTTTCGGTTAAATCGAACCCGACTATTCAGCCGAGGTCGAAGCCTGTGTCAATCCAGGTCCGTTTTAAGTTTTTTTTCGGTTAAATCGAACCCGACTATTCAGCCGAGGTCGAAGTCTGTGTCAATCCAGGTCCGTTTTCAATTTTTCTCTCGGTTAAATCGAACCCGACTATTTAGTCGAGGTCGAAGCCTGTGTCAATCCAGGTCCGTTTTATGTTTTTTCTCTCGGTTAAATCGAACCCGACTATTCAGCCGAGGTCGAAGCCTGTGTCAATCCAGGTCCATTTCTAGTTTTTTCTTTCGGTTAAATCGAACCCGACTATTCAGTCGAGGTCAAAGCCTCTGTCAATCCAGGTCTGTTTTAAGTTTTTCTCTTAGTTAAATCGAACCCGACTATTCAGTCGAGGTCAAAACCTGTGTCAATCCAGGTCCATTTCAAGTTTTTTCTTTCGGTTAAATCGAACCCGACTATTCAGTCGAGGTCAAAGCCTGTGTCAATCCAGGTCCGTTTTAAGGTTTTCTCTTAGTTAAATCGAACCCGACTATTCAGTCGAGGTCGAAGCCTGTGTCAATCCAGGTCTGTTTTCAATTTTTCTTTCGGTTAAATCAAACCCGACTATTCAGTCGAGGTCGAAGCCTGTGTCAATCCAGGTCCGTTTTCAATTTTTCTCTCGGTTAAATCGAACCCGACTATTCAGTCGAGGTCGAAGCCTGTGTCAATCCGTGTTCGTTTTAAGTTTTTCTCACGGTTAAACCAAACCTGACTATTAAATTGTGGTTGAGACGTGATTAAGTCAAGCGCATTTTCCTTTCTAAATTCAAATTTTTACCGAACAAATCTTTGCCTCCCCAGTACTTAGTCTCTTTCCTTTGTCTACCCTTTCAATCCTTCAAGGATACACAAAGGGGGGCAAACTGTAGACACCGTATTTGGTCCGGCTTGATTTTAAGTAATAATGTTTGAAGTTTTCCAATATTTGGTGGTCAATTTATTTTTATGATATGCCAACAAGAGCATAGCTCAACTGGCATGAAATCGTATTGATAATCACGAGGTCTGTGTTTCAAATCCCCTTCCCTACACATTATTATTATTATTATTATTATTTTTTTTTTTTGGTCTTCCCCATTCCTATTCAATGGGAAGTTTTCATGAAAAACTCCCCCATTACCTATTCTAAAGCTTTTTCCATGGTTAGTATTTTTTTTATTTTTTTTATTTTTTATTTTCCCCACCATTTTCTCATCCATCTCCCCCCTAAATTAGTAACCCTTCAAGTATAAAAAGGGGGGGAGATGGAGGACGGAAAACAAGAAGAAGGAGAGGAAGTTTAGAGTAAAAGTGAGCTTGAGAGAGTTTAGGCATTTGAGAGAGTTTAGGCATTTGAATAAGAGTTTAGGTTAGAGAGTGATAGAAAAGGAGAGAAAAAAAGAGAAGAAGTTTAGAGTAAAAGTGAGCTTGAGAGAGTTTAGGCATTTGAATAAGAGTTTAGCTTAGAGAGTGATAGAAAAAGAGAGAAAAGAAAGTGGAAGAGGAAAAGAGGAAAAAAGAGGGGGAGGAAGTAGTATACGGGGCGAGAAAACATTGGGTAAGAAAGAAGGAAAAAAGAAGGAAGAGAGAAGTAAAAAAGGTGGGGTTTTGTTTTTCTATTTCCTTTGTTTTTTGTTTTGTTATTATTGTTGTTGTTATTATTATTATTATTATTATTATCGTCATCATTATGATTATCATTTTTAATTTCTCTCTCATTTTAGTTCATTTTTTGCACTTTGCCAACTTCATTTTTTTAAACTTTCTAATTTATTTGTTTTTTCCTTTCATTCTCCAAATTGCTTTAATCTAATCTTTAATTCTGCTTGGTCAATTTCAATTATTGTTATTGTTTTGATTTTCTTTTGAAAGGGATTATGGGAACTGAGTAATGTGCCTTCGTGGAGTCCAACTCCCGTGTAGGCGTATGAAAATTCTCATTTTCCCTTTTAAAAGAATTTAATCTTTGAATAATTTTTCTTCTTTTACATCCTTTTTATTTTAAAAAAATATTTTTAGTAAACATAATCATGTACACCCATGTTCCTTTAATTAAAAGGGAGATTAGGCATGATTTATATTAAATTGGATATCCAACTCATAATGTTTAATCCTTGCTTTATTTCTAAAGTTAAGGTAACAACGAATGAGACATCTTGTGTTCATTATTGCATTTTGAGTTTTTATTTTCATATTTATCATTTTTTTAAGAAAAATAAAATAAAGGACTGTTTTTATTCATTTAATTGGACAATTTAAGATACTGTGGTAATCGTTTTCTTAAACGAGTGTTGTAGGGTGCTAATACCTTCCCTACACTCAAACGACTCCCGAACTTAATTTCTAGTTTTCTAAGACTAGTTTTGTTTTTTATTTTAAAGGTGACCAATCACACCCTCAATGATTGGTGGCGACTCCAATTTTCTTCTAAAAAACCCAAGAAAGGATGTCGGCCGCTCCGCGTCGCGATGACGTTGCGACACATCATACTTGTTAAACCAATCTTCCTGTAAACAGAGTAGGGCATCAAATTTATACTTGCTCCTAAATCACATAAGGCCCTATCGAAGGATACTTCTCCTATGGTGCAGGGAACAGTAAAACTCCCTGGATCTTTCTGTTTAGAAGGTATCCTACCAGAAATAATGGTACTGCTACTTTCACACAAATTAAAAATTTCTTTTTTCAGACTTTTCTTTCTAGAAAGCATTTCCTTTATGAATTTCCCATAATTCGGCATATTATGCAAGACTTCTACCAATGGAATATTCACAGACAACTTCCTAAACATTTCTAGAAAGTTTTGAAACTGTTCATCTAATTTGACATTTTTAAAGCGCTGAGGAAAAGGTAACTCCCTGTAATCAAAGGTTGGACATTCGCCCCTTCGCTTGGGCGAGCTAATATGCGAACCTTTGTCATGGTGGTTGCATGGAACCACTTCTTCCTCGGTCAGTTTCTTTTTGTCATCTTGCCTTTCATCTTCTTTTCTAACTGCAAAATTGTTAGAAAAATCACATTTTAAACCAATAGAGTTAGGAGGATGTTGAGACCTTTCAGAGGAGGCTTTTTGTGCCTCAGTCCTTTCATCTTCATCCCTTCTCTTTTCTTCTTCCTTTTTCTTCTCTGAACTGTTCTCCAGTCTTCTGCCACTTCTCAGAGTCACCATCTTGCACTGCTCTTTCGGGTTAGGCTCAGTATCACTTGGAAATTTTCCTTTTTGAAGGGCATTCACTACTGAAGCGATCTGTCCTATTTGCACTTCCATGTTCTTTAGAGTTGCGTCGTGGTTGTTTACTGTCGTCTGAAGATTCACGTTCAGTATTCTTTGCTCTTCAATAAATAAAGCCACCATCTCCTCCAGGTTGTTTTTCTTTTCAGGCGCACTAGATGATGCAAAACCTGGCGGCGGCTGCAAAACATTCTTTGTATTTGAATATGAGAAGTTCTCGTGATTGCGTAGACTGGGGTGGTAGAAATTCGATACTCCTTGAGCATATGGTCTATTTCCTACGTACTGGACTTCTTCCATATCTTGACCTTCCTTCTTCGAATGACCTTCAGCTAAGGTGGAAATGGACTTGACCACCTTAGATGAAGTCAGCTTGTTCAGTGCATTGGTCAGAGATGCCAACTGCGCCTTCAGTGAACTTGTCTCATCCAATTCATATAACCCAGCCTTCTTTGTAATTGCTCCCCTCTCGGTCGGCCACTGATAACTGGTTGCCGCCATTTCCTCAAGCAGATCTTTGGCTTCTGTCACTGTTTTTGAAAGAAAACTTCCTCCTGCTGATGTGTCTAGGACTGTCTTTGTGGAGGGATTCAATCCATTGTAAAATAACTGTACTTGAAGCCAATCAGGATATCCGTGTTGGGGGCACCGCCTAAGCATTTCCTTATATCTTTCCCATGCTTCGTACAACTGCTCATCGTTAAGCTGCCTAAACGTTCCGATTTTAGTCCGGAGCTTGGTAGTCTTGGCAGGTGGAAAAAATTTCGTCAGAAAAGCCTGGGCAAGCTCGTCCCAAGTACTAATGCTGCCCGTCTCAACTGATTCTAGCCAATCTTTTGCTTTATCCTGTAGAGAAAATGGACACAACCTCAACCTTATCGCGTCTGTCGGAACTCCGTTCATCTTCACCGTCCCACAAATTTCTAGGAATGATCGTAGATTTGAATGAGGGTCCACGGAAGGATGTCCCTTAAACAAGTTATCGCGCGCCATCTGAATCAATCCTGTCTTTAACTCAAAATTTGTAGCTTGGATTGGAGCGTAGACAATTCCAGAATTCTCGGTGGGAAGAACTGGTTGTAAGAAATCTCTAATTGCTTTGGGAGCTTCCTCTTGGTGGGCCATCGCTTCTGCTAATCTTTTCTCTCTTCGAATGGATCTAAGAGTCCTGTCAATTTCAAGATCTAGCGGAAACAAATTAACCACCTTGTTCCTTCGCATACAATGCTCCCAGACAATCAAAAGAACAAAAAAAAAAAAAAACAGAACTAAAATAATATTCACAAAATAATGAAAGAAAAATATTTAAACCTAAATTACTATTTATCCCTTTCTTTTCGATGTCAAGAAAAATTAATTTTGCTTAAAAATCAAGCTTCCCTGGCAACGGCGCCAAAAACTTGTTGGTGGTTGAACGATTACCGCAAGCGCACGGGTCGTCACAAGTTATATAAAACGGAAAGTATTCCGAGTATCGAATCCTCAGGGAAGCGAAGCAAAAATTAAGCAAAGCAAAAATCTCTTGAGCACTAAAAATACTTGGGCGAAATAATATTTAGGGAATAGCTCATGCAATAAAAAGGAATTCAAATTCAAACAATTAAAGAAAATAAATTGATCAATCGAGAAATAAAATATAGAGAAAGAGTTTTCTTTTAATGGGAGAAGGGGTCTTGAAAATCAATTATTAGCTAAATAGTTGTTATAATTATCTTATCTTTTTGCCCAACTAATTATAATCCTAGATTCTCCGTTAATCGCATAGGTTCTCCTGTCGGTTTCCCCTAATTGTAATTAATTCATTTTAACAACCTAAGTGTCCTTAACGCTATTAAAAATCATTAATTATTACGCTCTGATTCATTTTAGGAATCTAAGTTTAATCAACTAATCCCGGTGTCACAACAGGCAATTAAACTAGTTGCATGGATTATGACCTATCCTAATTTCTCTCCGTCGAGTTTCCATTAAGAATTGAATCATTACACGATTGGTCAGATCGAGTAAAGCATTAAGCACATCCATACAAATAATTAGGACATGGGCAAGAAACAAGAAATTATAACAATATTTGAACTATAATTTCATTTCAAGACCCCAAATTGGGGTTTTAGCTACACATGGCTAAAATATCCACAATAATTACAATAGAAAGCATAATTAAGAGCATAAAATGAAAGGAATTGACCGTCGAAAAACCCCTTGCTGACGCTCAGAGCTCCGCCGACTACTCCTTGAGCCTCCTAAGATGCTTCCCAAAACTCCCAAAATTTTTCCCACTAAAAGAATCCTCTCAAAAAGGCTAGAAAGCCTTGAGAGGGGCTCTAAAGGAGCCTAAAGAGGAGAGGAAAGAAAGAATTCCAAAAGGAATTGATGGGATGGTGATTGATGCAAAATGAGGCACCTTGGGGCGCCTTTTATAGGCCTGGAATAGGGGTAGCGTCGCGACGCTACCTTGCTCACCGTCGCGACGCTGCTGCGCACGTGGCTTGGGCAACACGAAAGGGTAGCGTCGCGATGCTGCCTACACAGCGTCTCGACGTTGCCCCAAAATTCCAGATTTTTCAGCTTCTTTTTGGGCTGATTTTTGGGCCTTCTTCTTCATTTCTTTTGGGCATTTCTTCATGATTATATTCTTTGGACCCCCAATTGCTTCAAGCTTGGATTTGAGCTTCAATTGCTTCAATTTTGGCACTTTTTCTCCCAAAATCACCAACTTTGCTTCTAAGGACCAAATAACAAAATTCATTAAATATTTTCATTAAAAACACGATTAAAGCACCGAAAAGCTTAATAAATTGGGACTAAAATAGCGACATTTCTGCTCGCTATCACCTAGCGTCCCGACGCTGTTGCGTCTGGAGCTCGATTCTGGGTAAAAAAGCGGTTGAACTCTTCAAAATTGGCCTCGATTGATACCGCATTCTTCCCCGATTTTCAACCTATTCTAGACCCGGACTGTACAGACTCGATTTAAAGAATTTTGCCCAAAAACGCAGGGGCCTTACATGATCAAATCAATAAAATAGCTGTAAATCTAAGGCCAAATTAAACCAAAACAGTTTATCGCAAACCAATACATACACTATGCATTTAATCCCACCATAACAGCAAATTGCAAATTTTAACCAATAAGAAAAAAGCACAGAGATGGCTCTGATACCAATTGAAGGGATGAAAGCCCTTGGCAGCGGAAACGATCACAAAACCACACTGTATTTTCTTTAGATTAAAATACCGATACAATTTGCAAACGATTAATTTACAGCAATTTAAACTAATTTAAACCATGCTGAAAATATATATATAAAACATGTTGTACAAGGATGAAAAATTCTAGATCTAATCTAGAATTGGACCCTATCGATCCTAGATCAAGAACACTTACTTTGTATGACGTTCTTGATGTGTTTTGCCTTTTCCCTTGCTGTTTGCAGTAAATTCCAGCAACTATAGGTCTCCTTTTTCGCTGCAAAAACTCTTGTGAACACCACCAAAAAGGATACACCAATATTCTCTTAGAGAATGGAGTTGAGAGGTTTGTGGGAACCAAGCAAATTCTAGGAGTTTTGGGGAGGAGTTCTTTGTATTCACTAGAGAGGGAAATCACAAAGAAAACTTCTGAGAGAGGGAGAGTGATACACGATTGAGAGAGAGTAAGAGATCTCAGAGGCCAAATTAGGATTAAACCCTAACTGAATAACTCAGTTACTAAAACTTCTCCTTATCTTACTCCACATCGTGTGTACTACAACATGAGTGGGTAGGATTAATTCTTATCAGTTATTTTTAACTGATGAGAAAATATTAATTATTAAATCAATTATTATATTAATAATAATTAATTAAATAATATTAAGAAATCCATAAATCGCATTTATGTCATCCTCCCACATAACCTATAGTTTTAATGTAAAGTAATTAAATCAAATTTCATTAAATTAAATTAAAACCAAAAAATATTAATTAATTCATCAATTAACTAATATTATAAATAAATATCATATACTTAATTATATTTCTCTCTCATAAACTATAGTTGTAATGTACATCAAATGTGCATTAATTATAACCTATAGTTTTTTATTATGAATCCAATTCATAACTAAACTCAACATTCGAACACCTTCGAATGTTCTAAACCCCTTTAGAATTTTACCTCAACGCCCCTAATGAGCTACTGGTGGGACCTAATGGACCTACAGATCAGAAGCTCCAACGATATGAGATTAATTAGCTGAACTCATTAACCAATTTAATCAATATTCGTTAACTGTGGTTCACTCCACTAAAGAACCACAACTACACTCTTCTCACTGTAGATATATTTCTGTGTCCACGGATATCGACCGTCAACAACAAGTTAGCCCTTCACGTGTGTTCGTATCCAAGCTAGGTCAAATTACCGTTTTACCCCTAGGCTACCTCTTGATCCTTAAGTACCAGTGCTCCTCTAATGAACAACCTATTTGAGGTCCAACCAACAAACAGAAATCCCTCTCATGCCATAAAGAGGGTAAGGCCCATTGTTCAAGACCCGGAGTCACCACTTAAGGGAACACACCTCTACTTACCCTAATATCGGGAATGAGTGAATTCCATCTTGTAAGACTACGTTCCCAGCTCCCCACTCGGTCTTGTCCCCAAAATGGTAGGCTTATTGAGTCGGCGAACAGGCCACTCTCACCCGTACAAATCAAAGGACAATCCCTCATGGACAGGAGTCCATAATCCACTCAGGATTAAGGCCAAGTTGCCTAGGTCATCCTAGTGAAATAGAAACCGAGCTAACTAACAGTGTTACAGTTAGTGGTTAACTATTTTGCAGTCCGGTCTTTGTGCAAACTCATTGCACAAGATACCCCCACTCGCATGTCAACTACACGAACGCGTTGGATCGCTACGTTTGTATCAATATACAAAGCGGGTCGTATCCATAGTGTCACCAGGACAAGGTACCCAGCCTTATCCCTATACTACAGACCCTTTAGGCTAAAACTTGAACATTGATCCTTGTATGTCCCTACATACTAGTTCAAGCCTCATTATATTAGCCTTGGATGTTTAGTTTATTGGATTAGGGTTAATAAGACAAGATATAATACAAACATTGAATAATACATCACTTTTATTAATGTTCGGTCAAATGTACATTTACTATCTACGAGTTTTAGGACATAAAACCCAACAGGATTGTCCTTAGATTTGTATGGGTGAGAGAGGCCAGTTCGCCGACTCAATAATCCTACCATTTCAGGGGCAAGACCGAATGGGGGCTGGGAACATAACAGTACAAGGTGGAATTCACTCCTTTTTCCCCTATTGGGGTAAATAGATGTGTGTTCCCTTAAGGGCTGATTCTGGGGCTTCAACAAAGGCTCGTCGTCCTCTCCTGGGTCGAGAGAAACTCCTGTTTAGTGGTAGGACCCTAAACAACTTGTTCATTAGAGGAATCAGTGGTACTTAAGGAACCAGAGGTAACCCAGGGGTAAAACGGTAATTTGACCCAGCTGGTGTTACGAACACACGTAAAGGATTGACTTACTGCTTGGTCGATATCCATGGACACAAAAATATTCTACAGTGAGAAGAGTGCATCTGTGAGTCTTTAGTGGAGTGACCCACAGTTAACGAATGTTGACTAAACTTGGTTAATGAGTTTGGTCAATTAATCTCGTATCGTTGGAGCTTCTGATCTGTAGGTCCATTAGGTCCCACTAGAAGCTCGTAAAGAGACTTGAGGCAATTAAGTATAAATTGTAAATTGAAAGTGTTCAATTTATTTGGGGAATCATATAATGTATATTGATGTATTATAATATAAAGTTTATGAAACTTTATAATATAATTTTTGAATTAATTTCAAAAATTAATTCTTGAGAGAAAATATTTGAAAGAGTTCAAATAAATTTGATATGAATTGGATTCATATTAATTTTAATTTTAATAAAATCCCTAAGATTAAATATATGATATTTAATTGGGAAAATAAATTAATTATGGAATTAATTAATTATTTATTAAAATTAGAGACCTTTTCCTATTAGGAAAGAAAATATTTGAAAGAGTTCAAATAAATTTAATATGTATCCAATTCATATTAATTTTAATTTTAATAAAATCCCTAAGATTAAATATATGATATTTAATTAGGGAAATTAATTAATTATGGAATTAATTATTTATTTATTAAAATTAGAGATCTTTTCCTATTAGTAAAAGGTCTTCCTTTTCCTATTAGGAAAAATGTTTTGGCCTTTACCTATAAATAGGACCCATGGGGTGGGGTGAAAGGCATCTCATTCATTCTCCTACTCTCAGAGAATTCCCCTCAAGGCTTCCTCTAGACTCCCACCAGTCTTTTGCCTCTAGAAGTCTCAGAATCATACCGGTGTAGCCATAGTGGTCGTGTTCGCACTAGTTCGTGATTAATTCACAAGCAGTTGGTGAATTTAATTTGAGTCGTCAACGAGAGTAAGTAATTTGTTATTTTATAAATTAGATTTAGATCTAATATTTTTGTATGTTTAGTCTTAATATATATTTAGAATAGTTCTAATATTATTGCCAATGTATTGGTATTTTAGATTAAACAAAATTAATTACGAATTGGTCCCAATCACAGAATTCCAATCCTTCAAAAATATGTCTGCTTATCTTTATCTTTCGTAAAACTCAAGCTTACTCAGCTTGCTCGTGAAAAAATGCAAATTTCTAAACAGTACTCGTTAATACATACTTTGCTTAAAATGATATCGTTTCAACTACTTTTCAGAAAATCAACAATCAAGTGCTCACATATAAGTTTCATTAGAAAATCTAAGCTCGAAACTTATGCTTGAAACCATTCATAGAAAAGCATGTAAAACGTCAACTAATAAACAGCAGTTTAGAAATAATTTTCTAAATTTGTTTTGTCACTCACAATCTTGGCTAGTTCCCTGGCCTGTAGACTCGGCCTGTTTCCTCTTGGCCTGTCAAACAAACCAAAACCGAGCATCAAAAGAAAGGTAGTCTTGTTTTTCCATTCTCATGAATTCTAAACACTAGAATTAAAATCACACTTCACACTTTTTTTTCAAGATTTTCCAGATTCAATACCCTAACTTCCAACACTCATAACTTCGTCAATACTTGACCAAAATTAATGTAATATATATAAAACTCTTCATTTGGGAACCCTCTAAAACTTACCTGAAGGAATGAAAACGAGATTCCCAACAAATTTGTCCAGAAATCCCCCGAACACAACAAATACAGATTCGTGCTTCTCTGCTACCCTCTACCTTTTTCCTGAACTTAAACCTAGTTCTAGTCATTTTTTGCTCACGAATTCTTCATTAACTTTATAGGAAATTGAATACGCTTTCCAACCATACCAAGTTGAGCTTCTAATTCAACGTGTACACCCCAGAATGTTCGAAACACCAGAGAAAACCAGAGATCCTCCTGATTTGCACGAAAATTTTGTGCTCTGTTTTCCATTTAGAAAACCATTAACTTAGCATCAGATTTAGCTCAAGATTCCTTTATGAAATTTGTTAGAAAATGGATTAACTTTCAAGAAAGTCAGATCTCACCTCTAAGTTCTTCTTGTGTAGCTCAAAAAAAAATTAAAAACCAAAGATAGGCAGTTTGAACCCAGTTTCTGTCGTGGTTGCTTTTGCTTGAGTTTTTTCCTCTCTTCTTCAACCTCAAAACCCTAGCAAGCTCCTTCTTCTTCTTCCTTCACTCTCTCCCTCAAAAGTTCCTGAAGTTTTGATGAGAAATGTTGGAGAAAGTGGACTGAAATACTGTAGGCGGTGGTGGAGTCTTTGTTTAACCACTATGCACCGATTGCATTGTTTTCATTTTTTTTTTTTGTTTTCCTTTTCCTATGTTCTTTTCTTTTCTTTTTCTTCTTTATTTCCTTTCTTTTCTTTCTTCTTTTATTTCCTTTCTTTGTTAATAAATTCAAAATTTATCAAAGATAACCTCAACCAAAAACTTTTCCATTTTTCTTGAACAATGAAACAACACAACTTTAATCCAACTTCCCATAATTTGTGATAAGAGCAAATAATCCAAGGAAAGGCTCGGGTTTATACTTATCGACCACGTACTTCTTTCTACGTGCATCATCACTGCCATATCTGGACTCTAGAGTCTCCCAGATTATGTTAGATGACTTGTGAACAACGAACAAGTCGAACAGTGAGTCATTCATGTGATTGAGAAGATGATCGCGAACCGTCTTGTTGTCTTTCTTAAACTTTTCTATATCAATGTCAACATCGCCCTTTGATTTTTGAGGAGCTGTTTGAACCTCTGTAGAACTATGAGGATTAGGCTAGACCTCCTTAAACTTTTGCAGAACAGTGGAAGGTGTTGCTTTTGATTTCTCTGTATAATCGGTGGTGAGAATGTAGTTAACCTCTAGTTGTTCGAAGAAAATGAGCAGTTTGTGAGACCAATGACGGTAGTTAGAACCATCCAAGGATTCTAATTCGGACACATCTGGAAGCACCTTCCCAGATTTAACAGACATCTTTAAATTGCTTTCAACTTGTAAGAAGAAAATAAAAAACAATGGGAAAAATACATTTTTGGTCCCTGAGGTTTGGGTTAAGTTACACTTTGGTTCCTTAGTTTTCAAACTCGACAGTTTAGTCCCTGAGGTTTGGATTTTGTTTCACTTTGGTCCCTCCATCCATTTGTCCGTTAGATTTTAACGGAATTATGACGTATATCTATTTTTTATTTTAAATTTTTTAAAACTAAAAAATAATATTAAAATAATAATTTTTTTTTGAGAAATTAATATTTTTTTAA
Organism: Luffa acutangula; assembly: GCA_036850905.1. Taxonomy (NCBI): domain Eukaryota; kingdom Viridiplantae; phylum Streptophyta; class Magnoliopsida; order Cucurbitales; family Cucurbitaceae; genus Luffa; species Luffa acutangula. The sequence continues at coordinate 35,120,542 of CM072099.1, forward strand.
AAAAATTCTTTCTCTCTCTTATTCTTCTTCCTTTTCTTCTTCAAGTCCTACCCAGCCTCGCCGGTCACTGCTGTTCGCCGCCGCCGCGGGCCGCCCATCACCGTCGGACCCCTTTTTTCTCTATTTTTTTCTTCTTCTTCTTCCTCCTCCCCTCCTTTTTCTTCTTCTCCTTCTTCCCTCTCCTTCTCTCTTCTTCCCTTCCCTTTATTCTTTCACTGGTTAAAAAAAACCCTCACAAGCGGCGAAATCACGAAACAGCCGATGAAAAATCCCCACGAATGAATGGACGACGGCGCCTCACGAGCGGCGAAATCTCAAAACCCCTACGAACAAGCGGACGTCGGCGCGAGCAGTTGATTCCAGATCTGACAACCCCCCCCCCCCCCCCCCACGAACAGACAGCGAAATCGCGAAACCCACGAACGAGCGTCAGCGGCTGCCCATCTCCTCCTCGCACCGATAATTACAGAGGATGTTGGCGCGCCGTGAGAGAAGCCGCCAAAACCTCGAAGCGAAAAGAGCAACAGTCTTCGACCGCCAGTTCTCGACTTCTCTTATATCCACCGCCGTCGTACGCAGAGCCGTAAATGGGCAGTAGAGGCAGAAATAGAGGAGGAACTCCAGCCGAAATTGTAATAAGCCTCAGTCAACACAGAGTTTGAAAAAGCTGATTATTCAATTGATTTTATTTGCCCTTTTCGATATATTAAGCTTCGTGTTCTCCATTATTCTTAGAGAAGATATAAATGGTCATTGTTTTGCCAACCAACTCACTCACTTTTTTGAAAGAGAAATTTCCCTTTTATGCGAATGCTCCAGATCCCATTTCTTTGTTGATTTTACACTCTTTTGAGTGATCTTTGAAAAACTAATTTTGATTTGCAGCTAGATCTCTGTCATGGAAATTGAACTTTCTGGTTCTTCAGTTTCACAGGGCGTTTTTTCCTCTTCCTTTCTTCGTTTTTCCACTTCTTAACAGCATCATAGGAGCTTCTTGAAGACCCCAGATGTAGGTTCTTTTGCTTCTTTTTGTTCTGTTATCTTTGATTTCTGTTCTGGTTGTGTTTGAATTTTTTGGCTTTTTTTTTTTTTTTTTTTAAGAAAACAGAAAGAAATGAGAGAGAAATAGTGGAAAGAGGGAGGAAGAAGAAAAAGAAAAGAGGGAAGGGAGAATTTTTTTTTAAAAAATCACCGGCGCCCAGAGGTGGCGGCGGCGACGAGTGGTGGCCGCCGGCTGCCGGAGATATGAAGAAGAATAAGGAAATGATGAAGAGAAGAAGATGGAGAAGAAGAAGGGAAGTAAAGAGAGAGAAGGAGAAATCATTAAATAATTAAAAAAATAATAATATTTTTTTATTTAAAAAAATTTAAAAATAATTTTTTAATTAAAATAATAGTGCCACATCAGCAACCACCGTTAAAATTTAACAGAAAAGTTGACGGCAGGGACCAAAGTGCTCCTTATCTCAAACCTCAGGGGTATTTTTGTTGAGTTTGAAAACTCATGGACCAAAATGTCACTTAACCCAAACCTTAGGGACCAAAAGTGTATTTTTCCCAAAATCAATTGTTGTGCCGTGGATGAAACCACTGCCTTAATACAACACCATTCTCATTCGTGCACTTGAGAGAGAAGGATTGGAATAAGGGAAAACGTAGGAAGATCGAATGGAAAGGAATGATCTTTCACTCTACTCAAATAGATGCTTTTATAGGTCAAAGCATAACAACTTTCCCACAAATGAAGTAGCTGTTTACTAGGAACGGCTGCCACGTGTCACCGTAAGAGTGGTCAAAGAATGAGAGAAGGGCACGTGTGCAGAACGAACCGTTAGCGAACAAGCGTGCGAAACGAACGGTCAACGAACGGGCTCACGTGGACTGTGGACTAAAGAACCAGAAGGACTGTGACACGTGGACGCAATAATATCATGACATGTGGGCTATAGGAAAAATAAAATAAAAAATATTTTGGGCAAAAAGTAAGACTCGTTTCTTTATTACGCGCGAGTACGGTTACCCGAACCCGCCCGTCCAACCGACCGACAGCAACGCGCATGTGTTTGTATAAAAACACTCTTCCCAACTCTAAATTTATTCATCTGGGACAAGGGACTTCAAGCAATACTACATTAGGCCAAAATCAAGTCATTCCCAACAACATCTTCTCCAAAATTATTTAAATCTCATGACTTTGGTATCGTGAAGAGATTCTATATATGTCAAATTGCCATTGAGAGAAGAGAAAAAGAGGAGAATCTTTAAATTTGATGACAATTTTGTAATTTTAACATTCTTTAAGTTTTATTATGTGAATTATGAAATTTTTAATATGAAACATTTTTTTTCCTTTGATGAGTTTGAAGTGATTGAGAATCTACTAGCTCTTGCAGAAATTTGTTAGAGTTGTTACGAACCCCAATTCTGCAATGGCATGAGAGACAACAACCCTAAGGTCAACTCATATTTCATCTATACTCTCTAACCTTTTTTTAAAAAAATTATAATCACCAATAAATTGATTATTGAAAAAATGATAACTGATCAACTTAATATTATTTAAAAAGTGATTATTTTTAGTTGTCAAACGACCTGAGATTTTTCTAAAAACGTGTTTTTGTCCTTCTTGTTAATCTAACACACCTTTAACCAGTTCATGTTAGAGGCAATGATACATTTTCTTCAACCTCTACAATACAAGATTGCATATTTGGTTCTTTTCTTAATAAAATAGAGAAGAGAGTGAAAGAAGTTGGCTCAAGCAAAGGAACCAAATCCATTAGTCTTGTTCACTCGCCTAGTACAATAACATAACATGAATCATAAGGGTCATTTTTAGAGATTTAACATGTACTTTTCTCCCTCTAAGTTATTTGACATCCCATCGGGTCGTTTCGTTTAAGGTTTCAAAGATATTCATGGATAAAAGATGCCCAAAAAATAATATGTCTGGGAATAAAATTCCTAGAAATAAAAAGTAGCTATGTTTAGTTGTGCACGAGAATGTCATTAGATTTTTGTTGTGGGTGAATTTGGACCTAGTTCTAAAGAAAGTGATAATGATAAGAGTCCAAAGGAGAAACAAGCCCACGGAGGCCCATTGGACTCGAATCAATCTCTAGGGCTATTCCCTCTCCTAAAAGGAAGAGGAAAACCCTAATTACAACTATAAATAGAAGAGGCTAACCCCAAGGTAGGGGGACTCAACTTGGTATCTATTTTCTCCCTCTTTATTATTAATTTACTGGTTTCACTTATGATCTCCCAACTAACTTAAGTATCGGAGTCGGTGTGGCAAGCACCACACCGATGCATAGTTTTCTCTTGTTTTGCAGGCCACGTCTTTTCCATTCAAATAAATTCACCGTTGGTGTCACGTGAAGGTCAGGTGAGTTGCTTGGCCAAATTTTTGCATCAACAGTTGGCGTCGTTTGCGGGGAAGGGCAGGGTAGCTCCTGATAAGGGTAAAAAATATACCTATTTTACCCTTATATTTAGCTCATTTTCTTGTCAAAAGTTGCATGTTTAGATCAATTTTACTATTCCCGAGCTCAAATTATGTTAAAGTTTATGAATTAGGGAGTTGAAAGTCACATTTGTCAAAATATGCTTATTTGTGCTTAAAAAGACTCAATTTGATATGAATTTGACTCAATTTGATGTTGTGCAGGAAAACAGAGGAAAGCTGGAAACTACCTAGAAATGCGACCGCATTTCTGGGAAGACAAATTTCAAATGCGACCGCATTCTGGAAAAACAGAGGCAGCTCCGAGTCCGTCGCAGATCATTTTGAACGAGACTATTGCACACCTAACCGGCCGTTTTGATCCCAAAAATGACTGGGCTACCTACCAACACCTACTATATAAGGCCTTGATTCGAAGTCAAATCCAAGCATAACTCACTTGGAATGAGAGGGTGGTGACAGAACCCTAGTTGACGCACATGAGTAGGGATGCCCGGGGTCCTTAGATAAATAAATTCTAACCTTAGTTAGACATCAAACCTGAGTGTTTGTAGGGATTTTCACCCTATTCCCATTTGTAAAGGAGAGTAGAGTGTCGAGCGAACTCTAGAAGGATTGGATAAAAGAAAAAACCCTAGTATTTAGCTACTGCTCATCATTTCCAGCACTTGTCGCTTTTCATTCATTTGTATTCTTTATATTGTATTTCAATGGGAAGTTGTTCATTTTCACCTTATCCCACCATGCTTAGCTTAATCCCATATTGAGAGATTCAATATAGTGAATTCCCTTATGGTTCAATAGCTTGAAAGTGTTTATTTGCTTAAGTTTTATTCAATGCATGTCATTCTTTATTGATTATCATTTTGATCTTGCTAAGTTTAAATTGATCACTTAGACTTTGCATGCTATGTGAGTTTGATCTCGAAAGGGACAAACGATATCGGTTCTCATAAAGGTGATATAGGAGAAAATGCTCGAAAGAGTGTATTCGGTGTTATAGGGCAAGGCTGCCTAATGCACCCTATAACAACTATAGGGTTATAGATTGCATGCTTGTTTTATTTATGTCGGAGTCGAGTCACAGAAATGTGCATAACGGTACTCGCTTAGCCTTCTAACGGTTCTTGGGAGCAAGGCCAAATAGAAGTTAAATCTGATCCAATGCATTGAATAGACTTAAGTTGAATAATCTATGATTAAAGTTATTTGCCTTTGGGGATGAAACTATATTGAACACCTCGTTTTATTTATCATTGTTATTTCTTTACTTATTTGTTATTGTTTATTTTTCAAAAATCAATCATCAATTATTTCTTTGGTTACCTATTCTAAGCAATCTTTGAACAGTTTCTTCTTCAAATTTGAGTTTCCAATTTAGTTCTCGTGGGATCGATACCCTTGAAATACTTCTAAGGTTTTTATTACTACGTGCTATAGTGTATACTTGCACTAAGGTTGGTCGAATCATTCTTAATCTTTATCCACCACCTTTTCTAACATATCCATCATTCGGCCACTACCGCACAAAGTTTTTGGCACCGTTGCTGGGACCAAAAGTTAAACCAATTTTGTTATTGACATTGCGATTCGATTGCGACCGCATTTCTGTCTCAAGAGGAATTTGATTTTAATTTGCAATTTTTCTTTTTGCAGGTTAGAGTTGGTGTATGAACAAGGGGTGTCCACTCCTTGACATTGATCCTGAGATAGAAAGAACATTTCGTCGTCGTAGGAAAGAGCAAAGACGAAAGAGAAGGGAACGCACAGGAACCTCTAGAAAAAGCTTCTTACATACAAGAGTTTCCAATGGAACAACCTGGAGTCGATCCTCAAGTTGACCCACATAATCGTGGAAGGGAGCAAAATGGTGGGAGAATTCCTCCAGCACCTCCAGTTCCACCAGTGCCACAACAAGAAAATCCAATTTATATTGCTGAAGACCGCAATAGAGCAATAAGGGACTATGCCTTACCCATTTTTCAAACTTTAAATCCACAAATTTTGGAGCCACCGATAGACGCTCCACAATTTGAATAGAAACCATTAATGTTCCAAATGTTGAATACCATGGGCCAATTCTCTGGACTTCCAAATGAGGATCTACATAAACACATTAAGCTATTTTTTAGAGTTTGCAATTCTTTTAAAGTTATAGGAGTGCTTGAAGATACTTTGAAGCTAAAGCTTTTTCCATTTTCTTTGCAGAGAGATGTTGAAGCTTGGTTGGACACTATTTTACAAAACTGACTAAAAGCAAAATGAGAAGCTAAACTATGCGGAAGTCATGACCACATGTTTTCCATGGCTCGTCAGCACCATTCTGTTACCTGCTCTGTATGTCCTTGCTCGTACCTGAAAGGAATCATTTTGAAAAGAATGAGTATTAAAAATACTCAGTAAGTAACACTATTATTGGGAGGGGATTTACATGTATTATAAGGATAACTCGAGGTTAGTTGCTGCTAAAGGGTCTAATGGTCATTTCATTTCATATCGTTAGTCATGTCGTATGGGTCACGTGGACAATTAACTAGCCTGACATAGGCTTACTGATAACTGCCCAAAAGGTAGTTATTTAGGCCTCAATTATATAGGGATTTGTGTGTCCTTTATGCTTATTATGGTTGGTTTTAGAGAGATATTACATGATTTAACCCATTTGGAAGAATGGAAGCTTTGGAAATCACTTTGTGCAGATTATGCTGCTGAGCGACTGGAGGGAGCAAATTCTATGCTGCAGCAAAACTGAGAGCAGAGACTGCCACATCACAGCTCGTTAGCCAACTTCATGAACCGACTTCTATTGAGATATTTTCGGGATAAAGGATCAAGGAGAGCCTTACACGTGTCCTAGTTGACCTAATTCAAGCCTCCCATCCTTCTATAAAAGGAAGTAGCCGTCAAAGTCAAAGACATTCCATGTTTTCCCTTGGAAGCCGAATAGTGTAGAGATTGAAGATTATCAAGAACACCATCATCCGCAAGCTGATTAGGGAGTTTATTTTCCTTCTTAATTTGTGGTTATGGACATGCATACTCAGATTGTAATTCGTGTTCCTATGCCTATTATGAACTAAGTAGCTTAGGGTGTTGGTTAGGAATAATGTGATTACTGTGCTTCATCTCTAGTAATAAATTGACTACAGCATTTTGGTTAATTGTTGTGCTTATTCTTATTTTATGCCCGCCTGGCCAACCGGTATGGATAGCTCTCTCTAGTTTCAGGGATGATTTAGAGAGTGTGTGACAATTATCCACATTACGATCATTGTGTATTGGTGAACGCCAGTGACAGAGCTAGGGATAGCTAGTTGCCTAGTGCCTGATCGGTCGCACTTCATTGGGGTTGAAACACATCCCAAAAGATTCGAAGTTCCGGGAGGAATCCGCTAATAATACTGCGGGAAATGCATGATCAATAATATTGCTATAGCATATTTTATAACAATCACTAAAACCTAACCAGCGCCTGTCTTTAATCTGTCTATATATTTGTTTACTCGTTGTTCTGTCATTTATTTTGCTTCAGCATAATTCCGATAAAACCCAATCATTTTATTATTCTTGAAACCATTAGAAAATTGCACAAAATAGGTAAAGTGGAGATTTATTCAGACCTTGGATTGATAATATTACTTGCTGCAGACTGTGTATACTTGCACAGGAATTCTAGAGTATTTTATACTATATTTTTACTCACTCTAGGAACCCAACAAGTTTTTGGCGCCGTTGCCGGGGACTTGAATAAGTTTTTATCTGATCTGTTTTGTGTATGTGTTTTAGTGGTTTGGTGCTAGAACTTTTTGATTGTTTCTTTTGTTTTTACAGGTGTGATTTTGGTGCATGAGCGATCCGCCTGGGGTACGGTTTGAGCTTGATCCAGAAATTGAAAGGACATTTAGGAACAGAAGGAGGGAGCAGCGCAGAAACCAGATGGAGAACGTGCCGCAACTACCACAGGTTCCTGAAGGTCCAGTAGCAGTGAACCCCCAGCAGAATCTATTGCTGCAGCAAAACCCACTGTTTGAGCAAAATGAGCAGCGAAATAATCAGGCTGAGAATCCTATCTTGATAGCAAACGATAGGACCAGAGCCATTCGAGCATATGTTGTCCCGATGTTTAATGAGTTGAATCCAGGGATTGCACGTCCCCAAATCCAAGCGGCGAATTTTGAAATGAAACCGGTAATGTTTCAGATGTTGCAAACCGTGGGGCAATTCCATGGTTTGTCATCTGAAGACCCTCATTTACATCTTAAGTCTTTTCTAGGAGTTAGTGATTCTTTTGTAATTCAGGGAGTGCCGAGAGATGCTCTTAGATTAACTTTGTTCCCGTATTCTCTTAGAGATGGAGCAAAATCATGGTTAAACTCTTTTGCTCCAGGATCAATTAGGACATGGGATGAGTTAGCTAAAAAAATTTTGAGTAAATATTTCCCACCTAATAGAAATGCTAAATTAAGGAGTGAAATAGTAGGGTTTAGGCAACTTGAAGATGAGACTTTTAGTGAGGCTTGGGAGATGTTTAAGGAGCTTTTGCGAAAGTGTCCCCACCATTGGTTACCTCATTGTATTCAAATGGAAACATTTTACAATGGTTTGAATGGAGTAACCCAAGGTATGGTCGATGCTTCGGCTGGGGGGGGGCCCTTTTGGCAAAAACTTTTGATGAGGCCTGTGAAATTTTAGAAAGAATATCTATTAATAGTTGTCAGTGGTCGGATGTTAGAGGCACAAATAAAAAGGTTAAGAGTGTATTAGAGGTTGATGGTGTGTCCACCATTAGGGCTGATCTTGCTATGATTTCTAACGCTCTTAAGAATGTGACAGTGATTAGTCATCAGCAGCCACCAGCTATGGAGCCTGCAGCAGTGGTGAACCAAGTCACGGACGAAGCATGTGTCTACTGCGGTGAAGACCACAACTACGAGTTTTGCCCCAGCAATCCAGCTTCTGTGTTTTTTGTAGGTAATCAGAGGAACAACCCTTATTCTAACTTCTATAATCTAGGTTGGCGCAACCACCCCAACTTCTCATGGGGAGGTCAAGGAAATAACGTACAAGCGCAACAAAAGATGAATCAGCTGGGATTTGCTAAAGCGCAGGTAATGCCCCAGCAAAATAAGCCGGCTTTGCCCCAGCAAAATTCGGGAAATTCTCTCGAGGCAATGATGAAAGAATTTATGGCTCGCACAGACGCCGCAATTCAAAGTAATCAAGCTTCGATGAGAGCCCTGGAATTGCAAGTGGGTCAGCTAGCTAATGAGCTCAAGGCGAGGCCTCAAGGGAAACTTCCTTCGGATACTGAACACCCTCGAAGGGAAGGTAAGGAGCAGTTAAAGGCAGTGACTCTTAGGAGTGGTAAGCCATTAGAAGAGTCTAGAAAGACCCTGGATTTTAATAGTAATAGTGATAATATTGTTGTTGAAAAAGAGTTGGAGTCTGGTCAGGGTGCTGGAGGCAGCCAAGAAAATGCTGGAGCATCTGGTTCTGTGCCAGATGTAGAACCACCATATGTGCCACCCCCACCTTATGTACCACCTCTACCTTTTCCACAAAGGCAAAAGCCTAAGAATCAGGATGGTCAATTTAAAAAGTTTTTAGAGATTCTTAAGCAGTTGCATATAAATATCCCTTTAGTAGAAGCTATTGAGCAAATGCCTATTTATGCTAAATTTCTTAAGGATATTTTGACTAAAAAGAAAAGGTTAGGTGAGTTCGAAACTGTATCTCTTACTGAGGAGTGTAGTGCTATTCTTAAGAATGGGCTACCCCTCAAGGCTAAGGATCCAGGGTCATTTACTATACCTGTGTCTATAGGTGGAAAGGAATTAGGTAGAGCACTCTGTGATTTAGGTGCAAGCATTAACCTTATGCCTCTTTCGGTCTATCGGAAGTTAGGTATTGGTGAAGCTAGACCTACCACAGTTACGCTCCAATTAGCTGATAGGTCTATCACATATCCAGAGGGTAAAATTGAGGATGTCTTAGTAAAAGTTGATAAATTCATATTTCCTGTTGATTTTATTGTTTTAGACTATGAGGCTGATAAAGATGTCCCAATTATTCTAGGTCGTCCATTTTTGGCTACTGGTAGGGCATTAATAGATGTTCAAAAAGGAGAATTAACAATGAGAGTCTGTAATGAGGAAGTGAAATTTAATGTCTTTAAAGCCATGAAATATCCAGACGAAATGGAGGATTGCTCCTTCATTAGGATTCTGGAGAGCACAGTTATTGAGACAGCAATACAGGATTCGGCTGATAAGCATTCGGAAAAGCATGGAGAGGTTAGTGTAGAAGATTTTGAATTTTGTTCTTTAGATAGAAAAAATGAAAAAGAATTGTTTAGGTGTGAGGATGTTTTTGAGTCTTTAGATTTAGATCAAAGAAAGGCTCCCCCAACTAAGCCATCCCTAATTGAGGCACCCACTTTAGATTTGAAACCTTTACCGGATCATCTAAAGTATGTGTATCTTGGGGAGAGTGATACGTTGCCCAGTATTGTTGCATCAGATTTAATGCCGGAGCATGAGGAGGCCTTAATAAAATTGCTGCAGCAATACCGCAAAGCTATAGGTTGGACATTGGCTGACATTCAGGGGATTAGCCCATCTTTTTGTATGCATAAAATCACCTTAGAGGAGGGATCCTTTAGGAGTATTGAGCAACAAAGAAGGCTTAACCCTGCAATGAAAGAGGTTGTTAAAAATGAGGTAATTAAATGGTTGGATGCTGGGATCATTTATCCAATTGCCGATATCAATTGGGTAAGCCCTGTCCAATGTGTTCCTAAGAAAGGAGGTGTCACTGTGGTGAGCAATAAAGATAATGAGTTGATCCCCACAAGGACAGTAACTGGCTGGAGGGTTTGTATGGATTACAGAAGGCTTAATAAAGCCACCCGAAAGGATCATTTCCCTCTACCATTTATCGACCAGATGTTGGATCGATTGGCTGGTCAGGCCTATTACTGTTTCTTGGATGGTTATTCTGGGTATAAACAGATTACTATTGCTCCTGAGGATTAGGAGAAAACCACTTTCACTTGCCCTTATGGGACATTCGCTTTTAGGAGAATGCCTTTCGGTCTTTGCAATGCTCCAACAACATTTCAGCGGTGTATGCTAGCAATCTTTTCTGATATGATTGAGTCAACTGTTGAAGTCTTTATGAACGATTTTTCAGTGTTTGGAGGGTCTTTTCAGAGTTGTTTAGAAAATTTAGGAAAGGTGTTAAAAAGATGTGAGGATACCCATCTAGTTCTTAATTGGGAGAAGTGCCACTTCATGGTGAAGGAAGGAATAGTGTTAGGTCATAGGATTTCTAAGAATGGTCTAGAAGTTGATAGAGAAAAAGTTGAGGTTATCGAAAGGCTAGAGCCACCGAATTCAGTGAAGGGAATTCAGAGTTTTTTAGGACATGCTGGATTTTATAGGAGGTTCATAAAGGATTTTTCCCAAATCAGTAAACCTCTTTGTAACTTATTGTGCACTGATCATGTTTTTGACTTTAATGCAGATTGTAGGAAGGCTTTTGAAACATTAAAGGCTGCTTTAATCTCAGCACCCATTCTCTGCGCGCCTAATTGGAATTTACCCTTCGAGGTAATGTGTGATGCGAGTGATGCTGCGGTAGGTGCGATGCTGGGGCAAAAGCAGGGCAAATTTATTCATCCTATATATTATGCAAGCAAGGTTTTAAATGAAGCACAGGTCAACTACACAACTACTGAAAAGGAGTTGTTAGCTGTTGTGTTTGCCTTTGAAAAATTCCAGCCATATTTGGTTGGATCCAAAGTCACGGTTTTCACGGATCATGCAGCAATAAGGTATTTAATGTCTAAGAAAGATGCAAAGCCTAGACTAATTCGTTGGATTTTATTACTGCAGGAATTTGACTTGGAGATAAAGGACAAGAAGGGATCAAAGAATGTCGTTGCAGATCATTTATCTCGTCTTGATCCATCATCATTTTTGCTGGAGCAATCTGCCATTTCCGATTCTTTTCCAGATGAGCAGCTTTTTGCTGTTCAGGTAAAGGTAGTCAGGGATGTCCCTTGGTATGCTGATATTGCCAACTTTTTAGTAAAGGGAGTCACCCCTATTGACATGGATTGGAGGCAGAAGAAAAAGTTTAAGCATGATGCGAAATTTTTCTTTTGGGATGAGTCATTTATGTATAAGCAATGCTCTGATGGTATTATTCGTAGGTGTGTTTCAGGTGCTGAAGCAAAGGAAATCCTGGAGCAATGTCACTCTTCGCCGTATGGAGGCCATTTCAACGGTCAGAGGACAGCTATGAGGATTTTGCATTGCGGATTTTTCTGGCCTACTTTATTTAAGGATGCCCATTGGTTCTACAAGCAATGTGATGCTTGCCAAAGGAGAGGAAACTTGGGGCCTAGAGATGAAATGCCTCTTACTTACATTTTAGAAGTTGAATTATTTGATGTATGGGGTATTGATTTTATGGGGCCATTTCCCCCTTCTAATGGCAATGTTTTTATCTTATTAGCAGTTGATTATGTGTCCAAGTGGGTGGAGGCCATCGCATGCCATCAGAGTGATGCCAAGACAGTTGCAAGGTTTCTTCAATCGCACATCTTTGCGCGGTTTGGGACACCTAGGGCTCTAGTGAGTGATGAGGGTACACATTTTGTTAATAATATCTTAACTAAGCTTTTAGCTAAGTATGGGATCAAGCATAGGATAGCTACCCCTTATCACCCACAAGCAAATGGTCAAGCTGAAATTAGTAATAGGGAAATTAAAGTTATTTTAGAGAAAGTAGTCCATCCATCTAGAAAGGATTGGTCCTTTAGGTTGGATGAGGCTCTTTGGGCTTATAGGACAGCCTATAAGACTCCTTTAGGTATGTCTCCCTATAGGTTAGTATATGGGAAAGCTTGTCATTTACCATTAGAGCTTGAGCACAAAACATTTTGGGCTTTGAAAAAGTTAAATTTTGATCTGAGTCGTGCAGGAGCAATAAGAATGCTGCAGCTTAATGAGTTAGAGGAATTTCGCCAATTTTCTTATGAGAATGCGAAAATGTATAAAGAAAAGACTAAGTTGTGGCATGACAAAAAAATTAAATCTAAGGAGTTTGTCAAGGGTCAGAAAGTTTTGCTTTATAATTCTAGATTAAAATTATTTCCTGGAAAATTAAAATCTAAATGGTCAGGACCGTTTATTGTGATTGAGGTTTTCTCCAATGGAGCAATTACTTTGCAGGATGAAAAAGATGGGAGAGTATTCAAGGTGAATGGACAGCGTGTGAAGCATTATTGGGGTGAGGAGTTTCAGTCGAAATATCCTTCCCTAAGGTTGGTTGATGATTGAGAGAGCAGGACTTTTGCGGGAGCATTTCACAGAGCAAAATTTTGAGCTCCCAGGATTTGTATTTATTTTATTTTTTGTTGATTTAATTTTAATTTCGGTTAGGTTAGATTTGATTTTGCATGGTTTATTAGATCTTGTCTTTAAATATTTGATTAGATCTTATCTATTTTTTAATTCGATTTGATTTTCGGGTTATTTATTTAAATTATCTTTCAATTATCTTTTAATTAGTTGTATTTTATTAGATTTTATCTAGATTTTATTTTCAGTTATTTGAATTCTAGTTTTGAATTAATAGAGATTTTCTCTAATTTATTCGGCTTCTTTTGAGAATAACAGGTTAAGTTTGCTTTGATTGGTTTAATTTGAAAGGATTTGATTTGTCTATTTTAAAATTTAAATTCTGTATCTGAGATTCTTTAGGTTCAGCAGATTGTTGCGGCAAAGATATTGCTGGAGCAAAATATGCCGAGTTAGAAGGGTTTCCGTTGGAATTTATTATTGTTACCGTTGGGTTTGACTTTGAATTCTTGCAGGTAAATGTGCGTGCATCGTCTGATGAGGCCACGTGGCGCAGAGTAATTATCCAACGGCTCCAATGATGACAGAGCATTAATTTTTACCATGACTGTTTGGAATTTGCAATTTTACCGTTGGTAATTTTTGAATTTCAGGTTTGCATTTTTAATTGCAACGGTAATATTAGTTATGACCGGGCAAATCCTTTCGGTTAGGATTCTTGTTTGCTGCAGCCCTATTTATTCGCAATCTCTGGTAAGTACATTTCACTTCGTTTTCTTGATCAAATTTTTGTGCGTGTGTTATTCTTTCTTTCTTTGCAAAACCCTATTATACCTTCCATGGTTAAGACGAGAGCGCGAAAAGAAAGGGAGAGTGAGGGGGAAGAGATACCGGTCACACTAGAAGTTCAAAAAGGAAAGTCTAAGAAGAAGATGACGCCAGATGAAAAGGAAGCAAAGAGAAGAAGAAGGCAACAGAGGGCTACAGAACAGAAGGAAGTTCAGGAGGTGACGGACGTTGTTGCTACTACTGCGGAGGAAGGAAGTACTCAAGAACCTGCAATACAAAACCCAGATACGGTTCAAGAACAGATTGCTGAGAAAAATCAAGAAACAAAGAATGAAGGTGAGCATAACAAGCAGAAAACACCGGAGCCGGTGCAGGAGGACCATGTTGAAATCATTATGCCTGAACCGCCCAAGCGCCGCCGCATCAAAAGGAAGGCGGGTCGCGTGAGGGTGGTTCGGACCACGCCATCACCTCCGACGTCAGACTCTGAGGAAGAAAGAAGGGAAGCTGAGAATAAGGAAAAAGAAGAAGAGGCGAGAAAGGCAGAGGAAGAACGTTTCCGCATCCAGAGAGAAAGCAGGGGCAAAGGAATTGCCGAAGCATCAGGAGAAATTGAGGAGCCGAGGGTGCCATTCATTCGCTTCGTCAACGATCTTGCCCGAGCAAAATACCAGGAGGTGCTGAAACGGGACTTCTTGTTCGAACGTGGATTTGGCAATGATTTACCTAGGTTTTTGGAGTCTGGAATAGTGAACCTCGGTTGGAGGCAATTTTGTGCGAAGCCAGAACCTATGAATGCCAACATTGTTCGCGAATTTTACTCCAATCTTGACGTTAAGAATGATTTTGAGGTCATCGTTCGAGGAGTGCCTGTACAGTGGAGTCCTGAAGCCATTAATGAACTGTTCGATCTCCAAGATTTTCCGCATGCCGTTTTTAATGAGATGGTGGCTGCACCATCTAGTGATCAACTGAGTGCGGCTGTCCGGGAGGTAGGCATTGAGGGGCCCAGTGGAGGGTGTCGCAGACAAGGAAGCATACATTTCAAGCTGCTTATTTGAAGAGTGAAGCAAACACCTGGATGGGTTTCATCAGGCTACGCTTGCTGCCGACAACACACGACTCCACAGTATCTCGTGACAGGGTATTGCTTGCTTTTGCCATTCTGCGCTCGATGAGTATTGATGTAGGAAAAATTATTTCTTCTGAGATTGTTGATTGCTGGAAAAAGAAGGTGGGGAAGCTGTTCTTTCCGAACACGATTACGATGTTATGCAGCAGGGCAGGAGTGCCCACGGTTCCAGAAGATATGATCATGACTGATAAGGGAATCATTGACACACCTAATCTGGTGCGGCTTCAGCGTATGCAAGAGGTTCGCCAGGGTGGGCTTGTGTATGGCGTCAATCAAATCCTAGAGCAACTGTCAGTGTTGACCAGTAGGTTAGAGTTTGCTGAAAGGCAAGCTCAGACCTACTTGACTTATGCTAAGAGGAGAGATGATGCGCTCAGGGGGGCCTTGCAAACCAATTTCTCAACACCGTATCCGGCCTTTCCAATGTTTCCCGATGATTTGTTTAATCTTTGGATACCACCCCTGCCTGTTGAACGAGAAGAGGATGTTGATGAGGAGCAGGGTCAGGAAGATTGACTGATGGGATGACCTGGAGCGAGCATTACTTTTGTTTTTCCATTTTTGTTTGCTCGCGCATATTGACCCTGCTCACTGTTTTAACTGCTTATCTTGTTTCTTTCTAATCTTTTTAATTTTTACTTTAAAAAAAATATCTGCTTTGTAATATTTTTCTATGATTTTAATGAAATTTCTGAATGTTTTTATTCCATGAGCACTGACTGACTCTAACTTAACTATTTTCTTCTGAATTTTTGAAGCTTGGACTGATTACGCTTAGTTAGATCAAGGTATTCTGATCTCCAGAAACCTTTTGCTTGAGCATCTCTTCTAGCCTGGACTGTTGCTGCGGTAGGAAGATTTTTGACGGTAGTATTGACTTATATGATCCACTTTAAGCTTAATCCTAGTCCCATGTTTAGTTTAAAAATTCAGATAGAAAAATTTAAGTTTGGGGGTATAATTGCTTAATTAATGATTCATTGAGGGCAATGAATAATTCAAGTTTGGGGGACTTTTTGCTACTCCAATTATTTTGCTCGAGCATTCCTCTCCTTCAAAATTAAAATTTGCTAGGTTATTGAGTAACCGGGGACATTTGTGATACCCACAGGTTGTCTTCGCGTCAAAAGATGACTTAGGAAATGTAAAAAAAATAAAAAATAAAAATTATTTGTTGAAGATTTTGCTGAAATATTGATGGAGCAAAAGTTTTTGAAGGATGAATAATGATCCAACAGTTTTTCTGTCTCCCATAACTTAGGTGAGCTTCATCATAAAATGTCGCCATTCTGAGGGGCAAGAGATGGAATAACTAAGGATTTTTTAGCTTTATAATGAGTATTGAGCCTAGTTGGTGATGAGCTTGAGGCAAGGGTATACTGCACCATAAAGTGGGTCATCCCGTGCTTAAGAGCTTATGACTGTAAGGCTGCTTTAAGTCTGATAAATAATGATATAAACCCCTTTAAAAATATGTTTTGAAATGTCTGATAATAGAGCTAGGCTGTGGTGAGTTCCTAGAATTAAGTTGAAAAGTGGTGATTATTTGTCCCTGCTGAAGGAATCATTTTGCTGCAGCAGAGCTTGGTTTTGCAGAGTGCTCAGGTAAAGGTTAAAGGTAGTGTTGGATTGTCTGGTTTGATTAAGCTAATTCTTTGTCTAATGTTTTGAGATTCTTGAAGGAAGGTTGGTTAGTATTGCTCGGGACGCGCAATAGTTCAAGTTTGGGGGTATGATAACTGCCCAAAAGGTAGTTATTTAGGTCTCAATTATATAGGGATTTGTGTGTCCTTTATGCTTATTAGGGTTGGTTTTAGAGAGATATTACATGATTTAACCCATTTGGAAGAATGGAAGCTTAGGAAATCACTTTGTGCAGATTATGCTGCTGAGCGACTAGAGGGAGCAAATTCTATGCTGCAGCAAAACTGAGAGCAGAGACTGCCACATCACAGCTCGTTAGTCAACTTCATGAACCGACTTCTATTGAGATATTTTCGGGATAAAGGATCAAGGAGAGCCTTACACGTGTCCTAGTTGACCTAATTCAAGCCTCCCATCCTTCTATAAAAGGAAGTAGCCGTCAAAGTCAAAGGCATTCCATGTTTTCCCTTGGAAGCCGAATAGTGTAGAGATTGAAGATTATCAAGAACACCATCATCCGCAAGCTGATTAGGGAGTTTATTTTCCTTCTTAATTTGTGGTTATGGACATGCATACTCATATTGTAATTCGTATTCCTATGCTATTATGAACTAAGTAGCTTAGGGTGTTGGTTAGGAATAATGTGATTACTGTGCTTCATCTCTAGTAATAAATTGACTATAGCATTTTGGTTAATTGTTGTGCTTATTCTTATTTTATGCCCGCCTGGCCAGCCGGTATGGATAGCTCTCTCTAGTTTCAGGGATGATTTAGAGAGTGTGTGGCAATTATCCACATTACGATCATTGTGTATTGGTGAACGCCAGTGACTGAGCTAGGGATAGCCAGTTGCCTAGTGCCTGATCGGTCGCACTTCATTGGGGTTGAAACACATCCCAAAAGATTCGGAGTTCCGGGAGGAATCCGTTAATAATACTGCGGGAAATGCATGATCAATAATATTGCTAGAGCATATTTTATAACAATCACTAAAACCTAACCAGCGCCTGTCTTTAATCTGTCTATATATTTGTTTACTCGTTGTTCTGTCATTTATTTTGCTTCAGCATAATTTCGATAAAACCCAATCATTTTATTATTCTTGAAACCATTAGAAAATTGCACAAAATAGGTAAAGTGGAGATTTATTCACACCTTGGATTGATAATATTACTTGCTGCAGACTGTGTATACTTGCACAGGAATTCTAGAGTATTTTATACTATATTTTTACTCACTCTAGGAACCCAACACTTACCAACTCACTGGAGGTGCACAAGTGGGAATCCCGAGAGATCTCTACTCCTACTGATGGTAGAAGGCACCCAGCCAGTGGAGTCAAGTCTCACCCATCAAGGCACCCTCGGTGTGCATAGCACTCTAACTACCAACTCACTAGTGGGGCGTCCATGGGTTTTTAGTCAGAACTTTACTTCCATAGATAGTAGATGGCACCTAGTCTGCGAAGCCGAGTCCCACCCATTTACTTCATCATCTCAGTCTATAAACATCTCAATTATAGGTGTTTAATTGCCATAGTCCCTACTAGGATAAGTAACCTATCCTCATTTCGTATTAGGACCCCTATTAGCAAGTTTGACTTGCAACTTAACCACCAAGTTTCTTTCCCATAAAGGTTTCTAAAGGGATAATCTAACATGTCCTAACTACCTCGCCTTTCATATCATTCAAGGATAGATATCGCAACTAACATCCAAAACACTAAATAGAAAAGTCATATGCATATTTTAAACAGTCAACGACCAATATCAGCACATCATAATCCAAGTGACATCACTAAACTTAGAAAATTCGACAGCATAACGGCATACGTATAGCTGACCCCAAATTTTCATATCACCTATAAACAAGAGAATACGCTTCTATATTCAAAACTGCCTAACTACAAACTTCCACAACACTTCTGATCAATAGGATAGACTCCAAACTTCCACAAAACAAAGCGAGTCAAGTCTCGCATCCACAACTCAACTATATAAAACATCCTATCTTCCCCAACATAGAGCATTCAGAGCATTTAGAGCATACAAAACTTATCCAACTAGAGCATTCTAAACATAAAGCAGACAAGGCATTCAACACAACTTGAACATTCCTCCTAAACTAAGCGTTTGATACTTTTAAACCAACACTATATCCAAAGTATATCGTTCAGAAAAATGCACATAATCAGGATGTTCAGTAACACCAGATCACACATAATCCAACATCTCATAACTCAAACCATACATAAACAACAATTCATATAAGTACTCCCAGCCTAGTTAAGACTATCAAATTAGTAAGGTTACTTACCTGACTTAGAAACCAAAGTAACCAACCAACAACCTCTCAAACACAATCTCTTTTCGAACCTACAATACATCATAATTCATAAAGTCAAATACTTAAGTTGGGAGTTTAAAAGTAGGCTCAGTCAATCAACTTACCCAACTTAGGCAAGAACTCACAAAATCCTCCCTTTAAGTCCTCTCCTTGACTTTAGCCAAAATCCAAACACACTCTACAAAGACCCACTCAAAAATAACTTCAAAGTTTGCTGGACAGCACCTCAAAATAGCAAAAATCTGAAATTTTCAACCCGAAATTGGATGGGTAACACAGAAACGAGTCCAATAGAGAATGTGTCAACTTCGATTAACAAAATAATCAAGAATGGAACTCAAACGAACAAGAAACCTTACCCAAACTAGAAGTCACTTCTTTGGACAATATTTTTAGAGAGTCTAATAACGAGCTTAAACTCAGGAATGAACGAGCGTGGCCGAAATCTAAAGTGCAGTATATTGGGTCACTTAAATCTCTAACAACTCATGTTTAACTCCAAAATCGGGCATGAAAAATCAATGGAAACTTACCCACAAACCAACCATCCGAGACTAGTACCACTGCAATCCAACGGGGCAGCGGCGGATGGACACAGATGAAAACAGCCAAGAAAGTGATTGTGTTAGACGCGGATGGCGGAGCTTTGCAGTGACGTCGGATCTGGGCTATGAGATCTCATGGCAAGGTGTCGTGACGTGAAGGAGGCGACGGTGGAAGGGAAGGAGAGCTACCTCGCATCCTGCTCATGACCACGAAGGAGAAAAAGATAGATTAGAGAGAGAACCAAGGGAGAGAGTGAAAGAGAAAAACTCACCAGCGACGACTACGTGCGACAAGTGTTAACGGAGGAGGGCAGTGCGACTGTCAACGGCGAAGGGGCGACCTTGCAGCGACGGCTCATCGTGCTGCAGTCGAGAGAGAGAGAGTTGAGAGTGAGAGCGTGAGAGGGAGATGAAAATTGGGGGAGAGAGACTTGTCCTTTCTTCTTTGTTTTTTTTAAGTCTTTATTGAAAATTTGGGGGGAAAAATCCCCCCCCCCCTTCCCCTTTTGACCGGGTAAACAAACAGCCCTCCTTACCCCCCCCCCTTTTAATTTGGGTTGTTACATAAAATCTTAAGACGGGAGAAACTACTTAGTCAATCAATACACAAAATGTAACTTGTCTATGTCATTTTTCTCACTTTATTGACAGTTTCATACCATGGTATCTATAAATGGCCTTTCATCTTGTATTTGAAAGGGCAAAAGCAAGTTTCAAAGAGAGACGAACAAGAAGTAAAAGACCAACTTTCAACAAGGAAATGGCAAAAGAGACTAATGCAATTGGCGGGCTACTAGTGGTGGTTCTTTTATTGGTAGTAAATTTGTTGGTCTCAATTCAACCTTCAATGGCAGACGACATCTACTTGTCTCCAATATGGGATGGATGGGTAGATGAAGATAGATGGTTTACTTTAAGGCCATGCTCAAGTATAATGAAGAGTGATCAATGTTGGGAGGAACTTTATAATTATTACTTCAACCTCAACAAAAAGGAATTGGATCTAAGTTGTTGCAAATTTGTCAAAGCCATGGGCAAGCGTTGTGCTTCAGCTTTTGAGTTTTGGTTCTCCTTTCCTGATCTAGAAGCCTTCAAGCCTAATCACAAGAAGCTTTCAAGCCTAATCACAAGAAGCTATACAAAGATTGTGTTACAAGATTAGTTGCGCCTGCACCGAAGAAACTTTAAGCCTTAAGATTAGCTTTTACATATTCGCTCAATAAATAACATACGAACACGCTCAATAAATAACATACTTAAAAATGTTCGTTCGTTTCATGAGATCAATGAATTCATTTATTTATGTTCTACTTTTTTTTAATAATATTTCATAATATTTAAATAGGCACGTGGAAATAAATTTGATCTTGAGTGGGACACTATAGATAAAATTAACTTATTTTATATATAACTTCTATTAACTATTTGAGAATTTTATATGCTTATTTTAACCCATCTCGACATGAACAAATGGTGAAAGTTGACAAATAATTAAGAGATTAAAGTGTTATATATGCCATAAAGGAGTTCGTTTTGAAAACGACAACAAAAATTGAAGGTTGAGAATAAGAATGGAAGATTCGGCCTTAACAACAACTGTGCCAAGATTTTGTAAATGGTTTTGGTGTGTCTTTTCATGGAGATATGATTTGGAGAAGATGAGTGTAAGGAAAGGAAGGGAAAATGAAAATTATAATAATAAAAAAGATAAATAAAATTGTGAGGTTTATATCTCTCTTCAAGAACTGTTTTATTTTATTTCTTATAGATCATGCCCTTTCTCTTCCGTTTGTGATGGAACCTCTTCTATCATCATCTTGTCCATTTTGGCTTACATGTGTTTGCATTGTACATTCATATATGTGAACGAAGATCAGAAAAAATGAATAATCATAAAACTTTAAGGTGTTGGTTTCAAACTTTAAAAATATTAAATGATGAAGAAAAACACTGTGTAATCTAATTTGAGGGCCAAAACGGCCATTTTTTTGATTGAAGGGTCGGACAAGCCACCTTCAAATATGTGTCAATATGTATTATTTATAGGACTACCATTTTTTGTATTAGAGTTTATCGTTGTGTAAGATGCAGGGGAAATAAGTCGATTACTATGTAAAAAATAGTTTACAAATCATTTTAGTTTAAATTCTCTATTGAAAAATAGTTATGTTTTTTGTGGGGACATTCAACTGATTTAATTTTCTTTTTAGCACACTTACAAACTAAGGGTTTGTGCAAGCGCAAACATACAAAATCAACCATAATAAATTTATTTTAGTTTTATTTTATTTTATTTTCTATAATTGAATATTCAATGATTCATTTTATTATGAATTTTATTCTATTGTTAGTTTATTTACATCTTTTAGAACACAATGCTTTTTTTTATTCACCAATTTGTTGGTTTGTGAAAGAAATTTTAATAGTTATTTTATATACAATATATAGCATTTTTTTTTTCAAGAAGAAAAGGATAAAATCTTTCTATATAAGAAAAAAAAAACTGGTAAACATAAGGCTATGTTTGTAACGCCCCGCGTTTCAAAATTATGTCATTTTAGATTAATCAAGTTTAAATTCTAGTTCGACAGAAATTGAAATTTAAGTTTGGTTTGTAATCGATATTTTTTTTAACTAATTGGTATATTTTATTTTCCCTCTTCTCGTGTGTTGGTGCTAAGTGGGTATTGGTCAGTTAATTTTAGCAGGTTAGTGGGGAAGGAAGTTTGCATTTTTTTTCTCTGATTAGTGGGCAGTTATTGGAATTAAGGAGTTAAAGAAAAGAAGAGCAAAAGCTCTAAATCCCTTTTCTCTCTCCCCTCTCTTTCCTCTTTGCCGTGAGATTACCTTTCCCCCTCCCCTGCGTTTATTTCAAGCCGCCAACCCCCCGATTTCTAGCCTTCAGCCGCCCAGCCCCGCCAGCGTCGCCACCCAGTCGACCGTCGCACTGCCCGCTCCTCCGCGCAAATACCTTTTGCTCTAGCCCAATCTCTCTGTCTCTGTCGGGTCTCTCTCTCTATGTTCTGCTTCTTTAGCCCCGCCGCCAGAGTTCAGCCGCTGCCACTGGTGACCGAGTACGCCGCCGTGTCTTCTCTCTTTCGCACGTTTCTCTCTCTCTCCCCCAATTTCCTCTCTTCATGGGCCTCCTCGTGGGTGTTTGGTGTCGTTTAGTGGAAGAAAAATCGTGGGTAAGCTCTCTTAAGTCTTCGCTCTTAAACATATATGGCCGATCTAACTTCTTCTCTCCTTTCCGATCAGTTTTGCACGCGTCCAGCAACTTGGATCCCATCTCCCGTGCATTTTCGCCTCCGTCCAGCGGCGTTTTGGATCGTTATGACGTCGCTTAACGTTTTCGGTAAGTTTTAAACTCTTACCCATTCACGGTTAGAGCTTAAAATAGAATGCTCTTTTCGTTAGGTGCTGGAAATTTAAGTTAACATTGAAATTTCCATTCTGCAGTGTCGTCTAAGTGATCGATTGGGTTCGAATCACTATAAGCTCGAATACCCACTACCCAAGGATCGTTCTAGTGCGTTGTTCGAGGTTATTATAACTCGTCTTGCATGATATCAGGTCTGTTTGGTAAGGTTCAATGTTGTTTTTAGTTTTATAGCTTAAGTGTTTGATACCCATTAGAGATTAAAGCCTTAAAAATCATGTTTTAATCGATACTCATTAGTTGTTTAGGCTTTTAAAGCATTGTCCAACCTTTATAGGTCCTTAAAATGTAAAATAAATGGGTTTTGCTAGCTGGTTATGGATTAAAGAGCATGCTAATTTATACCTATTTATTATCTACACCTTAGAAGAGTTGCCCAATCGCTAGGAGTCCTTAGAATGCTATTTTCGTGTTAATTACTTGCTGTCCAATGGCTGAAAAGCCTTGAATATAGCCATTCGGTGAATACCCATTGCCGTTGTGCCTTAGACATGGTTGCCCATGGTCTGAAGGTTTTGGGTTGTTAATTTGGGGAACTATGAGTGGCTGTCCAGGAAGGAATTAGTTCTCTCTCGATAGGTTTTGATCATTAAAAACATGTTTAGAGTAGCTTTGAGTTGGTTCTAATTCAGTAGGATTTATCCTTGTTGTTTAGGGCCTTATTGGATTGCTTTGGATCACTAAGGTTGCTTTGGAAGCATTATAGGTAAGTAGTTTCTACTTGGATGGGCTTGTTTGTTTGTTTGAGCATGTTATCGCTTTACTTGCTTTGTTACTATATGTTGTGTTTATTATTGTTTGTAGCTCTCTTTGTGAACAAGCATGATGCTTTGTTGGATACTTAAGCATGTTCTTTTAATGATTCATAAGTATGTTGTTTGTTTAATTCATGAGCATGGGATACTGTTGTTGTTGGCTATGTTGCATGAGTCGCGTCTGCATAGTGTGTTCATTGGGGAAAGGCGGAGCATGACGCGTAAATCATGTGTTGGGTGTGTGTGCGGAGCGTGACGCGAAAATCACATGTGCGTGTGAGTGCGGAGCGTGACGCGGAAATCACGTGTGAGTGGCGAGTTATAATACATGTGTTGGGTGGGTTTGCGGAGCGTGACGCGGAAATCACGTGAGTGTGCGGGCATGGCGCGGAAACCATGTGGGGGTGCATAGCATGATGCGTGGATTCATGTTGTCGTCACATTTTTGCATGAGCATGTGTTGGCGTTGTTATTTTCGTGTTTAAGAGCATGTTGGGTTGTTATCGCTTTACAAGCATGTTGTGTGTGCATAGTATGTTGTTGTGGTTGAGCTTTATGTGCCCGGTGATGTAGATGAGGAGGTTCACGAGGGATGACCACGGGGTCCAGTATTTGCTTAAATTTTTGTTGGGTAAGGTAGTTCTCAATCAATTGTTGATAGGTTGAACTGTTTAGCTTTGTAGCTAGGTTGGTTTAGTTTTTCTTGTTGTTGAGCATGTTTAGACTTCATGTTTCTCGTTAGGTTGTAAATATGTTAATGTTTAATAAAGTCAATCTGTTTTAGGAAGTTAAGAATAAGCTTGCACTAGATGAATTTAGGTTCTGTTGTTGGATGAAGATGCGAGATCTGACTCGTATTCTAATATGAAGTTGTTTCTGTGAAGTTGTGGGGTATATTGGAATGATATAGAAGTGTTGTTTTGAGTTTAACAGGTGATTAAAAATTTTGGTTTCGTCCTATGTATGTCGTTATGCTGCCAAAATTTTTGGAGCTCTCGGTTCGTTTGAATAGGAGTTTAGTAATGTCACTAGGTTAGATTATATTAAAACCTGGGGTGTTACAATGTTTATAAACGTTTATTAAACGTAATTTTGCTCCTTTTTTTGGTTGTCTATTTTTATAGCAAAATTAGTCTTATAGTTATAACAATGTGGGTTACAATTTTAATTTATTGAATGTTACAATCAATTTCGTTTTACATTCTATACATACAAACCCAATCAATAATAACTCATAAAATTAAACTTAAGAAGGGAGAAACTACTTAGTCAATCAATGCAAAAATGTAAGTTGTCTATGTCATTTTTCTCACTTTATTGACAGTTTCATACCATGGTATCTATAAATGGTCTTTCATCTTGTATTTAAAAGGGCAAAAGAAAGTTTCAAAGGTAAACGAAAAAGAAGTAAAAGACCAACTTTCAACAAGGAAATGGCAAAAGAGTCTAATGAAATTGGCGGGCTACTAGTGGTGGTTCTTTTATTGGTAGTAAATTTGTTGGTCTCAGTTCAACCTTCCATGGCAGACGACGACATCTATGTGTCTCCGATATGGGATGGATGGGTAGATGAAGATAGATGGTTTACTTTAAGGCCATGCTTAAGTATAATGAAGAGTGATCAATGTCAGGAGGAACTTTATAATTATTACTTCAACATCAGCAAAAAGGAATTGGATCTAAGTTGTTGCAAATTTGTCAAAGCCATGGGCAAGCGTTGTGCTTCAGCTTTTGAGTTTTGGTTCTCCTTTCCTGATCTAGAAGCTTTCAAGCCTAATCCCAAGAAGCTTTACAAAGATTGTGTTACAAGATTAGCTGTGCCTGCACCGAAGAAACTTAAGCCTCAAGATTAGCTTTTACGTATTCGCTCAATAAATAACATACTTAAAAATGTTCGTTCGTTTCATGAGATCAATGAATTCATTTATTTATCTTATTCTTTTTTTTTCTAATAATATTTCATAATATTTAAATACGCAAAATAAATTTGATCTCGAGTGGGATACTATAGACAAAATTAACTTATTGTTCTATATATAACTTCTATTAACTATTTGAGAATTTTATATGCTTATTTTCACCCATCTCGACATGAAAAAATGGTGAAAGTTGACAAATAATTAAGACATTAATGTGTGTTATATGCCATAAAGGAGTTCGTTTTGAAACGACAGCAAAAATTGAAGGCTGAGAATAAGAATGGAAGATTCGGCCTTAACAACTGTTGATGGTCGATTTTGGCCAGAGGATCTCACCTGACCTTCACGTGCCACCAACGGTAAATTTGTAGTTGAGGGGGGAAGACGTGGCCTGCAAGACAGTAAACCTGCACACCGGTGTGGTGCTCGCCACACCGGCTCCGATGCTTAAGTCAGAAAGTAGAACGGAGGGGCGTGGAAAAGTAAGAGCAAGAGCAGAAAAGAGAAAATCGATAGTAGAGTTTAGGGATAGAATTCGGGATCCCCTCTTCAGTGGCAAAGAGGGATATAAATACCTGTTCATCCTCCTAGCCTTTTTAGGGTTTCGGAGGCGTTTTAGGTCAAACCAGGCGAAACCGGGGCATCCAGAGGCGGTGGGGACCAGACGAGACCAAACGAGCTCGGCCTCGGCCCAGGGCCGAGGCCGACCATGGGGTCGGGTCAAAAACCCGACCCCTTCGGTGCAGGCATGTGCGAGCTGCAAACCCGACCCCTGCGGTTTGCAGCTAATCCGCCTCCTTGGCCCGGTTTCCAGTCCGATTTCTCCCCGATTGTCCTCGTCAGCTCCTCGTACATCGGGGTGGTCCAAAATTGCCTATAACAACAACAACTACGCCAAGATTTTGTAAATGGTTTTGGTGTGTCTTGTGATGGAGAGATGATTTGGAGAAGATGAGTGTATTGAAAGAAAGAGAAAATGAAAAATATAATAATAAAAAAGATAAATAAAATTGTGAGGTTTATATCTCTTCCCAAGAACTATTTTGTTTTATTTCTTGTAAATCATGGCCGAAACATCTTCTATCATCATCTTGTTCATTTTGGCTTACATATGTTTTCTTTCAGGTAAAAGCAAGGGCATGTGCAAGACGATTGATGAGAATCGGTTAGACAGTCATGGAAGGATTTCGACTTCATATTTTATTTTCTTCCGCTTAAGAACTCTGCACTACTTTAATTGATTTGTAAACTTGTTTGGGAAATTTCTTAGAGACCATGTATGTTTATAGTTTGAAAATTTATTTAAGAATATTTAAAACCTTTAAAATTAGGGATCCCGAATAAAAGTTTTGTCTCGAGATTTTTATTTAAATTAGTGTTTATGTTTTAAAATGTTTTTATTTAAAAAGGGCTCTGTTCGCACGTAACTTCGGGGATGGAGACACGTGGAATAAATAATATACTTGTATTAATATTTGTATGCGTGTGGATATACAATCTCTAATGTTGATCCTCTGATTCTCTCTCTTGTGTGTGGATGTGTTTCACTCGAGGGCTGGAACGCTTGATCTCGAGTCTGGAGCTTCAACGGATTCTTGGAGCTTGAAGTCTTCCAAATCTTAAAGGAGTCTTCAGTCTTCAAGAAGTGTTCAGCACTTTGAAACTTGTGGATTTCAAGGAGTCTTCAGTCTTCAATCTTCAGTCTTCAATCTTGATGAAGTTCTCTGAATTCTCTGACTCTGGCTTATTCGAGCTTCAAAATTCTGACCCCCTCCATAGAAGAGAACCCCTCTATTTATAGAGTTCTCACTGGATGGGCCCTGGTGACTTTTGGGCCAGCAACTTGGGCTTGGGCTTCATTGATCTTGGGTTCAACTATTTAGTCTTGGGTCTGATTCATATTTGACCCAAAACCCTATGACCCAAATATTTAAAAGACCCAAATTTGATCCAAATAATTATTATTATTTTTAATTAATTGGTCAAATTAATTAATTTGATCAAAACAATTTAATTTTAATTAATTGATCAAATTAATTGGCCAACTTTGTCTTCAAATTAAATTTGGGACACATGTCAATTTATAATTGGTCCCAAATTTAATTAATTATAATCCCGTCATTAATTTCGTGGAATGACGTGGCAATTTGTGATTGGTCAAAATTTCTCCTTCAACAAATGCCCCTTTTCGAGATTTAGACACAAATTATGTGGGGATGAATCTCGAAAAGAAATTATTTGGAATCACTTTTTTTTACTCCGCTTGATGCAACAAATTACAATCTGAACCTCAATTGGATTTTAATTCCAAATTGAATTTCAGTCGTGCCCAAATTCTATGTAACTTTTGAATTTGGAATGATTTCTCTCTATTTTGAATTTGACTCGAGTTTAACTCGGAACTGAATTATGGCTAGGCCCAAATTATCTCAAGATAATCCCAACCCTAAATACCTTGAATTTCAAATAAGGCTTGAAAAATTTTAGTTGGAGTAATGCCAAATTCTATCCAAAATTTGGTTTGAGGAATAGAATTCTAAAATATGCTCATTTGATTTAGATTTAGCTAAAAATTTAGCTATATGATTTTAATTTAATTTAAATCAAATCAAATTTGAAATTTATCCAACTTATCTAACTTTAAAATTAGACCAATTCAAATTTTGATTCAAAATTGATTTAAATCAAATTTCCCACTTGGATTTGGATTTGAATTGGCACTCCTAATTTGATAAGGCTTTAATTAAAGATAAGATTCAATTTAGAATCAAATCTCATAAAACCTTTTCCTTATGGGTTTCACCTAACCCCTTTCTTTATAAATGGAAGAGATTGCATAAGCCAAGACACAAAGCCACTCAAGCAAAAGGTCTAGGTAAGAAAAATTCTCTCTTTAATTTCTCTTTTCTTTCTTCCATTCAACTTCAAATGCTCATTTATTTTCTTCTTTGTGTAGGTCTCGAGTTTGAACGAAAATCCCCTTCGTGCCTCTTTGTTGCGCCCTTGGTAAGTAAAAAAAAAAAATTGAAACCCTCTATTTTGGCTACTGCCATAAGCTTCCGTTTTTTTTATAAGATTCTTGTTGCTGTCGTCTTGAAAATATACAAGTGAACTTTTTTTTCATCGCTTCATGTTTTGCACCCAAAACACACATGAATATATATATTTTCTTTAGGTTTTACGAACTCCAGCCGCAAACTTTGACTTTTTTTTTTTTTTTTTTCAATTTCAACTTCAATTTGGCTGCAGCACATATAGGCAAGATTACATAATTTTCTTATATACATATGCCGCAATAACTTTTGGATCCTCTTTTATTATTATTATCATTATTATTTTTTTAATTTCCATATATGTAAAGCATTAACCACTTTTTAAAAAAAACATTTGTATCCCAGTCGCAAGTTGTTCAACACCTTCTTCATTTTTTTCGTTTGTTAAGGATTTATTGATAGTAAAGTAATAATAATCATTAAAAAAGAAATAGACTCATCCTCAGCAAATTTCAAATAAATCTTTAAGATTGAATGCTTAAGATCATCCTTGCCTCTTCTTTATCTTTACTCTTGAAAGCACCCATCATTATTCAAATATATAGTCTTTCAAGCTCTGTTCCCATACTTCAAAGTATCCACATTTTGTCTCAATCTTCTACATTCTTCTTTGGGCGTTTGCATGACTTTTGGAATTCCATACTTCAAGTTCTAGAATTTGAGTATACTAGGTGATTAAGGATTCATTATTCTACATGATGAGCAACCTCTACATTCTTCTTTGGGCATTTTTTTTTTTGCTTTGCAACCCTCGATTTTTTTGCCATTTGCATCTCTCTTTCCTTAATCATTTTTTTATCCCTTGCATGCCCATTTTTTTTTTCTTTTCTTTCGCCGCTTGCTTTCCCTATTTTTTCTGAAAACTTGCTTTACCATTTTTTTTTTGTGTTTTTTTTTGTTTGTTAATAACAGTCTTTCCTTTGTAGGATTTGGAATTAACACAGTTGTTTAACGATCTCCTGGGACACAACATCAATCTTTGTCCACCATTTCAAAAGGTATATACATATTCAAATTCCTTTTTTTTTAAATATGCGTATATTCCATCGGTGTCCTTTTGGATGTGTACATATGAATTGCTTTGATTGTGCCATAGATTTTTTTTTGTCCCTTTTTTTTTGCACATATATTATTGCAATTTGTTCCTTTCTTACTTGAATGTGCAAGCTTCATGCAACAGTCGTCATCAAATTCACTTGCAGTGATTTCACCACCTGTCTAGACCAGTCACTTTGATGACTATAGTTTCCTGCAGAGGTGGTCACCACGGTCGTCATCAGCTTCACTTGCAGTGATTTCACCACCTGTCTAGACCAGTCACTTTGATGACTGTAGTTTCCTGCAGGGGTGGTCACCACGGTCGTCATCAGCTTCACTTGCAGTGATTTCACCACCTGTCTAGACCAGTCACTTTGATGACTATAGTTTCCTGCAGGGGTGGTCACCACGGTCGTCATCAACTTCACTTGCAGTGATTTCACCACCTGTCTAGACCAGTCACTTTGATGACTGTAGTTTCCTGCAGGGGTGGTCACCACGGTCGTCATCAGCTTCACTTGCAGTGATTTCACCACCTGTCTAGACCAGTCACTTTGATGACTGTAGTTTCCTGCAGGGGTGGTCACCACGGTCGTCATCAGCTTCACTTGCCCTTTTTTTTATGATTGATTATTTTTGCATTGGCACCTTCTTGCTTCCATAGCCTACTAGAAAAGATTGACATAATTTTTTCTTTTTTTGTGTAGAAAAACTTATCTCCATTATGGTGTATTTCACTGAGCATCCTGATCCGGAGAAGAACTGCTTAGTCATCTTGAAGGATAGAGATCAACCTGTTGAAAATGGAGTCATTCTTCATGTAGGAGAGGCGGTGCATGGAAACTTTAGGACATTGGAGCCTTCCTTAGATAGTTCTAGAGTCCTATCTAGATGGTCAGAGGGAAGGTCCTTGAATCGAGAATCATCCCATAAAATGTGGTTCCTAGCATCACCAATACATAATAAAGAGCCAAGTCAGAATTCAGAGTCAACACTAGGTCGTCAAATTATTGAGGGTAAAGCTCGCTGGAGTTCATCGTTTAAAATCCATGGAGAATTCAGTTACGTTCGCCATTATTGGGAATGGTTGGAAATTGTGGCTGCTCGCAATGAGCCGACACTTAAGAAGGCTCGTCTGTTTGATGTTGTGATGGCTTCCCTATACACCTATGATCGCAACACTGATATAATTCGAGCCTTTTGTGAAGCATGGTGTCCCTCAACAAATACTCTTCATACATCGTCTGGAGAATTATCTATCTCCTTATGGGACATGTGGAGATTAGGGGGCCTTTCCATTAAAGGGAAGTTCTATGATGAAGTTATTCCTTGCTGCAAGGAATTGTTAGCGTCATCTGACCAAAACAACGAAAGCCTCCCGAAAAGTTGTGAGTATCTTTTTGCTGCTTATTATCATATAGCCTCTCAGAACCGTGATCATTTCCAGATTTCCATTAGTTCATGGATTTTTTTTTGGTTTAAGAGAGATTTGAAGTATGAGAAGCCTCCTTCTCGAAAAGCGAAGAAAGCTAGTCGTCCTCGTTCAACTCATAACCCAAATGGAGTTCCTATCAAATGTTCTGACTGGTCTGAGACAGAACTCGAGTTCTTTCATGAGCTAGGTGTAGAAGACGATTTGATAGAAAAGACTTACTTGGCTGCATTTCTTTCTTGTTGGTTATGTGTATTTGTGTTTCCTAATAAGCAGGTTTCTCTTAGTCCAGAGGTCTTCAAAATTGCAAGCCTTATGGCAGAAGGCTATGCTTTTAGTCTTGCTCTCCCAGTTTTGGCCAATATCTATCATGGCTTGGGCCAGATTTATAAAGCGTCTCCTTCGGCAGGACGTTCAGAGGCCTGTTTTCCAGTGCATTATGTTTACGCTTGGCTTGCTTATTATTTTAACACGCACTATGCAGTTCCAGAGAAAGTTAGGGGCCCAATGATGGTTGAGTTTTCCGGAGAGGGTGGAGCTAAGTATTTCGATGATTTTGAAGCTCGTATACATATTCATAAAGGTAAATATGTATCGTGGTATGCAAATCTCCCTCCCCGCAACAAAGGCATGGTTCTGACAGATGATGACCAATTATCATTTTGGCATTCCTCA
Organism: Luffa acutangula; assembly: GCA_036850905.1. Classification (NCBI taxonomy): domain Eukaryota; kingdom Viridiplantae; phylum Streptophyta; class Magnoliopsida; order Cucurbitales; family Cucurbitaceae; genus Luffa; species Luffa acutangula. Next base: position 35,152,146 of record CM072099.1, read on the forward strand.
TTCTTTATAAGTATTCGATCATGCTTCTTATCTTCCCGATGTGGGTCTTCTATGGTCATTGAATCTTATAGTCCTTGTCGATTTAGCCGACAATTCGGATTTTACCAAGATGTGCCAAACGATCTAAGTGAAGAAGTTCCTGAGGTCAACTTAGATAATGTATTGCGCCTTTGGATGATATGCGTTCGAGCAAAAACATTGTCCCAGGTTTTTCTCCCTGCGCATGCGATGAAGCCACACATCCAAATTACCCAATGCTACAGGAGTTGGTGGTTGACAAAAAATGGAAATTACCTTGAAGAAGGCAGAGATAAATTGGTGGCTAGTGCTATTCCTCCTCCTCCTAAGCCGAAATTTCCCAAAAAGGTTGGTAATGACAACGGAGGCAAAAGGATTCGCATGTTTGATCCAGGTGAATTTCGCTCTAAGAATAATGATGGTAGTCAGAGCAGTAGCGACGATCGTCATTGGAAAATGTCTAAAAAGTCCAAACAACCATCAGTATGTGAAGATGAATATTTTGATGGAGTCCCTAGCTCATCACAATTTCCTGAACTCCCTACACCACTGGTAAGTGTTGTTTTTTTTTCTTCATTATAATATTTTACTATTATTATTATCATCATTGTTTCCCCATTTTCTTTGCAGTCACCTTTAAATGATCCCCTTATAGAAGTCGAAGGGCATCATAGTCCTCCTTCTTTTGTGAGTCCGGACATCTTTGACTCTGTAGCTGCGCGTGTGGACAATTCCAAAGCGCCAACGGATAGAGTCGCGATTCAATCTTGTCATCCTGCAATTGATGAAGTTCCTGAACAAAAGAAGACAACGACCCATGCAGCTGCGTCTGAGATCTCTGATTACTTTGCTGACGATGTTATTTCCAACTATAGGAAACAATCTTCCCTTGCCCTGTGGGAGAGCATACACCAGAAGATCATACGCACTCCGTTCGACAAAATACCTCGCCTTAAACAAGAGGCAGTCAAAATACTTCATACAATTTCTGAGATTCGTGTACCCGGCTTGGATTCTCTTAAAGAAATTGTAAGTGCGTATTTCAAGAAGGTAGAGAAGTATAACCAGCTGCAGTCGTCGTTTTCTTCTCAATTAACTTTGGAGAGTAAGAATCGCCAACTGGAAGAGACTAGGTTTAGCTTGGAGAAGATACTATACAGTGAAAGTGAACTACTCACCGCGAAAGGTTCACTTCAGAAACAACATCTGCAAGCATTGCGAGAAGAAGAAGAATTGGAAGCTAGGCTTGAAACTGTGAAAGCTAAGCGAGTTGAGATTTCTAAATCGATTATCGAGAAGGAGGATCTTCTAAAACAAAATCAACTTGAGGCTTCCAAACTGCGAGGAACTATAAGTAGCATTGAAGATGCCCCTGTTCTTACTGATGCTGATGCTAAAACTCTGACGATACTTCGTGAAATGTTGGAAGATGCACAAGAAGAGCTGAAGAATTACAAGTGGATACCATAATCAGACTTCATTTTTTTATCATTATATTTTTTTATCGAAGCTATCTCCATTTTTTTGTAATAGGCAAGATTTTTTTATTCATTATCATACTTGTTTCGCATAATGGAATAATGATTTTTTTTATTTTATGGACTGAGCTTAAAGTTTCCTTTAAGTTGCCTACGTACCCATTAATAAACGGGATCAAGTCATAACGTAGTTCAGAATACAAATTTGATTTTTTTTTTTTAATGTTTTGGCCGTTCACCTTTTTAACTCATGCGGGCCAGGAGTATCATGCAGTTTAGGCTCTTGCGATATGGAGCATTACATTTCACGCATAAAACTTTTTAAGAAATTTGCCATTTATCGGGCCTATTCTTAATCCGTCTTTATCCACGATCTTGTACGCTCCATTTGTGTAGACTTCCTTGACGACGTAGGGTCCATCCCATTTAGGTGTGAACTTGTTCCCTGTGTGTCGTGTCGTGATGATGGGTCTTCGAACAGCTAGCACAAGATCACCAACTTGAAAAGATCGAAGCTTCACATTCTTGTCAAAGGCTTTAGACATCCGTGCTTGGTAGCATTCCAATGCTTGTTGAGCCTCTAACCTTCTTTCATCAAGTGTTTCTAACTCCTGAAGGCGCAACCTAGCATTATCTTCTGTTGTCAACCCTTCTTGGACAGCCATCCTTAATGAAGGAATCTCTCTTTCTAACGGGAGCACAGCTTCTACCCCATAGACGAGTGAATAAGGTGTGACTCCTGTAGGAGTGCGATGAGTAGTTCGGTAGGCCCACAACACTTCACCGATCTTTTCTTGCCAATCTCTCTTTGTCTTGGAGACTACTTTCTTCAATAAGTTACACAGCGTCTTATTGAATGCTTCTGCCAACCCATTTGCCGCAGCATTGTACATAGAGGACTTGTATTGTTTGAAGTTAAACTTCTCACACAACTTGTCCATTAGGCCGTTGGAGAATTGTCTTCCATTATCTGTCACAATACGATGAGGGATACCGTACCGATAGATTATATGAGTTCGAATGAAATCCACAACATTTTCTTTCTTGGCTTCTTTCAATGCGACAGCTTCAGCCCATCTTGAGAAGTAATCTGTCCCTGCAAGAATGTAAGAATGTCCTGCTGAAGACTTAGGTGTTACAGGGCCAACAAGGTCAAGTCCCCAAGCTTCAAAAGGCCATGAAGCTACAGTCGGATGAAGAGGCTCCGGCGGCTGATGTATGAAGTTTGTATGGAATTGACAGGCTTCACACTTCTTTGCATATTCCATTGAGTCTTGAATCATTGTAGGCCAATAATAACCCATCCTTTTTAATTAAAACTGGAGTTTTGGACCCGACTGATGGGCGCCACAAACACCTGAATGTGCCTCATTTAATGCCTTTGTTGCTTCTTCCTTTCCAAGGCATTGAAGGAAGAGTCCCTCATAAGAACGACGATAAAGGATCTCCTTGTAGTAGATAAATCGGGCACCTCTTCTTCGTATATCGGCCCTACGCCTGGGATCTGTGGGCAGTCGTCCATGTTGAAGATAATCTATAATGGGCTGTCGCCAATCCTCTTCTTCAATTGCAAAGACAGAAATCATATTTATTCTAGGCATTGGTCTTCTATTGGCGGCACGATCCACCTCTGACAAAGTGAGATGTTCATCGACGTATCTTCCGGAATTGTTAGGGCAGTGGCTAAATTTGCTAGAGCATCTGCCTTTTTATTTTCTGATCTTGGAACATGCTCCAGTACTATACTGTCAAACCTTTCTAGCAGTTGTCTTGCATAGATGAAATAAGGCTTCAAGTCTTTATGCTTCACTTCATACTGGAGTAAAAGTTGGCTAACGACCAATTTTGAATCACCATAGGCCTCTATATATCTTATGCCAATCTCCAAGGCCATTTGGAGGCCAATTATTAGCGCTTGATATTCAGCAACATTGTTTGAGCACAATTCACCAAGCACAAAGCTATAGGGGAGCATGTGTTTCTCAGGCGAAACAAAGACGATTCCTGCCCCTGCTCCACTTCTTCGTGCTGCACCATCAAAGTACATAATCCAGGGCTCCGTAATTTCAACATAGAAGACTTATTCATCAGGAAGAACTTCACATAACTTCCAATCTGAAGGAATTGGATGATTTGCCAAGAAGTCGGCTAATGCCTGCCCCTTGACTGCCTTTTGAGGTATATATACGATATCATATTGTTGAAGTATGATGGCCCACTTAGCTAAGCGTCCAGAAATAACTGGCCTTGATAGAACATACTTGATAGGATCAGCTTTCGCGACCAGGTGCACTGTGAAAGCTTGCATGTAATGCCTTAACTTGTCAATAGCGAAGAAAAGAGCAAGGCACATTTTCTCAATAGGTGAGTAATTTATCTCAGCTCCATTTAAGGTCCTGCTTAAGTAATAAAGGGCTCGTTCCTTTCCCTTCTCACTTTCCTGTGCCAATAACGCTCCCAGTGATCTTTCTTGAGCAGCGATGTACAGAATCAATGACTTTCCAGCTATGGGGGCTCCTAAGACAGGAGGGTTAAGCAAATATTTCTTAATGCTTTCAAAGGCGTTTTGACATGCTTCATCCCACTCGAATTTTTCTCCTTTCCTCATTAGCCTTTGAAAAGGTTGGCATCGACCGGCTAAGTTAGAGATGAATCTTCGAATGTAGGCCAGACGACCTTGCAGGCTTCTCAACTCATGTAAGTTTTTAGGTCTTGGCATCTTTTGAATGGCGTCAATTTTTGATTGATCTATTTCGATTCCTCGATGTCTAACGACGAACCCCAGGAACTTCCCAGAAGTAACACCGAATGCACATTTGAGAGGGTTCATCCTCAATTGATACTTTCTCAAACGATCAAAGACCACTTTTAGATCCTTCAAGTGATCTTGTCGTCTCTTCGACTTAACAACAAGATCATCGACATAGCACTCGACATGTTTATGTAGCATATCATCGAAAACCTTTTGCATAGCACGTTGATAAGTAGCTCCAGCGTTCTTTAATCCAAAGGGCATCACTTTGTAACAGTATATCCCTTTTGGAGTTCGAAAGGCTGTCATTTCTTCATCTGCAAGAGCCATTCGAATCTGGTTATAGCCTGATGACCCATCCATAAAAGACAAAGCTTCATGCCCTGTGGTGGCATCCACCATGATTTCTGTGATTGGCAGTGGAAAATCGTCTTTGGGACATGCATTATTTAAATCACGAAAGTCAACGCAAACGCGAAGCTGTCCATTCTTCTTTCTAACAGGAACGATGTTGGCTATCCACGTAGGGTATTTTACCTCACGGATGAATCCTGCTTCTATCAATTTATTGACCTCTATTTTGATTTGAGGGATAAGTTCTGGGCGAAAACGTCGTTGAGCCTGTTTGACCGGCCGATACCCCTCTTTAATTGCGAGATGATGGACAGCTACTTTTGGGTCAAGTCCAGGCATCTTTTTATATGACCAGGCGAAGATATCTCTATATGAAGCGAGTAAACTCATGTATTCACCTTCTTCTTCAGGAGTCAGTGACGTGCTTATAAAAGTTGGGCGTGGCTCTTCTGGTGTACCCAGGTTTACTTCTTTAAGCTCATCAACTGTAGACTCGCTACCGTCTTCAAGTGATAAAGGTGCTTCGTCCTCATCTACTTCAGACATTTCGACCTCTGTTTCTTCTTCAACCGTGATGTGATGGCAAGAGGCTTGTTCTTCTTCCTGATCACTATCTTCTTCTGAAGGATTGGTGACGACAACATCACGTCTCTTTACCTTTAAAGAACCATCCGTATCGACAGTAACAAAGGTTTTTCTTTTCATTCGTGAAGGAACTGCACTTCGAATTTCTCCATTAGCCTTCGCGATCTTTTCAATTTTCATCACATCTTCATGTTGAAGTCGGTGAGAAGTTGACGAAGCAGGCTGCTCTCTTTGGTTTCTTCTCGTGGTAACACTTAACCTCTGAAAAACTGATTGTCGAGTCACATCCGGACTTGAAAACGTGTCATCTCCTTCCGCAACAAACATATTTAATCTTCTAAAAGCTGAAGGTCGTGTAATATCCGGAATTGAAATTGTACTCTCTTCTTCCCCAACGGACATATTTAATCTTCTAAAAGCTGAAGGTCGCGTGGAGTTATTGGTAGGTTGTATGCTTTCTTCTTCTGTTTCATTCACAATTAATCTTTGAAATACTGAAGCACGAGCAACTGGTGGCCTGATGCGCCTAAAAACAGAAGCTCGTTTGTTAGCGTTCTCTTCTTCTTTTGAGTCATCGACCTCCTCCGCTGTTATATGATTTATGTCTGCCACTTTCGCCTTCCCTTTTCTTGTTATGCGAACTGGTTCAGGTGACTTATATCCAAGTCCTTTTCTCGTCGTAGGCAGACTATAGCCTTCCTTTAGAAGCTTCTTCTGTGTTGTAGAGAGCTCAGATCTTCCATAAAAAACCCTCAGACTTTTAAACTCAGTGTGAGCTGTGAAGTCATAACCTACTTTCGCTAGAAGTTTGTATGCCTTCGGGTCGAACCCGTCTTTAGTTCGTTTTTCAGGCAAAATTGCTTTTATCTGGTCATCCTCAGGTTTCCTAATCTCTTGCTCTGTGATCTTTGTAAGAGGCATAGTGAAACCTTCCTTCAGAATTTCAACGTCACCGACCTTTATGCTTTTCGAACATTCAGTGAAAGGTGATTCACCCTTTTTACGCCGGGACAAAGGGATGTATCGTAGAACAGGTGAACATTTCTCATCCTCTACAACTTTAGATTTCTCAAGGCTTGTAGATGCTTCACCATTCTTCGGGTTAGATGCCTTCACATTCTCAATAACTTCCTTCCCTGCATCTGCTTGTGGCTCTAAATCGAGTTTATCATTCTTTTTTATCAAGGGGATTTCTGTAGGTATAGTTTCCCCTGTGTTGTCGCTCTTCATATAAAATTTTGCATCAGCGAAATGGGATTCTGCTTCTGAAAATGGGTTAGTGTCAGCTTCAACTTTCTTAATGCCATCTTGATAGAATTTGAAGCACTGGTGCAATGTAGAAGTTATCACTCCATTGTCGTGGATCCAAGGACGACCTAATAGCAACTTATAAGTGGTCTTGGAGTCTATCACATGAAACAAAGTATCGGCCTTCAAATCTCCAATGATGAGCTCGAGACGTATCATGCCAATCGCCCGTTGTCCGCCTTGATTGAAACCTTGAATCACCAATTTACTGTTTGATAATTCTTCCATCGAGATGCCTAATTGCTTCATAGTTGACTTAGGCATTATATTGACAGCTGATCCATCATCGATGAGGATCCGACTTACCCTCTGTTCTCGGATGTATCCCGAGACGAATAAAGGTCTATTGTGAGGCTTTGACCCTAGCAGCAAATCTTCACCGGAAAATCCTATAGTCATGCAACACGAAGCACATGTGCGTGCCTCAGAGGTTGGAATCTTTGTACCATCGGACTCTATCAATGCGTTAATAAGGACGTTTTTAGCTTCTTGAGGAAGTGACAGTAAGTCCTTTATGCTGAAAGAGGATAAGTCTCCTGAACCTACCGCCACTCCCGAGGAGCTAGCGAGGACGTCATCATCTTCCGCCACGTCCACAACGTGACACGTGACAGTTTCAAGTGCCTTCTCTTTACTATCATCGAGAAAGCTCCTTGGGAAGTATTCTGCCAAAGTTATGGGTTGTGGAGGGCAAAAGAAATCTTCACTTTCCTTCACGACAGGCTTTGACCTCCCTGACTTCTTTTTTCCCTTCTTCTTTTGAGACTTAACTTTTCTTTTACTATCTCGATATAGGCGGGACTCTTTCCGTGCGTAACTTTGCTTTTGCTTTTTGCGGCGAACGACAAGGGTCCAACCTCCGTTCTCATCTTCAACGGAATTATATTTTCCTTGGGGTCCCCTCATTGTGGCTTCTTTTTGAAATCGAACCACTACAGGATCAAGGGTCCCAAATTGAATTAATCTTTCTTCATAATCACATGAGGAGATTAGAGGATTTTCATTCCCTACATTTGCCATTATGGTTGCATGATTTGTTTGAGCCACCTCATCAAGGTCCAACTCAATTTTCCTTTCACGAGCCAACTTAAGGATTAGCTCTTTCAATACAAAACATTTTTCCACTGGATGACTAACAACTCGGTGATACTTGCAGAAGTTAGGATCATTGAATTTTCCTAACTCTTCCGGTCGTTTGCATTCAGGTAGTTCAATCAGCTGCTTCTCCAACAGCTGTTCCAACATATCTGGAACGTCGGAGTCTGGAAATGGATATACCTTTTCTTGTCTTTCTTTTAAAGTTAGGCGACGTCTCTCGCCTGTCTCTATTTGCTTACTGGATTTACTTTCTTTTCCTTTGGAGGAAAATTTCAACGGGGTCGTGTTGACGACCATGGATTCTTTCGTGGCACTCTTTGCAACTTTCTCAGTGCCCTTGACTTCCTTCTTTTCTTTCCTCCTATCTGGGACTACGGGATCCTTGCCCCCTCTACTAGCGATGCTCAACTCCATATCATGAGCGCGAGTCGCCAATTCTTCAAAGGTCCGGGGTTTTATCCCCTGCAAGATGTAAAGAAGTCCCCAGTGCATACCTTGGGTGCACATTTCAACAGAGGACACCTCGGAGAGTCTATCTTTACAGTCAAGACTCAAGGCTCTCCAACGATTGATGTAATCAATGACTGGCTCACCCTTTCGCTGCTTTGTGCTCGTGAGTTCTGTCATACTAACTGTTCGCCTCGTACTGTAGAAGCGATTCAGAAACTCTCTCTCCATCTGTTCCCAACTGTCAATTGTATCAGGCTCCAGGTCAGTGTACCAATCGAACGCGTTTCCCTTCAGTGTTCGGACAAATTGTTTAACAAGCAAATCTCCCCGAGTACCGGCATTCTCACAGGTTTCAACAAAGTGGGCGATGTGTTGCTTTGGATTGCCCTTTCCGTCAAACTGCTGGAATTTGGGGGGCTGAAACCCAGTGGGTAGTCTGAGATTATCAACCCTCTTTGTATAAGGCTTAGAATACAAGAGGGAACTTTGAGTCGGTCCACCATACTGAGCCCTGATGGAATTCATGATCATGTCCTGCAGTTGTTGGACAGACAAAGAGGCAACTGATGCGGAGTGTTGTAGTTGGTCCTCACGGATGACAGCTTTCCCCTTATCATTCTTTCCTGCAGCAGGGGTCTGGCTAGACTCAGCCGTTTCTCGGTTTTGTAGCTGGTTCTTCAAATAGGCAATCTCAAGATCTCTCTCATCAACTGCCTTCATTAAGAGATTGAGTTTCCTTTCCATCTCTGCCATTCTTTCATCCTGATCTACATCAGCCATCATGACGGACATCACATCAGGACTTAGCGTATCCTTTGGCTGCTTAGATGTTGGAACGACAGATTCGAACAGTGGGTTGTCTTTGACTGCAACCTTATCCTTAGAGGATTCTTCAATCAGCTTTGAGATCTTGCTTGCAACAGCTAGAGGAGTATGATCCTCCTTGATCTCAATTCCTTGGGAGCGACTACGAGTGACAGGACCAGTGTAAGAGTCGCTTGATGTGGTAACCTTCGCGGGAGCTTTCTTTGGTGCCATCACGTTGGTTGGATCTTTAAACAAGAGAAAGAGATGAGAGGTAGAGACTGTCCCACTGGGCGTGCCAATTTGTTCGCACGTAACTTCGGGGATGGAGACACGTGGAATAAATAATATACTTGTATTAATATTTGTATGCGTGTGGATATACAATCTCTAATGTTGATCCTCTGATTCTCTCTCTTGTGTGTGGATGTGTTTCACTCGAGGGCTGGAACGCTTGATCTCGAGTCTGGAGCTTCAACGGATTCTTGGAGCTTGAAGTCTTCCAAATCTTGAAGGAGTCTTCAGTCTTCAAGAAGTGTTCAGCACTTTGAAACTTGTGGATTTCAAGGAGTCTTCAATCTTCAATCTTCAGTCTTCAATCTTGATGAAGTTCTCTGAATTCTCTGACTCTGGCTTCGAGCTTCAAAATTCTGACCCCCTCCATAGAAGAGAACCCCTCTATTTATAGAGTTCTCACTGGATGGGCCCTGGTGACTTTTGGGCCAGCAACTTGGGCTTGGGCTTCATTGATCTTGGGTTCAACTATTTAGTCTTGGGTCTGGTTCATATTTGGCCCAAAACCCTATGACCCAAATATTTAAAAGACCCAAATTTGATCCAAATAATTATTATTATTTTTAATTAATTGGTCAAATTAATTAATTTGATCAAAACAATTTAATTTTAATTAATTGATCAAATTAATTGGCCAACTTTGTCTTCAAATTAAATTTGGGACACATGTCAATTTATAATTGGTCCCAAATTTAATTAATTATAATCCCGTCATTAATTTCGTGGAATGACGTGGCAATTTGTGATTGGTCAAAATTTCTCCTTCAACAGGCTCCAAAGCATGTATTGTCGTAATGGTCCCAAAAAGACTCTTGTAAAAAGTCGAGTCGTTACTGTTTTCATGAAATTGCACAATACTTCCAATAAGTATTTTCAATTGTTTTCTAATTCTATGTATAATTTGTGTACTTCTGTAGTTTGCCGTAGTTGTTTTTATTCTACTTGTACTCTACATTACCACCATTATGTTTTCGGTTGATATTATTTACACCATTGTTATTGATTTAAAATGCTTGTACACGAATTTTATATATTAATTCCAATCAAGTTGCTCTAGTGATGTCAATTCAAGATACAAGGTATTTTAGAAGTTTGATACCAACATTTTGATGTAATTTGTTTTTTTTTTTTTAATAATTTGATTTAAGTTAAATTTGAATTTCGAATCTCTTTTTTATCGTTAATTTGAATTCCTTTATTTTAGCTTACTATGTATTTAATTTAAATCATGTAATTTGTTGCAAATTACTTATTTAATTGATTGCGAGTATTTTGATAAATCGATAATTTAGATTTATTAATAGATAAATCCAATTTGACCATTTATCTAAAAAAAATTAGTTGTGTTGTCATTTTTCAAAACAGCCATTTATTATGGTAACGTCCTGATTCTTATAGTTTGGTTAAACCTTACAAATAGTTCCTAAATTGCGATAGAATTAAAATTTATAAAAATCATAGAATTCTAATTTAAAACTTTGCTAAACAAAATTAATTAAAACCTTAAGCCTCTGATAACCATTTGGTTTTTGAAAATTATGTTTGTTTTCTCTTAATTTTACTACTATGGTTTTCATATTACACATTTGAATTCTTAGCCAAATTCCAAAAACAAAAACAAGTTTTTGAAAACTACTTTTTTTTAGTTTTCAAAATTTGGCTTGGTTTTTGAAAACATGAAAAGAAGGTATTAGGAAAACAAAGAAATTTGTAGGGGAAGTAGGTGTTTATAGGCTTAATTTTCAAAACCAAATGGTTATGCCGTAGTTTTCAAAAACTTGTTTTTGTTTTTGGAATTTGGCTAAGAGCACACATGTCTACTTAACAAAAATGAAAACCATGGTAATGAAATTGAAAGAAAACAAGACATAATTGCAAAAACGAAATGATTATCAAACGGGACGTTAGTTATTATACACGACCATGAAGAAGAAGAGAGACGTATCAATTAATTGCATATGTGAATTGAAATCTACAGGTTACAAGAGAAACAAAAAAAAAAAGAAAGAAAGAAATTGGGAAATGGAATGTGTGTATAAAAGAAATTTGGAGGAATGAAAATGTGTGGCAAGGCAATTAGAAAGTGCAAGGCTCCGGTGCAAAACCCAGCTTGTTTTCCTTGGTATTATAAACAACCCTTTGATTCTTCTGCTGAAAATTGCCGATAATGGCAAGGCGATCTTCATCAGCCGCACTCGCAAACGCCAAACAGATCCGAGAAGAATCAGTTTTGAGAAAGTAAAAAATCCCTTCAGCATCCACCGTCTGCTCTGCATCGCCTTCAAAGTAAAATTTGACGGGCGGAACATCCACTTTGTTAAACCCAGTAAGATTATAACAAGTGTTCAAAATCGAAAATCCGGGTGCTTTTTGGAACCTCGAACATTGCTTCTCAAATTCGGTTGTAAAAACTTTGTGAACCGAAGGAGGCAGCCTGGTAATTACAGTCCCAGAATCGATCAAAGTCACAACCCCAATATTAGAAGCCAAGCGCGGCGCATCCACTTTGACCCCACCAATGCTGATTCCAGTCAAATTCAAAAGGTAATAATTGGACATCTTGGGATTTGAGATCAGTCTAGTGTAGGAAATTGGAGAAACGTTTCTGAAATTGGAAAAATCCCCAGCCCCTAATGTTAGAGAACCGGAAGCTCCGGCTCCAGTTCCGGGCAAACAGTAAGAAAAGATCCCACCAAAAACAGAAAGAGAGGATGTTTGAGAAAGAAGAGATAAGTTATCTCTGGCCAAACCCAGGAAGCCAGAAGCTGCGCCAAACTTGCCCTTATTACGTTGACCACATCCAATCACAAAATTCTCAACGGTAACATTCCCGAAAGTGAGGCTCTCAAATGCAAGGTCTCCTTGGGAAAAAGAGCCATCGCCAAATTTAATCTCGTAATTACAGGGCCTTGAAGTTGAAGTTGGCCTTGCCCCACAGGTGCCGTACACAAGGGACCAACAGGCGGAGGAATTGCAAGGAAGGAAGTGGAATGAAGTGGAATTTGAGGGATCGAAAATGGGTTCTTGTTGGTCGTAGCAGAGGCGGCAGGGACGGCACTGGACCCAGGTGAGGTCGGTGCCGGTGTCGACGATGAGGGTGAAATTGCGGCCGCCGATGCCGACGGTGACGATGTAGTTGAGGATGTTGACGCGGCTGCCGGGGGACAAGGGGATTCGGGACTCCGAGATTTCAAGGGGTTTGTTGTTGTTGGGAGAAATGGCTGAGGCGATTCGGGATTGGAGGGCACTGACGTGAATGTTGTCCAGAATTAAACGGTCTTGGAGATTCTTTTCCCACTCTATCACCTCGCCTGAACAGTAGTCTCTTTCTTTCATTTGCAATGTCGTTGCTCCCTTCTCCACCTCTGCAATTCAAACCCCACCGTTTTACTATCATCCTTCACAAACACCCTAATATGTATTCCCGTTTGAAGTTGGTTATAATAGTAATAGTTTATGGTTATTATAGTAAACACAAACTTTGTGTTTGGATATACAATTAGTTATAATAATAAGAGTTATAACTATTTATTTCTTTTATTATTATTATTTTGTAAATCTAACATTAGTTTTTGAGATTTGAAAATATAGGGATTTTTTTTTAATTTGAGTTTTCCGTTCTTTTTATTATTCCAGTTTTACCCATGTTGGTGTATCAACTAGTATATGAGTGGTATATCTGGTATATTTTATATTTATTAGTATATAAGTTAATTGATATACCAAATTTGATATACTTGAAATTACCCTAACTCATAAGAAATGTCCAAAAAGTCTTGATCCAAGTATGATAAAATGAAAATATACTAAAATGATACACTTATGTTTTACTTCAAACGAATATTGATCATGTACTATATATTGTTAGCATAGTAAAAAAATACTTCTAAAATGATACACTAAAGTTTTACCTTAAATGAATACTATGATATACCTTATATACTAATGATATAAAGGAAAAAAATAGAAAAGTAAAATTTAAAACAGAATAGTAATTATAAAAAAGAAGAAGTTGCAATTTGCCACTTCGAGGATAAATTTTTAGGTGCTCTAGCAATGCAATGTGGTAGATAGGTAGTTTTGAACCGTTTGGATGTAGGAGAGAAATTGAAAAACTATCTCAATTTTGCATCCAATGGTTATTTAATAACAATAATCCTAGATCGTAGATCGTAGATCGTAGATCGTAGCAAAAGCAAAGCAAAAGGCCACATTGAACCATAAAAAAAAAAAAAGAAAAAGATCCCAAAATTATTTAATAACAATAATCAACATTAATATTAAGAGAAAATTTCCCCCATGGGATTTTTTTAGAACACTCACTTGGCTTTTGAAAGATGCAATTAGCTGCTGCTTTTCCCTTCTGCTGGTTCCATGGAAGTTTCTGGAGGTCAAGAATAAGCTTATCATGATGGCGATTAGCACCGTCGACCGAACTCGAACGAGCGTCTACGACGTAGAGGAGGAGAAGAGGAAGAAGAAGAAGGAGAAAAGGGGAATGTAGTGATTTTGCAATCTCCATATCTCGAGATAAGTGAGAAAGATGAGAAGATGGGAAAAGAAGAGAAAAGAAATGGAGGGAAAGAGATTCTTAGGAATTAGAGGTTAGCATGAAACAAAAGATGAAGGGTTTCGCTTTTGTGAATGAGTAATTATTGGCCTTTCAGAGTGCATATATATACGCATACGACATACAACAACAATAGCAATTAGCATCCTCTTGAATTAGACTATAACAAAATCATGTCTATGATTAAGACTACTATTAGTAGTTATTCTGTTTTAACCCTTTTAGTTTATCTTAATTAAACAAATTCTTGTTGGTTTTGTTCATTAGTTTTAGATGATACCATGTCAAAATCATGGTAAGAGTACCAAGAACAAGAAGACTAAAAGAAAGAGAGGAGTTTTAAATGGTACCATGTTTTCATTGAAGCTTATGTTGAGTAGTTCAGTTTAAAGAGGAGAAATGATATACTTGAAAGAAAAAAAAAACTTCTTGGCTCTTCATCGGTTGATTTTAATGAGACTTCATCGAAAACAAAAGATTGTGTTGTTGATGAAGACTTGGACAAATGTCTCGAAATTTAAAATAGCATGGTGGATATATTGATGATAAAACCTCTACAAAATCTGTGAAATGTTTGCTTGTGGATACTAACTTGGTGCCAAGCATTTCTACGCATTCCTGGATCAACGAGGAGATGATTTATTAATAACTTTTATCTAATTAGTCCTGATTATTTGTTGAACTTTATATTTGAAACACTCTTCCTTGTTACCTTTAATTAGTTGATATGTTATTTGGATTGGTTATATTTTGAGTTAGAAATACTTCATTTGTTCTTTTGGCAAGTTTATTATAGTTGAACATGATTAAAATATATATTTTGATGGATCTTGATCATAATTGTTTTAAAGATCGCTTACTATTTCATAATGATGTGATGGATTTCTTCGAAGAAGACGAATATGCAAAGATGAAATTATACATACATACATACATCTTTCCTTTGTTAATGGAATAATTGCAAAAGGTGCAGCACAATTGTCTAAACGACTATGCAAAACTGCCACCCTTAGATGTCATGATTATGTGGTTGAGTTGTTAAATGCTAATAATACGTGATGCTTTGATTGTTCGCAGATGAGAAAGATGCATAGGATTAAGTGAAGAGTTAAAAAATACAACTAATTCCTAAAAGCTTCTAGACTTTTTACCGTTTAAAAGCAAGTGGCTATATTTTTACTCGTCATATCACATAATGAGAGGAAGCCCCTGGTAGTTGAAAGATTTTAACATTAAGGATAAACAATCTATTGGTATTTTTAATCACGTTTTGAAAAAGGTTTGAAAACTTGGTTATTTGTCCTCCAGAACTTGACATTGTTCCTACATAGATTAAGTTCAAATCTAAATATTATCCTTTTTTACGATAAATTTTTTGCGTATGTATTATTTCATGAATAGAGATTATTTTAATATTATCACTAAAAATTAGTTTGAAATACATATCTTTGATTAAATAATATCGTATTGGTGCAATCAAAGTTGAAGCTTGCTCCCTCTAGCAGCTCGAACAAAACTTCCTTCTGGTGACAATAAATGTTGGCATGATTCTCAACCAACCAATCCATGTCAAAGTATGACATCAAAATCTCTCATCTCTAGGCTTATTAGTATAACATCCAACAAACGATTGGACACTAACACTTGATAGGTCTTAACTTTCTCCCTAGCTAACAAAACTACTCCAGTTGGTGTGAAAACTAATCGGTTAATGTTGGGTTTTATGCCCTAAAACTCGTAGATAGTGAATGTAACCGTTGACCGGATATTAATGAAATAATATTTATATATTTTTCCATTAATTGTTATTAGTTATTTTATATTTGTCTTTGCCTAATAATAACCCTAATCCAATAAACTAGACATCCAAGGCTGTAATATGAGTCTTGAACTATATGTAGTGACATATGGGATCATTGTTCAAGAAACAACCTAAAGGGTCTATAGCATAGGGATAAGACTGGGTGCCTTATCCTGGTGACACTATGGATACGACCCACTTTGTATTTGATACAAACGATGCGATCCAACGCGTTCGTGTAAGAGACATGCGAGTGGGGGTATCCTATGCAATGAGTTTGCATAAGACCGGACCGCGAAATAGTAACCACTGGTTATAACACCGTTAGCTAGTTGGTTTTCTATTTCACTAGGACAACCTAGACAACTTAGTCTTAATCCTGAGTTGATTATGCACTCCTGCTCATGAGAGATTGTCCTTTGATTTGTATGGGTGAGAGTGGCCAATACACCGACTCAATAAGCCTACCACTTTGGGGACAAGACCGAATGGGGAGCTGGGAACATAATCGTACAAGATGGAATTCACTCCTTCCCGACTTTAGGGAAGCAGATGAGTGTTCCCTTAAGTGGTTACTCCGAGTCTTGAACAAAGGACCCTACCCTCTAAATGGCACGAGAGGGTTTTCTGTTTGATGGTTGGACCACAAACAGGTTGTTCATTAGAGGAGAATTAGTACTTAAGGAAATAGAGGTAACCCAGGGGTAAAACGGTAATTTGACCCAGCTGGTGTTACGGACACTCGTGAAGGACTAACTAGTCGATATTGGTCTAGATCCGTGGACACAGAAAATATGTCTGCAGTGAGAAGAGTGCAACTGTGAGTCTATAGTGGAATGTACACACAGTTAACGAATATTGATTAATGTGGTTAATGAGTTTGACCAATTAATCTCACATCGTTGGAGCTTCTGATCTGCAGGTCCATTAGGTCCCACTGGTAGCTCGTAAAGTAATTTGAGGCAACTAAGTAATAAAAGTAAATTGAAAATGTTCAATTTATTAAGGGAAACAAATATAATATATATATTGATATATTATTATGAGAGAAATTAATATTTGAAAAGTTCAAATATAAATTTATGGAAGTTTGAAAGAGTTCAAAAGAATGAATTAATTAATTTAAGGCCTAAAATGTGTTTGGGCAAATTAATTAATTCTAGGCCGGGAATTAAATATGTGATATTTAATTGGTGGTTAATTAATTAAAGAATTCATTAACCGGGAATTAATCAATTATGGAAATAATTAATCACTTAAGGAAGTGATTAATCATTTATGGAAATGATCTAATCACTTATGGAAGTAATTAGTCATTTGTGGAAAAGATTAATCAATTATGGAATTGATTAATCATGATTGATTAATTAAGGAATAAGATTGAATCAATTATGGAAAAGATTGATTTAATTGAATATTTTATTCATGGCCTCCCTTCTATAAATAGAACACTAGACCTAATTGGTCATGACACTTGACACTCTTGAAAGACAAGACCTAGAATTCTCTCTAGCCTCCCTCTTAGAGAAAGACTCCCACAAGTCTTTTGCCTCCTAGACTTAGAGACATACCGGTGTAACCTCTGTGGTGATTGTGTCAATCAAAGAAGAAATTTCCAGCGAAGAAAAACAAAGGTGGCTGTTGCGTTTTCGTTCGTGGAGCGTCGTTGGCGAAGAACGGTCAAGTCTTCAACGAAGGTTTGTAACGGTTCTTCCTCTTTTCTTTAGAAAAGTATTAAAAATAATTTTAGATTTATTTTAGCATGTTTAAACCAATTTTACAGCGGCTTTAAAGGTTGTTTAAAGTTTTGTTTGAGTTATCGTAACGGTATTTTAATGTTAATTAATATACGGCGTAAGGTCCAATCGATGCGCTTCTGCTGCGTGGGGACTTTTATTCCCTTCAGTTAAAACCTAAAGGTTCTAGTTCTATTTGAGCTTGTTTTACAAATACATCAGATATGAAATAATGTGTAGATTCAGAATCAAATAATACATAAGTGTGAGAGTTGAGCTCTTATGGTTGCTAATGCTAGCATAATTTGTACTAGAAGATCGTCTAGAGACGGGTTTCTGTTCTAGAAGATCGTCTAGAGACAGGGCCTTCTTATGGTTGGAATTTCTCTAGCGAGTCGACTAACGGTTCAAAGAATTTTGATGTGGCCTAGAAGAATTTTGATTGAAATTTCTCTTCTATCCTGAGTTGAATTTTTGCTCCTTAACTAATGGAGCTTCTTCCGGTGTCTGCAAGTCAAAAAATGTGGCTGCTCAGAGGGCCGCCACATAGTCTGTCTGGGAAAGGGCTACCACGACGCCATGAATGTTACCTTTGAGGCCCATAGTGAACCTATCAGTCTTCATCTCTGACGGACGACTTGTCGAAGGTCGTGTCAAATAAATTTATAATCCACAACCTCTAAAGCTAACTTGTAGCAATAGTGGTCGGGATCGATCATAGGGTGCAACATAATTAATTAATTTAATTAGATTTCTTAATTAGTAACCAAAAGGGGGGGTTTGGATGATGGATTGACTAAAAGCATAAAATTACAAGAAATTAAAATATCGGAAAAGTAAAGTTAAGTTAGCTAATCCCACCTCGGTATCGCACAATTGGTTATTCTAACTTCAGTTTGGCAATTCAATCATTGACTCTCAAATAAATTGAATTATTATTAATCACTCAACTATCATTGGAACCAATGATTAAGATCCCTAAGCTTTCCAACTTGACCAATACATCAAAGTTAGAGCCTAATTAAAATTCATTAACATGAATCTAACTGCATTAAGTGGATTGGATCGTTAAGTAGATTTATATAAACTAGGAACAACCTGGGTCTATACAATTCTAGGCTCAAATTCCTAAATCTATCATGCAATTATATTAATTGGGATAACACTTCATCTAACACAATCACACAATAAATCTATCATTAACCAATTTAGTCGTACAATTACATTAAGTCAAGCAAATAGCTTGTCAAGCTATTCTATTAATGAAATTAGAATTAAGAACGGGAATTTAAGGCATAATCAACAATAATTCATTCAAATCATAAACAAGGTCTCAAGATTATGCCAAACTTACATTAGAAGTCCCCAATTGCGACGATCTAAACTTAGTCGGTCATCAGAATGCTCCAACTAAGCTCCTTGGCTTGATTAGCCATCCAAAAATACAATAAAGGGAAAAATACACTTTTGGTCCCTGAGGTTTGGGTTAAGTTACAGTTTGGTCCCTGAGTTTTCAAACTCAACAAAAATACCCCTAAGGTTTGAGATAAGTAGCACTTTGGTCCCTGCCGTCTATTTTTCTGTTAAATCTTAACGGTTGCTGATGTGACACTATTATTTTAATAAAAAAAATTATTTTTAAAATTATTTTTAAATAAAAAATAATAAAATAATTGTCGCAACGTCATCGCAACGCGAAGCGGCCGACGTCCTTTCCAAAGGATCTCTTTCGAGGTGAGAGGTTTGGAGTCGCCACCAATCATCTTGGGGTGTGATTGCTCACCCATTTTAAAAAAGTGGTCTTTGAAAACCAAAAATTAGGTTCGGGGATCAGTTGTGTGTAGGGAATGTGTTAGCACCCTACAACACCCGTTTGAAAACATTTTATTTTATTACTCGATTTCATTAAACAAAAGGTCCGTGTCTTAACGAAAATAAACAAAAAAATTAATTGTCTCACTAATTTCACCTTATCTTTAAATAAAGTAAGGATTTAATTTTGTGAGTGGATTATCATGTAAAAATTTCCTAATTAAAGAAAATCTTTCACCTCAAGAATTTGAAAATTATTTCAACTCGGTCATAGGCTTTACATGATATTCTTTGTCCCATGTCTATTATTTCACATTTTAGGAATAAAATGTGAATTAATAATTATGAGTGGTATGACACCATTCAACAAAAAGAAATCATTTTTTTATTTTCCAAATAAAAAACTAATTAGAAATTTCAAAGTTAAAAATTAAAATAAAGAATTTGAAATCAATTGAAAGAAGGTTAAATAATTTAGAAATTCGAACTAAAACCAAATTAAAATTCAATTGGAAATCTCAGTTTAAAAGTCATTTTGAAATTGTTTTGAGAATTCCAATTTAAAGTCAAATGGAAGTTGATTTCAAAAATTCTAAATTAAAAGTTGATTGCAAAAATATTAGGCTAATTTCCAGGCAGGGTGTTCCCTTTCGGTCAGCTTAAATACCCGTTCTTAGACAAAATTAGCCTAAAGTTTCCATAATCAACTTTAAAAAAATTTTCTTGAAATCCAATTTAAAACTAAATTAAATTCCATTTGAGATTCATTTAAATAGTTCAAATTTAAATACCAAATTTAAATTCACTTTGAAATTCATGGGTATTTCAAATTTAAATCGTTTGAAGGAATTCAAGTATTAACCAAATTAAGATTGACTTCAAAATTTTCAATCAAAACTTATTTTGAAATTTATTTAAGAAAACCAATTTACATCCAATTGAAATCAATTTTGAAAATCTAAAATAAAAATCAAATTGAAATTCATTTGTGAATATCAAAACTACAAATGGAACCAATTTAAGATTTTATTCAAATTAAAATCAATGAAAGGGAAATTAAAATTCTTATTTGAAAATTTCAAACCAAAACTAAATTGAAATTGAGTTAATTTAAAACCAATAATGAAATTGAATTGAAATCCAAATTAAACCAAATTGACATTGATTTTGAAATTCTACATTAAAACTTATTTTGAATTTTACTTAGAGATTCCAAATTAATTAGATACAATTTGAAATTCATTTGAAAAAAAAAATCTAATATCACCTTGAAATTCACTGGAACTTGAAATTAAAACCATTTGAGGGAAAATTGACATCTAATTTGAGATTTCAAATTAAATTCGGTAAGCAATGATTAAATTAACCCTCAAATTAGAATTTAATTGAAATAGATAAAAAGTTTAATTTTAAAGCAAATTTGAACATGATTTAAGAATTTCAAAGTAAAAGTCAATTTGAGATACAACTCCAATTCGAAATCTCAATTATAAGTCAATTAAAATGACAAATAAGGATTAGAAAACTAATAAAAGAGAATAAAGAAGACGAGGAAAATACATGAAAGCAAAATATATACCAAAAATAAAATTAAAAGAGAAAAATAAAAAAAAAAATGTGAAGACAATTAAATGGGGAGGGACCCACTTACCTTTTCTCTCTTTCCATTTTGTTTAATCTAAAATCAATTTGAAACTTGTTTGGAAAATGAAGGGGAAATGAAATCCAATTTGAAAACATCAAATTAAATCATCAAAGGGAAAGAAAAAAACTTGAAATTTTATTTAGAAATTTCAAATTAGAACCAAACTACATCCAATTAGAGACTTTAATTTTGAAAAGAAAGAAGAAGGAAAGGGAAAAAATAATAATAAATAAATAAATGAAATGAAATAAATTGCAATTGATTTGAAAACTCAAATTCATAGCCAAAAATGAAAAATGGAAAAAGTTTGGATAAAAAAAAAACCATTTTCTTTTCTTGTTTTAAGAGGAATACTAATAGTAATAATAATAATAATAAGACAAATAATAAGAGAGAGAAGTGAAAAGAATAAAGAATTTAAAATGTGGGACCCACCTTATTCACTTTCCTCTTTCTTCTTCCCCGACTTCCTTCCCTCCCTTTTTCTTTTTTCTCTTCCACTTTCCCTTCCTTTTTCACTTAGTTCTCAACTTAGGAACTTTGTTGGAATCAACGGAAAGCGGCGGCACGGTGGCGGCGGCGGCAGTGGTGGCGGCAACGGCGGTACGACGGTGAGTGGCGGCGGCGGTACGGCGGTGGGTGACGACGGTAGCTTTGGTTTTTGGAAAATCCTTCTCCAAACTCTATTTTCCCTCTCAAACTCACTTTCTCTCTCTAAGCTCTCTCACTATTCTTCTCTTTTTTTCTTGTGTCCTTGTTGTTCTTCCTTTTTCCTCCATCCTCCATAAGCTCTCATTATATAGTAGAGCTTGGAGGAAGGGATTGAGAAAAAGGGAGAAAGAGGGGGAGTGAGTTGAGAAAGATGGGGAAAGAATGAGAGGTTGGGAGAAGGAAGGGGGGAGAGTTGAGAAAGATGGGGAAAGAATGGGAGGTTGGGAGAAGGAAGGGGAATGGAGAAGAAAAAGGGAGAGGGAGAAAGAATAGGAGAGGTTGGGAGAATGAGGGGGGATGGAGAACGTGGAAAGATGAGTGAAGGAAAAAAAATGAATAAAATAAAATAATAAAATAAATAAACAAAAATAAAATAAAATAAAATAAACAAAATAAAGAAATAAATTAAATAAAACAAAAAAAAAAGATGAAAATGAAAATAAATCATGAAAACTAAAAAACAAATTTTGATAATATGCAAGGAAAGAGATTCGAACTAAAGACCTTATGTTTGTTAATACGACTTTATGCCACTTGAGCTATGCTCTTGTTGACATACCAAAAACAAATTGACTTCCAAATATTGAAAAACTTCAAACATTATTACTAAAATCAAGCCGGACCAAATACGGTGACTAGCAGGGTTTGATTTAACCAAAAGAAAAGGGGAATGGACCTGGCTCAGACCAGGCTTCGACCTCTACTGACTAGCAGGGTTCGATTTAACCAACCAAAATAAAACATGAAATGGACCTGACTCCAACTAGGCTTCGACCTCTACTGACTAGCAGGGTTCGATTTAACCAACCAAATAAAACATGAAATGGACCTGACTCCAACCAGGCTTCGACCTCCACTGACTAGCGGGGTTCGATTTAACCATCAAAGAAGTGAATCATAGACTTGCAAAATCTCAAAATGTAGAGTATGCTTAAATGTATGAGATTCAAATTTACATGCAGCATGAAAATGTGCAGGGCACAAGTTTCAAAAAACACAAACTTCAAAATTAGCGAGTTTTGAAAACCAGAACTATAAA
Organism: Luffa acutangula; assembly: GCA_036850905.1. NCBI lineage: Eukaryota > Viridiplantae > Streptophyta > Magnoliopsida > Cucurbitales > Cucurbitaceae > Luffa > Luffa acutangula. The sequence continues at coordinate 35,174,601 of CM072099.1, forward strand.
GTAGCTCATTTCTTGTGTTCCACATTTATAGATTGAGAGACATAGACGAAGTGAAGTAAGTTGTTTTGCTGACGATGAACCAAAATACTTTGAGGTCTTGATTTAAAGACTTCTGAACGTCTCATAGCAAAACGCCCTGTGAGTGGAATTTTCCAATGCTCCTCCCACTAAACCCTTTGCACTTCGGATTCTCTTCTATCGAAGTCTATTGAATAAATGACATTGCTTTAGATGTCGCAGACATTGAAAACTTTCAATTGGTATTGCATTGACAATAAAAACATTAAGCCACCCATGAATCTAATGAAAGGAAATAAAGATTTATCAGTCAAGGAAGCTTTCAAAATATATAACAATAGACATCTTCGGATCTTGATTGCCTCTCTTTCTCTTTCTTTTCCTTTTCCTTTTCTTTTTCTTTTCTTTTTCTTTTCTTTTTGATGCTTTCAACACTCGAGAGAAATTGTATGTGTCAATCAAAGTTGCTCGACCTAAAAGAGATCATGTATGTTAATCAAAGATTGCTCAATCATATAGAGTATGGTAGGTTTTTTAGAAGTGTCTCATGTGCTAGCTTAGAGAGCTATCAATGGTAATTCATAGCATTAAACATCTTACCTGATTCAAACGCTTCATAACCTTAGCCTTGTAGTGGAAAAAAAAGGTTCGATACAAGAAGATGAATTTGGCCTAGAGACAAATGGGAATGGTAGTCAACAAAGAAAGAGAGAAATGACTGAAGGAAGAAAACATGGGTCACAAATGCCTTCATAAGAAATCTCTTGAACAATAAGAGATTGAACATAATTCAAATGAAAATATTTGTTAAGGTGACCCCAATTCTTTGGACAACCACTACGAGAACAAGGAGTAGCTCCTCAAGGGATTATCTCATATATCTCTTTCTTTCTTTAAGTCAGCTCGAAATCTTTGATGAAAAACCCACATTACTGTGATTGTCATTTATCTGCATGTGATTCTTCTATGAAAATGTGATTCAGCTTTCTATTCTTGAATGTAGAGAACTGCTCGAGATTGGAAGATTCTTCATAAGAGAAGCGTGATTCTCTTAACTTGGCTCTTGCCCCAGTCTAAAACAGTTTACATAAATGGTAAAATGACTTTACTGTAGTATAGTGGTGAAGACCCTTTGTCCCAATTTAATAATAACGGTTTTGCCCCAGTATAATGATGAAAGCTTTGCCCCAAATGATAATTGACAAAGAAAATCTCCAAATCGTTTGGAGGTGTGACCTCTTGATCTACATTGATTGCCTCAATCATGCATTTCAAGAATTATCTTGGCCTTGTACATTTCTTTTCCTTTTTTCTTTTTCTTTTTTCTTTTTCTTTTTTCTTCTTCTTTTTTCTGTTTTTCATAACTCTTTTTTTTTAGGCCAAATACATGCTTTCATGACTAGCAGATGATACAATCACATGTAGAAGATCAACCATTTGTTAAGTCATCACTCCATTTTGTTTCTTTGTCAGCGCTCCTTGATACCATGATAGAGTTATTTCTCACGCAAAACTTATTGAAAGGATTTGAGACTTCAAGATCCCTTCTCAAGTTACTAAGTCCACATTCTCAAGATTATCGTCTTTAGTCTTAGAGTCACCTTCCAATAAAAGGAGAGAAGATAAACGATAGAAATGGTAGGAAAAGTGTAGATTGAACAAAGTTGAAATATAGGAATACTCAAAGAACTACAAGTCTTAATTATGAAGCATTAAATCATAAGAGTTTAATCCCTATTTCATTACCACTGAAGGTCCCTTGGTAATATTGGGTGGATATTTTGAAATGTTTGCCACATGGTTAGATGTGACAGGCTTAGCAAAAGGCTCTCAAGTGGGTAGACAAATATGGAGATTCAACGCAGTTATACGCGATGAGTTTAGCAAAGGGTTCAATTGTGAATCAGTAATTCATGTTGGCCTACCACAAAAATCACGCGTGGTGGGCTAGGCTCAAGGTTTCATAGTAAGTAATTTCGAATTCTTACTTCACGAGGGGGTGCTTTGGCCCAGTATGATAATTGGAACCTTGTCTGGGAAGAAATGGTAATTTGAAACTTTGCACATGAACGACGGTCAAAATAAAGGTTGTAGTTGATTGAGAGTATAGCTGATAACAACGAACATACTTTCCATGAAAAGGGTAAAATATGCAAGAATTGACCAATTTTCCTCAACGATTATAGTGAAAGCATCTATTTTCTTTCTTTTTCTTTTTCTCTTTTTCTTTTCTCTTCTTTCTTTTTTCTTTTTTTTTTTGAAAGAGAGTGGAGAGGCTGGACAATGAAATACCCGAACTTGAGATGTAACATGCATAATTTGCATTTGTGATTGACATAAAAATAATAACTATACTGGTCAAAATGGAGGAAGCAAATCTTTTATTAATCAATAAAGTACACAATGAAGAAAATAAATATCTCCAAATTGAGAGGGTGGAGATGGTGAGGGATAAACAACCCTTTTTTAAACAAAATACTGAGACTGAAATGAAACTTTCCAAAACACTTATTGAGTACTCTGCAACTTTGTTTAGCCTCATTAGGAAGGGTAGTCAGGCAATCTATGCATAATACTTCCGAACATAGTCTGAATTGACTGGGCTTGATAATTCACAGCCATCCATATTGGTTAAGATTAATGCCCCACCAGAGAAAGCCTTTTTCACCACAAATGGTCCTTCATAATTTGGAGCCCATTTTCCTCGATGATCCTTTTGAAATGGAAGGATCCTACTTTTCAGCACCAGATCTCCCTCTCTGAATCTTCTTGGGCGAACTTTCTTATCATATGCTCTCATCATCCTTCTTTGATAGAGCTGACCTCTACTCAATGCTGTTAATCTCTTCTCTTCAACGAAATTGAGTTGTTCATAACGATTCTGGACCCATTCAGCCTCTTCCAATTTAGCTTCCATAAGAACTCTTAGTGATGGAATTTCCACCTCAATTGGGAGCACAACCTCCATACCATATACTAAGGAAAAAGGTGTTGCCCCAGTTGATGTACGAACTGACGTGCGATAGCCGTGTAGAGCGAAGGGGAGCATTTCATGCCAATCTTTGTACGTTATAGTCATCTTTTCAACAATTCTTTTTATGTTTTTGTTTGCAGCTTCAACAACCCCATTCATTTTTGGTCTGTAGGGGGTGGAATTGAGATGTTTAATCTTGAATTGTTCACATAGCTCACTCATCATCTTATTGTTCAAGTTTCTAGCGTTATCTGATATTAGGGTCTCAGGGAGGTCGTATCGACAAATGATCTCCTTCTTGATGAATTTGATCACGACCCCTTTTGTCACATCACGATAAGAGGCTGCCTCCACCCATTTGGTAAAGTAATCTATGGCCACCAAGATAAATCGATGTCCATTTGAAGCTTTAGGATCAATGGGTCCAATCACATCTATTCCCCACATAGAGAAAGGCCAAGGAGCAGTTAAAATGTGTAACTCGGATGAAGGAGCATGAGTCTTGTCTGCATAAATTTGACATTTATGACATTCTCTTGCATACTTAATGCAATCCGTTTCCATAGTCAGCCAATAATAACCAGCTCTCAAAACTTGTCTAGCCATCATATGCCCATTTGCATGGGTACCACAAATTCCCTCATGGATTTCTTTTATAATCTGGTTAGCCTCTGTGGCGTCCACACATCTTAACAGTACCATGTCATAATTTCTTTTGTAAAGTATCTCCCCATTCAAGAAGAATTTCATTGCCAACCTTCTCAGAGTTCGCTTGTCATTTTCTAATGCATTAGGAGGATAGGTTCCACATTTCAGATATTGTTTGATGTCTTGAAACCACGACTTTTCATTTGACTCATTCTCAATATTCATGCAGGAGGCGGGAACATCTCGCTTTTCGATTTTAATTGGCTGGACCCCTTCATCAAAATCCACATTAAACATGACTGCTAGAGTAGCCAATGCATCTGCTATCCGATTATTCTCTCTTGGGGAATAATCAAAAGTAATTTGATCAAACTGTTGAGATAATCTTGTTATAAGTTGCTTGTAAGGCAATAATTTAGCATCTCTGGTTTCCCATTCTCCTCTTAGCTGATGAATCACTAGCAAAGAGTCCCCCAAGACCTGAAGCCTTTCAATCTTCATATCTAGAGCAGCTTGAATGCCCATTGAACAAGCTTCGTATTCAGCCATGTTGTGCGTGCAATCAAAACACAGCTTAGCAGTGAGAGGGAATAATTCTTCTCGAGGCGATATTAATATTGCGCCTATTCCATGACCCAATTCATTTGAAGCCCCATCAAAGAACATGGTCCACATATCTGGATTCGATATTTCTTTCTCTGTTGCTACAGTGAGGATATGCTCATCAGGGAAGTCGAACTTCATCGGCTCATAGTCCTCTATAGGTTGTTGTGCCAGATAATCAGCTAGAGCGCTCCCCTTTACTGACTTTCGAGTCACATATGTGATGTCATACTCGGATAAAAGAACTTGCCACCTTGCAATTCGTCCCGATAAAGATGGCTTCTCGAAGATGTATTTCACAGGATCCATTTTTGAAATAAGCCATGTCGTGTAATACAACATGTATTGCCTTAAGCGACGTGCAGCCCAAGCGAGAGCACAACAAGTTTTTTCCATCGAGGAGTACCTGGTTTCACAACTGGTGAACTTTTTGCTCAAATAGTATATAGCTCGCTCTTTCCTACCAGAGTCATCATGCTGCCCCAGTACACATCCCATTGCACTTTCTGTTACAGTGAGATACAAAATGAGCGGACGTCCAGGCACTGGTGGTACGAGGATCGGTGGATTTCGTAAATACTGCTTAATTTTATCAAATGCTATTTGACAATCTTCATTCCAAATGCCATCATTGTTTTTGCGAAGCAACTTGAAAATAGGCTCACATGTTGTGGTCAATTGCACTATGAACCTGGCAATATAATTTATCCGACCCAAAAATCCTCTAACTTCTTTCTGTGTTTGCGAAGGCGGCATTTCCAGAATTGCCTTAACTTTGTCAGGGTCGACCTTGATACCTTCTTGGCTAACCACAAATCCTAACAATTTACCAGAGGTTGCCCCGAATATACATTTGCTCGGATTGAGCTTGAGCTGGAACTTTCTCAATCGATCGAACAACTTGCGGAGAACGATTGTGTGTTCTTCCTCCTCTTTTGACTTGGCAATCATATCATCTACATACACTTCAATCTCCTTGTGCATCAAATCATGGAATAAAGTAACCATGGCTCGCTGGTAGGTGGCCCCAGCATTTTTCAAACCAAACGACATAACTTTGTAGCAAAATGTTCCCCACAATGTAATAAATGTAGTTTTTTCTTGATCTTCAGGTGCCATTTTTATTTGATTGTAGCCTGAAAAACCATCCATGAAAGAGAAGATAGAAAAACCAACAGTGTTATCTATCAACACATCAATGTGAGGGAGTGGAAAATTATCTTTAGGGCTTGCTTTGTTTAAATCCCTATAATCCACACACATCCTAACTTGCCCATTCTTCTTTAGCACAGGAACAATGTTTGCAACCCATTCAGGGTAATTGGACACAGTCAGAAATCCAGCATCAATTTGTTTCCTGACTTCATCCTTTATCTTAATTAACATATATGGCTTCATCTTTCGCAACTTTTGCCTTACTAGTTTGCACTTAGGTTTGAGTGGTAAATGATGCATTACAATATTCGTGTCTAGTCCAGGCATGTCTTGATAGGACCAAGCAAAGATATCGACATATTATGTGAGCAAATCAATAAGCTTTTTGCGAGTTTCTGTAGAGACATTAGTGCTAATTTGAACCTCCTTGACTTCTGCTTGTGATCCCAGGTTAATTATCTCTGTTAACTCTTCATGGGGGCCCAATGCTTTTTCCCCTTCCTCTATCATTTCTAACAACTTAGCACTAGGTTCAAAATCTTCTTCTTCCTCGTCAGACTCAACATTGTGTATAGGAATATCAAGTTCGTATTGAGAATCGTTTGCACATTCAATCTCAGTATTACTGCTTAAGATGTTGATAATTTGGAAAAAAGAAGAAAAGAATAGTAAATATTTTGCCCTGGAGAGTGTAATTATGCAATAGCAAAAGGAAATGAACTAAAACCTTCATTGAATGATGAAATTTAATTACTATTGAATGATGAAATTTACTTGAACACATAGAAAGAAGTCTGGAAAATGAAATGAGTAAAATGACTAACCTAACTTGAAATTGAAAATTGAAATTGCAAAAAACAATAAAAAAGTGGTCAATTACTTTGACATCTTAACAGCAAATGACGGTAATTCAATAGTACTCCAATTGTTGAGCTCGAAGTTTTCTGGGCACGGGTAGATCCATGGACCCAATTCTTCCTCTTTAGTCACTACTGCAACTGCAAAATCTCCTGGATGAATTATACCAACACTTTCAAATGAGTGGTAGAGATGAGGGATGACTTTTTCCCCATATTCTGGTTCACGACTTTCAAATCTGGCCAAACGCCTATCTTTTTCTCGCTTCTGTACCCTGATCATATCTGCTTTATCCGGCTTATACCCAAGCCCAAATCTTTTTGTATTTTTTGAAAGGCTTAAAACATCATCTAAACGACTGTTGCTTTCTTTGAACGTCTTGACTGAAGATCGAGATTTAGATTTCTTGCCTTCCCCATATAGTGTTGTAGCACTTGCCACCTCGAATGTTTGAAATGATGACTCAAAAGCTTCCTCTGCTGCATCAATATATGGCATTGAAGCTGGCCTAGAAACCAAGATATCCTCCTGACCAGATACAATTACTAGGCTCCTTCCAATTGAAAATTTAAGTTTCTGGTGCAGCGATGATGGCACAGCTTCTGCAGAATGTATCCAAGGTCGCCCTAATAAGAAACTGTAAGCAGAGGGGATATCCATAACTTGGAAGGTTATGTTAAATGTGCATGGGCCAATTTGTATTGGAATCTCAATGTCACCCACCACCTGACTGCGTGCCCCATCGAAGGCCCTTACTACTACGGTACTTGGCCTCATATGGGACATATCCACTGGCAATCTTTCGAGCGTTGATTTTGGCATTATGTTCAAAGAAGACCCATTATCCACCAGGACTTTTGCTACTAAAAAGTTCTTGCACTTGACTGAAATATGAAGTGCCTTCGTGTGTCCTGTGCCTTCGGGCGGTATCTCATCATCAGTGAAAGTTATGGTGTTGTGAGCAGTTATATTCCCCACGATATTATCTAGACCATCTGAAGTGATGTCTTTGGAAACATATGCTTGATTCAAAGCTTCCAATATCGTGTCTCGATGCGAATCCGAGGATAACAACAAAGATAATATGGAAATCTTAGCAGGCGTCTGAGCTAGCTGTTCCACTACTTTGTATTCACTCTGCTTAACCAACTTTAGAAATTCTTGAGTTTCTTCTTCGGACACAGTCTGTTGGCCCCTTGATTTCTTCATCACTGTTGTTTCTTTAGGCTTGACATTGCTACCTGTGTTACTTTCGACTTTCTCATTTTTCTCTTCTATTGTATTCTTTGAGCACTTCAATAACTGATCTGGAGTGTAGGATTTCCCACTCCGTGTTACGCCTCCCGTTCTGGAAATGTTGTCAACTGGAAGTGAGGGCGTTTCTGAGTTAATAGTTACTTTGTACTCATAACTCCATGGTACTGCCTTAGAACTCTTGTACTTGAAAGGAGTCGGCACCTGAATAGTGATCGACTTTGGATCATGAGTAGTAGTTTTCTCACGGTAATAGATCGTGAGTGGCTTTAGTTTGAAAGATGGATTCAAATTTTCTTTAGGCAACAATTCTTTCACGGCGCCTATTTCATTATCCTGGTGATGGGCTTGGGCAACCACAAGAAATTTTGAATCCACCAGTTCTTGGATCCTTTTATGAAAACGATGACATTGTTCCAAAGAATGTCCCTTTGCCCCAGCATGAAATAGGCAAGTCAGATTATCATCAAATTCTTCTTGAACAAGGTCCTTGTGTGCATACTCAATTGATACATATCCGTTAACGAGGAGAATCTCAAAAAGCTTCTCCTTGGGAGTTTTGATCTCTGTAACATCTGCCTTCTTGATAATATCCTGACACTGATATATTGCATTCACCTGGTGGTTTGGTAAAGAATTATTATCAACATTGGGCCCCTCCTCCTTTTTGAAATTTAACCATCCGGCCTTAATGAGCTCTTGCACCCTATACTTCAAAGCAGTGCAATTTTCTGTAGAATGCCCAACAACACCTGCATGGTAATCACACCTTGCATTGGGATCATACCATCTTGGATAAGGGGGTTGCAGTGGAGCAACAGGCTTGGGTGCCAACTGATGGTTCTGAATTAACTGAGGCAAGAGCTCAGTATATGTCATCGAAATCGGATCAAATTGGGCTTGCTTGTAAGGTGCTCGATTATTTTGCTGACCTGGAGTGACTGGTTGTTGTTGCCTTCGAGACTGAAAGTTTTGATTCATTTGGGGTCTGGTATTTTGGTCATAAAATGAGGAGTACTGCGCTGATGCATTATTCACCTGGTGTGGATAATATCCGTACGTAGGTAAATAATTCGAAGGATATTGTGTGATGGGTTGGTGGATTTGTCGATGGGACTTATCCACCTTCCCTATCATCTGTACTTCTCCCTCATTCTTTTTTGAAGTATTGCTCTTCTTCGTGCTTGAGGATTCAGCAGTTTTGGCTATCCTACCATGTTTGATCCCGTACTCAATTCTTTCTCCAATTGTCATGATATCAGAGAAATTGGTTGACGCACTTCCAACCATATGCTCATAGAATGGGGACCTTAAGGTATTGATGAACATGGCAGAAAGCTCCTTATCCGTTAAAGGGGGTTGGACTTGAGCTGCCGTATCCCGCCACCTTTGAGCATAATCTTTAAAGTCTTCAGTACTCTTCTTTTCCATCCTCTGTAAGTCCAGTCGGTCGGGAGCCAAATCAATATTGTGCTTGTACTGTTTGAGGAAGGAATCAGCCAAGTTCTTCCATGTGACAACATGTGAACTATCCAACTGCATATACCAACGGGCAACTGGACCCTTTAAGCTATCCTGAAAGCAATGTATGAGCAGCTTATCATTATGAACGTGCGCTGCCATCTTTCTACAGTACATAACAATGTGACTTTTAGGGCATGTTGTCCCGTCATATTTTTCAAATTCAGGAAGTTTGAATTTTGGTGGGATCACAACGTCTGGAACTAAACATAATTGAGTGGCATCCATGTTTCCAAAAACACTAGTGCCCTCAACCGCCCTTAACCTTTCCTCTAGAACTTCAAGTTTTTCATTAGAGGGTGTGGCTAACTCGTTTTTTACTTCTGGGTCATCCAAGTTGGGGACCGCAAAAGGTATTTTTGAAAATTCTGGCTTGAAATAAGAAGCACCAGCTTGGCTTGCCATGGGTAATTGGGGAATTTGACCTTCTTTAAATGATGGAAAAGGGTATTGCCCAACAGGTATGTCATATAAGGGGTTGTAGGAAGTATGTTGTGGCATGGACGTTTCTGCTGTCGTACGAATATGTGAAGCGAAACTGGGTGGAAATGGTAGGCCAGCTTGAGGGTTTCCAATTGGAGTGTCTGGTGCAGTTGTATCTACAATCATTTTGCCCTTTTCCAAAGCGGCAATGATTGCATCAACATTTTCCCTGATTTCCTCGATGTCCCGCTTAGTCTTCTCTTGTTCACCCTTTTCTTCCATAATCCTTGTTCTACGCCTAGTGTGGTAGACTCTTGTTGAACGAGCTATTTTATTGTTCTGTTTTTATTTTTAAAAGAAAAGTCTTAGAGAAAGTAAAAAAAAATAGAATAAAGAAAAGTATGAGATGCATGAATGAATGAAATTTTATTATTGAAGGAAAAAAAACAATGAATATATCTAGAAAATAAACAATTGGAGAATTGGAAACCAAGAAGACAGGAAACATTAATGAAAGTGACCAAAGTACCCAAGGTCTCTACGAATCATCCCTAAAAACTCAAACAACTCCTCCGCATTAGAGGCCATAGGTGATGTATTCTCTCGCAGATCCCTTGCCCATTCTGAAAATCCTCGGGCTCTCCTAGCCATGATTTTGATAGTGTTCATGGTTCGACTTACTTTCCCAAGAATTATCTGCATGTCATCTCTCATAGTGGCATAATCTCCCCTTAATGAGGAGTATTTCTCCTCTAATTGTCCTCTCTCTAGTGACAACTATTCGCTTGCCCTTTGAAATGCTTGGAGCTGACGTTCCAACGAGCTTGAATAACTTTTAAAAGCTTCAGACTCTTCTGACTGAGCCTGTATATTCACGCGTAGATTGTCCAGCGTTCGCCTTAGAGCAGTATTGGCTTCTTCAAACTCGATAAGTTGTGTTTTCTGCTTGTTGATGGTTTCGTTTAATTCTGCAACTAACTCTAAGAGGGTCTCTTTGCCTCTTGAAAGGTCTTTGATCTTATCCTCTTGTGAACGAGTTGCCCTTCGCAATGCAGTACTTTCATTCCTCAAAGCGTGATTCTCCTTAATCAATCTTCTATTCTCCTCGTCCAATATATCATAATCTCTTTCCCGCTTGGCTCGGTTTTTTGAAACTCTCTCTACTTTTTCGAGTTTGCCACTAGCTTGAGTTACCTGGTCCATCAAACGTTTGACCTTTTGCTGTAATTTTTCATTTTCTAGTTTCAATGTTTGATTTCTTCCCACTAACTCATTTCGCTCTGTCGCTAGCTGGCTAGGCTTATCTACTGCTCTACTGGATGATTCTCCCACATTGTCACGAGTCGTAATTGGGATCTTACTCCTCTTAATGCGCCATTGCAGATATTTCTGGAGTAACTCCCTCAGAGTGACTATTGCCATTTATCCTTCTAACTGTTCTCCAGGAAGTCAGCACTTGTCGCTTCTTCTCGTTAGAATCCTCGCAACTGTAGGAAAATTCTAATTTATGCAGACCATGAGTTGTTGGTATGAATTGTTTAAACCAACTTTGTCGCAAGGCCAACAACGGAGCATAATGGACGCATCCCCAAGGGCCTACTAGAGGAACTGTGTGGAAGCTCCCGCATCTGTAGATTAAGGCTTTTAGGGGCATCCAATGTGCCTTCCAAATCACATGCTCTAATTTGGAATTCGAAAAGAAAGACACCCATGCTTCTTTCCTCGAAAAACTTGAGTTCCATGGGGTCGTGCCAAATTCTGCAATTGTACTCCTTGTTAGATTCCATGTGCTGCTGAAGTTGATTTTTGGACAGCCAAAATCTTCTGGGAACTTAAAATGACTATGCACCCAAATATAGAGTAAGGGTACACAGCATCTCAACTTCCCGCCTTTGTTGGACTTACAGTAATTGAGCGCCCGAACCGTTTTCGCTAGAAGAGGTATGGCTGGATCCACCCCTTGCTCAATGCCGAAGAATAGCTTCAAAACATCACCGTCCACATATCCTTTAACTCTGGGATACAAGACCATCCCGTAGATGCACAAAGCTAACAGCACCAGGCCCCTTTCTTCATTTATGTGTTTGCGAGCGAGTTCTGTTAGATAATCTGCAGATATAGACTCTTCAACCCCTTTCACTTTCACATTTTTCTGCACTTCCTTTAGGTGTACAGCTAGAAATCTGGATAAAGTTCTCTTTGCAGTTAGTTTTGGGTTGAAACAATAGATCATTTCTCCACCTTTTTCTTCAATGTTTAGCATCGTATGGTATTCCTCAATGGTCGGGACTAAGTCGAAATCTTGAAATACGAAACACCTGTAGGCCGGGTCCCAGAATTCTAACACAGCCTGGATGGTGAACCGATTAACTGGAATATACATGAGGTCTGCAATATGGCCGTATCTCTTTGAGAACAAAAATCTTCTTTCTAGCGTTAAACCTTCCCAAATGGCTTTCAGCTCCCCTAGCTCGTTAGCAATGATCTGAACTTGACTTGAGAAGGATGACGACACGGGGCTTTTAAAAGGCAGATTATCCCCATGCTTTAGTTGTGTCTGCTCTGCCCATTGTAGCACAGTACTCAACTCATCATACTCAGAGGAAGATGACCGTATCGACTCTATGGGTACGTTGACATTCATTTTGTTCCCTTTTGGAGAAAAAGAAAATGTAAGGAAATAATAATTAACTACCGCTTTAAATTAAAATAGATTTTTCATGCGCCTACACGGGAGCATTCGCAATCCCCTCGAAGGTCGACATTACTTCATCTAAAAAAGCAAGATAGTACCATGAAGAAATGAATTTAATTTGAAAATGTGAGAAAACTACTTAATGTCATGAAAAATGGGGAGGACTTTTCATGTGCCTACACGGGAGCATTCACAATCCCCTCGAAGGTCGACACTACTAATTCCAAAACATGATGCAGGACCCAAACTAAATGGTATGGCTAAACTAAATACTAAATTCGACTTCAAATGGAGTAAAGGGAAAAAAATGCTTCTTGGGATAAACTCTTTTTTAGGAAAATAAAAAAAGAAAATGGAGAGTAAAAAAAAAATGGAAAGAATGTAGAAATATTTACTTCTCCAATTAAACAAAATAGAAAGACTTTTTTAGAAAACAAGTTTTTCCTCTTAAAGAAAGTTTTTTGTTTTGGCAAGACTTCAATTTCTTAAAAACTCTTTTTAAACAAAAAAAAAAAAAAAAAATGAACTCTTTAACCAATCTTACAAAAACTTCTTTGTCTTGTCAAAATTAAACTTTTTATTTAAAAGAAAACCCCTCTTTCAAAACAAAAATTAAGCTAAAAAAATAAAAATAATAAAAAATTCATGTAAACAAAACTTGAACTTTTATTTTGACAGAACTTTTAACTCTTTAGAATTTCAAGCAAAGTCTTAATTTTAAACTTCAAAGAATTTCTATTCATGACAAAACTTAAATTCATTTTTTTTTAAAAAAAAAACATTTTAAAAAAAAAACAAAGTTCAAATTTAGTTTTCAAAGAATTTTTCTCTTGACAAAACTTAAAATGTTTGAAAAGAAAACAATTTTTTTTTTTTTAAAACAAAGTTAAACTTTTTTAAAGAATTTTCTTTGAAAAAAACTTTACTCCTTTAAAAGAGAACTTTTTTATTTACAAAGTCTAAGCTTTTTTTTTTTAAAATAATTTTTATTCTTGACAAAAACTTAAATTCTTGAAAAGAAAACCTTTTTTTTTTTAAAACAAGTTTAAACTTTATTTTTCAAATAATTTTTATTCTTGGCAAAAACTTAAATTCTTGAAAAGAAAACCTTTTTTGTTTAAAACAAGTTTAAACTTTATTTTAAAAGAATTTTCTTTTACAAAACTTAAATTCTTGAAAAGAAAACTTAAAGTTTAAGCCCCTTTTTAAAAAAAACAAGAAAAAAAACAAGTGACACCTAAAAGAATGGACTTTGAAACCTATGACAATACAAAATGAAGACATGAATATGAAGTGAGGTAGAGAAATTCTAACCCTAATGGATAAAAAGAGGTCCCCAAATTAATCCAAGTGTTATAAAATAACAAATGAACTAACTTGAGTGAGGATTTTTCATGCGCTTGCACGAGGGCAATTATGTCCCTTCGAAGGTCGACACTACTACATCCTCGATCCTAATCCTAAAGGTAAAGCCCGGGTATAGAGCTGTGGTTGTGTGTGATATGCATGACAATATAATATGAATTAACCATGCATTCGTTAAAGCACAAAATATATTCACACAAGTCACTCCAATAATAACTATGCATAAAATAAGATGGACCACATAATAAATAAATAAATAACAAAATGAATCGAATAATAAATAATAAAAAAATGAAAACGACATTGACCCTCTTAAGAAAAGTCCCCAGTGGAGTCGCCAAGCTGTCGCAACGTCATCGCGACGCGGAGCGGCCGACGTCCTTTCCTAAGGATCTCTTTCGAGGTGAGAGGTTTGGAGTCGCCACCAATCATCTTGGGGTGTGATTGGTCACCCATTTTAAAAAAGTGGTCTTTGAAAACCAAAAATTAGGTTCGGGGATCAGTTGTGTGTAGGGAAGGTGTTAGCACCCTACAACACACGTTTGAAAACATTTTATTTTATTACTCGATTTCATTAAACAAAAGGTCCGTGTCTTAACGAAAATAAACAAAAAAAATTAATTGTCTCACTAATTTCACCTTATCTTTAAATAAAGTAAGGATTTAATTTTGTGAGTGGATTATCATGTAAAAATTTCCTAATTAAAGAAAATCTTTCACCTCAAGAATTTGAAAATTATTTCAACTCCATCATAGGCTTTACATGATATTATTTGTCTCATGTCTATTATTTCACATTTTAGGAATAAAATGTGAATTAATAATTATGAGTGGTATGACACCATTCAACAAAAAGAAATCATTTTTTTTATTTTCCAAATAAAAAACTAATTAGAAATTTCAAAGTTAAAAATTAAAATAAAGAATTTGAAATCAATTGAAAGAAGGTTAAATAATTTAGAAATTCGAACTAAAACCAAATTAAAATTCAATTGGAAATCTCAGTTTAAAAGTCATTTTGAAATTGTTTTGAGAATTCAATTTAAAGTCAAATGGAAGTTGATTTCAAAAATTCTAAATTAAAAGTTGATTGCAAAAATATTAGGCTAATTTCCAGGCAGGGTGTTCCCTTTCGGTCAGCTTAAATACCCGTTCTTAGACAAAATTAGCCTAAAGTTTCCATAATCAACTTTAAAAAACTTTTCTTGAAATCCAATTTAAAACTAAATTAAATTCCATTTGAGATTCATTTAAATAGTTCAAATTTAAATACCAAATTTAAATTCACTTTGAAATTCATGGGTATTTCAAATTTAAATCGTTTGAAGGAATTCAAGTATTAACCAAATTAAGATTGACTTCAAAATTTTCAATCAAAACCTATTTTGAAATTTATTTAAGAAAACCAATTTACATCCAGTTGAAATCAATTTTGAAAATCTAAAATAAAAATCAAATTGAAATTCATTTGTGAATATCAAAACTACAAATGGAACCAATTTAAGATTTTATTCAAATTAAAATCAATGAAAGGGAAATTAAAATTCTTATTTGAAAATTTCAAACCAAAACTAAATTGAAATTGAGTTAATTTAAAACCAATAATGAAATTGAATTGAAATCCAAATTAAACTAAATTGACATTGATTTTGAAATTCTACATTAAAACTTATTTTGAATTTTACTTAGAGATTTCAAATTAATTAGATACAATTTGAAATTCATTTGAAAAAAAAAATCCAATATCACTTTGAAATTCACTGGAACTTGAAATTAAAACCATTTGAGGAAAAATTGACATCTAATTTGAGATTTCAAATTAAATTCGGTAAGCAATTATTAAATTAACCCTCAAATTAGAATTTAATTGAAATAGATAAAAAGTTTAATTTTAAAGCAAATTTGAACATGATTTAAGAATTTCAAAGTAAAAGTCAAATTGAGATAAAACTCCAATTCGAAATCTCAATTATAAGTCAATTAAAATGACAAATAAGGATTAGAAAACTAATAAAAGAGAATTAAGAAGACGAGGAAAATACATGAAAGCAAAATATATACCAAAAATAAAATTAAAAGAGAAAAATAAAAAAAAAATGTGAAGACAATTAAATGGGGAGGGACCCACTTACCTTTTCTCTCTTTCCATTTTGTTTAATCTAAAATCAATTTGAAACTTGTTTGGAAAATGAAGGGGAAATGAAATCCAATTTGAAAACATCAAATTAAATCATCAAAGGGAAAGAAAAAAACTTGAAATTTTATTTAGAAATTTCAAATTAGAACCAAACTACATCCAATTAGAGACTTTAATTTTGAAAAGAAAGAAGAAGGAAAGGGAAAAAATAATAATAAATAAATAAATGAAATGAAATAAATTGCAATTGATTTGAAAACTCAAATTCATAGCCAAAAATGAAAAATGGAAAAAGTTTGGATAAAAAAAAACCATTTTCTTTTCTTGTTTTAAGATGAATAATAATAATAGTAATAATAATAATAATAAGACAAATAATAAGAGAGAGAAGTGAAAAGAATAAAGAATTTAAAATGTGGGACCCACCTTATTCACTTTCCTCTTTCTTCTTCCCCGACTTCCTTCCCTCCCTTTTTCTTTTTTCTCTTCCACTTTCCCTCCCTTTTTCACTTAGTTCTCAACTTAGGAACTTTGTTGGAATCAACGGAAAGCGGCGGCACAGTGGCGGCACGGCAGTGGCGGCGGCGGCAGTGGTGGCGGCAACGGCGGTACGGCGGTGAGTGGCGGCGTCGGTACGGCGGTGGGTGGCGACGGTAGCTTTGGTTTTTGGAAAATCCTTCTCCAAACTCTATTTTCCCTCTCAAACTCACTTTCTCTCTCTAAGCTCTCTCACTATTCTTCTCTTTTTTTCTTGTGTCCTTGTTGTTCTTCCTTTTTTCTCCATCCTCCATAAGCTCTCATTATATAGTAGAGCTTGGAGGAAGGGGTTGAGAAAAAGGGGGAAAGAATGAGAGGTTGGGAGAAAGAGGGGGAGTGGGTTGAGAAAGATGGGGAAAAAATGAGAGGTTGGGAGAAGGAAGGGGGGAGAGTTGAGAAAGATGGGGAAAGAATGGGAGGTTGGGAGAAGGAAGGGGAATGGAGAAGAAAAAGGGAGAGGGAGAAAGAATAGGAGAGGTTGGGAGAATGAGGGGGGATGGAGAACGTGGAAAGATGAGTGAAGGAAAAAAAATGAATAAAATAAAATAATAAAATAAAATAAAATAAAATAAATAAACAAAAATAAAATAAAATAAAATAAACAAAATAAAGAAATAAATTAAATAAAATAAAAAAAAAAAGAAAATAAGATGAAAATGAAAATAAATCATGAAAACTAAAAAACAAATTTTGATAATATGCAAGGAGAGAGATTCAAACTAAAGACCTTGTGATTGTTAATACGACTTTATGCCACTTGAGCTATGCTCTTGTTGACATAACAAAAACAAATTGACTTCCAAATATTGAAAAACTTCAAACATTATTACTAAAATCAAGCCGGACCAAATACGGTGTCTACAATAATAAAATATTATTATTTTATATTTTCTTTTTTAATTCTTTATCTCCTTTCTCTTATTCATCATCTTCCCCAATCTTCTTCTCAACCATCTTCTTCTCCAACTTTGGTGGCCGGCAGCCACCGCCGTTCGCCGGTCGGCAGCCGCCGGCGCCGACCATTTTTTTTCTCTCTTCTTCTCTCTTCTCTTCCATTTCTTCTCCTTTTCTTCTTCTTTTTTTTACAAAAAAATAAAGAAGAGGGAGAGGAGAGGGACTCTCCGACGTTGTCGAGTAAAGAAAGGTTGGAGATTCTGGACGAGGGAAATAAGGTGGATTTAGTTTTTATATATATCGAGTCCAAACAAAGGGCTTGCAACTTGCTCATCCCACTTGCAATTCTGGGCAACGACAACAGCTAAAAGTAATTTCTGATAACAGCAAATTTGTTCCCAAGTGGATCTCAATTTATCAAACATTTAATTCAAATGCCCTCAAACCAAACCCAATATATTCCAACTCTTTCTTCTCTTTATTATATATTTTTGAATATATCCTCCCTTTAAACTCTGAGAAAATTAAAACAATTTGTCGTCGTCGCTTCAATTCTACCGCCTCACCGCCGCCAATAATCCGGCCGCCGATTTCAATTGTCATCAAGCCGCCGTCAATCCAAAGACCCACTTCGTTCTGCTGCCGTGCGCAGTTGCCGACCACAAGCATGTGGTGGCAACAGACCAATGCAGCTTCGTCGTGGCGCAGACCATCGACGCTCCAATGGCCGTCGTTTGGTCGTTGGTCCGGCGATTCGACTATCCACAGAAGTACAAGCAGCTTCTGAAGAAAGGGAAGAGAAGAGAGAAGAGAAAAGACAAGAAGAGAGAGAGAGAAAGAAAGATGAAAAAAAATATTGAAAAAAAAGACATTCGAATAGGTTATCGTCACAAGTTCCAGTCCCAAATAGGTTATCGTCACAAGTTCCATCAACATCATCTGAAATTTCGATTGAAATGTTTGTTAGATGCTAAAGATTTTCAAACAAATTAAATTAGGGCACAAAAAATTGAAAAAAAAGACATTCGAGTTTTTTTGGCTTTGGATCTTGCCTCTTGTAGTGTTGAACGACCTTTTGCAATGCAAAATTGCACTTTCAATCCCGTCATCTCGCTGCAAAAGCGAATCGTCTCGTCGATTCGTCGGCGATACAACCATTCCAGTCGCTGAGGATGATGATTTACTCTTGCCTAGACGCCTACAAACCACTCGGATCCCTATCGTAATATTCCTCTGCTTCTCATCGATCGATGTAGTCGTTGCTATCGTCGGAGAAGATACCGACGACGGTTTGTAGTTATGTTTCCGCCACCGCCCGCCGCCCACCTCTGACCAAATCTGGACGGACCGGTCGGAAACAGAGGATTCTTCTATTTTTTTAAGGAAGAAAAATGGGGTAAGAGAAGAAGAAACGGGAAGAAAAAAAAAGTCTCCGGCGGCGGCGAGCGGTAGTCGGTCGCCGGTCGCCGGTCGCCGGAGACTTGGAGAAGAAGAAGGAAGAGGTGGGAAGAGATGACGCTGAGTGGAGGGTGAGGATGAAGAAGAAGGGAAAAAGAGAGAGATTGAAAAATAATAATATTATAATAAAAAATAATGATATTTTAAGAAAATTTAACTAGCGCGCAAAAATCAGTATATGGAAAATTCACCTAGCATCGAGATGTTGTGGCTTAGCGTCTCGACGTTAGGCCTCGGGTTGGCAGCACTTTGCACAGTGTTTTGACGCTCCTTGCTCAGCTTTTTGGCTTGGATTTGAGGTCTGTACATTGTTGAGACTCTCCACAAGGTTAAACTGCTCGGCTTTGGGAAATTAGCTCAATTTTCTCTGGTTTTGCTCATTTACGTTCCGAATTGGCTCAAAACCTCCGTGATGGGACCTATATACATATTATACACATTTAAAAGCATTTTTCGTAAGGAATTCAACAAAGATAAGCAAAATCTGAGAAGATTACTATACAAGTATTTGATGCTATCAATCACTCTTGAATCTTGTAGAGAAAAATTTCACAAGAGAATGGTTTGTAAAATTCAAAGAGATTCTTAGAGTTGAGAACTTTTGGGATTTTCTTTCTCTGTAACACAAGAATGAAATTCCAAAGAGTTTATCCTACCTTTTTAAAGGTGGGGAGTTACACGTCTGATCTAACTCCCAACAATGGTTGGGAGTTTATTTTCTTTTTAATTAATTTAAAATAAATTTAATTAATTAATTAAATTATCATTTAATTATATCACATTTAATTAATCATATCATTTAAGTCATATTTAAATGAATATCTCTCACATAACCTATAGTATTAATTTAATTCATTTAATTAAATCAAATTTAATCAAACTAAATTAAATTAATTAATTAAT
This sequence comes from Luffa acutangula, assembly GCA_036850905.1. Taxonomy (NCBI): domain Eukaryota; kingdom Viridiplantae; phylum Streptophyta; class Magnoliopsida; order Cucurbitales; family Cucurbitaceae; genus Luffa; species Luffa acutangula. The sequence goes on from CM072099.1 coordinate 35,194,044, forward strand.
CAATTTAACAATTAATTAATTAATCAATTTAACAATTAATTAATTACCAAATTAAATATATCATATTTAGTTTAAGCCTACATTTGAATCATATTCAATTATATATTTCTCTCATAACTTATAGTTTTAATGTGCATTAAATTTAATCTATAGTTTTAATATGAATCCAACTCACATTAAAACAATATCTGAACTTTTTCAAATATTTAATTCTCTCATAAATTAATTTTGAGTCATATCCAAAATTAAATTTACATTATAAAGTTTAATTAAAATATAAACATTATATTATAATGTATCACCATACATTATATTAATTCTCTTAATGAATTTGTACATTTCAAATTCCATTCAAAACTATATTACCTCAAAACCCTTTACGAGCGAGCAAAGAGAGTTTATGGACCTACATACCAGAAGCTCCAACGATACGAGATTAATTGGCTTGTAACAGCCGGCTAACCTAAAAAAAAGTTTAATTTATTTTAAGGGAAAAATACACTTTTAGTCCTTGAGGTTTGGGTTAGGTTTCGTTTTGGTCCCTGAGTTTTTAAACTCAACAATTTAGTCCCTGAGGTTTAGTTTTAGTTTCATTTTAGTCCCTCCATCCATTTTTCCGTTAAAAACTAATGGTTTGCTGACGTGGAATTAATTTTTTATTTACAAAAATTATTTCTAAAAATTTTAAAATATAAATATGTTAAAATAAAAAAAAATTAATATTATTGGGAAAAATACACTTTTGGTCCCTGAGGTTTGGGTTAAGTGACAGTTGGGTCCCTGAGTTTTCAAACTCAACAAAAATACCCCTGAGGTTTGAGATAAGTAGCATTTTGATCCCTGCCGTCAACTTTTCTGTTAAATTTTAACGGATGCTGACGTGGCACTATTATTTTAATAAAAAATTGTTTTTTTTTAAAATTTTTTAAAATAAAAATAATAAAAATAATAAAATATTAATTTTTAATTCTTTTTTATTTCTTTTTTCTTTCTCCTTCATCTTCAACCCCTTCACCATCACCTACCTTCTTCTTCTTCAACTATCATCACCCCATTAACCAGTCGCCGACGACCAACCGCCGGCACCGCCACTCGCCGGCGAGAACCTTTTTTTTCTCTCTTTTCTTCGTTCTCCCGCCTCTTTTTTTTTTTCTTCTTCTCTTCTTTCCTATTCTTTCACTGTTTTTTTTTAAACGAAGGTTGCTAGATCTGAGCAGATCTTCCGAGCGGAACAAAGAGCAAGCTGGCGGGTCTGAGCACGATACTTCTAAGCAGATCTGAGCAAGATCTTTGCGAGCAACGATGGGCGAGTCTTCGTGAGCACGATACTTCCGAGTAGATCTGAGCACGATAGTTTCGAGCAGGTCTGAGCACGATAGTTTCAAGTAGATCTGAGCAAGATCTTCGCGAGCGACAGCGAGAGGGTCTTCGTGAGTGACGGCGAGCAGGCGGGTCTTCGCGAGCAACGACGAGCGGGCGGGTCTTCGCGTGCGATGGCGAGTGGGTCTTTGCGAGCGACGAAAAGGAAGTCTTCGCGGTCGCCAACGAACTGGCGGGTCTTCGTGAGCTGCGGCTGGAACTTCACGAGATCTGGAATTTCACAGATCTGGGCAAGCAACGGCGTTTTCTGTTTTTTTTTCTTAACGGTTAAAGAAGAAAGGGAAGAGAAGAAGAAACAAAAAAGAAAGGAGGGGGAAGAAGAAGAAAAGAGAAAAAAAAAAGAGATTGAAAAAAAAGGTTGTCGCCGGCGCCGCCCGGTCGCCGCCGGCGAGCGGCGGAGCCGGCGGTCGGTCGTCGGCGGCTGGTTGATGGGGTGAGGATAGTTGAAGACGAAGAAGGTAGGTGATGGTGGAGGGGTTGAAGATGAAGGAGAAAGAAAAAAGAAATAAAAAAGAATTAAAAATTAATATTTTTATTATTTTTATTAAATTTTATTTTAAAAATTAAAAAAAAAAACAATTTTTTATTAAAATAATAGTGCCACGTCAGCAACCGTTAAAATTTAACAGAAAAATTGACGGCAGGGACCAAAGTGCTACTTATCTCAAACCTCAGGGGTATTTTTGTTGAGTTTGAAAACTCAGGGACACAACTGTCACTTAACCCAAACCTCAGGGACCAAAAGTGTATTTTTCCCAATATTATTTTATATTACTTTTATTTATTTCTCCCACTCTTCTTCTTCTTAAGTTCTTCTTCTTCAGCCACCAGCGCCGGTACCATCGCTGGGCGTCGTCGCCGGCCACTGCAGCGGACCGTCGGCGAGCTATTTTTTCTCCTTCTTTTCTTCCCTTTGTCTATGTGTTTTCCGACCGCCGGCGAACCCACTTCCCCCTTCCTCTATGTGTTTTCCAGCGAGGGACTAAAAAAGAGGGGAGGAGGAGCTCCCGTTTCTGGCCAAATCCTAAACCCACGTCGCCGAGGTTCGCGCCCGTAAGAACTCGCCCCTTCGAATCCGGCCAAATCCTTCGTCGTCTCCGCCTCCACCTCCCGCCTTTGAAAATCATGAACCCACTGTTGTCGACGTTCATCGCCCGTAAGAACTCTCTGGTGGTCTAGATCTGGGTTCGCCGCCTGTAAGAACTTTTCGAATTCGACCCAATGACTCAACAACGGTGGTCCAGATCTGGGTTTTGTTCCAAATCTGGATTTCCCATTCGTTTCAAGCTAAATCGTCAAAGAACGCCCCACCGTCGCTCACAGCCCAGATCTGGAACGCCTGAACCCACTGCCCCGTCGTCACTCACAGCCCAGATCCGAAACCCATGCTCGTGTTGTCGCTTGTAGCCGCAATTCACTGTACCACTGCGTGTTCAACAACCCACTGTACAATGAAGATACTCACCGTCTGTACAGCCGCAACCCACTATACAGATTTGTGTTTTATGAGTTTGTCAACCGTTCAGATTTGTGTTTTATGTGGGTTGTCTCAATGAAGATATTCACCCAAATGAACAAGATGAAGTATCTCCAAATACTTTTGGAAAGAGAGGGATTTGAGGAGATGGTGAGGGAGAGATAAATAAAGAAAAAAAAAAGAAAAAGAACAAAAAAAATTTCGGCGATGGGGTGGCCGCCGGTGGCGGCGGTTACTGGCGGGGAGTGGTGACCGGCAATGGCATATGGGAAAGACCAGAAGAAGAAAAAGAAAAAGGGGAGTGGGAAATGAAATAATAAGAAAATAATAAAATAATAAATTTTCAATTAATTTAATAATATTTTTATTTTAAAAATTAAAAACTATATATTTTAAATAAAAAACAGGTGCCACGTCAGCATTCTGTTAAGTTTTAACAGAAAAATGGATGGAGGGACCAAAATGAAACTAAAACCAAACCTTAGGGACTAAATTGTTGCGTTTGAAAACTCAGGGACCAAAATGAAACCTAACTCAAACCTCAAGGACTAAAAGTGTATTTTTCCCTTATTTTAATGTTTTCCAAAAATATTTTTGAAATTTGAATTGATTCCTTTTTAAATTAGGAGATAAATTTGATTTATCATTTTTTTCTTTTAAAAAAAGGAAATAATCTTTTAGGGTTTTAATTAGGGTTCTTTTTAAAAGAACTTTTCTTTAGCCCTAATTCTTTTTATGCTCCAAGTCAAAAAAAAAAAAATAAAATAAAAAAAAAAATAAAAATAAATAGAGAAAAGAAGAACACATTCTCCACTTTCCTTCCTAGAGAAAAAACAGTAAGTTTTCTTCCCTTCTATGTTTTTCTTTTGTTTTCTATTCTTTTTTATCAATTGATTTTTGCTTTTGAAAAGTTCTAGTATGAAGTTTTATTTGTCCACTTCTTGAATGGATTGGGATGAAATTTGTTTTCAAACATTTTTCCCTAAAAAGTTTTAGGTTTTTGTTTTGGCCTAAATTTTTTTTATCAAAGTTTTTCCTCTTAGGGCTTTTGGGTTAAATTCAAGATTTGAGAAAAATGAATTTTTCCAGAATTTTTCTGGCCTTGGATTTATGTAATTTTCGGGTTGTTTTTGTGTTCAAATTGGATTCTTTTTGTTCAAAAAGTTTGTCACATGATTGCTAATTTGAAATTTGATTTGTGGTTTTGATTTCTTCATGAAGAAAGGTGTGCTTTTACTGTTTTTACAACATTTTTGTTGTGCTTTTCAGATCTGATTTTTTTTGTTAAAAAGTAGCAAATATCGATTTCTTTTGGCGTTAAAAAGATTGGAAAATCTTTATTTTAGTTGCAAAATTTTTCTAGGTTATTTGACCCAATTTTAAGATAGTTTTGAACGTTTTAAAGATTGTGAAATTGAAATCTTGTTTGGTAGTTTAAATGGTTTTGAAAGGTATTTGTTTTACTAATTTTTTGTATGAATAAGTTGGATTTTAAAGTGAAATTTTCCAGATTTTCAGTTCTGTTTTTGCCACCCAATGAACCTATTTTCCCAACTTTTTATGAAGGGAATTTGATTTAAGTGGAAAAAATTGGTAGTATTAGTTGTTTGTCATTTGGGTTGTTCATTAAACCTTTAACATGGATTTGTTGGTTTCTAATTAGAGAAGTATTGGATATGTTTAGGAAATTGAAATTGGATTCAGAATTTGATTTTCTTTGGGCTTAAGATTTGTAGGTTCTGATCGAGGTAAGTAATTTCCATATCCTTATTTTGGTAAAAATTGTTTGTTTTAATTTGAAATTGTTTTGATCGAAATTGATTATGTTTCAATTGTTTTGTTAAATTAAAACATGTTTACTGTTTTGTATGTTTTGGAAAGAATTTTGAATTGAATTGATAGTGCTATTCAGATATGCCAAATTTTGTTTTGGGGATTTTATACTTTATAGTAGCCATATTGCAATTGACGGTTATATGTTCTGAATGAAACTTATTTGTGGGAAGACACTTATGTGGTTTGACGTTCCTTTCAAATGTAGATTTCATGTGTGTGTTTCACTCACTTGGCCTCACTCTTAAGTATTTGTATGAACTGTTTTGACTATAACTTATTTGTGAGAAGGCACTTATGTGGTTTGACGTTCCTTAGGAATGTAGATTCATGTGTGTGTTTCACTCACATGGCCTCACACTTAAGTATTTGATTTGAAATGTTGTAGTCGGGTTTAACCGACAATTTTGTATAAATGTCTGATTGGTGTTACCGATAGGTAACCACTTTTGTTCTGAGCTACTCCATTAATGCATCTTTTCCAAAAAAAAGTTCTGAAAGTATTGTTTGATTGAAAGAATTATTTTGTTTCAAATATTGAAATGTTTTATTGCCTGAAATCTTATGTTTGTTTTGAACAAAAATGAATTGTGAACTTGATGTGGAAGTTGCTTACTGAGTATTTTTGTATTCATTTTGTTTTTAAAATGTTTTCAGATGAAAGAGTAAGTGATAATTCTGGCAACGATTAGGCTAGCGTTCTGGCATGACCGATGAGGACTAATGATCTGTATGATTTGGTAGACTTCTGTATGATTGTTGTTTTTGGTAAAGTTTAGTTCTTTATTTTTTTTGAATGGTGGACTTGGCTTAGGTTGTAAGTGTTATTTTTCTGATTAATAAGATGTGTTTTAAGTTTTGTCAAATCGCTTCCGTAATATTTGTAAGATTGACCGTATTGAAAAATACGGGTTGTTACAGAACCTAAGCCAACCTAAGCCATTCATTAATATAATGTATCACCATACATTATATTAATTCTCTTAATGAATTTGTACATTTCAAATTCCATTCAAGACTATATTACCTCAAAACCCTTTAGGAGCTAGCAAAGGGAACCTTATGGACCTACAAATCAGAACCTCGAACGATACGAGATTAATTGGCTAAACTCACTAACCACATTAATCAACATTCGTTAACTATGGGTCACACCACTAAAGACCTACAACTGCACTATTCTCACTGTAGATTATTTTTGTGTCCATGGATATTGACTAATAACAACAAGTCAGTCCTTCACAAGTGTTCGTAACAACAGCTGGGTAAAATTGTCGTTTTACCCCTAGGTTACCTTTGTGTTCTTAAGTACCAGTGCTCCTTTAATGAACAACTTGTTTAAGGTCCAACCATTAAACAGATCAAGTGTCGGGTTTTATGCCCTAAAACTCGTAGATAGTAAATGTAAACAATTTGATGATTATCAATAAAGTGTTATTGAGTTTATTCAATAAAGGTTGTTGAATTATGTTGCATTAGTTTTGTCTTAATAACCATAAATTCTAATAAACTAACATCCCAGGCATCTGTTTGTCTGCTATGTTGTGTACGAGACCAGTCATATAATATGCAGTAGGGATTGTCAGTAGATACCAATTCAATCCAGAGTAAACAACTGGACTGCAGTGAAAATTTCCTCAAGTAACTTAGGAGAACGAGAGATTATAAGCTCGTGTATGGTGCTAAGGATCTAATCCTTATAGGATACACTAATTCTGATTTGCACACCGATAAGGATTCGAGGAAATCCATATCGGGATCAGGATTCACCCTTACAAGGGGAGCTATAGTATGGTGTAGCATCAACTAATGATACATTACAGACTCCACCTTGGAGGCCAAGTATGCCACTGCTTGTGAAGTAGTTATGGAAGTTGTATGGCTAAAGAAGTTCATAACAGATTTGGAAGTTGTTCCAAATATGAACTTGCCAGCCACGAAAGACACAAACATACATCTCATCTGAGAGATTATGCAACGAGGGCATGTGATTGTCATGCGATAGCCTTGAAGCGCAACATTGTTGATCCATTTACGAAGGCCCTCACAACTAAAGTGTTCGAGGGACACCTAGATGGTCTCGATCTGCGAGTTATGTACACAGGATAATCTAGGGCAAGTGGGAGATATGTAATGGGTATATTGGATGCCCTAATTTATTGTATTTTAGCTATATTAATACAAACCCACTATGTTTTTTGATTGATGTATACCCCACTAGAGTTTTAGTCCAAGTGAGAGTTTGTTGGGTTTTATGTCCTAAAACTCGTGAATAGTAAATGTAACAAAGTTAACGTTATTGAGATGATTCAATAAAGATATTATTGAATGGTTATTTAATTCTGCATTAATTAACCCAAATCCAATGAACTAGAACCCATGGTTATATAATGAACGATTGAACTTTATGTGTAGACATAAAAGCGGATCAAGTTCAAGTAATAGCCAAAACGGTCTATAGTATAGGGGATAAGGCTGGGTACCTTATCTTGGGGACACTATGTGGCGTGACTCACTTTGTAATTAGTACAAACGATGTGATCCTGAATCGTTCATGTAAAAGAAATGTGAGTGGGGGCGTCCTATGCAATGAGTTTGCATAAGACCAAGACCGAGAAATAAAGTCACTTTCCTTTATAACATCGTTTACTGTGAAACCGACTATTTCATGTGATGGCCTAGGTAACTCGATCTTAATCCTAAGCTGACTATGAACTCTTGTTTATTCAGGATTATCCTTTTATTTGCATGGGTGAGAGTGACTCAACATCGCCGACTCAATAAGCCTACCATTTTGGGGATAAGATCGAGTAGATAGCTGGGGACATAGTCTTGCAAGATGGAATTCTTGTCTATCCGCCTGTAGGGATAGTAGAGGTTGTTCCCTTAAGTGTTGACTCCAGGTTTTGAACAAAGGTGTGTCGTCCTCTCTTGGCACGAGAGGATTTCTGTTTGATGGTTGGACCATAAACAAATTGTTCATTAGAGGATCAATGGAACTTAAGAAACAAGATGTAACTTCATGGGTAAAACGGACTTTTGACCCGCTACAGTTACGAACCACCTGTGAAGGGTCGACTTACTAATTATGGTTATATCGGGTGGACAGAAATATATCTACAGTGAGGGGAGTGTAGCTACGGGCTATAGTGGAGTGTCTCGTTAGTTAAACGAATGTTGGTTAATTAGGTTAATGAGTTTAATCAATTCATCTCATATCGTTGGAGCCCATGATCTGTAGGTCCATTAGGTCCCCCTGCTAGCTCATATGGACCAAACCTTATAACAAAGTGATGAAAGAATTTGAATCATTCAAATAGGGAGTTAACGTTAAATATATGTAATATACTTAAACGTAGAAAAGTTTAATTATGAATTAAACTATAGAGAGTTGAAAACATTTAAATATGAATTAAATGTTATTGAAATGTATGGAATACATATTTCGGTTTGAATGTTGAATAGTGATTCATATTCGGAAAAACTGGTTTTGAGAGAAATTGAGATTGGAGCTATCATTTAATTTGGTATTTGATATTGAATTAAATAAATTAATTAAAGTATTTAATTGATTAAAATTGATTTCATTTAAAATTAATGAATTAACTTAATTTTATTTAAAATTAATTTATGCAAATTAAGAATGAATTTCAAAATTGAAATTCATGTGTTGGCTTTATTTCGCAATCTCAAAATCATGCAAAAATTGAGCATTAGACACCTCATATTATGACTAATCCAAGAACATCTTGGATTTCATAGAGGTATATAAAGTGTTTTGCATGAAATCAGTGGCGAGGCTGGAGCATTCCATGAATTCTATTGCTGAATATTCTCTCAAAGTAACCAAAAAGAAAACTCTCTCAAATGAAAATTTCTTCCTTCGAAATCCATCACGTTATGGCTTTCACAAGCCCGTCCTAAGGTAGGAGAATAGCGGGGAAGATCTCAGTGGTGGTCTATGATGTGTTTGTGTGAAGAATCAAGCTTTGGAGGTGACAGATTTGATCTTCAAAGGTAAGTTCTCGAATGGTCAATTTTTTGTTTATTCTATGACATGTTTTAAATGAGAGGTTTACAATCAATTAAATGCCTAAGATCGGTAATCACTTCCACACGAGTGATTTGCAATCCTTCAATAAATGGATTTATAAGAGAAAGAGAGATGCAGTTGGGAAAGTACATACTTTCAAAGCTAGACTAGCAGCAAAGGGTTACACCCAGAGAGAAGGGGTTGACTATGAAGAAACTTTTTCTCCTGTTGCTATGTTAAAGTCTATTAGAATTCTCTTGTCCATAGCAACATATTATGACTATGAAATATGGCAAATGGACGTCAAAACTGCCTTTTTGAATGGTAATCTTGAAGAGAATATCTTTATGTCTCAGCCCAAAGGGTTCATAGCCCAAGGTCAGGAGCAAAAGGTTTGCAATTAAGCTGAATTGATCCATTTATAGGTTGAAACATGCATCCAGATCTTGGAACATTAGATTTGATATTGCAAACAAATCTTTTGGTTTTGACCAAAATGTTGATGAGTTTTGTGTATACAAGAAAATCGACAGGAATAAAATGACTTTTCTAGTACTTTATGTGGATGACATCCTACTCATTAGGAATGATGTAGGGTACCTTACTGGCGTAAAGAACTGACTAGCAGTCCAATTCCAAATGAAAGATTTGGGAGATGCTCAATATGTTATTGGGATCCAAATCATTAGAGATCGTAAGAACAAAACGACAGCCTTGTCTCAAGCAACGTATATCGACAAGATGTTGTCTCGATATTCGATGCATAACTCCAAGAAGAGTTTACTACCTTTCAAGCATGGGGTTTACTTTTCTAAGAAACAATGTCTTAAGACACCTCAAGACATTGAGGACATGAGATGCATTCCATACGCCTCAGTTGTGGCCAGCTTAGGGCTCGTTTGATAACGTTCTCATTTCCCGTTTCTCGTTTCCCGTTTCTCGTTTCTGGTTTCTTGTTTCCTGTTTCTTGTTTCTTGTTTTTTAAGAACTAAAAACACAAACATGTTTGATAATTATTTCTGTTTCTTGTTTCTCTAAAAAAAAGAAATAGAAACAGATATGTGTTTGATAATTGTTTCTTGTTTATTGATTTTTAGTTGAAATAAAATTTGGTACATATAATATAAAAATTATATATAACATACATTAAAATTATAGTTAGAGGTAACCGGTGGTGGTTGGTTGGCGAAGGTCGGTGACGACCGGTAGTTGGAGGTCAACGGTGGCGATCGGTAGTTGGAGGTTGATAACTCTCCAAAAAGGAGTTATTCATTTCTATAGTAATTTGTGTGTCTTTTATGCAAAATAGGTTTATTATTAGTTGAATATTATATGTTTTAACCTATTTAGGAGAATGGCTGCTTTGGAAGTTATTTTGCAGAGAAAATAATGTTGAGCGACTTGAGGTTGCAAATTCCATGATCCAGTAAAGGTAGGAGCAAAACTGCCACGTGAGTCGCACGTGATTCATGAATGAGGTGGCATTTTCTGAATCAATCTCGGATCTAGGAAGCTTGGAGATCCCTCCACGTGTAAAGTTTGACCTAATTAGAGTTGACTCCACTCTATAGAAGGAGGTAGTCGTCCCAAGTCAATTCATTCCAAGTTGGAGACTCACTTTCCATCTTTGGAAGCCGTTTAAAGAGAGGAACGATTGGAGACCTCAAGAAGAGCATTAGCTATGGATTTCTTCAAGGGAATTAATCTTTTCTTGTAAAAAGTCTTGTAGTTATCGATGCACATACTCAGATTGTAGCGTGTGTTGCTTTTTATTCCATGAACTAAATTTACTTAGGTGTTGGTTAGGATCTATGTAATTGTCGTGCTTCATACTCTATGCAATTGATATTGATTTGAGCATCTTGATTATCTGTTGTACTTATTGTTATTTTGTGCTCGCCTGGCCAACCGGTATGAATACCAGCTCTTAGTTTCAGGGATGATTTGAGAGGTGTGTGGCATTTTAATCACACTAGACCCTTATGTGTTGGTGGACGCCAGTGACTGAGTTAGGGATAACTAGCTGCCTAGTACTTGATCAGTAAAGCGTCATTGGAGTTGAAACACATTCCAAAAACTCAGAGTTCCAGGAGGAGCCTGCTGATAAGACTGCAAGAGAATGCCTAATCAATATAATTGCTAGAGCATCTTTTTAAACATTACAGAAATCTTAACCAACGTCTGTTTCCAATCTGTCTACTTTATCCTTTTACATTTTTCTCTGTTATTTCTTTTTCTTCAGCATTATTTCAAAATTAATCATTTTAACAACCTTGAAACCATTAAAAAGTTACATAAAATAAGTAGAGTGCAAGCTATTGAAAACCTCGTGGATACGATAAATTACTTATCACTTGATGCAGACTATGTGCACTTGCATAGCTAGGGATCTTTTTTATGATACTTTTAACCCATTATAGAAGGCGACAAGTTTTTAGCATCGTTGGCAGAGACTTGAATAAGTTTTTATTTGATCTGTTTTGTGTATGTGTTTTAGTGGTTTGGTGCGAGAACATTTTTATAGTTTCTTTTTGTTTTTGCAGGTGTGAGATTTGTGCATGAACGGTCCTCCTGGGGTGAGATTCGAGCTTGATCCAGAAATTGAAAGGACATTCAGGAGAAGAAGGAGAGAGCAACGAAGAAATCTGAATCCAATGGATAACGTGTCATGTCTCCCATAAATTCCAGAAGATCAAGTTGATCCCCAGCAGAATCGTGTACTACAACCAAATCAACCGCTGGAGCAAAATGGACAGCAAAATAACCAAGCTGAGAACCCTATTTTGGTAAGCAAATGATAAGGCCAGAGTCATTCGAGCATATGTTTTTCCGATGTTTGACGAGTTAAATCTAGGAATTACGCATCCTCAAATTAAGGCAGCAAATTTTGAAATGAAACCGGTAATGTTTCAGATGTTGCAAATCTTGGATCAGTTTCATGGTTTATCATCTAAAGACCTCCATTTACATCTTAAGTCTTTTCTAGGAGTTAGTGATTCGTTTGTAATTCAGGGAGTGTCTAGAGATGCCCTTAGATTAACTTTGTTCCCGTATTCTCTTAGAGATGGAGCAAAGGCGTGGTTAAATTCTTTTGCTCCAGGATCAATTAGAACATGGAATGAGTAAGCGGAAAAATTTCTTAGTAAGTATTTTCCACCAACTAGAAATGCCAAGTTTAGGAGTGAGATAGTGGGATTTAGGCAACTCGAAGATGAAACTTTTAGTGAGGCTTGGGAGAGGTTTAAGGAACTTTTGCGAAAGTGTCTCCACCATGGTTTACCTCATTGTATCCAAACGGAAACATTTTACAATGGTCTAAATGTAGCAACCCAAAGTATGGCAGATGCTTCTACGGGAGGGGCCCTTTTGGCAAAAACTTTTAATGAAGCCCATGAGATTTTAGAAAGAATATCAACCAATAGTTGTTAGTGGGCAGATGTTAGAGGCTTTAATAAAAAAGTTAAGAGTGTGTTAGAAGTTGATGGTGTGTCTACCATTAGGGCTGATATTTCAATGTTAGCTAACGTTCTTAAAAATGTAACAGTGGTTAGTCATCAGCAGCCACCAGCGGTGGATCCTACTGCAGTGGTAAACCAAGTTACAGAGCAATCATGTGTCTATTGTGGTGAAGAGCACAACTACGAGTTTTGCCCCAACAATCCAGCTTCTGTGTTCTTTGTAGGTAATCAAAGGAATAACCCATATTCTAATTTTTATAATCCAGGTTGGCGCAATCACCCCAACTTTGCATGGGGAGGGCAAGGAAGCAATTCGCAAGTCCCCCAAGCAGAACAAAAGGTGAACCAGTCCGGATTTGCTAAATTGCAGGCATTGCCCTAGCAAAATAAGCAGGCTTTACCCCAGCAAAATTCAGAGAGTTCTCTTGAGGCAATGATGAAAGAATATATGGCTCGTACTGATGCCGCAATTCAAAGTAATCAAGCTTCAATGAGAGTTCTGGAATTGCAAATGGGTCAACTAGCTAATGAGCTGAAGGCACGACCTCAAGGGAAACTTCTTGCAGATACTGAGCACCCTAGAAGGGAAGGTAAGGAGAAGGTACAGACAGTGACTCTAAGGAGTGGTAAGCCACTAGAAGAGAGAAATGAGCCTAATAAACCCCAGGATGTAGAGAAGAATAGTGATAAAAAGGTTGTTGTTAGAAAAAGTTGGAGTCTGGTAAAAATGATGGAGGCAACAATAATAATGCTCGAGCATCTAGTTCTGTTCCAGATGTAGAACCACCTTATCTATCGCCCCCACCTTATGTACCACCTCTACCTTTTCCACAAAGGTAGAAGCCTAAGAATCAAGATGGTCAATTTAAGAAGTTTTTAGAGATTCTTAAACAATTGCATATAAATATCCCTTTAATAGAAGTTATACAGCAAATTCCAAATTATGTTAAACTTCTAATGAGGAAGTGAAATTTAATGTTTTTAAGGCCATGAAGTATCCAGATGAAGTGGATGATTGTTCTTTCATTAGGATTCTGGAGAACACAATTGTTGAGACAACAATTGAGGATTTGACAAATCAGTAAGGAAGATTTGGAAGTTTGTACTTTAGAAAGAAAAAATGAAAAAGAAGTTTCTAGGTGTGAGGATGTTTTTGAGCCTTTAAACTTGGATGAAAAGAAGGCTCCTCCTATTAAGCCATCCCTGATTAAGGCACTTACTTTTGATGTGAAACCTTTATCGGATCATCTAAAGTATGTGTATCTTGGGGAAGGTGAGACGTTGCCCATTAGTGTGACATCAGATTTAATGTTGGAGGACGAAGAGGCCTTAATAAAGTTGCTAGAGCAATATCTCAAAACAATAGGTTGGACATTGGTTGACAATCAGGGAATTAGCTCATCTTTCTATATGCATAAAATAAATCTAGAGGAGTGATCCTTTAGGAGTATTGAGCAACAGAGAAGGCTTAACCTTGCAATGAAAGAAGTTGTTAAGAAGGAGGTGATTAAATGGTTGGATGCTCAGATTATTTATCCAATTGCAAATAGCAATTGGGTAAGCCCTATCCAATGTGTTCCTAAGAAAGGGGGTGTTACAGTAGTGACTAATAAGGACAATGAGTTGATCCCCACCAGGACAGTAACTGGCTGGAGGGTTTGCATGGACTACAAGAGGCTTAATAAAGCTACCCGTAAGGACCATTTCCCTTTACCATTTATTGACCAGATGTTGGATAGGTTAGCTGGTCAGGCTTACTACTGTTTCTTATATGGTTATTCTGGGTATAACTAGATTACCATTGCTCTTGAGGATCAGGAAAAAACCACTTTCACCTGCCATTATGGGACGTTTGCTTTCAGGCGAATGCCTTTCGACCTTTGCAATGCTCCAACAACATTTTAGCGGTGTATGCTAGCAAATTTTTTCTAATATGATTGAGTCCACAGTTGAGATATTTATGGACGATTTTTTAGTTTTTGGAGGGTCTTTTCAGCATTGTTTGAATAATTTAGGTAAGGTATTAAAGAGATGTGAGGATACCCATCTAGTTCATAATTGGGAGAAATGTCACTTCATGGTGAAGGAGGGCATAGTGTTAGGTCATAAAATTTCAAAGAAGGGTCTAGAAGTTGATCGAGCAAAAATAGAGGTTATTGAGAAGTTAGAACCACTGAATTCAGTCAAAGTGATTCGGAGCTTTTTAAGTCATGCTGGATTTTATAGAAGGTTCATAAAGGATTTTTCCAATATTAGCAAACCTCTTTGTAAATTGTTGTGTGCTGATAGTGTTTTTGACTTTGATGCAAATTGTAGGAAGGCCTTTGATACTTTAAAGGCTGCTTTGATCTCAGCGCCCATTCTTGGAGCACCCAACTGGAGTTTTCCATTCGTGGTGATGTGCGATGCCAGTGATGTTGCAGTAGGTGCAATGCTGGGGCAAAAGCATGGAAAAGTTATCCATCCTATTTATTATGCATGCAGGGTTTTGAATGAGGCACAAATCAGCTATACAACTACTGAAAAAGAGTTGTTAGCGATTGTGTTTGCCTCTGAGAAATTTTTCCCATATTTAGGTTCCAAAGTCACGGTTTTCACAGATCATGAAGCAATAAGGTACTTAATATCTAAGAAAGATGCAAAGCCTAGATTGATTCGTTGGGTTTTGTTATTGCAGAAGTTCGACTTAGAGATAAAGGACAAAAAAGGATCAGAAAATGTTGTTGCAAATCATTTGTCTCGTCTTGATCCATCATCATCTTTGCTAGAGCAATCTGTCATTTCAGATTCATTTCCAGATGAGCATCTTTTTGCTGTTGAGGTAAAGGTAGTGAATAGTACTCCTTGGTATGCCAATATAGCCAATTTTTTGGTAAAATGAGTCACTCTTATTGATATGGATTGGAGGCAGGAGCAAAGGTTTAAGCGTGATGCAAAATTCTTTTATTGGGATGAGCCATTTATGTATAAACGGTGTTCTGATGGTATTATTCGAAGATGTGTTTCAGGTAATGTAGCAAAGGAAATCCTGGAGCAATGTCACTCTTCCCCGTATGGAGGTCATTTCAGCAGCCAGAGGACAACTATGAGGATTTTACAATGTGGATTTTTCTGGCCTTCTTTATTTAAGGATGCCCATTGGTTCTATAAGCAATGTGATGCTTGCCAAAGGAGAGGAAATTTAGGACCTAGAGATGAAATGCCTCTTACTTATATTTTAGAATTAGAATTATTCGATGTATGGGGTATTGATTTTGTGGGAACATTTTCCCCTTCTAATGGTAATGTTTTTATCTTATTGGCAGCTGACTACGTGTCCAAGTGGGTGGAGGCCATTGCATGCGATCAGAATGATGCTAAGACGGTGTCGAGGTTTCTTCAATCGCACATTTTTGCGCGGTTTGGAACACCTAGGGCTCTTGTGAGCGAAGAGGGCACACACTTTGTGAATAATGTTTTAGCTAAGCTTTTAGCTAAATATGGAATTAAGCATAGGATTGCTACCCCTTATCACTCGCAAAAAAATGGTCAAGCTGAAGTTAGTAATAGGGAAGTTAAATCTATATTAGAGAAAGTAGTCCATGAAGGGAATAAAAGTCCCCACGCAGCGGAAGCGCATCGATTGGACCTTACGCCGTATATTAATTAACATTAAAAACCGTTACGAAAACTCAAACAAAACTTTAAACTAACTTTAAAGCCGCTGTAAAATCGGTTTAAACATGCTAAAATAAATCTAAATTTTTTTTTAAAACTTTTCTAAAGAAAAGAGGAAGAACCGTTACAAACCTCCGTTGTAGACTTGACCGTTCTTCGCCAACGAAGCTCCACGAACGAAAACGCAGCAGCCGCTTCAAGGTATTCTTCGCTGGAAATTCTTCTTTAATTGACACAATAACCACAGAGGTTACACCGGTATGTCTCTAAGTCTAGGAGGCCAAAGACTTGTGGGAGTCTTTCTCTAAGAGGGAGGCTGGAGAGAATTCTAGGTCTTGTCTTTCAAGAGTGTCAAGTGTCATGACCAATTAGGTCTAGTGTTCTATTTATAGAAGAGAGGCCATGAATAAAATATTCAATTAAATCAATCTTTTCCAAAATTGATTCAATCTTTATTCCTTAATTAATCAATCATGATCAATCAATTCCCCAATTGATTAATCTTTTCCATAAATGACTAATTTCTTCCATAAGTAATTAGATCATTCCCATAAATGATTAATCACTTCCTTAAGTGATTAATTATTTACATAATTGATTAATTCATGGTTAATGAATTCTTTAATTAATTAACCACCAAATTAAATATCACATATTTAATTTCCGGCCTTGAATTAATTAATTTTGCCCAAATACTTTTAGGACTTAAATTAATTAATTCTTTTCAATCTTCCATAAATTTATATTTGAACTTTTCAAATATTAATTTCTCTCATAATAATATATCAATATATATTATATTTATTTCCCTTAGTAAATTGAACATTTTCAATTTACATTTAATTACTTAGTTGCCTCAAATTACTTTACGAGCTACAAGTGGGACCTTATGGACCTGCAGATCAGAAGCTCCAACGATGTGAGATTAATTGGTTAAACTCATTAACCACAATAATCAATATTCGTTAACTGTGTGTACATTCCACTATAGACTCATAGTTGCACTCTTCTCACTGCAGACATATTTTCTGTGTCCACGGAACTTAGACCAATATCGACTAGTTAGTCCTTCACGAGTGTCCGTAACACCAGCTGGGTCAAATTACCGTTTTACCCCTGGGTCACCTCTATTTCCTTAAGTACCAATTCTCCTCTAATGAACAATCTGTTTATGGTCCAACCATTAAACAGAAAACCCTCTCGTGCCATTGAGAGGGTAGGGCCCTTTGTTCAAGACTCGGAGTAACCACTTAAGGGAACACTCATCTGCTTCCCTAAAGTCGGGAAGGAGTGAATTCCATCTTGTACGATTATGTTCCCAGCTCCCCATTCGATCTTGTCCCCAAAGTGGTAGGCTTATTGAGTCGGCGTATTGGCCACTCTCACCCATGCAAATCAAAGGACAGTCTCTCATGAGCAGGAGTCCATAATCAACTCAGGATTAAGACTAAGTTGTCTCGGTCGTCCTAGTGAAATAGAAAACCAACTAGTTAACGGTGTTATAACTAGTGGTTACTATTTCGCGGTCCGGTCTTATGCAAACTCATTGCATAGGATACCCCCACTCGCATGTCTCCTACACGAACGCGTTGGATCGCAGCGTTTGTATCAAATACAAAGTGGGCCGTATCCATAGTGTCACCAGGATAAGGCACCCAGTCTTATCCCTATACTATAGACCCTTTAGGCTGTTTCTTGAACAATGATCCCATATGTCGCTACATATAGTTCAAGACTCATATTACAGCCTTGGATGTCTAGTTTATTGGATTAGGGTTATTATTAGGCAAAGACAAATATAAAATAACTAATAACAATTAATGGAAAAATATATCAATATTATTTCATTAATATCCGGTCAACGGTTACATTCACTATCTACGAGTTTTAGGGCATAAAACCCAACAAACTCCCACTTGAACTAAAACACTAGTTAGTGGGATGTAAATGCAATAATCTAAAGCTGGAAATACAATGAACTAGGGCATCCTTATACCCATTATACATTTCTCCCACTTGCCCTAGATAAGATGGCATACATATCTCGTAGACCTAGACCTTCTAGATGACCCTCAAACACTTTAGCCGTGAGAGCCTTTGTAAATGGATCAGCTATGTTGTGCTCCGAGGCGATCTTAGTGACGATCACATCTCCTCTTTGCACAATCTCCCGTATCAGGTGATACTTCCTCTCGATGTGTTTACCCCGTTTGTGGCTACGAGGTTCTTTTGAGTTGGCTACAGCCCCACTGTTGTCACAGTATAGTGTTATGGGCACGTTCATATTCGGAACTACTTCCAAATCAGTCAAGAACTTTCTGAGCCATACTGCCTCCTTAGCTGCTTCGCAAGCTGCTACATACTCAGCCTCCATGGTTGAGTCTGCTATGCATCCTTGTTTGATGCTTCTCCACACTACTGCTCCTCCATTGAGGGTGAATACTGACCCTGATGTGGATTTCCTAGAATCCTTATCAGCTTGAAAGTCAGAATCAGTGTATCCAGTAAGAATCAAATCCTTAGCTCCATACACAAGCATGTAGTCCCTCGTTCTCCGAAGATACTTGAGGATATTCTTAACCGCTCCCCAGTGGTCCAACCCTGGATTAGACTGATACCTACTGACTACTCCCACTGCATAACATATGTCAGGCCTAGTGCAGAGCATGGCATACATTAAGCTGCCCACAGCTGAGGCGTAGGGAATGTGTCTCATGTTCTCAACTTCTTGAGGTGTCTTAGGAGATTGTTCCTTAGACAGGTGTACCCCATGTCTGAAGGGTAGGAGTCCCTTCTTGGAGTTTTGCATCGAATATCGAGACAACATCTTGTCAATATACGTTGCTTGAGACAGAGCTAGCGTTTTGTTCTTACGATCCCTAATGATTTGGATTCCCAGAACATATTGAGCCTCTCCCAGATCTTTCATTTGGAATTGGGCAGCTAGCCATTTCTTAATGTCAGTGAGGTATCCTACATCATTCCCAATGAGTAGGATATCGTCTACATAAAGTATTAGAAAAGCTACTTTCCTTTTGTTGACTTTCTTGTATACACAAGGCTCATCAACGTTTTGGTCAAAGCCAAAAGATTTGATTGCAGTATCAAATCTAATGTTCCATGATCTGGATGCTTGTTTCAATCCATAAATGGATCGATTTAGCTTACAAACCTTTTGTTCCTGACCTTGGGCTATGAACCCTTCGGGTTGAGACATAAAGATATTCTCTTCAAGATTACCATTCAGAAAGGCAGTCTTGACGTCCATTTGCCATATTTCATAGTCATAATATGTGGCAATGGATAAAAGAATTCTTATGGACTTTAACATGGCTACAGGAGAAAAGGTTTCCTCATAGTCAACCCCCTCCTTTTGGGTATAACCCTTTGCCACAAGTCTAGCTTTGAAGGTCTGTACCTTTCCAGCTGCATCTCTTTTTCTCTTATAGATCCATTTGCACCCTATGGGTTTTACCCCATTTGGTAGATCTGCAAGTTCCCATACAGAATTGGAGTACATTGACTCCATTTCCAGGTTCATGGCTTTGACCCATTCATCCTTATCTTCGTCATTCATTGCCTGTCGATAGGACAATGGATCCTCAATGCCATCATTAGGTATGACAACCTGAGTTTCAGTTAAACCCAAGTAGCGATCAGGTTGTAACACAACCCTCCCACTGCGTCGAGGCATTCCCAACGTTTGAGATGGACGGGATGGATCTGAAGAACTAGTTCCTTCATCAACTCTTGTTGAAGGTCCAACTTCATCAACAACTCTTGATGATTCTTCAGTAGCTTCTCCTAATATTATTTTGCTTCGTGGTTTATGATCTCTCATGTGGTCTTCCTCTAAGAAAGTGGCGTTTGTCGATACAATCACCTTATTTTCTTGTGGGTCGTAGAAATAACCACCTCTCGTTTCTTTAGGGTAACCAACAAATTGGCACAGTTTTGAACGAGGTTCCAGTTTCTTAGGATTCGTCACAAGCACGTGTGCTGGACAACCCCAGATGCGAAAGTGATGCAAACTAGGTTTACGCCCCTTCCATAACTCGAAAGGTGTTTCAGAAACACTTTTCGAGGGAACATTGTTCAAGATGTATACTGCAGTCTCTACTGCATATCCCCAAAACGAGCTAGGCAATTGAGCATAGCTCATCATTGATCGAACCATGTCTAACAAGGTTCTATTTCTCCTTTCTGACACACCATTCTGCTGAGGTGTACCAGGGGCTGAGAGTTGAGATTGGATTCCATGTTCTATCATATAGTCCTGGAATCTTTGATCCATATACTCCCCTCCTCGATCAGATCGAAGTACTTTAATAGATTTACCTAATAGGTTTTCAACTTCAGCCTTAAACTCCTTAAACTTTTCAAGGGCTTCAGACTTATGTCCCATTAGGTATAAGTAACCATATCTTGAATAATCATCTATAAATGAGATGAAATATTCGTACCCTCCTCGAGCTTTTACATTCATTGGACCACATAGATCCGAATGTATTAACTCTAAGGGTTCTTTGGCTCTGTAACCTTTTCCAGTAAAGGGTCTTTTGGTCATTTTTCCCTCGAGACAAGATTCACAAGGTGGTAGTGAATCATCTTCTAACTTGCTTAGAAGTCCATTCTTTACCAAACGACTGATCCTATCGATGTTTATATGACCAAGTCTAAGATGCCAAAGATGAGTATTGTTACTTGATGGAGAAATCTTTTGCCTTTTACTTTGAGTTTCAGCAGTTTTAAATAATTCGTGATTTAAAAGTGCTTTGTTTTCGGTTGGTCTTAAAACATACAAGTTATTTTCCAATTTTGCTGAACAAATGAGTATACCATTTTTATAAATGAACGCTTCATTCATATCAAAAGTAACTGTATACGATTGTTCAATCAAACATGAAATAGAAATTAAGTTCCTCTTAATCTTGGGAACGATTAACAAACTTTCTAAAAGTAAGAATCTATTTCTAAAAAATAACTTCGCAGCTCCCACTGCTTTAGCTGAAATGACTTCTCCAGTTCCGACCCTGAGTGTCATTTCTTCATCGTTCAACTGCCGAAAGGAACTATTTTCCTTCCTTTTCCTTCTTTTTCTCAGCAAGGTACTTTGGGCAGTTTCTCTTCCAATGTCCATCTACATTGCAGTGAAAACATTTGCCCTTGTCTGCCACAGCTTTGGCTTTTCCCTTGCTTTTGGCAGCAGTACTGGGAGCTTTCCCCTTGTTTCCTTTCTTCTTCTGATTTTTCTTTGAAGAAGTGGCTACAGATTTAGTTCCAGAGGATGAACCCTTCTCGAACTTTCTTTTGGAGTGAACAACGTTTGCCTCTCCTTCTATCTGTCCCTTGTTCTTAAGAAGAGACTGATAGAGCTGTAGCTCATTAAGGAGGCTAGTCAGGTTGAATGTTATTTTATTCATCATTGCATTGCTTCGAAACTGCAGAAAACTCTTCGGAAGAGATTCTAAGATGAATGCAACCTGACTACGCTCATCTATGACCGCCCCGTTTGCCTCTGCCACGTTGAATTGGACCATCATATCCAGGACATGCTCCTGAACAGACGTGCCTTCTTTCATGCGACAGCTATAAACGTATTTGAGAGCGTCATGGTGGAGTTGGTAGGACGGTTGTCCAAACATCTCCCGGAGAGAGTTCATAATCTCCCTCGCTGATACCATTCCCTCATGCCTTTTAGCCAAAACTTCAGATAAGCTGGCTAAGATATAGACGCGAGTCTTATCATTGGCCTTTGTCCAGCGGTCATAAGCATCCTTAACTGCCTGGGATGCATTACGAGCAGGGGTTGGAGGACAATCCTCTGTTAAGACGAACCGCAGATCATCGACAACAAGAATCGTATTCAAGTTCGACTTCCACGTAGCATAATTTTCGCCGGTTAATTTCTCATTTTTAAGCAGAGAGACTATTGAGGAAGACATTGCTGAAATTTAAACAAACAATGACCGTATTAGTTATCTTTGCCTTAACCCATCATACAAGCAAACAATTGCATACAATCCAATCAATTTAGCAAAACAGACAATCACAGAACCCTAAAACTATTGATTTAGTTTTGCAACGACGTTTCAGAGGTTTAGAATATCAGCCACCGAAGGGTGATCAGGTACTCCTCCTTTGAAATGAGACGCCTCTCAGCTAATTCTAATTCCAGAATAACTCATATTCCTATAGACATTAGCCACCGTTGTTCGGTCAAGGATTTGTTAACAATTTTAACTCATCCTCGTAAGTGTAACCCTCCCACTTTCAGATCTCAGAGGCACGCACCAACAGGCTACCGAAGGAAAAGACAACTGTTGGTGATTAGCCTAAGAGCTCCTATCCTTTTCAGGAGTTCACGATGTTCCGAATCCTATGATCAGGCCCTCCGAAGGGATGGATGCGCCAGGGCAACCTGCAGGCGGATCATAGGACTCTCACGGTGTGAACTATGGGCGGAGACCGAGGGATACGTTGACACATGTCCCGCTCCCACTTACTCTGGACATTTTTCCCATTCACCTTGATATTGACCCATGCAAACACTTTCCGAAGGGAGGCCGCTCCTAGGGCGACTCGAAGCCGAGCATGAATCTCACGTTGTGAATATAGGGACGTAGGAGCAAAACTTGATTTAAATCTCGTTTTGTAATTTTCCTCCCACTGAAAATGTCCTAAGGTTAATATAGGGTTGTTTAACTTAGATAGTATTTGGCTAAGTCAATCTATCTAAGTCTGATCCTATTATAACAATTATGGAAAGGATTCAACTGCAATCTTTTGGGTGAATTAAACTTCTTTTAATAAACCCAACATTGCAAGTCAACATTACTATGGTTAATTCAACTCAATCCGGTTAGTTCCCAGGTAGGAGGTGTTCCGTAAACCGTCAACTTAAATACCCCCAGCCTTAGACAGAACTTTACCGAGAGAGTTCCCTTATAACCTCAGTAATGTAAGGTCTTTACTCTAAAGATCTAGGTGCATTAAACACTTTTAATAAACCTAGTGACATTGCATGCTAACATTTAACTATGATTAATTCAACTCCGGTATTCCAGGTCAGTTCCCAGGTAGGAGGTGTTCCGTAAACCGTCAACTTAAATACCCCCAACCTTAGACAGAACATTACCGGTGGAGTTCCCTTATAATCATAGCAATGTTTTTCCTACTTAGTAAATTAAAACTATTTTTAATTCTAAGTAAGAAAAGATTCTAATCCTATTAGAAATCGATCTAGGTCTAATTAATTTTAAACAATTTAAAATTAATTCAATTTATCCTATGATCTTATGTTTGCATGCAAATCTTGATTATAGATTGACGGTTTCTAATCATTAATATTAAAGAACTATTTCAAATTTTAATGATTAATCCTATAATCAAGAATCTAGGGTTTAATTCATTCAACAATCTCATTCAAATTGAATAATTAAGCCTCATCAATTGCATGAATAATATAACAATTATATTAATAACTATGGATGTTTCATGCTTCATGCAATTTTGATTTTCTTTTATTATAACAATTATAAGCCAATCAAGAAAATCAACCAAGCATGCTTCATTCATCACATTAAACATAACTATTTATATTTAATTTAAGTAATGACATGCTTCATGCTTTCCAATTTTTCATATAAATTAATATACACTTATATCAAGAAATATGAAAACCAATCCATGCATTTAAACATACATTATAACAATTTATAATATATAAAAAATGCATGAGCATGTTTATAACCTAAGGTGGGATTAAATAATCTATATGACATCCATAAAGCATATAAATAGCAATTGAACCGGTTAATTTTGGCCCCTAGGATAAAATAAAGCATTAAATTACATTAATTTAGCTAAATTCTATCCTAAAAAATCCATGTACAGCTCCGGAATTGGCCTAGACAGCACGAACCGCCCCGAACCACCTCGAACCGGCCTCCAAAATCACGAACCATGCCAAAAATTGGCTGAACCGGACCAAATAGGTCCCAGCCCAGCCGAACCGGTCCGAACCGGACCGGCCTCGCTTGAACCGCGCCTGTTGAAACCCTAGTGCGCGCCTCCATCGTGACAGCGTCGAGACGCTGTGTAGATTAGCGTCCCGACGCTGTGCGTTTTCCATATCTGGCGCCTGCGTAATCGAGACAGCGTCGAGACGCTGTTGAGGTAGCGTCCCGACGCTTTGCGCTTTCCTTACCGAGCGCCTTCGGTATCGAGACAGCGTCGAGACGCTGTTGAAGGAGCGTCCCGACGCTGTTGCGTCTGGAGGCAGATTCTGGGCAAAACAGCAACGATTTTTTTTCCGATTTCGGCCTCGATTTCAGCGACGATTGCTCCGATTTTCATCTCATAAAAACCTATTCTAGACCCGGACTTACATAGGACTCGATTTTACATAAAATACCCGAAACACCGGGCCTTACATGATCAAAATCACATAAAAATAAAATCTATGGCCATAAAATTAACCCAAACAGTTCAATGCAAACCGAACATACAATATGCATAAATCCCACCTATTAGAGCCTATCGCAACTTTTTAAAATTAATTAATAGGGACAGCGATGGCTCTGATGCCGATTGAAGGGAATAAAAGTCCCCACGCAGCGGAAGCGCATCGATTGGACCTTACGCCGTATATTAATTAACATTAAAAACCGTTACGAAAACTCAAACAAAACTTTAAACTAACTTTAAAGCCGCTGTAAAATCGGTTTAAACAAGCTGTAAAACTTTTCTAAAGAAAAGAGGAAGAACCGTTACAAACCTCCGTTGTAGACTTGACCGTTCTTCGCCAACGAAGCTCCACGAACGAAAACGCAGCAGCCGCTTCAAGGTATTCTTCGTTGGAAATTCTTCTTTAATTGACACAATAACCACAGAGGTTACACCGGTATGTCTCTAAGTCTAGGAGGCCAAAGACTTGTGGGAGTCTTTCTCTAAGAGGGAGGCTAGAGAGAATTCTAGGTCTTGTCTTTCAAGAGTGTCAAGTGTCATGACCAATTAGGTCTAGTGTTCTATTTATAGAAGAGAGGCCATGAATAAAATATTCAATTAAATCAATCTTTTCCAAAATTGATTCAATCTTTATTCCTTAATTAATCAATCATGATCAATCAATTCCCCAATTGATTAATCTTTTCCATAAATGACTAATTTCTTCCATAAGTAATTAGATCATTCCCATAAATGATTAATCACTTCCTTAAGTGATTAATTATTTACATAATTGATTAATTCATGGTTAATGAATTCTTTAATTAATTAACCACCAAATTAAATATCACATATTTAATTTCCGGCCTTGAATTAATTAATTTTGCCCAAATACTTTTAGGACTTAAATTAATTAATTCTTTTCAATCTTCCATAAATTTATATTTGAACTTTTCAAATATTAATTTCTCTCATAATAATATATCAATATATATTATATTTATTTCCCTTAGTAAATTGAACATTTTCAATTTACATTTAATTACTTAGTTGCCTCAAATTACTTTACGAGCTACCAGTGGGACCTTATGGACCTGCAGATCAGAAGCTCCAACGATGTGAGATTAATTGGTTAAACTCATTAACCACAATAATCAATATTCGTTAACTGTGTGTACATTCCACTATAGACTCACAGTTGCACTCTTCTCACTGCAGACATATTTTCTGTGTCCACGGAACTTAGACCAATATCGACTAGTTAGTCCTTCACGAGTGTCCGTAACACCAGTTGGGTCAAATTACCGTTTTACCCCTGGGTCACCTCTATTTCCTTAAGTACCAATTCTCCTCTAATGAACAATCTGTTTATGGTCCAACCATTAAACAGAAAACCCTCTCGTGCCATTGAGAGGGTAGGGCCCTTTGTTCAAGACTCGGAGTAACCACTTAAGGGAACACTCATCTGCTTCCCTAAAGTCGGGAAGGAGTGAATTCCATCTTGTACGATTATGTTCCCAGCTCCCCATTCGATCTTGTCCCCAAAGTGGTAGGCTTATTGAGTCGGCGTATTGGCCACTCTCACCCATGCAAATCAAAGGACAGTCTCTCATGAGCAGGAGTCCATAATCAACTCAGGATTAAGACTAAGTTGTCTCGGTCGTCCTAGTGAAATAGAAAACCAACTAGTTAACGGTGTTATAACTAGTGGTTACTATTTCGCGGTCCGGTCTTATGCAAACTCATTGCATAGGATACCCCCACTCGCATGTCTCCTACACGAACGCGTTGGATCGCAGCGTTTGTATCAAATACAAAGTGGGCCGTATCCATAGTGTCACCAGGATAAGGCACCCAGTCTTATCCCTATACTATAGACCCTTTAGGCTGTTTCTTGAACAATGATCCCATATGTCGCTACATATAGTTCAAGACTCATATTACAGCCTTGGATGTCTAGTTTATTGGATTAGGGTTATTATTAGGCAAAGACAAATATAAAATAACTAATAACAATTAATGGAAAAATATATCAATATTATTTCATTAATATCCGGTCAACAGTTACATTCACTATCTACGAGTTTTAGGGCATAAAACCCAACAAACTCCCACTTGAACTAAAACACTAGTTAGTGGGATGTAAATGCAATAATCTAAAGCTGGAAATACAATGAACTAGGGCATCCTTATACCCATTATACATTTCTCCCACTTGCCCTAGATAAGATGGCATACATATCTCGTAGACCTAGACCTTCTAGATGACCCTCAAACACTTTAGCCGTGAGAGCCTTTGTAAATGGATCAGCTATGTTGTGCTCCGAGGCGATCTTAGTGACGATCACATCTCCTCTTTGCACAATCTCCCGTATCAGGTGATACTTCCTCTCGATGTGTTTACCCCGTTTGTGGCTACGAGGTTCTTTTGAGTTGGCTACAGCCCCACTGTTGTCACAGTATAGTGTTATGGGCACGTTCATATTCGGAACTACTTCCAAATCAGTCAAGAACTTTCTGAGCCATACTGCCTCCTTAGCTGCTTCGCAAGCTGCTACATACTCAGCCTCCATGGTTGAGTCTGCTATGCATCCTTGTTTGATGCTTCTCCACACTACTGCTCCTCCATTGAGGGTGAATACTGACCCTGATGTGGATTTCCTAGAATCCTTATCAGCTTGAAAGTCAGAATCAGTGTATCCAGTAAGAATCAAATCCTTAGCTCCATACACAAGCATGTAGTCCCTCGTTCTCCGAAGATACTTGAGGATATTCTTAACCGCTCCCCAGTGGTCCAACCCTGGATTAGACTGATACCTACTGACTACTCCCACTGCATAACATATGTCAGGCCTAGTGCAGAGCATGGCATACATTAAGCTGCCCACAGCTGAGGCGTAGGGAATGTGTCTCATGTTCTCAACTTCTTGAGGTGTCTTAGGAGATTGTTCCTTAGACAGGTGTACCCCATGTCTGAAGGGTAGGAGTCCCTTCTTGGAGTTTTGCATCGAATATCGAGACAACATCTTGTCAATATACGTTGCTTGAGACAGAGCTAGCGTTTTGTTCTTACGATCCCTAATGATTTGGATTCCCAGAACATATTGAGCCTCTCCCAGATCTTTCATTTGGAATTGGGCAGCTAGCCATTTCTTAATGTCAGTGAGGTATCCTACATCATTCCCAATGAGTAGGATATCGTCTACATAAAGTATTAGAAAAGCTACTTTCCTTTTGTTGACTTTCTTGTATACACAAGGCTCATCAACGTTTTGGTCAAAGCCAAAAGATTTGATTGCAGTATCAAATCTAATGTTCCATGATCTGGATGCTTGTTTCAATCCATAAATGGATCGATTTAGCTTACAAACCTTTTGTTCCTGACCTTGGGCTATGAACCCTTCGGGTTGAGACATAAAGATATTCTCTTCAAGATTACCATTCAGAAAGGCAGTCTTGACGTCCATTTGCCATATTTCATAGTCATAATATGTGGCAATGGATAAAAGAATTCTTATGGACTTTAACATGGCTACAGGAGAAAAGGTTTCCTCATAGTCAACCCCCTCCTTTTGGGTATAACCCTTTGCCACAAGTCTAGCTTTGAAGGTCTGTACCTTTCCAGCTGCATCTCTTTTTCTCTTATAGATCCATTTGCACCCTATGGGTTTTACCCCATTTGGTAGATCTGCAAGTTCCCATACAGAATTGGAGTACATTGACTCCATTTCCAGGTTCATGGCTTTGACCCATTCATCCTTATCTTCGTCATTCATTGCCTGTCGATAGGACAATGGATCCTCAATGCCATCATTAGGTATGACAACCTGAGTTTCAGTTAAACCCAAGTAGCGATCAGGTTGTAACACAACCCTCCCACTGCGTCGAGGCATTCCCAACGTTTGAGATGGACGGGATGGATCTGAAGAACTAGTTCCTTCATCAACTCTTGTTGAAGGTCCAACTTCATCAACAACTCTTGATGATTCTTCAGTAGCTTCTCCTAATATTATTTTGCTTCGTGGTTTATGATCTCTCATGTGGTCTTCCTCTAAGAAAGTGGCGTTTGTCGATACAATCACCTTATTTTCTTGTGGGTCGTAGAAATAACCACCTCTCGTTTCTTTAGGGTAACCAACAAATTTGCCCAGTTTTGAACGAGGTTCCAGTTTCTTAGGATTCGTCACAAGCACGTGTGCTGGACAACCCCAGATGCGAAAGTGATGCAAACTAGGTTTACGCCCCTTCCATAACTCGAAAGGTGTTTCAGAAACACTTTTCGAGGGAACATTGTTCAAGATGTATACTGCAGTCTCTACTGCATATCCCCAAAACGAGCTAGGCAATTGAGCATAGCTCATCATTGATCGAACCATGTCTAACAAGGTTCTATTTCTCCTTTCTGACACACCATTCTGCTGAGGTGTACCAGGGGCTGAGAGTTGAGATTGGATTCCATGTTCTATCATATAGTCCTGGAATCTTTGATCCATATACTCCCCTCCTCGATCAGATCGAAGTACTTTAATAGATTTACCTAATAGGTTTTCAACTTCAGCCTTAAACTCCTTAAACTTTTCAAGGGCTTCAGACTTATGTCCCATTAGGTATAAGTAACCATATCTTGAATAATCATCTATAAATGAGATTTGATTTGATTTATTTGTAATTTGTATTTTTATTTTCGTATAATTTAGGTTTATAATAATATTTCCTAATTTATTCGGCAAAATAAGATTTGATTTGATTTTTGGCGGTTTAAATTTTAATTTGAATTTTTCCGTGTAAAAGATTCTTGTAGAAGAAAATCTTTGCTGATCAGTTTGTTTTCGCAATCTTTTGGTTTGATCAAATATATCTTCAGAATATAATGGGATTGGTTAAGAATTAAATATTTTTTACCGTTTGGAATTTAATTTTCTGTGGGCAGGTAAAACGCGGGGAGCATCTGGTGTTTCCACGTGTCGCGCAGTGGAGATCAACGACCTAGCCGTTGGACAGCACATCAAGCATTTACCAGGTGATTATTTTACCGTTCATTGGGATTAATTTTCAATGATGGCATACATATTGAACTGTAATATTTTATGTAATGAAGGAATATTAATCGGTTAGGATTTTAAATGTTGGAGCTCCATTTAAATCAAGCCCTGGTACATTTTTCTTTTCATTTCTTCTTATAATCGTGCTTTTCCTTCTACTTTATTTCTGTTTCTTTGGGTGCGAAAAAAAAATTTGAATCCAATATGGCAAAAACAAGAGGAAGAAAAGAGAGAGAAGTAGAGGAGGAGGAAGTACATGTTATGTGATAACTCCCCAAAAGGTAGTTATTTAGGCCGCATTTATATAAGGATTTGTGTGTCTTTAATGCTTAATAGGGTTGGCTTTAGAGAGATATTACATGTTTTAACCCATTTTGAAGGATGGAACCTTTGGAAATCATTTTGTGCAGAATCTGTTGCTGGCCGACTGGAGGGAGCAAATTCTGTGCTGCAACAAAACTGGGAGCAGAACTGCCACATCACAGCTCGTTAGCCAACTTCATGAACCGACTTCTGTTGAGTTATTTTCGGGATAAAGGAGCAAGGAGAGCCCTACACGTGTCCAAGTTGACCTAATTCAAGCCTCCTATCCTTCTATAAAAGGAAGTAGCCGTCCAAGTCAAAACTATTCCAACTTCCCTTGGAAGCCGAGTAGTATAGAGAGATTGGAGGTTACCCAGAACACCATCATCCGCAAGCTGATTAAGGAGATTATTATTTTCTGTATTCTCTTGTGATTATGGACATGCCTACTCAGATTGCAATTCATGTTTCCATGCTTATTATGAACTAAGTAGCTTTAGGCGTTGGTTAAGTAATATGTAGTTGTCGTGCTTCATCTATAATAATATATTGATATTTGCAACTTGATTAATTGTTGTGCTTATTATTATTTTATGCCCACCTGGCCAGCCGGTGTGAATACCTCTCTCTAGTTTCAGGGATGATTTAGAGAGTGTGTGGCTTATTCTCTTGTGATTATGGACATGCCTACTCAGATTGCAATTCATGTTTCCATGCTTATTATGAACTAAGTAGCTTTAGGCGTTGGTTAAGTAATATGTAGTTGTCGTGCTTCATCTATAATAATATATTGATATTTGCAACTTGATTAATTGTTGTGCTTATTCTTATTTTATGCCCGCCTGGCCAGCCGGTGTGAATACCTCTCTCTAGTTTCAGGGATGATTTAGAGAGTGTGTGGCAATTAATCACACTATGATCATTGTGTATTGGTGAACGCCAGTGACTGAGCTAGGGATAGTCAGTTGCCTAGTGCTTGATCGGTCGTTCTTCATTGGGGTTGAAACACATTCCAAAAGATCTGGAGTTCCGGGAGGAATCCGCTAATAATACTGCGAGAGTTTGCATGATCAATAATATTGCTAGAGCATCTTTTAAAACAATTACTAAACTTTACCAGCGCCTGCCTTTAAATTTGTCTATCTATTTGTTTATTCTTTGTTCTGTCATTTACTTTGCTTCAGCATAATTCTTATAAAATCGAATCATTGTTACCATCTTTGAAACCATTAGAAAGTTACACAAAATAGATAAAGTGGAAGCTAATTCAGGACTCGGATTGATAATATTACTTGCTGCAGACTGTGTATACTTGCACAGGAATTCTAGAGTCTTTTTTAGATCATATTTTACTCACTCTAGGACCCCAACATTATGCCTAAAGCACCGAAGAAGGCGAAGAAGAAAAGACTGCCTAAAGAAAGGGAAGCCAAGTGGCTTATCCAAGAGGCCGAAGTTTCTGAAGTACTGCAGAAGGTCATCGAAGATATTACGGAAGAAGTAGTCACTGAGGAAGAACCGAAAGATCTCGAAAGAGAAAAAGATCCAGAAAAGATTTTTGAAACAGAGCAAGAGATACACGAAAAGGCAGTAGAGGATGTGCAAGAGCGAGTTAATAGTGAAACAGAAGTGGTTCAGGGAGAGGTAGTGCAAGAACCGCCACGTCGTCGTCACTGCAAGTAGAAAGCTGGATGGATTAAAGGCATTCGGACATACACTCCATCTCCACCTACAACTGAATCAGAAAAAGAGGAACCCGAAAATCAAGAGAAAGAAGAGGCCGAGAAGAAAGCTGTAGAATATGAAACTGAAAAGAAGACTCGTGAAGAGAAAGACAAGGGTATTGCAGGAGCAGAAGTTGAAGGAGAAGTGGCAGAGCCAGAGGAAAGAATGTTGTCGTATGAGCGCTTTGTCAATTTGCTAGGTAAAAATATATAGATATGTTGAAGAGAGACTTTTTGTTCGAGAGAGGGTTTAGTGGCGACCTTCCACACTTTTTAAGGGCAGGCATCACAAACCATGGCTGGGAGTTTTTCTACTCTAAACCGAAACCTGTGAACTTGCAAGTGGTGCGCGAGTTCTACGCGAACATCGACGAGGAAAAAGGTTTTCAAGTGATTGTCCGTGGGGTAGTTGTCGATTAGAGTCCTGGAGCCATTAATTCACTATACAATCTTCAAGACTTCCCACACGCTGGATATAACGAGATGGTGGCAATGGCATCTAGCGAGCAGTTGAATGTCGTTGTTTGGGAAGTGGGAATAGAAGGAGCACAGTGGCGACTTTCGAAAACTGAGAAGAGGACTTTCCAGGCCGCCTATTTGAAGAAGGAAGCCAATACTTGGATGGGATTTTTCAGACAGAGGTTGCTTCCAACAACTCATGACTCCACAGTCTCTCGGGAAAGAGTTCTTTTGTCTTTTGCGATTTTAAGGTCTCTTAGCATTGACGTGGGTAAGATTATCGCCAGTGAAATTTTTGGATGTTGGCGTAAGAAGGTTGGAAAATTGTTCTTTCCAAATACAATTTCAATGTTGTGTAAGAGAGCAGGGGTTCCAAAAAGCGCAGAAGATGTGATCTTATTGGAGAAGGGAATAATTGACACGTCAAACTTGGCACGGCTTCAACAGACACAAGAAGCACATCAAGGAGGGCTAGTTTGTGCCATTCACAAGATCTTAGAACAACTCGCACTTTCAGCCAACAGACAAGAGTTCGTCAAGAGGTAGGCTCAAACCTATTGGACTTATGTTAAGAGACGTGATACCGCATTAAGGAAAGCACTGCAAGCAAACTTTTCAAAGCCTTATCAAGCCCTTCCTGTATTCCCTGATGATTTTCTGAACCCTTGGATCCCACCACCACCCGTTGAAAGAGAAGAGGAGGATGATGATGCTAGTCAGGAGGACTAGATACAAATTACCAAGTGAGCTTTTATTTTTGTTTAATCATTTTTGTTGCTCGCTCATTGTCCTGACCATGTTTTTCTGTTTCTAGTTCTATGTTCCTATTTTGCAGGTCTTTTCAAAAATATAATCTGATCTTGTAATGTTTCTGTTTTTAATGAAATTCCTGAAGTTTTTTTTTTTCTGTTCTATGGCATACTAAGCATTCCTAACTTAATTTTTTCTTCTTAATTTTTGAAGCTTTGACTAGTTAGCTTAATTAGATCAAGGTGTTCTGATCTCCAGAAACCTTTTGCTTGAGCATTTCTTCTAGCCTGGTCATCGCTACGGCAAGAAGATTTTGAGGTAGTATTGACTTATTTTGATCCACCTTAAGCTTAATCTTAGTCTCACGCTTTGTTTAAAATTCAAATAGAAAAAGATTTAAGTTTGGATGTATAATTATCATTTTGCTAATTCATTGGGGACAATGAATAATTTAAGTTTTGGGGACTTTTAGCTACTCCGCTTGTTTTGCTCGAGCATTCCTCTCCTTCATAATAATTTTTCTAGGTTGTTGAGTAACCAAAGACATTTGTGACACCCACAGTTTGTCTTTGCATCAAAAGATGACCTAGGAGAATATAACAACAAAATAAATATATATATTTGCCAAAAAGAAAAAAAATTGTGAAAACATTTGCTGTGAAAATTGAAATAGCAAAAGTTCTGAAGGATGAATGATAATATAGCAGTTTTCTGTCTCCCAGTGCTTAGGTGAGCTTCATCATAAAATGTCGTCATTCTGAGAAGCAAGGGATAGAATAACTAAGGATTTTTGGTTTTAACAATGAGTATTTAGCTTAGTTGATGATAAGTTTGAGGCTAGGGTATACTGCTCCATAAAGTGGGTCATCTCATGCTTAAGAGCTTATGATTGTAGGGTTGCTTTAAGTCTGAAGAACAAAGGAATAAATCCCCTAAAATGTGTGTTCAAATGTGTCTGATAATAGAGTTGGGTTGCAGTAAGTTCTTAGGATTGAGTTAAAGGTGGTGATTATTTGTTCAATGCTGAAAGAATTATTTTGCTGCTGCAGTGCTTGGTTTTGTAGGATGCTCAGGTAAAGGTTGAAGGTAGTGTTGGAATATCTTTTTTGAGTGAGTTAGTATTGCTCGGGACACGCAATAGTTCAAGTTTGGAGGTATGATAACTCTCCAAAAGGGAGTTATTTAGACCTCATTTCTATAGTAATTTGTGTGTCTTTTATGCCAAATAGGTTTATTATTAGATGAATATTATATGTTTTAACCTATTTAGAAGAATGGATGTTTTGGAAGTTATTTTGCTAAGCGACTTGAGGGAGCAAATTCCATGATCCAGCAAAGCTAGGAGCAAAACTGCCACGTGAGCTGCACGTGATTCATTAATGAGGTGGCATTTTCTGAATCAATCTCGGATCTAGGAAGCTTGGAGAGCCCTCCACGTGTATGAAAGGGATGAAAGCCCCAGTGCAGCGGAAGCGCATCGATAGGATCTTGCGCCGTATATTAATTAATATCAAAATACCAATACGAATTGGAAAAACAAAACTTTAAACATGCTTTAAAGTCGTTGTAAAATGCTATAAACATGCTGAAAAACTAGAAAAATAAAACTACTTTTATTTTCATGCTTTTCTAAAGAAAGGGGTAAGAACCGTTACAAACCTTCGTTGTAGATTTGACCGATTGTCGCCAACGATGCTCCTAACGGTTGAAAATGCAGCAACCTCTTGAAAATCCTTCGCTGGAATTTTTCTTCTTCAAAGACACAATAACCACAGAAGTTACACCGGTATGTCTCTAAGTCTAGGAGGCAATAGATTTGTGGGAGTCTTTCTCTAAGAGGGAGACTAGAGAGAATTCTAGGGTCTTGTCTTGTGAATCTAAGAGCAAGAAGGCTACTAAACCATTAGGTCTAGTGTTCTATTTATAGGAGAAAGGTCATGAATAAAATATTCACATTAAATCAATTATTTCCATAAAAGATTTAATCTATTCCTTATTTAATCAATCCATGATCAATCAATTCCATAATTGATTTATCTTTTCCACAAATTACTAATTACTTCCATAAGTGATTAGATCATTTTCATAAATGATTAATCACTTCCATAAGTGATTAATTATTTCCATAATTGATTAATTTTCAATTAATTAACTCTTTAATTAATTAGTCACCAATTAAATATCACATATTCCATTTTCGGTCTTGAATTAGTTAATTGCCCAGATTAATTTTAGGCCTTAAATTAATTAATTCATATTTGAACTTTTTCAAATTCCTATAAATTTAATATGAATCAAATTCACATTTATATTTGAAATTTCTTCAAATACTTATTTCTCTCATAATAATATATTGATATATATTATATTGTTTCCCTTAGTAAATTGAACACTTTCAATTTACATTTATTACTTAGTTGCCTTAAATTACTTTATGAGCTATCAGTGGGACCTAATGGACCTGCAGATCAGAAGCTCCAACGATGTGAGATTAATTGGTCAAACTCATTAACCAAATTAATCAATATTCATTAACTGTGTGTACATTCCACTATATAGTCACAATTGCACTCTTCTCACTGCAGACATATTTTCTGTCTCCACGGATATAGACTAATAACGACTAGTTAGTCCTTCACAGGTGTTCATAACACCAGCTGGGTCAAATTACCGTTTTACCCCTAGGTAACTTTTATTTCCTTAAGTACCAGTTCTTCTCTAATGAACAACCTGTTTGTGGTCCAACCATCAAACAGAAAACCCTCTCGTGCCATTGAGAGGGTAGGAGCCTTTGTTCAAGACTCGGAGTCACCACTTAAGGGAACACTCATCTGTTTCCCTAATGTCGGCAAGGAGTGAATTTCATCTTGTATGATTATGTTCCCAGCTCCCCACTCGGTCTTGTCCCCAAAATGGTAGGCTTATTGAGTCGGCGTATTGGCCACTCTCACCCATACAAATCAAAGGACAATCCCTCATGAGCAAGAGTCCATAATCAACTCAGGATTAAGACTAAGTTGTCTAGGTCGTCCTAGTGAAATAGAAAACCAATTAGTTAACGGTGTTATAACCAGTGGTTACTATTTCGCGACCTGGTCTTATGCAAACTCATTGCATAGGATACCCCCACTCATATGTCTCCTACACGAACGCGTTGGATCATGGCGTTTGTATCAAATACAAAGTGGGTTCGTATCCATAGTGTCACCAGGATAAGGCACCCAGTCTTATCCCTATACTATAGACCCTTTAGGCTGTTTCTTGAACATCGATCCCCATATGTCGCTACATATAGTTCAAGACTCATATTACAGCCCAGGGTGTCTAGTTTATTGGATTAGAGTTATTTTAGGCAAAGACAAACATAAAATAACTAATAACACTTAATGAAAAAATACATCAATATTATTTCATTAATATTCGACCAACGGTTACATTCACTATCTACGAGTTTTAGAGCATAAAACCCAACAGTGTAAAGTTTGACCTTATTAGGGTTGAAAACACACTGTAAAAGGAGGTATCCATCCCAAGTCAATTCATTCCAAGTTGGAGACTCACTTTCCATCTTTGGAAGCCGTTTAAAGAGAGGAACAATTGGAGACCTCAAGAAGACCACTAGCTACGGATTTCTTCAAGAGAATTAATCTTTTCTTGTAAAAAGTCTTGTAGTTATGGATGCACATACTCAGATTATAGCGTGTGTTGCTTTTTATTCCATGAACTAAGTTTACTTCGGTGTTGGTTAGGATATATGTAATTTTCGTGCTTCATACTCTATGCAATTGATAATGATTTGAGCATCTTGATTATCTGTTGTACTTATTACTATTTTGTGCTCGTTTGGCCAGCCAGTACGAATACCACCTCTTAGTTTCAGGGATGATTTGAGAGGTGTGTGCCATTTAATCACACTAGACTAAATGTGTTGGTGGACGCCAGTGACTGAGTTAGGGATAACCAGCCGCCCATTGCTTGATCGGTAGAGCGTCATTGGAGTTGAAACACATTTAAAAAAATCCAGAGTTCTAGGAGGGATCCTGCTGATAAGACTGCAAGAGAATGCCTAATCGATATAATTGCTAGAACATCTTTTTAAACAATTACATAAATCTTAACCAACGTCTGTTTCCAAACCATTAAAAAGTTACATAAAATAGGTAGAGTGAAAGCTATTCAAAACCTCGTGAATACGATAAATTACTTATCACTTGCTGCAGACTATGTGCATTTGCATAGTATTCTAGGGATCATTTTTATCATGCTTTTAACCCACTCTAGAATCCAGAGTTCCGGTAAGTGGAGGTCGGTGGCGACCGATTAGCGGAGGTCGGCAACACTCGATAATCGAAGGTCAATGGTGGCACCCGATAGTCAGAGGTCGACAGTGGCGGTCGGTCAACGGAGGCCGGTAGTCGGAGGTCGACGGTGGCGCCCGATAGTCAGAGGTTGACAGTGGCGGTTGTGAACGGTTTGGAATTCCGTAATTCCGTAAAGCAAAAGCGTAATTGAGATCGATTCGTAGTTAATTTTGTTTAATCTAAAATACCAATACATTGGCAATAAACTTAGAACTATTCTAGATTTATATTAAGGCTAAACATACAAAAATTATTAGATCTAAATCTAATAGAGAAAGAGAAGCAAACTTATTGTCGTTGTCGTCTCTAAAATATCAAGCACGCCTTTCTTGATTTCATAGGGACCAAACGTCAACAATTGGGACACCACAAATTGATCTTCCCTGCTATGACTCTAAGATTAGGAACGTAGTTGTCGGACTACCCAATCTTTAATTGGAAAAACACAAGAGGAAAAAGTTCCTCTTTGTGTTCTTGGTTGAAAGAATATGAGAGAGTGAATAGTGAGACTAGAGAGAATGCAAGAGTGCATTCTTGTGACCTTATGTTGTATCAGCTAAACCCTAGGTTTAGTCTTCTATTTATAAGAGAAAGGCCATGAATAAAATATTCATTTAAAATCAATTATTTACATAAATGATTTAATCTTTTCCATAATTAATCAATTCCATAACCAATCAATTCCATAATTGATTAATCTTTTTCATAAATGATTGATCACTTTCATAAGTGATTAAATCATTTCCATAAATGATTAATTACTTCCATAAGTGATTAATCATTTCCATAATTGATTAATTTCCAATTAATTAATCACCAATTAAATATCATATATTTAATTTCAGACATTCTATTAGTTAATTAATTAATTATCCATTTTTTTTAAAAAAAAATGATTGATTAATTAATTACCCAATTAAATATCATATATTTAATTTCAGGTCTTCTATTAATTAATGGATAATTGTAATGGGTGGCAACATGAAGGTAAATAATTACAAATATAGCAATTTTTAAAAATATTTGCAAATATGGCAAAATTTTTGAATTAATTTTTTATATTCCTAAATTGCCCATGTGTGCCCATCTTCTTCTTCCTCGTCAGTTTTTTTTTTTACTGATAGAAAGTCTTTTTATTACTGATAGATTCTATCAGTGGTAGAAAAATTTTCTATCAGTGATAGAAACTTTCTATCACTGATAGAATAAAGTTTCTATCAGTGATATTTCTATCACTGATAGATTCTATCAGTGGTAGAAAAATTTTCTATCGGCGATAGAAAATTTCTATCACTAATATTTCTATGACTGATAGATTCTATCAGTGGTAGAAAAATTTTCTATCAGTGATAGAAAGTTTCTATCACTGATAGAATAGAAGATTTCTATCACTAATAGAAACTTTTTCTATCAGTGATAAAAGATTTCTATCACTGATAGGTTCTATCAGTGATAAAAAAAACTTTTTAAAGAAAATCATAGAAAAACTTTTGATAAAAAAAATCTTTCAATCCCTGATCACCCATAAAAATCTTTCTATCTCCGATAGAAATCTTTCTATCACCGATATAATCTATAAGTGATAGAAAAACTTTCTAACACCGATAGAAAAGCTTTCTATCAGTGATAGAAAGATATTCTATCAATGATAGAAAACTCTTGATAGAAAATCTTTCAATCCCTGATAGAACCTATCAGTGATAGAAATCTTCTATCACTTGTAGAAATTTTTTCTACGAGTGATAGAAAAAATTTCTATCATTCATAGAAAATCTTTCTATGAGTGATAGAAAAACTTTCTATCTCTATCACTGAGACTGATAGAAAAACTTTTTGTGAGTTATAGAAAATCTTTCTATGATACTTTTCTATCAGTGATAGAAGATCTTTTGTTTCTATCAGCGATGGTGATACATGGTGAAATCGAGCATTGAAAAATAAAGCAAAAACGAACGATTATAGAAATCAAACACTGAAAAGCAAAAACCAAACACGGATAGAAAACCAAATAACAACAACCAAACACTAAATAACAACAACCAAACACTGATAGAACACCGAACAAGTGATAGAAAAATATCTATCGCCGATAGAATCTATCAGTACTAGAAATTTTTTCTATCATATGATAGAATCTATCAGGGAAAGAAAATTTCTATCACTGATAGAAAATCTTTCTATACTGATAGAATCTATCAGTGATAGAAAAACTTTCTATCAGTGAAAGAAAATCTGGAGGGGTATTTTAGTAAATGCAACACACAAACTATTAGATTTTGCCATTTTTGCAATTTTTTTTGTGGGTTGCTAGATTTGCAATTATTTTGGCCCATATTGCTATCCTTGCAACTGGCCCATAATTAATTCTATAATATGAATCAAATTCATATTAAAATTTGAACTCCTTCAAATTCTCTTATATC
Organism: Luffa acutangula; assembly: GCA_036850905.1. Taxonomy (NCBI): domain Eukaryota; kingdom Viridiplantae; phylum Streptophyta; class Magnoliopsida; order Cucurbitales; family Cucurbitaceae; genus Luffa; species Luffa acutangula. Next base: position 35,233,392 of record CM072099.1, read on the forward strand.
CTATAAGTTTAATATGAATCAGATTCATATTAATGTTTGAACTTCTTCAAATATTTATTTCTCTCATAATAATAAAGTTTAATTTCAAATTAGACTTTATATTTTTATGTATCACTATACATTATATTAATTTGTATCTCATACAATTAACTTAATTCCCAATATGAATTTGAACAATTCAAATTCTCTCAAGATATAATTGTTCCTAATTACTCTTTACGAGCTAGCAGGGGGACCTAATGGACCTACAGATCAGAAGCTCCAATGATATGAGGTTAACTGATTAAACTCATTAATCAGGTTAACCAATATTCATTAACTGTGGGTCATTTCACTAAAGACCCACAGCTGAACTCTTCTCACTGTAGAAAATTTCTGTGTCCACGGATATAGACCTATACCAATAAGTCAATCCTTCACGAGTGTCCATAATCATAGCTGGGTCAAATTACCGTTTTACCCCTGTGTTACATCTGTCTCCTTAAGTATCAGTGCTCCTCTAATGAACAACATGTTTATGGTTGATACACAAATTGCTAACCGCAAGCGCACGGGTCAAGTAATAATAAAGTGATCGTAAAATCGAGTGTCGTCCTCTGGATTGGATTTTTAAGTTAAATCAAATACCATGAATAATCTTGCTCAATTTTATTTAGGGATTGAAAAGTAATGAATGATAGAAAACTAGATCAATGCAAACAAACAATGGAGATTCAATTGAAAGAACACTTAGGGAATTGATTTCGCCAATTTAGTCTAGGATTGATTTTAGGGAATGAGTTACAACGCACAATGGATTTATGAGCCTAAGAACCTTTAATCACAACTACCTCTCCCGAGTATAATTGATTCTCATGCAAATTAACCAACTTGATATCCCTATCTAAGTTTATTAACATGCAAGGCATTTAGTTCTTTTTGACCAATTCTAAAGTTACTCTAAATTCCGTCACGAGCTTAGAACATAAACTTTAGTCATGCAATCTTAATATAGTCTACGCTAAATCCCCTCTCCCGAGCAAGACTCAACACTTAGATCATTCAACTAGTGGCCAATTAATTGAAAGCATTAAATTAAGATTGCAAACATAATAACCATTGCACAAATCATCCCACAAATCAATCCATAAACTAAAAAGACTACATCAATCCCTAAGTAACAAGCTTAGCTACTCATACATGGCGTTACAATATCAACGAAGCATGAAAAAGCCATTAAATCTAACTAAAGAAAAGAAAAAGGAAAGGAAACACTCAAAGTCGTCGAAACCGGCACGTCCCCGTCACGATCTCCACGCCTCCAAGTTAGATTCTCGCTCCTTGTCCTTGCTTCAGCTCCCACAGAAGGTCTCTAATCGAAATTAGGGCTAAAATCTCTCAAATTGGACTCCCCTTGGCCGTAGCATGAAAAGATGATTAAATAGAAAATCTATCGATAGCGTCGCGACGCTGTGCCCTGCCGCACATTCTGGATATGGAATAGACCGGGAGCGTCGAGACGCTCTTGTCACAGCATCTCGACGCTGTGACTTCTGCCGCCCAATTCAGTTAAGGAAAATTCTAGCGTCGAGACGCCACAAGGCTAGCGTCGAGACGCTAGCCCTCGGACAAGAGATGCTAGCCCTCGGACAAGACTCTTTTGCACTCTTCCGACTTTGTTTCTTTTCGGTTCTTTGGCCTCTTTTCACGTCCCGAGCACCCGGTTAACTTCAATATCACGTTTTAGCTCTAATCAACAATTTCCTACAAAATAAACATTTAAGTGCAATAAAATTGCCAATAAATCATACAAGACTAGCTAAATTAATTAGGGAAAACTAGCTAGCTATGCTCGCTATCAAACAACCCCAAACTTAAGTTTTTGCTAGTCCTCGAGCAAACTAAAAATCAAGCATACAATGGAAAAATGGATGCAACAAACATGACTCAATCCTCAAAGCTCAAAAGTCAATACTTAAGCAATCAAGAGACATGCACATAAGGACCAATGAGGGAGACAAATCAAAAGTTTTCCAAAATTAACTTGCACAAGCGATATCTAACTCAACTAGATCAGACTCTACTAGCCCGGGATTGGATTACTAAACTCTCAACTCATCTTCCCTCTACACTGGCACTAATGATTCACTAACGAGTCAATGGAACAAATTAGTTTGTTTTCATCCATACTTAGGTGCTTAATATTGAAAATTAAATCAAGCATTTATATGTGGCACTAGCTTTCACACACCTATTGCAGGGACCTTTAACCCGAGTTTTACTCTTTGGTTGGCCTAACTGATCAGAACAGGGGTAGCTCTTTATGCCCAAATCTTTATTACTCATTGCATACTGTGCACAAGCCATGACATCATATTTTCTTTTCTTTCAAAATTAACAACAAGAATGATTTTTCTTTCATGATCATGATACGCATATATTCTTTTCTTTCCTCCTAAGCAAGATCAAACATGCTAATTTGCAAAAAAAAAAAAAATTAACTCTTTAGCTCTTCCCTACACCTATCGAGGTGACAACAAGCATATGAACCTAATAATTCGCTCCTAAGAATTCAAATCCAAATCTAGCTAAGACAAATGCTCTACTCATGCAAGACATCTCCTAGAAAAAGTTTAAAAAGTCTCCCTTTTGGGGCACTCATGCTTACAACTCATCGAAAGCTTGAAAATTGACAAGAAAGCCTATCCTAGGAAATCATAGTCATACAAAAATAGCATCCAAAAAACAACCATATGCTCAATTCAAAGAAAGCTCAAAACTATAGCCCGAACTCATATGCTCAAGGGCTCCACAAACATGATATTCCACCCCCAAACTTAAAGCATGCATTGTCCTCAATATATAAAGAAAATAAGGCATAATCAAGCATGAGAACAATAAAAGAGTGGAAGGCGTGAACAATACTGCCCTGGAATGATGATGGCCTTCTCATGGAAGCTTGCAAGCAAAGGAGAAACTGGAACCAAGACCTACAAAACAAAAACAAACAAATCAAAATCAAAAAGAAAAACACAACCGAACTTACTAGGGTTGCCTCCCATAAGCGCTCGATTTTGCTTGCACCTTTCCTGTAGCCCATCACGAGCGCTTCAGAACAATCTTTAGAGTCTTCCACTGCTTTAAATATCTCTTTTCCATTCTGGACTCTAACAGTGAGCTCCCTGCGCTCAATATCAATAATAACTCGCCCAGTAGCGAGGAATGGTCTTCCTAGTATGATAGGCATTGAAGGATTTTCCATCATATCCATGACATATAAATCAATAGGGAGGAAAAATCTACCTACTCTGATTAAAACATTCTCTATTATGCCAACTGGTCTAACTACGGACTGATGAGCCAATTGGAGCCTAACAGGAGTAGATTTAATCTCACCTATATCTAACTTTTTGCACAAGGATAAAGGAATAATACTGATGCTAGCGCCTAAGTCACACAACGCTCTAAAAGAATAAGTACCAAAGCTACAAGGAACAGAAAAACTCCCTGGATCTGCTACTTTTTCAGGTACCTTTTGCTAAACTCTGGTGCTGCATGTTGAGGCGAGATAGACCGTGTCAACCTTCTTTTCCTTTCTATTCTTTGCCAGCCATTCCTTCATGAACCTGTTATACTGGGGCATCTCTAGCGCCTCTGCAAAAGGAATATTAATGTTCAGATTCATAAACTTGTCAAACTGAACCTAATTATTCTGCTTTTTCTTTTTCCTCTTCTTTTCTTTGAAGACCATCGTTGTGGGAGAAGGAATAGGAGGCTCAGGTTCAGGCTTTTCAGCTTCATCTGATGATGTGTCCTCCTCAGCTTCCCTAGTAGGCGTGTCATACTCCTCAGACTCAAGCTCTTCTTCAACTGCCTCCTGGTGCACCATAACAGCCTTACAATACTCCATCTGGGTTTTCTCTTGCTCAACTGGGGCCTTACCTTTGTTCATGGTGTTTACAACACTTACCAACTGTCCTAGCTGAGTCTCAATGTTTTTTATGGTTGCACTGTGGCCGTTTACTGTGGTGTTGATGGCAATGACTGCCTCCTCCAACTTGTTTGTCCTATTACTAGACTCTGCAATGAAAGCTCCAACAAGATCCTCTAAAGATTTTTTATTTTCTTGAGTTTGAGGGGCAAAACCAGGAGGATTAAGAACATTCTTATTATTGGCGTAAGAAAAATTTTGATGGTTCCTATTGTTAGGGTGATAATGTGTAGGTGTAGAATTATTATTATGTCCCCTAGAATTAAAATTTGATACGTACTGAACCTGCTCGATGGTCTCCTCCTGAGATTTAGATGCTAAAGCAGCAACTGATTCAATTGACTGTGCATTTCCTATACCTGAAACTTTCAGAAAAGCATTAGCCAGGGAAGACATTTGGGCCTGAAGTGCACTTACATTGTCAATCTCGAACACTCCAGCAGCAATCTTTTTAGGTGTAGACCGCTCAGATGGCCACTGATAGATGTTGGTGGCCATATCCTCTAGAAGTGTGCGAGCATTTTCCACGATCTTGGACAATAGAGTCCCAGTACTGGGGTTAAGACCGTTATATAAGAGTTGGATTTGTAACCAGTCAGGATAACCATGCTGAGGGAACTTCCTCAGCAACTCTTTATAACGCTCCCAAGCCTCGAACAACTGCTCACCGAATTGTTGTTGAAACGTCCCAATCTCAGTCCTTAGCTTGACCGTCTTTGCAGGAGGGAAAATTTTCTTCAGAAAGGCCTGAACCAAAGCATCCCAGGTGCTGATGCTCCCTGGAGGAATAGACTGCAACCAATCTCGTGCTTTATCCTGCAAAGAAAAAGGAAACAAACGTAAACGGATGACATCTTCAAAAACTCCATTTATTTTTACCGTCCCAAAAATGTCTAAAAAGGATTTTAGATGAGAGTTTGGGTCCTCGGTGGGTGATCCTCTATAAGCACAATCTCGGGCCATCTGAATGAGACCGGTCTTTAGCTCAAAGTTGTTGGCATTGATCGGGGCATAGACAATCCCCGATTGTTGCCCTTGAAACACGAGCTGAAAGTAGTCTCTAATAGGCTTAGGCTCCTCAAGTGGATTTGGGTCGGCCATTTGAATATTTTTTCTATTCTCCCTTCGAAGCCTATGAATTGTTCTCTCAATCTCGGGATCCAAAGGTGCTAAAGTAAATTCCCTATTCCTTCGCATACACAACCTAAACTACCCTAAAAAGGAAAGAAAAAAATTAAGGAAAAAAACAAAGAAAAGAAAACAACTAATCTAAATATGGAAAAATATAACCTAGAAAAGGAAAATACTAACTAATTAAGGAAAACGAAAACAAATAAGGAAAGAAAAAACAACTAAGGGAAAAAAATGCACACAAACAAGGAAAGTAAAAATACACCCTAAATTAATACCGAACAATTTCTTCACAATATTAATCTAACTAAATGTGCCAATCCCCGGCAAAGGCGCCAAAAACTTGATACGCAAATTGCTAACCGCAAGCACACGGGTCAAGTAATAATAAAGTGATCATAAAATCGAGTGTCGTCCTCTAGATTGGATTTTTAAGTTAAATCAAATACCATGAATAATCTTGCTCAATTTTATTTAGGGATTGAGAAATAGTGAATGATAGAAAACTAGATCAATGCAAACAAACAATGAAGATTCAATTGAAAGAACACTTAGGGAATTGATTTCGCCAACTTAGTCTACGATTGATTTTAGGGAATGAGTTACAACTGATGTGGAATTTTCCTTACCGCAAGCGCACGGGTCAAGTAATAATAAAGTATTCGTATAAACGAGTGTCGTCCTTTGGATTGGATTTTTAAGCTAAATCAAGTATTGTGAATTATCATGCTCAATTTTATTTAGGGAACACAAGTGATGAATGAAAGATCGAAAACTAAATCAAAACAAGCAAACAGTGGATAAGCAATTGAGACAACACTTAGGGAATTGATTTCGCCAATTTAGTCTAGGATTGATTTGAAGGAATAAGTTATTATGCACAATGGAATTATGAGCCCAAGAACCTTTAATCACAACTACCTCTCCCGAGTATAATTGATTCTCATGCAAATTAACCAACTTGATATCCCTATCTAAGTTTATTAACAAGCAAGGCAATGAGTTCTTTTGACCAATTCTAAAGTTAATCTAAAAACCGTCACGAAATTAGAAAGTAAACTTTAGTCATGCAATCTTGAGTAAGTCTATGCTAAATCCCCTCTCCCGAGCAAGAATCAACACTTAAATCATCCAACTAATGGCCAATTAATTGAAAGCATTAAATCAAGATTACAAACATAATAAACATTGCACAACTTAAACCATAAATCAATCCATAAATAAAATCAACTACATCAATCCCTAAGCTATGAGTTTAGCTACTCATGAATATGATTACAAGCTCAACTAAACATAATAAAGCCATAAATTCTAGCTAAAGAAAAGGAAAGGGAAAAGAAAACTCAATGTAGGCCGAGACCGAACGTCCCTGTCACGATCCCCACGAACAATGGGTTGATTTTCGAATCTCTCCCTTTGTTTCAGCCTTAATCCTCTCTGTTTCTGCCCTGTTTACGGCTCCAAGAAGTCCCAAAATTCCATCCTTTAAAACCTAGTCGCAGATAACCTTATATTCTGTTTTTTTCGTCATAGCGTCGAGACGCTGCCTTCAAAACGCGCGTTTCTGGAAACGAATTAACACAGCGTCGAGACGCTAAGGTCACAGCGTCGAGACGCTAAGGTCACAGCGTCGAGACGCTGTGACCTTTTTGCGCCTATTCATATATGGAATGCGAGAGTCGAGACGCTCAAGAGCTAGCGTCTCGACGCTAGCCTGCTGTTGACCCAATTTTGACTTTTTTTTCTCTTTTACTCTTCTTCATTCCTTTGCATCTTTTCACGTCCCGAGCACCCGATTGACTCCACTATTGCGTTTTAGCTCCAATCAACCATTTCCTACAACATAAACATTAAAGCACAATAAAATGGCCCAAAAATCATAAAAGACTAGCTAAATTAAATAAGTAAAGATAGCTAGCTATGCTCGCTATCAAATACCTTCAAACTTAAGCTTTTGCTAGTCCTCGAGCAAACTACAAATCAAACATACAGTAGAAGAATGGATGCAATAATCATAACTCAATCCTCAAGGCTCAAAAGTCAATAGTCAAGCAAGCAAGAGACATGCACACAAGGACCAATGAGGGAGACAAATTAAAATTTTTCCAAAATTAACTTGCACAAGCGAGCTCTAACTCAACAAGATCAGACTCTACTAGCCCGGGATTGGATTATTAAACTCTCAGCTTATCTTCCCTCTACACTGGCACTAAGGTTTCACTAATGAGTTAATGGAACAAATTAGTTTGTTTCCCTCCATACTTAGGTGCTTATAAATTACAATTAAATTCAGCATTTATATGTGGCACTAGCTTTCACACACCTATTGCAGGGACCCTTAACCTGAGATTTCTCTGGTTGGCCTAACTGATCACAACAGGGGTAGCTCTTTTTGCCTAAATCTTTATTAAACATTGCAAACTGTGCACAGGCCATGACATAATAATTTTTTTTCAGTAGTAACAGCAAGAATGATTTTTCTTTATGAGCATACATAGCATATATTCTTTTCGTTCCTCCTAAGCAAGATCAAACATGCTAATTTGCAGACAATTAACTCTTTAGCTCTTCCCTACACCTATCGAGGTGACAACAAGCATATGAACCCAATAATTCGCTCCTAAGCATTCAAATCCAAATCTAGCCAAGACAAATACTCTACTCATGCAAGCCATCTCCTAGAAAAAGTTTAAAGAGTCTCCCTTTTTGGGCACTCATGCTTACAACTCATCGCAAGCTTAAAAATTGACAAGAAAGCTTATCTTAGGACATCATAGTCATGCAAAAATAGCATCAAGAAAACAACCATATGCTTAATTCAAAGAAATCTCAAAACTATAGCTCGAACTCAGATGCTCAAGGGCTCCACAAACATGCTAATCCACCCCCAATCTTAAAACATGCATTGTCCTCAATGTATAAAGAAAATAAGGCATAAACAAGCATGAGAACAATAAAAGAATGAGAGGAGTGACTAATACTGGCCTGAAATGATGATGACTTCTTGATTGAAATCTTGAAAGCTTGAAAGCAAAGGAGAGACAGAAAACAAGACCTACAAAACAGACAAAAACGATAAATAAAACTCAAAAGAAAGACACAACTAACTTACTTGGGTTGCCTCCCATAAGCGCTTGTTTAACGTCATTAGCTCGACGTGTTGATCGTGCATCAAGGAGGCTTCTTTTCTGTGAATCCAACAGAGGTGCTCTTTCTTGCACCTTTCTTGTAGCCCATGAAAAGCACTTCAGAATGTCCATCAGAGTCTTCAACTGCTTTAAATATTTCTTTGTCATTCCTGACTCTTACAGTGAGCTCCCTGCGCTCAATATCAATAATCACTCGCCCAGTAGCGAGGAATGGTCTTCCTAGTATGACAGGCATTGAAGGATTTTCTATCATGTCCATAACATACAAATCAATAGGGAGGAAAAATCTACCTACTCTGATTAAAACATTTTCTACAATGCCAACTGGTCTAACCACAGACTGATCAGCCAATTGGAGCTTTATAGGAGTAGATTTAATCTCACCTATATCTAACTTTTTACGCAGGGACAAAGGAATAATATTAATGCTAACACCTAAATCACATAATGCTCTAAATGAATAAGTACCAAAACTGCAAGGAACAGAAAAACTCCCTGGTTCTGCTACTTTTTCAGGTACCTTCTGTTGTACTCTGGTGATGCATGTGGAAGCGAGATATACGGTGTCAACCTTCTTTTCCTTTCGCTTCTTTGCTAACCATTCCTTCATGAACCTGTTGTACTGGGGCATCTCTAATGCTTCTGCAAAAGGAATGTTAATGTTCAGACTCATAAAAGCATTCATAAATTTATCAAACTGAATCTGATTGTTCTTTTTCTTCTTTTTCTTTTTTCTTTTCTTTGGAAACCATCAGTGTGGGAGAAGGAATAGGAGGCTCAGGTTCAGGCTTTTCAGCCTCATCTAATGATGTGTCCTCTTCAGCTTCCCCTGTAGGCGTGTCATAATCCTCAGACTCAGGCTCCTCTTCAGCTTCCTCCTGGTGCACAGTGATTGCCTTACAGTACTCCATCTGGGTTTTCTCTTGCTCAGCTGGGGCCTTACCTTTATTCATAGAACTCACAACATTTACCAACTGTCCCAGTTGAGTCTCAATATTCTTGATGGCAGCACTGTGGCCATTCACTGTTGAGTTGATGGCAATGACTGCCTCCTCCAATTTAGTTGTCATGTTACTAGACTCTGCAATGAAAGCTCCAACAAGATCTTCTAACTTTTTATTTTCTTGAGTTTGAGGGGCAAACCCAGGAGGATTAAGAACATTCTTAGTATTAGCATAAGAGAAATTTTCATGGTTCCTATTGTTAAGGTGATAATGTGTAGGTGTAGAATTATTATTATATCCCCTAAAATTAGAATTTGATACATACTGAACCTGTTCAATGGTCTCCTCCTGAGGTCTAGATGCTAAAGCAGCAGCTGATTCAATTGACTATGCACCCCTTGTACCTGAAAATTTCATAAAAGCATTAGCAAGGCAGGTCATCTGGGCCTAGAGTGCACTTACTTTATCAACCTCAAACACTCCAGGAGCAATCTTTTTGGGTGTAGACCGCTCAGATGGCCACTGATAGCTGTTGGTGGCCATATCCTCTAGAAGTGTGCGAGCGTTTTCCACGGTCTTGGACAGCAGAGTCCCACTTGCAGCTGCATCAACAATCGTCTTTGTACTAGGAGTTAAACCATTATAAAACAATTGAATCTGTAGCCTGTCTGGGTATCCATGTTGAGGACACTTCCTCAACAACTCTTTAAATCGCTCCCAAGCTTCGAACAGCTGCTCATCATATTGTTGTTGGAATGTCCCAATCTCGGTCCACAGCTTGACCGTCTTTGTAGGAGGGAAAAATTTCTTCAAAAAGGCCTGGACCAAAGCATCCCAGGTGGTGATGCTCCCAGGGGTAATAGACTGCAACCAATCTCGTGCTTTATCCTGCAAAGAAAAAGGAAATAAACGTAAGCGAATAGCATCCTCAGAAACTCCATTAATTTTTACCGTCTCACAAATATCCAAAAATGATTTAAGATGAGAATTTGGATCCTCGGTGGGCGATCCTCTATATGCACAGTCTCGAGCCATCTGAATGAGACCGGTCTTCAGCTCAAAGTTGTTGGCATTAATCGGGGCATAGAAGATCCCCGACTGTTGCCCCTGAAACACGGGCTGAAAGTAGTCTCTAATAGGCCTAGGCTCCTCAGGTGGATTTTGGTCAGCCATGTGAATAATTTCTCTGTTTTCTCTTCGAATCCTATGAATTGTTCTTTCGATCTCGGGATCCAACGGTATCAATTCTCTACTATTACGCATACAAAAGCAAAACTACCCTAAAAAGGAAAGAAAACAATTATGGAAAGAAATAAAGAAAAGAAAACAACTAATCTAAATATGGAAATTATAATCTAGAAAAGGAAACAAAATAACCTAATATGGAATGCAAAAATAAGTATGGCAAAACACAAATAAGCAATCTAACAAAAAAGGAAAAACTAATCTAAAAAAAAAAACAAATAAGGAAAATATTACACAACTAAAAGAAAAACTAAACTCGAAAAACAAAAATGGAAAGAAAAACAAATAAGGAAAAAAAATGCAATCAACCTAGAAAAGTAAAAATACACCCTAAATAAAGACCGAACAATTTTTTCACAATATCAATCTAACTAAATGTGTCAATCCCCGGCAACGACGCCAAAAACTTGATGAGGAATTTTCCTTATCGCAAGCGCACGGGTCAAGTAATAATAAAGTATTCGTATAAACGAGTGTCGTCCTCTGGATTGGATTTTTAAGCTAAATCAAGTATTGCGAATTATCATGCTCAATTTTATTTAGGGAACACAAAGTGATGAATGAAAGATCGAAAACTAAATCAAAACAAGCAAACAGTGGATAAGCAATTGAGACAACACTTAGGGAATTGATTTCACCAATTTAGTCTAGGATTGATTTTAAGGAATAAGTTATTATGCACAATGGAATTATGAGCCCAAGAACCTTTAATCACAACTACCTCTCCCGAGTATAATTGATTCTCATGCAAATTAACCAACTTGATATCCCTATCTAAGTTTATTAACAAGCAAGGCAATGAGTTCTTTTGACCAATTCTAAAGTTAATCTAAAAACCGTCACGAAATTAGAAAGTAAACTTTAGTCATGCAATCTTGAGTAAGTCTATGCTAAATCCCCTCTCCCGAGCAAGAATCAACACTTAAATCATCCAACTAATGGCCAATTAATTGAAAGCATTAAATCAAGATTACAAACATAATAAACATTGCACAACTTAAACCATAAATCAATCCATAAATAAAATCAACTACATCAATCCCTAAGCTATGAGTTTAGCTACTCATGAATATGATTACAAGCTCAACTAAACATAATAAAGCCATAAATTCTAACTAAAGAAAAGGAAAGGGAAAAGAAAACTCAATGTAGGCCGAGACCGAACGTCCCCGTCACGATCCCCACGAACAATGGGTTGATTTTCGAATCTCTCCCTTTGTTTCAGCCTTAATCCTCTCTGTTTCTGCCCTGTTTACGGCTCCAAGAAGTCCCAAAATTCCATCCTTTAAAACCTAGTCGCAGATAACCTTATATTCTGTTTTTTCGTCATAGCGTCGAGACGCTGCCTTCAAAACGCGCGTTTCTGGAAACGAATTAACACAGCGTCGAGACGCTGTGACCTTTTTGCGCCTATTCATATATGGAATGCGAGAGTCGAGACGCTCAAGAGCTAGCGTCTCGACGCTAGCCTGCTGTTGACCCAATTTTGACTCTTTGACTCTTCTTCATTCCTTTGCATCTTTTCACGTCCCGAGCACCCGATTGACTTCACTATTGCGTTTTAGCTCCAATCAGCCATTTCCTACAACATAAACATTAAAGCACAATAAAATGGCCCAAAAATCATAAAAGACTAGCTAAATTAAATAAGTAAAGATAGCTAGCTATGCTCGCTATCAACAACACACAATGGATTTATGAGCCTAAGAACCTTTAATCACAACTACCTCTCCCGAGTATAATTGATTCTCATGCAAATTAACCAACTTGATATCCCTATCTAAGTTTATTAACATGCAAGACATTTAGTTCTTTTTGACCAATTCTAAAGTTACTCTAAATTTCGTCATGAGCTTAGAACATAAACTTTAGTCATGCAATCTTAATATAGTCTAAGCTAAATCCCCTCTCCCGAGCAAGACTCAACACTTAGATCATTCAACTAGTAACCAATTAATTGAAAGCATTAAATTAAGATTGCAAACATAATAACCATTGCACAAATCATCTCATAAATCAATCCATAAACTAAAAAGACTACATCAATCCCTAAGTAACAAGCTTAGCTACTCATACATGGCGTTACAATATCACCTAAGCATGAAAAAGCCATTAAATCTAACTAAAGAAAAGAAAAAGGAAAGGAAACACTCAAAGTCGTCGAAACCGGCACGTCCCCGTCACGATCTCCACGCCTCCAAGTTAGATTCCCGCTCTTTGTCCTTGCTTCAGCTCCCACAGAAGGTCTCTAATCGAAATTAGGGCTAAAATCTATCAAATTGGACTCCCCTTGGTCGTAGCATGAAAAGATGATTAAATAGAAAATCTGTCGATAGCGTCGCGACGCTGTGCCCTGTCGCGCATTCTGGATATGGAATAGACCGAGAGCGTCTCGACGCTCTTGTCACAGTGTCTGGACGGTGTGACTTCTGCCACCCAATTTAGTTAAGGAAAATGCTAGCGTCGAGACGCCACAAGGCTAGCGTCGAGACGCTAGCCCTCGGACAAGACTCTTTTGCACTCTTCCGACTTTGTTTCTTTTCGGTTCTTTGGCCTCTTTTCATGTCCCGAACACCCGATTAACTCCAATATCACGTTTTAGCTCTAATCAACAATTTCCTACAAAATAAACATTTAAGTGCAATAAAATGGCCAATAAATCATACAAGACTAGCTAAATTAATTAGGGAAAACTAACAGAAAGTCCCTCTCGGGCCAGTGAGAGGGTGGGATCCCTTTGTTCAAGTCTCTAAGTCACCACTTAAGGGAACACTCATCTACTTCTCCTAGAAGTGGGAAAGAGTGAATTCCTTCTTGTGTTGTCATGTCCCGAGCTTCCCACTCGGTCTTGTCCCCAAAAAGGAAGACATATTGAGTCGGCGTATTGGTCACTCTCACCCATGCTAATCAAAGGACAATCCCTCATGAGAAGAAGTTCATGACACATTCAGGATTAAGACTGAGTTACCAAGGTCATCCTATTGAAAAAGTAACCTATCTAGTTAATGGTGTTATATCTAGTGGTTTACTATTTCATGGTCCGATCTTATGTAAACTCATTGCATAGGATACCCCCGCTTGCATGTATACTACATGGACGCTTTGGATCAATACGTTTGTATCAAATACAAAGCGGGTCGTATCACATAGTGTTACCAGTATAAGGTACCCAGCCTTATCCTTGTACTATAGACCTTCAAGGGCATCACTATACCCATTAATTATGGTATCACTATACCCATTACATTTCTCCCACTTGTCCTAGATTTCATCTTTGTACATAACTTATAGACCTAAACCTTTTAGATGACTCTCTGATAACTCTCCAAAAGGGAGTTATTTATGTCTTATTTCTACTGTGATTTGTGTGTTATTTGTGTTAAATAGGGTTACTTTAGATGCATATTATATGTTTTAACCCATTTAGAAGAATGGATGCTTTGGAAGTTTTTTTGTGCAGAAAATAATGTTGAGCGACTTGAGGGAGCAAAATCTGTTATCCAGCAAAGAAGGGAGCAAAACTGCCACGTGAGCCGTACGTGATTCATTTAATGAGGTGGCGTTAGCTGAATTGATCTCGGATCTAGGAAGCTTGGAGAGCTTTCCATGTGTAAAATTTGACCTAATTACGGTTGACTCATTCTATAAAAGGAAGTAGCCGTCTCAAGTCCAAGACATTCCAAATTCGAGAGAGGAAAGTCATATTTCATTCGTGGAGGCTTACTTTCCATCTTTGGAAGCCGAATAAGGGAGGAACGATTAGAGACCTCAAGAAGACCATCAACTACGGATTTGTTCAAGGGAATTAATCTTTTCTTGTAAATTTCTTGTAGTTATGGATACACATACTCAGATTGTAGCGTGTGTTATTTTGTACTCCATGAACAAAATTTACTTAGGTGATGGTTAGGATCTATGTAATTGTTGTGCTTCATTCTCTATGCAATTTATGTTGATTTGAGCATCTTGATTATTTGTTGTGCTTATTCCTATTTTGTGCCCACCTTGTCGGCCGGTATGAATATCACCTCTTAGTTTCAGGGATGCTTGATGTGGACTTTTCCTAACCGCAAGCGCACGGGTCAAGTAATAATATAGTGAATAGTCAATTCGAATGTCGTCCTCTGGATTGGATTTTTAAGCAAATCGAGTATTGTGAATTATCTTGCCCAATTTTATTTAGGGATCAAAAAGTGATGAAAAAATGATGATAAAACCGAATCAAAGCAAATAAAAAGAATGGAAATTCAATTGGGAAAACTACTTAGGGAATTGATTTCGCCGATTTAGTTTAGGATTGATTTTCAGGAATAAGTTATTATGCACAATGAAATTATGAGCCAAAGACCCTTTAATCACAACTACCTCTCCCGAGTATAATTGATTCTCATGCAAATTAACCAACTTGATATCCCTATCTAAGTTTATTAATAAGCAAGGCAATGAGATCTTTTAACCAATTCTAAAGTTAATCTAAAACCGTCAAGAATTAGAAAGTAAACTTTATTCATGCAATCTTGAGTAAGTCTAGATCAAATCCCCTCTCCCGAGCTAGATTCGAAACTTAAATCATCCAACTAATGGCCAATTAATTGAAAGCATTAAATCAAGATTACAAACACAATAACATTGCACAACTTAAACCATAAATCAATCCATAAACTTAATCAACTACATCAATCCCTAAGCTACAAGTTTAGCTACTCATGAATGTAAATACAAGCTCAACTAAACATGTGAAAGCCATAAATCTAACTAAAGGAAGAAAAGGGAAAAGAAAACTCAATGTAGGCCGAGTCCCGACGTCCCCGTCACGATCCCCACGAACAATGGGTTGATTTCCAAGTCTCTCCCTTAGTTTTCAGCCTCCAAATGCTCTGTTCTGTCCTCTTTACGGCTATCCAAGGTCCCAAATCGAACTCCCTAAAAACCTAGCCGAAAATAAGCTTTTATTCTGATTTTTCGTCTTAGCGTCGCGACGCTGCCTCTTATACGCGCGTTCTGAATAAGGAAAAACGATAGCGTCGGGACGCTTCCTATCATAGCGTCTCGACGCTGTGAGCTTTACGCGCCTAATCTGATATGGAATGTGAGCATCGAGACGCTCAAGAGCTAGCGTCTCGACGCTAGCCTGCTGTTGACCGAGATTTGACTTTTTCCACTTTTACTCTTTTCATTCCTTTGCATCTTTTCACGCCCCGAGCACCCGATTAACTCTAATATGGCATTATAGCTCCAATCAACCATTTCCTACAAAATAAACAATAAAGCACACTAAAATGGCCCAAACATCATAAAAGACTAGCTAAATTAAGTAAGTAAAAGTAGCTAGCTATGCTCGCTATCAATGCTTTCAGAGGTGTGTGGCATTTAATCACATTAGACCATTATGTGTACTAGTAACTGAGTTAGGGATAACCAGTCACCTAGTGCTTGATCGGTAGCACGTCATTGGAGTTGAAACACATTCCAAAAAATCTAGAGTTTCGGGAGGATCCTACTGATAAGACTGCAAGAGAATTGCCTAATCAATATTATTGCTAGAGCATCCTTTAAAACAATTACTGAAATCCTGAATAGCGCTGGTTTCCAATCTATCTGCTTTATCCGTTTACATTCTGCTTTGTTATTTCTTTTGCTTCAGCATTTTATCAAAATCAATTATTTTAACAATCTTGAAACCATTAAAGAGTTACATAAAATAGGTAGAGTGGAAAATATTTAAAACCTCGTGGATACGATAAATTACTTATCACTTGTTGCAGACTATGTGCACTTGCATAGTATTCTAGAGAGCATTTTTATCATATTTTTACCCCACTCTAGAAGGCAACAAGTTTTTGGCATCGTTGCCGGAGATAGACTTGAATAAGTTTTTATCTAATTTGTTTTGTGTATGTGTTTTAGTGGTTTGGTGCTAGAACTTTTTGATTGTTTCTTTTGTTTTTGCAGGTGTGAGATTGATGCATGAGCGATTCGCCTGGGGTGAGATTCGAGCTTGATCTAGAAATTGAAAGGATATTTAGAAGAAGGAGGAAAGAGCAGCGATAAAATCAAAATCCAATGGATAATGTGCCGCGTCTCCTAGAAATCCCAAAAGACCAAGTTAATCCCCAACAGAATCGTGTGTTGCAGCCAAATCCACCGCTGGAGCAAAATGGATAGCAAAATAATCAGGCTGAGAACCCTATCTTGGTGGCGAATGATAGGGCTAGAGTCATTCGAGCATATGCTTTCCCGATGTATGATGAGTTAAATCCAAGAATTGCACGTCCTCAAATTGAGGCAGCAAATTTTGAAATGAAACCGGTAATGTTTCAGATGTTACAAACCGTGGGTCAGTTCCATGGTTTGTGATAAGGAAATAAGTGATCAACCAGCTCAATCCAATTATTATGGTGAAGAGTTGCATCCTTTCAAGATTCACAAAGGCATCCTTTCAAGATTCACAAAGGCATCATTTCATCCAAGAGGCACAATGAATCTAAAAAGCTAGATTCATTCACATATTTAATGCATTATGTATCTTGTGAATTCATGAACTTGTATTTATGAAGGTTCATGCATAGATTTGAAAGGTTAGGAGTTGAATCTAGACTAAATAGATGAAGGGTTGTATCCTTTCATGGTGTCTTTTCAATTAGTATAAATATGAATGTAATTTTTCATTTGAACAAGTTGAATTTGAATGAAATTTCATATTGAGTTTAGTCTCTCTCAAGCTTTTAAGCTTTCTTTGTGTTCTTGTGTTTAGAATATCTGCCTAGGACTTTCAATCTAGTTTGATCAATTAGATTGTGAAGAGTTCGAAATCTTGAAGTTAGGAACAAGTTCTCCTTTCTTCTTGATCCTTGATCATCCTTCCAAGCCAAATCTGTTTAGTTTTTTTGGGGTTGTCTATCATTTTGTTAAATGGGGTTATTCTTATTATTGTTGTGGGGGTTCACCTAAAATAAGGGGAGTTCTCAAACATAATTGAGGTACTTCCTTTTATCATTTGGTATCGAAGCTTTGGCTCTAAACAGATTATATCTTACTTGCTTTCCATTCTATCTAATTTTTCTTTCTTCCAAATTTCAATCTATCCATTTCGTGTGACTCTTTATCTTCAAAAAAAAAGTGGAAAAAATTATTTTTTTTTTGTCCATTGCATCTTTACAAACTTGTTTTTCTAACTTTGAGATTTTGTGACTTTTCACATTCTTGGCTTTATTGATGTGTTCTTGCATGATTCTCATAAGAATACTACAAGACTTGCAGAAGTTTGAGATTTTAGAAGTCTTCAAGATTATTTCTACATATTTTGAGTGAAAAAAAAAATCGAGTGACCTTTCATCTTCCAAGAGAGTAAATACGCGAGGGAGTGCAGTGAGGTTCATTTCTTCTTTTCAGTCATGTCTTCCCAAAGAAGAAGACGTCGTGACACCTACAAAATTGATGCTGAATTTTGGAAGGGTATTCAACATAATTTGGTCGAGATGCGTCAAGCCATGAATGATTATATTCAAATATGCAAAGAGATGGATTTACGAGACTAAGCCAAGAAGGCTCAAGCTGCACAATCCAATCAAATTGACAGAGATTGTTTAGCACCTCAAGATGATGGTGACCAATACATTCAAAATGGGGGTGATCATCAAAATCAAGAAGATGAAGGGACAAATGGCGAGGTTAGTATAAAAGACCAGGGCATTATTAACGTATGTGTTGAGAATGAGGTTGAGGTAAAATCTCAAGAGAAAAGTGAGGTGAGTCAAGAGAGTGAGCAAATCGAAAAAAGTGTGAAAAGTAAGAAAATAGAGTGTGTTAAAAGTGAGATGTTGGAGAAAAAGGAGGAACATGAAAAAGAAAAGAGTGGATGTGAAAAAAAGTTTTTAAGTGAAAAAAGTCATGAGCATGGGGTTTATTTTCCAAGTGTTTTTGATATCCCAATCAAATCACGTTGGATTATCAAGTTTGAAATTTTTTATCAACAACAAAGGGGAAGGAATTATTCACGAAGAAAATACACATTTGGTCCTGCAAGAGATTATTCTCTTAAACATGTTTCACAAGATCGAGATGATTATTACAAAGCTGCCTTGCAAGGAGAGCATTTAGATTTGAGGACGAATCTTCTCGAAGAAGGGGAGAATGATAAGGAAATAAGTGATCAACCAGCTCAATCCAATTATTATGGTGAAGAGTTGCATCCTTTCAAGATTCACAAAGGCATCATTTCATCCAAGAGGCACAATGAATCTAAAAGGCTAGATTCATTCACATATTTAATGCATTATGTATCTTGTGAATTCATGAACTTGTATTTATGAAGGTTCATGCATGGATTTGAAAGGTTAGGAGTTGAATCTAGACTACATAGATGAAGGGCTGTATCCTTTCATGGTGTCTTTTCAATTAGTATAAATATGAATGTAATTTTTCATTTGAACAAGTTGAATTTGAATGAAATTTCATATTGAGTTTAGTCTCTCTCAAGCTTTTAAGCTTTCTTTGTGTTCTTGTGTTTAGAATGTCTGCCTAGGACTTTCAATCTAGTTTGATCAATTAGATTGTGAAGAGTTCGAAATCTTGAAGTTAGGAACGAGTTCTCCTTTCTTCTTGATCCTTGATCATCCTTCCAAGCCAAATATGTTTAGTTTTTTTGGGGTTGTCTATCATTTTGTTAAATGGGGTTATTCTTATTATTGTTGTAGGGGTTCACCTAAAATAACGGGAGTTCTCAAACATAATTGAGGTACTTCCTTTTATCAGTTTGTCATCTGCATTTACATCTTAAGTCTTTTCTAGGAGTTAGTGATTCGTTTGTAATTCGGGGAGTGTCTAGGGATGCCTTTAGATTAACTTTGTTCATGTATTCTCTTAGAGATGGAGAAAAGGCATGGTTAAATTCTTTTTGCTCCAGGATCAATTTGAACTTGGAATAAGTTAGCGGAAAAATTTCTTAGTAAGTATTTTCCAGCAACTAGGAATGTCAAGTTAAGGAGTGAGATAGTGGGATTAAGGCAACTCGAAGATGAAACTTTTAGTGAGGCTTGGGAGAGGTTTAAGGAGCGTGTAAGTTTCCCCACCACGGTTTACCTCATTATATCCAAATGGAAACATTTTACAATGGGCTAAACATGGCAACCCAAGTATGGTCGATGCCTCTGCGGGAGGGGCCCTTTTGGCAAAAACCTTTAATGAAGCCCACGAAAATTTAAAGAGAATATCAACCAATAGTTGTCAGTGGTAGGATGTTAGAGGCTCAAATAAAAAGTTAAGAGTGTGTTAGAAGTTGATGGTGTGTCTACCATTAGGGGTGATATTGTAATGTTAGCTAATGCTTTTAAAAATGTAACAGTGGTTAGTCATGTTCCACAGGCACCAGTGGCGGAGCCTGCTAAAGTGGTGAACCAAGTTACAGAAGAATCATGTGTCTATTGTGGTGAAGAGCACAACTATGAGTTTTGCCCCAACAATCCAGCTTCTGTGTTTTTTGTAGGTAATCAAAGGAATAACCCTTATTCTAACTTTTATAATCCAGGTTGGCGCAACCACCCCAACTTTGCATGGAGAGGGCAAGGAAGCAATTCGCAAGCCCCTCAAGCACAGCAAAATGTGAACCAATCAGGATTTGCTAAATCGCAGGCATTGCCCCAGTAAAATTTGGAGAGTTCTCTTGAGGCAATGATGAAGCAAAATTCAGGGAGTTTTCCATTTGAGGTAATGTGTGATGCTATTGATGTTGCAGTAGGTGCAATGTTGGGGAAAAAGCAAGACAAAGTTATCCATCCTATTTATTTTGCAAGCAGGGTTTTGAATGACGCACAAATCAACTATACAACTACTGAAAAGGAGTTGTTAGCGATAGTGTTCGCCTTTGAGAAATTCCGCCCATATTTGGTTGGGTCCAAAGTCAGGGTTTGCACATATCATGCAGTAATAAGGTACTTAATGTCTAAAAAAGATACAAAGCCTAGATTGATTTGTTGGCTTTTGTTATTGCAGGAATTCGACTTGGAGATAAATGACAAGAAGGGATCGGAAAATGTTATTGCAAATCATTTGTCTCGTCTTGATTCAACATCATCTTTGCTAGAGCAATCTGTCATTTCAAATTCATTTCCAGATGAGCAGTTTTTTGTTGTTGAGGTAAAGGTAGTGAATAATACTCCTTGGTATGCTGATATAGCCAACTTTTTGGTAAAGGGAGTCACTCCTATTGATATGGATTGGAGGCAAGTGCAAAGGTTTAAGCATGATGCAAAATTCTTTTATTGGGATGAACCATTTATGTATAAGCAATGTTCTGATAGTATTATTTGAAGATGTGTTTCAGGTGATGAAGCAAAGGAAATCCTGGAGCAATGTCACTCTTCGCCGTATGGAGGTCATTTCAGCGGTCAGAGAATAACTATGAGGATTTTGCAATGTGGATTTTTTTGTCCTTCTTTATTTAAGGATGCTCATTGGTTGTACAAGCAATGTGATGCTTGTCAAATGAGAGGAAATTTAGGACCTAGAGATGAAATGCCTCTTACTTATATTTTGGAATTAGAATTATTCGATGTATGGGGTATTGATTTTATGGGGTCATTTCCACCTTCTAACAGTAATGTGTTTATCTTGTTGGTAGTTGACTACGTGTCCAAATGGGTGGAGGCCATTGCATGCCATTAGAATGACGCTAAGACAGTATCAAGGTTTCTCCAATCGCACATTTTTGCGCGGTTTGGGACACCTAGAGCTGTAGTGAGTGATGAGGGTACACACTTTGTGAATAATGTTTTAACTAAGCTTTTAGCTAAATATCGAATTAAGCATAGGATAGCTACCCCTTATCACCCACAAGCAAATGGTCAAGCTGGAGTTAGTAATAGGAAAATTAAATCTATTTTAGAGAAAGTAGTCCATCCATCTAGGAAAGATTAGTCTTTTCGGTTGGATGAGGCTTTTTGGGCTTATAGGACAGCCTATAAGACTCCTTTAGGTATGTCTCCCTATAGGTTAGTATATGGAAAGACTTACCATTTACCGTTAGAGCTTGAGCATAAAACATTTTGGGCTTTAAGACTCCTTTAGAGTTTGAATTAATTTGACTCCTTTAGAGTTTGTCATTTACCGTTAGGACAACCTATAAGACTCCTTTAGAGTTTGAATTCATTTCAATTAGATTTTATTGATTTCAATTTTATCTAATTTATTTTTATTTTGGTCTATTTAATTCTGAAAACAATTCCATGCATTTAAACATACATTATAACAATTTATAATATATAAAAAATGCATGAGCATGTTTATAACCTAAGGTGGGATTAAATATTATATATGACATCCATAAAGCATATAAATAGCAATTGAACCGGTTAATTTTGGCCCCTAGGATAAAATAAAGCATTAAATTACATTAATTTAGCTAAATTCTATCCTAAAAATCCTTGTACAGCTCCAGAATTTTGTCTAGACATCACGAACCGCCCCGAAACACCTCGAACCGGCCTCCAAAATCACGAACCATGCCAAAAATCATCGATTCCTCTGTTCTGCACTCTGTTTTTCCGATTTCCAACGCCGTTCTTCATGATTTTCGCCCAAAATCATCTCGATCTCCATTGATAACAGCCCTAAATCTAGACACGGACTTACAAGGACTCGATTTACATAAAATACCCGAAACACCGGGCCTTACATGATCAAAATCACATAAAAATAAAATCTATGGCCTTAAAATTAACCCAAACAGTTCAACGCAAACCGAAGATACATTATGCATAAATCCCACCTATTAGAGCCTATCGCAACTTTTAATATTAATTAATAGGGACAACGATGGCTCTGATACCAATTGAAGGGAATAAAAGTCCCCACGCAGCGGAAGCGCATCGATTGGACCTTACGCCGTATATTAATTAACATTAAAATACCGTTACGAAAACTCAATCAAACTTTAAACATACTTTAAAGTTACTGGAAAATCAGTTTAAACATGCTGAAAAATAAATCCAAATTTATTTTCATACTTTTCTAAAGAAAAGAGGAAGAACCGTTACAAACCTTCGTTGTAGACTTGACCGTTCTTCGCCAACGATGCTCCAACAAACAAAACGCAGCAGCCTCCTTTGTCTCGTGATCGCTGGAAAATTCTTCTTGAATGACACAATAACCACAGAGGTTACATCGGTATGACTCTAGGTGTAGGAGGCAAAAGACTTGTGGGAGTCTTTCTCTAAGAGGGAGGCTAGAGAGAATTCTAGGTCTTGTCTTGAGAGTCTAAGAGCAAGAGCAAAAAGTATCAAGTGTCCCAAACCAATTAGGTCTAGTGTTCTATTTATAGAAGAGAGGTCATGAATAAAATATTCAATTAAATCAATCTTTTCCAAAATTGATTCAATCTTATTCCTTATTTAATCAATCATGATCAATCAATTCCATAATTGATTAATCTTTTCCACAAATGACTAATTACTTCCATAAGTGATTAGATCATTTCCATAAATGATTAATCACTTCCATAAGTGATTAATTATTTCCATAATTGATTAATTCCCGGTTAATTAATTCTCTAATTAATTAACCACCAATTAAATATCACATATTTAATTCCTGGCCTAGAATTAATTAATTTGCCCAAACACAATTTAGGCCTTAAATTAATTAATTCATTATTTGAACTCTTTCAAACTTCCATAAATTTATATTTGAATTTCTTCAAATATTAATTTCTCTCATAATAATATATCAATATATATTATATTTGTTTCCCTTAGTAAATTGAACATTTTCAATTTACATTTATTACTTAGTTGCCTCAAATTACTTTATGAGCTACCAGTGGGACCTAATGGACCTGTAGATCAGAAGCTTCAACGATGTGAGATTAATTGGTCAAACTCATTAACCATATTAATCAATATTCGTTAACTGTGTGTTCATTCCACTATAGACTCACAGTTCCACTCTTCTCACTGCAGACATATTTTCTGTGTCCACGGATATAGACCAATATCGACTAGTTAGTCCTTCACGAGTGTCCGTAACACCAGCTGGGTCAAATTACCGTTTTACCCCTGGGTTACCTCTATCTCCTTAAGTATCAGTCCTCCTCTAATGAACAACCTGTTTGTGGTCCAACCATCATACAGAAAACCCTCTCGTGCCATTGAGAGGGTAGGGCCCTTTGTTCAAGACTCGGAGTAACCACTTAAGGGAACACTTATCTGCTTCCCTAAAGTCGGGAATGAGTGAATTCCATCTTGTACGATTATGTTCCCAGCTCCCCATTCGGTCTTGTCCCAAAAATGGTAGGCTTATTGAGTCGGCGTATTGGCCACTCTCACCCATGCAAATCAAAGGACAATCTCTCATGAGCAGGAGTCCATAATCAACTCAGGATTAAAACTAAGTTGTCTAGGTCGTCCTAGTGAAATAGAAAACCAACTAGTTAACGTGTTATAACCAGTGGTTACTATTTCGCGGTCCGGTCTTATGCAAACTCATTGCATAGGATACCCCCACTCGCATGTCTCCTACACGAACGCGTTGGATCGCAGCGTTTGTATCAAATACAAAGTGGGTCGTATCCATAGTGCCACCAGGATAAGGCACCCAGTCTTATCCCTATACTATAGACCGTTTAGGTTGTTTCTTGAACAATGATCCCATATGTCGCTACATATTACAGCCTTGGATGTCTAGTTTATTGGATTAGGGCTATTTTTAGGCAAAGACAAATATAAAATAACTAATAACAATTAATGGAAAATATATCAATATTATTTCATTAATATCCGGTCAATAGTTACATTCACTATCTACGAGTTTTAGGGCATAAAACCCAACAAACTCCCACTTGAACTAAAACACTAGTTAGTGGGATGTAAATGCAATAATCTAAAGTTGGAAATGTCATGTATATTAATACAATGAACTAGGGCATCCTTATACCCATTATACATTTCTCCCACTTGCCCTAGATTAGATGGCATACATATCTCGTAGACCTAGACCCTCTAGATGACCCTCTAGATGGCTCTCAAACACTTTAGTCGTGAGAGCCTTCGTAAATAGATCAGCGATGTTGTGCTCTGAGGCGATCTTAGTGACGATCACATCTCCTCTTTGCACAATCTCCCATATCAGGTGATACTTCCTCTCGATGTGTTTACCCCGTTTGTGGCTTCGAGGTTCTTTTGAGTTGGCTACAGCCCCACTATTGTCACAGTATAGTGTTATGGGCACTTTTATATTCGGAACCACTTCCAAATCAGTCAAGAACTTTCTAAGCCATACTGCCTCCTTAGCTGCTTCGCAACCTGCTACATACTCAGCCTCCATGGTTGAGTCTGCTATGCATCCTTGTTTGATGCTTCTCCACACTACTGCTCCTCCATTGAGGGTGAATACTGACCCTGATGTGGATTTCCTTGAATCCTTATCAGCTTGAAAGTCAGAGTCAGTGTATCCAGTAAGAATCAAATCCTTAGCTCCATACACAAGTATGTAGTCCCTCATTCTCCGAAGATACTTGAGGATATTCTTAACTGCTCCCCAGTGGTCCAACCCTGAATTAAACTAATACCTACTGACTACTCCCACTGCATAACATATGTCAGGCCTAGTGCAGAGCATAGCATACATTATGTTGCCCACAGCTGAGGCGTAGGGAATGTGTCTCGCGTTCTCAACTTCTTGAGGCGTCTTAGGAGATTGTTCCTTAGACAGGTGTACCCCATGTCTGAAGGGTAGTAGTCCCTTCTTGGAGTTTTGCGTCGAATATCGAGACAACATCTTGTCAATATACGTTGCTTGAGACAGAGCTACCGTTTTGTTCTTACAATCCCTAATGATTTGGATTCCCATAACATATTGAGCCTCTCCCAGATCTTTCATTTGGAATTGGGCTGCTAGCCATTTCTTAATGTCAGTGAGGTATCCTACATCATTCCCAATGAGTATGATATCGTCTGCATAAAGTATTAGAAAAGCTACTTTCCTTTTGTTGACTTTCTTGTACACACAAGGCTCATCAACGTTTTGGTCAAAGCCAAAAGATTTGATTGCAGTATCAAATCTAATGTTCCATGATCTGGACGTTTGTTTCAATCCATAAATGGATCGATTGAGCTTACACAAACCTTTTGTTCCTGACCTTGGGCTATGAACCCTTCGGGTTGAGACATGAAGATATTCTCTTCAAGATTACCATTCAGAAAGGAAGTCTTGACGTCCATTTTCCATATTTCATAGTCATAATATGTGGCTATGGATAAGAGAATTCTTATGGACTTTAACATGGCTACAGGAGAAAAGGTTTCCTCATAGTCAACCCCTTCCTTTTAGGTATAACCCTTTGCCACTAGTCTAGCTTTGAAGGTCTGTACCTTTCCAGCTACATCTCTTTTTCTCTTATAGATCCATTTGCACCCTATGGGTTTTACCCCATTTGGTAGATCTGTAAGTTCCCATACAGAATTGGAGTGCATTAACTCCATTTCCAGGTTCATGGCTTTGACCCATTCATCCTTATCTTCGTCATTCATTGCCTGTCGATAGGACAATGGATCCTCAATGCCAGCATTAGGTATGACAACCTGAGTTTCAGTTAAACCCAAGTAGCGGTCAGGTTGTAATACAACCCTCCCACTGCGTCGAGGCATTCCCAACGTTTGAGATGGACGGGATGGATCTGGAGAACTAGTTCCTTCATCAACCCTTGTTGAAGGTCCAACTTCATCAACAACTCTTGATGATTCTTCAGTAGCTTCTCCTAATATTATTTTGCTGTGTGGTTTATGATCTCTCATGTGGTCTTCCTCTAAGAAAGTGGCGTTTGTCGATACAATCACCTTATTTTCTTGTGGGTCGTAGAAATAACCACCTCTCGTTTCTTTAGGGTAACCAACAAATTGGCACAGTTTTGAACGAGGTTCCAGTTTCTTATGATTTGTCACAAGCACATGTGCTGGACAACCCCAGATGCGAAAGTGATGAAAATCCCCTTCCATAATTCGAAAGGTGTTTCAGAAACACTTTTCGAGGGAACATTGTTCAAGATGTATACTATAGTCTCTACTGCATACCCCCAAAACGAGCTAGGCAATTGAGCATAGCTCATCATTGATCGAATCGTGTCTAACAAGGTTCTATTTCTCCTTTCTGACACACCATTCTACTGAGGTGTACCAGGGGCTGAGAGTTGAGTTTGGATTCCATGTTCTATCATATAATCCTGGAATCTTTGATCCATATACTCCCCTCCTCGATCAGATCGAAGTACTTTAATAGATTTACCTAATAGATTTTTAACTTCATCCTTAAACTCCTTAAACTTTTCAAGGGCTTCAGACTTATGTCCCATTAGGTACAAGTAACCATATCTTGAATAATCATCTATAAATGAGATGAAATATCCGTACCCTCCTCGAGCTTTTACATTCATTGGACCACATAGATCCGAATGTATTAACTCTAAGGGTTCTTTGGCTCTGTAACCTTTTCCAGTAAAGGGTCTCTTGGTCATTTTTCTCTTGAGACAAGATTCACAAAGTGGTAGTGAATCATCTTCTAACTTGCTTAGAAGTCCATTCTTTACCAAACGATCGATCCTATCGATGTTTATATGACCAAGTCTGAGATGCCAAAGATGAGTATTGTTACTTGATGGAGAAATCTTTTGCCTTATACTTTGAGTTTCAGCAGTTTTAAATAATTCGTGATTTAAAAGTGCTTTGTTTTCGGTTGGTCTTAAAACATACAAGTTATTTTCCAATTTGGCTGAACAAATAAGTACACCATTTTTATAAATGAACGCTTCATTCATATCAAAAGTAAATGTATACGATTGTTCAATCAAACATGAAATAGAAATTAAGTTCCTCTTAATCTTTGGAACGATTAACAAACTTTCTAAAAGTAAGAATCTATTTCTAAAAAATAACTTCGCAGCTCCCACTGCTTTAGCTGAAATGACTTCTCCAATTCCGACCCTAAGTGTCATTTCCCCATCGTTCAACTGCCGAAAGGAACTATTTCCTGAAAAGAAGAGCAAACATGATTAGTTGCTCCTGAATCAAGTATCCAGGTAAACTCATCATGTTCTACCAGGCATGTTTCTAAAACCAGTAAATCAAATTTACCTTCCTTCTCCTTCTTTTTCTTAGCAATATACTTTGGGCGGTTTCTCTTCCAATGTCCATCTACATTGCAGTGGAAACACTTGCCCTTATCTGACATAGCTTTGGCTTTTCCCTTGCTTTTAGCAGCAGTACTGGGAGCTTTCCCCTTGTTTCCTTTCTTCTTCTGAGTTTTCTTTGAAGAAGTGGCTACAGATTTAGTTCCAGAGGATGAACCCTTCTCGAACTTTCTTTTTGAGTGAACAACGTTTGCCTCTCCTTCTATCTGTCTCTTGTTCTTAAGAAGAGACTGATAGAGTTGTAGCTCATTCAAGAGGCTAGTCAGGTTGAATGTTATTTTATTCATCATTGCATTGCTTCGAAACTGCAAAAAACTCTTCGGAAGAGATTCTAAGATGAATGCAACCTGACTACGCTCATCTATGACCGCCCCGTTTGCCTCTGCCACGTTGAATTGGACCATCATATCCAGGACATGCTCCCAAACAGACGTGCCCTCTTTCATGCGACAGCTATGAACGTATTTGAGAGCGTCATGGTGGAGTTGGTAGGACGGTTGCATCTCCTGGAGAGAGTTCATAATCTCCCTCGTTGTTACCATGCCCTCATGCCTTTTAGCCAAAACTTCAGATAAGCTGGCTAGGATATAGATGTGAGTCTTATCATTGGCCTTTGTCCAGCGGTCATAAGCATCCTTAACTGCTTGGGATGCATTACGAGCAGGGGCTGGAGGACAATCCTCCGTTAAGACGAACCGCAGATCATCGACAACAAGAATCGTATTCAGGTTCGACTTCCACGTAGCATAATTTTCGCCGGTTAATTTCTCATTTTTAAGCAGAGAGATAATTGAGGAAGACATTACTGAAATTTAAGCAAACAATGACCGTATTAGTTATCTTTGCCTTAACCCATCATACAAGCAAACAATTGCATACAATCCAATCAATTTAGCAAAATAGACAATCATAGAACCCTAAAACTACCGATTTAGTTTTGCAACGATGTTTCAGAGGTATAGAATATCAGCCACCGAAGGGTGATTAGGAACTCCTCCTTTGAAATGAGACACCTCTCAGCTAATTCTAATTCCAGAATAACTCATATTCCTATAGACATTAGCCACCGTTGTTTGGTAAAGGATTTGTTAACATTTTTAACTCATCCTCGTAAGTGTAACCCTCCCACTTTCAGATCTCAGAAGCATGCAACAACAGGCTACCGAAGGGAAAGACAACTGTTGGTGATTAGCCTAAGAGCTCCTATCCTTTTCAGGAGTTCACGATGTTCTGAATCCTATGACCAGGCCCTCCGAAGGGATGGTTGCGCCAGGACAACCTGCAGGCGGATCATAGGACTCTCATGGTGTGAACTATGGGCGGAGACCGAGGGATACGTTGACACGTGTCCCACTCCCACTTACTCTAGACATTTTTCCCATTCACCTTGATATTGATTCATGCAAACACTTTTCGAAGGGAGGCCGCTCCTAAGGCGACACGAAGCCGAGCATGAATCTCACGTTGTGAATATAGGGATGTAGGAGCAAAACTTGATTTAAATCTCGTTTTGTAATTTTCCTCCCACTGAAAATGTCCTAAGGTTAATATAGGGTTGTTTAACTTAGATAGTATTCAGCTAAGTCAATCTATCTAAGTCTGGTCCTATTATAACAATTATGGAAAGGATTCAACTGCAATCTTTTGGGTGAATTAAACTTCTTTTAATAAACCCAACATTGCAAGTCAACATTACTATGGTTAATTCAACTCAATGTTCGGGTCAGTTCCCAGGTAGGAGGTGTTCCGTCAACCGTCAACTTAAATACCCCCAGCCTTAGACAGAACTTTATCGAGAGAGTTCCCTTATAACCTTAGTAATGTAAGGTCTTTACTCTAAAGATCTAGGTGCATTAAACACTTTTAATAAACCTAGTGACATTGCATGCTAACATTTAATTATGATTAATTCAACTCCGGTATTCCAGGTCAGTTCCTAGGTAGGAGGTGTTCCGTAAACCGTCAACTTAAATACCCCCAGCCTTAGACAGAACATTACCGATGGAGTTCCCTTATAATCATAGCAATGTTTTTCCTACTTAGTCAATTAAAACTATTTTTAATTCTAAGTAAGAAAAGATTCTAATCCTATTAGAAATCAATCTAGGTCTAATTAATTTTAAACAATTTAAAATTAATCCAATTTATCCTATGATCTTATGTTTGCATGCAAATCTTGATTATAGATCGACAGTTTCTAATCATTAAAGAACTATTTCAAATTTTAATGATTAATCCTATAATCAAGAATCTAGGGTTTAATTCATTCAACAATCTCATTCAAATTACAAAATTAAACCACACTAATTGCATGAATAATATAACAATTATATTATTAACAATGGATGTTTCATGCTTCATACAATATTGATTTTCTTTTAATATAACAATTATAAGTCAATCAAGAAAATCAATCAAGCATGCTTCATTCATCACATTAAACATAACTATTTATATTTAATTTAAGTAATGACATGCTTCATACTTTCCAATTTTTTCATATAATTAATATACACTTATATTAAAAAATATGAAAATAGTTCCATGCATTTAAACATACATTATAACAATTTATAATATATAAAAAATGCATGAGCATGTTTATAACCTAAGCTGGGATTAAATATTCTATATGACATCCATAAAGCATATAAATAGCAATTGAACCGGTTAATTTTGGCCCCTAGGATAAAATAAAGCATTAAATTACATTAATTTAGCTAAATTCTATCCTAAAAATCCTTGTACAGCTCTGGAAT
This sequence comes from Luffa acutangula, assembly GCA_036850905.1. NCBI lineage: Eukaryota > Viridiplantae > Streptophyta > Magnoliopsida > Cucurbitales > Cucurbitaceae > Luffa > Luffa acutangula. Next base: position 35,263,763 of record CM072099.1, read on the forward strand.
TTTGTCTAGACATCACGAACCGCCCCGAACCACCTCGAACCGGCCTCCAAAATCACGAACCATGCCAAAAATTGGCTGAACCGAGCCAATAACACAGAAAATCGGGCTGATCCAGCAAACAAAAAAACCAAACCAGACCGATTTCCCGATCAGGATCCCGGCCGGGAATTTCTTGGTCTCGATCCCGGTCGGGATCCCGGTCGAGAAATTTTCCTACAAACCCTAAAATCATCGATTCCTCTGTTCTGCACTCTGTTTTTCCGATTTCCAACGCCGTTCTTCATTATTTTCGCCGAAAATCATCTCGATCTCCATCGATAACAACCCTAAATCTAGACACGGACTTACAAGGACTCGATTTACATAAAATACCTGAAACATCGGGCCTTACATGATCAAAATCACATAAAAATAAAATCTATGGCCATAAAATTAACCCAAACAGTTCAACGCAAACCGAACATACATTATGCATAAATCCCACCAATTAGAGCCTATCGCAACTTTTAATATTAATTAATAGGGACAACGATGGCTCTGATACCAATTGAAGGGAATAAAAGTCCCCATGCAGCGGAAGTGCATCGATTGGACCTTATGCTGTATATTAATTAACATTAAAATACCGTTACGAAAACTCAATCAAACTTTAAACATACTTTAAAGTTGCTGGAAAATCAGTTTAAACATGCTGAAAAATAAATCCAAATTTATTTTCATACTTTTCTAAAGAAAAGAGGAAGAACCGTTACAAACCTCCGTTGTAGACTTGACCGCTTTTCGCCAACGATGCTCCAACGAACAAAACGCAGCAGCCTCCTTTGTCTCGTGATCGCTGGAAAATTCTTCTTGAATGACACAATAATCACAGAGGTTACACCGGTATGACTCTAGGTCTAGGAGGCAAAAGACTTGTGGGAGTCTTTCTCTAAGAGGGAGGCTAGAGAGAATTCTAGGTCTTGTCTTGAGAGTCTAAGAGCAAGAGCAAAAAGTATCAAGTGTCCCAAACCAATTAGGTCTAGTGTTCTATTTATAGAAGAGAGATCATGAATAAAATATTCAATTAAATCAATCTTTTCCAAAATTGATTCAATCTTATTCCTTAATTAATCAATCATGATCAATCAATTCCATAATTGATTAATCTTTTCCATAAATGACTAATTACTTCCATAAGTGATTAGATCATTTCCATAAATGATTAATCACTTCCTTAAGTGATTAATTATTTCCATAATTGATTAATTCTCGGTTAATTAATTCTCTAATTAATTAACCACCAATTAAATATCACATATTTATTTCCCGGCCTAGAATTAATTAATTTGCCCAAACACATTTTAGGCCTTAAATTAATTAATTCATTATTTGAACTCTTTCAAACTTCTATAAATTTATATTTGAATTTCTTCAAATATTAATTTCTCTCATAATAAATATATCAATATATATTATATTTGTTTCCCTTAGTAAATTGAACATTTTCAATTTACATTTATTACTTAGTTGCCTCAAATTACTTTATGAGCTACCAGTGGGACCTAATGGACCTGCAGATCAGAAGCTCCAACGATGTGAGATTAATTGGTCAAACTCATTAACTACATTAATCAATATTCGTTAACTGTGTGTTCATTCCACTATAGACTCACAGTTGCACTCTTCTCACTGCGACATATTTTTTGTGTCCACGGATATAGACCAATATCGACTAGTTAGTCCTTCACGAGTGTCGGTAACACCAGCTGGGTCAAATTACCGTTTTACCCCTGGGTTACCTCTGTCTCCTTAAGTACCAGTCCTCCTCTAATGAACAACCTGTTTGTGGTCCAACCATCAAACAGAAAACCCTCTCGTGCCATTGAGAGGGTAGGGCCATTTGTTCAACACTCGGAGTAATCACTTAAGGGAACACTCATCTGCTTCCCTAAAGTCGGGAATGAGTGAATTCCATCTTGTACGATTATGTTCCCAGCTCCCCATTCGGTCTTGTCCCCAAAATGGTAGGCTTATTGAGTCGGCGTATTGGCCACTCTCACCCATGCAAATCAAAGGACAATCTCTCATGAGCAGGAGTCCATATTCAACTCAGGATTAAGACTAAGTTGTCTAGGTCGTTCTAGTGAAATAGAAAACCAACTAGTTAACGGTGTTATAACCAGTGGTTACTATTTCGCGGTCCGGTCTTATGCAAACTCATTGCATAGGATACCCCCACTCGCATGTCTCCTACACGAACGCGTTGGATCGCAGCGTTTGTATCAAATACAAAGTGGGTCGTATCCATAGTGCCACCAGGATAAGGCACCCAGTCTTATCCCTATACTATAAACCCTTTAGGCTGTTTCTTGAACAATGATCCCATATGTCGCTACATATAGTTCAAGACACATATTACAGCCTTGGATGTCTAGTTTATTGGATTAGGGCTATTTTTAGGCAAAGGCAAATATAAAATAACTAATAACAATTAATGGAAAAATATATCAATATTATTTCATTAATATCCGGTCAACAGTTACATTCACTATCTACGAGTTTTAGGGCATAAAACCCAACACTATACACATGCTAAAAAATCAACTAGATTGATCCTAGTGATCAAGGATTTCATAGAAAACTTACTTTTGTAGAGAGCCTTGATCAATTCGATTTTTCTTGCCAATAAGAATGAAAACGCAGCAACCCTCTTGTGCGAACACCAACAATCGGCTACACCGGTATATCTCTAAGACTTCTTGAAGCAGGAGACTTGTGGGAGTCTTTTGGGAGAGAACTCTGAGAGAATGAGAGACCATGGGATGCCTTTCACCCCACCCCAAGGGTCCTATATATAGGTAAAGGCCAAGACCTTTTCCTAATAGGAAAATGTCTAGGTATAAGTTCAAATCTATTATCTGAACAATATCTAATTTTAATAAATAATTAATTAATTCCATAATTAATTAATTATCCAATTGAAGATCACATATTTAATCTTAGGGATTTTTTTAAAATTAATATGAATCCAATTCATATTAAATTTATTTGAACTCTTTCAAATATTTTCTTTCCTAATAGAAAAAGGTCTCTAAGTAATAAATAATTAATTAATTCCATAATTAATTAATTACCCAATTAAATATCATATATTTAATCTTAGGGATTTTATTAAAATTAATATGAATCCAATTCATATTAAATTTATTTGAACTCTTTCAAATATTTTCTCTCAAGAATTAATTTTTTAAATTAATTTCAAAAATTATATTATAAAGTTTCATAAACTTTATATTATGATGCATCAATATACATTATACGATTCCCCAGATAAATTGAACACTTTTAATTTACAATTTATATTTGTTTGCTTCAAGTATTTTTACGAGCTACCAATGGGACCTAATGGACCTACAGATCAGAAGCTCCAACGATACGAGACTAATTGGCTTAAACTCATTAACCAAGTTAGTATCCATTCGTTAACTGTGGGTCACTCCACTAAAGACTCTCAGCTGTACTCTTCTCACTGCAGAATATTTTTGTGTCCACGGATATCGACCAATACTACAAGTCAGTCCTTCACGTGTGTTCGTATCCCTTCTGAGTCAAAATACCGTTTTACCCCTGGTTTACATCTTTGTCCTTAAGTCCCCAGTGCTCCTCTAATGAACAACCTGCTTGAGGTCCAACCAACAAACAGAAGTCACTCTCGTGCCATAGAGAGGGTTGGGCCTATTGTTCAAGTCCCGGAGACACCACTTAAGGGAACACGCCTCTACTTACCCTAGAGTCGGGAAGGAGTGAATTCCATCTTGTGTGATTATGTTCCCAGCTCCCCACTCGGTATTGTCCCCAAAATGGTAGGCTTGTTGAGTTGGCGTGCTGGCCACTCTCACCCATACAAATCAAAGGACAACCTCTCATGAACAGGAGTCCATAGTCCACTCAAGATTGAGACTGAGTTGTCTAGGCCATCCTAATGAAATAGAAACCAAGCCAACTAATGGTGTTAAAGTCAGTGGTTAACTATTCCGTGGTCCAGTCTGTTGGGTTTTATGCCCTAAAACTCGTAGATAGTGAATGTAAACAAATTTTATACTTGTGTTCAATAAAGTGTTATTTAGTTTCTGCAATAAAATGTTATTGTTTAATATTGCACTATTTGACCCAAATCCAATAAACTAAGATCCAAGGTTGTTTGTATGTAACTTTAACTAGTATGTAGGGACATACGGGGATCGATGTTCAAGTAACAACCTAAAGGGTCTATAGTATAAGGATAAGGCTGGGTACCTTATCCTGGTGACACTATGGATACGGCCCACTTTGTATTATGATACAAACGATATGATCCAACGCGTTCATGTAGTTGACATGCGAGTGGGGGTATCCTACGCAATGAGTTTGCATAAGACCGGACCGCAAAATAGTTAACCACTAACTGTAACACCGTTAGTTGGATTGGTTTCTAATTCACTAGGATGACCTAGACAACTCAGTCTCAATCCCGAGTGGATTATGGACTCCTGTTCACGAGGAGTTGTCATTTGATTTGTATGGGTGAGAGTGGCCAGCACGCCGACTCAATAAGCCTACCATTTTGGGGACAATACCGAGTGGAGAGCTGGGAACATAATCACACAAGATGGAATTCACTCCTTTCTGACTTTAGGGTAAGTAGAGGTGTGTTCCCTTAAGTGGTGTCTCCGAGACTTGAACAATGGGCCCAACCCTCTCTATGGCAAGAGAGGGACTTCTATTTGTTGGTTGGACCTCAAACATGTTGTTCATTAGAGGAGCACTGGGAACTTAAGGACAAAGATGTAAACCAGGGGTAAAACGGTAATTTGACCCAGCTAGGATACGAACACACGTGAAGGACTGACTTGTAGTATTGGTCGATATCCGTGGACACAGAAATATTCTACAGTGAGAAGAGTACAGCTGAGGGTCTTTAGTGGAATGACCCACAGTTAACGAATGGAGACTAACTTGGTTAATGAGTTTAAGCCGATTAGTCTCGTATCGTTGGAGCTTCTGATCTGTAGGTCCATTAGGTCCCACTGGTAGCTCGTAAAAAGACTTGAAGCAGACAAATATAAATTGTAAATTGAAAGTGTTCAATTTATCCTGAGAATCATATAATGTATATTGATGCATTATAATATAATGTTTATGAAACTTTATAATATAATTTTTTAATTAATTTCAAAAATTAATTCTTGAGAGAAAATATTTGAAAGAGTTCAAATAAATTTAATATGAATTGGATTCATATTAATTTTAATAAAATCCCTAAGATTAAATATATGATATTTAATTGGGTAATTAATTCATTATGGAATTAATTATTTATTTATTAATTAGAGACCTTTTCCTATTAGGAAAGAAAATATTTGAAAGAGTTCAAATAAATTTAATATGAATTGGATTCATATTAATTTTAATAAAATCCCTAAGATTAAATATGTGATATTTAATTGGGTAATTAATTAATTATTGATTAAAATTAGATATTGTTCAGATAATAGATTTGAACTTATTCCTAGACTTTTTCCTATTAGGAAAATGTCTTGGCCTTTACCTATATATAGGACCCCTCGGATGGGGTGAAAGGCATCTCATTGTCTCTAATTCTCTCAGAGATCTCTCCCAAAAGACTCTCACAAGTCTCCTACTTCAAGAAGTCTTAGAGATATACCGGTGTAGCCGATTGGTGGTGTTCGCACAAGAGGGTTGCTGCGTTTTCATTCTTATTGGCAAGAAAAGGCGAATTGATCAAGGCTTTCTACAAAAGTAAGTTTTCTATGAAATCCTTGATCACTAGGATCAATCTAGTTGATTTTTTAGCATGTTTGGCATGTACAGCCCATTAAATATAGATTTTTTGCTGTAATATTTTGCAAATTGTATTGGTATTTCAATTAGAATCTAAGTCTCTGAGTAGGTTCAGTAATACTTTCCGCTGCGTGGGGCTTTTATCCCTTCACAGTCTTATGCAAACTCATTGCATAGGATACCCCCACTCGCATGTCAACTACATGAACGCGTTGGATCATTGCGTTTGTATCATAATACAAAGCGGGTCGTATCCATAGTGTCACCAAGATAAGGTACCCGGCCTTATCCTTGTACTATAGACCTTTTAGGTTGTTACTTGAATATCGATCCCCGTATGTCCCCACATACTAGTTCAAGTTACATACAAACAACCTTGGATCTTAGTTTATTGGATTTGGGTCAAATAGTGCAATATTTAACAATAACATTTTATTGCAAAAACTAAATAACACTTTATTAAATACAAGTATAAAATTTGTTTACATTCACTATCTACGAGTTTTAGGGCATAAAACCCAACAGAATCAAATTTTACCATTTGTTGGATTAATTCTCATGATGACATGTAGTTAAACGGTAATATTTTGATTAATGAAGGAATTTATTTCGGTTAGTATTTCAAATGTTGGAGCTCCATTTAAATCAAACCCTGGTATGTTTCTCTTTTCATTTTTCTTCTTGCCATCGTGCTTTTCTTTCTAGTCTCTTTCTGTTCTTGTGAGTGCAAAGAAATTTTCCATTCTAAAATGGCAAAAACGAGAGGAAGAAAAGAGAGAAAAATGGAGGAGGATGTACCTGTTACGCCTGAAGCTCCGAAGAAGAAGGCGAAGAAGAAAAGAACGCCTGTAGAAAAAGAAGCCAAACAGCTTAAAAGACTACAAGAGGCTGAAGTTTCTGAAGTTCTGCAAAAGGTCATCGAGGACATTGCAGAAGAAGTAGTCGATGAGGAAGAACCGAAGGATTCTGAAAAAGAAAAACATCCTGAGAAGATTGTTGAAACAGAGCAAGAGAGTCAAGAAAAGGCAGCAACGGATTTGCAAGAGCAAGGTAATAATGAAACAATAGTTCAAGAGGTCCTGGAAGAGATAGTGCAGGATTCCTCGTGTCGTCGCCGTCACAAACAGAAAGCAGGACTGATAAAAGGATTCGGACAGACACTCCATCTCCTCCTTCGACTGAATCAAAAAAAGAAGAAGCTGAAAATCAAGAACAAACCGAGAAGGAAGCTTCAGAAGGTGAACTGAAAAGAAGACTGATGAAGATAAGGGCAAAGGTATTGTAGGAGCTGAGGTTGAAGCAGAAGTGGCAAGGCCAGAGAAACAGAGATTACTGTATGAACGTTTTGTCAATCATTTTGCTAAGGCAAATTATATTGACATGTTAAAGAGAGATTTTTTGTTCGAGAGGGGGTTCAGTGGTGATCTTCCGCACTTTTTAAGAGCAGACATCACGAGCCATGGCTGGGAGTTGCTCTGTTCCAAGCTAGAACTCGAACATCGACGAGCAAGAAGGTTTTCAAGTGATTGTTCGTGGAGTAGCTGTCGACTGGAGTCCTGGAGCCATCAATTCACTGTACAACCTTCAAGATTTCCCGCATGCTGGTTATAATGAGATGGCAGTAGTGCCATCTAACGAGCAGTTAAATGTTACTATTTGGGAAGTATGAATAGAAGGAGCATAGTGGCGACTATCGAAAACCGAGAAGATGACCTTCCAGGCTGCTTATTTAAAGAAGGAAGCCAATACTTGGATGGGATTTATGAGGCAGAGGCTACTTCCAACAACTTATGACTCCACGGTCTCTCGGGAAAGGGTTCTTCTGACTTTTGCAATTCTAAGGTCTCTTAGCATTGACGTGCGTAAAATTATCGCAGGTGAAATTTTTGGATGTTAGCGAAAGAAGGTTGGGAAATTGTTCTTTCCAAATACAATCTCAATGCTTTGTAAGAGAACAGGGGTTCCAGAAAGCGGAGAAGATGTGATTCTACTGGATAAGGGAATAATTGACACACCTAACTTGGCACGACTTTAGCAAACACAGGAAGCACGTCAAGGAGGACTGGTTTGTGGCATTCACAAGATCTTAGAACAACTCACACTTTCAGCCAGTAGGCAAGAGTTCGCCGAAAGGCAAGCCCAAACCTTCTGGACTTATGTTAAAAGACATGATGTTGCATTAAGGAAGGCACTTCAAGCTAACTTTTCAAAGCCCTACCCAGCCCTTCCTGTATTCTCGGATGATTTGTTGAACCCTTGGATTCCACCACCACCCGTTGAGAGAGAAGAGGAAGATGATGATGTTCGTCAGGAGAACTAGATAAAAAATTACCGAGCGAGCTTTTCTTTTAACTGATCATTTTTGTTGCTCGCTCATTTTCCTAACCTTGTTTGTCTGTTTTTAACTATTTCTGTTTTTATTTTGTTGGCCTTTCAAAAGTATAATCTGATCTTGTAATGTTTCTGTTTTTAATGAAATTTCCTGAAGTATTTTCTGTTCTATAGCACACTGAGCATTCCTAACTTAACCATTTTCGTCTGAATTTTTGAAGCTTGGACTAGTTAGCTTAATTAGATCAAGGTGTTCTGATCTCTAGAAACCTTTTGCTTGAGCATTTCTTCTAGTCTGGTCATCGCTGCGGCAAGAAGATTCTGAGGTAGTATTGACATATTTGATCCACCTTAAGCTTAATCTTAGTCCCACGCTTAGTTTAAAATTCAGATAGAAAAAGAATTAAGTTTGGGGGTATAATTATCATGTTAATAATTCATTGGGGACAATGAATAATTTAAGTTTGGGGGACTTTTAGCTACTCCGCTTGTTTTGCTCGAGCATTCCTCTCCTTCATAATTATTTTTCTAGGTTGTTGAGTAACTAGGGACATTTGGGACTGTCTACTTACTAAGCATGTTTGTCTGTCTGAAGCATGTTGTATATTATCTGCTTTAATTTTGTTGTGTTAATTATGATTTGCCATGTTTACACTGATGTACTATGAACATTGAAATGGTTGTGTTAATCTGGAATTGCATTTAGTGCATTGCTTGAGATGAGTACGTTTAAGGGGTATGAGCATGTTAGGTACTCGTCTTAAGCATGGTTATTGATGAGTCAAGTATGTTGAGTCTGGCTTGCATGTTGCATGGGAAAAGTGTAGCATGAGTCGGGTGTGAGGCATAGCACATGGTGCATTAATTCATGTGTAGCGGAGTGTGACGCGGAAATCACATGGGTGTGAGTGCGGAGCGTGACGCAGAAATCACGTGAGAGTGGCACAACACATGGAGCGGAATTCATGTGGGGTAGGTGCGGAACATGACGCGGAAATTATGTAAGTAGCGAACATATGGCGCAGAATTCATGTGTAGCGGAGCATGACGCGAAAATCATGTAGTTGCGGAGCATGACGCGGAAATCATGTGGAGTCTAGTGCGTCTGTTGCATAGCGTGAGATGCATTGCATGAGTTTGATGTTTTAAGCATGTGGTTAGTTTTTAGCTTGAAAGCATGTGTGTCTTATTGTGGTTGTGTAACCTGTTGGATGTGTGTGCTGAGCATGTTGCTTGTATTGGTTGTTTGTTTGTGGTTTGGTAAGTGTGAGCCGCTTACCAGTACCACGGTTGTACTGATACCCCCTTCCCCACCTTTCCCCCCAACATTTTAGATGTTGCAGGTTTCGTTGATGAGCTGGATCCTGGTGAGGAAGAGGAGAACTACGAGGAGGAACCTTAGGGAGTTCAAGTTTCTTTTCCTTGTTCTATTGGATTAGGTTGTAGATTGTTTGGTCTGTTTTGCTTTGCTTGAGTAGTAGCTTAGTTGTTAGTTATTGATCTGTTATGGTCAGTTTTGGTTGTGATGTTTTTTATTATGAACTGGAAGTTTAGTTCCATTCTTTATCGTTTAAAGAATAAAGTTGTAGTTGCCGTTCGTTTGGGATAACTGGCTAGTGTTGTTAGAAGTTGTTTAATAACTTGTTCTGCTGCATGAAGTGAAATATTGCATGTTGCTTCAAACTCGTATAGTGAAGTAGGTTGTGTATCTGAATTGTAGACTAGTGGAGTTGGGTGGATTGTTTAGAAGTGCTTTAATTGCTTGTCAGGTATAAAAAAATTTGGTTCAGGCCATTTTACGCCGTTATGCTGCCGAAATTTTCGGTACTTCTGGTTTAAAGTGGTTCAGAACTGTGGATAATAGTTTGAGGGTTGTAGTAGCGTCTCTAGACTAGGTTGGAAAACCTGGGGTGTTACAATACCCCTGAGATTTGAGATAAGGAGCACTTTGGTCCCTGCCGTCTATTTTTCTGTTAAATACTAATGGTGGCTGACGTGGCACTATTATTTTAATAAAAAAATTATTTTTAAAATTTTTTAAATAAAAATAGTAAAATAATAAAATATTATTATTTATTTATTTATTTATTTATTTATTTATTTATTTCTCTCTCTCTTTTCTTTCTTCCCCTCTTTCTTCCACTCTTCCTTCTTCTTCATCTTCTTCCTCTCAACTCCGGTGGCCGACAGGCAGCCGGCGCCGACCGGCACCGGAAAGTTCAGTTTTTTTTTTCTTTCTCCCCTTTTCTTCTCTCTTTTCTTCTCTATTTCCTTCATTTATTTTCTTTTATCTTTTTTAATAAAAATAAGGGAGATGTAGGCTCCTCCTTCTCCGACGCCGGCCACGGGAGGAAGGAGGGCCCCTCCTCCCTCTCGGTTTCAGACTGAAACGGAGAGGGAGGAGGGACCCTCCCTCCTCCCGTCGCCGGCGCAAAGAGGTAGTGGTTGATGACTGATAAGAGAAGAGAGAAAAATAGGGATCCCTTGAGTAAATGAATAGGAGGGAGAATGGAAAACAGAATTCAGACTTGTTTTTTACAATGCTTTGACGGGGGGAGGGAGGACCCCTCCTCCCGTCGTCGGCGTCGGAGAGGGAGGAGCCTCCTCCCTCTCCCTTCTTTTTATTAAAAAAAAGAAATGAAGGAAAGAGAGAAGAAAGAAGAGAAAAAAAACTTAACTTTCCGGCGACGGCCGGCCACCGGAGTTGAGAGGAAGGAGATGAAGAAGAAGATGAAGAAGAAGGAGGAGTGGAGAAAGAGGGGAAGAAAGAAAAGGGAGAGAGAAATAAATTTAAAAAAATATATTTAATATTTTAATATTTTTTATTTAAAAAAATTAAAAATATTTTTTATTAAAATAATAGTGCCACGTCAGCCACCGTTAGTATTTAACAGAAAAATAGACGGTAGGGACCAAAGTGTAAACCCAAACCTTAGGGACCAAAAGTGTATTTTTCCCAAAATGATTTTAAAAAAAATGCTGAAAAAGAAAATTGTGGAAAATTTTGCTGTGAAAATTGAAAGAGCAAAAGTTTTGAAGGATGAATGATAATCTAGGAGTTTTCTGTCTCCCAGGGCTTAGGTGAGCTTCATCATAAAATGTCGTCATTCTGAGAAGCAAGGGATAGAATAACTAAGGATTTTTTGAGCTAGCAATGAGTATTTAGCCTAATTGGTGATAAGTTTGAGACAAGAGTATACTGCATCATAAAGTGGGTCATCTCATGCTTAAGAACTTATGACTATAGGGCTGCTTTAAGTCTGAAGAACAGAAAAATAAACCCTTTAAAAATATGGTTAAATGTGTCTGATAATAGAGCTGGGTTGTGGTAAGTTCTTAGGATTGAGTTAAAGGTGGTGATTATTTGTTCAATGCTGAAAGCATTATTTTGCTGCAGCAGTGCTTGGTTTTGCAAAATGCTCAGGTAAAGGCAGAAGGTAGTGTTGGATTATCTATTTTGATTAAGTTGTGTTATGTCTAATGTTTTGAATTCTTAAGGGAAGGTTAGTTAGTATTGCTCGGGACGAGCAATAGTTCAAGTTTGGGGGTATGATAACTCTCCAAAAGGGAGTTATTTAGGTCTTATTTCTATAGTGATTTGTGTGTCATTTGTGTTAAATAGGGTTGTTTTTAGATGGATATTATATGTTTTAACCCATTTAGAAGAATGGATGCTTTGGAAGTTATTTTGTGCAAAAAATAATGTTGAGCGACTTGAGGGAGCAAAATCCATGATCCAGCAAAGTAGGGAGCAAAACTGCCACGTGAGCCGCACGTGATTCATTAAATGAGCTGGCGTTAGCTGAATTAATCTCGGATCTAGGAAGCTTGGAGAGCTTTCCAAGTGTAAAATTTGACCTAATTAGGGTTGACTCCACTCTATAAAAGGAAGTAGCCATCTCAAGTCCAAAACATTCCAAATTCGAGAGAGGAAAGTCTTATTCCACTCGTGGAGGCTTACTTTCCATCTTTGGAAGCCGAATAAGGAAGGAATGATTGGAGACCTCAAGAAGACCATCAGGATTTCTTCAAGGGAATTAATCTTTTCTTGTAAATTTCTTGTAGTTATGGATGCACATACTCAGATTGTAGCATGTGTTATTTTGTACTCCATGAACGAAATTTACTTAGGTGTTGGTTAGGATTTATGTAATTGTCGTGTTTCATTCTCTATGCAATTTATGTTGATTTGAGCATCTTGATTACTTGTTGTGCTTATTCCTATTTTGTGCCCGCCTGGCCAGCCGGTATGAATATCACCTCTGAGTTTCAGGGATGATTTGAGAGGTGTGTGGCATTTAATCACACTAGACCATTATGTGTTGGTGGACGTCGGTAACTGAGTTAAGGATAACCAGTTACCTAGTGCTTGATCAGTAGCACGTCATTGGAGTTGAAACACATTCCAAAAAATCTAGAGTTCCAGGAGGATCATGCTGATAAGACTGCAAGAGAATTACCTAATCAATATTATTGCTAGAGCATCCTTTAAAACAATTACTGAAATCCTGACCAACGCATGTTTCCAATCTGTCTGCTTTATCCGTTTACATTCTGCTCTTTTATTTCTTTTGGTTCAACATTATATCAAAATCAATCATTTTAACAATCTTGAAACCATTAAGGAGTTACATAAAATAGGTAGAGTGGAAGCTATTCAAAACCTCGTGGATACAATAAATTACTTATCACTTGTTGCAGACTATGTGCACTTGCATAGTATTCTAGAGAGCATTTTATTTTATCATATTTTTACCCCACTCTAGAAGGCAACACCCTCATACACTTTAGCCGAGAGAGCCTTCGTGAATGAATCAACAATATTCTATTCAATTCAATGTGCCTTCTTGTCTTGGGCTGCAAGGTTCATTTGAATTCTCCACAGCACCACTGTATCACTATTGTTGGGTTTTATGCCCTAAAACTCGTAGATAGTAAATGAAACAAATTAATTGATCTCAATAAAGCGTTATTTGAGTAATTCAGTAATTTGGTTATTGAATAATCGAGTTTGCATTAATAAACCCTAAATCCAATAAACTAATATCCAAGGTTGTTTAAACGAAACTTGGACTAGTATGTGGGGACATACAGGGATCGGTGTCCAAGTAACAACCTAAAAGGTCTATAGTATAGGGATAAGGTTGGGTACCTTATCCTGGGGACACTATGTGATACAACCCACCTTGTATTCGATACAGATGCAATGATCTAAAGCATCCATGTAGGAGACATGCGGGTGGGGGTGTCCTATTCAATGAGTTTGCATAAGACCGGACAGCGAAATAGTAACCACTAGATGTAACGCTGTTAACTAGTTTAGGTTTCTATTTCAATAGGATGACCTAGCTAACTCAATCTCAATCCTGAGTCTGTTATGAACCCTTTTCAGGAGGGATTGTCCTTATATTTGTATGGGTGAGAGTGGCCAGTTCGCTGACTCAATAATCCTACCATTTCAGGGGGAAGACCGAATGGGGGCTGGGAACATAACAGTACAAGATAAAATTCACTCCTTCCCCTATTGGGGTAAATAGATGTGTGTTCCCTTAAGGGCTGATTCCGAGGCTTGAACAAAGGCGCGACATCCTCTCCTAGTCCGAGAGGAACTCATGTTTAGTGGTTGGACCCTAAACAACTTGTTCATTAGAGGGATCAGTGGTACTTAAGGAACCAGAGGTAACCTAGGGGTAAAATGGTAATTTGACCCAGCTGGTTTTACGAACACACGTGAAGGATTGACTTACTGCTTGGTTGATATCCATGGACACAAAAATATTCTACGGTGAGAAGAGTGCAGTTGTGGGTCTTTAGTGGAGTGACCCACAGTTTACAAATGTTGACTAACTTGGTTAATGAGTTTAGCCAATTAGTCTCGTATCGTTGGAGCTTCTGATTTTTAAGTCCATTAGGTCCCACTGATAGCTCGTAAAGATACTTGGGGCAATTAAGTATAAATTGTAAATTGAAAGTGTTCAATTTATTTAGGGGAATCATATAATGTATATTGATACATTATAATATAAAGTTTATGAAACTTTATAATATAATTTTTTTAATTAATTTTAAAAATTAATTCTTGAGAGAAAATATTTGAAAGAGTTCAAATAAATTTTAATATGATTTTTTTTTTTTTGAATTTTTTTTAATATGAATTAGATTCATATTAATTTTAATTTTAATAAAATCCCTAAGATTAAATATATGATATTTAATTGGGTAATTAATTATGAAATTAATTAATTATTTATTTAAATTAGATATTGTTCAGATAATAGATTTGAACTTATTAATAGACCTTTTCCTAATAGGAAAAGGTCTTGGCCTTTACCTATATATAGGGGCCCCTGGGGTGGGGTGAAAGACATCTCATTCATTCTCCTACTCTCAGAGAATTCCCCTGAAGGCTCCCTCTAGATTCCCACCAGTCTCCTGTCTCTAGAAGTCTCAGAGTCATACCGGTGTAGCCATAGTGGTGGTGTTCGCATTAGTTCGTGATTATTTCACAAGCAATTGGTGAATTAAATATGAGTCGTTAACGAGAGTAAGTAATTTGTTACTATATAAATTAGATTTAGATCTAATATTTTTGTATGTTTAGCCTTAATATAAATTTAGAATAGTTCTAAGATTATTGCCAATGTATTGGTATTTTAGATTAAACAAAATTAATTACGAATCGATCCTAATCACGCTTCAGCTTTACGGAATTACGGAATTCCAATCCTTCAACTATAAAGTGGGCAAGTTCACATTTGGAACACATTCCAAATCTAGTCAAGAACTTCCTAAGTCATACAGTCTCTATCGTTGCTTCACAAGCAGCTATATTTTCGACCTATATGGTCAAGACTGTAACTATGTTATACTATAGTTCCTTCGTAAAGATTGACCATGGATACTGATGTAGATTTCCTCAAATCCTTATCAGTCTTAAAATTCGTGTCAGTGTATCCTATAAGGATCAAATCCTTAGTCCCATACACGAGCATATAGTTCCTCTTTCTCCTCAGATACTTGAGGATATTCTTAATGGTTTTCCAGTGATCAAATCTTGGATTAGATTGATACTTACTGACAATCTCTACTGCATAGGCATTCGTCTCATGTCTTCAACTTCTTGAGGTGTCTCAGGAAACAGTTTATTAGACAAAAGAATTCCATGTCTGAAAGGTAGTGAACACTTCTTGGAATTCTGCATCTTGTATCTAACATCTTGTAGATATAAGACACTTGAGACAAGGCTAGCTTTTTGTTCTTATGGTTCCTAACAATTTGAATCTCAAGAACAAACTCGGCTTCTCCCAAATTTTCATTTGGAAATGAGCTGCTAGCTCCTTTTACTAGTCAGTAAGATACCTACATCATTCCCAATGACTAGGATATCAATCGTATACAACACTAAGTAAGCTACTAAACTATTGATGATCTTCTTGTAGATACAAGATTCAACAATGTTCTGATTAAATGTCAAAAGATTTTATTGCAGTATCAAATCTTCTATTCCAAGATCAAGATGTTTATTTCAATCCATGAATGGATCGATTAAGCATGTAAAACCTTTTGCTCTTGACCTCGCTAAATGAACCCTTATGGTTGAGACAAGTAGACACTTTCAACGTCTCGTTTCCTCTTGTAGATCCATTTGCAACCTATAGGTTTTACCCCATAAAGTTGATCTACAAGATCCCAGATAGAATTGAAACACATAGATTCCATTTCTCGGTGCATGGCTTTAATCCACTGGTCCTAGTTAACATCATTCATTGCCTTGCTTTAAGACAATGGATCCTTAATGTCATCATCAGGTATGACGATCTGGGCTTCAGTTAAGCCCATGTAACAGTCAGGTTGTAAAACAACCCTCCCACTACATCGAGGCACTCTCAACTCTTGAGATAGATGTAACTAACTAGTTGTATTGGCCCTATCAACAACTCTTGTTAAAGGTCCAGCATAATCAACAACCCTTGTTGGCTTATCAACAACTCTTGTTGATATTTTTGTAGCTTCATCAGTTAATTTGCTTAAAACGACCTTATTTTGTGGCTTATTATTTCTCATGTGGTCTTCTTCTAAGAATATAGCATTTGTTGGTACAAATTCTTTATTCTCTTGTGGATTGAAAAAGTATCCATATCTTTCATTTCCATGGGGCAGCCTACGAATAGGTATACTTTTGAACAGTGTCGCCAAAAATAACGTAAACCACTTTTACGCCTTATCCACAAATTAAAAGATGTTTCAGAAACATTTTTGATGGAACGTTGTTCAAAATACACACTGTAGTCAACATTGCATGACCCCAAAACGAGTCAGGCAAATGAGCATTACTCATAATGAATCGAACCATATCCAATAGGGTTCTATTTCTCCTATCTGATACACCGTTCTCCTAAGGTGTTCCAGAGGTTTGAGAGTTGGGATGTAATTCCATGTTAAGTCTTGGAATCTCAAGTCCCACATACTCTACACTTCAATCAGATCGAAGTGCTTTTATCATCTCACCTAAAAAGTTTCCAACTTCAGTCTCAAACCACTTTGAATTTCTCAAGAGCTTTAGACTTAAGTTGCATTAGGTTGAGATACTCATACCTTGAATAATTATCTATAATATAGATGAATTATTCATGCCTCCCACTGCTTTAACATATTGGACCACAAGGATCCAAATGTACAAGCTTTTAAGGGCTTTTTGGCCCTATAGTTCTTTTCAAGCAAAAGAATCTATTAGTCATATTGCCATTAAGGCATGACCTACAAGGTAGTAGAGAGTCATCTTCTAACTCGCTTAGAAGTCCACTTTTGACCAAGCTCCCAATCATATTGAGGTAAATATGGCCTAATCTTAAACGCCAAAGAAAAGGTATTTTCCTTTCGGAAAAATCCTTTGCCTCTCATTTCTACGAGTAGTGGCAGCCTCAAACAACTTAGTGTTTATAACTGCTTTACTCTTGATTAGTCTTAAACCATTTATGTTATTTTTTCAGTTTAGCTGAACAAAAGATAACTCGTTTTCTTGAAATGAATTGTGTTAGCAGGGAAAGGTACAAAGTAATATTGTTCCAGCTAATAAGATACAAAAATCAAATTTCTTTTGATCTTAGGAATTCCATACACATTATCTAATAATATGTATTTTCTCCCATTGGGAAAAATAACTTAATGTTCCCCATTGCCACAGCCAAGACAATCTCTCTAGTTCTAACTTTGAGAGTTGTTTCAATAGCATCAAGTTGTTGCCAGTAATTCATTCCTTTTAATAAGAAGAATAAACGTGATTTGTAGCCATGAATCAAGTATTCAGGTAGAATCACCATTCTTCACAAATTACGCTTCCAATATTAGTAAATCAAATTTACTGTCTTTGGGCAAGTCTTCTTTGGCTGAGCAAGGTCCAATGTCATATTCATTAGGAACATTTCTTAATGAGTTAGACATTTGGGGCATGAGGACATTTCTCTGTTAAGACTAATCATAAATCATTCACCAAAATTAATCGTTTTAGTTTGTTGTATAATCACCATTATTTATTAAATAGGCGTAAGACAATGCACATATTTCATTATTGAATTGTTGAAATAACAAATTACTTGATTATTTATCGCACTAACCCATTACATCTTATCCAATCAAATTCAGCAAAAACACACAAGAAATTAAAGAAACCCTAGAAAACTATTAATTTAGTTTTTGCAACGATACTTTAGAGGTTTAGAACAACAACCACCGAAGGGTGGTCAACTATTCCTCCTCTGAATTGAGACAATCTCAACCAAACCCTAACACCAAAATAACTCATATTTCGTTAGTGTTTAGCTACCGTTGTTTGGTCAAGGATTCGTTAACACATTTAACTCATCCTCGTAAGTGTAACCCTCCCACTTTCAGATCTTAGAGGCACGCACCAATAGGCTACTGATAACTGCCCAAAAGGTAGTTATTTAGGTCTCAATTATATAGAGATTTGTGTGTCCTTTATGCTTATTAGGGTTGGTTTTGGATAGATATTACATGTTTTAACCCATTTGGAAGAATGGAAGCATTGGAAATTATTTTGTGTAGATTATGCTGCTGAGCGACTGGAGGGAGCAAATTCTATGCTGCACCAAAACTGGGTGAAAGACTGCCACGTCACAGCTCGTTAGCCAACTTAATGAACCGACTTCTGTTGAGTTATTTTCGAGATAAAGGAACAAGGAGAGCCCTACACGTGTCCAAGTTGACCTAATTCAAGCCTCCTATCCTTCTATAAAAGGAAGTAGCCGTCAAAGTCAAAAGCATTCCAACTTTCCTTGGAAGTCGAGTAGTATAGAGAGATTAGAGATTACCAAGAACACCATCATTCACAAGTGATTAAGGAGATTATTATTTTCTTTATTGTCTTGTGATTATGGACATGCCTACTCAGATTGTAATTCATGTTTCCATGTTTATTATGAGCTAAGTAGCTTAAGGTGTTGGTTAGGAACATGTAGTTGTTGTGCTTAAACTTTAGTAATATATTGATTATTGCATCTTGGTTAATTGTTGTGCCTATTTACATTTTATGTCCACCTGGCCAGCCGGTGTGAATATCTCTCTCTAGTTTCAGGGATGATTTAGAGAGTGTGTGGCAATTATCCACACTACGATCATTGTGTATTGGTGAACGCCAGTGACTGAGCTAGGGATAGCCAGTTCCGGGAGGAATCCGCTAATAATATTGCGAGAGTTGCATGATCAATAATATTGCTAGAGCATCTTTTTAAACAACTACTAAGCCTAACCAGCGCCTGTCTTTAATCTGTCTGCCTATTTGTTTATTCTTTGTTCTGTCATTTATTTTGCCTCAGCATAATTCTTATAAAACCAAATCATATTTTTACCGTCTTGGAAACCATTAGAAAGTTACACAAAATAGGTAAAGTGGAAGCTAATTCAGGACTTGGATTGATAATATTACTTGTTGCAGACTGTGTATACTTTCACAGAAATTCTAGAGTCTATTATACCATATTTCTACTCACTCTAGGAGCCCGACAAGTTTTTGGCGCCGTTGCCGGGGACTCTGAATAAGTTTTCATCTGATCTGTTTGGTGTATGTGTTTTAGTGGTTTGGTGCTAGAACTTTTTGATTGTTTCTTTTTTTTTTGCAGGTGTGAGCTTGGTTCATGAGCAATCCGCCTGGGGTAAAGTTTGAGCTTGATCCAGAAATTGAAAGAACATTCAGAAACAGAAGGAGGGAGCAGTGCAGAAACCAGATTGTGTAACTATAGAAACCAGCCCGGGGAGAACGTGCCGCGCCTTCCGGAGGGTCCTAAAGGTCCAGCAGACCCCCAGAATCGTTTGCTGCAGCAAAACCCACTGTTTGAACAAAATGAGCAGCAGAATAATCAGGCTGAAAATCCTATCTTGATAGTGAACGATAGGACCAGAACCATTCGAGCGTATGCTATCCCAATGTTTAATGAGTTGAATCCAGGGATTGCACGTCCCCAAATCCAAGCGGCAAATTTTGAAATGAAACCGGTAATGTTTCAGATGTTGCAAACCGTGGGGCAATTCCATGGTTTGTCATCTGAAGATCCTCATTTACATCTTAAGTCTTTTCTAGGAGTTAGTGATTCTTTTGTAATTCAAGGAATGCCTAGAGATGCTCTTAGATTAACTTTGTTCCCGTATTCTCTTAGAGATGGAGTAAAGGCATGGTTAAACTCTTTTGCTCCAGGATCAATTAGGACATGGGATGAGTTAGCTGGAAAAATTTTGAGTAAGTATTTCCCACCTAATAGAAATGCTAAATTAAGGAGTGAAGTAGTAGGGTTTAGGCAACTTGAGGATGAGACTTTTAGTGAGGCTTGGGAAAGGTTTAAGAAGCTTTTGCGAAAGTGTCCCCACCATGGTTTACCTCATTGTATTCAAATGGAAACATTTTATAATGGTTTAAATGGAGTAACTCAATGCATGGTCGATGCTTCGGCTGGAGGGGTCCTTTTGGCAAAAACTTTTGATGAAGCCTATGAAATTTTAGAAAGGATATCTATTAATAGTTGTCAGTGGTCAGATGTTAGAGGCACAAATAAAAAGGTTAAGAGTGTATTAGAGGTTGATGGTGTGTCCACCATTAGGGCTGATCTTACTATGATTGTTAATGCTCTTACGAATGGGACAGTGATTAGTCATCAGCAGCCACCAGCTATGGAGCCTACTGCAGTGGTGAACCAAGTGGCAGAGGAAGCATGTGTCTATTGTGGTGAAAATCACAACTACGAGTTTTGCCCCGGCAATCCAGCTTCTGTGTTTTTGTAGGTAATCAGAGGAATAACCCTTACTCTAATTTTTATAATCCAGGTTGGCGCAACCACCCCAACTTCTCATGGGGAGGTCAAGGAAATAACGTGCAAGCGCAACAAAAAATGAACCAGCCGGGATTTGCTAAAGCGCAGGAATTGCCCCAGCAAAATAAGCAGGCTTTGCCCCAGCAAAATTCAGGAAGTTCTCTCGAGGCGATGATGAAAGAATTTATGGCTCGTACAGATGCTGCAATTCAAAGTAATCAAGCTTCGATGAGAGCCCTGGAATTGCAAGTGGGTCAGCTAGCTAATGAGCTGAAGGCAAGGCCTCAAGGGAAACTTCCATCTGATACTGAACATCCTAGAAGGGAAGGTAAGGAGCAGGTAAAGGCAGTGACTCTTAGGAGTGGTAAGCCATTAGAAGAAAGAATTGAGCCTAGTAAAACCCAGAGTGTAGATAAAAATGGTCATAAAAATAATAATCTTGTTGTCGAGAAAGAGTTGGAGTCTGGTTAGGGTGCTGGAGGCAGCAATAAAAGTGCTGGAGCATCTGGTTCTGTTCCAGATGTGGAACCACCTTATGTGCCGCCCCCACCTTATGTACCACCTCTACCTTTTCCACAAAGGCAAAAGCCTAAGAATCAGGATGGTCAATTTAGGAAGTTTTTAGAGATTCTTAAGCAATTGCATATAAATATCCCGTTAGTAGAAGCTATTGAGCAAATGCCTAACTATGCTAAATTTCTTAAGGATATTTTGACTAAAAAGAAGAGGTTAGGTGAATTTGAAACTGTATCTCTTACTGAGGAGTGTAGTGCTATTCTTAAGAATGGGCTACCCCACAAAGCTAAGGATCCAGGGTCATTTACCATACATGTGTCTATAGGTGGAAAAGAATTAGGTATTGGTGAAGCTAGACCTACCACAGTCACACTCCAATTAGCTGATAGGTCTATCACATATCCAGAGGGTAAAATTGAGGATGTCTTAGTGAAAGTGGATAAATTCATATTTCCAGTTGATTTTATTATTTTAGACTATGAGGCTGATAAAGATGTCTCAATCATTCTCGGTCGTCCATTTTTTGCTACTGGTAGGGCGTTAATAGATGTTCAAAAAGGGGAATTAACAATGAGAGTTTGTAATGAGGAAGTAAAATTTAATGTGTTTAAAGCCATGAAATATCCAGACGAAATGGAGGATTGCTCATTCATCAGGATTCTGGAGAGCACAGTTATTGATACAACAATACAGGATTCAGCTAGCAAGCATTCGGAAAAGCATGGAGAGGTTAGGGTAGAAGATTTAGAAGTTTGTTCTTTAGAAAGAAAAAATGAAAAATAATTGTTTAGGTGTGAGGATGTTTTTGAGTCTTTGGATTTAGATCGAGGAAAGCTCCTCCTATTAAGCCATCCC
Source organism: Luffa acutangula (assembly GCA_036850905.1). Taxonomy (NCBI): domain Eukaryota; kingdom Viridiplantae; phylum Streptophyta; class Magnoliopsida; order Cucurbitales; family Cucurbitaceae; genus Luffa; species Luffa acutangula. The sequence goes on from CM072099.1 coordinate 35,285,605, forward strand.
TGATTGAGGCACCTACTTTAGATTTGAAGCCCTTGCCAGATCATCTAAAGTATGTGTATCTTGGGGAAGGAGAGACGTTGCCCATTATTGTAGCGTCATATTTAATGCCAGAGCATGAAGATGCCTTAATAAAATTGCTGCAGCAATACCGCAAGGCTATAGGTTGGACGTTGGCTGACATTCAGGGAATTAGCCCATCTTTTTGTATGCACAAAATCACTCTAGAGGAGGGATCCTTCAGGAGTATTGAGCAACAAAGAAGGCTTAACCCTGCAATGAAAGAGGTTGTTAAGAAGGAGGTAATTAAATGGTTGGATGCTGGGATCATTTATCCAATTGCCGATAGCAATTGGGTAAGCCCTGTCCAATGTGTTCCTAAGAAAGGAGGTGTCACTGTGGTGAGCAATAAAGACAATGAATTGATTCCAACCAGGATAGTAACTGGCTGGAGGGTTTGCATGGATTACATGAGGCTTAATAAAGCTACCCCTAAATATCATTTCCCTCTAACATTTATTGACCATATGTTGGATAGATTAGCTGGTCAGGCCTACTGCTGTTTCTTGGATGGTTATTCTGGGTATAACAAGATTACTATTGCTCCTGAGGATCAGGAGAAAACCACTTTCACCTGTCCTTATGGGACATTTGCTTTTAGGAGAATGCCTTTTGGCCTCTGCAATGCTCCAACAACATTTCAGCGGTGTATGTTAGCAATTTTTTCTAATATGATTGAGTCCACTGTTGAGGTATTTATGGACGATTTTTCAGTGTTTGGAGGGTCTTTTCAGAGTTGTTTAGATAATTTAGGAAAGGTGTTAAAAAGATGTGAGGATACTCATCTAGTTCTCAATTGGGAAAAATGTCACTTCATGGTGAAGGAGGGCATAGTGTTAGGACATAAAATTTCTAAAAATGGTCTAGAAGTTGATAAAGCAAAAATAGAGGTTATTGAAAGACTAAAACCACCGAATTCAGTGAAGGGAATTCGGAGTTTTTTAGGACATGCTGGATTTTATAGGAGGTTCATAAAGGATTTCTCCAAAATCAGTAAACCTCTTTGTAACTTATTATGCACGGATTATGTTTTTGACTTTAATGCAGATTGTAGGAAGGCTTTTGAGACTTTAAAGGCTGCTTTAATCTCAGCACCCATTCTTTGTGCACCTAATTGGGATTTACCATTCGAGGTAATGTGTGATGCGAGTGATGTTGTGGTAGGTGCAATGCTGGGGCAAAAGCATGGCAAATTTATCCATCCTATATATTATGCAAGCAAGGTTTTAAATGAAGCACAAGTCAACTATACAACTACTGAAAAGGAGTTGTTAGCTGTTGTGTTTGCTTTTGAGAAGTTCCGGCCATATTTGGTTGGATCCAAAGTCACAGTGTTCACGGATCATGCAGCAATAAGGTATTTAATGTCTAAGAAAGATGCAAAGCCTAGACTAATTCGTTGGATTTTATTATTGCAGGAGTTCGACTTGGAGATAAAGGACAAGAAGGGATCAGAAAATGTCATTGCAGATCACTTATCTCGTTTTGATCCGTCATCATCTTTGCTGGAGCAATCTGCCATTTCCGATTCTTTTCCAGATGAACAGCTCCTTGTTGTTGAGGTAAAGGTAGTTAGAGATGTCCCTTGGTATGCTGATATTGCCAACTTTTTGGTAAAGGGAGTCACCCCTATTCACATGGATTGGAGGCAGAAGAAGAAGTTTAAGCACGATGCGAAATTTTTTTATTGGGATGAGCAATTCATGTATGAGCAATGCTCTGACGGTATTATTCGTAGTTGTGTTTCAGGTGCTGAAGCAAAGGAAATCCTGGAGCAATGTCACTCTTCGCAGTATGGAGGTCATTTCAACGGTCAGATGACAGCTATGAGGATTTTGCATTGCGGATTTTTCTGGCCTACGTTATTTAAGGATGCCCATTAGTTCTACAAGCAATGTGATGCTTGCCAAAGGAGAGGAAACTTGGGGCCTAGAGATGAAATGCCTCTTACTTACATTTTAGAAGTTGAATTATTCGATGTATGGGGTATTGATTTTATGGGGTTATTTCCCCCTTCTAATGGCAATGTTTTTATCTTATTGGCAGTTGATTACGTGTCCAAGTGGGTGGAGGCCATTGCATGCCATCAGAGTGATGCCAAGACAGTTGCAAGGTTTCTTCAATCGCACATCTTTGCGCGGTTTGGGACACCTAGGGCTCTAGTGAGTGATGAGGGTACACATTTTGTTAATAATATCTTAACTAAGCTTTTAGCTAAGTATGGGATTAAGCATAGGATAGCTACCCCTTATCACCCACAAGCAAATGGTCAAGCTGAAATTAGTAATAGGGAAATTAAAGCTATTCTAGAGAAAGTAGTCCATTCATCTAGAAAGGATTGGTCTTTTAGGTTGGATGAGGCTCTTTGGACTTATAGAACAGCCTATAAGACTCCACTAGATATGTCTCCCTATAGGTTGGTATATGGGAAAGCTTGTCATTTACCATTAGAGCTAGAACATAAAACATTTTGGGCTTTGAAAAAGTTAAATTTTGATTTGAGTCGTGCAGGAGCAATAAAAATGCTGCAGCTAAATGAACTGGAAGAATTTCGCCAGTTTTCTTATGAAAATGCGAAAATGTATAAAGAAAAGACTAAGTTGTGTCATGACAAGAAAATAAAATCTAAAGAGTTTGTCAAGGGACAGAAAGTCTTGCTTTATAATTCTAGATTGAAATTATTTCCTAAAAAACTAAAATCTAAATGGTCAGGACCTGTGATTGAGATTTTTCCCCATGGAGCAATTACTTTGCAGGATGAAAAAGATGGGAGAGTGTTCGAGGTGAATGGACAGCGTGTGAAGCATTATTGGGGTGAGGAGTTTCAGTCGAAATATCCTTCCCTAAGGTTAGTTGATGATTGAGAGAGCAAGATTTTTGCGGGAGCATTTCACAGAGCAAAATTTTGAGCTCCCAAAGTTTGTATTAATTTTATTTTTCGCTGATTTATTTTTTAATTTCGATTAGGTTAAGATTTGATTTTACATGGTTTATTAGATTTTATCTTTAAGTATTTTTATTATTTTTAGTAGTTAAGATTTTATCTTTTTTGTTTTGAATTTAAATTGATTTTCGGATTATTTATTTGGATTATCTTTGAATTATCTTTTCATTAATTAGATTTCATTTTAAGTTATTCTGTTTAGTTTAAATTAATAAAGATTTTCTCTAAATTAATTTGGCGTCAAGAAGGATTAAATTTGATTTGATTTGATTGGTTATTTTTAAATTTTGAAGATTTGATTTTCCTGTTTTTAAATTTGAATTCCGTATCCAAGATTCCTCAGGTTCAGAAGATTGTTGCGGCAAAGGTATGGCTGGAGCATTTCGTCCGAGAAAAAAAAAAGATTTTATTGTGAGTTAATTATTTTTACCATTGGGATTTTTTTTATGTGAGCAGGTAAATTTCCAGGATGCTGCCACATGTCACGCAGGGATTATCCAATGGTTTAGTCGTTGACAACGTGCAGTTATTTATCATGGTTAATTAAAATTCAAAGATTTTACCGTTGGGAATTTGATTTGAAAATTAAAAGTGAACGGTAAACCCATTTAATACGGAGCAAAATCTTTTAGTTATGATTCGATTTGCTGCCGCTATTTATTCAGGAACCTTCGGTAAGTTCTTCTCACTTCATCTTCTTGATTCATCCCTTGCCATTTGCATTTTTCTTTCGTTCTTTGTGTGCGCTATAGAATTCCGTCTGAAACTCTTCGATGGCTAAGACGAGAGCGAGAAAAGAGAGAGATAACGAGGAAGAGGAGGTGCCCGTTACCCCCGAAGTTCAGAAGGTAAAAACGAAGAAAAATAGAATGCCAGAGAAAAAGAAGCCAAGAAAAGGAGAAAGTAGCAAAAGGCTGCAGAAAAGGAAGAAGTTCAGGAGGTGGCAGAGGTTGTTGCCACTGCAGCGGAAGAAGGAAATACTCAAGAACCTGAAGTGCAAAACCCGATTACGGTTCAAGAAGAGAATGTTAGGGAAAATCAAGAAACAGAGACTGACGAAGTTCGAGGCGAACAGACCGCAGAGGTGCCTGAAGAAGGGAATGAACAGGGATCGGTGCAGGAGGCTCGGGTTGAAGTCATCATGCCTGAACCACCAAAGAGGCGTCGCATTAAGAGGAAGGCAGGCCGCATCAGGGTGATTCGGAATACCCCATTGCCTCCATCATCGGACTCTGAGGAAGAAAGAAGGGAAAGAGAGAAAAAAGAAGCTGAGGACAAAGTGAGAGAAGAAACAGAAAAGAGAGCTGAGGAAGAACAGTTGCTCAAGCGCAGGGCAGAAAAGGGCAAAAACATTGTTGAAGCATCGGAGGAACACGATGCAATAGAAGAACAACAATTACCATTTGATCGCTTCGCTAATAATTTTGCCAGAGAAAAATACGCTGAGCTTCTAAAAAGAGATTTCTTGTTTGAGCGCGGTTTCAGTGGTGATCTTCCACAGTTTCTGAGGATCGGTATTGTAGACCATGGCTGGGAGCTGTTTTGTGCGAAGCCTGAGTCTGTAAACGCACAGGTGGTGCGTGAATTTTATGCTAACATTGACAAGGAGGATGGTTTCCAGGTAATTGTCCGAGGAGTTGAGGGAGATTGGAGTCCGAGTGCTATCAACGCAGTGTATAATCTTCAGAATTTTCCCCATACGGGTAATGAGATGGTTGTGGCGCCATCTGATGAGCAACTAAGTGATGTTGTGCGGGAGGTAGGAATTGAAGGGGCATAATGGCAGTTATCCAAAACTCAGAAGAGGACATTCCAATCGGCTTATTTGAAAAGGGAAGCGAACACGTGGATGGGATTTATTAGACAGAGGATGCTTCCAACAACACATGACTCGACAATCTCCAGGGAACGGGTTCACCTAGCTTTTTCCATCTTGTGGTCTCTCAGTATTAACGTAGGGAGGATCATTGCGAGTGAAATTTCTGGTTGCTAGAAAAAGAAGGTGGGGAAGCTGTTTTTCCCAAATACAATTACAATGCTTTGCAGTAAAGCAGGGGTTCCAGTGGATGAGGGAGATGTGATCCTGTTTGACAAAGGGATCATCGACACACCCAATTAGGCACGTCTCCAGCGCATGCAGGAGGTACGTCAAGGAGGGCTTATCTACGGTATTAACACGATTCTAGAACAATTGGCACTTTCGGCCAGTAGGCAGGAGTTTGCTGAAAGGCAAACTTTAACCTTCTAGAACTATGTTAAGAATCGGGATGCCAGCTTAAGAACGGCGCTGCAAGAGAATTTTTCCAAACTATATCCAGCCCTTCCTGCATTCCCTGAGGATCTGTTGAACCCCTGGATTCCGCCCCCACCTGTTGAAAGAGAAAAAGAGAATGATTATGAAGAGCAGGGTCGGGAAGATTGATGGATGAGATGATCTTCAGCGAGCATTATTTTTGTTCTTATTATTTTGTTTGCTCGCGCTATCTGACCCCGCTTGCTAAATATGTTTCCTTGTTTCTTTTAATTTTTCTGCTTCTTGGAAAAAATATATCTTTGCTTTTGTAATATCTTTTTAGGTTTTTAATGAAATTTCTGAATGTTTTTCATTCTATATGCACTGAGTTTCTCTAACTTACCTAATTTTCTTTTGAATTCTTGAAGCTTGGACTGATTACGCTTAATTAGATCAAGGTATTCTGATCTCCAGAAATCTTTTGCTTGAGCATTTCTTCTAGCCTGGACTATTGTTGCGGCAAAGAAGATTTTTAAGGTAGTATTGACTTATATGATCCACTTTCAGCTTAGTTCTAGTCCCACGCTTAGTTTAAAATTCAGAAAGAAAAATTTAAGTTTGGGGGTATAATTTGCAAAATTAATGATTCATTGGGGACAATGAATAATTCAAGTTTGGGGGACTTTTTGCTACTCCAATTGTTTTGCTCGAGCATTCCTCTCCTTCAAAGTAAAAATTTGCGAGGTTATTGAGTAACCGGAGATATTTGTGATACCCACAGTTTGTCTTCGCGTCAAAAGATGACCTAGGAAATGTGGAAAAAATGAGAAAATTTATTTGCTGAAAAAATTGATTGTTGAAATTTTGCTGAAAAAAATTGATGGAGCAAAAGTTTTGAAGGATGAATGATGATCCAGCAGTTTTTCTATCTCCCAGAACTTAGGTGAGCTTCACAAAATGTCGCCATTCTGAGGGGCAAGAGATGGAATAACTAAGGATTTTGAGCTTTAATGAGTATTGAGCCTAGTTGGTGATGAGTTTGAGGCAAGGGTATACTGCACCATAAAGTGGGTCATCCCATGCTTAAGAGCTTATGACTGTAAGGCTGCTTTAAGTCTGAAAAACAAAAATAAACCCCTTGAAAATATGTTTTAAGATGTCTGGTAATAGAGCTAAGCTGTGGTAAGTTCTTAGAATTGAGTTAAAAATGGTGAGTATTTGTCCATGCCGTAGGAATCATTTTGCTGCAGCAGAGCTCGGTTTTGCAGAGTGCTCAAGTAAAGGTCAAAGGTAGTATTGGATTGTCTGATTTGATTAAGCTAATTATTTGTCTAATGTTTTTTTAAATTCTTAAGGGAAGGTTGGTTAGTATTGCTCGGGACGCGCAATAGTTCAAGTTTGGGGGTGTGATAGCTGCCCAACTGCCCAAAAGGTAGTTATTTAGGCCTCAATTATATAGGGATTTGTGTGTCCTTTATGCTTATTAGGGTTGGTTTTGGATAGATATTACATGTTTTAACCCATTTGGAAGAATGGAAGCATTGGAAATTATTTTGTGTAGATTATGCTGCTGAGCGACTGGAGGGAGCAAATTTTATGCTGCACCAAAACTGGGTGAAAGACTGCCACGTCACAGCTCGTTAGCCAACTTCTTGAACCGACTTTTGTTGAGTTATTTTCGGGATAAAGGAGCAAGGAGAGCCCTACACGTGTCCAAGTTGACCTAATTCAAGCCTCCTATCCTTCTATAAAAGGAAGTAGTCGTCAAAGTCAAAAGCATTCCAACTTTCCTTGGAAGCTGAGTAGTATAGAGAGATTAGAGATTACCAAGAACACCATCATTCACAAGTGATTAAGGAGATTATTATTTTCTTTATTGTCTTGTGATTATGGACATGCCTACTCAGATTGTAATTCATGTTTCCATGTTTATTATGAGCTAAGTAGCTTAAGGTGTTGGTTAGGAACATGTAGTTGTTGTGCTTAAACTTTAGTAATATATTGATTATTGCATCTTGGTTAATTGTTGTGCCTATTTACATTGTATGCCCGTGTGGCCAGCCGGTGTGAATATCTCTCTTTAGTTTCAGGGATGATTTAGAGAGTGTGTGGCAATTATCCACACTACCATCATTGTGTATTGGTGAATGCCAGTGACTGAGCTAGGGATAGCCAGTTGCCTAGTGCTTGATCAGTCGCACTTCATTGGGGTTGAAACACATTCCAAAAGATCCGAAGTTCTGGAAGGAATCCGCTAATAATACTGCGAGAGTTGCATGATCAATAATATTGCTAGAGCATCTTTTTAAACAACTACTAAGCCTAACCAGCGCCTGTCTTTAATCTGTCTGCCTATTTGTTTATTCTTTGTTCTGTCATTTATTTTGCTTCAGCATAATTATTATAAAACCAAATCATATTTTTACCGTCTTTGAAACCATTAGAAAGTTACACAAAATAGGTAAAGTGGAAGCTAATTCAGGACTCAGATTGATAATATTACTTGCTGCAGACTGTGTATACTTGCACAGGAATTCTAGAGTCTATTATACCATATTTCTACTCACTCTAGGAGCCCGACAGCTACCAAAGGAAAAGACAATTGTTAGTGATTAACCTAAGTGACCCTATCCATTTCTGGAGTTCTTGGTGTTCTGAAACCTATGATCGGCCCTCTAAAGGGATGGTCGCTCCAGGACGACACGTAGGCGGATCATAAGAATCTCATGGTGCGACCTTAGGGTTGGAGACCGTAGGACACGTTGACACGCGTCCTGCTCCCACTTACTATAGACATTTTTCCCCATTCACCTTGTTATTGACTCATGCAAACACTTTCCGAAGGGAGGTCGCGCCAAAGGCGACACGAAGTCAAGCATGGACCTCACGGTGTGAACTCAGGGGAACGTGAGAGTAAAACTTGATCTTGTTATTTATATTTATCCTCTCACTTTCAGATCTCAGCGGCACGTACCAAAAGGCTACCGAAGGGAAAGACAATTATTGTTAATTAACCTAAGAGTTCTTATCCTTTTCCAGGAGTTCACGGTGTTCTGAATCCTATGGTCGGGCCCTCCGAAGGGATGGTTGCTCCAAGGCAACACGCAGGCGGACCATAGGACTCTCACGGTGTGAACTAAGGGCGGAGATCGAGGGATACGTTGACACGCATCTCACTCCCACTTAAATGTCCTACCATATTTTAGGGTTATTTAATGTAACGACCCTACATTTCATGCTTATAACCTAAGGTCATTACCACGTGCATTTCCTTTAACTTTCAAATTATGAAAATGAAACAACATTTAGAGTAAAAACATTCTTAAAAAAAACGACGATACTTTTCAACCTGGGATCCCGGTTAAAACAAAAACAACTAAAATCCTTCACCGTTTCAATTGAGCATCTTGAAAGCGGAAACAACATCAAAACATAACATCACAAAATGCAAATAAAATGAGTTTCAAACATGTAAAAGTGGAAGTCTATCCTATGGAATTCCATGGCTTATCCAACAACGTTCCGTCACGCATTCTGTACACTCTTACCTTTACCTGCATTTACATGTTAGGGAAAAGAATGAGTATTTAAGAAAAATACTCAGTAAGTAACATTACTGCTACACATGCAACGACCAATGTTTCAAAAGATTATTTGAGCTAAGGGCCTAAAGGTTGTGTCATCTCATTCTCATCCATTTCATTTCATTCATTTCGTAGTATGGGTCTAGTGATCAATTAACTCACCTATAAAAAAAAATTGCCAACTCACTGAAGGTGCACAGGTGGGTGTTTTGGGAGATCTCTACTCCTACTAATGGTAGAAGGCACCCAGTCAGTGGAGTCAAGTCTCACCCATCAAGGCACTATTGTGTGCAAAACACACTAACTACCATTTCACTGGTGGGGCGTCCATGGGTTTTAACTCGGAAATTAACTTCCACAGTTAGTAAATGGCACCTAGTCTGCGAAGCCAAGTCCCGCCCATCTAGCTCCTCATTTCAGTCTAATACATCTCAGTCCTAAGTGTTTAATTGGCACGACCCCTACTAGAGCAACTAGATTATTCTTTTCCCTTTCTTACTCCTTTTCCCTTTACTGCCTCTTAGCACTCGCTAATTTTAACTACAACCCAACCAATGGAACTTATTCTCTCAAAATTTACTAGCTGACTAGACCGGTATGCACCATCCCATTCAGTCAAATACAAGGAACATAACAGGCATTCCACACTTTCAAATCAGAGAAAACATGACTTCTAGTGTCTACTTTTATCGCTAGCCAACTACAAGATACCACAACACACTCTCATCTATCCCACAACACAAGTACACAACATCCATATTCTTGAAATCAACAACATACATATCATTTCAGTCTCAACTCAAACATATTACACAATCTCATGCCAGAAGCATAACCGTCATATCAATGCACAATTACAGTTTAATTTCAGTAAGCTAACTTACCTTGAGGTAACTAAGCTTGATTGAAAAACACCGAACAATTTGATATATCACCAACCACGTTGTGCGAAAAAGTGATCTAATACACACATATAAGGGTCTCACATCAGAGGCATACCAATCTCAATAAATTTCCTAAACATAATACTTGAGAAGATCGAAAAGTCACCCAAATGAGACTACTGTTTGCTGTCCAGTTTCCAAATTACGCTCCGCCTTTAATGTTTCAATCACCACTTCCTACAGATACCTTAAATTAGGATCAATGCTAATGGGTATTCCATTAAGGCATAAAAACCAATAAATCTCAACTTACAAATTCCTTACCCACTAGCCGAAGTCGTTGAACATTCAAGACACGTGAGTCTGTTCCTTTGAGGCGGAGGCGGAGGCGATCGGTTCTGAGCGACAGAAACGGTTAGATCTGAACGGCGATGGTGGTTATTGACGTGCGGCAACGGACCGTCGGTGACCAACGTCTCCACGAGCGGCGACGAGAGGCGATGGGGAACGGCAGTACGACGAAGGAGGCGGCGCTGGCGTGCTGCAGACGGAAAGAGAGAGCTGAGTTAGAGAGAGACATAAACGGGAGAGAGAGGGGGTGAGCACTCACCGGCAACGGTGATCAAACGGCGGCGTGAGGCGATTCAACGTGCGGCGGCAGTCTACTCAGAGAAGGCAGCGGCGGCGGCACTGGCATGTTGCAGACGAAGAGAGAGAGTGCGTGAGCCGAATGAGAAAGAAACAGAAGAGAGAGAAAGAGAGAGAGTTGTTTACCGGCGGCGGCGTGGGACTACGAACGGCAGCAAAGAACGATGGCATGCAGCGGAGCTCGACGACGTGTGACGGTAGAGGGAGATCTGAAAGAGAGTGAGAGCACGAGAGAGAGAGAGAGCGTGAGAGGGAGTGAACATGAGAGAGAGAGGGAAAAAATCTGCATTTCTTTTTAAAAAAAATGGTCAGTTGACCGAAATTTGGGGGAAAGTTCCCCCCCCCCTTTTTCCTCTTTTTGATCAGGCAAAGTGCCCACCTTTTCCCCCATTTACTTTTTTTTTAAAAAAAATGACTATTACATTTAACTTAGATAAATTCGACTAAGTTAATCAATCTAAGTCTAATCCTATTATAACTCTTACGATGAGGATTTTACTGCAATGTTCCAGGTGAATTAAACTCTTTTAATAAATCTAGCAACATTGCATGTTAACATAACTATGGTTAATTCAACTCAAGTTTCAACTTTAGTTCCCAGGTAGGAGGTGTTCCGTAAACAGTCATCTTAAATACCTCCAGCCTTAGACAGAACTTCACCGGGAGAGTTCCCTTATGACCATAGTAATGTAAAGTCTTTACTCTAAAGATCTAGGTGTATTAAACTCTTTTAACAAACCTAGTGACATTTCCTGCTAACATTTAACTATGATTAATTCAACTCCGGTATTCCGGGTCAGTTCCCAGGTAGGAGGTGTTCCGTAAACCGTCATCTTAAGTACCCCCAATCTTAGACAGAACTTAACCGGTGGAGTTTCCTTATCATCATAGTAATGTTTTTCCTACTTAGGCAATTAAAACTATTTTTAATTCTAAGTAAGAATAATTCTAATCCTATTAGAAACGAGATCTTAGGTCTAATTAATTTTAAACATTTTAAAATTAATCCAATTTTCCTAAGATCCTATCTGTGCATGCAATTCTTTGTTATAGGTTAACGGTTTTTATTCATTAATTTTATAACACTTATATTTTAATGAATTAGCCCTATAACATACTACTATGATGAATAAATTAACAATCAAATTCTAATTAATTTATAACTCATATACTAGCATACATGACATACAAAAATATAACAATCATATTAATCTAAGTTAATGTCATGTTCAATGCAATTTAATTTCCTTTTAATTAACCTAACTCTTAAATTAATTACCCAAGAAAATTAAAATTAAACATTACCATTTTCATACTAACATAACATTTATATTAATTGCTCATGAAAATTAAATATAACATACAAATTACTTTCATAAATATAACTCTTATATTTTTACTAAAGTAATTTCATGCTCAATGCTTCTCAATTTTCATCCATTTAATCATAACAATTTATATTAAATACTCATGAAAATTAATTCATGCATAATACTTATATTATAACAATTATAATTTAATATGCAAGAATATGCTTAACCTATGGTGGGAATTTAAGTTATATGACATCCATAAAGCAAAATAAATAGCAAAGTAAACAGGTTTTGTCATCCTAGGACGAAATATATAAGAAACATTACAATAATTAATCTATAATTGTCCTATCTAGCCGTGAACCACCTTGAATCAACCTCAAAACAGCTTGAACCGGCTTGAAATGTGTTGAACCAGCTTCAAAAACAACTTGAACCGACCTAAAACCAGCATAACTAGTCAAAACTTGAAGGAAAACGATCAAAATACTCGAGAATGTAACAAAATCTACTGAATCGGTGAAGAACCGGGCCTGAAACTCGCGAACCGGTCAAGAATCGCGCTTGAACCGGTCAAATTTCGAAGGGATAAGTCAAAACCGCCCGAACTGGTCAAGAGATGGCTGAAAACGCGTCGAACCGCTCGAACGCTCATGAACTGCAACGAACTGAATTAAACCGCGCCGAACCGTGCCTCCACAACTGGACCATGCCGAACCGTCTGAAACCGCGCTTGGCCGCGCCTTAGGGCTGACGTCACCCCTGCGTTAGCTATTTTGTCTTTTCCCCAAAGATGACGTCATCGTCGCTTTTTTTTTTTCGAATCCAGCCTCTGTTTTTCCAGAAAATGCAATTTCCAACCTTGATTTTGATGATTTTGGCACCGATTTCTTCTGTTCTTCGGGGAATTTCACAAGAACACGAACGACACGGACTTACAGACTCGATTTGCAATTAAAAGCCCAAAACACAGGGCCCTTACATTGATCAAATCAACGAAAAATAGCAAATCTAATATGCCAAATCCTTAAACATCTACTAGCAAACCATGCATAAATCAATCTCACCATTCAACCAATGCAAATTTTAGAGAAACAAGATTAGATCTACGATCGACTCTAATACCAATTGAAGGGATTAGAATTTCGTAATTTTGTAAAGCGGAAGCGTAATTGGGACTGATTCGTAGTTAATTTTGTTTAATCTAAAATACCAATACATTGACAATAAACTTAGAACTATTCTAGATTTATATTAAGGCTAAGCATACAAAAATTATTAGATCTAAATCTAATAGAGAAAGAGAAGCAAACATACCGTCGTTGTCATCTCTGAAATATCAAGAACGCCTTTCTTGATTTCATAGGGACCAAACATCAACAATTGGGACACCACAAATTGATCTTCCCCACTGTGACTCTGAGATTAGGAATGTAGTTATGGGACTACCCAATCTTGAATGGGAAAAATACAAGAGGAAAAAGTTTCTCTTTGTGTTCTTGGTTGAAAGAATATGAGAGAGTGGCTAGAGAGGCTAGAGAGAATGCAAGAGTGCATTATTGTGGCCTCATGTTGAATCACCTAAACCCTAGGTTTAGTGTTCTATTTATAGGAGAAATGCCATGAATAAAATATTCATTTAAAATCAATTGTTTCCACAACTGATTTAAAATTTTCCATAATTAATCAATTCCATAATTGATTAATCTTTTCCATAAATGATTGATCACTTTCATAAATGATTAAATCATTTCCATAAATGATTAATTACTTCCATAAGTGATTAATCATTTCCATAATTGATTAATTTCCAATTAATTAATCACCAATTAAATATCATATATTTAATGTCAGACCTTCTATTAGTTAATTAATTAATTATCCAATTAAATATCATATATTTAATTTCAGACCTTCTATTAATTAATTCTATAATATGAATCAAATTCATATTAAAATTTGAACTTCTTCAAATTCTCTTATATCCTATAAATTTAATACGAATCAAATTCATATTAAAATTTGAACTTCTTCAAATATTTATTTCTCTCATAATAATAAAATTTAATTTCAAATTCGACTTTATATTTTTATGTATCACTATACATTATATTAATTTGTATCTCATACAATTAACTTAATTTCCAATATGAATTTGAACTATTCAAATTCTCTCAAGATATTCCTAATTACTCTTTATGAGCCAGCAGGGGACCTAATGGACCTACAGATCAGAAGATCCAATGATATGAGGTTAACTGATTAAACTCATTAATCAGGTTAACCAATATTCATTAACTGTCGGTCGTTCAGTAGACGTTGATGGCGGGGGTCGATCAGTGGAGTTCAACAGCGACCGGTCGTCGGAGGTTTACGGTAGCGGTTGGCCACGGTCGGTATTCGGAGCTCGACGATGGCGGCCTGTCGGCGGAGGCCAATAGTTAGAGGTCGAATGTATCGGTCGGTCGGTGGAGGACGATCATGCGGAGGTCGACAGCGATCAGTCGTCAGAGGTTGACGGTAGCGGTCGGCCGTAACCAGTAGTCGGAGGTCGACGATGGTGGTCAATCGATGGAGGTTAGCAATGACCGGTAGTCAAAGGTGGACGGGGCGGTCGGTCGGCGGAGGTCGGCGCTGACCGATTCCACCATACTACAACACAGCAGAAGTGTTTAGAAATGTTATTTAGAAGTGTTTTATGCTTAGTAGGTTAAAGGAAATTTTTGGTTTAGTCCGTCATATGCTGTTATGCTACCGAAATTTTTGAAGCAGACAATTAAGTTGTCATGAGTGTTAGTAATGTCGTTAGGTTAGTAGTTAGGAAAACCTGGGTCGTTACAGGTTCCCACAAGCCAAATCTCAAGATATCTAAGAGATATAGCGGGTGTTCGCTATTGGTATGTTCATTGGGAGGAAAAAGAACGTGAATTGGAGCATCGTGTTGTTCGGTCTTCAAATTCATGTAAGTTTTCTACAAGCTAAAATAGTTTTATATTAAATCACTGCATGCCTAATGTGATATTTTTTATAGAAAACGTTTCTGTTTTTAATTTGCCAAGGTACGAGTTTTTCATAAACAAAATTGTACACGAATTAGTCTTGATTGTTTCCGCTGCCAAAGGGATTTAACCCTTCACATAGCAGACTCCATTCGTTTCATTTCATTTATCTGTAGTTCGGGTCTCGTGATCAATTAACTCACCTATATAAGTTTGCCAACTCACTAGTAGTGCACAGGTGGGTAATTTGGGAGATCTCTACTCCTACTGATGGTAGAAGGCACCCAGTCAGTGGAGTTGAGTCTCATCCCTCAAGGCACTAATGTGCGCGTAGCGCTCTAAACTATCATTTCACTGGTGGGGTGTTCATGGGTTTAAGTCAGAAATTAACTTCCACAGTTAGTAAATGGCACCTAGTCTGCGAAGCCAAGTCCCGCCCATTAAACCCTTCATTTCAGTCTAATACATCTCAGTCCTAGGTGTTTAATTGACACGACTCTCTACCAAGACAACTAGCCTATTCTTTTCCCTTTCTTAATCCTTTTCCCTTTAGGGCCCCTTTACACTCAAGCTAACTCTTAACTGCAACCTATTTAATACAATTATTTTCTTTTTCATAGATTTCTGACAGGCTAACTAGTATGCACCATCCCAACTCAGTCAAACACAGAAACAAGAATGACAACCAACACTTCTAAATAGAGAAACCATGAATTTCCCATCACCTACTCACCATGTTAGCCAACAGCATCATGCCAAGAACATGCATTCACATTCACCTCATGACAACAAAACTTAATGCAACCAACTCTTGAAAACAAACATATTCACAATATCTCAGTCTCAACCCAAACATATAATACCACCTCATGCCAGAATTACAACTGTCATTTCAATACATAAAGTTCATTCCAATTCAGCAAGTTACTTACCTTTAAAGCTCAAGCTCAATACGGAGCGAAACAACTTGCCCCACGAGTTTTCCTAGTAATCCACAACTTCTAATGATTTAATAATAAAAATTAGGTTCTACACAGTATTGCCAAGAGTAAAAACACTGAAGTTTAAGGCCTAAAACTTCTTACCCAACTGAGATTTTGGGAAAATTTTCACTCCGCCTTTGGATTAAATCGGTTCACCACAAAAGTCTTAGCTCAACTCAAACCACCTGCCAATAATCTGACATTCAATTCCATTTAAACAGAGAAAGTTGAAACCGAAGACCCAACCAATCCTTACCCAATAAATCTTTAAAAGACTAGGCTGGAATTTCAAACGACGACGATGAACAAATCTGAAAGGCAGCGACAATGGCTTGTGGTGGCTGCAGCGACTTGCACAGTGGCGGCGGCGGCTTGTAGATCTACCACACAGAGAGAGAGGGAGTGCTGAAAGAAAAGAAACAGGAGAGAAAAACAAAAACTCAAAATAAAGCTCACCGACGACAGCTCGTGTGTGACAACGATGGGTCGACGACGCGAGGCGAAAACCGACGAGTGGCGGTGGCGGCGATACTGCAGACCGAGAGGGGGAGGAAGAGAGTGAGATCGAGATAGAGAAAAATGAAAACTGGAGAAGGAGACGAGAGAGAGAAAACCGAGAGCTCACTGGCGATGGGCGAAGGAGCGACGAACGGCGTGCGACGGAGCAGATCGACGTCGAGCGGCGTCGTGGGTGTAGGAGGCGGAGGCGCGGGCGTTGGCGGGTTGCAGAGAGGAAGAGAGAGCTGAGAGGGAGAGAGGGCCGAGAGGGAGAGGGTGAGCACGAAGAGAGAGAGCGTGAGAGGGAAATTTGAGTTTTTTCTTTTTTTTTTTTAAACGGTCAGTTGACCAAAAATTTGGGGGGAAGTTTCCCCCCTTTTTTCTTTTTCCCCTTTTTGACCGAGCCATTGCCCACTTCCTCATTTTCCTTTTTTTTAAACAAAACCGGCTACTACAATTAGGGAGGCTGAGTATGTAGCTGCTTGTGAAGCAGCTAAGGAAGCTGTTTGGCTTAGGAAGGCTGGTCGGCGGTACAGTTGGTTAGAAAAAGAAGAAAAACTTGAAGATGGTGGAAGAATAAGGGAAGAATCAAGTATGGGGAGGGAAAATGAGGAAGATGATGCTGCATTGGGCTGCGTGCTGATCCAATTATAATAAAATAAGGTTAAATTAACAAAAATACCCCTGAACTATGGGGTTGGTTTTAATTATACCCCTGAACTGTCAAAAGTTTTATTTTAGCCCTTGAAGTTTGAATTTTGTTTCAAAACAACTCTTGAAGGCATTTTTTTATTAAATTTATGGATGGAAAATGATGTGTTTGCTTATATATATATATATATATATATATATATATATATATATATATATATTAAAATATATTATTTGATTTTGACAAAAACTCTATTTAGTCTCTATAAATAGGACCATTGGTCATCTTTTACATTTTAAATAATTTTATCTTCATTATAATCTTGATCAAATCCTTCATTTCTAGGATTTGTTAAAATAATGAGATTTTACTTCATTTTCAGGGAACCTTCTGTATTTATGAGAATTTAGGACTTCCTCTTCAGATGTGATAAACGATACTATGACACTTCTAGTCATTATTTACTTCATTGAACAATTTTGCCTCCAAGGCCTTTGTCTTTCTTTTGTGTTGATCACTTGTCATTTTGAAGCAAACAAAAACAAATGTTGAGACTTGAATTTTCTTTAATGTGGAAACGCTTAGCCTTTGGAAGGCTGAAGGTCAAGTAGACACAAAAGTTAGACCTTGCTTTTCTTCTTTTGTTGTAGCCATACTCATCCTCATGAAGACTGAAGGTCGAGTAGTTGAAGACTTAATGCGATTAAAGACCGAAGTCTTTTCTTCAATGTTCTTGCAATTGTCAATTTCTTCCACATTGATGCAATATGAAGTTGCAAAGTTTTTTTTTTCTCTTTTTTATGGAAAGTTTTTTAGAAGAATTTATTTAAGATCATTGGTAATCGAGATTAAGAAAACTCTTTATTTCTCTTCCTTTTAAGTTTAAGTTTCCTTAGATCCTTCTGTCTCTGATGTCTATTATTTCTTATGATTGCAACATAATTTGATTAAGTTACCTTATCAAGGTGTAGCTCAACTTTTCCTTCCTCAACTAACTTTATAATTTGCTCTTTTAGGACAAAACAATTTTCCAATAGATGACTGATAACTTGACAATACTTACAATAGTTGAAATTATCTACTTTTTCCATCTCTTTTGGTCATTTACACTCAAGAAGTTCTATCACTTGTGTTTCCAATAGTTGTTCTAACATGCCAGGAATGTTATAATCAGGAAAATGATAAATCTTTAAGTTAAGTGATGCCTTTCATTTTCTTGTCGCTTTTCAATCTTCTTATGTTTTTCTTTTGAGGACAACTCGAGAGGGGTTGTATTTGTAACCATAGATTCTTCTATAGTTGCTTTAATGTTTTTTCCTTCTTTCTTCATGTTTGGGATTAGAAGGTCTTTATTTCCTTAACTAGCAATATGTAGATCCATATTGCAGGCACGACTTGATAGTTTTTCAAAGGTGCTAGACTCTATACCTTAGAGAGTGTAAAGAAGTCCATAGTACATGCCTTGAATGCACATCTTGATAGCAAATAGTTTTGGTGAGACGATCCTTCCAATCAAAACTCAGGATTCTCTAGTGATTTGTATAGTAAAAAATGTGTTCGCCTTTTCGTTGTTTAGTGTTGGTGAGCTTGAACATGCTGATAATTCGCCTTGCGCTGTAGAAACAATTCTAGAACTCTCTTTCAAGTTGTTCCAAACTATCAATAATCTTGGACTCCAAATTAGTGTACCTTTCAAAAGCATTTTCTTAAGTGTTCTTACGAATTGCTTGACTAATAAATCTCTTCGGGTGCCAACATTTTCACATGTCTCGATAAAGTGGACAATGTGTTGTTTAGAATTGCCCTTCCTGTCAAACTGCTGAAACTTTGGCGACTAATACCCAGTAGGCATTCTCATGTTATCAATCCTCTTAGTATAGAGTTTGAAATACAATAGAGGGTCTTGAGTAGGTCCACGCACTAAAAGTTCCTGATCTTATCTTGGAGTTGTTGGACGAATAATGAAGCAATTGAAGTGGTGTTGTTGTTGATCATCTTGCATGATGCTTTTCCTTTGGTGTGATATTTGACAACAGGAGTCTGACTTGATACAACAGCATATTGGTTCTCAATTTTGTTTTTTAAGTACACAATTTGAGAATTTCTCTTTAATCGATTGCCTTCATCAAGGCGTTGATCTGCTCTTGTATTTCAACCATTTTTTCTTTCATAGTCCTTGTTTCAGTCGTTATAATGATCACTATGTTAGAATTGAGATCGAACAAAGGGTTATACTTAACAAAAACAACTTGTCATTATTACATGCTCCCAACAATGTCATTTCTTTACTCAATGATAAAAGCTTTATCTTCTTGTAGCTTGAGTTCATTAGAACAACTATGGGTAATGGAAGCCATAGAAGAGTCGTTTGTGACAATAACTGTTGAAGTGAACTTTCCGAATGCTATTACTTTTTATTTTTATTTTTAGAAAAGTTTAAGTCTTGAAAAAGAGATGAGAGGTAGAAATGGTTCCATTGGACGTACCAATTTGTTCACACGGGATTTAAAAAAAAAAAGAAATTTAATACATGTAATGAACTTTTATTTGTATTAATATGTAGTGTGGGTGTATAATATCTAATATTCACTCATTTCATTCTTTCTCCCTCAAATGTAAATTCTTCTTGATGGTCTTGTAGTTTGATCTCAAATATGAATTTGTCTTAAGGGCTTTGAAGCTTGTTCTTGAGATTGATTTTTCAACTTCTTGGAGAATTGATTGGTGTCTTGAGATCTTCAATTCTGTAAAGAAAGTCTTGATCTTCAAGATCTTCAAAGAGTCTTTTGATCTTTTAGAAGTCTTCTAATTGCTCTAGGTTCTAAATTCTCTAAATTCTCTTTGAGTTTTCCTCAAATAATTTCAACTTCTAAACCATAAAAATGGAGGAGAGCTCCTCTATTTATAGAGTTTTTCATGGGTGTGAGCTTGAGCTCAATTGACTTTGAACTTGACCCATTGGACTTGGGCTTTATTAGTCTTCGGTCTAGTTGTCCTCAAACTAGACCCTTTTTGGATTTATATTTAATTTTGGACCTAATTGCTATATGATCCAATTTGATCATGCTAGACTTAGTCAATCAAATAGCCATAACGAAAACATATGACATTACTTTGAGATTTGCTATTTTCTGTCTATCAATTTAAATTGGACCATTGTTAATTTGTAATTTATTCCGAATTTAATAATTTTGTTATTATTTAGCAATAATGACATGAAAATTTGTGATTGTCCAATTTTTCTCATTCAACATATACATATGAAAGAAATCTCATTAAATCTTCACAAGATTTTATATGGTGGGGGACTAAATTATTTTAATTTTTAAATTATAATTTACTACTAGAAGATCTATGGATGAGGAGCTCATGAAGACGTTGAGGTTTTTGTTTTTCCTTCTCAAATGGTGGCCAAATCAGAATAAAAAGATTTCTATCAATGTATAACTTAGTATCTAATTGCCAATAAGAGCATAGCTCAACTGACATAAAGTCGTACTGATAACCACGAGGTTTGTGGTTCGAATCCCCACCACCATATATTGTAAAAAAAAAAAAAAACTTAGCATCTGATTCACTTATTTGATAGCTTATTTACAATACATTAATCGCATTGATGGCTGTAATGATGCTACAATATCGATGTGTTAAAAAATGAGGAACCATAGTGAAATTTAAAGCTAAAAGAATCTTATCTTACTCTTAGAAGGTTGATTATTTACAAAATGTAGAAATTTGGGCATGATTTGTACCTAAAACTTTTGTTTGTGGCAACTGAAATGGACTTTTGGACAGTTTTAAGGGCCCCGCGCCAACCCCAACATCCCGTCGGCCCACGTCGAGGTCGAGAACAAGCAACAAGACCTCAGGCTCAGACAATCCAACACACCAATCGCAATGGCAATGGCAATTCAGCCATGAAAATCTCCGGCGGGCCACCAATTCCCCCATTCTCCTCCTCCTCTGATGTTGCCATTCCAATTCCAAATCGCTCTCCGTCTGCCACGTGGCCCCCTTCTCAACTCCTCCACCATTTTCATTTCCCCCTCACGGGAACCCCCTCTTCCACTATTCTCCAATTCACAACTCACTTGTTTCTGTTTCGTTTCTCTGATTCGTGAGAATTGGGTCATTGGGTCTGTTTCTCTTTTGTTCCTTCTTCGTTACAAAAGGAAGGTAACTTTGTTTCTGCATATTTTACCAAGCAAAAGCACTGGCTACTCGCATTTATCGGCTCACCCCAGATCCGAAAATTTCTCTCTCTGTCCCCCCCCCCCCTCTCTCTCTCTCTCTCTGGAATCTTTCACGCGTTTTTCCCTAATCCGAAAAGGGTAACCAGTTTTCCAATTGTTCTTGCAACTCCCTAAAAGTATTTTTGTGTTTTGTGTTTTGTGTTTTGGGTGTTTTAGTTTTCCGAGTTGGACCCCCAACTGATGTTCAACTGATCACCTCCCTGAAATTGGACTCTCTCGGGCTTGCCGTTTGAATGGGGTGGAGTAGATGCTTCCCATTTGGGAATTTTCTTTCTGCTTTGCATTGGTTGGAACTGGATTGATTACCTTCCTGAAGGTTTTTTCCATTCTCACTCTCTCTGGAAAGTTTGTTTATTGGGTTCCTCTAGTTTTATGCGAAGATCTTTTTTTTTTGTTATGTCATTTTGACTGGGGATCTGGATTTTATCTCGTTCTTTGTAAGTTTTGAGAAATTTGTCAAGTTGTCCATGCTGTATATGCATGGCAGTGAATCGTTGGAGAACACTTTGGATTCTTGTTGGGAGAAGATTAACATTCTCTAAGTTATACAGGATTGTTTAAAGGGTGGATGTTGTTTCTTCTTCTATGCCATTGAGACTGTCGGAGGAAGGAGTTGGGTTTTGTTTTGGACTTTTGAAAGACAAATTTGTAGGATTGGATTTCCTGTTCAGACTCTGAGGTGGGAGTATGGGCTGCATTTGCTCTAAAGGGATTCCAGCAAACGACTATGTTGCTGAGAATCATCCCAAAGAAAGGCATTTGAAGTCTAATAGATCTTCCAGACTTCTAGGGGCTTCATCGAGGAAGGAAGAACCCGTGTTGCATGCTGATGGAGGGCAAAGTGATGCAATGGCGCGATTGATCTCGAACCAACCTGGGGAAGAGAATGCTGGTTCAACACCTGAATCGGATGATGTTGAGAAGGCAACACCCATTGAAAAAGCTGCCAATGCCAAGCCACTGTGTCAAGAACGGCCAACGATGGAGGATGGAACAAAGAGAGTAGGAGTACATAATAATAATGCAACACCTAGAATAATCAACGTTGTTAATGGGGAAAAGGGGGCTTTGGTTATTGCTGGATGGCCTTCTTGGCTGACATCTGTGGCTGGAGAAGCAATCAATGGATGGATTCCCAGAAAGGCAGACTCTTTTCAGAAGTTGGATAAGGTTAGTAGGATTTTGATTTTGCGCCTTTACTTTTAGTTTTAGTTTTAGTAGATCTACATTTTATATTTTTTATTCTTTATGTATGCACTTGTTTTATTTTATTTATATCCGCTTAGCCAGAGTTGTCAATTATAAGACATTTCTAAAGCACCTTTATTGCTAGGGTACTTCGTCAGAATAGAAACTTCCTTTTAGAGGCGCTTATATTTATAGCCCATGGTGTTTGTATGTTCATTTTTGAAATTAGTGATTTTTACTTCTCCTTACCATGCAATGAGATATATCTTTTTGCCATGTGTGGGCTGGCTATTGCTCCGTAGATATGTGCTCTAAATCAAATCTATTGCACTAAGATATGCGTTTGGGAAACGAAGCAATTAATTTATATAATGAAAATTACAGATAAGAATAGATTAGGCATCCATACTCCAGAAATTGCCTATACAAGAATAAGCATTGTCTGTCCCAGAATTTATACCCAAAGCTTTGTATCCATAGGGAGATTGGAATGATTTTAAATTATATTGTTGGAAAAAACGAAAAAACAAAGCACTACTTGCCAAAGTGAGCATAGCTCAAGGGTGATTACTTTGCCAAAGTGAGCATAACTTAGCAGTAATTGGGATGTATCCTCGATCAATATATCAGAGGTTCAAATCCCCCCACCCTTAAATGTTGTTACTCAAAGTCTCAAAAAAGAAAAAAAAGCAAAGCACTACTTCCAGTTGAATTTTAACCAATTATTCAGCTCATTGGGGCCATACTGAAAGATGCATCTATTTTTTTTTAATAATATCAAGTAACAGCCATGAAGCCATCTATACTGTTCACTGTTTTATATGGGAAATAAAATGATGAATTATTCAGTTATATGTTTCTTGGGTCTTCTATTTATTTTTTTCTTAAACTTATGTCTTATGAGTTGCGTCATGTTTGATAAGGTTGAATTCAAGTTTTAGTGGTCATTGACTTGAAATATAAATATGTACAAGTTTCTCAAGTTAAAATTGTATAGAGTCAAGTAGTAGCCGTATGAGATTAGTTATGGCAGGAAAAACGTTGCTTCATAGAATAATGTTGTTATAAAAACGTGGCGATTTTTAAAGGTGTTAAAAGTTTTTGGTAGGAAGTTTCATGTGGGGGAGAGAGAATCATCATCTTTCGCACCTCCAATTTGCTATAATACGACCTTCTTTTGTTCGGTTGGGGAAAAGTCTTTGGTGAATCTTAACCATATTTTGTTAATGTTTGAGCCCATTTTGGTCTTAAGATTAACAGATCTTAGAGTGTGGTTCTTGGTATCAACTGTGAGCCAGGAAAATTGAATTTTGGGTCTCCTTGATTGTTGGTGGGCACTCCTTCTTCTTACCTTGGTCTCCCTTTGGTTCATAATAATCTTAGGTGTGTTTCATTTTGGAATCCTGTTTGGGGAAAGATCTAAAGGAGGATGGCTTATTGTAAAGGTTTTTATATATATATATATATATAAATAAGAAACAATTTCAAAATCCATGGAGATCACAAAAAGCTTTCCCAATTGGTTAAAAGGGATGCATAAATATATGAAACAAATATATTGGACGGTTTACACTAAGATATAGCATAGTAGATAACAAGATTGAAAAACGCTTCAAAACTGAGATCTTTTGATAAGCGCCCAATATGCTTTAAGTTTACAAAGCTAGAGGTCCTTCTAGGATCCTTGTAAATGGACACAAATAAGACTACTTACCAAATGATTCCAACCAAGAGTTTAGTTAGAAGATGAATCACTCTTAGATCAAACTTAGAATAAGAATGGTCACTCCTAGATCCTAAGACGACTCACTCCAGAATTAGATTGATCAAAAACTAATCAAATGAATCGATTGAACATCAAACCTAAGACAAGATTTGAAAGAAAAGACAACACCAAAGGGGTTGAATAAGCAAAAGCTTTTTACTAATCATATTCTGAGTTTTCAAGAGTATTACAAGCCATTTAAAGGCCAAATGGTTGTGGATAGACCAAGGAACTCAAAAGTCATTCAACTACACTTAATTGCAAATTGTAGAAAATAAGACCTAGGAACTTAAAACTTGATTGCACATCAAACGAGCAGCCATATCTCAAAACTAAAAAGATAGAATTGCTTTAAATTGTCTTAAATATGTGCTATGGAATCCGCTCCTCATTATGGCAACGTTTGACATCCTTTGACATCACGAAATCCCAAGAGATGCAAGCTGGACAGCCACCTCTTCACAAATTCTGCACACTTTTTTTGTCCTCCGTGCCATCTTCCAAACTACACAACTTTTTCCGTGCCATCTTGACTCCATTCTCTTCTTGACTTGCTGAACTAACATTATACAAAAATTTGGGTTCAAAATTCTCGGCCTCTCGTTGTGCATTTGCTAGCTTTTGAACATGCAGTGTGAAAGCCTCTTGTATCTTCTTTGCCTTGCTCCTTGTGATTGGTCCTTCAGGTACATGCAATGGATTATTGATTGAATCCACATCATCCTCCCTTTCTTTAAAAGGATTTGTCCTCAAATTAAGGTCTTCATTGCCTACATCAAAAGGAGACAAGTCAGCCACATTAAAAGTAGAACTTACATTGTACTCACCTCGTAGATCCAATTTGTAAGCATTGTCATTAATCCGTTCAAGCACTTGAAAAGGACCATCTCCCCTTAGGTGAAGTTTAGACTTCCTTTGTTCGGGAAACCTTTCCTTTCTTAGATGAACCCAAACCCAATCACCCGGTTTAAAAATCAATTCCTTTCTCCCTTGGTTCTTGCGAGTGACTAGCTTTTGATTCTTCTTTTCAATCCTTTCTTTGATTTCTTTGTGCAAAGTTTTGATGTATTCGGCCCTAGAAGAAGCTGCATCACTAGTAAACATATTAAGCGGCAAAGGTGATAAATCTAGAGGAGTCAAAGGATTAAAGCCATACACAACCTCAAAAGGTGAACAATGAGTTGTACTATGAATCGCCCTATTATATGCAAACTTCACAAAAGGTAGAGTCTCTCCCAAGACTTAAGATTTTTAGAAATTAGTGACCTAAGCAAGGCCCCCAATGTTCTATTAATCACCTCAGTTTGCCCATCCGTTTGTGGGTGACAAGTTGTAGAAAATAGAAGCTTAGTTGCCAATTTTCCCCACAAAACTTTCCAAAAATGACTTAAAAATTTAACATCCCTATCACTAACAATAGTTTTGGGAATGCCATGCAATCTAACCACTTCCCTAAAGAAAAGATTAGCTATGTTGGTAGCATCATCAGTTTTGTTACATGGAATGAAATGCACCATCTTACTAAACCTATCAACCACCACAAAAATACTATCATGATTTCTTCTAGTCTTTGGTAATCCTAGAACAAAATCCATGCTAATGTCTACCCATGGTTCACTAGGAACATCTAAAGGAGTGTAAAGGCCATGTGGTTGTGTCTTAGACTTAGCCTCCTTACACTTGAAACATTGCTTGCACACTTTGTTCACATCTTTCCTCATTTTAAGCCAATAAAAATGTTCACACAACATGCTATATGTTTTAAATTCTCCAAAATGTCCCATAAGTCCTCCCCCATGAGCTTCCTTCACAAGTAACTCTCTAATGGAACACTTGGGAATACAAAGCTTACCTTTCCTAAAAAGCATCCCATCAAACACAATATAATCTCGAACATTTTTCCCTTCTAAACATTGTGCATACACATCATAAAATTTAGATTTCTCAACTTTATACAACTCAATCATGTGTTTAAAACCAAGAACTTTTGCACTAAGGGATGAGAATAAAGCATACCTTCTTGATAATGCATCAGCCACCACATTGTCCTTACCTTTTTTGTAATGGATGACATAAGGAGATGTCTCAATGAATTCCACCCATTTCGCATGCCTCTTGTTAAGCTTCGTTTGGCCTTTGAGATGCTTCAAGCTTTCATGATCCGTGTGGATAACAAACTCTTTTGGCCATAAGTAATGCTGCCAAACTTTCAAAGCCCTCACAAGTGCATGTAGCTCCTTGTCATAAGTCGGGTAGTTGAGTTGAGCTCCATTTAGCTTTTCACTAAAGAACATGATTGGTCGCTTTTCTTGCATCAAAACAGCCCCTATACCTATCCCACTTGCATCACATTCAATCTCAAAAGATTTATCAAAGTTAGGTAAAGCAAGACAAGGTGCATTGGTCAATTTTTCTTTTAACTCATTGAATGCAATCTCTTGCTTTTCTTTCCATTCAAATTTCACATGCTTTTTCACAAGTTCAGTTAATGGTGAGGCTATGCTACTAAAATCTTTAATAAATCTCCTATAGAAACTAGCCAAACCATGAAAGGATCTTACCTCGGATGCATTGGTAGGAGTTGGCCATTCTCGGATAGCCTTTACCTTTTCTTCATCAACTTTCACTCCATCTTTTCCAACAATGAACCCTAGGAAATGATACCAAATGATAAGCGCCCAATATGCTTTAAGTTTACAAAGCTAGAGGTCCTTCTAGGATCCTTGTAAACAGACACAAATAAGACTAACTTACCGAATGATTCCAACCAAGAGTTTAGTTAGACGATGAATCACTCTTAGATCAAACTTAGAATAAGGATGGTCACTCCTAGATCCTAAGACAACTCACTCCAGAATTAGCTTGATCAAGACTAATCCAATGAATCGATTTTAACATCAAATCTAAAACAAGATTTGAAAGAAAAGACAACACCAAAGGGTGTAATAAGCAAAAGCTTTTTAATTCATAATCTTCAACTTCTTTTCAAATGACAAATTACATCCCTATTTATACTAAATGAAAAGACACCATGAAAGGACACAACCCTTCATCTATGTGGTCTAAATTCAACCCCTAACTTTTCAAATCCATGCATGAACCTTCATAAATACAAGTTCATAAATTCACAAGATACATAATACATTAAATATGTGAATGAATATGAATTTCTAGATTCTTTGTGTCTCTAGGTTGAATAGGTGCCTTTGTGAATCTTGAAAGGATGTAACTTTTCACCATAATAATACATTAAATCCGAGATTCATCTTCCAATCAGCAACCTTTAAAGTTTGTAACCATTTTGGGTTCTTGTAGCTTGATTAAGACACCTCGATTCGTATCATCCTCCCCTTCTTCAAGAGGATTCGTCCTTGAATCCAAGGATCCCCTTGTAGTACAAACTTGAAATCTTCTGCATTTCACACTCTTGCTCTCCTTAAGTTCTTCACGCTTGACCATCGTCCTTGGTTGAATGATGAAGCAAAATACCAACGTCGCTTCATTTGTTGCCCTTTTGTACTACAATTCCCTCGTGTTCGACTTTGTCTCATATTTGAAGCAAGCTTTGAATCTTGCTTGTCAATAAGCATCTAGATTTATTTTTCTTTTTTTCTTTTTTTTTCTATTTGCTACCAATTTTCTTCTTCTTTTGCTACTGATTTCGTTTTTCTTTTGCTATTGATTTTTTTTTTGATAATCTGTGAGCAAAACACTAGAATACAAATTTGTATTGAAAAGAAAAAAAAATGACAGAAAGTAAAGATATTTCACCTCTAGAGTCGGCCAAAGGATGTTGACCAAGGCTCTGATACCAAATGATAAGCGCCCAATATGCTTTAAGTTTACAAAGCTAGAGGTCCTTCTAGGATCCTTGTAAACGGACACAAATAAGACTACTTACCAAATGATTCCAACCAAGAGTTTAGTTAGAAGATGAATCACTCTTAGATCAAACTTAGAATAAGGATGATCACTCCTAGATCCTAAGACGACTCACTCCAGAATTAGATTGATCAAAAACTAATCCAATGAATCGATTGAACATCAAACCTAAGACAAGATTTGAAAGAAAAGACAACACCAAAGGGGTTGAATAAGCAAAAGCTTTTTACTAATCATATTCTGAGTTTTCAAGAGTATTACAAGCCATTTAAAGGCCAAATGGTCGTGGATAGACCAAGGAACTCAAAAGTCATTCAACTACACTTAATTGCAAATTGTAGAAAATAAGAGCTAGGAACTTAAAACTTGATTTCACATCAAACGAGCAGCCATATCTCAAAACTAAAAAGATAGAATTGTGTGCTCTGATACCAAATATGGTGGAGCCGTAGACTTGTTTTTAGAATAATAACAAATGATACCCCTTTATTGATAATCACTTGCCCTTAAATAGGCAAGGATCCTAACTAAAGTAGTTACAAGGCATGTGGTTGACACATGACTTAGTAAAATAAAAGACTAAGGGTTATTACAAGTATACGGCTACATCAGCACCCCATCATCTCGGCAAGGCGTTTGACTTCCCCATCCTCCACATTAATGCCAACAATATTAATCTTTTGCATATTGATTGAAAGCCCAGAAGTTTTTTTGTAGAAGCTCAAGAAAATCTACCAATTTTTCATGGATTGAGGACTACCATCGCTGAATAGAAGGGTTTCATCTGCAAATTGTATGTGAGACGCCTCCACCTCCTCCTTCCAGCCTTTGATGAACCCTTTGCTATTACAAACACGTATAAAAGGACTTAAAGAATCAACCACAAGGGTAAAGAGAAACGAAGACAAGGGGTCGCCTTGCCTAATACCTTTCGAAACTATAATTTTCCCTCTTGGCCTTTCGTTGATCAAAATAGAGAAATTGGAGTTCAAGCAACACCTTGTTAGGATCAAATAAATCTCCAGGTCCAGATGGTTTTTCCGTTGAATTTTTTAAACACTCATGGGATATTATTAAACAGGATGTTATGACAATGATTAGAGATTTTTTTCACTTCAGGTATTATTAATGCGAGTCTGAATGAGACGTATATTTGTTTAATCCCAGAGAAACTAGACTCCAAATCTGTCTCAGATTATCGACCCATTAGTCTAATTCCATGTGCTTACATGATCATTGCTCGTGTTCTGTCCAATAGATTAAAGTTAGTTTTGCCATCGACTATAGCAGATAACCAATTGGCTTTCGTAGCCAATAGACAAATTTTGGATGCTTCTTTAATGGCCAATGAGTTGATTGATGATTGGACTATTTCTCATAAGATAGGTGTGGTTCTAAAACTCGAGCTGGATAGATTGGGACTTTCTGGATGCAATTCTTCAAGCCAAAGGTAATTTGGAGGAAATGGATTCGTGGGTGCATTTCTAGTGTTAACTACTCAATTATCATTAATGGTAGACCTAGAGGAAAAATTATTCCTACCCGTGGTATTCGCCAAGGTGATCCTCTTTCTCCTTTTCTCTTCATATTGGTTTCTGATTGCCTCAATCGTCTTTTATCTCACAGTTCAAGATTCGGTAGAATTATTTCTCATCCAATTGGTTACTCTCGCCTCTCCTTGACACACTTGCAATTTGCGGATGATACTCTTCTTTTTTCTGTCTATGATTCTGAAGCTCTAGATAATCTTTTTGACATTATTAAAATCTTTGAGATGGCATCTAGTTTGAACATTAATTTTGCTAAGTCGGAGCTTTTGGGGATTCATATTGCCGATTCAGAATTGGAATGTTTGACAGCAAAATATGGTTGTAAGCGAGGTTCATGGCCTTGTACATATTTGGGGCTTCCTTTGGGGGGCAGTTCGAAAGGTTCTCAGTTTTGGCAGCCTATTATTGAAAGAATCCAACACAAGCTTCATAACTGGAAATACTCTTTTATCTCCAAAGGTGGTAGGCACTCCCTCATCCAATCTGCTTTCTCAAGTATGCCCACCTATTACTTATCCTTATTTAAATAACCTTCTAAATTACTTATCCTCCGGATAAGATTATTTGGGATTTCTTAGGGAGGGCTCTAGAGGCGTTAGCGGCATGCATAATAATGTAAATTGGGAGATAACTCAGCTTCCAAAATTTATGGGTGGGGTAGGCATTGGAAATTTCCATCACCGAAATTTGGCTCTCTTATCAAAATGGATTTGGAGGTTTTTACATGAAGGTAATGCCCTTTGGCGCCGGATTATTATTGCTAAATATTATTATTTAGAATCAACTTGCATTTGGCCTAAACGTATTCAGCGAGGTTCTTATAAATCCCCTTGGCGCTTTATTTGTTCTACCATCAATCTTGTTGCTACTTACTAGTCATATTCAGAGACGACTTGGAAATGGTTGTTCCACCCTTTTTTGGCATGATTCTTGGCTAAGTTGTGGGGTCTTATCAGAGGCTTTCCCTCGTCTTTATAGATTATCAGAGCGTTCGGAAGGTACAGTTGCTGACTTTTGGGTTCCATTGAATTCGGCTTGGGATTTGAGTCTTTGTCGAAATTTAAATGATTAGAGACAAATAAGTGGCCTAGTCTCTCTCATCTGCTCTCTTCCATCATATTACGAGCTATTCATGACACTTGGTCTTGGCCTATTGATTCGTCCAATACTTTTACAGTTAAATCACTTATAAGAGATATGGTTGGTACATCTGACCCCACATCGAGCAAATTATATAAGGTGGTGTGTAAAGACATTTATCCGAAAAAGATCAAAAAATTTCTCTGGGAGCTTAGTCTTGGAGCTATTAATATGTCTGATCGGCTTCAAAGACAAATGCCTTATATTCATCTTTCTCCATCTTGGTGTGTTATGTGTTGTTCTTATGCTGAAAATCCTTGTCATTTATTTGTGCACTGTTCCTGATATTGGCATGCCATCTTCAATGCCTTTGGTTGGTCATTGGCTTTGCCAAACAACATCTATGACGTTCTTGCTTCCAATTTTGTGGGACATCCTTTCCATGGAGTGAAGAAGATACTATGGCTCGCTCTTAACAGGGTCTTCCTCTGGTAGCTTTGGGCCGAAAGAAATGGTCAAATTTTTAGAGATTCGTTTTTATCTTTTGATAGCTTTATGGATTTGATCATTTTTCATGCTTTATATCGGTGCAAATGTAAACATCCATTTTCTGATTATAGTCTTTCTTCTTTGATTCTTAACTGGAGATCTTTCTTAAGTCACCTGCTTAGGTGTTGGAGTTTTACTCTTTTTATTTCATTTATCAATGAAATTTGTTTCCCTCCTCAAAAAAGCAGCTCCCTCTCACCCATCTCCTCCACCGACCTCCAAAGCCTTTAGCCTCAAGGATGAAGTCTAGAAAGTCCCAATCCACCTTATCATAAGCTTTCTCGAAATCCACTTTTATCCCAAAGCCCCTATTCTTCCTAAAACGATAACCATCCACGGCCCTGGATGCCTGTCTTCCTTCCACAAAAGCCATCTGGGATTTGTCTATTGTGGAGGGAAGGATCATTCTAATTCTCTCGGTTAGCACCTTTGAAATTGCCTTGTACAGTAAGGTAACAAGATTGTTAGGGCAAAAATCACTCACCTTACTAGCCACTTTCTTCTTGAGGATCAAAAAAATATACGTTTCTTTGGTCCTCTTATTGATAATGCCATTTTCAAAAAACTCTTGCAACACCTTATATAAATCGTCTTTAATGGTGTTCCAAGAATTTTTCAAAAACTCCCCTGTGAAACCATCCTGCCTTGGCAACATTTGAACTCCCAAAAAGGATCTAGCTTTCTAGATTTCCTCCATCTTGAAAGGTTTCTCTAGCCAACAAGCTTGATTCGCCGAGATAGGCTCCCAATCAACCCCTTCTAAAGTACACAGCTGCTCCCATTACTGCTATAAAGCTTTTGATAATAGCTAATAATCTCTTCCTCAATGTCTTCCTTCTTGGACAATAACACCCCTTCATTGCTTATGAGCGAGGAAATGTAACTTCTACTTCTCCTGTAAGAAGCCCATCTATGGAAAAATTTTGAATTCACATCTCCTTTCAACCACTTAATTTTCATCTTCTGCCGCCAGTATCTTTGTTCTTTCAGAATTAAATCTCCCAGTTCCACCTTGCAGCTTTTTTCTTTCGGTAAACAACTGCTCCCCAAGGGGCCCTTGTTCTTCAAGGTTGTCAAGCCTTTCGATACTTTGACACAACCTACTCTTTTGCTCCATTATATATCCAAACGTCTCCTTGTTCTAGTCTCTGACTTTCTCTTTTATGCCTTTCATTTTAGCCATGAACTGAAATCCAACCCAACCTTCCATTAACATCTCCTTCCACCAACTATCAACTATCTTTTGAAAATCAGGATGAGTTAACCACACATTTTCAAATCTAAAGGGGCTTGGCCCCCAAGAGAAATTCCCTGCTTGAAGCATGATTGGGAAGTGATTGGAGGTGATCCTTTGCAGTCGACACATTTTTTTTAAGTAATGCTATTCCAGTGTCTCTGATATTAAAGAAGGGTTGTAATACAAATTGATAACGGAAATAGAAAAATGGGTAAAATACACTTTTGGTCTCTAGGATTTTAACTCAGTTTCTATTTAGTCCTTGAATTTTTTAAACCGACACTTTTGGTCTTTAATATTTGAATTCAGTTTCTATTTGGTCGTCAAAGTTTCAAAAATGACATATTTGGTTCTTAAGGTTTGAATTTGATTTTTAATTAGTCCTTGAAGTTTGAAATTAGTTTCTAAATGGTCCCTAAGTAGAGTTGACCCTGAGTTGATATCACGGGTTCTCCCTTTCATTCTTCTTAATGAAAGTTTGGTTTCTTATAAAAAAAAAAAAAAGAAATAGTTGATATCAAGGTGGATTTTTTGTGTAATTATGTACAAAATAATTACACAAGAAGTTCTTTTGGAAGGAATGAAATGCATGGATATTTGAAGATAAATCCTCTTGTCTAGATTTTTTGTGTAATCATGTACAAAATACAGTCTCTTGGTGGATTGCTTTACATAAGAAGTTCTTTTGTAATTATAGTCTCTTAATGATCATCAAAGATTGACAGGCGCTTATGAGATAACTTGTTAGTTCTGTTTTGGGAGGGGGTAATCTCCACCCCCGACCCCTAGGTGGTATTTCATATCTTTTTGTGAACATATCCTTTGGATGTTTCTTATCAAAAAAAAAAAAAAAAAGGAAAAAAAAAAGATATAAGGGGATGATTACATGCCAGTTAAAATAGGCTAACTAGACTTTGTTGATAAGCATTTTTAAAATGAGCTGAACATTTTTTCCATTTTTTATTTTTCATACTCAAGAACCAATTAGAAATCAATTTCAAGTGGACTAATTAGAAATCGTATTCAAATCTCGAGGACCAAACATATCATTTTTGATATCTCAAGGGCCGAATAGAAACTAAATTTAAATCTCAAAGTCCAAAAGTGTTAGTTTTGAAAACTTAGGGACCAAATAGAAACTTAGTTCAAATCATAGGGACCAAAAGTATATTTTATCCTAAAAAAAAATAAGCAAAGTACGGTTCAAATAATTGGTTTTAAGAGGAGTAAAATAGCTAGGTCTTCTCACATAGAAAAAAGATCCATGACCATCACAAATAAGGAAAATAGTACAAATAAAAATGCCATAATTATAGACTGTTAACAACTAAGATCTATGAAGCACGGACACGCCAAAATGGGGGGAGGATCTGTGTCGGACACGCTCCGGACACGTGTCTGAAACGCAATTTTGCGTGTCCTATTTTTTTTATTTTTTTATTTTTTAATTTCGGACACGCGGGGACACGGCTTGGATACGCCACGGACACGCTTTGAGTCTAGGGAGGGAGGGAGGGAGGGAGCAAAAACCTCATGCCGCCGCCGGAAGACCCACTGGTTTTTCTTCTTTATCTTTTAAAACCTAAAAAGTTAACCTAAAGGGGTTTTTCTTCTTTATGTTTTAAAACCTAAAAAGTTAACCTAAAGGGGTTTTTCTTCTTTATCTTTTAAAACCTAAAAAGTTAACCTAAAGGCCCAACCCAATAACCCAATAACTCACTGGTTTATCTAAGTTTTCTTCTTTTTTATATTTTAAAACCTAAAATGTTAACCTAGATAAAAGGCCCAGCCCAATAAAAAACTAAAACTGTTTTTAAATTAAAAAAAATGAAAGATTATTAAACTACCCTCAAGAAAGTTTTATATATATACTATTTTTTTTATAAAAAAAATCTATATATATACTAATTTTTTTTTTAAAAATATATATATAAAAAAAAAAAACAACGTATCTTCAACGTGTCCGTATCTTAGTTTTTTAGAATTTGACGTATTGCCGTGTCCTGTCATGCCCGTGTCCGTGTCCCGTGTCCGTGTCCGTGCTTCTTAGACTAAGATTATCACTAGTTTTCAGTTATTAGTACCATAATAAATAATGGTACAATATTTGTTGAGTGATGCAAATGAAAGAACCTATGTAGGAATGAAAAAGTTGTCTCCAAGGAAGTTTTTATTTTTTCTTTTTCATTTGTTTTGAAAGAACCTATGTAAACCTTTTAGTCAGTCCGATACCAACAAAGAGTTTAACATGATCGTCACATAGTCTCTTTCTTCTTTCATTTATTTTTACACTTGAACCTGTATTTTTCCAGGGTGGTTCTTGCTGCTGAAAAAAATCAATTTTTGATGTGAAACAGATATTTCATTTCTGCTAAAAAAATATTGAATTTTATATAATACTCGTTTGTTTGTGGACATATATATCTTGGCCTTTACATACCGTTTCTTTTTTGGATATCCTAAATGTAGATTGGACAAGGAACATACAGCAGTGTGTACAGGGCCCGCGATATTGAAACGAACAAGATTGTTGCGTTGAAGAAGGTGCGATTTGCTAATATGGATCCTGAAAGTGTTCGTTTCATGGCCAGGGAAATCCTCATCCTGCGTAGGCTTGACCACCCCAATGTCATGAAGCTTGAAGGTCTTATTACTTCAAGGGTATCTGGCAGTCTATACCTCGTATTTGAGTACATGGAACATGATCTTGCAGGGTTGGCAGCAACCCCAGGGATCAAATTCACTGAATCGCAGGTGATTGACTTTTCCTAGCTATTGTGATAACTTTAGATAATTAAGGAACAATGATAAATGGGAATCTCAATGACAGGAAACAACAAACGAGTCAAATAGTTCCCTCGTGGATGATAATCATATAAACATCATCCAAGATGAAAATCTCTATCTGCATATCACTCTTTTATGTTTGAAAGTAAAAACATTTTTGCATGCACATGGTGTTCAAAAACATGTGTTTAGATGATATGTAAATTGTACCAAAGTGAGAATAGCTTAGCGGCAATTGGTATGTACTTTCAATCAAAATGGCCGAGGTTCAAATTCCCACACCCTCAAATGTTTTTGAACTCAAAAAAGAAAAAAAAGATGCTATTTAAATTGTAAAAGTCTTAATGTAGGACATATTATGGAAGGTAAATGTGGACATATATGGTTTAAATCTCACTTTAGTCTCCGAAATTTTAAGTTTGTTCTATTTTAGTCCCAAAACTTTCAAAATGTCCATTTTGGTCCTTAAACTTTCAAATTTGTTCTATTTTAGTCCTTGAACTTTCAAAATGTCCATTTTAGTCCCTAATTTAAAAAAAAAAAACCATTTTGGTCCTTGCTATATTACTTTTCTACCTTAAATCTGCTTTGCCCAAGGTTATCTCTAATTTATTTGGCTTTAAATCATGCTCATATTAACATGTTAATACACATACCCAAAGCTACATCTTTTTTAAAAATTGAAATAAAATCGAGGACCAAAATAGTTATTGTTTGAAAGTTCAGGGACTAAAATAGATATTTTAAAAGTTCAGGGACCAAAATAGAACAAACCTGAAAGTTTAGGGACTAAATTGGACATTTTAAAAGTTCAGGGACCAAAAGAGAACAAACTTGACAGTTTAGGGACTAAAGTAGGATTTAAACTGGACATATATTTATCCTACGTTTAAGTGTTATACTGAAAAAGACCAATGATGTGCCTGCATATCTATCTTAGTCTTTTATTATTTTTATTCCTTCAAATAAATCCATCTTTGTTTTCATTCAAAGATAAAGCGAAAAAGGGAAAAAAAACTATTAGTCCTATAAAGGTTCTAAATGTGGATACTATTACTATTTTCTATCATAGGAAGTGAAACTTTCAGCTGTGGAGATAAGACCCATTTACCTCCATGATAATACAAGAAATAAATTTTTGTCGTTGTTTCTCAATATATAGTATTTATGGATTAAACTTGTGGGAAGAATGCTGATGGCCTTTCATAATTTATTAGTATTATATATATATACATATATATATTATTTACAAGAGACCAAGCAAACATATCCAAAAGAAGAGGCGAAAAACAGTCCACCCTAAGAAACTACAAAAGAACTTTCTAATAATTATAATCATCAAAAGGATATAATCACAAAATAATGTCTAGAGATTGAAACACCACCAAGAAGTGGTGTGTTGAAGGTTATTACAAAAAGAATTTTTTTTTTGATAAGAAACGAAATGGAAATATATTCACAAAAAGAGCCACAACAGCCTAAGGGCCAGGGGTGGAGGAAACCCCTGCCCAAGAACAAAAACTATCTCTTAAGAGTCTGCCAGTCGTTAATAATCATAAGCAGACTGTAATTACAAAAAGAATTTCTATATAGAGATATCCACCAAGAGGCTGTACTTTGTACATTATCACAAAAGCAATCTAGTCTAATGGACTTATCTTCAAAAGTTCGGGAATTTCTTTCTTTCCATAGACTCCAAAGAACCCCTCTGAAAGCTCAACTAGCAATTATCTTGGCTTTCCCCTTAAGATTCCACGCAGCCAAGCCTTCATTTAACCAATCCTCCACCTTCAGCGGGACACAAAAGGACTAGCCCAAAAGCTTTGCTGTAAAACTCCAAAACTTATAGGCAAAATCACAGTGAATAAACAGGTGATCTAACGTTTCATCAGACTTAAGACACAATCTGCACGCTGATTGTAATTAGCCAAAATGAACTGCCACCCTCTTGTTCAGGCCGTGTGATACAGTGCCTTTTTCCAAAAGTATAAAAGGGAAGAGGAATTTGAAATCAACTGGTTGTACCTGACCATTTGTACACAATGATAATGATACAAGACTGAACCTAGACTAATATGCCTGATGCATGTTAATGTGCCAGATAAAATGCTATATGCAACAGCTGCTTTGTGGCCTTGAACATTGCCATGCCCAGGGAGTTTTGCACCGTGACATCAAGGGATCAAATCTTCTGATTGACAACAACGGTAATCTAAAGATTGGTGATTTTGGGCTATCAACCTTTTTCCGTTCCCGACAAAAGCAGCCCCTTACAAGTCGTGTGGTAACTTTGTGGTATCGGCCACCTGAGCTTTTGCTTGGTGCAACGGACTATGGAGTTTCTGTAGATTTGTGGAGCTCTGGTTGCATTCTTGCAGAATTGTATGATGGGAAGCCTATAATGCCTGGAAGAACAGAGGTATTATCTATCTAATGACCGTTCATGCATAATAAAAGCAATATGCATATATTTGGTCCCTAAAGTTGAATGATATTTGCTACTTATCATCTGTTTTGCATAATTTCAAATGCATGAGCTACGCTCTGCAAAAGAAATTCAAGAGCGATGAATGTGGATCAAATTGCTTGCTGGAATTATTTCTCATGTAATATCTGCAATTATTGGCATTGAAATGGAAAAATTACGGTTCTTTGCTATGGTTTGGCGGCTGTATATATAGGAAATAATCAGAAGGGAATAAATAAAAATAGAATGTTATATGTGCAAAACGTATGGTGGTTTTTTCTGCAAACTCTTCTCACACTAGGGGTCTCTGCATGCTGGTTTATAGATGTGCATAATATATTTAAAACCACCTTTGCTGTCTGTTTTCTTCTTCATTGCTACCCTGTGGGTTTTACACATCTGCTCTTAATGTCCCCGTTTCGGCATTCAGAAGACTATTTCTATCCATGTAATGTTCGAAAGTTGTTAGAGTGCTCATCTTTGAAGTTTAAGATGACCCATGTCCTAAATTTCGTTGGTGTTTAAACTAGTTCATGTATCTTCTTAAGAATAGTGATCTTTCATTAAGTTCTTGTTAGTTTCATTTTTTTTTTCTTTCATTTTTTCCCCCATAAAGATTCTTCTGCGTGCAAGCTTGTGATGTGTACTTTAGTGGGTTTAATAATAAATAATTTATCACATTAATTTTTAGCAGCAATTTGACCCCGTCTTTTGGATGTCATAAATTATATTACTAAATGTGTCACCATCAATAGGTGGAGCAACTACATAAGATCTTCAAACTTTGTGGCTCCCCTTCTGAAGAGTACTGGAAAAAGTCAAAATTACCTCATGCCACCATCTTTAAACCTCAACATCCTTACCAGCGGTGTGTTTCTGAGACATTCAAAGACTTCCCTTCCTCTGCATTGGCCCTTTTGGATGTACTTCTTGCGGTTGAACCTGATGGTCGTGGAACAGCTTCCTCTGCACTTCAAAGCGAGGTAATCTGTTCTTTTTTTTTTCAGTGAAATATGTTCCTTGGAATAAAAAGAAGTGAGGTAAATCTTCTTTTTCCTTTTTTCATGAATTTTCTATTTTCTTGAGATTTTTTGAGGTATACAAGTTCAAACTTGTCCTGTACTTGGAGTATTTAGTTTTGGACACTGCCGTATGCTGATGAGATTATCCCGTGAACCACTAAAAATTGGACAGACCTGATTGCTCATTTTAACAAGAGCGGAATGAATGTTGTGGGCAGAATGCTCCATCTAATATTTATTTGGGGCACTTGCACATATAGCAAAATAGGTCAAAAATAATTGCAAACATACAAAAATCTAAAACTATTTACAAATTTAGCAAAACTTTGGGTAAATGACTAAAAAGTCCATAAAACATGCTATCACTGATAGAAGTCTATCAGCGACTATTAGTGATATCAACGATTATCATTGATAGAATTCTATGTGTATTGAAGTCTATCAATGACTATCACATAAAATTTAGTTCAATTTGAGTATCTAATACATATTAGCGTTTTCATTTTATATCTTAATCTTTTCCTAGAATGTGCACGAGTTCACTTCTCAAAACCAACATTACTAAGATATTCTCGTATAGTAGCATGTATCAGCCTTATCCATATCATATTATATTCAAATTCATCCCTTGTACAAACTTTTATGCAACTAATATAAATCTTTACGCTGCTTATACAAATAGTAAAATAGACTATTTTCATCACTGATAGTGTCACTTATAAATTAGTGATATCAATAACTACCACAAATTTAATTTTATTGTATTGAAGTCTATAGTCACTGATAGATTCCTATATGTATTAAGGTATTGGAATCTATTAGTGATTATCACCAATGAAATTAATTGATCTATTAAATAATAAAAGTCTACTCGTGACTGTCATTGATAGACTTCTATCATTGATAGAATTCTATATGTATTGAAGTCCATCAATGATAATCACATATATAATTATATTTGTATAGAAGTTTTTTAGTGACTATGAATAATAGATTCAATGCAAATAGAATTCTATTTTTGATAGTCATTGATAGATTTCAATAAATAGAATTTAGTTCAGTTTGAACGTACAAAGTATTAGGGAAAAGTATATCTCTTTATTCACATAAGAGAATAACACATATATATAGGAATACAAGAAAACCCTAACTTAAGGAATGTACAATTACGATAAAGGACATAATAACCAAATAACATATATCATAACACTCCCCCTCAAGTTGGAGCAAATATGTCAATCATGCCCAACTTGTTGCAGAGATAATTAATCCTTGCTCCATTTAATGCTTTGGTAAGAATATCTCCCAATTGTTCTCCTGTCTTCACATATCCTGTGGACACCAACCCTTGTTGTATTTTCTCACGAATGAAGTGACAATCCACTTCAATATGTTTAGTCCTCTCATGAAACACTGGATTAGATGCAATGTGAAGTGCAGCTTGATTATCACACCACAATTTAGCTGGCATAGTAACACTGAACCCTATCTCCGTCAACAGTTGATGTATCCATACTATCTCACATACAGATTGTGCCATAGCTCTATATTCTGATTCAGCGCTCGAACGTGAAACCACATTCTGCTTCTTACTCTTCCATGAAACCAAATTGCCTCCTACAAAGACACAATATCCAGAAGTTGATCTTCTATCTTCTTTAGATCCAGCCCAATCAGCATCTGAAAAGCATTCAACTCTTGTATGACCATGATCTTTATATAAGATTCCACGCCCTGGAGCCGCTTTTAAGTAGCATAGAATTTGTTCTACTGCAGCCCAATGATCTACTGTAGGTGATGACATATATTGACTTACAATACTCACTGAATAAGCAATGTCTGGTCGTGTCACTGTTAGATAATTCAACTTCCCAACTAATCTTCTGTATCTTTCTGGGTCTTTAAATAATTCTCCTTCTTTGGTGAGTTGCAAATTTGGTATCATCGGAGTACTACATGGTTTAACTCCTAGTTTTCCTGTCTCAGATAACAAATCAAGTACATACTTTCGTTGTGACAAAAAGATACCTTTCTTGCTTCTCATCACTTCAATACCCAAAAAATACTTTAGTGTTCCGAGATCCTTGGTATGAAATTGACCCTGAAGGAAAGTTTTGAGAGAGGCTATACCTGATGTATCATTACCAGTTATAACAATATCATCAACATACACAACAAGCAAAGTAATACCATTCTCAGATCGCCGATAGAAAACAGAATGATCAGACGTACTCTTCTTCATTCCAAATTGCTCAAGTGCCTGACTAAACTTACCAAACCATGCACGTGGACTCTGTTTCAATCCATATAATGATTTTCTAAGGCGACAAACTTTATCACTCTCCCCCTGAGCAACAAAACCAGGCGGTTGCTCAATATAAACTTCCTCCTGAAGATCGCCATGTAAAAAGGCGTTCTTGATGTCTAGCTGATGTAAAGACCAACCTTGAGTAGCTGCCATGGAAAGAAACAATCGAATAGACGTTAGTTTAGCAACTGGAGAGAATGTATCGAAATAATCAATCCCATAAACTTGAGCATATCCTTTAGCAACAAGACGTGCTTTCAAACGAGCAACTGATCCGTCAGGATTGACCTTGATGGCAAACACCCATTTACACCCAATGGCCTTCTTGCCTGCAGGACGAGATACTAAATCCCAAGTACCATTAGCATCTAAAGCATTCATCTCCTCAATCATTGCATTGCGCCAACCAGAATGAGATAACGCTTCATGAACAGAATTAGGAATAGAGATAGAATCAAGGGATGTGATAAACGAATATGTGGGTGATGACAATTGGTTATAAGACACAAGAAGAAATAGGATAAGTACATGTGCGCTTACCTTTACGAAGGGCAATGGGAAGATCATCACTTGGTCCAAGATCAGATGTCGAAGAATCTTGTGGCGTAGGACATGTGCCTGAAGGTTCCTGTGGTGGCCTCCTGGAGTATACCTGAGTAATGGGTGGACGAGGAGGGATAGAAACTGATGGGGAAGGATCATGAGATGATGATGGAGAGATAATCTCATAGATAAAGAGATCATCATCCTCCCCCTCACTCGAGCTCGACAATGACGGGCTAAAAGGAGTATCTTCGAAAAAGATAACATCTGGAGAAATAAGATATTTGTTAAAACTAGGACAATTGCAACGATATCCCTTTTGAACACGAGAGTAACCGAGGAAGATGCACTTCAAGGATTTAGGATCTAACTTGGTACGATGAGGATGAACATCTCGAACAAAACAAGTGCAACCAAAGATTTTTGGTTCAATGGGAAACAAAGGTTTGGTGGGAAAGAGTACACGATAAGGAATCTCACCATTAAGGACGGACGAAGGCATTCTATTAATTAAGAAACACGCTGTGGAAACCGCATCGGCCCAGTAAGGCTTTGGTACATGCATTTGAAAGGATAATGCTCTCGCGGTCTCAAGTAAATGCCTATTTTTCCGTTCAGCGACCCCGTTTTGGGATGGAGTGTCAGCACATGAAGATTGATGAACAATTCCATTTTTACACAAATAAGAACCAAGCATGTGAGAAAAATATTCACCGGCATTATCAGTGCGCAAAGTTTTCAAAGACACATTAAACTGAGTTTGGATTTCAGCATGGAAAGCACAAAAGTGAGAAAGTAACTCAGAACGATTTTTCATTAAATATAACCAAGTTAGACGAGAGTAGTCGTCAACAAAAGTAACAAAATAACGAAATCCAGTTTTGGACAATACTGGACACGGACCCCAAACATCAGAATGAACTAATTCAAAGGGAGCACTAGCTCGTTTATTGACTCTAGGACTCGAGCTAAGACGATGAAATTTAGCAAACTGACAAGACTCACAACTTAAAGACGACAAAGACTGAAAAGCGGGATAAAGCTTCTTCAACACAGACAAAGAAGGATGACCCAAACGACAATGAATTTCAAATGGGGAGGCAACTCCAGAACATGCCACAGCTTTCGGTAGTTGGTGATCAAAGATGTAAAGACCTCCAGACTCATATCCTTTACCAATAATCTTCTTCGTCATACGATCCTGAAACAAGCAATAGCCAGGAAAAAAAGAGATAAAACAATCAAGGTCACGAGTGAGTTTACTTACAGAAATCAAGTTAAAAGAAAGTTTAGGCAAATGTAAAACAGAAGACAAATGAAGAGAAGGTGTGAGATCAATGGTGCCATAACCAAGAACAGATGATGTTGATCCGTCTGCCAAAGTGACAGTCGGAGAAAGTGCAGGTGACAAAGAGGTAGAAAATAGGCTAGAATTACCTGTCATATGGGCTGTGGCACCAGAGTCTATGACCCATTTGGTAGAGGATGTAAGAAGACAATGATTTTGATTACCTGAGGCTGACGCAACAATAGTTGCAATAGGATTCGAGGAAGATGATGCTTGCAATGATTCCTGATACAACTGGAATTTAGCAAACTCATCTGCAGAAATGGAAAGTTTTATATGGCCAGGCTTCCGACAATAGTTGCATACAATCTCCTGTCGCCGATTATCATAACTAGTTCTCTGAGTATTAGTGTTCGTTCCTTGATGAACCCTAGAGTCATTATTTTTACTAATCAAAGAACTGTTAGATTGAGGGACAGACGAACTGATTTGAGGACTTTCAATACGGAGAACTCTACTGAAGACTTCTTCCAAAGTAGGAATTTCAGAACCAGAGAGAATTTGTGATTTCGCCATCCCAAATTCAGGTTGAAGTCCATTAAAAAATATCATGACGGCCATCTTTTCTCGCTGAGCTTGTTGAACCTTTATATCAGTGGTAAATGGGAATAACGTACCAAGCTCTGAACATGTATTCTTAAACTGCATGAAGTAATTTGTCACTGATTGTTCTTTCTGAGCTGTATGAAAGAAGGCCATGGAAACATCATACATTCTGTTAACTTGCTCTTTACCTGAGTATAAAAACTCTGTGAATGCTAGTAGTTCTTTCACTGAATCACAATGATTAAACAAACCAAGTATCTCGTTTTCTATAGAATTCTTTATACCCAAGTACAAGCGAGCATCATCTCTAAGCCAAACCTTCTTCTTTGTGTCATCCTCTGGCGGATCCTCAGTGATATGGTCATCCATCCCAGTGCTTCGTAGATAAAACCGAATTGTACGACTCCATTCATAGTAATTGGAGCCATTTAGCTTATGTTCTGTGAACTTCGAAGAAAGGGGAACTCCATTAGATATGACCAAAGGTTTCAGCTCAGCCATTGGTAGCTTAAAACCGCTGAAAAACTTCAATAAACCACAAAAACAGAACTGAATCGCAAAAAAACAGCTTGATACCGAAGAAAACTACACAACCCGAGACCAAAAAATGTGATATTCTGAAATCTAATCACACAGGCTGGCCGGAAATCACGAGGCGAGACGAACCCAGGCGGCGGAAACAGAAACGGACGGCCCACGCGCCCTCACGCTGCGGCGCGTGGCGACGGCTGCAGATCCCTTCGGCGGCGCGTGTGACTCACGCGCGGCGTTTTCCGACGATCGGCGACGGCGCTTCCACTCTCCTGACGGCGGCGCTCCTTCCTAGGTAAGTGGTGACGACAAACGGCCACTCAAACGAGGTGACTCAAACTACAAACCCTAACCCTAGAGAAAAACCCTAGCCGCCAAGGAGAGAATTCTAAAACCCTAGACGCTCTGATACCATGTACAAAGTATTAGGGAAAAGTATATCTCTTTATTCACATAAGAGAATAACACACATATATAGGAATACAAGAAAACCTAACTTAAGGAATGTACAATTACGATAAAGGACATAATAACCAAATAACATATATCATAACAAACATTACTAATGTTTAGCTGATAGATTATCATTGTGAGTGAAATCTATTAGTGATAGAAACCTATTGCCGATAGACTTTAATGACAATTGCAGTTATCAGTGATTAAAGTCTATCACTGATAAGTGATAACTCAACTGATAGACTTTCAATACTATCAGCGATAATCACTGATAGATTTCAATACAAGTAGAATTCAATATGAGATAGTCATTGATACATTTTACTATAGAAAAAATAGTTCAATTTGAGCATTTCAATTTCTTTTAATTTGGATTCCTCATTTGTGTTTTTCATCGGTGGCCATGACAAAAAATGGATAAAATTCTAATAATTGATATTTGTGTATCAATGACTATCGTAGGTAGAATTCTATTCGTGACTATCGCAGATAGAATTCTATCGGTGACTATCACTGATAGAATAAAGGACAAAATGGGAATAATAAAAATTCATTTAGCAAATTTAGCAAATTTTCCATATTCGCAATTTTTTA
This sequence comes from Luffa acutangula, assembly GCA_036850905.1. Lineage (NCBI taxonomy): Eukaryota > Viridiplantae > Streptophyta > Magnoliopsida > Cucurbitales > Cucurbitaceae > Luffa > Luffa acutangula. The sequence continues at coordinate 35,330,506 of CM072099.1, forward strand.
AAAAATTTGCTACATTTGCAAATAGGAAAACATAAATCGCTGCCCATTACAATTATCCTATTTATTTTCCTTTTTGGTATAAAACATGTTTTTTTAGAAAATGAAATTACAAAAGAAGGTGGTGGAAGTTTCACCCCATAACATGGAAGATTATTATCAACTCTTCCCATTATAATTTCGAAAAGTAACATATAATTTAATTTAGATCAAATAAGAGCAACAAAAGTGAGACTATTCAAAAGAAAGAAAGAAGCCAAAAAGATTTATTTTCATTGTTTCTTTCCAAAAGAAAAAAAAATTAGTAAAGAAGTGAAAAATTAGAAATTACAACCCTCTCTTAAGAAGTGTTTAGAGCTTAAGGGCAGAGTTAACTTATAGAGTAGGTTCTGTTGAGGTAAGGTAGTAACCCTCTCTTAAGGAATACGCTTAATATAATAAATAGGCCTGATGCCCATTATGGTTACATAAATGAAGAACAGATCAAGGCTTCCTTTAGAGTATACCAATTCCCCACCAAACCTACTAAACCATTTCTTTCAAAATACCTAACCTGAAGAGAAAAACAAATACAAATTCTAATAGGAAATTATTCTCCTAGGAAATTATTCTACTAGGAGATTAGTATGGGCCCTGACCAAGGATGACACGCACAAATCGAGAAATGGTCCAAAATAGGAAATTTTCTACAGAATAAATATGAAAAAATCAAAAGTAGAAGAGTGGAAATTTCTGTCTCAATTTTTTTTTTTTTTTTTTTTTGGACAAACCAACTTTAATTTAGAGAAAATAAAAGAATACAAGAACATACAAAAAAACAAGCCCACAAAATAGGACCCCTTCAAAGGAAGGGCTCCATCAAGAATGATAGTACCTAGAGCATATTTACAAGAAGACCTAGACATCGAGGCTCGAAGAAAAACATAGAACCTAGTAACGACCCACACATCAGACGAGTCTCTTTTAGGGTTATGAAATACTTTATTATTTCTCTTTCCCCATAAGCCCCACAATAAAGCGCACACTCAGGCTAACCATAAAAACCTCCCTTTCTCATGAAATGACGGATGGAGGAGGAACTCCTGGATCATCTCCCTGTAGTCAATGGAACTCCTAACCTGCCTCCCAAACGCATGAAAGAACAAACCCCATACGGATTGGGCAAAAGCACAACTCCACAAAATAAGGTCTAAATCTTCCTCTGCTCTCCGACATAAAATGCAACAAAATAGACCTACCAACGAGCTCATCTTCCTCGAAAGTTTGTCAATCATTTTAACTCTTCTTTGGATAACTTTCTAGATAAAGAACCTTTATCTTCTACAGAATTTTCTCCTTCCACATAATAGAAAAAGAAATGGACTCGCTAGGGGGAGAAGGGTCAAGCAACCAATGAAAAAGGAACCCACAAGAGAAATCCTCTAGGGCTTAGACTCCAACGACGAACATCCTTTATTCCCTAAACTAACGATCCTTTATCAAAGAAAAAATAGTAGGAACCTCTATTGTTTTCTCTATTTGTCAAAGAACAATGGAAACCCACTAAATAGGACATAGAGCTTGCAGAAGGATTCATCACATAAACAACCGTATGGTTTTTCATGGAGGACAAGCAATGGAGATTAGAAAATAGGGAGCAGAGAGGATATCCCCCTCCCGCTGTCCTCCCATTGTTGAAAGTTTTGTTTCTTTCAAGTCACTTGTTCAAGGCAATAACAAACTGGAACCACAAGTTTTTTCTCGCTCTTGAAAGGATGAACTACAAGAGTGACTGGGAGGAGGCTATATCTGTTTGATGGGAGAGCAGTTTGCTAATTAAAAGAGAGAATGATCAGCTCCAAAAATTTTCAGCAGACTGGATTGACGAGTATGAAGTTTTGGTCTCATTTTTTTAAGTTCGTTAAGTGCTATGTTGGAGACAGCAATCAGTTTTAATTCTGGTAGAAGCATTGAATCAACAAAGATTTGCTTTTGTCACTCCATCGCTATCTTATTTCGGATTTGTTAACTTAAAACTTCAAAACTAAAAGAATAACATTAGTAGTAGCACGGTATTAAATTTCTGTTAACATGATGATATTTCCATCAATATTTCCATGTCCATGGTTTTGGTATTAAATTTCTGTTAACATGATATTTCCATCAATATTTCCATGTCCATGGTTTCGGTATTAAATTTCTGTTAACATCATGATATTTCCATCAATATTTCCATATTTATGATTTCAACATCTACATGAGGGCTGAGTCGTTATTTCCATAATTCCATAAAATTATTTGATGAAATACGAAATCCTCTGCCACTTCCAGTTTCCGAAGCCTTGCTACCACACCCTTGAAAACCTCTGTGCCCTTAACAACTTTTCCAGTACCCATCACTATGCCACAACTGGTTGTCTCACTGATTGGAATTTCTAACTCTTGGACCCAGTTGTTTGAGATAAAATTATGAGTAGCCCCACTGACAATGAGTACTGAATTCATGGATCGCTTTACAATTCTGGATCTTTCCTTGCTTAAATTACTCTTTGAAAACCTTGACATTATTAAAGAGAGATTCCAATTTCCCCTTTTGAGTAGAAGAGAAAAGGATCGTGTCTTCAGTAAATTACAAATAATTGAAAGATTGCTAGTTAAAGTTGATGTTTCCCGTATTGAAACGCTCCACTGGACCCCAGTGGGACTAACTGGAATGAAGCCTACTTAATTAGATGGGATGACTTTTAGGAAAATTTTTTTTAAGTGAAGCACTTTATGTGCTCCTAAAAAATGCTTTTGTTTCGTTTGAAGTAGACTTGTGCAATTTACAGCAAGGATAAAAACAATGGGGGAGAGCAAATCTCTTGTCTCATTCCTTTTGTAGTGGATTTTATCTCCAGCATTATCATGGATAATTATTGTTATTTTTTTTAATAACCACACTTTCATTGAGAAAAAAATGAAAGAATACAAGGACAAACAAAAAAAAACCAAGTCCTCAAAGAGACCTCATTAGATAAAGGGCTCCAATTCAAAATAATGAGACCTATAAGATAATTACAAAATAAACGCATGACCAATGCCCAAAGAGAAACGTTATATCTAGTAAGGGACCAAACATCAGCAAAATTCCTTTCTATCCCTCTAAAGGTCCTATTGTTTTTCTTCCCTCATAACCCCCACAAATTAGTAAAAATCCCAGTTTGCCACAAAAGATGTCCTTGTTCCATAAAAGGAGGATGAGGAAGAAACTCCTCGATTATCTTCCTGAGCCCCCTATGCCTAGCAAACTGTAACCAAACAATCAAAGAACGCATTCCAAATCAATCTAGCAAAATCACAACTCCATAAAATGTGATGAAGGTCTTCCTCTGCCATCTGATGGATAATACAACAAAATGGTGCCTTAATTTTTAACCCTATTCTAGTTGGCCCATTTTGTTGCATTCTTTGTCGAAAGGCAGAGGAATATCTGGATCATATTCTCTGGAGTTATATCTTTGCCATGTATCCCTATGGGCATTGGTAACAAAGTTATTTTGTAATTACTTGTTAAGTCTGGTTTTGTTTTTTGTAAGCTTGTTTTTTGTGTACCCATGTATTCTTTCATTTTGAATTCATTGTTTCCGCAGGAAGAGGTTTTATATTTTGTTTGGAAAATTTATGTTATGTAAATAATTTTCACCCCTTAATTCTGTAGTCACGTGCTTGATTCTTATGTTACATTTTCTTTCAGTTTTTTACTACAAAGCCTCTTCCTGCGGATCCCTCTACTTTGCCAAAATACCCACCAAGCAAGGAGTTTGATGCCAAGCTTCGAGACGAGGAAAACCGAAGGTACATTTTTTTCTTGATTTCTTATCATAGTGAGAATTATATATCCAGTTGGCCCCTTGCTTCTCTTTCTAAAATCATCCATTCTATTTTTGTAAAACCAGAAGGAGAGCTCCTATCAGTGTAACACGTGAGCATGAAGCAGCTCGAAAGTTTCCCAGAGAATCTAAAGCCATTCCTGCTCCAGATGCAAATGCTGAGTTGCAGGCATCCATACAGGTAATTAAAAGGTTCCAGATGCATTTGAATATAAGTTTTTTCTTTTTTTTTTTGTTTTAGAAGATTATAACCTTAAGTCAAGGACTTATAAATTAGTTCGTTTGTGAAATTCAGAAGAAACAAGGGCAGCAGAATCCTACAAGTGTCAGTGAAAAGTATAATCCTGAAGAGGACGGAGGCTCTGGCTTTCGCATTGAGCCCCCCAAAGAAGCAACACAGGCGCAACCGATTGCATTGGGTTCTTCACGAAACATGAATGGGAATCAAGGTGATAATCCAAGAGGTTCTTCCGTTGGGGCAAAAGGTGCAGAACTTAGAAAACAGAGATCTTATATGCAGCATGGTGCTGGACAGTTATCCCGGTATTCCAATTCGGTTGCAGTCCGAGGTGGTTCACGATTTGGCTGTGGTGGAGAAAGTAGTACTAATTCACACTGGCCGGAAGAGTGTTTTAATGTGTCATATAACCATTTCAATGGTGGTGAATCTTCAGAAAAGCCTGAATGGTCTCACCATTTACTAGACAGGCCAAAGTCTTCATATAAGATAGATGGCCAGTCATCTGGAAAAGAGTCTGCTATGGTAAAGTATCCAGTGATATTAACGTTTTACTCTGCTGTATGATCCATTTTTGATAAAGCATTCAATGATCTTCTGAAGTTCTTTTAGCTAACAAATTTTGTCTTTCATCAGAATTGCGCTCCGAAAAAAAGAATTCACTATTCAGGACCCTTGATGCCTCCTGGTGGAAACCTCGAGGAAATGTTAAAAGAGCACGAGAAACAAATACAGCATGCCGTGCGCAAGGCTCGTATAGACAAAGCCAAGACAAAAAAGACATATGATGACAAAGGTCTATCAGAATCGTTACTTCACCATGTGAGAAACGGCAATTGAACTTGACGTTGTCACAAGTTCCATCCGTGCGGGATGGGAAAGCTCTTGGAGAACAACATTCTCTATATGTTGGTGAGACTTCCATTGGGAATTCTGACAAATACTTAAAATTATGAATGATGAATAGGGAGTTCATGAAACCTGCACAAGCCACATGGAGGTACGGTCGTGTAGATTCGTCGACCATACTTCAGAGTTCAGAGGTTAATACATTTAAGGAAGAAAGACAATGAAATCCATTGACTGAGATTTACCTTACGCGAAGTCCAGTTCAGTTCCAGATACTGATTCTGTTCCAGAAATTGATTGAGGTCTCTTGGGCACTGATCAGTTGCTGAAGGAATTCTTTGTACAGCCTAACATGTGTTCTCTAATCAGTTTTATGTCTTGTAAAGGATACAAATGCAATAGATGTTCTTCCAAATTGAAGATTTTTTTTTCTCCACAGGCCTATTTTTTAGAACTCTTTTTGTCAAATACAACCACAACAGAGCTCTGCTAAAAGAAGTTAGGAAAAACTTTTTCTTGTTGATTTGTCTGTTCTTAATTGATGTAACATTTGGCTCAATATTTGCTCGGAGCAATGTAGTAATATCGATGATTGATTGCAAAAGAAAATGTTAATCTTTAATTCTTCATGACTGCAAAAGTGAAATTTCTTGATTTGGGCAAACTGTGCGTTTCAGGACCGTTTAGAGCTTTTGTTCAGACACCTTTTCATGTGCTTGTTACTCTATACTCTCTCAGGACAGTCTAGACCGTAAGTCAAGGCATGTTTTCATGCACCAATTGCTCCACTGGCTTTCAAAACGATGTAGAGCATGTTCAGACATGTTTTCATGCACCAGTTGTTCTACCGGTTTTCTGGACGGTGTAGAGCATATGTTTAGACATGTTTTCATGCACCGGTTGCTCCATCGATTTTCATGCACTTTTTTTTTTCAGAGGTATTGTGTTGAAGTTTCGTTTTGCTAGAGAGTTGCTAGCTAGTCTCTAGTGTTACTTGCCTTACAGGATTGATCCACACAATATTCTAGTTGACTCAGGTTGGCAATAGGTTTGTAATTGATGAATTTTGTCAAGAGACTGAGTTCAATTTACTTTTCATTTGAATTAAGACATTTGTAACTTTTTTTTTTTTTTAATTTTCTTTTTAGAATAGTGATGACATTTGTAAATTTTAGTTTAATAATTTGATTTGTTTGATGTGTTTTCAGATGACAGTATAATGTTGGAGCTTCTGATCTGTAGGTCCATTAGGTTCCATTAGTAGCTCGTAAAGAGTAATCTAGTACATAAAGTCTTGAATGAAATTTGAAATGTTCAAATTCACTAAGGGAATAATTATAATATATGACGATATATAATAATTTAAAGTTTATATATTAATTAAACTTTATAATATAAATTTAATTTTGGATGTGATTCAAAATTAATTTATGAGAGAATTAAATATTTGAATTCCTTGGATTCATGTTAAAACTATAGGTTAAAAGTATTTAAAAAAAAAAAAAAAAACTATAGGTTAAAATTAATGCGCATTAGGTGCACATTAAAACTATAGGTTATGAGAGGAATACAATTGAATATGATTTAATTGTAGGCTTAAATTAAATATGTGATACTTAATTTAGTAATTAATTCTTTGGAGAATTAATTAATTAAATGAAGAATTAATTAATTAATGGAAAAAATACAATGTTGGCCCCTGAGGGTTGAGTTGGATTTCATTTTGGTCCCTGAGTTTTCAAACTCGACATTTTAGTCTCTGAGGTTTGAGTTTAGTTTCGTTTTGGTCCTTCCATCTATTTTTCTGTTAATTACTAACGAAAAGGTGAGGTGACATTTATTTCTTATTAAAAAAAATTAGTATTATTATTAAGGAAAATTACACTTTTAGTCCCTGAGGTTTGATTTAGGTTTAATTTTGGTCTATGAGTTTTCAAACTCGACAATTTAGTCCCTGAGGTTTGGATTTCGTTACACTTTTAGTCCCTCCATCATTTTTTCTGTCAAATATTAATAGATGGCTGGCGTGACATTAGTTTATATTAAAAAAATATTTTTTTAATTAATTTTTAAAATAAAGTAATATATTAAATATTTTGGGGAAAAATACAGTTTTGGTCCCTGAGGTTTGGGTTAAGTTACACTTTGGTCCCTGAGTTTTAAAACTCAACAAAATTACCCCTGAGGTTTGAGATAAGGAGCAATTTGGTCCATACCATCCATTTTGTTGTTAAATGCTAACGGATTGTTGACGTGGCCACATTTTTAATTAAAAAAATTCCTTTTTTTTTTTAATTTTAAAATAAAAATAATAAAATATTATTATTTTATTATTATTTTATTATTCTTCAATCTCTCCCTTTTTCCCTCTTCTTCATCCGCTTCCCTCACCCTCATCCTTCTTCTTCAAGTCTCCAACGGCCGGCGGCCGACCACCGATCGCCGCCGCCGGCCGGCGACTGTATTTTTTTTTTCTTTTCTGCTCTTTTCTACTCATTTCTTCTTCTCTCTTACCTCATTTCTCTTCTTTTCTTTTTTTTTTTTTAAAGAATATAGAGGCCCTCCCCGTCTAGATCTGAACGGGGAGGGAGGAGGCCCGCAGGAAACGAAGGTTTTCACGCTCATGTGGGTCCATTCTCGTCCAAGTTGGAACTTTGGATAATACCACTTTATGGGAAAAACCACAATCCAAAACCCCCAAAATGTTTTCTATAAATTCAACACCATTTCAAGCTCCAAGAGATATCAAAATTCGAACCCACGAACAAAAATTTCTCACTGAGACATTTCATCGAACACTTGGCTTAATGGGTATTCATCTACCGGAGATCATCCTTCACGCTAAGCAGATTACTCACCGTGCAACGTCGTCGCACCGGCAAGTTGGATATGAAGTGGCAAAGCCCCGATCGGCGTCTTCGGATGTTCCGAAAGGCCATTTTGTGGTTTATGTTGGAGAGGACGAAGAAGAGAGGAAGCAATTTGTGGTGCCATTGTCGTACTTGAAGAATCCTCTGTTTCAAGAATTGTTGAGTCAGGGCGCTGAAGAGTTTGGATTCGAACACCAGCTTGGTGGGATTACGATTCCTTGTGCTTAGGATCATTTTGTGGGTTTAACTTCTCGATTGAACAGACCCATCAGCTCGAAATGATCAGAAGTGACGACCCATTTGTCTAGAAGGTTTAAACATGGTAGAGCTCTGTAAAAATATAGAGGAGCCGTTCAACGGGGAGGGAGGTCACATCTATATTTTTTTAAAAAATAAAGAAAAGAAGAAAAAATAGGTTAAGATAGAAGAAGAAAATAGCAGAAAAGAAAAAAAATACATTCGCCGGCCGACGACAGCGAGCGGTGGCCGGCCGTCGGTCGCCGGTCATCGGAGACTTGAAGAAGAAGGATGAGGGTGAGGGAAGCGGATGAAGAAGAGGGAAAGAAGGGAGAGATTGAAGAATAATAAAATAATAAAAAATAATAATATTTTATTTGTTGTAAATATATATACCTGGTATATATAGGTATATATTAGATATCCATATTATATCATTAGTCTTAGTCAACCCATGATTGTAGCCATTCTCCCCCATGACTCTCCCACTCCCTTAGGAATAGCCAAGAGACTCTCACCCTCTTCTATTTTCAGCATTTTGAAGCTTGTAACCTACCCCATTACATTAGTATAAATAGGGGTTGTATGAGGTATGGAAAAACACACTTGAATGAAAAGCATTAGCTCTCTTTTCTCTCTACTTTGTTCTCTCAAATTCTCTCTTAGTTGTTTTATTGCTTTTCACGTTTTATAACACGTTATCAGCACGAGTCTCTGCCATTTTTGTTCAGTTGAAGGTAGGGTTCATCTTTATTAGTTGCAATTGTCTTCGGTACGCGTTTTATATATAAAGTGTGTATGTATTATATATACCTCGTTTATACACTGTGTATTGAACGTTGATATCATATATTCTATGCAAGATTAACATGTTCTTCATTATTGTGCATACTATATGAGATTAGTAAGTATCATGTTTGTTTATGATGATATTAACATTTGAATTCTCTTTATTGTTCATGATTTAATACTTGACAATAATATTTATATTGATTACAATATCCAAATAACTGAAATGTTGATAGTATGCTTATATCCTTATTATTGTAATGATCTATAATGTTTATACATATTCGATAAACATGATGCACATATATACCCATGTATATATCTTATTTTTTAATCATATACATCTACTAAAATTGCTTGTTTTGCTAATCAGCTAATGTATATTGATCTCGTTAGTTTATGTAATCTTTGTCCAGTATAATTTTCACATGATCATTTGTATAATTTATATCATGTGTATTATTTAATATATACAGTGTACATATTTCCTTTATGTACAGAACATGTTATATATGTTGTAATATATCTTATATAAATATTGCAATATGTTGTTTACCTACTGTTTTTTTAGAACGCATATATGAGATATTTCTTTGTGTATATGTCATATATACATTTAAATATTTTTGTTTATGTTGATTACCTTTTGGAATTCATGGTAGACACATGTATTAGTTTAAATTCTCATATGACAAAGTTTGCAAACTTATATAGTAAATAATTGTTCGTTCTAAAGTTAATTTTGATGTTATGCACATGAAGTTGCATAAAAATGCTCATTTTGATTTAATGCACTTGAAGTTGCACCATTTCAAATCAAGAAAGTACTTGTGTGATTAAATGCACTTGTAGTTGCATAATTTCAAATCAAGAATTGCTCATGATTAAATACACCTGTAGTTGCAAAAGTTTAAATTAAGAAATGCTCACTTTAATTAAATACACTCGTAGTTGCATAATTTTAGTCAATAAGTGATTTTAAACAAGTGAGCATATGTTAAGAATAATATTGTTAATCTTTCTTTCCAATTATAGAATATGCTCATGTAGTAGCAATATTGAGAAAGAAAGTTTTTAATATTGTGATGAGCAAACACCATGTCTTCTTGAGATTAAAGCAATCAAATGAGCATTTGATAAAAAATCATGAATCTCAACCAATCGTTTCAATATAATTCCCTGAAGTGAATATTCTAATATCGAATAATTATGGTCAATGTCGAGATCATGATCAATAATCAATAATAAAAGAAGAAGCAATTACTCATCCAGTGGTCATCGTGAACCATTTGGAAAGCCACACATATATGGTTACTAAAAGAAATGTTTCATATTTTAGAGCATTAATTTTGTACCTGTTGTACGAAAATGAGAACCATGTGTGAAAGCAAACTTTGGAAATCTCCTAAAGAGATAATTAATTTTGGAAATATGAAATAGATGTTGCAAATCTCATTAAATCTCTTGAAGAGAAAATGAACATCATTAAATGAGCAAAAAATATTATATTAGATTATAAGAATATCGATATTTTATTTTATGTTTCTTTTATATTTATTTATTAAATCCAATTTTATATTATATCCACTGTCTCGCATGAAAAACGTATATTAGAAAAGTTGTCTGCTTTTTGTTCTGGATTATATTACACATATATTCGTGTTATTGAAACATATGCAATAATGAACCTGAAGTTCAATGATCCAGATATATTTTCTGTTTGGCATGATCGATTGGGTCATCTTGGGTCAATAATGATAAGAAAGATTATTGAAAACTCACATGGACATCCATTGAAGAACCATAAGATTCTTCAATCTAATGAATTTTCGTGTGTTGTTTGCTCTCAAGGAAAATTAATTATTAGACCCTCACCAGCTAAAGTTGGGACTGAATCCCCCGCATTCCTAGAACGAATTCATGATGATATATGCGGACCTATAAATCCACCAAGTGGACTATTTAGATATTTTATGATTCTAATTGATGCATCCAGTAGATGGTCACATGTGTGTTTATTATCAAGTTGAAACCTCGCATTTGCAAGATTACTTGCTCAAATAATTAAGTTAAGAGCACAATTTCCTGATTATGTAATTAAGAAAATTCGTCTTGATAATGCTGGTGAGTTTACATCCCAATCATTTAATGATTATTGTATGTCAATAATCATTAAATGATTGGTTAGCATTCCCTTGGAGAAACACAAAGGCGCAAAACCAGCAAGATAAAAAAGCCGCCAAGTAAGTCTGGTTTCTGTGTTTCATGCCTCTGTGTTTCATGTCAATCTTTCGAATTTTTCTCCTTTCCTCATTTCGAGAAAATTGATTATGAACAAGGATCATGAAGTTTTTCTCTTTTCGAAGGCGTTTTTTTTTTTCAATTTTTTTTAACAAACGTCAGAATCTTTTTTTTTTTCTTTTCTTTTTTTATTTTTTTAGCTTTCTTTTCCTTTTTTTTTTTTAAGTTAACTTTTTTTAACTTTTTTTTAAAACTTTTTTTTTAAATTGTAAAGATAGTATTCCTTTTATAATTTTTTTGTTTCTCCTTTTTTTTTAACTCTTTTTTTTTTTTATTTTCACATCGTTTCATGCTTCTTTTTTTATTCAATTTTTTTCTTTTCTTTAGTTTTTGAAAAGGTTGGCATCGACCGGCTAAGTTAGAAATAAATCTTCGAATGTAGGCCAAACGACCTTGTAGGCTTCTTAACTCATGTAAGTTTTTAGGTCTTGGCATCTTTTGAATGGCGTCAATCTTTGACTGATCTATCTCGATTCCTCGATGTCTAACAACGAACCCCAGGAACTTCCCAAAAGTAACACCGAATGCACATTTGAGAGGGTTCATCCTCAACTGGTACTTTCTCAACGATCAAAGACCATTTTTAGATCCTTCAAGTGATCTTGTCGTCTCTTTGACTTAACAACAAGATCATCGACATAACACTCGACATGTTTATGCAACAAATCGTCGAAAACCTTCTGCATAGCACGTTGATATGTAGCTCCAACATTCTTTAATCCGAAGCGCATCACTTTGTAACAGTATATCCCTTTTGGAATTCGAAAGGCAGTCATTTCTTCATCTGCAAGAGCCATTCGAATCTGGTTATAACCCGATGACCTATCCATAACAGACAAAACTTCATGCCCTGTGGTGGCATCCACCATGATTGCTGTGATTGGCAGTGAAAAATCGTCTTTGGGACATGCGTTATTCAAATCGCGAAAGTCAACGCAAACACGAAGCTGTCCATTTTTCTTTCTAACAGGAACAATGTTGGCTATCCATGTAGGGTATTTTACCTCACGGATGAATCGTGCTTCTATTAACTTATTGACCTCTATTTCAATTTGAGGGATAAGTTCCAAGCGAAAGTGTCGATGAGCCTGCTTGACTGGCCGATACCCCTCTTTATTTGCGAGATGATGGACAACTACCTTTGGATCAAGTCCAAGCATCTCTTTATATGACCAGGCGAAGATGTCTTTATACGACGCAAGTAAACTCATATACTCACCCTCTTCTTTGGGAGTAAGTGACGTGCTTATAAAAGTCGGGCGCGACTCTTTTGGTGTACCCAGGTTTACCTCTTTAAGCTCATCCACTGTGGATTCGCTGCCGTCTTCAAGTAATAAAGGTGCTTCGTCCTCATCTACTTCAGACATTTCGACCTCCGTTTCCTCTTCAACAGTGATTTGTTCTTCTTCCTGGTCACTATTTTCTTCCGAAGGATTGGTGATGACAACATCACGTCGCTTTACCTTCAAGGAACCATCCGTATTGGCAGTAACAAAAGTTTTTCTTTTCATTCGTGAAGGAACTACACTACGAATTTCTCCATCAGCCTTCGTGATCTTTTCATTTTTCATCGAATCTTCATATTGAAGTCTGTGAGACATTGATGAAGCAGACTGTTCTTCTTTGTCTCTTCTCGTGGTAACACTTAACCTCTGAAAAACTGATGGTCGAGTCACATCTGGAGCTGAAAGTGTACTCTCTTCTTTTCCAATGGGCATATTTAACCTTTGAAAAGCTGAAGGTCGAGTGACATTCAGAGTTGAAAATGTACTATATTCTTCCCCAATGGGCATACTTAACCTTCGAAAAAATGAAGGTCGAGTGGAGCTATTGGTAGGTTGTGTGCCTTCTTCTTCTGTTTCACTAACACTTAATCTTTGAAAGACTAAAGCACGAGCAACTAGCGGCCTGATGCGCCTAAAAACAGAAGTTCGTTGGTCGGCACTCTCTTTTTCTTTTGAGTCATCAACCTCCTCTACTGTTATATGATTTGTGTTTGCCACTTTTGCCTTCCCTCTTCTTATTATGCGAACTGGCTCAGGCGACTTATATCCCAGTCATTTTCTCGTTGTAGGCATACTATGACCTTCATTTAGAAGTTTCTTCTGTGTTGCGGAGAGCTCAGATCTTTCATAAAAAACCCTTAGACTTTTAAACTCAGTGTGAGTTGTGAAGTCATAACCTGCTTTCGCTAGAAGTTTGTATGCCTTGGGGTCGAACCCGTCTTTAGTTCGTTTTTCAGGCAAGATCGCTTTTATCTGATCATCCTTGGGTTTCTTAACCTCTTGTCTTGTGATCTTTGTAAGAGGCGTAGTGAAATTTTGCTTCAAAATTTCGACGTCACCGACCTTTATGCTTTCTAAACATTCAGTGAAAGGTGATTCACCCTTTTTACGTCGAGACAAGGGAACGTATCGTAGGATAGGTGAATTTGAACATTTCTCATCATTTACAACCTTAGGTTTCACAAGGCTTGTAGACGCTTCACCCTTTTTCAGGTCGGAAGTATTCACATCTTCAACCACTTCCTTTGCCTGTGGCTCCAAATCGAGTTTATCATCCTTTTTTATCAAGGGGAATTTTTGCAGGTATGGTTTCCCCTGTGTTTTCATTATTCAGATAAAACTTTGCATCAGCGAAATAAGACTCAGCTTCTAAAAATGGGTTAGTGTCAACTTCAACTTTCTTGATGCCATCTTGATAGAATTTGAAGCACTGGTGCAATGTAGAGGTTATGACTCCATTACCATGGATCCAAGGACGACCTAGCAACAACTTATAGGTGGTCTTAGAATCTATTACATGGAACAAAGTATCAGCTTTTAAGTCTCCAATGATGAGTTCAAGGCGTATCATGTCAATCGGCCGTTGTCCACCCTGATTGAAACCTTGGATCACCAATTTACTGTTTGATAGTTCCTCCATCAAGATGCCTAACTGCTTCATGGTTGACTTAGGCATTATATTGACAGCTGATCCATCATCGATGAGGATCCGACTAACCCTCTGTTCTCGAATGTATCTTGAGACGAATAAAGGTCTATTGTGAGGCTTTGACCCTAGCAGCAAATCTTCATCAGAAAATTCGATAGACATGCAAGACAAAGCACATGTGCGTGCCTCAGAGGTTGGGATGTTTGTACCATCAGACTCTATCAATGCATTAATAAGGATGTTTTTAGCTTGCTGAGGAAGTGACAGTAAGTCCTTTATGCTGAAGGAGGATAACTCTTCTGAACCTGCCACCGCTCCCGAGGAGCTAGCGGGGACGTCATCATCTTCCACCACGCCCACAATGTGACACGCGACAGTTTCAAGTGCCTCTCCTTCACTATCATCGAGAAAGCACCTTGGGAAGTATTCTGCCAAAGTTATGGGTTGTGGAGGGCAAAAGAAATCTTCACTTTCCTCCACGACAAGCTTTGACCTCCTTGACTTCTTTTTTCCTTTCTTCCTTTGAGACTTAACTTTTCTTTTACTATCTCGAAATAGGCGGGACTCTTTCCGTGCGTAACTTTGCTTTTACTTTTTGTGACGCACGACAAGGGTCCAACCTTCGTTCTCATCTTCAATGGAATCATATTTTCCTTGGGATCCCTTCATTGTGGCTTCTTTTTGGCATCAAACCACTACGGGATCAAGGGTCCCAAATTGAATCAGCCTCTCTTCATAATCACATGAAGAGATTAGGGGAATTTGATCCCCTACATTCGACATTATTGTCGCATGATTTGCTTGAGCCACCTCATCAAGGTCTAACTCAATTCTTTTCTCGCGAGCCAGTTTAAGGAATAGCTCCTTTAATACAAAACACTTCTCCACCGGGCGACTAACGACTCTGTGATACTTGCAATAGTTAGGATCATTGACTTTCCCTAACTCTTCTGGTCGTTTGCATTCTAGGAGTTCAATTAGTTGATTTTTCAACAACTGTTCCAACATATCTGGAACGTCGGAGTCTGGAAACGGATATACCTTTTCTTGTCTTTCTTTTAAAGTTAGGCGACATCTCTCACTTGTCTCCACTCGCTTATTTGTTTTGTTTTCCCTTCCTTTGGCGGAAAGTTTCACATGGGTCGTGTTGACGACCATGGATTCTTTTGTGGCACTCTTCGTAACTTTCTCAGTGCCTTTGACTTCCTTATTTTCTTTCCTCATGTCTGGGACTACGGGATCTTTGTTCCCTCTACTAGCGATGCTCAACTCCATATTATGAGCACGAGTCGCTAATTCTTCAAAGGTTCGGGGTTTTATCCCCTGCAAGATGTAAAGAAGTCCCCAGTGCATGCCTTGGGTGCACATCTCAATAAAGGACACCTCGGAGAGTCTATCTTTACAGTCGAGACTCAAGGCTCTCCAACGGTTGATGTAGTCAATGACTGGCTCACCCTTTCGCTACTTTGTGTTTGTGAGTTCCGTCATACTAACTGTTCGCCTCGTACTGTAGAAGCGATTCAGAAACTCTCTCTCCATCTGTTCCCAGCTGTCCATTGTATCAGGCTCCAGGTCAGTGTACCAATCGAACGCGTTTCCTTTCAGCGTTCGAACAAATTGCTTAACAAGCAAATCTCCCCGAGTACCAGCGTTCTCACAGGTTTCAACAAAGTGGGCGATGTGCTGCTTTGGGTTGCCCATTCCATCAAACTGTTGGAACTTGGGAGGCTGATACCCAGTGGGCAGTATGAGATTGTCAATCCTCTTTTTAACGACCACCAAGAAGGGTGATGTGCACAACAATCCCATTTTTGGGATTATTGTACGCACAACCCTTCCTGATGGTCGATAACACTGTCGGCAAGGATGAAAATATCGATATCAGTACTAATATCGGTAATTCAGATTTACGGATATATCGACAGATATTTGAATATCGACGGATATTCCAGGAAAAATCACGGATATTAAGGAAACTCATAAAAATATTTTGAATTTTTTTATGAAACTTTGGATTAAACTTATTTAAGTGATAAACTATTAGTTTAAGCATATATGTCAATAATTATAAGCTAAATGTGAATAGTAATACACTAATAGACAACATTGAAGATCAAAAAATGAACATGAACTTGAATATTTCATTGATAAAAAATTGTAGTCATACAAGTACATGTTTTAATAATAACATGACGATCTTAGAGGTATTAGACCAACATTGATATAATTGATTTGATAATAACAGTAACAAAAAAAAAAAAAACAATTGAGGAGGAATTAAATAAAAGTTTAGTAATATGAATTAGTAATACAATATAAAAAATTGTAGAAGGTCACATGTAACAAAAAAAAAATTGAAGAGGATTTAAATAAAACTTTAAAAGAAAAAGGAGAATAAAAAATTTATCTAGACACAAAAATTAAAATTATCAAAGATATACAAAATTATTAGAATCATGACATTGTTTTTTTAAAAAAATAGAAATAATAAGTGTACTGTATAAATTAAATTTATAATTATATTATAATATTTTAAAAATAAACATTACATATATTAAAATAAAAATATTGGAGAAAGACACAAGATAATTAAATTAAAAATGGATGAAATTAAAAAAAAAATTATATATAAAAAAGGTATCAAGTTGAGATTTGAACCCAGGATTGAAGGAGGAAACAAGTAGGTAACCAATTAATTGTAAGCCAATGGAGCACTTTTACAATATAATACATTAAAAACGTTGTAATCATATATGTTCGATTTCTGTTTCGTTTTTCTGCGATTTCCACACGATATTTCGGCGAGATTTTGGCCCGATTTCTACGATTTTCCGCCTGTTATCCGCGCATCTCCTGATCTCCGTTCGATTTATCGGTTTTCGCTATATTTCAACGATATATCGTGATAAATTGGTAAAAAAGATCTTAACTCCCTATATCTGTATTGGATCCACGAGAAATTCAATATTTCGGCGATATATCGTCGAAATTTCGCAATTTTTCATTTTTGACTGTCGACGAACTGACCACCTTGCCATCCTCCTCATGGACAACAACGAACTGTGAAGGATCAGATGGAGGATGGATAAGGGAATCCAGTTTCTGACGAGGTTCGAAGTTCACAGTTTGTTTTTAATGAGGAAACATCCCATTGTAATCCCATATTTAACTCAGTCGTTTGGGACGGTTGGACTGACTACGATAGTCATTAAATTTGAAAGTTGTAGTGCATGTATTCGTTTCCCCAGACATGCGCGATTATCTCGTGTGAATTTTGCTTATGACGTAGCACGTGGAAACCTGACGTGCTCACGCTCGTCCGGACCCGCAGTGGTTGCTATTACACCACACGTGGTTCATAATCCGACATTGCGAGTTAACCCGCAGGCAGTCACACGACGAGTCAACCCCGCGAGCTGACGATTGCGTGGTTTCCAAACAAGGGTTATGGCTCGTCTTGTTGTATATATTTATTTATATCCAGTCTGTGAATATCGACTGTTCCGTTTAAATTTAACTTGAAATCAGAGGAAACCAACAAACAGGCATCACCCCTGTTTTTTCAATCATCACTCAGTGTGTGCAAACCCGATTTTCTACTCTCCGTCTCTTTGTCTGTCTCTCTGTACAACGTTGAATGAACAGAATCCGAACGACTCGGAAACAAACAGAATCGAAAGGGCTCGGGAATGCACATAATCAGAATGCAGAATGAAATCGATTTGGCACCATAACCTGGTACGCATGCACTGACTGATATTCTAGTTTATGTTAGTTGTGAGAAGAACAAACAAATGTAGTCGGTCGAAATGAATTTAGGGCAACTATTTTTGGAAGTATCCTTGGGGCTGGGGGGCAGACGATTGAGATACATAATGTTAAGGGAGATAACCGTAGGAAACTGTTCGTTTTGATTGCATTGTCGTCCAATCTAGTTCTATTTGGATAGTCGATACGTTCAGTCGTGAATTAGGTAGAATTGTGCTGATTTTTTATATGTGAGCGACCATGGGTATAGTTCTAACCCAGGAATGTAAGCCTGAATGTTTGGTATAATTGGAAGGCCGAATAGGTGGGTATTGTTGCAAGCCCCAATAGTTCGTTTCGTCTTATGATGTCCATCGCTGAACAGGATCATGGCACCGCAATGGAAGATCAAACCCACTGATCGCTTCCCTGGTCAAGGTACTTGCCCGTCCCACATAAGCAGTGCAAACCAGGCCATGAAAAGCAAGCTGACGACCAGTCAATTGGAGTCGTTCAAAACCTGTACTATATTCGGCCATCTACTTGATGTGGATCTCGTCTTCAAAAGTTAGGTGCGTTGAGAAAATGAATGGTGTTCATTACTAAACTTTATTTGTGGCATTTACTATGACGTTATATTTTTTGTGAATTTTGCCCTTTGGTTTCTTGTAACTTATACTTTCGTTTGAATTATTTGGGAATTAAGTGAGTTATGTGCAATACATGACATTTAAAGTTTTGAATTGAAAGATAAATAAAGTCCATTCATATCTGTCTTCTACATTGTGCTAACAAGGTTGTCCATCACATACTGCTGAGGGAGGTAGATGAGGATAGACCTGAAGTAATGAGCTTCAATCTGAGGGGCACTGTTGTGTCGTTTTCGAAGCAGGAATTGATGTTGATGACTGGACTGTGGGGGGGGGGGTGAGAGTGAGTGGCAGTGGTGATGTGCAGAGAAGTGAATCAACCGTGGACCTGCGGGCGAAATATTTTGGATCATGCCCGACTGATATGACCCTTTCCACATTCGAGAAGGAGTATATGGACAATGTGGTATTCGACAACGACGATGATGTAGTGAAGGTGTCATTGGTGTACTATACGAAACTAGCTATGTTGGGAAAAGACAAATAGAAGAAGTCAGTAGACGAATCGTTGTTCTGTGAGGTGGAGGATTTGGCACGCTTTAACAGCATCGACTGGGGAACTCGAATATGGGAGAGGACGATCAAGGGCTTGCAAACTGCCTTGAAGGATAGAGTGGATGTATATAAGAAGAATGCGATGGAGAAGAGTGACGACAAAGTGAAGTACAGTCTGAGTGGCTTTCCCCATGCTTTCCAGGTAATTGTAGGACCCCCACGATTGCAATAATGATGGACATAATTTATTTTTCTGTTTTTTTGCTCCTTCGTATAGGTATGGGCGCATGAGACCATGTCCACGATGGAGGGGAAGTTTGCAGACAGAGTGAGGCGCGATGCGATCCCCCGCATACTCAAATGGAAATGCAGACTTCCTGCAAGCTACAGAGCGTTGGAGAAATGCGTATTCGAATATCCAAAGGTACTTTTGCGATGAATATTTACGTTCTTTGATAAATATTATATATTACTGACTCTACTGTTTGTAACAACGCAGACAATTGTCACTCGGGTTATTGACCCTACCGACGATGAAATGCGTCGTCTAAGATTGTACAGGGCTGGGAGGGATAATGTGGGAGGTATTGAAGAAGGTGGTGAGCACGATGAGCCCGATGAAATTCATCTTATTGAGTTGGACCCCAATGGATCATCCGATGCGCATGGGATCGAAACCGGCGTTTCTGATGCGCGTGAAGTTGCATCCGCGCATACGGACCATCCGATGGAGAGTAATGTGGGGATGGTTGATTGTCAACCGCATGTGGATGCCGCCAACGATGAGGACTCATTAGGTACCACCCAACCGGACATAGAGGGTGAAGGTGTACGGTACGAAGGCGAAGATTGTCACATCATCGCGACATTGGAACGACTTCTGGATGGCCGCATGAACGTTGTGCTGAAGAGGTTGGATGATGTGGAGAAGCAAACGTTTGAGATGCGGATGGAGATGAGAATCATGACATCTCTACTACGACAAATATGCCAAGTAGGCAATTACTGAAACGACTAGATTATGTAGCACAAAACTACAGTTGGTGCTAAATTTGTGTTGTAACATATATTTGAAAGTTGATTATTATTCAGACAAACGTCAACCAAGTTGCATTTACTTTAAACTGATACTTTAAACTTGGTTATTACTCAGACAAACATATACTTTCAACTTGTTTCATTACGAATTGAATGTCATATTCATCGTTTGCAGGATAAGAATGTAGCAAGGGAAACAAGGCCGACCGACACTAGCGTAATGAATCTGGCCATGCACGATGACTCGCGCGTACCAGACATACAGTCGGATGCATCGACTGCAGCAGATGCCGTGGATGTCCACCCTCTCGATACAAAGACGAGGGGGGGTTGACTCCGGCAGACCAAACTTCCAGCTTGAAACAGAGAACAACGGGTTGACCGACTACATTAAATCGATTAGACTGGACATCCAGCCCGAAACAAAGTCTGGCGGGTTAACAATCGATATTGACTCGGCAGACCAGACTTCCAGCCTGACATAGAAACTGTCGGTTTGATCGTGAGTGTTGACTCGTGCAGACCGGACTTACAGTCTGCAACAGAAACTACCGGGTTGACGACGAATGTCCACTTGCGTGGACCGGACATGGATCTTCAGACGGAGACTAGATCGATGACGACAGATGGCGACTCTCGCGGAAAACTGGACCAGTCTGAATCAGATATTGTCGTGGAGACTAGTGAGGTCGACGGACGCGGTCCCGAAGAAGCCCCCATTGCGGATGTAATAGATAAGGAGGTGGAAAAGATTTCGAAGGATCCAATCCTCACGTCCACACGTCCCGGACACATGGAGACGCATGAAAATTCGATGCCGCACAATATTATAGATCAGATGTCGCACACTCAGACACTTCCGACAATCACCAGTGACGCACTCCGTACTGACAACCTGATTAGTTCAACACAATCCACTGTATGGACTATACTGGTTTGGTTTACTGTTTCATATGTGAAATTTCATTTTCAATACTTTTGACTACTTATTTGCAGAGTTTGCCTGCCCAACATGTCCCGCAACGGAGGACCGATCAGAAAAGGGTTGGAAGGAAGCCGTATACCCCCCCAACACGGGCGAAAAGGAAAAAAGATGAACCCTCCAACATTCGGTATGATTCGGAACCTGTTTTGAACATCCAAGACTGCATGTATCCTGTCCCTAGTGTGCCCTTCAAACGGGATCTGGTCGCGAGATACTCCCTAATCCGTAAGATCCCAACCTGACTGTTCGAGGAGTTTCACCAATGGCTCTCAAATCTGAAGAACGAAGAGGACACGCGACCATCGTTCGTGTCACATCAAGTTCCAATTGAGAAGAGGGCCATGCTGAATAAGAAGTTCTTCGCAATGTTGCCCTCCCAAGTCAGTGGATCCGACATGACGTAAGTTTTTTGTGTTGAACATTACACTGTAAATTGTCAGGTAGAGTTGAACAGTAATTGATGCCTCGTCTGATGTGCAGAATATGGACCAGCTACTTGTATTTATGAAGAAGAAACTAGGGAAAAATACATTTTTGGTCCTTGAGGTTTGGGTTAAGTGACACTTGGGTCCCTGAGTTTTCAAACTCAACAAAAATACCCCTGAGGTTTGAGATAAGGAGCACTTTGGTCCCTGCCGTCAAATTTTCTGTTAACTTTTAACGGTTGCTGACGTGGCACTATTATTTTAATATAAAAAATTATTTTTGTTTTATTTTTTAAATAAAAAATATTAAAAAATTAAAAAATTAATATTTAATTATTTTTTTTTATTCTTTCTCTCTTTCTCTCTCATCTTCTTCTTCTTCATCTTCCTTCTTCTCCATCTTCTCCCTCCTCCTTCTTCTTCTTCCTAAGTCCGGCGACCGGCGGCCACCACACGCCGCCGCCGCCGCCGGTCGCCGGCCGCTGGCGACTAAATTTTTTTTTTTCTTCTTTCTTCTTTCTTCTTCTCTTCTTTTTCTTCAATGTTTTTTAAAAAAAAAAATAGAAAAGGGAGGGAGGTCCACCTCCCTCCCTTTTCTATTTTTTTTTTTTAAAAACATTGAAGAAAAAGAAGAGAAGAAGAAAGAAGGGAAGAAGAAGAAAGAAGAAAGAAGAAAAAAAAAAATTCAATCGCCGGCGGCGGCGGCGGCGTGTGGTGGCCGCCGGTCGCCGGACTTAGGAAGAAGAAGAAGGAGGAGGGAGAAGATGGAGAAGAAGGAAGATGGAGAAGAAGAAGATGAGAGAGAAAGAGAGAAAGAATAAAAAAAATAATTAAATATTAATTTTTTAATTTTTTAATATTTTTTATTTAAAAAATAAAACAAAATAATTTTTTATATTAAAATAATAGTGCCACGTCAGCAACCGTTAAAAGTTAACAGAAAATTTGACGGCAGGGACCAAAGTGCTCCTTATCTCAAACCTCAGGGGTATTTTTGTTGAGTTCGAAAACTCAGGGACCCAAGTGTCACTTAACCCAAACCTCAGGGACCAAAAGTGTATTTTTCCCAAGAAACTATTATCACGATCGGACGTGTGCATCCAGAAACTCACGATCATGCCACTCCCTCTTATGGTACAACTAACCTGTTACGAGTTAATTACAGTTGTTCACGATGATTTTTTACAGTGATATATGTTGTTTTCGAATAGGATTTTTTGAACTGTCACCACGACCTATTCCCCGAAATAAAAGGTAAGCCATTGGATGCTGCACAGGAGAATTGGCAACGCGAGCAGACGTATCTGGACTACACGCTAGGGTTGGACCCTAATTTCGTTCTGGCATGGCCAAACGTTGACTTTTTGTACACGGTTGCAACTACGTGCGAGCATTACATTCTTTTGGCGATTGACATGAATTGAAGTGCAATTTACGTGTTCGATTCCATACCCAGGCACATCAAGCGGCTGCAATTAGATAAGTTCTTGGAGCCACTTTGTCATACGCTGCCATCATTACTGCATGCATGCGGCATGTTTACGACTAAGCTTGATCAAAGTAGAGAACCGTGGCGTATATACCATGCGGACATCGAGCAATTACAATTTGGCTCACTCGACTGTGGAATTTTTTGTTTGCAAATTATAAAACATCTAGTCACTGGTTGCAGCAGAGAAAATCTCACACAGTCGAATATGAATAACTTTAGGACCCAGTATGCGTGTGAGATGTGGGCGGGGAAATTAATGTGGTGATTATCCAGATTACTTTGTACATAATTTGTGGAGTTGTTAATTAGAGAATACATGAACTGAAGTAAACTTTTACTTTTTTTTTCATATACTGACCTGAGTGGGATCGATGGATATGTAAGTCTGGGAAATATTTCATTGCAGTGTTGAATTTATCGAAGTAATTTATGCTTAAAGTAATTTATTGATTATTATTAATGTGTATTAATTAAGTAGTGACATCTCTAGTAATTTATACATTGTCAAATGGTCAAAATATTCCAAATAGTTTTTCCTAATATTGTCACTTTTTTTAGATATTATATACTATAGAATCAATAAATATCAGATGCATGGACGGATATTGTCACGTACGTGCATGAAAAGAAGTCTGAATGGTGGCACGACATGTTCGTTCATACAGTTATTATAAAAAAAAACAAGAAATAATAGAATGTGAAATTAATAATTAAAGTTGTACTTATATTATTTAATAAATTAACGACATAGGAAATAAATAAAGTAGATAAAATAAGGTTATAAATTGATAATGAACGAACGAAATAAAATAATTATAACAGATTTAAATTAGCATCAAAGTATCGAAATTATTAAAAAAATATGTAAGTGTATTGTACTGGCCCGCGGGGGTAGTTATTCGGGTCGATAATTCTTCTTGACAGTATTGTGCGCCCCTCACGTTGACAGTTACCATGGACGGACTGGTCCATTTGGTTCGCCGCACGAGTTGAATGTTCGGGATAGAAGCGCGACCAGTGAGTCTGCCGTGTAGAATAACGCCTCGTTCGATTGATTGATGTCGTCTCGCTCTGACGTCCCGTATTGACACCACCTACCAATCAAATTCCATTAATTTTCTTCTATCGTCGGTTCACATCCTCTCGTTAAAGCGTTCTATAAAAAAACCATTAATAAGTTAATTTTTACATTAGCCGGTCAGTTTGAAAACCATCTGTCGACAGAATGCAAAGCGACAACGATTCTGAGGATAGGCTCTTTGGAAACAGTCGATTCCACAGAATGAGATTTCCTCCTTCTCCGACATCACCCCTTGTCGTCCCCATCATTCAGCACATCCAGCGTATCAACATTCACGACCCCAGATATTGACTTGAAGGAAGGGGGAGACGACGACGCAAGTGACGTGAAAGTCACCTCAACTAGACTTCCGTTTCCCGTATGCGTTTCGACAGACACCAAACAACCTCCGGAAACCATGCTAGGTGTCCGGAACGATGCGGCACCTCGGACTACTCCAGAAACAAATATACCAGGAATTTCGTACATCACCCCACCACGTGGTCAGAAACGGAAGTTCTATGAACTTTCGACCCCATCGTCTGTGGTCGACATTTCATCTAATTCAGAATAGATAGACGATGCTGTTGGGTTTTATGCCCTAAAACGCGTAGATAGTAAATGTACTTTTGACCGAACATTAATAAAAGTGATGTATTATTCATTTATCTATGTTTGTATTATATCTTGTCTTATTAACCCTAATCCAATAAACTAAACATCCAAGGTGAATATAATGAGGCTTGAACTAGTATGTAGGCACATATGGGGATCGATGTTCAAGTTTTAGCCTAAAGGATCTGTAGTATAGGGATAAGGTTGGGTAGCTTATCTTGGTGACACTATGGATACGGCCCACTTTGTATTTTGATACAAACGCAATGATCCAACGCGTTCATGTAGTTGACATGCGAGTGGGGGTATCCTGTGCAATGAGTTTGCACAAAGACTAGACCTCGAAATAGTTAACCACTAACTGTAACACCGTTAGTTAGTTTGATTTCTATTTCACTAGGATGCCCTAGGCAACTTGGTCTTAATCTTGAGTGGATTATGGACTTCTGTCCATGAGGGATTGTCCTTTGATTTGTACGGGTGAGAGTGGCCTGCACGCCAATTCAATAAGCCTACCATTTTGGGGACAAGATCGTGTGGTGTCTCCGAGTCTTGAACAATGGGCCCTATCCTCTCTATGGCACGAGAAGGACTTCTGTTTGTTGGTTGGACCTCAAACAATTTGTTCATTAGAGGAGCACTAGTACTTAAGGATGAAGAGGTAGCCCAGGGGTAAAACAGTAATTTGACCTAGCTGGGGTACGAACACACGTGAAGGGCTGACTTGTTATTGATGGTCGATATCCGTGGACACATAAATATATCTGCAGTGAGAAGAGTGCAGTTGTGGTTCTATAGTGGAGTGAACCACAGTTAACGAACATTGATTAACTTGGTTAATGAGTTTAGCCAATTAATCTCATATCGTTGGAGCTTTTGATCTGTAGGTCCATTAGGTCCCACCGGTAGATCGTTAAGGGCATTGAGGTAAATTTCTAAGGGAGAATTGAATATTAGAATGGGTTCAAATATTAAAATAAAATATCAATTTCATTCATATTAAAACTATAGGTTATAATTAATGCACATTTGATGTACATTGATACTATAGTTGGTATGAGAGAAAAATAATTAAATATATGATATTTAATTATAATATTAATTAATTATTGAATTAATTAATAATATATTTTAATTTAGTTTAATTAAATTTGATTTAATTAAATTGCATTAAAACTATAGGGTATGTGGTATAATTATATGAACGGGTTTATATAATTAATAAAAAAAAATTAGATTAATGGTTAATTTAATTATATAATTAATAATTTGGAATTATTAATTATTGATAATTCTCATTCAGTTGATAATTGAAGAGGTTTTATCGTTCCACTTCCCTAGAATTGCTCCACGCAATTGAGAGGCTATTTAGGGTTTAGTTATCTTTTGACTAACTAACCTTCATTCTTGCATTTTTTACAATTGGAATAGCCCTCACTCTAACGAAAAACTCTCTCAAGCAAAGGAATTTTCTCTGTGCTTTTTCCATCTTCCAAAAATCATAAAGAACCTATTCTATTCTCTAAAAAATCCCTTAGAGAAGTAGTTCCCATAAAATACCAACGCATATACCTTTGTGAGGATACCGGTGCAACTTTTTGGTGTGTTCGTGGGTATTTTCCAGCAAGATAAGAAAGTTCTTCGTTGCTGTTTTTTCTGCAAATCGTTGGAGAAAAAGGCGAAACCGGTCAAGAACGTCTTCAAAGTAAGGTTTCTTGAACTCTTGGATCATTAGGATCCTATCTAGATTAGATCTAGGTTTTTCTCCTTTGATTTAGCATGTTTTATAAGTGTTTACAACATATTCTATTAAGTTTTTTCTGCTATAAATTTGTTTGCCGTCGTATTGGTATCCCAATCGGCGTTTAATTCGAAAAAGGTCTCTGACGTCTTCCGCTGCCTAGGGTTATTATCCCTACAGATGCATACATCACATCCGCATTTTTTTTATCCCTTTTTATGATGGTTGGGTTTGTAGGTTTGGTGGGTGTGCGTGTGAATGAGGGGGGGGGGGGAGAGAAGGTCACCGGTCATTCGTCTGCTACGATGGATCTTTTCTCTTATTATGTCTTCGATTATCTCTGGAAAATTATCATCACTGTATTTTTGTTTTCTCCTTTTTTTATGAAGTTTCAGTAATCAAATTTCGTTCGGTGTTCATGTGTTCTACTGTTCACATGTGATGCATTTATGTCTGATATTTTTCATTTCTGCATGCATAATCAAAGAAATAAAGAGCAATATATATATATATATATATAAAGGAAGTGAATTTAACATATTACTAATTATCAATAATAAATTTATAGATCTCAAATTTGGGGTGCTTGTTTTTCTTACCACTTAAATGAATTTAATCAGAATTCGAAAGGTTGGAATGCTAAATGTTTTTTTCCTCACAGAAATTTAATAGTTAGAACATTCTTAAATATTATTAGTAAAATAAATACACCTAATTAATTAATTGATAATTTAAATGGCAATAGTTCACGATAGAATATGTGAAATGTTGGAATATACGAAGAATAAAATGTTTTGTCAATTTATATCTGTATATTAATTCTAAGACTGCTTTTTCAATTTAATTATAACAAATTATATAGAATTCCAAAAGTTCTGAAAATTCATTAGTAATAATGGAACTTTCTTCCAACTTTTGCCACAATTTAAAGAATATAAATTAATGGAAGGGGATGAGAAATGTTCATGGTCGATTTTGGTCAGAGGAACTCACCTGACCTTCACGTGCCACCAACGGTAAAATTTGTAGAAGAGGGGGAAGACGTGGCCTACAAGACAGTAAACCTGCACACCGGTGTGGTGCTAGCCACACCGACTCCGATGCTTAAGTTAGAAAACGGAGGTAGGAGGGCTAGAGAGTAAGAGAAGAGAGTAGAGAGTTCGGGTCCCCTTCTTCAGTGGCGAAGAGGGGTATAAATACCTGCTCATCCTCCTAGGGTTTTTAGGGATTCGGAGGCGTTTTAGGTCAAACCAGGCGGAACCGGGGCGGCCAAAGGCGGTAGGGACCAAATGGAGTCGGACGGGCTCGGCCCGCGCGAGTGGGCCGAGGGTCGGCCATGGCCGAGGCCGAGCAGGGGGTCGGGCCAAAAGCTCGACCCCTTCGGTCTTGGCCCGTCCCACTTGCCGGTTTTGCCTCTTGGGTCCAACTCCCAGTCCGATTTCTCCCTGGTTGTCCTCGTCAGCTCCTTGTACATCGGAGTGGTCCAAAATTGCCTATAACAAGAAATGAAGTTAAAGAATGAGAGGGACATGAATAAGAAGATAAATAGTCAATTTAATCATAAAGGAAAATCATTAACTCTCATCGTATAATTAACATTTAGAATCAAGACGATACTTTAAATGTGCAATGAATGTGATAAATATGTAGAACCTTCTAAAAAAATTAAACTTTTTGTCTGGCAATCTTCTAAAGATTTAAATAGTTGGCCTCGAAATTCCGAAACATTTATAGAATTTCAAATTCCAAAATTTTGATATATCTCTCTTTTTTTATTTTTTTTATTTCTATCTTTTAATTCCTCTGAATTATAGTTTTTATATTTAAAAGACCATTTACATTTGTAGGAAATCCAAAAATTAATTTTTTTAGGTTGTATTTTTTAGGTATTATTATGAAACGTCAGAAACATTTTTTTTTTTTTAAAATCACATTGGTCTTTTAAGTTAAATAATATATATAATATATCAATATAAATAACAAAAAATCTCCACGTGTCACAACCTACTATGTTCAGAGGTTAAATGCGCGAAGTGAAGGATTACAACCAGCCGGTTGAATGTTCACCCGCGCGAGTAGTGACGGGAGTTGGCTTTCCAACCGCGTGAGTAGCGATGCGGGTTGACTGTCAACCCGGCGAGTTAATTGTTCAGGTGGAAGTACCGGTCCATATTCATCGACCGCGTGGTTTCATTTTTCGGATCATAACTGCGAACAGTGGGACATGCGTATTTTAACGATGACGCTTCGGTATGACAACCTGTATTTATAGCTCATAACCACAAAATTAAATTAAAATAAATTTTCACCGATACCGTCAATTCACATCGTCCACTAAAAGGTTCGTAAACACTCGAATTACAAGTACGCATTCAGTGTGAACATCTTGATGCTAACCAGAATACGAATGGCAACCGAATCAGATAGAGATCTCTTAGGGTACGGACGATCCTACCCCCTAGCCCTACTCCCTCACAACCATCCTCGCTGGAGTCGGTCCACCCGCGTTCACCGATGATCAGAAACTCAAGCGTATCCACTTTTACTACCCCGGAGATCTTCCTAAACGACGAGGCACACGACGAGGTGAAAAACGCGGAAGTCACGTCATCCAGACTCCTATCCCAAGTACCCGTACGGACACACCTAGAACAACACCCGGAGAACATTCCGACGGTTCCAGAAACTACGGGGGAACCAGAAGAACGTTCTACACGTCCAGGTGTCATGCCCGATACTCGACGGTTGTTCATGCGGTCGATGTCGTTCACCGCCCCACCACGCGGACAGAAACGGAGGTTCACTGAACTTCCGTCCCCATCGTCGGTAGTCAACATCTCCTCTGATTCAGACTAGACGATGCATGCACCCACCTTTTTTTTGTGTCGGATCATTTTGTATGTTCGACGGGTGTGTTAACTATTATATTCTACTTTTTATCTTTGAGTTAACTTCAAGAGCTCCAGATTGAGGTAACTCAAAGATAAAAAAAATAAGAGTCAACGCATCGAAGGATGATGACACCCACATAGAAGATTAAACCCAATGACCTGAACATATCAGATCAAATAGCTCCTATTTTAGATTGAGTTGACCTACTCTTCTAGTTTCATTTGTATCTTACGTTTTTCACATAAAAAAATCATGTTTTCTAATTCCAGGACCCATGATCAGATTATTAAAGAAAAAAATTAATAAAAAAATTAAAAGAAAAAAAAAACAAAAATCATTGAGGAGATGGAAAACAAATGAACAAGAAAAACGTGGAAAATAATCAATCAAGGTTCAAAAAAGTTCAAGAGCCCTAGTCGGACCCTTAATCTCCCAAATAAAAAATCAACCTTCAGTAAAAGATGATCACATAAACGAAAATATGAGGACATTGATAAAGTTCAATACCAAAAAATTTAAAAAAAATCGTAGACTCTCGTAAATCTACCAACAAATCTGGTACTTTTTTTTCAAAAATTGGAAAATCATAGAGAGAGATTTGTGTGTCTTTTGTGCTTAATAGGGTTGCTTTTAGATATATATTAAATGTTTTAACCCATTTGGAAGAATGGAAGCTTTGGAAGTTATTTTGTGCAGAATGCATTGCTGAGCGACTTGAGGGAGCAAATTCTGTGCTGCAACAAAGTTGGGAGCAAAACTGCCACATCACAGCTCGTTAGCCAAGTTGACAAACCGAATTCTGTTGAGTTATTCTCGGGATAAAGGAGCAAGGAGAGCCATCCACGTGTCTAGGTCAACCTAATTCAAGCTTTCCTCAACTCTATAAAAGGAGGTAGCCGCCCAAGTCAAATTCATTCCACTTTTGGGAGAAAACATTCCATTCTTGGAAGGTTACTTCCACCTTTGGGAGCCGAATAGAGAAAAGAGATTGGAGACCATCAAGAAGACCATCATTCACAAGCTGATTGAGGAGATTAATATTTTCTTTTATTATCTTGTGATTATGGACATGCCTACTCAGATTGTAACTTGTGTTTCCATGCATCTTATGAACTAAGTAGCTTTAGGCGTTGGTTAGGGAACAATGTGATTGCCGTGCTTAATTTCTAGTAATAAATATTGATTAATGCATCTTGATTAATTGTTGTGCTCATTTATATTTTGTGCCCGTCTGGCCAGTCGGTATGAATATCTCTCTCTAGTTTCAGGGATGATTTAGGGAGTGTGTGACGATTAATCACACTAGATCATTGTGTATTGGTGAACGCTAGTGACTGAGCTAGGGATAGCCAGTTGCCTAGTGCTTGTTCGGTAGTACTTCATTGGGGTTGAAACACATTCCAAAAGAACCGGAGTTCCGGGAGGAATCTGCTAATAAGACTGAGAGAGTTTTGCATGATCAATAATATTGCTAGAGCATCTTTTAAAACAATTACTAAATCCTGACCACCGTGTGTTTCTAATCTGTTTGTCTATTTGATTATTTTCTGTTCTGTCATTTCTTTTGCTTCAGGATTATTCTTACAAAAACCAATCATTTTTACCCTCTTTGAAACCATTAAAGAGTTATATGAAATAGATAAAGTGGAAGCTAAGGCCTTGGATTGATAATACTTATTACTTGGTGCGGACTGTGTATACTTGCACAAAGTCTAGAGCACAAAGTCTAGAGTCTAATTATATCTTATTTCTTATTGCATTTTTACTCACTCTAGGAACCCAATAGTGGTCATGTTGTTGTACCACCTATGTTTTTTCATGGCATCGGGACCACCTTTCAACTCCGATCTCATTCAGGTAATCTGCAACAGCACCCCCCCTCAATTGCGATATCTGTTGCCAGTACCTCTGGAAATCGATTAAACGGAAAGCTCTCGCAGCCTTCTTGAACAACTTCGTGACGGTCTTATTCTTGAAGTTTTTTGTCACGTTGCTCGCCAGGTGGTAAGTACATATTGCATATAATGTGTTGGGAAATACCTCACCCACCGCATTTGCTATGGACATGTGGCAGTAAAAAAGAACAACCATTCTTGCGTCCTCTCCTATCGCAATCTTCAGATTCTACATGAACCATGTCCAAGACCGATCATTCTCGTTGTCCACGATTGTGTAGGTTACAGGAAACACTTGGTTGTTTCTGTCCTAAGCTACACCGACCAACATCGTCCCGTTGTACTTCCTTTTAAGGTGTGAACCGTCTACCACGATAACGGGTCGACAATTGGCATATCCTTGGATGCAAGCTCCTAACGCCATGAAAACGTACTTGAAATAAAGGCCATCTTCTAATTCGACCTCAAACAATGTCCCTGGATTCGCAATCTTAAGAGCTTCTCCATAAGCGTGCAGCGTAACATAAGACTCTCCTGGCGAACCCCTTGATAGTGCATAGGCACGTTCCCTTGCGTGCCTTGTCTTGTCGTAGCTTATATTCACACCATATTGCTGTCGCGTCCTCGATAATATGACGAGGCTTATATACCCGACCGACACTGGCTAGTCGCTGCTTTGTCAGGTGGCGAACCACACCAGCGCTAGCTTGACTGTGGTCGTGATTCACAGCTCAATAGAGCACGTGTGAGTGCTAACATACTTCGTAATGGTGAATACATTGCTACCCTCGAGCCTAGTAGCCCGAACCCGTCAATTGCAGTTGTCATCCCTGCATTGCACGGTATAGAGGGACTTTGTCGAATCAATGCATTTACTAAACCACTAAATAATAAGGAATTTTTATCCTGCAAAATTTTTATATTTTGTTACCGGTCATGGTCGTGATGTAACCCGGCGGGTTCAAAATTATCAGCCCACGGGGTTGTAACAGCGTGAGCCGGTGGGTGGCTAAGGGAAGGCTGGAGCCTGGCGGGCCGGGCTGAGTCTGCCGAGTTTGTCCGGGTTAGTAGTCGGGGCAGCGAGGGTCTTTTGTGCACGTGGTGACGTTGACAAAGGGTCAATTATATTTTTTTTACTGTTCATGTTCGAGACGAATGTGACGGGTTCAGAGTACCAAGTCAGCGGGGTTGTAACAGCGTCAACCGGTGGGTCGTTAGGAGATGGCTAAAGCCTGGCAGGCCGGGCTGAGTCTACCGAGGTTAGGCGCATCGTCGGGGGGCAGCAGGGGTCTTTTGTGCACGTGGTGACGTCGACAAAGGTTCAATTTTCATTATTTTCCAATTGGGAGGTCATATTCCATTACTGCATTGGGAAAAGGGTTATCCGTACAAATATCCCAACATTTATAAAACGTCTGCATTAATTGCTAGACCAATGCTTATGAGAGCAAGACTTCCAATATCTGTATGGAGTCATGCAATTTTACATGCTGCATCACTTATACGCATTAGGCCAGCAACCTATCATAAATACTCTCCAATACAATTAGTTTATGGCCAGCAACCAAATGTATCTCACTTACGAACTTTTGGAAGTGCAGTATATGTTCCAATTGTTCCACCAAAACGTACTAAGATGGGTCCTCAAAGGAGGCTAGGAATATATGTTGAATTTGATTCTCCATCAATTATTAGATATCTTGAACCCCTGACGGGTGATGTATTTAGTGCATGATTTGCTGATTGTCATTTTAATAAGACAAATTTTCCAACATTAGGGGGAGAGATTAAGAAGTTGGAAAATGAAATTACATGGAATGCATCGTCATTGTCTCATTTAGATCCTTGTACAGATCAATGTGAACTAGAAGTTCAAAAGATAATTCATTTGCAAAATATTGCAAATCAAATGCCAGATGCATTTACAGATGCTAAGAAAGTGACCAAGTCATATACCAGCTGCAAATACAACATTGAAAATTGATATCTCGACGCAACAAGTTATCATAACTAATGATTCTGCGACTCGCTAGAAGCATGGTAGACCAATGGGTTCTAAAGATAAAAATCCTCGAAAAAGAAAAGTAGTCAATAATCAAAATGACTTAATTGATAATGTGGATATTTCAGAAGAAATCCTGAATGTGGCTACTCATAAGAATATCGAAGAAGGTGAAATACCTGAGGATAATAATAAAATATCGATAAATTATGTAATAACTGGAAAAAGATGGAACCGAAACAATATAGTTGTTGATAACATTTTTTCATATAATGTTGCTTATGATATCATTTCTGA
Source organism: Luffa acutangula (assembly GCA_036850905.1). NCBI lineage: Eukaryota > Viridiplantae > Streptophyta > Magnoliopsida > Cucurbitales > Cucurbitaceae > Luffa > Luffa acutangula. The sequence continues at coordinate 35,363,906 of CM072099.1, forward strand.
AAATGATGATTATGAACCAAAATATGTCGAAGAATGTCGACATAGAAAGGATTGGCTAAAGTGGAAAGAAGCAATCCAAACATAATTAAACTCACTCTCAAGACGTGAGGTTTTTGGACCAGTAGTCCAGACACCAGAAGATGTCAAACATGTGTGATACAAATGGATATTTGTAAGAAAAAGAAATGAAAATAATGAGGTCACAAGATATAAAGCGAGACTTGTTGCACAAGGATTCTCTCAAAGGCCTGGTATTGATTATGAGGAGACATATTCTTCTGTGGTGGATGCAATAACATTGAGATATTTAATTGGTCTGACTGTGTATAAACAACTTGACATGCATCTTATGGATGTAGTTACAACATATTTATATGAATCTCTTGATAATGATATTTATATGAAAATCCCTGAAGGATTAAAAATATCAGAGTCATATAATTCAAATCCTAGAGATTTATATTCGATCAAATTACATAGATCTTTATGTGTATTAAAACAATCGAGACAAATGTGGTATAATCACCCGAGTGAATATTTATTGAAGGAAGGGTATCAAAATAACCCAATTTGTCCATGTGTTTTTATAAAGAAATCAGTCAGGATTTGCTATTATTACTGTATATGTTGATGATTTGAATAATTGGAACTCCTGAAGAGCATCCAAAGGCAATAGAATATCTTAAGAAAGAATTTGAGATGAAAGATCTCGGAAAAACAAAGTTTTGCCTCGGCTTACAAATTGAGCATCTAGCAGACGGAATATTTATTCATCAATCAATTTATACAGAAAAGATCTTAAAGAGATTTTACATGGACAAAGCACATCCATTGAACATTCAAATGGTAGTTCGTTCACTCGATGTAAAGAAAGACATTTTTCGACGTTGAGAAGATAATAAAGAATTTCTTGGTCCACAAGTACGTACCATATTGTAATGCTTCAGGTTTTTATACAGTAATCTAGCGACATTACTAACTTCTAACCTAGTGTCCCAAAAATTTCGGCAGCATAACGACATACATAGGACTAACCCAATTTTTTTCAATCACCTGCTATAACAAAAATAACACTTCTATAACATTTTCAACACCACCATCATACTAAAACACAAACACCATACGAGTCAGGTCTCGTATCAACAACTTTCTAACCAGAAACACAACCTTATGAAAGCTTATAACTATAGTTCATTCGAAACAAACTTAAATATTATTAACTGAACAAAGAGTTAGAGTTTATTAAAACTAACTCAACTAAGCCCAGAGTTTCAAAAAAAAAAAAAAAATTCAAAACTAAGACAAATAGGACAAACAATTGTCCAACCAATAAAAGCAACAACTACCCTATCCAAGATAAAAATATAAAGGAAAAATAACACTATCTAGTCATGGTCCCTCCTCATGCATCTCCTCTGCATCACCATGGTCAAGACAATCCTCATAACCTGCATAATCTGGAAGTTGGGGGCAGAGAAGGGAGGGGTCAGTACAACCATGGTACTGGTAAGCAGCCCCTACCTGAAAAGCCACCAAACAACAACCAAGCAAACAACATTCTTTTCATGCGCAAACAACATACTTCTTAAAGCGGTAAACACAACAACATGCTCAAAAGCTAGTACAATGAATGACTCTCCTAAGTCATAACTCATGCATTTCTCTATGCAAAACATTAATGACTCGAGCTCCACGAGCTTACTCAAGAAACTTATTTAGCCCTCACTTGGCTCTCCAAGACTGATCCTTCGAGTTGCACTGTCCACTGACCATTTGTACCCAGGGCCACAATGCTCTCTACGGAGCTCGGCGTTCGACCCTTGACCATTTGTACCCAAGGCCTCGAACTGTGCATCGCCTCTTGCCCATTTGTATCCAAGGTGCACCGATGCTTTCTAGACTCATCACAGATCCCTGACCATTTGTACCCAAGGCCTCGATGCTCCTCTTAAACCACTTGTGATATGTCACCCCTCCACCATTTGTACCCGAGGTGCACTGACATTCACCCAACTAGCCTTTCTTTCACATTCAAGTCTCCGACCTCTTTATTACAACTATCTAGAATGCATATGCCCTACAACATGCTTCTAGACTCATGTACTATGCCCACCAAGCATATACATACCGCACCAAACTACCTAGAATTCATATGCCCTGCATCATGCATCTAGACTCATGTACTATGTGAAGGGAATAAAAGTCCCCACGCAGCGGAAGCGCATCGTTTGGACCTTACGCCGTATATTAATTAACATTAAAATACCGTTACGATAACTCAAACAAAACTTTAAACAACCTTTAAAGCCGCTGTAAAATTGGTTTAAACATGCTAAAATAAATCTAAATTTATTTTTAAAACTTTTCTAAAGAAAAGAGGAAGAACCGTTACAAACCTTCGTTGAAGACTTGACCGTTCTTCGCCAACGACGCTCCACGAACGAAAACGCAACAACCGCCTTTGCTTTCCTTCGCTGGAAATTTCTTCTTTGATTGACACAATCACCACAGAGGTTACACCGGTATGTCTCTAAGTCTAGGAGGCAAAAGACTTGTGGGAGTCTTTCTCTAAGAGGGAGGCTAGAGAGAATTCTAGGTCTTGTCTTTCAAGAGTGTCAAGTGTCATGACCAATTAGGTCTAGTGTTCTATTTATAGAAGAGAGGCCATGAATAAAATATTCAATTAAATCAATCTTTTCCATAATTGATTCAATCTTATTCCTTAATTAATCAATCATGATCAATCAATTCCATAATTGATTAATCTTTTCCACAAATGACTAATTACTTCCATAAGTGATTAGATCATTTCCATAAATGATTAATCACTTCCTTAAGTGATTAATTATTTCCATAATTGATTAATTCTCGGTTAATGAATTCTTTAATTAATTAACCACCAATTAAATATCACATATTTAATTCCCGGCCTAGAATTAATTAATTTGCCCAAACACATTTTAGGCCATAAATTAATTAATTCATTATTTTGAACTCTTTCAAACTTCCATAAATTTATATTTGAACTTTTCAAATATTAATTTCTCTCATAATAATATATCAATATATATTATATTTATTTCCTTTAATAAATTGAACATTTTCAATTTACTTTTATTACTTAGTTGCCTCAAATTACTTTACGAGCTACCAGTGGGACCTAATGGACCTGCAGATCAGAAGCTCCAACGATGTGAGATTAATTGGTCAAACTCATTAACCACATTAACCAATATTCGTTAACTGTGTGTACATTCCACTATAGACTCGCAGTTGCACTCTTCTCACTGCAGACATATTTTCTGTGTCCACGGATCTAGACCAATATCGACTAGTTAGTCCTTCACGAGTGTCCGTAACACCAGCTGGGTCAAATTACCGTTTTACCCCCGGGTTACCTCTATTTCCTTAAGTACCAATTCTCCTATAATGAACAACCTGTTTGTGGTCCAACCATCAAACAGAAAACCCTCTCGTGCCATTGAGAGGGTAAGGCCCTTTGTTCAAGACTCGGAGTAACCACTTAAGGGAACACTCATCTGCTTCCCTAAAGTCGGGAAGGAGTGAATTCCATCTTGTACGATTATGTTCCCAGCTCCCCATTCGGTCTTGTCCCCAAAGTGGTAGGCTTATTGAGTCGGCGTATTGGCCACTCTCACCCATACAAATCAAAGGACAATCTCTCATGAGCAGGAGTCCATAATCAACTCAGGATTAAGACTAAGTTGTCTAGGTCGTCCTAGGGAAATAGAAAACCAACTAGTTAACAGTGTTATAACCAGTGGTTACTATTTCGCGGTCCGGTCTTATGCAAACTCATTGCATAGGATACCCTCACTCGCATGTCTCCTACACGAACGCGTTGGATCGCAACGTTTGTATCAAATACAAAGTGGGTCGTATCCATAGTGTCACCAGGATAAGGCACCCAGTCTTATCCCTATACTATAGACACTTTAGGCTGTTTCTTGAACAATGATCTCATATGTCACTACATATAGTTCAAGACTCATATTACAGCCTTGGATGTCTAGTTTATTGGATTAGGGTTATTATTAGGCAAAGACAAATATAAAATAACTAATAACAATTAATGGAAAAATATATCAATATTATTTCATTAATATCCGGTCAACGGTTACATTCACTATCTACGAGTTTTAGGGCATAAAACCCAACACTATGCCCACCAAGCATCAACATACTCTTGACTCATGCTTAACTCATAAAAGCATAACAATTAGCATGCTTAACAACCAAGCATCACACAACAACAGTTCATGCTATTCGAATATCACATATATATATATGACACAGAAGCAAGAAACACTTACACACACATATATATAAGCAAAGCAAGAAACAAGAGAATAATTATAAAGCGATTAAACAAACAACGTGCATCATGCAATCAAACAGACTTCAACAGATAGAAACTACTTACCTATAAAGCGCTCCTAAGCAATCCTAAACAGACCAATGAAGCTCCTAAACAATAGGATAAAAGCTACGAGTCAAAACCAAGCCTAAGAATCTAATTAAAATCTAGAGAATGCTTTAGGGAAATGATTTCTTATCGAAACCACTTGATTCTCAACCGAAAGAGCCTAAAAGAGCTCAGACTACAAGCAACAACTTCTAAGGGTTAGGAAGTGATAAGCAACACCAAAGAGACTTAATAAAGGAAGGTAAAGGGTGCTGGAATTTACAACTCAACACTCAAACAACCTCGAATACAAGTTGACTTGTGTTCGAAACGACCCAACAACCAAGATCCTAGGTCACCAGGTTATGGGTAACCAAAATCAAGGTCTTCCGGGTTGTGGGTATTCGCTGAACACGATCTTTGAGATCAAACGCTCGCTAAATAGCAATCGAATACATCTAATCCTGCAATTTTGAAGTCGATAACGAATGGGTAATCCAAATTCGAATTTGAAAAAGCATGGGTAATTACCAACTCACTGAAATCGTTTAAGAAAAGAGGAAATTGCGTTGAAACTCGCAATTTCGGATCAGTCGCGCAACTTGGTCTCAATGGGGAAACAACGCTGCGGTTCTGGCGAGCAAGTTGGAGGAGGGAGAAGCCCGAAGCCGTGGGTTCGCTGGTGGCCGATTGTCTAGCACACAAGAAGCTCACGAGGAAGACGGCGCGTGAGAGAGAAATCTAGCTAGAGAATAAACGCCTATGGCCATGGGTTGGGTCGAACTCGCCGGAGATGGGGAGAGAAAGAGAGAGAGAACTATGCACGAAGAAGACGCCGAAGAGAGAGACAACTGTTGACGAACACGAGGGAGAGGGAACGACTCGGCTGCGGCGTGGTTCGGCTATGCACGTGGGAGAAGAAGAACTCAGATAGCTGGCAACGTCGAAAGAAGAAGGAATTCAGATGGGGGGTCTGGCGGCAACCTTTGAAGGAGAAGAAGGCAGAGATGAAAGACTTTAGGACTTTAGGGTTTTTCTTTTCTTTTCTTTTCTTTATTTTCCTTTTCTTTTCTTTTAAATAAACCTTATGAAAGAAAACCCATTTAAAATAAGCGTTAAACCTTATTTAGAAATCTATTTAAAATTCCAAACTTAACTTTTAAAAGACTTGGGAAAGAAAACAACCCAATTGATTTGGGATTTGGGTCTTTTGATATTAAAAATAAATATCGAATATTAGACCTCCAAACTTTAGGAAATTAAAGATTTAATTAAAAATCTCTTTCTCCTAAATTATAGAAATTTAATTCAATGACCCAAGGCAAAGCTTAAATTCTTATTATTCAAATTAGAATAAGAACGCTTAACAAATCCCAAAATTGCTCGATTTCGAAATGCGGGACGTTACACATATCTCAGTGCAATTGGTGCACTTATGTATCTTGCTAATAATACACGACTCGATATAACATTTTCAGTAAATTTATTAGCTAGATATAGTTCTTCTCCAACAAAAAGACATTAGAATGGAGTTAAGCATATCCACCGTTATCTTCGAGGGACAATTGATATGAGTTTATTTTATTCTTATAAATCAAATTTTGATCTAGTTGGTTATGCAGATGCAGGTTATTTATCTAACCCACGTAAAGCTAGATCTCAAACAGGTTATTTATTTACATATAGAGGAATTTCTATATCATGGCGATCTATGAAGCAGACAATAACAGCTACTTCCTCAAACCATGCTGAGATCTGGCGATTCATGAGGCTAGTCGAGAATGTATATGGCTAAGATCAATGACTCAACACATATGTGAAACATGCGGATTGTCCTCTAACAAAGATTGTCCAACAATATTATATGAAGACAATATAGCATGTATAGCCCAAATCAAAGGAGGATACATTAAAGGAGATAGAACGAAGCATATCTCACCAAAGCTCTTCTACACTCACGATCTTGAAGAAAATGACGATATCACTGTTCAACAAATTCTTCAAAAGACAATTTGGCAGAATTATTTACGAAGGCATTACCTACTGCAACATTTGAGATGTTGGTGCACAACATTGGAATGCGAAGACTCAGAGATCTGAAATGATGTTTTCACGAGGGGGAGTAAATATACTGCACTCTTTTTCCCTTCGCTATGGTTTTTTCCACTGGGTTTTCCTAACAAGGTTTTTAATGAGGCAGTTGATAATGTATATGAAAAATGTACTCTTTTTAGGTACTGTAGTTTCACCAAGATGTACCTAGGCAATAAATTTAAATTTATGATTACATATGAATGAGTATATTGAATAAAATATATAATAAAATATTGTGTCGGTTGTAAATTGTACCTTGACCATTGAAGCAACAAAATATTGGAGTCTCATGCTCAAATTTTATCGCCCTACAAAATGTACACGAACTTATCTTTTTAAGCTCATGTATAGGAGAACAAAACGATTGTTCTAAAATTGGTGATCCTACTAAACACCAAAAGATGTATACAAGTTAATACAATAAAATATTAAAAGTAATATTTAAATATATATTAATTTTTAGATATAATGATAAAATATTACCTTCAGTTTCATTTGTTGTTTTTTGTGCCACTATACGAAAAGTGGTTTTTCTTTTAGTATGATGCTTGCTACTTCCTTCGAGCTGTTTTTTTTTTTTTTTTTTTTTTTTTTTTTTTTTCTTGATTCTATAGATAATTCAATTGCTCATTTCCTCTCTTCTTGGGAAAGTGTAGAGTATGTTTTCTTTTTTCTATTATCCTCCATACTTTCTTTTAACAAAATATATGAAGTAAAAAATTGAATTGTTAGAATAAAAAGTATTTTGAAGCATTTTTTAAAATGTTGTGTTTAAAAAAGATATTACAATGAATAATAAATGTTTAAACTTTATCAGATAAGGGAGTGTGACATCATATAAGATAATAATTATTTAAGCTTAGTTGAAGTGATTAATCCATTAGGTCAACTTATTTAAAGTAATAATTACAACCTAAACTTTTAATTTCATTACACTTTGCCTAAAGCCTAAAATATATTAATTAAAAACTATATATGGAAACTTTAAACCTAATCAATCTTTTAGTTTTAATTAACTATTTTATTTTTAAAATGTTTAAATATATAATTTACAATAACTTAATAAACTAACTAAAGAAAACAATTGCACATGACACATGGTATGAATAAATTAGAAATATAGATGAACAAAAAAAAATTTTAAGGGATGAACAAACTTTTTAAAATGAGAAAAATTGGAAGAAAAAAAATAAACAAATGTTAAATAACAATAAATTTAGAGTGAGCAATAATTTTTAAAAGTATAAACATAAATAACTTGATAAAGTAACTTTATAAAATGATACCTTTAAAAGGGTGCCAGAAAGTGTGTACTTCTCAATAATGAATTTGTACATGTATACATTTAAAAATGTACATGTAATCTTGGTATTTGAACAAAATTGTGGAAGATTGCATTTCTCAAGAATTTAAATCTCCCTAAACCAACTAATAAATTTGTTCCGCTACTCTAACTTTAATTTGAAAAAAAAAACAATTTGGATAAATTTTGAAATATATTAATAATATTTTGAAAGATGGCAATTTTCAAGAATATCTTTCAAATAAAATTTGGAAGATTACAATTTTCAAGAACATCTTCAAACCAAAATTTAAAAGTTTGCGATTCCCATGAATTTTAATCTCTTTAAATCAACTAATAAATTTGTCTCGATACTCTAACTTTAATTTGAGACCAATACGTGTCAAATTTTGAAAATACAACATCCATTGAATAAATTGTGGAAAATTGAAAAAAAAATGTTTAATTTGATTTACACTCCCTAAAATTGTTTCTAATAGTTTATCTAAATATATTAATGATATTTTGAAAAATTATAATTTTCAAGAACATCTTTAAACAAAATTGTGGAAGATTGCAATCCTAAGAATTTAAATCTCTCTAAACCAACTAAACAAAATATAATAAATTACATAAGATTAGAATAATATCTCTAAACTAAATAATGAATTTTTTATATAACTGTTAATTTGAAATAAAATAAAAAGAAGAAACTTTTTTTTTTTTTGAAAAAAAATAAAAAGAAGAAACTAAACCTAACATAAATTTGGTTTTCTAAGAAATATGAGAAATTTTTATGGAGCCTCACAAAATGACACCTATTATCATGGTTGTCAATCTAATTTGATATTTTCAACACATTTCCCTAAATTTGATCCAAATACTATTCCTTAATCTCTCTAAACCAACTAATAAATTTACGTTGATACTTTAAATTTAATTTGAAAAGAAAATTAATGTGTCCAACTTTGAAAATACAACATCAATTTAATAAATTGTGAAAGATTGAAAAATAAATGTTTAGTTTGTTTTACACTTTCAAAAATTGTTTCTAATAATTTTTTAAAACATATTAATAATATTTTGAAAAATTGCAATTTTCAACAATATCTTTAAACAAAATTGTGGAAGATTGCAATTCCAACCATTTAAATCTCTCTAAACCAACTAATAAATTTGTGTTGATACATTAACTTTAATTTGAAAAAAAAAATCAATGTGTCCAACTTTGAAAATACAACGTCAATTGAATAAATTGTGAGAAATTGAAAAAAAATATAATTTGTTTTACACCTTCCAAAATTCCGATAATATTTTGAAATATTGCAATTTTAAAGAATATCTTTGAACCAAATTGAATATCTCTAAACTAAATAATAATTTTTTTGATATAACTTTTAATTTGAAAAAAAAATGAAACTAAACCTAACATAAATTTGGTTTTCTAGGAAATACGACAAGTTTGTATGGAACCTCACAAAATGACACCTATCATCATGGGTTTTTTTGGAAACCTAGGTAAAAAACTAAAAGAAATTAGAGAAAAGGGGGAGATCCGAAAGCATTTAATAAACGGAATGGTTTTTTTTTTTAACGAACTGATGATTACAAAAAGAAGACCAAATGATTTTGTTTTTCTTTTTTTTTTTTAACAATATATAATTTTAAACCAAATGATATTTCAAAAAAAAAAAAAAAAAAAGCAACAACAAATGATTATATATATATATTTTTTTGTTTAACTAACTTATAAAAACTTATCCAAGAAAATTTATCATTACAACTTATAAATGAATTGTTATGGACCGTCATAGATTTATCCCAAAAAAAAACCTTATAAACTAAATATTGTTGATGCCAAAATTCAGCCAACCGCTCACCTGACCTTCACGTGACACTAAAGTGAATTTGTTTGAATTCAGGGAAGACGTGACCTGCAAACAAGGAAGTAAACACTGCACACCGGTGTGGTGCTTGTCACACACGCTCCGATGCCTAAGTCAGTGATCGGAGGGACTCCGGCAAAATCGTAGTAATTCTGTAAAAGTATAGAGTTAGGAATCCAGATTTCCAACCCCTTACCTGGGTCCCCAAAGGACCTTTTATATCTCCTCTCAAATTAGGGTTTTCCGCCTCTCCTCGTCGTAGGGTGACTCCTGCTTCACGAACCCTGCTCTCTCGGGCCTAGGAAGACCACATATTGGCCCACACAACCCCATGGGCTTACGCTCCTTGTCGGCCTCGGCAATGCCGAGGCTGACCACCCCCTCGACCTCGGCCCAATATCGAGGCCGAGGAGAGAATTGGCCCATCCCGGGTTGCATTCTCTTCATGGGCCTATTTGGTTCTGGCCCAAGGTCACTTTCGGGATCCAATTTCTGTTTATGCCAAAATTACCCATAACAAATATATAAACTGTATCTCTAGAATAAATTGTTATGGATCATCTACTATTTATAATATATGTATAACATCTTAAATGAATTGTGATGGACATCTATTTTCTATAGTTGTTTTCCCAACTCTCATTATCATGTTGAATATTAGCATCCATTGGTGTTGTGTTGTACATGTGACGATAAGTATTGCAACTCATGTAGTAACAAGTTCATTCTATTGATTAGTACTTATATAAGGAAATGTGCCTACAAAAAAAAAAAATCCTAATAGATGATCTCATCAAAGAAGTTATTTTCTTTCTTGGCGCATTACAACTATTCCAATTACGAATCCTTTCATGATTCTACTAAAAAATCAAAACAAGGAATTTTTTTTTTTGTAGGGTTTATGGTTTTAGTGGTTAAGATTTAGGCTTTAGAGTTTTAAAGTGTTAGGATTATAGTTTTAAGGTTTTAGGGTTTAGTGGTTTTGGTTTTGGGGTTTTAGGGTTTTAAGGTTTAGGGTTTTTGGTTTTTGGGGTTTTAGTGGTTAAGATTTAGGGTTTAGGGTTTAGGGGTTTTGGTTTTAGGGTTTTAGTTTTAGGGTTTTTGAGGGTTTAGATTTTTAAGGGTTTTCTTTGTTGGGGTTAGTTTTAGGGTTTAAGGTTATATTTGGATTTTGCGTGTTTATCCTATAGGTACTAATATACATTTTTGTTGATTTATTCTTATACAACAATACAACAAGTAACATACACTATTATCACCAATTTTCACACAAGCAACATGATAAATTTAATTAACAAGTACAAGTAAGATTAAACGCATATGAACTTCAAATTATTTTTTCAAAATATCCATATCTTAATTATTTGATCACTATTGCTTCAAATTTAACATAGGAAATTCTACAAAAGTATTGCTTTATGACAGATTTAAACAATATGGGTTTTTCCCCTTTTTACTATTTTATCAACATATACACATTATTTATATTTTAAAAGGTAATTGTTGTATCTAATCAATTATATTAAAATTGAATTTTCTTTCGGGTAATTTCTAATTTTACTACGATCTATATGTAAAAAATAAATATCCTCCATTAAAAATAATTACTGATATAGAAAAATAAATTGTGTGAATTAATCTATATATTAACTGTGTTGAAATATCCTCTATTGAAAATAATTACTGATATAGAAAAATAAATTGTGTGAATTAATGTATACATTAACTATGTTTGTTATCATATATTTCTTCTTCAGACGATTTTTCATGTATTTAGTAAACATTCCCCTAATAATAATATTTTGCACTTTATTGATTAATACATATCTTGTGTATGAATACTTTTTGTATTCTTTTCCACAAATTTCAGAATTAAGCTTTCAATCTCAAGCTCACGTTTTTGCTGTAAAAAGACAACAAAACTTCATATAAATCCGTGCTATTTTCTATATACATTAACTAATTTCAATAATTCAACTAAAAAATTAAACTTATTTCAATATTTTGGGTAACAACCCAAAAAAAAAAGAAAAGAAAGCAATTTTTTCCCTTTTAAATCGGTCAAAGAGCGAGAGATGGGCTAAATCCACGCTTGCTTCCCCCTTCAATTCAGGTGGTTAATGGGTTTAAAAAAAAAGATTTAAATTTAATTAAAACCCAATTTTAGTAAGGGTTAACAGCAAAAATGACCATAATTAAATGGACGTTTTGAAAAATGGCAACATGATTAATTTTTTTTAGATAAATGGCCAAATCATATTTATCTATTAATAAATCTCAATTATTGATTTACCAAAATACCCTCAACCAATAAAATAAAAAATTTGTTAGGAATACATGATATATTTAATAGATTACGTGATTTAAATTAAATGCAATCAATTTTAAATAAAAAATAATTTTTCAAAAAAAAAATCTGCAAATACAAAATAATTTAAAGAATTATCGAAATACTTTTGAAAAGAAAATATTTTGATATCCATATTTGAGACCAAGGAATGCAGTTGAGAAAAAATACGTGGTATGCAAAATTCCAACCATTCCAACCAAGTACAATTTCAAATCCGGGGTCATTATCTCTAAAAAAAATAAAAAAATACAAAATAATTAATATATATATATATATCTAACACATACTCATGATCTAAAATTGTAAAAGAGAGTAAATATTTTTTCGATGATAAGTTTTAGTTACAGTGTGTAAATGTGAGGTCTACTACAAATACAAATACATATATTATCACTAGACCCAGTAGCCCTCTTCTCACTCTCACAATGTCTTCCCCACAAGATGTAGAATGAAGAACATTGTTGTTCTCCTAAAACTCAGAGTCAGAGCAAGCCAAGCCACTGATGAAGGAGAGAGAAGCAATGGCAGAGGTATGGTGCTTCAACATTCTTCTCCTTGTTGTTGACACTCACAACTGCCCCACCGTTAATTAATCGGAAAGTCTCTACACCAGCGTCGACGACGTCATTCTTCCCCCACTATCTTCTTCTGCAGCCACCAGTGAGGAAGAATTGGATTTAGAGGGAATCAATTTGAGCCTTAAAAGAAAATACAATTAAAACCCACCAACACCATTGTTGTCGCCACTCACACAGCTCCATCAAGGGATTTTGTTTGTTCTTCTGGTGAGTTGTTGTTGAGCACATCTAGAGAAACAATCGAACAGATCAATTTGATCGGGAGATGGGTGAAATGGCTTTCTCGATTAGAGATTGGATTAATTGAATCCTCCTCCTCCATGGCGGCAGCTTCTGTAGAATCACACTAGAAAAAATAGAAACGGTTAAAGATCTCCAATTTAAATTAATTAGAGATTAGATTTGGAGAGAAGATTGTTCAAATACATCCACCTTATTTTTAGGAGAAAAGGGATTGAAGTTTCAGATGAGGGTAAAAATGGAACTTCTTAGCACAAATATAGTCATGTGACAATCACGTTTTGGCCATTTCTCTCTTAATTTTTTTTTTTTTTTTTTTTTGTCTATTTTTCTAAATTGGCTTTTTATTTTTGCCATTTACAAGGATTTCCTTTTAGTAAACCCTCAACTCCCACTCTCTCGTTTTGCCCCAACCCGTTCACCATCATTTTTGTTTGTCTTCTTTTTCACTAATCAACCGCCCCTCTTAGAAAATTTCTCTCCTCGCCGCAGCTCCATCTCCAAGCATCGTGTGGCGGCAATTTGTGTATAGCAACGCGTTTTCGACGGTCGGCGATATATCCAACGTGTGGGTTTTACTTTGCGACGGCTTCAAGAGGTTGGTTATCTGAAATTGGTTTGCAGCTTTGAGGTTGGTGATTAGGTGGGATTTCGTGAGTTCCTTGCTCGATTCAAGTTTTTTCTGTTTTTTTAAGTGGATTTCTTAAGAATAGAAATTTACCCATTTTGTTGCAAACCAATTTCAGACCTCATAGCTTGGCTCCATTGTTTAAATTCGATTATTCGGCTCCTTCATCTGCTGTCCAGCAAAGGGATTGCTCGGTTGGGTGAGTTTTCTTATCAATTTGAATTCCAATTGAGTTAATTTTGTCAATCAGTGTTGACCCATTCTTTATTGGACCCGTTTCAGCGTTACCCACTCCTTTTCGGCTAGGGATTGCAAAAACTCAACGATTCTAATTAATTCAGTGCATAAGTTATATAAGTTATTAGTAAATTAATAAGTAAGTTTTGTAAGTTTAAATTGTTGGAGGTTAAGTATAACATTCATATTGGAAGGGAGTTTTATGTTCATGAAGTTAAGAGGGATGGGAGTTTTAGATCTAAACTTTTCCATGTAATCCTATAAATAGGATAGCTTTAGAATGTGTTGATGCAAGAGTGTGGAGAAGAAAACACAAGAAGAGTTAGAGAGAAAAGTGTGAACCAAAGTTTGTAGCTTTCTTGAATAGTGTTTTTTTTTTTCAATACAAGTGGATTGTTTCTTCTCAAATATTTCTTATTTGATTCTAATTTGTGAGTGTCCATCACACGCTTCCAACAAAGTGGTATCAGAGCTTGAGTTTGAAAAAAGAGAATTGTTCTTTGCAAATGGCAAACAACAATTTGGTTTCTTTCCAAGTGCCTCAACTTACCAAGAAAATTATAGCAGTTGGTGTATACGTATGAAAGCTCTACTTGGTTCACAAGATGCATGGGAAATTGTTGATAGAGGCTATGAAGAACCAGAAAATGATGTGGCTTTGAATCAAGCGCAACGAGAAGCTTTGCAAAATACAAGAAAGAAAGATCAAAAGGCTCTCACCATTATTCATCAAGCAATTGATGATACAAATTTTGAGAAAATTTTTGGAGCAACTACTACGAGGCAAGCATGGAAAATTTTGGAGAATACTTATAAAGGAGTAGATCGAGTAAAGAAGGTCCACCTCCAAAAATTAAGAGGTGACTATGAAGCATTAAATATGAAGGAGTCTGAATCAATTTCAGATTTTACTTCTAGATTGCTTGGAGTGGTAAATGAAATGAAGAGGTATGGTGAGACGTTAAACGATGAGCAAGTAGTTGAAAAGATACTTCGCTCATTGGATGAAAAATTCAATTTCATCGTTGTAGCTATTGAAGAATCGAAGGATTTGAGCACAATGTCCATCGATCATCTTACGGGTACTTTGCAAGCTCATGAAGAGAAGCTTCTCAAGAAAAGTAAACAAACAATTGAGCAAATTTTTCAATCAAAGTTGCAGTTGAGAGATAAAAAAGATAGCCAAGAAAAAACCAATCGAGGTCGAGGACGTGGTAACAAGTGGACGAGGTGATTTCAGAGGTCGAGGTCGAGGAAATGACGGACAAAGGAAATTTGATGAAAGTAATTCATACTCTAATTCATCAAGAGGTTGTGGAAGACAAAATAATTCAAGGCCATATGGAGGAAGATCAAATAATGATCGGAGGTATGACAAAAGTCAAATTGAATGTTACAATTGTCATAAATTTGGTCATTATTCCTGGGAATGCAGACATAAAGTTGAAGAAAATGCCAACTATGTTGAACAAGACGTTAAAAGCAGTGAGTCATCTTTGCTACTATCATGCAAAGGTGAAGAGACATGTGAAAATAATTTGTGGTATCTTGATAGCTGTGCCAGCAATATGTGTGGAAGTAAATCAATGTTCGTGGAACTTGATGAATCAGTTGGTGGAAATATCACATTTGGTGATAATACAAAAATTCCTGTGAAAGGAAAAGGTAAAATTTTGATAAACTTGAAGAATGGGAAGCATGAGTTTATCTCTAATGTCTATTATGTGCCAGATATGAAGAACAATGTTTTGAGTTTGGGACAACTCTTAGAGAAAGGCTATAATATTTTGATGAAGGATTATAGTCTTTCAATAAGAGATCATCGTGGCATTATCTACTTGTGAGGCAGAGTATGTTGTTGCAGCATCATGTGTTTGTCATGCAGTTTGGTTGAGAAATTTGCTTAAGACAGTTGGAATTTTGCAAGATGATGCAACTGTGATCCATGTGGATAATAAGTCAACAATTGCTCTAGCTAACAATCCAGTGTTCCATGATCGTAGTAACCACATTGATACAAGATTTCACTTTATCAGAGATTGCATTTCAAGAAAGGAAATTCAAGTAGAATATGTGAAGACAGAAGATCAAATTGCAGATATTTTCACAAAGCCACTCAAAATCGATGTGTTTAGCAAGTTGAGAACTTTGCTTGGAGTTTTGAGAAAAAACATGTTTAAGGGAGGATGTTGTAAGTTAAACATGTTCTAATTAATTAAGTGCATAAGTTATATAAGTTATTAGTAAATTACTAAGTAAGTTTTGTAAGTTTAAATTGTTGGAGGTTAAGTATAACATTCATATTGGAAGGGAGTTTTATGTTCATGAAGTTAAGATGGGATGGGAGTTTTAGATCTAAACTTTTCCATGTAATCCTATAAATAGGATAGCTTCAGAATGTGTTGATGCAAGTGTGTGGAGAAGAAAACACAAGAAGAGTTACAGAGAAAAGTGTGAACCAAAGTTTGTAGCTTTCTTGAAGAGTGTTTTTTTTTTTGTTCAATACAAGTGGATTGTTTCTTCTCAAATATTTCTTATTTGATTCTAATTTGTGAGTGTTCATCACACGCTTCCAACACTTTAAGTATGGTTGAGTTTTAAGTATATTATTGGACCGAAATTCTAATCTTGGAAACCCCTTTTTGTGTGTAGTTGTGGGCTCTTTGGCTAGCGATTAAGAGAAACATTGGAGTAAGAATTTTTTAGTAAAATTCTTTGGCAGTATTGTGTAAAGTGACTCCCCTATCAGCATGTTGGAAAATTTACTGTTTAAATGTGATTGTTGTTTGTCTTGATATTTGTAAAATCATTGAGTACTAATTTGTTTTGATGGTCGAGCATGTATTGGGATGTTATTGTGTGAAATTTACTATGTTATATTCTTGATTGTTGAGTGATTAACTTGCAAATTAGGAATTTGATATTTCTGTTATTGTTGGAATGAAATGAAAGTATGTTGTGTGACATTATCTTAAAGTTAGTCAAGGGACCTTAGTGCATATGTATGACCCACAGTACATGCTTAAAATTTTGTCGTTGGAAAGCTTGGCGGTATGACCAAGAGTTTTATTAAGACTTGGCAATATGGTCATGGAGTGATTTTAATAAATTTTCTTAAAACTTGGCGATATGGTCAAGATGATGATTTTAGTACTTATTTTCTTAAAACTTGGATGTATGGCCATGATGACAGGTGGCGATATGGTCACAATAAAATTTTTGTGGCAATAGGGTCACATTTGGCGTTATGGCCAAGAAATAAAGTTATTTTAAAGCAAAGTTTAGGTCCCCTCATAAATGTTTGTGCTTGCATAACCAACCATGGTAGATGAGTTACTTACTGAGTATTTTAAATAACTTTTATGGCCAAGAAATAAAGTTATTTTAAAGCAAAGCTTAGGTTCCCTCATAAATGTTTGTGTTTGCATAACCAACCCTTGTAGAAGGGTTACTTACTAAGTATTTTTAATATTCATTCTTTGTCATTAAATTTTTTTTTTTAGGCAAGGGCGAGAACGTGTTAGGCAACTGATCAAGAGCACTTGCTGGTGGTGCCATGGAGGACAGTGTCAGCATATTTTACTTCCTCGTATTAGTTTTATTTTTTTTTAATTTTCTATGTAAATATTCAAAGGCTTATTTATTTTGTTGCATTTTGAAGCGTTCAAATATTTTTATGCTTTACAAGTTTTCTTGTGATTCCAAATAAATGTTTTACTAAAATTATTTACCTATTTTATGCATTCAAGACTTCTACGAAAAATTTAACTTCATCGTTCTTTGACACATTCATGTATGTAGTAACGTCCTTGGTCAGTCTTTAGGTTTTAAAAAGTCGGGGCATAACAATATATGACATTTATTCTCAACTTGGAAACTAAAATTTCAAATTTCATGCATCACATTTTCAAATGCCTATTTTCTTAAACAAAAAATTGTTTTCCTAATTCTTATTATTTTTTTCTTACTTTTCTAAGAACCCTTCTTTCACGAGTAAAGACAGTTGGAAATACGATGTATATAGAAATTGTTTCACACTAACAAACAGATTACAAGGCAACTGACTACAAACAAATACAGTGTAAATATATATCTACAGACATTGTATATAACAAAAATTACAGAAATCATAATTAAATCATATCAGAATATCAACGCTCCAAAGGTCGTAGATGATCTGATTGACAACAACAACCACATCAAATGAACAGAACCTGTAAAACAAAAGAATGTGATGATTGGTAGTCGAGGCACGCTTTCAAAGCGCTGTCTTGAAGACAATTATTCGCTCTGCACGGGTTGCTAGCAGACTACAACGATTGTATCAACAGGATACAACGAATAATTCCAGTAGAACAACAACCTCGAACTACACTGATCTGTCAGAACTCTAGGATACTCACTCTCAACAAAACCAAACTCAAAAGAAGAAAAGATAAGTGAAACACGAAAATGGAATGATTCTGAAATGAGGAAATCAACTACTATTTATAATTGTACAAATAGTAACTCCTTGGAAAAACGAAAAGGCAACAATAAATACACTGTAATTACGTTTAATTACAATGTATTTATGTGTATTTAGAACAACTGCAGAATACAGAAGGTCACTCAATTACTCTGTAATTATGAGCAATTACAGCAGTTGCAGAACATAAAAAGGCACAAATCGTTCATCTTCACACAAGTTATGAATTTAATTTCAGACATTAAATTCATAATTTAAGCAACCATTTTAAAACTTTTGATACTCTATCGACCATATAGGTCGAAATTGTAGCTGCTTGTGAAGCAGTGATAGAGACTGTATGGCTTAGGAAGTTCTTGACTGATTTGGAATGTGTTCCAAATGTGAACTTGCCCATCACACTTTATAGTGATACAGTTGTGTTGTGGCAAATTCAAAAGAACCTCGCAACCCAAGACAAGCAAGCACATTGAATTGAATGGAATATTGCTCATTCATTCACGAAGGCTCTCTTGGCTAAAGTGTATGAGGGTCATCTAGAAGGTCTAAATCTACGAGTTATGTACAAAGATAAAATCTAGGGCAAGTGGGAGAAATGTAATGAGTATAGCGATACCATTATGTAATGAGTATAGTGATGCCTTAGTTTGTTGTATTTGTACAATGTATATATTTTATACGTGTATTTATACATCCACTGTTGTATAGATTATTGTACATCCCACTAAACTAGAGTTTTAGTTCAAGTGAGAGTTTGTTGGGTTTTATGCCCTAAAACTCTTAGATAGTGAATGCTAACAAATTGTATACTTATTTCAATAAAGTATTATTGAGTTACTACAATAAAGTGTTATAGTTAAGTATTGCACAATATGACCCAAATCCAATAAACTAAGATCCAAGGTTGTTGATATGTAACTTGAATTAGTATGTGGAGACATACGGGGATTGATGTTCAAGTAACAACCTAAAAGGTCTATAGTACATGGATAAGACTTGGTACCTTATCCTGGTAACACTGTGTGATACGACCCGCTTTGTATTCGATACTGACGTATTGATCCAATGCGCCCATGTAGTAGACATGCGAGCGGGGGTATCCTATGCAATGAGTTTGCATAAGATTGGACCACGAAATATTCAACCACTAGTTGTAACATCGTTAACTAGTTAGGTTACTGTTTCAATAGGATGACTTAGGTAACTCAGTCTTAAGCCTGAGTGTGTCATGAACTCCTTCTCACGAGGGATTGTCCTTTGATTAGCATGCGTGAGAGTGACTTATACGCCGACTCAATAAGCTTTCCTTTTTGGGGACAAGACCGAGTGGGAGGCTGGGGACATGACAACACAAGAAGGAATTCACTCCTTCCCACTTCTAGGAGAAGTAGATGAGTGTTCCCTTAAGTGGTAACTCCAAGACTTGAACAAAGGGATCTCGCCCTCTCACTGGCTCGAGAGGGACTTTCTGTTTGATGGTTGGACCATAAACATGCTGTTCATTAGAGGAGCATTGATACTTAAGGAGACAGATGTAACACAGTGATAAAATGGTAATTTGACCCAACTGTGGTTACGGACACTCGTGAAGGATTGACTTACCGGAATAGGTTTATATTCGTGGAAACAGAAACGCTCTACAGTGAGAAGAGTTTAGTTGTGGGTCTCTAGTGGAATGGCTCACAGTTAATGAATATTGGTTAACCTGATTAATGAGTTTAGTCAGTTAACTTTATATCATTGGATATTCTGATCTGTAGGTCCATTAGGTCCCCTACTAGCTCGTAAAGTGTAATTAGGAACATATTTATCTTGAAAAGAAGTTAAATTCTTCAAATTTGTTATGGGAATCATATTAATTGTATGAAATAGAATTAATATAATGTATGGTGATACATTATAATGTAAAATTTAATTTGTGATTAAACTTTATTAATTGAGAGAATTATATATTTGAAGGAGTTCAAATGTATGACAAATTAAGTATATGATATTTAATTAGTAAATTAATTAATTATTCAATTTAGTTTAATTAAATGTGATTTAATTAAAGTATAGCATATGAGAGAAATAAATATTTGAAGAAGTTCAAATATTAATATGAATTTGATTCATATTAAATTTATAGGATATAAGAGAATTTGAAAGAGTTCAAATTTTAATATGAATTTGATTTTTTTATATATAATTAATTAATTGAAGGTCTGAAATATTTAATTGGGTAATTAATTAATTAATTAATAGAAGGCATGAAATTAAATATATGATATTTAATTAGGTAATTAATTAATTATAAAATTAATTAATTGAATAATTAATCATTCATGGAAATGATTAATCACTTATGGAAGTAATTAATCATTTACGGAAATAATTAAATTAATCAATTATGGAGATGATTAATTATATAAATAATAAATCAATTATAAAAATGATTAATCACTTATGAAGGTAATTAATCATTTATGGAAATAATTAATCAATTATAGAAATGATTAATCAATTATGGAAATAATTGATTATTTGTGAATATTTTATACATGACTTTTTTCCTATAAATAGAACAACAAACCAAGGGTTTAGGTGATACACATTACACAAAAATAAGGTCGCAAGAATGCACTCTTGCATTCTCTCTAGCCTCCCTAGCCACTCTCTCATATTCTCTCAACTCAAGAACACAAAGAGAAAATTTCCTCTCTAGAATTTTTCTCATTCAAGAGTACGTAGTCTCACAACTACATTCCTAATCTCATAGTCATAGCGAGGAAGACCAATTGGTGGTGTCCCAATTGTTGACGCTTGGTCCCTATGAAATTAAGAAAGGCGTGTTCATGATATTTCAGATACGACAACGACGGTATGTATGTTTCTTCCCTTTAGATTAGATCTAAGGTTGTATGCTTATCCTCAATATAAATTGTAACAGAATAAAAAAAAAGATATATTTTTTGGGGCCTTGTGTTACCCGGTCAAAGGAGAAGGGGGGGGGGGAATGTTTCCCCCCAACTTTTTCGGTCAAAGGACCATTTAAAAAAAAAAAAATAATAAATAAACTGAGATTTCACGCCCTCATCTCTCTCTCTCTTGTGTAGCAGCCGTCGTCACCCCTTCTCCGTTGTAGCTCGCCGCACGCCGTCGTCGTCGCCGCTTGCCGCACGCCGTCGTCTGCTCTGCCGTCGCCGCCGTGAGCTCCCTCGGTAAGGTGATTTCTTTCCTTCCTCTCTCATCTCTTTATCTCTCGATCCCTCGCTCATTCATCTCCAACTCTCTCTCTCTCGACTGCAACACGCAAGCCGACGCCGTCTCACCTCGCCGCAAGCCACCGTCGTCTCACCTCGTCGAACGCCACAGTCGTGAACCACGCGGTCGTGTCTTCGGTATGAAGGTGTTCATATAACACATGCGGAAAAAATTGAAGATCGAAGCACTTAACTATATTAATTTTACTCCTAAAGCATGCTTATTCTAGAAAAGATAGAACAGAGAGATAGTAACCACCAACCTTTTCATAGCTCAAATATGTGATCCTCCTTGTAGTGTTTTCTTCTCCAATCTTTCTTGGACAACCTCTAGAGTCTTCCCTACTATTCTCCGGGCCAAGAACGACTTTTGGGAGTCTATAGAGATAGGGAATGGGAAGGGAATGCTTGAAGGATTAAGCTTTATAGAGATATGAGATGAGAGAGTGATTGAGGAACAATTTCAGAAGCATAACATTAAGGTAAATGATGTATGTATCCACAATCTGACTCTTCTTCTACTTATAGAGAGAATCCATGCAAGTAGAAGCCTAAAGATGCAAGACACATGGTGGTCTTTTGGGTGAAAGTGGAAGCTAGGTGTTCAAACAACATTTTGTGGTGTAATTCCACTTTGAATCTTCTTGCAAGAGTGAAATTACAACATTTTCCACTTACTTGTGATTCAAAATCAGATTTAAAAATGCATCTATGATATTAATCTCAATTCTAAATATGACATTAATATATATGATCATCTTTGAAGCTTGCCCAAATGATTATGTATGATTAATCAAATTAATCACCTTAATATTGTGCAACTTTTATACATGAATCTTAATTCATGTACATAGTATTTAAAACCCTTTTAAATACTTTTTTTCTCTAATTTTCTAATTTAATTCATAATTAAATTATTGTGTCAAACACAATTTACGATAATACCCTATTTCCCCATTTTGAACGATTCAAAGAATCCTATCAATTTATTCTAGGCTTTATTCCGATATGAACTAGTAGGGGGACCTAATGGACCTATAGATCATGGGCTCCAACGATTCGAGGCTAACCGACTAATCTCATTATTCAAGCTAGCCAACATTCGTTAACTACCGAGACACTCCACTATAGCCCGAAAGTTGCACTCACCTCACCATAGATATATTTCTGTCCACTTGATTTAACCATGTTTAGTAAGTCGATCCTTCACAGGTTGTTCGTAGCTATAGCTAGGTCAAATGACCGTTTTACCCCTATAGTACTTCTTGTTCCTTAAGTTCCACTAATCATTTAATGAACAATCGGTTTGTGGTCCAACCATCAAAACTAAGTCCCTCTCAATCCAACGAGAGGGTGGGGCCCCTTGTTCAAGTCCTGGAGTTAATACTTAAGGGAACAACCTCTCTAATATCCCTGAAATGGGTAGGAGAGAATTCCGTCTTGGGAGACTATGTCCCCAGCTATCTATTCGATTTTATCCCCAAAATGGTAGGCTTGTTGAGTCGGCGTATGCTGGCCACTCTCACCCATGCAGATCAAAGGATAATCTCGTATAAACAGGAGTTCATAGTTAGCTCAGGATTAAGAACGAGTTACCTAGGTTATCTTTGAGAAATGACCAGTTTCTTTAGTAAACGACGTTATAAAGAGAAAGTGACTAATTTCGTGGTCCAGTATTATGCAAACTCATTGCATAGGATGCCCCCACTCGCATGTCTCCACATGAACGGTTTAGGATCTCATCGTTTGTACTTAATACAAAGTGGGCCGCATCCATAGTGTCCCCAGGATAAGACACCCAACCGTACCCTTATACTATAGACTATTTTGACTATAAAGTTGAACTTGATCCTACGATATGTCCCAACATATAGTTCGAGTATTCATTTTATAGCCAAGGATCTTAGTTTATTGGATTTAGGTTAATCATCCGCAATTTACATATTAAATAACATCTTTTACTGAATAACCTCAATAACGACTTTATTGAAAATATAATATGTTTAATGATTTACAAACTACGAGTTTATAGGACATTAAACCCAACATGGTAAGTCTCTCTCTCTCTCTTTCGTGGGTCTCATATCTCTCAACCTTACTCTCTCTCTCTCTCTCTCCGTGGTAGATCTGAAGCTTCACACCGTTGTGCAACAGGGATCGTCGCCGCCACTTCCAACCAATCAGCCGCACGCCGCCGCCGCTGTCGCACGAATCTGTATGCTGCCGGCGTTCAGATATGTTCGTCTCTATCGCTCAGATCTGATCGCCGCTGCCGCCTTAAGACAAACAACCACACGCATCTTGAACGTTCAACGATTTCAGCTAGTGGGTAAGGAGTTTGTAAGCTAAGATCTATTGGCCTTTTGTGCCTTAATGGGATACCAACTGACGTCATTTATTAATCTAAGGTACCCAATGTAATCATTGGTCAAATCTTTAAAGGCGGAGCAAGATTTTAACATTTGCAGCGAGCGTTAGTTTCGTTGGGTGAGTTTTTGACCTGCTTAAATCATGTGTCTTTAGGAAAATTATTGGAATTAAATGCCTCTGATGTGAGAACCTTGTTGTAGATTACTTTTTGCATAAGGGTTGGCGCTATATCAATTTGTTTGGTGTTATTCAAGCAAGATTTAGTTACCCCAAGGTAAGTAATTTACTGCATTGGACTATAATCGTATATTGGTTTGGATAGTTGAGTTTTCAGCGTATGTATGGCTATTTGTTGGTTGGATTGAATTGATTGAGGATAAAGTAATTTAAATGTTGCTTGATTATGCAAGGATGAGTGTGATTGCAAGAAAATGATTGTATCCTATTTTAGTATCTAGTTTATGTTGCATGGTCGCTGTTATGTGTTATGGTAGACTGGTGTTGAATGTTGGTAGTTGAAAGATAGTGATGTTTCTGCTTGGTAATCTGGATGCTAGACATTGTATTCGCTTTGTGTATACTTGTTTTCGAAAGGGAAAAGGTCGAACTGGTAGGTTGGTAGCAATTAAGTCATGCTAGGTGCAAAGGGTACTAATAGGGAAAAGAGCGAACTTTTTATCCTAGTGGGGGTCGAGGTAACTAATCTCCTAGGACTAAGATGTTTTTGGATTGAGATGAGGAGTTAATTGGGCGGGACTCGGCTTCATAGACTAGGTGCCATCTACTAACTGTGGAAGTAAAGTCCGACAAAAACCCCATGGATACTCCACCAGCGAGATGGTAGTTAAGGTGTTGTGCGCTCTTAGGTGCTTGACGGATGAGATTCGACTCCACTGACCGGGTGCCTTCTACCATCAGTAGGAGTTGAGATCTCACTTGATTCCCTCATGTGCACCTCTAGTGAGTTGGCATGTTTATGTTAGGAGAATTAACTGACCACGTGACCCAAACAACACGTTGAATGAAATGAAATGAAATGAAAAGCCATGAAATGACCATTAGACCCTTAGCTGGTTTTACCTCCTGACACCCTTGTTGATGCATGACTAGTGGTATTGTTGCTTACTGAGTATTTTTTTTAAATACTCATTCTTTTCCCTAATATGTAAATGCATGTAAAGGCAAAGGTGTACAAAACACGTGATGGAATGTAGCTGGACGAGCCATGGATTTCCTAAGGATAGACTTCCACTATTTATGTTTTAGAAATTCTTCTTCTTTGCATTTGATATGTGTTGTCTTGGAATGACTAAAAATTTCTTCTTGTTCTGTTTTAACTGGGATCCCAGGCTGAAAATTCTCACTGATTTTATAAGCATGTTTTACTCTGAACATTATTCCTCGTTATTCCTCGTTATTCATAGGATCTAGACATGAAATGTAGGGTCATTACATTAATCTAGAATAGTTCTTGTAGAGACGTGACTCAACCCGTTTTCGTTCGCCATCTGGTCGTCGTCTGGTTGAACTCGTTGATGCCTGGTGTAATGCCTCGTGTCTCAGAATCGAGCTATTTTGAGATCTATTGAGATTTTTATTCTAATTTGAAAATTAGAATTTAAACTTAGCCTCGGGTCATTAAATTAAATTTATATAATTTAGGAAAAGAGATTTTTAATTAAATCTTTAAATTTCCTAAAGATTGGAGGTCTAATAATTGAAATTTATTTTAAGTTCAAAAGGCCCAAAACTCTCTTCATTTGTTTTAATCCCAAATTCTTTAGGAGCTAAGATTGGGTTTAAAATTTTATTCTAATTAAGATCTTAAATCCCAATTTAATTGGGTTTCTCCTCTTAGGGTTTATTTTAAATGAAAAGGAAAAGAAAATTAAAAAAAAAACCCTAAGGTATCTTCTTCCCCTCTCTTTCACGCTGAGCAGCCGCCAGACCCCCCTCCTTGCGTTTTCCTTTGCACTGCAAGCCCCATTTTCTTCTTCTTTCCGTCGGCAGCCCCAAAGCGCCCAACTCTAGCTTTCTTCTTCCTTCCCGCCAGTGTCAAGATCCACAGGCCGTCGAGCAGTCGTGAGTCATCCCTGGCCCTCGTGTTCGTCGGCAGGTGTACGATCAAGCTCGCACCGCCGTTCCTTTTTCCTCCCCCTTTCGTGAATAGTAGCGCCAGCCTCTTGTTAGGGACTACAGACACGACACAGATCTCCACAATGGTATGATCTTGTCCACTTTGGGCATAAGCCCTCATGGCTTTGCTTTTGGTTCACTCCAAAATGCCTTATACCAATGGAGATACTTGTCGTGTCCGTAGTCCCTAACAATTGGTATCAGAGCGGGTAGCTCGATTTTGTATTTTATAAAGTGTTGTGTTCAGAAGAAAATTTTCAAAAAAAAAAATATTTTTCTCTTAAAATTCATTTTGAAAATTATCCTTCTAGAAAACTTAATTGTTTGAGCTTATGGCAAATATTAGAGTTAATAATGTGTTAGAATATTCATCTTGTATTTCTAATGATTTTCTTGATGTGAAGGAAATTTATAAATCTAGAAATCAAGGAAATTTTCATAAATTGAAGAAAGAAGATTTTCAGGAATCTCATTGGTGCTTGATGGCTCACACGGATAATGAAAGTGACGATGAAGAGGTAGGTAACGAAAACCCCTCACATGATGAACTTGTGGATGCTTATAATGAAATTAAAATTGATTTTGAAAAAGTATGCTCTAAATATATGTCTCTTAAAAAGAACACAAAATTAGCTCACCAAAATAATGAGTTATTAAATGAGCTTAATTGTGTGAAGGAAGAAAATGAGAAAATTAATTCCTCATTTTTAGAATTGAAAAATGACTTGGATGCCTTAGTTATTAAAAATCAATTATTAATTGAAGAAAATGAATGCTTGAAATTAAATGCAAATAGTGTTGTGATACATGATTCTTGTGATGAAGAAAAATGTGTTTTGCTAGATAAGATTAAATTTCTTGAGCATGATACATTTGAATTGCATGAACTTGTTAAAGCTCTCAGAGAAAAAGAATCAAATCTTATGAATGAGCTTAATTGTGCTAAAGAATCTATTTTTTTTTTTTCCAAACGAAAGCTTTATTCGAAGAAATAACTAATTACAAAGGCCATTCCTGGCTAACATATGAGCTCTCTCATTGAGCTCCCTCTTGACAAATAACAATTCGCAAGAATTAAAACCCTCAAGTAGATGACAAAAGCAATCATATATTGGTTCAAAGTCCACTGGGCAGTTTTCCTTCCCATTCATGATGTTCACCACTCGCAAAGCATCAGACTTAACAAGCAGCTCTTGAATGCCCATCGTCTTCGCGCATTCCAGGCCACGAACTAATGCTTTTCCCTCTGCATGCATGCTGTTCAAACTGTTCCCACCATTTTCTGCCTGTTCCAGCCAAATGCTTCCATCAGGGCCTCGCAATGACCAGCCCAATCCAGACGATAAAGTCTCCTTTATCCATGCAGCATCTATCCACAAAGTCAACCGATCTGGACCTCGACCCACCTGCCGCTCCTCACTGCCCGACTCTTCTCGCCTACCAATTACTGCCTCCCCCGCAGCTTCTCTGTATTCACCAACATCTCTGATGGTGAGTACAATGTTATTCTCAATTTCCGGGGCCTTGTTTTTGAAAATCACCGCATTCCTTTCCTTCCAAACCCTCCACAACCCATGTCCTAAGTAACAGAGGGCCTCATCCGAATTATCCTTCCCTTCCATTCTTAAATATATTTTCTCCCAACTCACAACAAAACTCAAACCCTTATACCCCCTTGTGTCCAACTGTAGTGGTGAGCCAAACCAAAAAGCCCTGGCCGGCTCACACTCCAGAAGAACATGGTTTACTGTCTCTAATTCTCCCTCACAAATTTTGCAAAATCCATCCGTCGGCATACCCCTTCGGACCAGGTTTCCACCTACTGCAAGAAAATTTTTACAGGCCCTCCAAATAAAGTTTCTTATCTTTGGAATGCAAGGCAAAGTCCATATCTTCTTCCATCGGAGGCATCTACCCCCATTGGCGCTTGATTCCGCATTGGACAACAGATTCTTTGCCGTGCGATAGCCCGATTTAACAGTATACTCCCCGGAATTTGTAAAGTGCCATACTGCTCGATCGGTAACCTCTCTTCTACTGATCTGAATAGCCATAACCAACTCCACATCCTCAGGCGATAATGAACTTCTCAAACGATCTCCCCTCCATTTTGACCCATTCTCTTCCATCAAATCCTTAACCAAGCTCCACTCATTATTCAAACATCGCAATGGTTTAAACGTTGAGGGCCTTGGTATCCAAGGATCTTCCCAGATCTTTAATTTCGTCTCCATGCCTACCCGCCAACGAAAACCTTGTCGAATAACATCTCTCCCATCTATGATACTACGCCAACCCCATGAAGCTCGCCCCTTAGCCGTCGCCCCAAAAAAATCCGTGTGCTTGAAATAACGATCCTTATATATCCTTGATAATAGGCTATCTGGGCATTTGAGAATCCTCCACCCTTGTTTCGCCAGAAGCGCAAGATTAAGGCAACGGATATCTTTCAAATTTAACCCACCAGCATTCTTGGGCTTTGTCAGTTCCTCCCAAGTGCCCCAATGCAAACCCCTCTTATCCCTTTGTTTCTGCCACCAGAAACGTGCCAGCTTACTATTGATATCTTTGCAGACCCCGATAGGCAGTCTAAAACATTGCATCGTGTATATTGGCAATGCCAGACCCACCGCTTCTGGATAAAATTATTGATATGGGCAAACCGTTAAATGACAAGAGAGGTCTTGGTTATGTTGATGAGAGTGTTACTCCATCAAGTTCCAAAACTATTTTTGTTAAAGCATCTTCTAATATGCCTAATGATATTTTGCATAATGTTTTACCAAAATGTGATATGCATGATGTACCAAAATTTGTTCATAAGCATGATGTAGCAAAATGTGTGTCAAATCATTCTCATTCTTAGTCTAATTTAGTTCATAATGCTAGATTTGTGCATAGTGCAAGATTTGTGCATAGTGCAAAATTTGTGCCTATATGTCATTATTGTGGTATTAAAGGTCATATTAGACCAAATTGCTATAAATTGAAAAATGATCTTAATGGTTATGGAAAGAAAAATGTTTCTTATAAAACAAAAATTCAAAATACTTACAAAAGGAACACTTGTGTGAAAAATAACATGCATATACATTATATGAATGAAAAGTTTATGCATAATGTTACTTGTTATTCATGTGGCAAAATTGGTCATAAATTTAATAGTTGTTATTTGCCAAAAATGAATGCTAGTAATGTTGGAACTAAAAAGAAATGGGTTCCAAAAATTGAGACTAACCTACATGGACCCAAACTAGTATGGGTACCAAAATCACTACTTGTTAAATTGTTTTGTAGGTGTGCGCCAAAATTCAAATTTGAAGATTGGATGAGCTTCAAAAGGAAATTATTCAAAATTCAAATGGAGCATTGAAACTCTCTTGGTGCTTCAAAAGGAAAAACCCTTATTTGGTAACTTTATTTCTTAAATGAATTGTGAGATATAATGTGCTATGATATCTTCTTTTAAATTTGAATTTGAAAATCTTGAATTGTTTGAATTGATATGTTTTATATATTTTGAAACATATTTATGATTCTCCTATTAATGCTCTTTTGAGATAATTAGAGATATTTTATGAACCTTTGAATTTGAATATTAGATTTTTGAATTGTTTGAATGGAAATATTTTTATTGTGATATTATTTAAAATTACGATTTGCTTATCAATATATTTATTGATGGTTGAATATATTCCTTGCGATATACATATTGAGTTTGCATTTTATTATTGGTAAGGTAAACTATTATTTTTGTTGAATGATTGAAATGTTGATTTTTATTTTTTTTAACTTTGTTGTTGTTGAATTGTGAATTACCTACTATATTGGTATAAAGAATTGTCTTTAGATTGATTATTGAATTTTGTTGATTATTAGATTAAATGTCTATGAGTTATTTATGAATATTCTTTTTGACATTTACCTTTATTATTGTGCATTTATGGAATACATGGTTATGTGCTATTGAGAAATTAAAATGGATTAATTTCAAATTTCTTCATGTTTATTTTATATTCTTCTTTGCTTTATGTTTAAATTTATAGAATTAATTACATTTCATAAGAAATTGTTAAAAATCTATTTTGACATATTATTGATTCTTTTGAATTTGAGTCTTATGAAATATACTTGATATTTTGATTGTTTGAAATATTGGACTTTTTTAGTGTCTACAAAATTTGACCATTGAATATTTGATTATTGGAATTGTTTTTGGAATCTTTTGTGGATTAATTATTGCTTGATAATTAAAATTGATTATAATTAATTCTTGTTATTGATTTATCAAATAAGTTGTTTACAAATATTTTTTTTAACTATTTCTCTCTATACTTTATTGTTTGAGTTTCACTCTTACAATGGGTATTAAGGTTGGACTTTTTTAGTGTCTACAAAATTTGACCATTGAATATTTGATTATTGGAATTGTTTTTGGAATCTTTTGTGGATTAATTATTGCTTGATAATTAAAATTGATTATAATTAATTCTTGTTATTGATTTATCAAATAAGTTGTTTACAAATATTTTTTTTAACTATTTCTCTCTATACTTTATTGTTTGAGTTTCACTCTTACAATGGGTATTAAGGTTTCTTAGTTTAAAAATTTTGTGAATGCTTTATGAGATTGAATGTCTATTACTTAATTAAAGCACTATGTTTTGATGATCTAGTTTTGAAAAGTTATTACATGTGTTATGGAAAAGAGTTGTTAAATTTCTTTTAATAGGGGGAGCGGTTAAAAAAAAAAAATTGTTCCCTATTGGTTGTGTGTTTGAATTTATTTTATCTCTAAATGAAACTTGTTTCACTTGTATTGATTATTGACATATTTCATTTATTGATAACTTTTCCTTTTGTGAACTAAATTACTTTGAGATTATGGTTGTTATTGATGTATTGTTTTGTCTCTCATATTAGTATTTTGTTAATTTTTGGTATAATGCCTTTTGCATAAAATCAATATATCTTTGCCTTAAATAAATTTGATATTATGTCTAAATTATTTTCATGAATTTAATTTTATAAATATTGATTTGATCCTATAATATGAATTAGATTCTATAAATTGGTATATGGTGTGAAATTCTATGAATGTTTAAATGTTTAAACATTTTATGTATATTTTTTTAATTGGTATCTCATATTGCCTAAATGTTTGAGAATGTGTGATTAAGTACTTTGAATTGAATTCTATATTTGGTATGTTTTTAAAGTGATTTATTCTATGAATATCTCAATCTAATGCCTTTTATTATGGTTAATTGAGCATTTGAAAATTAAGGTGATTAGAATTTAAATATCATTTTTTGTTGATTTATGAAACTCCATGAAATCCTCTTAATATCTTTATTGGAGTTTGCTTATTTTTTTAGGGAGCAAATGCCTTTTAAAAATGAGATATTTTTTGTGGGTTTAATTGTAGTCTAATTATTTGTGATAATTTTAAGTAATTATGAATTATCCTTTTGTAACATTTATTCAGTATGATAAATTCAAGTCTTGATTAAATTGATTAATTTTTTGTTGTTCCTCATTTACAATATTTACTATGTCTCATATATTTAGGGGGAGTTCTTATTTATTTGTCCAAATATTTATATGATTCACTTGTTTAGGGGGACCTACATATGTTTTGTGAAAATATTATGATCGCTTATCTTTGTTTTAGAGATGTTCGTTGATTTATTGAGATAAATTATTGTCTCTGTGAAATTGAGATTGTGTGCTTTGATGTATGGTTGAATATACAATATTTCATGATTATCTTTGCTCAAATTGATTGACTTCATTTATTAAGGGTGCTTAAATGAACTTACTGTTATTACTTTCTTGATTATTGTTTTGATGGGGAGCTTTAACTTTCAATTATTATTTTGAGAAGAAGTCTTATCTTTAATTATTCCAATGATTATTCTTTTTAGGGGGGAGCTTATACTCTAAATTGTTATCTTTTGATGATAATAAAAGGGGGAGAATTTAGAAAAATATATTTTATGTTAAATAAATAAATAGAATTTTTACCGATTGAATTCTTTCGATATCATTATTCACATTCTACTTTGAGAATATTTTTCTTAAGTAGTTTGTCATCATAAAAAAGGGGGAGATTGTTAGCTTTACAAGCTTCAATCATACTATATGTTTTGATGATAACAAACTTTAATTTACTAATGATTTTAGTGTTTTAAAGTGTTCATAATGTAGAGCTTGGCAAGACGATTCCAACGCAACTTGATTCGCTCAAATCGGAGTTCAAACGAGAAAGTTACAAGCAAAAGAAGATTGGAAGAAAAAGCCTACGTGGTAGTGACGTAGCGCTTACTTGGCATCCAACGTGGCAGTTGCAATTGTACGATCGTATGGCAACACTAGAGGGGGGTGAATAGAGTTGCTTAATAAAATTTAAAACTTTTTGCTAAATTAAAATGAATTGATTTAAACCAAATAAACAAATTTTAATAAGCACTATAAAACATAAAGTATGCTAGAACTATTTGACAATTTTCCTAGGCATGCAATCTACTCATAAAACTGAAATAGCGGAAATTAAGGGAGTAGAGAGAAAGAGATAACACAAGGAAATTTTATAGTGGTTCGGAAATTCCTACTCCACTCCCCAAGACTCCTTCTTGGGTATTTTATTGCAACGACTCTCTTACGGGTGAGAACCAAACCAACTCTTTTTCCAGGTTCAAGAGTAAACCTTTATCGATCCTTTTACAGGTTCAGGACCCAACCTATACCGATCTTTTTAAACGGGTTCAAGATCAAAACCACTACGATTCTTTTAACCAGGTTCAGGATCAAACCACTACAAATCCTTTTTCGGGTTCAGGATTAAACCACTCACTCAATTCCCAAGGTGCACCCACACCTTATTACAATTCCCAATAATGAATGAAAAAAAAGCTCACAAAATAAAATACCTCTTGAAGGCTAATTACACAATGTTGTGCACTCACAATAATAAAACCTCACAATAACACTAGGCCAATTTAGGACCAAAGGGAGGATTTTAGACAAGAATTGAAGAGTAGGGAGACTTGAGAGCTTAAGACTTTTGATGTATTTTTGGTGTGTCAATGAATGGGAAAATCAAGTCCAATTTATAGGCGATGAGGTTGAACATTGGCCGTTGGATCAAATTAAGGATGAATGATGGAGATTGAATTTAGAATTAGAAAAGGAAAGAATTTCAAATTTAAGAGAGAATTTTGAAGGATTGAAATTTTAGGATTAGGAGAATAAAATCAAGGATTTATGGGATGAATTTTGGAAAGAATCTAATTTGAATTTGGAGGAATTTTGATATTAAGAGCAAATTTTGAAGATATGGAATTTTGGAGATAATGAGAATAAATCAAGGATTTTTGGGATGAATTTTGGGAAGAATAAAATTTGAATTGGGAGGAATTTTGGGAAAAAATAAAATTTGAATCGGGAGGAATTTTGGAAAAAAATAAAATTTGAATTGGTGAATTGGAAAGAATAGAATTTGAATTGGTGGAATTTTGATGTAATTTTGAGAAAATAGGATGAAAGAAAATAATAAAATGGAGAGAATTAAAATTAAGAGAAACATGGAGGAAATTGATCATTCTTCATCAACTGCCACGTTGGATGCCAAGTAAGAGCCACGTCACTACCACGTAGGCTTTTTCTTCCAATCTTCTTTTGCTTGTAACTTTCTCGTTTGAACTCCGATTTGAGCGATTCAAGTTGCGTTGGAATCGTTGATGTGGACTTTTCCTTACCGCAAGCGCACGGGTCAAGTAATAATATAGTGAATAGTAAATTCGAATGTCGTCCTCTGGATTGGATTTTTAAGCAAATCAAGTATTGCGAATTATCTTGCCCAATTCTATTTAGGGATCAAAAAGTGATGAATAGGTGATATGAAAACTAAATCAAAGCAAGTAAAAAGTATGGAAATTCAATTGGGAAAACTACTTAGGGAATTGATTTCGCCGATTTCGTTTGGGATTGATTTTAAGGAATAAGTTATTATGCACAATGAAATTATGAGCCAAAGACCCTTTAATCACAACTACCTCTCCCGAGTATAATTGATTCTCATGCAAACTAACCAACTTGATATCCCTATCTAAGTTTATTAATAAGCATGGCAATGAGATCTTTTAACCAATTCTAAAGTTAATCTAAAACCGTCAAGAATTAGAAAGTAAACTTTATTCATGCAATCTTGAGCAAGTCTATATCAAATCCCCTCTCCCGAGCTAGATTCGAAACTTAAATCATCCAACTAATGGCCAATTAATTGAAAGCATTAAATCAAGATTACAAACACAATAACATTGCACAACTTAAACCATAAATCAATCCATAAACTTAATCAACTACATCAATCCCTAAGCTACAAGTTTAGCTACTCATGAATGCAAATACAAGCTCAACTAAACATGTGAAAGCCATAAATCTAACTAAAGGAAGAAAAGGGAAAAGAAAACTCAATGTAGGCCGAGTCCCGACGTCCCCGTCACGATCCCCACGAACGATGGGTTGATTTCCAACTTCCTCCATTTGTTTCAGCCTTCAAAGTCCTCTATTCTGTCCTCTTTACGGCTCCAAAAGGTCCCCAATTGATCTCCGCCTTAAACCTAGCCGAAGTGAAGCTTTTATTCTGATTTTTCGTCTTAGCGTCGAGACGCTGTCAAGACAGCGTCGCGACGCTGCCTCTTATACGCGCGTTCTGAATAAGGAAAAACGGTAGCGTCGGGACGCTTCCTATCATAGCGTCTCGACGCTGTAAGCTTTACGCGCCTAATCTGATATGGAATGTGAGCGTCGAGACGCTCAAGAGCTAGCGTCGAGACGCTAGCCTGCTGTTGACCGAGATTTGACTTTTCTCCACTTTTACTCTTTTCATTCCTTTGCATCTTTTCACGCCCCGAGCACCCGATTAACTCTAATATGGCATTATAGCTCCAATCAACCATTTCCTACAAAATAAACAATAAGGCACAATAAAATGGCCCAAACATCATAAAAGACTAGCTAAATTAAATAAGTAAAAGTAGCTAGCTATGCTCGCTATCAATCGTCTTGCTAAGCTCTACATTATGAACACTTTAAAACACTAAAATCATTAGTAAATTAAAGTTTGTTATCATCAAAACATATAGTATGATTGAAGCTTGTAAAGCTAACACCTCTCCCATATTTTTGTTCTCTCCATTCGTGGGAGCAGGGTGCCGCTGCAAAACACCAGAGGTCTTCGTCTTCTCCGGTGTCTCAGCTCTCTCTCCCTCTTGCGTGGTTGATCAAATTAGCAACAAGCCCGCACGATTCCAGTCCTTTTTGTTGTCGTTGATCGTTCCGGTGAGTTTGGCTTGCGACCTTCTCAATTTTCTTCAAGTCTCAAGCTTACCCATTCAGATTAGGACCTTGGATTACGTTTAGAACATGACCCATTCATTATCAACTCTAGAATTGCAGGTTCAAGTCTCTTCGGGTGCCAAACAGCAAGCGTCCAACCTCGAATCTTCGCTGTTCTGTAAAGTTAAACCCTTACCCACTCTCTGTAGGTGTTGGTTTTGTGTTGCCCATTGATAAGTGCAAAAAATATACCTATTTTGCCCCTTATTCTTAGCTTATTTCTTGTGAAACTTGTATGTTTTTGGTCAAAATTACTATTCCCGAGCCTAAAATGTGTAAAAGTTGGTAAGTTAGGTCTTTGAGAGTCATGTGTGTCAAATTATACATATTTGTGCTTAAAAGAACTCATTTTGGTGTGAATTTGACTTAGTTTTGGTGTTTTGAGGAAAACAGAGGAAAACAAAGAAATGTTGTTGAAATGCTATGAAAATGCGACCACATTTTTTCCAAGGCAAAATGAAATGCGCCCGCATTTTTGGGAAGAAATAGAAAAATCCGAGTCCGTCGCGAGTCGTTTTAAACAAGCTTTTCACGCAACTAACTGGCTGTTTTGACTCCGAAACTAATTGGGCTACCTACCAACATCATTTCGTGACTTCTCAACCACTTCCCACACTATAAAAGGCCTCGATTCGAAGGGAAATTCAAGCAGATTTCACTTGGAAGAAAAGGGTGGTGACAGAACCCTTGCTCGACGCCAATGAGTAGGGATGCCCGAGGTCCTTCTTAGATGACCAAATTCTAACCCGAGAGAGAGTTAGACATCAAACCTTGTGGTTTTAGAGAGTTTCACTCATTCCCATCTTGTAAAAGTGAGAGAGTGGAGTGTCTTAGCGAACTCTAGAAGGATTGAGTAAATAGAAAACCCCATAATATTTAGCTATCTCCTTTGTTTCCAGCTCTTGAATCTTTTCATTATTCTGTATTCTTTACATTCTTATTTCAATGAAAATGTGTTCATTTACTTTTTATCCCATCATGAGTAGCTAAATCCCATTGAGGGGTTCAATGTGGTGAATTCCCTTATGGTTTAATGGCTTGAAAGACTTAAGTTGTGTTTAATGCATGTCATTCTTTATTGATCATCACTCTAATCTTGTTGAGTTTAACTTGATCACTTAGACTTTGCATGCTATGTGAGTTTGATCTCCAGAGGGGCAAACGATATCGGTTCTCATAAAGGTGATATAGGAGAAAAAGCCCGGAAGAGATTGTTCGGCGGTATAGGGCAAGCTGCCTAAGGCACCCTATATCGACTATAGGGTTATAGGTTGCATTCGTGAATTATCTATGTCGGAGTCGAGTCACAGAAATGTGCATAACGGTACTCGCTTAGCCTTCTAACGATTTTTGGGAACTAGGGCCAAATAGGAGTTAAATCTGATCCAATGCATTGAATACGCTTAAGTTAAATATTGCATAAGTATGATTGTTACCTTAGGGATGAATCCATGTTGAATACCTCGTTTGTTTATTATTGTTATTCTTTATTCTTTATTTGCTTGTTTTATTTATCTTTTCAAAAACCCAACCAATCAACTTATTTTCTTTGGTTACCTTTTTAAAAGCAATCAGTTGAGTAGTTTCTTCATCAAATCTGAATTTCCAGTTTAGTCCTCGTGGGATCGATACCCTCGAAGTACTTCTATGGTTTTTTTTATTACTACGTGCGACAGTGTATACTTGCACTTAAGTGTTAGTTGAATTATTCTTTATATTTCATTTATCATCTTATCTCACATCCATCTATTCAGCTGGTGACACACCAAGTTTTTGGCGTCGTTGCCGGGGACGAAAAGTGAAACCAATTTTTTTTTGTTGAAATTGCAATTTGATTGTGACCGAATTTCTATCTTAAGAGAATCTAACTTTGATTTGCAGTTTCTTTTGCAGGTTGAAGTTGGTGCATGAGTAAAAAGCATCATCTTTTCGAGCTAAACCTTGAGATAGAAAGAAAGAGCAATAGGAGTTGAGCGCACGGGAACATCTTGAAGAAACTTCTTACACTCGAGAGCTTCTAATAGATCTACCTGGAGTCGATCCTCCTGTTGGCCGAAAAATAGAAAAAGAAAGAAAAAGACGATAGAAGATAAGCATAGACAAAGGGTTTGATAGCTCAATATAATCCACATGTGGAAGAAGACATCATCACAACATTGAGTGCACAAATCACATCAATGGCTTGTCACTCTAATTTCTTTTGTGTTTATTGTGCTAAGATTCATTCTTTCTTTGAAACTTGTTCATCTAATCCTTATTATACAGGGCAATCAGATAACTAGAGTCCTATTTTCAATCCTTACCGAGGATGGTTACAACATCAGCAAGATGTTAGCAACAATAATCCAACACCTCATTTGGAGCAAGAATGTCTGTTTACTTTTGAAGACCAATATCAAGATCAGTATGCCCAACAAGAGATGCAACAAGAGATGGAATCACAAGTGTCAACTAGCTTGGATGAACTCATAAGAGAATACATGGAAAAGAATGAAGTCATGATAAAGAACTTGGAGATTCAAGTAGGGCAATTGTTAGAGGAGTTGAAAAACAATCAATAAGAAATCTTGCCCGACACCAAAAAGAATATGGAGCAAGAAGCACAAGAGCAATATAATGGGATGACATTTCAAAGTGGATTGGAACATGGAGACCTTGAACTCCCAGTAGAAGCAAGAAGCATTCCAGCACTTGAAAATACCGAGGAGACAAAAGAGAAAGAATGGATTATAGAAGAATCGCCTAAAAAAGAGAATAAAGAGAAGGCACCAGAACAAGAAGTTGTAGTGAGCCATGCAGATGTCACTTCACAACAAGTGAACTTCGATGTGCTCCAAGCATTCGAACACCCTGATGAAATGGATGGATGTTTTGATTTTGATCCTATTGATTCTTTTACATATTGTAGCTTGCAGAAAATGTTAGAAAAAGATGGATTTGAGGACGATCTTACTGATTCCTTTGCTTGTTGTAGCTTGCAAAAAGAGCTATTCGAGGAAGAAATCAAAGAGGAAATCATGGAGGATGACAATATGCAATATACGACAGAGTATGAGACTGCAAAGTCTACATTCAAGAGCAGATTGAGTGAGCTTATAATGAGACAAAGCACTCCATGATTAAGACGCCTCAGTTAAGACTCAAATCTCGTCCGTTATCAAGACCTAGGGTCAAGATGAAAGTTTGCAGCACAAGAAGTAGGAATAAAGCTTTAATCTCCCTATTGGAGATCAGCTAAGTCATTCTTTCACTTTGCATCAATTCGTATTTAAAAAAAAAGAGAAAAAAAAAGAAAAAGAAGAAAATTTTAAGTTTGAAGTCAAGAATAAAGGATTTTGATCAAGAGGAAACTTTGTCTAAGGAAAGTCCTGGCTAGGCTGAGGTATTTAAGTCGACCGTAGGGAACACCTCTACCTGGGGACTTACTTGGAAGTTGAATTGATAAAAAACTTTTTGACTTGAATTCTCTTTAAAAAAAATCTAAAAAAATATAGCATATTTGAGCTTGCACTACTACAAATTTGACCTTTATTGACGCTTGGCTTTTTTCGTTTATTGACGCTTGTGTCAAAAAAGTGTCAATAAACGTAAATTTTGTACTTTAAAATAAATTATTAATAATTAAATAGATATATTGACGATTTTATGGTATCAAGAAATGATATGGGTTATGTTGACGGCCAAAAAACGTCAATAAATGTGATTAAAAGCGTACTTTACGTAGATTTTCGTCCAACTCTGCCTTTTCACATAGTTGATGGACAAAAGACATCAATGAAAAGGGTTTTGTTGACAGTTTTTATTGACGCTTATTAGCCGTCAATAAAAACCGCATCCATTGATGGCTAATAAGCGTCAATAAACATTACTATATTGACACGCAATAAAGGTCAATATTAATGAGGGTTTCTTGACAGGTATTAAACGTAAAAAAAATTGTCCTTTTTTGGGATTTTGAATTTAAGTTTAAATTGCTCACAAATTTGAAATGATTTTAGGAGTTTAAATTTGGTTTTTAATTAGAAAAGAGATAAAGTTGGAAAAAAAAAAAAAAAAAGAAACCCAAGACTTTTTTTTTTTTTTCATTATTTTTTTATTTGAGTGGATTAAGAAAAATAAAAGAAAAGAAATAAAGAAAAGAAAAAAAACCCTAAGACTCTCCTCATTCTCTCCCTTTCCCTCTCCACGCCGCCCTCCCCCCTGCTGTTTTCGTCTTCACGCAGGTTCACACAACAAGGTCGCACATCCGCACTATTTTCTTCACAAACTCGTCGGTTATACACCCTCCCCGTGCCGTTTTCTTCGTCCTCGTGCAGCAGGTCGCACATCACGCCGTTTTTCTTACCCCCATGCCATCTTCGCACAGCAGGTCGCACACCCGTTGGTTACACACCTTCCTCGTGTCGGTTTCTTCGTGCAGGCTCGTACAGACTCGCACGCCCGACTTCGTCATGCAGGCTAGCACGCCCCCCGGTTTCTTCTTCGCGCAACCTTGTTTTCTTCGTCGTGCAACCTCATTTTTTGGTAGGTTCAGCCTCGACCCTCTCGATTTCTTCATTTTTCAGCTTATGTCCATGTAGTTTTAGAATTTGAAATTGCTCTAGATCATGACCCATGCTTATTCGACTTGGAATTCGGATTACCCACTTTTTAGTAGCTTCAATTTTACAGGTTTAAGGTTCTTTGAAAGCCAACCAACAAGCGTTTGGGCTCGAAATTGGTTTTCGACGAATGGACTCGTCAAGTTAAGTATTTTGGTTTTGTTTTGTTTTGTTTAAACTATGATTATGAACACATCTATCTATTGACTTAACTTAATATTTTGTTTTTTTTGTTATCCGCCTTTATTTTGGTGTGCAAATTGTTTATGTCTCCAAAGTCCAAAGTCATATATGTTACTGCTTGAAATATAAGGTTAAAATACTCGTAAGTCCAATAATTTTATGGATTGTTGAAAATGAATAAGATGTTTTATCTTTTTTGCTTTGGATGTTAACTTGTGTTTGTGTTCTTACTTATGAAACAAACAAAAATTTATTGTAGATTCCAGCCTCTGATTTTCCTGGTGTGTGCTGGGTAACAAGGTTAGTACTGAACATGTAGATCATTTGTTTTGGCAACTAAATTTCTAGGTTCAAATGAATTTAGTTGTTTTGAAACTTTCTAAAAAAACTAAAGCTATTTGTGATATTCCTATCAATTTATTGGTTTTTCTTCACATTTTGTGTCTACTATCATGTGGTTAGGAATAATTTTTTAGATGTTTATGTGATGTTAGCCACTTCCCAAAAGCCTTGTCATTTCATTTCATTTGTGCATAATATGTTTGACATTATTTAATGTTTAAGAGTGAGTTT
Organism: Luffa acutangula; assembly: GCA_036850905.1. Taxonomy (NCBI): domain Eukaryota; kingdom Viridiplantae; phylum Streptophyta; class Magnoliopsida; order Cucurbitales; family Cucurbitaceae; genus Luffa; species Luffa acutangula. Next base: position 35,404,602 of record CM072099.1, read on the forward strand.
GGTATCATGTAGTTTTTTTACCATAGCATTTTTAAATGAAACGCTTTGTTAACCATGAGTATTTAAAAGAAACATTAACTAAATGCTTCATCGAAAGTACAAAATTTTCTTTTTAAGTATGTTTAAAAATTTTAAGAATAGTCTTGGCTTATAACCAAAGATTGAAAAATTCTTTAAAATACAAGTATCTAAACATAGTTCACACTATTAAAAAATTATGTCAGACACGCTAAAATTAGTTTTGTTATTGGTTGTTGGGTTCTAATTGAATTGAACTTATTCATGTGTTTGAGTGCTATTATGGAACTAAAAGTATGAACTGACTTGATGAGAAACATGTTGAATAATAATTGTTGTCAAGGTCGGTTATGGAACCAAAATGTTATCACTTAGACTTCTTTTACACATTTTTCATCTATGGATATTGCTACAAGGGAGAAGTTAAGATGGCTGGACAACTTTTTATCATGATGCAATCTCGAGCTAATGATGGTTAACAGGTACACCCTAGTGATGTTGTATTTTCATTATCTAGACAATGGGTTTGCAAATACAAATGTTGTTGCAGTTTCAAGGGTAAACAATTTTTGTGAGAACGTGATAGCGAGCATAGCTAGCTACTTTTACTTATTTAATTTAGCTAGTCTTTTATGATATTTGGGCCATTTTATTGTGCTTTATTGTTTATTTTGTAGGAAATGGTTGATTGGAGCTATAGTGCAATATTAGAGTTAATCGGGTGCTCGGGACGTGAAAAGAGGCAAATGAATGAAAAGAGTTAAAGAGGAAAAAAGTCAAATTTCGGTCAGCAGCAGCCTAGCGTCTCGACGCTCACATTCCATATCTGATTAGGCGCGTAAAGGTCACATCGTCGAGATGCTGAGACCTTAGCGTCTCGACGCGGTGTTATTTCGCTTACTGAAACGCGCGTTTTGAAGGCAGGGTCTCGACGCTAAGACGAAAAATCTGCTATATAAGATTCTTTTCGGCTAGGTTTGAGGGGGCTTTCGTTTTGGGACTTTTTGGAGCCGACAATAGAGGAAAAACAGAGGCTTTGGAGGCTGACACAAAGGGAGCAAGGTGGAAATCAACCCATCGTTCGTGGGGATCGTGACGGGGACGTTCGGTCTCGGCCTACAACGAGTTTATTTCTCTTTTCCCTTATCTTAGTTAGTTTTGATGGCTGTTTTAGACTCTTGCTATATTGTAACGTTGCGTATGAGTAGCTAGGCTTTAGTTCTTAGGGATTGATGTAGCCGTTGGGCACGTTATGGATTGATTTACTGTTTTATGCTATTGATTTCATTTATGCATATGTTGTATCCTTAATGCTTTCGATTTACTGGCCATAAATTGATTGATGTTTATATTTGAATCTAACTCGGGAGAGAAGATTTAAATTAGTATTCTGTATGCATAACTAGGATTAAGCTAAAAATCAGGAGATTAAGGTTAATTCTAGAAATTGTTATAAAGGTTAGCCTTATTGCCTTCTATGTTTATTGGATTTAGATAGGGATATCGGGTTCAATTGCATATGAGAGAATCATGTATGCTCGGGAGAGATATGTGTGATGTTAGTTGCCAAGATTTATGAATCATAGTATGTGTTAATCCGTTTATTAATCCATAACTCCAATTGGTGAAATCAAATCCCTAAGACCAATTCTTCCCATTAGATTGTCACTTTTTGCTTGAGTTTTGTGTTTGACTAAATCATATTCTCATTCTATTTGATTCCCTAAATAAAATTGGTCAAAAGTATCTTTGATAATTAAAATTTGGCTAGACACCAATCCAGAGGACGAGATTCGATTGCAAAATCACTATATTATTACTTGACCCGTACACTTGCGGTAAGCAAATTGCACATCAGAACGCCAAATCTATGCTTGGTATAGCGTTGTTGGAGAAATTAAAAAATTAATGTTCATAGAATTGATTAGTAAAAGAACTAAATAAAAATGAATCTAATAGCTAGGAGCTTTGACTCTTCCTCTAGTATTTTGGATGCCTGCAACCATTGGACATTTTGAACTTTTGCAGATGGATTGATCGGTTTGTATGACTTCTCTAGATGCACATTTTCCTTTTGTTTTCTTCATAAATACAATTGTCAACCAAGAGGCTTGGTACAACTTTTTTATTGCAGACATGCATAATGATCGCTTTACAGTTGGTTCACCCTTAGCTGGTAAGCTCTTGGTTGTCATTGGTTCTGGTGGAGCTGGCAAGTCTCTTGCTTATGGTGCAAAAGAGAAGGGAGTCAGGGTTGTTATTGCTAACCACACGTATGGTAAGAATTTGATGTTTTCTTTGCTAAAAAGGCATCTTTATCTTTTGTTTGTTTTTATCTATGTTTTGCTAAATTGGTGTTGAAGCATGGGAATCTAATTTCTTCCCAACCTGGTTTGCTGTCAAGGGGATCCTAGTTCGTGAATAAAGAAAGAAATTACAATAAGGATAACTGCATGCCTATTAGATATAAGTTTATGTTAGTTGTTACCAAGTATATTGAATAATCTTTGTTCCTGTTATGTGTCTCTAATCGTTATTTACTAGAAAATAGAATTCTCAACCATCAAAAACGTAAAAGTTTGCATGAGACTACAACCTTTTTTATCATCATACTTTTCAAACATGAAACTTTTAATGTATCACTTCCCTGCCGTCTTCTTGTAATTGTTGAAGTTTTCAGCTTATCGAGTTGAGTGATTCTTTCCTTAATCATTGGATTTTCTTTCTCTGATTACTTTCCTTGTATAATAGCTTTTTAGGATTTTTCTGCTACAAGACTCCCTACAATAAAATTTGATAACTTTAGTTGACTCCCTACAATAAAATTTGATAACTTTAGTTGTTTGGGTTAATTTGAGAGTATAGTTTTTGTTTGTGTTCATTCAAGTATATGTTATTCATACCACTAATCTTAATTATCTTGCTTACATTATTTGCATTTCTTCTTATGTATCAGATTTGATCCTGTTGATCATCAATGACTTCAAGTACAAATTGCACCATATTTGATCAACCTTCAAAGAGTTATGTGGGACTTTTTTTTCTTTTTTCATTTGCTTTTATTTTTGCAAGTGACAATATTGCACTCAACAAACACCATAATGTTGTGTAATGACACGGTAGCTTCTAAATTGAATGCCTCTTTATACATAACAATTTTCTAGATAAATGACTTATCCATAAGATTGCCCATGATTATTTGATAAATGAATTATCCATAAATCTGGTTGAATCAATTGGCTGACTCAAATTTTTTGGGGAAAATATTTCACAACACTAGTGAATCTTTGATGATGGTGTTCATTATTGAATTTGGCTGTTCATTTCTGTAAGTATTGATCTCTTAATACATGAAGATTGAAATTCTCATTGGCCAGTTATGTAATTAATAATCCAAAAGTCTGTCAATGGTGTTCTGCTTGCTTGTATTGTGACGGTGGTGCATGGTTTGCAACTGGGTCTTTTGGAAGCGTTTTAGTTGGTAGCTTGTTACTTTTGTATAAATGCAGGTTGTAGAGGAAGGGTAAAAATAATCGGGAGGGTTTTTTTTTTTTTTTTTTCAAATACGTATAGTTGACGGTTAAAAAATGTCACTAAAAATATAATTATTGATGGATATTAACCGTCAATGAACATACAATTTGACAATTTAACATGGTAACTTGACGGCTCATAAACGTCAATAAAAGGATATATTGACAATGTAAAGATGTCAATAAAGATATATATATTGACATTTTTTATCCAATAATTGACATTGAAAAAACGTCAACATAAGTTTATATTGATGGTTTATAAATATCAACAAATGTGGCAACATTGACGCTTTATGGATATTATTGAAAGATAAAACATGTCAATAATAAGATTTGTTGATGGCTATTAAACGTCAACAAATGTGGCTATGTTGACGCTTGGTGAATAACATTGATGGATAAAACGTGTCAATAATGTCTTTGTTGATGGCTTATAAATGTCAACAAAGACATCTTCGTTGACGTCCTATAAGCGTCAATGAAAACAACAATATTGACGCTTTAGTTTTATTGATACCACTTTAATTGACTTCTAAAAAGTGTTAATGAAAGTGATAGTTGATACTTTTTAGCCGTCAACAAATGCCAAATTTGTAGTAGTGTTGTGAACTTTTTGATTTATTTGCTTATGTTTCAGGAAGTTAATAAATAGAAGGAAGTTAGGAGACAAGAAGAAGAGAACATGAGATAGGAAGATGAAGAAAAGGCAAAGAGAACCTGAATGGGAGTAAAAGTCGAAGAAGGAAGTGTCACCACATCTACTGCTCTTCCTTCATCTATTGAGAGCATATATGACTTGATCCTCGCTAAAAGCGAACACATCCAAGAGTAGAACAAGGACCATTAGACCTATGCTCGAGAGAGGGAGAAGGCTATCAAGTGGATGTTCCTAGCCAGCTCATCTGAAGAAGCCCCAATTGCCCCTCCATTTTCATCATCCCTCTTGGATGAGCCTAAGACCTCAACTCTTCCATGAACTAGGGGATTCTTTTCTCCTTTACTTTTTCGTGCTTCCTTTTTAAATATCATCATGTTCCTTTGTTTTTTCATCTGTTAGTTAGATCTTTAGCATTTTGTTGCATGCATTAATTCATTGTTCTTTTGTTCGCTTAGTTAGGTTTAGCATTGTTAGTTATATTCTTAGCATATTATTTTTAGAATATTACTTTGTTAGTTTGTTAGGATAGTTTATTGATTCTTAAGTTTGTCTTCCTTTAAGAGCTTTGATAAATACCTGGGAATTTCTTGGGAGTTGGAGTAGCGAAGGTTCTTTTAACTTGAATTGGTTCTCGTCTCAGGAAAATTTAGCTCTAAAAAGAATAATGTTTAAGAGTGTGAACATTTTGATGAGCTTGTTGATGTTCCAGGTTTTTAAAGAAAAAAATATAGAAAGGAAAAAAAAAAACAGTCCAGAATGCGACCGCATTTGGACAACATTCTGAAAAAGGCAAAGTTGTGGCCTTAGATGACTAGCAAGGTGATGTTCTCTCGACCCTCTATTTGAATATGATACTGTTGGGTTTTATGCCCTAAAACTCGTAGATAGTGAATGTGAACAAATTGTATACTTGTTTCAATAAAGTGTAATTGAGTTTCTACAATAAAGTGTTGTTGTTAAATATTGCACAATTTGACCCAAATCCAATAAACTAAGATCCAAGGTTGTTTACATGTGACTTGAACTAGTATGTGGGGACATACGGGGATTGGTGTTCAAGTAACAACCTAAAAGGTCTATAGTACAAGGATAAGGCTGGGTACCTTATCCTGGTAACACTATGTGATACGGCCCGCTTTGTATTCGATACAGACGTATTAATCCAAGGCGTCCATGTAGGAGACATGCAAGCGGGGGTATCCTATGCAATGAATTTGCATAAGACCGGACCACGAAATAGTAAACCACTAGATGTAACACCGTTAACTAGTTAGGTTACTATTTCAATACGATGACCTAGGTAACTCAGTCTTAATCCTGAGTGTGTCATGAACTCCTTCTCATGAGGGATTGTCCTTTGATTAGCATGGGTGAGAGTGGCCAATACGCCGACTCAATACGCCTTCGTTTTTGGGGACAAGACCGAGTGGGAGGCTGGGGACATGACAACACAAGAAGGAATTCACTCCTTCCCACTTCTAGGAGAAGTAGATGAGTGTTCCCTTAAGAGGTGACTCCGGGACTTGAACAAAGGGATCTCGTCCTCTCACTGGCCTAAGAGGAACTTTCTGTTTAATGGTTGGACCATAAACAGGTTGTTCATTAGAGGAGCGCTGGTACTTAAGGAGACAGATGTAACACAGGGGTAAAACGGTAATTTGACCCAGCCGTGATTACGAACACTCGTGAAGGATTGACTTACCGGTATAGGTCTACATCCATGGACACAGAAATGTTCTACAGTGAGAAGAGTTCAGTTGTGGGTCTTTAGGGGAATGACCAACAATTAATGAATATTGGTTAACCTGATTAATGAGTTTAATCTATTAACCTCATATCATTGGAGCTTCTGATCTGTAGGTCCATTAGGTCCCCCTGCTAGCTCGTAAAGAGTAATTAGGAACAAATATATCTTGAGAGAATTTGAATAGTTCAAATTCATATTGGGAATTAAGTTAATTGTATGAGATACATATTAATATAATGTATAATGATGCATTAAAATATAAAGTCTAATTTGAGATTAAACTTTATTAAATTGAGAGATTGATATATTTGAAAGAGTTCAAATATATGTCTAATTAAATATAGGGTATTTAATTAGAAGATGAATTAATTAATTATTCAATTTAGTTTAAATTAAATGAGATTTAATTAAACTATAGTCTATGAGAGAAATAAATATTTGAAGAAGTTCAAATATTAATATGAATTTGATTCATATTAAATTTATAGGATATAAGAGAATTTGAAGGAGTTCAAATTTTAATATGAATTTGATTCATATTATAGAATTAATTAATTGAAGGCCTGAAATTAAATATATGATATTTAATTGGGTAATTAATTAATTAACTAATAGAAGGTCTGAAATTAAATATATGATATTTAATTAGTGATTAATTAATTAAAGAATTAATTAATTGGAAATTAATCAATTATGGAAATGATTAATCACTTATGGAAGTGATCAATCATTTATGGAAAAGATTAATTAATTATGGAATTGATTGGTCATGGAATTGATTAATGGAAAAGATTAAATCAGTTATGGAAATAATTGATTTTAAATGAATATTTTATTCATGGCCTTTCTCCTATAAATAGAACACTAACCCTAGGGTTTAGGTATAACAACATATGGCCACCATAAGGCCCTCTCATATTCTCTCAACTCAAGAGTTTTTCCCATTCAAGATTAGGTAGTCCCACAACTACGTTCCTAATCTCAGAGTTATAGCGGGGAAGATCAAATGGTGGTGTTCTTCGTTGTTGTAGAGCAATAAAGAATCATCCGTTGAAGTATTCAGAGTCGTCAACGGAGGTATGTTTTTCACCGCTTAACCTTTTGCCAATGCATTGGTATTTTAGTAGAAACAAAATTAACTACGAACGGTCCAATTGCTTCCGCTGTAACGGAATTGGGAATTCCAAACCCTTCAATTGGTATCAGAGACAATCGTATGCTTAATTTTGTTTTACAAAATTTGCGTTGGTTTTTGGTGGGATCGATTTACATTATGAATGTTTAGTTTGCTTAAAGATTGTTTAGGTGTTTTGGCATTAGATTTACAATTTTTGTATGATTTGATCATGTAAGGGCCCATGTTTTTGGGGCAAAATTATTGTAAATCAAGTCTTGTAAGTCCGTGTCTAGAGATTTAGGATCAATTTGTTGATCGGTGTTCGAATCGGGGTTGAAATCGGAGAAGAACGGCTGCTAGAATCGAAGACAGTATGCTGCCTAAAGACGTAGCGTCGCGACCCTGCTCAACAGAGTCGCGACGCTGAAGACCAGGTGCTGGAAAAAGTCGGGCCAGCGTCGGGACGCTTTGCCTACAGCGTCTCGACGCTGACAGAATGCGGAACGTGCAGCTGTTTCTCAGGCGCATATAAATAAATCTTTTTTGCGTTCATTGAAGATTGAACACAAAACTTTGGAGTAGATGGTTCGCGCGCATGTCTAGCATCTGTGTGGGCTCAGGTTCTAGCTTGGACAGACGCGTTTTTTTTAAAATTTGCTTCCAGCTGCAAAGTGGTCGCTTTAGAGTTCGGTTCGGTCCGATTCGAGGTTGGCTGGACCGGTTTGAGCTTTTTGGGTCCGGTTTGGGCGATTCTAACACGGTTCGGGCTGGTTCTGAGCGGTTCGAGGCGGTTCTGACCAATTACAAGGCGGTTTAGGGCTAGATTTTGTATTATTAATGTAATTCTTTCATTATTTTTGCCCTAGGATGCCAAAATACCAGTCTTTATAGCTATTTATTGCTTTATGAATGTCATTTAGCTAGATCTCACCATAGGTTAAGCATGTTTCATGCATTTTTATGTTATAAATGTTATAATATTTGATAATTATGCATGAATTTAAATTTCATGAATAATTTAGTATAATTGTTATATTAAATATATGAAATTTGAAAAGCATGATGCATGATATTAATTAGATAAATATAAAGTGTTATATTATATTAATGAAGCATGCATGCTTAAGTTTATTTTCATGAGTATTAATATAATTAGTTATATTATGGATGGAAATAAAATATCAATGCTTATTTTCATGAATATTTGATATAAATTGTTATGATTAAATGGATGGAAATTGAGAAGCATTGAGCATGAAATTACTTTAGTAAAAATATAAAGAGTTATTTTTATGAAAGTGTTTTCATGAGCTATTAATATAAAGTGTTATGTTAATGCATGAAAATATGAATGCTTATTTTAATTTTCTTAGAAAATTAATTTAAGAGTTAGATTAATTAAAGAAAATTAATTTGCATAGAGCATGAAATTACTTTAGTTTAAAAATATAAGAGTTATATTTATATTAGTAATTTACATGCTTAATTTTCATGAGCTATTAATATAAATGTTATGTTAATGTATGAAAATGGTAATGCTTAATTTTAATTTTCTTGTATAATTAATTTAAGAGTTAGGTTACTTAAAAGGAAATTAAATTGCATTGAGCATGACATTACCTTAGATTAATATAATTGTTATATTTTTGGTATGTTATGCTAATGTATGGTTTTATAAATTAATTAGAATTTGATTGTTAATTTATTCACCATAGTAGCATGTTATAGGGTTAATTCATTAAAATTTATAATAGTTATAAAATTAATGAATAGAAACCGTTAACCTATAACAAAGAATTGCATGCAAACATAGGATCTTAGGATAAATGAATTAATTTTAAAATGTTTAAAATTAATTAGACCTAAGATCATATTTCTAATAGGATTAGAATTATTCTTACTTAGAATTAAAATTAGTTTTAATTGACTAAGTAGGAAAAACATTGCTATGATTATAAGGGAACTCCACCGGTAAAGTTTTGTCTAAGGCTGGGGGTATTTAAGCTGACGGTTTACGGAACACCTCCTACCTGGGAACTGACCTGGAATACCGGAGTTGAATTAATCATAGCTAAATGTTAGCTTGCAATGTCACTAGGTTTGTTAAAAGTGTTTAATGCACCTAGATCTTTAGAGTAAAGACCTTACATTACTGTGGTTATAAGGGAACTCTCTCGGTGAAGTTCTGTCTAAGGTTGGGGGTATTTAAGTTGACGGTTTACGGAACACCTCCTACCTGGGAACTGACCCGAAACTTGAGTTGAATTAACCATAGTAATGTTGACTTGCAATGTTGGGTTTATTAAAAGAAGTTTAATTCACCTAAAACATTGTGGTTGAATCCTTTCCATAATTGTTATAATAGGATCAGACTTAGATAGATTGACTTAGCCGAATTTTATCTAAGTTAAACAACCCTAAATTAACCTTAGGACATTTTAAGTGGGAGGAAAATTACAAAACGAGATTTAAATCAAGAGTAAAGCAGTCATGAACACTGAGTTGTTTAAGTCTGCTACTACTCAATGTGAAAAGAGGCAAAGGATTTCTCCAAAAGGAAAATACCTTTCTTTGGTTTTAAGGTAGACCATATTAATCTCAATTTGATTGGGAGACTGGTCAAGAGTGAACTTCTAAGCGAGTTAGAAGATGACTCTCTACTACCTTGCAAGTCATGCCTTGTGGGCAAAATGACTGATAGATCTTTTACTGGAAAAGATCTAAGAGCCAAAGAGCCCTTAGAGCTGGTACATTTGGATACTTGTGGTTCAATATGTTAAAGCAGTGGGAGGGCATGAATAATTCATCTCTTTTGGATGATTATTCAAAGGTATGAGTATCTTTACCTAATGCAACTTAAGTCTATAGCTCTTGAGATATTCGAAGGGGCTTAGGACTGAAGTTGGAAACTTGTTAGGTGAGATGATAAAAACACTTCGATCTGATCAAAGTGTTGAGTATAAGGATTTGAGATTCCAGAACTATTTGATAGTACATGGGATCACACCTTAAATCTCATATAGGAGAAATAGAACCCTATTGGATATGGTTCATTCCATGTTGAGTTATGCTAAATTGTTTGGCTCGTTTTGGGGTCATGTAGTGTTGACTGCATTGCATACTGTAGTAGGCAACCCCAAAGGAAACGAGAAGTTGATACTTCTTCAATTCACAAGAGAATAAAGAATTTGTATCGACAAATGCTAAATTCTCAGAAGAAGTTCACATAAAAAAAATCATAAACCACAGAGTAAAGTTGATTTAAGTAAGTTAACTAATGAAGCTACAGTAACATCCACAAGAGTTGTTGATGAGGTTGGCTGTTCAACAAAAGTTGTTGATGGATCAGTGCATCTAGTCAGTCACATTCATCTCAATAGTTGAGATTGCCTCAATGTAGTGGGAGGGTTGTTTGATAACCTGAACGTTACATGGGCTTGTTTGAAGCCTAGGTCATCATACCTGATGATGGCATAGTGGGTTCATTATCTTTTAGAAAGAAAATGAATGATGTTGACAAGGACCAATGGATTAAAGTCATGGACCTGGAAATGAAGTCTTTTGTATTTCACTTCCATCTGGAATCTTGTAGATCTGTTTGATGGGTAACACCTATTAGTTACAAGTGGATTTACAAGAGAAAACGAGACATTAAAGGTCTTAACCAGAAGGGTTCATACAGCAAGATCGAAAGCAAAAGGTTTTGCAAGCTTAAGTGATCCATTCATGGATTAACCTAAGCATTTCGATCTTGAAATATAAGATTTGATAAAGAGACCAAATCTTTTTACTTTAATCAGAACATTAATGAGTCTTGTGTTTACAAGTAATCATCAATAGTTCAGTAGCTTACGTAGTATTGTATATGATTGATATCCTAATCATTGGGAATGATGTAGGTTATCTTACTGACATTAAAGGAGCTAGCAGCTCATTTCCAAATGGAAATTTGGGAGAAGCTGAGTTTGTTCTTGGGATCCAAATTGTTTAGGAATCGTAAGAACAAAAGGCTAGCCTTGTCTCAGGTGTCTTATATCTACAAGATGTTAGTTAGATATAAGATGCAGAATTCCAATAAGGGTTCACTACCTTTCAGACATGGAATTCTTTTGTCTAAGAAAATGTTTCCTAAGACACCTCAAGAGGTTGATGGCATGAGACGAATGCCCTATGCAGTAGGGATTTTCAGTAAGTATCAATCTAATCCAAGATTTAATCATTGGAAAACCGTTAAGAATATCTTCAAGTATTCGAGGAGAACGAGGAACTATATGCTCGTGTATGGGACTAAGGATTTGATCCTTACAGGATACACTGACACAAATTTTAAGACTGATAAGGATTTGAGGAAATCTACATCAGTATTTGTGGTCACTCTTTACGATGGAGCTATAGTATGACATAGTTACAGTATTGACCGTATAGGCCGAAAAATTAGCTGTTTGTGAAGCAGCGATAGAGACTGTTTGTCTTAGAAAGTTCTTGATTGATTTGGAATGTGTTCCAAATGTGAACTTGCCCATCACACTTTATAGTGATATAGTGGTGTTGTGGCAAATTCAAAAGAACATTGCAACCTAAGACAAGTAGACACATTACATTGAATGAAATATTGCTGATTCATTTACAAAGACTCTCTCGGCTAAAGTGTTTGAGGGTCATCTAGAAGGTCTAGATCTACGAGATATGTACAAAGGTGTAATCTAGGGCAAGTGGGAGAAATGTAATGGGTATAGTGATACCATTATGTAATGGGTATAATGATGCCCTAGTTTATTGTATTTGTACATTGTATATGTTTTATACATGTATTTATACACCCAATGCTGTATAGATTATTGTACATCCCACTAAACTAGAGTTTTAGTTCAAGTGGGAGTTTGTTGGGTTTTATGCCCTAAAACTCGTAGATAGTGAATGTGAACAAATTGTATACTTGTTTCAATAAAGTGTAATTGAGTTTCTACAATAAAGTGTTGTTGTTAAATATTGCACAATTTGACCCAAATCCAATAAACTAAGATCCAAGGTTGTTTACATGTGACTTGAACTAGTATGTGGGGACATACGGGGATTGGTGTTCAAGTAACAACCTAAAAGGTCTATAGTACAAGGATAAGGCTGGGTACCTTATCCTGGTAACACTATGTGATACGGCCCGCTTTGTATTCGATACAGACGTATTAATCCAAGGCGTCCATGTAGGAGACATGCAAGCGGGGGTATCCTATGCAATGAGTTTGCATAAGACTGGACCACGAAATAGTAAACCACTAGATGTAACACCGTTAACTAGTTAGGTTACTATTTCAATACGATGACCTAGGTAACTCAGTCTTAATCCTGAGTGTGTCATGAACTCCTTCTCATGAGGGATTGTCCTTTGATTAGCATGGGTGAGAGTGGCCAATACGCCGACTCAATATGCCTTCCTTTTTGGGGACAAGACTGAGTGGGAGGCTGGGGACATGACAACACAAGATGGAATTCACTCCTTCCCACTTCTAGGAGAAGTAGATGAGTGTTCCCTTAAGAGGTGACTCCGGGACTTGAACAAAGGGATCACGTCCTCTCACTGGCTTGAGAGGAACTTTCTGTTTAATGGTTGGACCATAAACAGGTTGTTCATTAGAGGAGCGCTGGTACTTAAGGAGACAGATGTAACACAGGGGTAAAACGGTAATTTGACCCAACCGTGATTACGAACACTCGTGAAGGATTGACTTACCGGTATAGGTCTACATCCATGGACACAGAAATGTTCTACAGTGAGAAGAGTTCAGCTGTGGGTCTTTAGTGGAATGACCAACAGTTAATGAATATTGGTTAACCTGATTAATGAGTTTAATCTATTAACCTCATATCATTGGAGCTTCTGATATGTAGGTCCATTAGGTCCCCCTGCTAGCTCGTTAAGAGTAATTTGGAACAAATATATCTTGAGAGAATTTGAATAGTTCAAATTCATATTGGGAATTAAGTTAATTGTATGAGATACATATTAATATAATGTATAATGATGCATTAAAATATAAAGTCTAATTTGAGATTAAACTTTATTAAATCGAGAGATTGATATATTTGAAAGAGTTCAAATATATGTCTAATTAAATATAGGGTATTTAATTAGAAGATGAATTAATTAATTATGAATTAATTAATTATTCAATTTAGTTTAAATTAAATGAGATTTAATTAAACTATAGTCTATGAGAGAAATAAATATTTGAAGAAGTTCAAATATTAATATGAATTTGATTCATATTAAATTTATAGGATATAAGAGAATTTGAAGGAGTTCAAATTTTAATATGAATTTGATTCATATTATAGAATTAATTAATTGAAGGCCTGAAATTAAATATATGATATTTAATTGGGTAATTAATTAATTAACTAATAGAAGGTCTGAAATTAAATATATGATATTTAATTGGTGATTAATTAATTAAAGAATTAATTAATTGGAAATTAATCAATTATGGAAATGATTAATCACTTATGGAAGTGATCAATCATTTATGGAAAAGATTAATCAATTATGGAATTGATTGGTCATGGAATTGATTAATGGAAAAGATTAAATCAGTTATGGAAATAATTGATTTTAAATGAATATTTTATATATGGCCTTTCTCCTATAAATAGAACACTAACCCTAGGGTTTAGGTACAACAACATATGGCCACCATAAGGCCCTCTCATATTCTCTCAACTCAAGAGTTTTTCCCATTCAAGATTAGGTAGTCCCACAACTACGTTCCTAATCTTAGAGTTATAGCGGGGAAGATCAAATGGTGGTGTTCTTCGTTGTTGCAGAGCAATAAAGAATCATCTGTTGAAGTATTCAGAGTCGTCAACGGAGGTATGTTTTTCACCGCTTAACCTTTTGCCAATGCATTGGTATTTTAGTAGAAACAAAATTAACTACGAGCGGTCCAATTGCTTCCGCTGTAACGGAATTGGGAATTCCAAACCCTTCAGATACTAGAGGCACTTCACCCGCTGGTGGAAGCACTTCTTCGGAAGAAAAAGAAAATAAGTAGGATGAAGAAAAGGAGGTCAGTGCCTCTAGTGATGAGACAAAGTCAGATTCTGAGGTAAAGGAATTGGATGAGGATCAAATTTCAATTTTGACAACCTTGAGGAGGAAGAGAATGGAGAAGGTTCCTCAGAGGAGGAATAGGGGAGTTTTCTGTTCCCCTTACACTTTTAAATGCTTTCTAAGATTTTGTTAATATGTGTTAGTTGTTGTTTTATATTTCTAGCATGTTAGTTAATAGGTTAATTTGTTGTTTTTATGAATAATTTTCTGTTTAAATTTGTATTAGTTAGTTGCTTATTTGTTTAGTTACTGTTTTGAGTTAGTTTAGTAATGAGTTGCTGCTACAATAGGTTTAGAATAACTTGGTTTTTTGAGTTTTCTGACAAATCTGCTGCTGTCTATTTGCTAAACTTGTGAGAATTATGAAAAAAAAAATCAACTTTTGATAAAAAAAATTTCTTGGAAATGATTTTGATAAATATGCTATCATGTGAGTTTTCTTTTAAGACCTTTATGATGATAATTAGAGCATATTTCTATCTCAAAAGTGCCACCTTCACAACCGATTTATTTTCTAGTCATAGGCTTTCCATTAGTCTTTTTCTTTACAAAATTTTCTTCAATCTAAACTTCCTCATGTTTAACCTATCTAGCACACTAGGAGAGTTTAGCCTTGATGTTTTGAAAACAAAAAGCCTCATGTCAAGCCCATGTCCCGAAAACAAAAGTCAATGAGGACATTGCGTATCTTAAGTTTGGGGGGTACATAAAAAAAGAAAACCGAGAATTACTCCTCCTTCCTAGAGTTACTGAGTAACCAGGGGCATTCATGACACCCATGGTTTGTCACTGCATGAAAGGTTGACTTAGGGAAGTGAGTATTATTCTGAGTTTGTGATCTTTGCTCGTAGCTAGATATCTTCACCACAAAGTGTCGATAAGCTAGAACGAAGGTAAAGGTGACGACGAGGATTCTCTTGGAGAGAAAAAAAAGAAGATGTTGAATAAAAAAGACCACTATCCGCCAAACAAGTTTGGGGGAGATAGAAAAGAAAAGAATCATTTACCTCAAGTATAGTTTTTCTTAACTAAAAGGATTACCCTAGACTCTATGAGTAGGAGTTGGGTAGTTTAAACATATTGGTTAGGATGGATTAGGGAGAGTTTTGCTTTGAAGAAGAAAAGTAGAAATCCTCATGCCTAGAAGACTTAGAAGTTGTGTCTAGCACTAGAGTAGAAACCTCTCCTGAAAGGAAACTTTTTTAGAAAACGATCTTGAGAAGCATGTTTACTTGATTTCATATTTTTGATCTCTAACATTTTGATTCAAAATTACATTTGATCTCTAACATTCTGATTTGCTATTGCTTGAGAACAAGCAATAAGTTAAATTTGGGGGTATGATAAGTGCAAAAAATATACCTATTTTGCCCCTTATTCTTACCTTATTTCTTGTGAAACTTGTATGTTTTTGGTCAAAATTACTATTCCCGAGCCTAAAAATTGTAAAAGTTGGTAAGTTAGGTCTTTGAGAGTCATGTGTGTCAAATTATACATATTTGTGCTTAAAAGAACTCATTTTGGTGTCAATTTGACTTAGTTTTGGTGTTTTGCAGAAAACATAGGAAAACAGAGAAATGCTGTTGAAATGCTATGGATATGCGACCCCATTTTTTCCAAGGCAGAATGAAATGCGACCGCATTTCTAGGCAGAAACAGAAAAATCTGAGTCCGTCGCAGGTCGTTTTAAACGAGCTTTTCACGCAACTAACTGACTATTTTGACTCCGAAACTGATTGGGCTACCTACCAACACCATTTTCATGACTCCTCAACCACTTCCCACACTATAAAGGGTCTCGATTCAAAGGGAAATTCAAGCAGAACTCACTTGGAAGAAAAGGGTGGTGACAGAACCCTGGCTCGACGCCAATGAGTAGGGATGCCCGAGGTCCTTCTTAGATGACCAAATTCTAACCCGAGAGAGAGTTAGACATCAAACCTTGTGGTTTGTAGAGAGTTTCACCCATTCCCATCTTGTAAAAGTGAGAGAGTGGAGTGTCTTAGCGAACTCTAGAAGGATTGAGTAAATAGAAAAACCCATAATATTTAGTTATCTCGTTTGTTTCCAGTTTTTGAATCTTTTCATTATTCTCTATTCTTTACATTCTTATTTCAATGAAAATGTGTTCATTTTCTTTTTATCCCATCATGAGTAGCTAAATCCCGTTGAGGGGTTCAATGTGGTGAATTCCCTTATGGTTTAATAGCTTGAAAGTGTTTTATTTGCTTAAGTTGTGTTTAATGCATGTCATTCTTTATTAATTATCACTCTAATCTTGCTGAGTTTAACTTGATCACTTAGACTCTGCATGCTATGTGAGTTTGATCTCGAAAGGGGCAAACAATATTGGATCTCATAAAGGTGATATAGGAGAAAAAGCCCGAAAGAGATTGTTCTGCAGTATAGGGCAAGCTGCCTAAGGCACCCTATATCGACTATAGGGTTATAGGTTGCATTCGTGAATTATCTATGTCGAAGTCGAGTCACAGAAATGTGCATAACGGTACTCGCTTAGCCTTCTAACGATTTTTGGGAACAAGGGCCAAATAGGAGTTAAATCTGACCCAATGCATTGAATACGCTTAAGTTAAATATTGCATAAGCATGATTGTTACCTTAGGGATGAATCCATGTTGAATACCTCGTTTGTTTATTATTTTTATTCTTTATTATTCATTTGCTTGTTTTATTTATCTTTTCAAAAACCCAATCAATCAACTTATTTTCTTTGGTTACCTTTTTAAAAGCAATCATTTGAGCAGTTTCTTCATCAAATTTGAATTTCCAGTTTAGTCATCGTGGGATCGATACCCTTGGAGTAGTTCTAAGGTTTTTTTATTACTACGTGTGACAGTGTATACTTGCACTTAAGTGTTAGCTGAATTATTCTTTATATTTCATTTATCATCTTATCTCACATCCATCTATTCAGCTGACGACGCACCACCCATTCCTTATCGGCTGCGAAATTGCAGGAATAAGCCTTGCTCAGCCGCTGTCCAGCAACATTTAGGGCTTTAGCTTGACTTTCAGTGAATACCTATCACCCGAATAGCCTTAAATCGGGTTACCCATAAATGGTTGGCTTAAGACATTGGCTGTTGGGTTAATTCAAACACCAACCAGCAAGCAGTAAAGCTTTTTGGGTGGATTTCGGTAAGTTTCCATGCCCTTATACCTTTATAATTCGTTTAGGTTGGCCTTGGAAAGCTTATGACCCATGGGTATTCGGTTAATGTCAGTTTCGACCCAACCCGGACCTCAAACAATACGTATCGAAGGAGTCTTAAGTGCTAATCGGTTGTTGCTTGTAGTTCGGCTCTTTTAGGCTCTTTCGGTTGAGAATCAAGTGGTTTCGGAGCTCCGTTGGTCTGTTTAGGATTGCTTAGGAGCGCTATAAAGGTAAGTAGTTCTTTTCTGTTGAGTCTATTTGATTGCATGATGCACGCTGTTTGTTTACTTGCTTTTTAACCATTCTCTTGTTTCTTGCTTCTCTAAATATATATATATACATATATATGTGTGTGTGTGTGTGTGTGTGAAATCTCTTAATAGCGTGGACTGTTGTTGTGATGTTTGGTTGTATAGCATGCTAGTTTTGCTTTGAGCTAATGAGGTATGCGTGAGGTGAGAACACGTTGTTGTATGTATGTGCTTGGTGGATATAGTACTTGAGTCTAGAAGCTTGTTGCAGGGCATTTGCATTCTAGATAGTTGTGAGAAAAGAGTTCAGGGACCTAAAATGTGAAAAAGGGCAAGATGGGTGAATGTCAGTGCACCTCGGTACAAATGGTCGAGGGGTGACATGTCTCCATGGGTTTAAAGAGGACTGATATGTTGGGTTTAATGTCCTATAAACTCGTAGTTTGTAAATCATTAAACGTATTTCTATTTCCAATAAAGTCGTTATTGAGGTTATTCAGTAAAAGATGTTATTGAATATGTAAATTGCGAATGATTAACCTAAATCCAATAAACTAAGATCCTTGGCTATAAAATGAATACTCGAACTATATGTAGAGACATATCGTAGGATCAAGTTCAAGTTTATAGTCAAAATTGTCTATAGTATAAGGATACGGTTGGGTGCCTTATCATGTGGGCACTATGGACGCGGCCCACTTTGTATTAAGTACAAACGATGAGATCCTAAGTCGTTCATGTGGAGACATGCGAGTGGGGGCGTCCTATGCAATGAGTTTGCATAAGACAGGACCACGAAATAAGTCACTTTCTCTTTATAACGTTGTTTACCGTAGAAACTGACTATTTCTCATAGATGACCTAGGTAACTTATTCTTAATCCTGAGCGAACTATGAACTCCTGTTTATACGAAATTATCCTTTGATCTGCATGGGTGAGAGTGGCCAGCATCGCCGACTCAACAAGCCTACCATTTTGGGGATAAGATCGAATAGATAGTTGGGGACATAGTTTCATAAGACGGAATTCACTCCTACCTATTTCAGGGATAGCAGAGAGGTTGTTCTCTTAAGTACGAACTCCAGGACTTGAACAAGGGGCCACACCCTCTCGTTGGATCGAGAGGGACTTAGGTTTGAAGGTTGGACCACAAACCGATTGTTCATTAGAGGATTAGTGGAACTTAAGGAACAAGAAGTACTATAGGGGTGAAACGGTTATTTGACCTAGCTATAGCTACGAACAACCTGTGAAGGAACGACTTACTGAACATGGTTAAATCAAGTGGACGGAAATATATCTATAGTGAGGGGAGTGCAACTATCGGGCTATAGTGGAGTGTCCCGGTAGTTAACGAATGTTGGCTAGCTTAGATAATGAGATTAGTCGGTCAGCCTCGAATCGTTGGAGCCCATGATCTATAGGTCCATTAGGTCCCTCTACTAGCTCATATCGGATTAAAGCCTAGAATATATTGATAGGAATCTTTGAATCGTTCAAAAATGGGAAATAGGGTTTTATCGTAAAAAGTGTTCGACACAATGATTTAATTATGAATTAAATTAGGAATTGAGAGATAAGGTATTTAAAAGTTTTTTAAATACCAAATATATGTATTAGGAATCATATATAATAAATGGCACTAGGTGACAATGATTAATTAGATTAATCATGACAAATTACTTGGAAATGTCCCAATTAATAACCTAGAAATCAAATTCAATTTAGAATTGAATTAGGGTAAATTGCAAGCTGAAAAATTTAGAATAAAGATTCAAATTAAGTGGATTTAGTGGCATTCCCACTTTTGCATGATGATGCATAGTGGAAAACAACACAACCATGCACTAGTTGCATATGTTGTGAATTAAACACCTAGAATCCACTTTGAGTTGCATTTTGACCATGTGTCTAGTGTCATGAAGCTTGTCTTTGCATGGTTGATGTCTACATAAGGAGCTTGGATCAGATTCATCTCAAAAGAGTGTGATTTTCTTAAGGTTATGCTACTGGAATTTACTCTCAAACACAAAGACCTGCATAGATCTCTAAAGAACTTGTACCTTCAAGCATTCCCTTCCCTTTCCCTATCACTATAGACTCCCACAAGTCATTCTTGGCCCAAGAGAATAGTAGGGAAGACTCTAGAGGTTGTCCAAGGAGCATAGGAGAGGAAAACACCACAAGGAGTTCCACATAAGTGAGCTACAAAAGGTTGGTGTTCTCTAACTCTCTATTCTGTCTTTTATAGAACATGCATGCTTTAGGAGTAAAATTGAATGAGTTAAGTGCTTTCAATCTTCAATTACTTCCGCATGTGTTATATGAATACATTCAATTGGTATCAGAGCATGATTAGAGCACTTAATTCGTTTTAATTTTGCTGTGGTGGGTACCATTTTGAAATTGAATTTTCTGTGTGCTAAAATGGAAGTGTTCTGGTTTGGCAATTTTTTAAGCTTTCAAATCTTCATGAAATTGTAATTCCTCAGATATGTAAGAGCGTTAATGTGTGTACTAGAGTCTGTAATTTTTATAGAGTCATTAGAGTCCATATAGGCTGTAAAATCGAAGAGAAACTGGAGAAGACGCAGCAGAAGCGTCGGGCTGCTGTCGCAGCTAAAATGGAAGTCATTATAGTCCAGTGGGCTGCTGTCGCAAGAGCGTCGGGACGCTCTTCATGTAGCGTCCCGACGCTGATGAACCAAAATTCCAACAACAGTTTTTTTCCAGTCGGGTTCGGTTCAGTTGGGGTCCGGTTCGGTCTACTACAGCTTCTTTACACACTTTTGAAGGCTAGTTCACTCCATGGAGGGTTGGTTCGGGTCGGTTTGTGAAGCTCGGGGTTGCTACAAGCTTTTTGATAGGGTAATTTTAATCGCTTCTAATTTATATTGAATTAACTAAAGAATATATCGTTGTTGTGCACTAATCCAAGTATAAATTATGCACTACCAAGTAATACCTGGAGTATTCCAGGGTCGAATCCACAGGGAAGGGCAAGTAGAGAAAATATCTCAAATTAAATCCTATTCTAATGATGTTGTGCTGGGGTAATAAAATATGGATGCGACAGGTTGAATATGCGATAAAGAAAAGCAATGATAATGCGATAGAAAGATACGATGGATGATGAGCTATCAAGACTTTCGCCGCAGCAACCACATGCGACAGATAAGATATTATTGTAGCGCATAACAATGAATCGACAAGATATTGTAGCCTAAGCGAGAAATAAACATGTGATTCCCTTTCGGTATTACACATGCGATAAAATAAGAATATTCCTATTACTTAATTCATGCGTTTAATCAGTTCTCTATATGCTTGCAAGTGGTTGAATTATTCCTAAAGCAACCCAAACACATTCATGAAATATCCTAAGCGGTTGAGTTATTCATAACACAACCAGACTACATGTAATGTATTATCTTGATCTACTTAGATATTTCCACATGCATTACCTGTCAGGGATTTATCATGCTACTACCTCTATAGGTTGATCAGACGGATATTAGTAATGAAAGAATTATCACATCTAAGTAGAAAACATCAATATCACTGATTGATTGCATTGCATACAAAAGTAATCTTAATGCCTCATCGGCACCTAGGCTAAGCCTTGATAAAAAGAAATTAGTTCATGCTACAACATACAATAAAACATAAAACTTTAAATTAGTTCATGCTACAATATGCAATAAAACCAAAAAAAGCTCTAAGAAAGACTTTTGGATCCTTGGAATCCAGGATGCTTTGATTCTTCATGTCCCCTCTATTTATAGACTTTTCTTTGCTTGGAGCCAAAGCATGTTGCTTGGAGCCAAAGCATGTCTTGCTTTAAGCCAAAGCAAGTTGCTTAGAAACTTGTTGTAGCATCAACAAGCATCCCATGCTACAACAACAATCATTCTATGCTACAAGCTTCCATGCTACAGCAACAATCATTCCATGCTATAACAACAAGGTTAAGATAACTTCATCAAGTAATAGCCACTTGCTTGATCATCATTAGGCAACTTGCGCCTTTTTAATCCTTTTTTTCGCCCACTTGCTCTGGTTGCGCCGACGCTATCTTTTCATCCATCCTTTTCTGTCTCTTTATCATCTTGGGATGTGTGCCTGTGTACTTTCCATGCTACAGGCTTCCATGCTACAAGCTTCCATGCTACAAGCTTCCATGCTACAACAACAATCATGTCATGCTACAAGCTTTCCATGCTATAGGCTTTCCATGCTATAGGCTTTCCATGCTACAAGCTTTCCATGCTATAGGCTTTCATGCTACAACAACAAGCTTTCCATGCTACAGCTGCTACAGCATTTCATGCCCCAAACGCATCATGCTCTACCGCATAATTGGCCAAGCTTTTCCTGATGCAGCAATAAATTAAAATTAGTGCAGTTTTATAGGAATTTCAAAGATAATAATCAATATGAGCACATTAATACAAATAAATCAATATTACTGCATCTAGCATATAAATTAGTTAAAACTTGGGTATTTTCACTCTCTTGAGGCTCATAATAAGCTTATATTAGATGCTTAATAACTTGATATTTTCAAGTTATCACTTTTATTTATTAATTATTATTGTAATAATTAGTTAATTGTTTGTTTTAAATTGCCAAACCATTCCATTTTAGTTTGCTTTAATTTATTTATGCATTGTTGAATGTGTATTAAATTAAGTGATTGTATGTGCATTATGAGCATGTCATATAGTTTAAATTCCCACCATAGGAAAGCATGTTCATGCATTTTTAATAAGTGTTATTAATAGTTCAAATGCATGAGGGAAATTTCATGTTTAATTGATATAAGTGTTATATTGATTTAGGGAGATTCATGCTTGAATGGTTAATTAAAATTGGTTAATTGATATAAAAGTTATATTAATTAAAAGATAAAATTAACCTAGCATGAAGTATGAATATTCCTTAGTATTTGTTTATAAAGTGTTATAATCAAATTGGAAAGCATTTTATAGATTAGATTTATAAATGTTATAAATCACTTAGAAATCTAAAATCTATAACAAAGAAAAGGTGCATGCTCACTTAGGGTTAATTTGATCCAATCTCTCGATTGATTTCAATTAGATTCAAATAGGTCGATAAGCTTGTAAAACATAGGTTACAAGAGAACTCACCCGACGAGATGCTGTCTAAAGCTGGAGGTATTTAAGTTGACGGTTTACGGAACAGCTCCTACCTGGGCATCGAGTCGGTTCTTGAGTTAAAGTTAACCCAGTTTTATGAGCATGCATGTGTGCGATGTGAGGTTTTAATCGTCATCACCTAGACATCGTAAGATTAAATGAACTTAGACTTAGGGTTATTCAATTAGCCGGAATTCGCCTAAGTATAAGTATACCCAAAACCGTTTAAAATACTTAGTGGGAGGGGAGAGATATATCAAATCCATTTCCCTTTCACGTTCTCCCTTTTATTCACAAGGTGAGATTTATGCTTGGCCTCGTGTTGATTATACCTCAACTGCTCCATTCGGAAGGTGTTTGCATAAATCAATAACAAGGTGAATGGAGAAAGTATTTATAGTAAGTGAGTGAAGGAAGTGTGTCAACACATCCTGCGGTCTCCTCCGTTAGGTTGCACCATGAGATTTCCATGTTGCGCCTGCTTGTATGCCCTGAAGCTACTAACCATTCGGAGGGTTGTAACATGGAGATCAGAACAACGCAAACTCCAGAAATGGATAGGATTACTTAGGACCATTTCCAACATTAGCTTTTACATTCAGTAGCATTGTTGGGGCCGTTCTCTGTAATCTTAAAACGGCGGGTCACACTTACAAGGGTTACTAAGTGTTAGTAAATTCCTGACCAAACGTAACGATAACTAAACGACTATAGGAATAAGAGTTATTATGGGATTAGTATTTAGTCAAGAATGTCTTGGTTTAGTGAAGGAGTAATTGACTGCCCCTCGGTAGCGGTTGCTCTAACTGATAAGCGTCAAATATGCTTGAGTTTACAAAGCTAGAGGTCCTTCTAGGATCCTTGTAAACGGACACAAATAAGACAAACTTACCGAATGATTCCAACCAAGAGTTTAGTTAGAGGATGAATCACTCTTAGATCAAACTTAGAATCTAGGATTGTCACTCTAAGATCCTAAGACGACTCACTCCAGAATTAGATTGATCAAAACTAATCCAATGAATCGATTGAGAACATCAAACCTAAGACAAGATTTGAAAGAAAAGACAACACCAAAAGGTGTAATAAGCAAATGCTTTTTAATTCATAATCTTCAACATCTTTCAAATGACAAATTACATCCCTATTTATACTAAATGAAAAGACACCATGAAAGGACACAACCCTTCATCTATGTGGTCTAAATTCAACCCCTAACTTTTCAAATCCATGCATGAACCTTCATAAATACAAGTTCATGAATTCACAAGATACATAATACATGAATATGAATTTTAGATTTATTGTGTCTTTTGTTGAATAGGTGCCTTTGTGAATCTTGAAAGGATGCAACTTTTCACTATGATAATTCCATAAATCTGAGATTCATCTTCCAATCAGCAACCTTTAAAGTTTGTAACCATTTTGGGTTCTTGTAGATTGATTAAGACACCTCGGTTCGTATCATCCTCCCCTTCTTCAAGAGGATTCGTCCTCGAATCCAAGGATCACCTTGTAATGCAAACTTGAAATGTTTTGCATCTCGCGCTCTTGCTCTCCTTATGTTCTTTACTCTTGACTGTCGGCCATGAATGGATGATGATGCAAAATACAGGCATCGCTTCATTTGTTGCCCTTTCACAATAAAGTTCCTTCGTGCTTGGCTTTGTCTCATATTTGAAGCAAGCTTTGAATCTTGCTTGTCAATAAGCATCTAGATTTCTTTTTCTTTTGCCAAGGATTTTTTTTTTTTTTGCTATTGATTTTTTTTCTTCTTTTGCTACTGATTTTCTTTTTCTTTTGTTGCTGTTTTTTTTTTTTTTGATAATTCGAGAGCAAAAACACAAGAATACAAATTTGTAAAAAAAAACAATGACAGAAAGTAAAGATATTTCACCTCTAGAGTCGGCCAAAGGATGTTGACCAAGTCTCTGATACCAAATGATAAGCGTCAAATATGCTTGAGTTTACAAAGCTAGAGGTCCTTCTAGGATCCTTGTAAACGGACAAAAATAAGACAAACTTACCGAATGATTCCAACCAAGAGTTTAGTTAGAGGATGAATCACTCTTAGATCAAACTTAGAATCTAGGATTTTCACTCTAAGATCCTAAGACGACTCACTCCAGAATTAGATTGATCAAAACTAATCCAATGAATCGATTGAACATCAAACCTAAGACAAGATTTGAAAGAAAAGACAACACCAAAAGGTGTAATAAGCAAAAGCTTTTTAATTCATAATCTTCAACATCTTTCAAATGACAAATTACATCCCTATTTATACTAAATGAAAAGACACCATGAAAGGACACAACCCTTCATCTATGTGGTCTAAATTCAACCCCTAACTTTTCAAATCCATGCATGAACCCTCATAAATACAAGTTCATGAATTCACAAGATACATAATACATGAATATGAATTTTAGATTTATTGTGTCTTTTGTTGAATAGGTGCCTTTGTGAATCTTGAAAGGATGCAACTTTTCACTATGATAATTCCATAAATCTGAGATTCATCTTCCAATCAGCAACCTTTAAAGTTTGTAACCATTTTGGGTTCTTGTAGATTGATTAAGACACCTCGGTTCGTATCACTAACTCACTAAAGTGTCGTTGCAAAATAATAATCCTGGGTACATTATTACTTTTGCTAAAACCTGATTGGATTTTGTCAAAAATGGTTAATAAGCAAATTACTAATAGCTTTGTTTAAATTTTTTTAGCATGTCTAGCTCACTAGTACAATTACTCGCTTCGGATAAGCTTAACGGGGATAATTATGGGACTTGGAAGTCTAATCTGAACACAATACTAGTAATCGAGGATCTTAGATTTGTCCTTACCAAAGAGTGTCCATCTAACCCTGGCTCGTCAGCAAACCGAATTGTTCGGGAAACATACGAGAAATGGACTTGAGCAAATAATAAAGCAAGAGTCTATATTTTAGCAAGCATTTCAGATGTCTTGTCTAAAAAGCACGAGAGGATGGTCACCGCAAGGGAGATCATGACTTCGTTGCAAGGTATGTTTGGACAGCCGTCCTCGCAAATCAAGCACGAAGCTCTCAAGAATGTTTACAATTCCCGAATGAAGGAAGGTGCTTCTGTTAGGGAACATGTTTTGAACATGATGGTTCAGTTTAATATCGCTGAAGTAAACGGTGCTACTATTGACGAGGGTAGTCAAGTAAGTTTATCATTCAGTTCAGGACAAATGCTGTCATGAACAAAATAGACTTTAACCTGACTACCTTGTTAAACGAGCTGCAGACTTACCAAAGTCTCACTAAGAGGGGACATGAAGGGGAGGCAAATGTTGCCACGTGTTGGGTTCCTAGAGTGAGTAAAAATATGATATGAAATACTCTAGAATTCCTGTGCAAGTATACACAGTCTGCAGCAAGTAATATTATCAATCCAAGGTCTGAATGAGTTTTCACTTTACCTATTTTGTATAACTTTCTAATGGTTTCAAAGATAATAAAAATGTTGGGTTTTATCGGAATTATGCTGAAGCAAAATAAATGACAGAACAACGAGTAAACAAATAGACAGACGGATTAAAGACAGGCGCTGGTTAGGCTTTAGTGATTGTTCTAAGATATGTTCTAGCAATATTATTGATCATGCATCTCTCGCAGTATTATTAGCGGATTCCTCCCGGAACTCTGGATCTTTTGGGATATGTTTCAAACCCAATGAAGAGCGACCGATCGAGCACTAGGCAACTGGCTATCCCTAGCTCAGTCACTGGCGTTCACCAATACACAATGATCGTAATGTGGAGAATTGCCACACACTCTCTAAATCATCCCTGAAACTAGAGAGAGCTATCCATACCGGCTGGCCAGGCGGGCATAAAATAAGAATGAGCACAACAATTAACCAAAATGCAATAGTCAATTTATTACTAGAGATGAAGCACAGTAATCACATTATTCCTAACCAACACCCTAAGCTACTTAGTTCATAATAGGCATAGGAATACGAATTACAATCTGAGTATGCATGTCCATAACCACAAGTTAATAGAGAAAATAAACTCCCTAATCAGCTTGCGGATGATGGTGTTCTTGATAATCTTCAATCTCTATGCTATTCGACTTCCAAGGGAAAACATGGAATGATTTTGACTTTGACGGCTACTTCCTTTATAGAAGGACGGGAGGCTTGAATTAGGTCAACTAGGACACGTGTAAGGCTGTCCTTGATCCTTTATCCCGAAAATATCTCAATAGAAGTCAGTTCATGAAGTTGGCTAACGAGCTGTGATGTGGCAGTTTCTGCTCTCAGTTTTACTGCAGCATAGAATTTGCTCCCTCTAGTCGCTCAACAGCATAATCTGCATAAAGTGATTTCCAAAGCTTCCATTCTTCCAAATGGGTTAAATCATGTAATATCTCTCTAAAACTATCCCTAATAAGCATAAAAAACACACAAATCCTTATATAAATGAGGCCTAAATAACTACCTTTTGGGCAGTTATCATACCCCCAAACTTGAACTATTGCGCGTCCCGAGCAATACTAACCAACCTTCCTTCAAGAATTTAAAAATATTAGACAAAGAATTAGCTTAATCAAACCAGACAGTCCAACACTACCTTTAACCTTTACCTGAGCACTCTGCAAAACCAAGCTCTGCTGCAGCAAAATGATTCCTCCAGCAGGGACAAATAATCACCACTTTTCAACTAAATTCTAAGAACTCACCACAGCTTAGCTCTATTATCAGATATTTCAAAACGTATTTTTAAAGGGGTTTATATCATTATTTATCAGACTTAAAGCAGCCTTACAGTCATAAGCTCTTAAGCATGGGATGACCCACTTTATGGTGCAGTATACCCTTGCCTCCAGCTCATCACCAACTAGACTTAATACTCATTATAAAGCTCAAAAATCCTTAGTTATTCTATCTCTTGCCCCTCAGAATGGCGACATTTTATGATGAAGCTCACCTAAGTTCTGGAAGATAGAAAACTGCTGGATCATCATTCATCCCTCAAAACTTTTGTTCTGTCAATTTTTTCAGCAAAATCTTCAACAAATAAATTTTCAGCAAAATAATTTTTCTCATCATTTTTTACATTTCCTAGGTCATCTTTTGACGCGAAGACAAACTGTGGGTATCACAAATGTCCCCGGTTACTCAATAACCTAGCAAATTTTAATTTGAAGGATAGGAATGCTCGAGCAACATAATTGGAGTAGCAAAAAGTCCCCCAAACTTGAATTATTCATTGTCCCCAATGAATCATTAATTTTTGCAAATTATACCCCCAAACTTAAATTTTTCTCACTGAATTTTTAAACTAAACATGGGACTAGGATTAAGCTTAAAGTGGATCATATAAGTCAATACTACCGTCAAAATCTTCTTGCCGCAGCAACAGTCCAGGCTAGAAGAAATGCTCAAGCAAAAGGTTTCTGGAGATCAGAATACCTTGATCTAATTAAGCGTAATCAGTCCAAGCTTCAAAAATTCAGAAGAAAATTAGTTAAGTTAGAGTTAGTCAGTGCTCATGGGATAGAAACATTCAGAAATTCATTAAAAAGATTAAAAAATATTACAAAACAGAGATATATTTTTAAAGCAGAAGAAATTAAAAAGAAACAAGACAATCAAACATTTTTAGCAAAATGGGGTCAGATATGCGCGAGCAAACAAAATGATAAGACAAAAATAATGCTCGCTAAAGATCATTCCATCCATCAATCTTCCTGACCCTGGTCTTCATTATCATTCTCTTCTGGTTCAACAGGCGGGGGTGGTATCCAAAGATTAAACAAATCATCGGGAAACACTGGAAAGGCCGGATACAGTGTTGAGAAATTGGTCTGCAAGGCCCCCTTAAGCGCATCATCTCTCCTTTTAGCATAAGTCCAGTAGGTCTGAGCTTGCCTTTCAACAAATTCTAACCTACTGGTCAACACTGACAGTTGCTCTAGGATCTGATTAACACCATACACAAGTCCACCCTGGCGAACCTCTTGCATACGCTGAAGCCGCACCAGATTAGGTGTGTCAATGATTCCCTTATCAGTCATGATCATATCTTCTGGAATCGTGGGCACTCCTGCACTGCTGCATAACATCGTGATAGTGTTCGGAAAGAACAGCTTCCCCACCTTCTTCTTCCAGCAATCAACAATCTCAGAAGAAATTATCTTTCCTACATCTATACTCATCGAGTGAAGAATGGCAAAGGCAAGCAATACCCTGTCCCGAGATACTGTGGAGTCGTGTGTTGTCGGCAGCAAGCGTAGCCTGATGAAACCCATCCAGGTGTTGGCTTCACTCTTCAAATAAGCAGCTTGAAATGTATGCTTCCTTGTCTGCGACACCCTCCACTAGGCCCCCTCAATGCCTACCTCCCGGACAGCCGCACTCAGTTGATCACTAGATGGTGCAGCCACCATCTCATTAAAAACGGCATGCGGAAAATCCTGGAGATCGAACATTTCATTGATGGCCTCAGGGCTCCACTGTACAGGCACTCCTCGAACAATAACCTCAAAATCATTCTTAATGTCAAGGTTGGCGTAAAATTCTCGAACAATGTTGGCATTCACAGGTTCTGGCTTCGCACAAAATTGCCTCCAACCGAGGTTCACTATTCCAGACTCCAAAAACCTAGGTAAATCATTGCCAAATCCACGTTCGAACAAGAAGTCCCGTTTCAGCACCTCTTAGTATTTTGCTCGAGCAAGATCGTTGACGAAGCGAATGAATGGCGCCCTCGGCTCCTCAATTTCTCCTGATGCTTCGGCAATTCCTTTGCCCCTGCTTTCTCTCTGGACACGCAAACGCTCTTCCTCTTCCTTTCTTGCCTCTTCTTTTTTTCCCTTATTCTCAGCTTCCCTTCTTTCTTCCTCAGAGTCCGACGTCGGAGGTGATGGAGTGTTCCGAACCACCCTCACGCGACCCGCCTTCCTTTTGATGCGGCGGCGCTTGGGCGGTTCAGGCATAAAGATTTCAACATGGGCCTCCTGCACCGGCTCCGGTGTTGTCTCCTTGGTATGCTCACCTTCAGCCTCTGTTTCTTGATTTTTCTCAGCAATCTGTTCTTGAACCGTATCTGGGTTTTGTACTGCAGGTTCTCGAGTACTTCCTTCCTTCGTAGTAGTGGCAACAACGTCTGCCACCTCCTGAACTTCCTTCTGTTCTGCAGCCCTTTGCTGCCTTCTTCTTCTCTTCGCTTCCTTTTCCTCTGGCGTTCTTCTTTTCTTCGTTTTCCCTCTTTGCACTTCCGGTGTGACCGGTACCTTTTCTTCCTCACTCTCCCTTTCTCTTCGAGCTCTTGTTTTAGCCATTGAAGGTGTAAAAGTGTTTTGACAGAGAATGCAGAGAAAAGAAAGAATAACACCCGCACGAAGATTTAAGAAGACGAAGTGGAGAAGCTTACCAGCGTTTATGCATAAATAGGGCTGCAGCAAACAAGAATCCTAACCGAAAGGATTTTCCCTGTCATAACTAATATTACCGTTGCAATTAAAAAAAATGCAAACCTGAAATTAAAAAATTTACCAACGGTAAAATTGTGAATTCCAATCGGCCATGGTAAAAATTAATGCTCTGTCATCATTGAAGCCGTTGAATAATTACTCTGCGCCACGTGGCCTCATCAGATGATGCACTCACATTTACCTGCGAGAATTTGAAGCTAAGTCTAACGGTAACAATAATAAATTCCGACGGAAACCCTTCTAACTCAGAATATTTTGCCCCAACAATATCTTTGCCGCAACAATCTGCTGAACCTGAAGAATCTCAGATACGAAATTCAAATTTCTAAATAGACAAATCAAATCTTTTGAATTCAAATTAAACCGATCAAAGCAAACTTAACCTGTTATTCCCAAAAGAAGTCGAATAAATTAGCGAAAATCTCTATTAATTAAAACTAGAATTCAAATAACTCAAAATAAAATCTAGATAAAATCTAATAAAATCTAACTAATTAAAAGATAATCCAAAGATAATCCTAAAATCAAATCAAATTCAAAATGAAATAGATAAAATCTAACTACCAACAAAAATACTTAAAAGATAAAATCTAATAACTCATGCAAAATTAAATCTAACCTAACCGAAATTAAAATCAAATTAACGGAAAATAAAATCAATTCAAATCCTGGGAGCTCAAAATTTTGCTCTGTGAAATGCTCCCGCAAAAGTCCTGCTCTCTCAATCATCAACCAATCGTAGGGAAGGATATTTCGACTGAAATTCCTCACCCCAATAATGCTTCACATGCTGCCCATTCACCTCGAATACTCTCCCATCTTTTTCATCCTGCAAAGTAATTGCTCCATTGGAGAAAACCTCAATCACAATAAATGGTCCTGACCATTTAGATTTTAATTTTCCAGGAAATAATTTTAATCTAGAATTATAAAGCAAAACTTTCTGACCCTTGACAAACTCCTTAGATTTAATTTTTTTGTCATGCCACATCTTAATCTTTTCCTTATACATTTTCGCATTTTTGTAAGAAAATTGACGAAATTCTTCTAACTCATTAAGCTGTAGCATTCTGATTGCTCCTGCACGACTTAGATCAAAATTTAACTTTTTCAAAGCCCAAAACGTCTTATGCTCTAGCTCTAGTGGTAAATGGCAAGCTTTCCCATATACTAACCTATAGGGAGAAATACCTAAAGGAGTCTTATAAGCTGTCCTATAAGCCCAAAGAGCCTCATCCAACCTAAAGGACCAATCCTTTCTAGATGGATGGACTACTTTCTCTAAAATAGCTTTAATTTCCCTATTACTAATTTCAGCTTGACCATTTGCTTGTGGGAGATAAGGGGTAGCTATCCTATGCTTAATCCCATACTTAGCTAAAAGCTTAGTTAAGATATTATTAACAAAATGTGTACCCTCATCACTCACTAGAGCCCTAGGTGTCCCAAACCGCGCAAAGATGTGCGATTGAAGAAACCTTGCTACTGTCTTGGCATCACTCTGATGGCATGCGATGGCCTCCACCCACTTGGACACATAATCAACTGCCAATAAGATAAAAACATTGCCATTAGAAGGGGGAAATGGTCTCATAAAGTCAATACCCCATAAATCAAATCATTCAACTTCTAAAATGTAAGTAAGAGGCATTTCATCTCTAGGCCCCAAATTTCCTCTCCTTTGGCAAGCGTCACATTGCTTGTAGAACCAATGGGCATCCTTAAATAACGTAGGCCAGAAAAATCCGCAATGCAAAATCCTCATAGCCGTACTCTGACCGCTGAAATGCCTTCCATACGGCGAAGAGTGACATTGCTCCAGGATTTCTTTTGCTTCAGCACCTGAAACACACCTACGAATAATACCGTCAGAGCATTGCTTATACATAAACGACTCATCCCAAAAGAAAATTTTTGCATCATGCTTAAACTTTTTCTTCTGCCTCCAATCCATATCAATAGGGGTGAACTCCCTTTACTAAAAAGTTGGCAATATCAGCATACCAAGGGACATCCCTGACTACCTTTACCTGAACAGCAAAAAGCTGCTCATCTGGAAAAGAATCGGAAATGGCAGATTGCTCCAGCAAAAATGATGATGGATCAAGACGAGATAAATGATCTGCAACGACATTCTCTGATCCCTTCTTGTCCTTTATCTCCAAGTCAAATTCCTGCAGTAATAAAATCCAACGAATTAATCTAGGCTTTGCATCCTTTTTAGACATTAAATACCTTATTGCTGCATGATCCGTGAACACCGTGACTTTAGATCCAACCAAATATGGCCGAAATTTCTCAAAAGCAAACACAACAGCTAACAACTCCTTTTCAGTAGTTGTGTAGTTGACCTGTGCTTCATTTAAAACCTTGCTTGCATAATATATAGGATGAATAAATTTGCCCTGCTTTTGCCCCAACATCGCTCCTACCGCAGCATCACTCGCATCACACATTACCTCGAATGGCAAATTCCAATTAGGCGCGCAGAGAATGGGTGCTGAGATTAAAGCAGCCTTTAATGTTTCAAAAGCCTTCCTACAATCTGCATTAAAGTAAAAAACATGATCAGTGCACAACAAGTTACAAAGAGGTTTACTGATTTTGGAAAAATCCTTTATGAACCTCCTATAAAATCCAGCATGTCCTAAAAAACTCCGAATTCCCTTCACTGAATTCGGTGGCTCTAGTCTTTCGATAACCTCAACTTTTGCTCTATCAACTTCTAGACCATTTTTAGAAATCCTATGACCTAACACTATGCCCTCCTTCACCATGAAGTGGCACTTCTCCCAATTAAGTACTAGATGGGTATCCTCACATCTTTTTAATACATTTCCTAAATTATCTAAACAACTCTGAAAAGAACCTCCAAAAACTGAAAATCGTCCATAAAGACTTCAACAGTGGACTCAATCATATCAGAAAAAATTGCTAGCATACACCGCTGAAATGTTGCTGGAGCATTGCAAAGGCCGAAAGGCATTCTCCTAAAAGCGAATGTCCCATAAGGGCAGGTGAAAGTGGTTTTTTCCTGATCCTCAGGAACAAAAGTAATCTGGTTATACCCAGAATAACCATCCAAGAAACAGTAATAGGTCTGACCAGCCAATCGATCCAACATCTGGTCGATAAATGGTAGAGGGAAATGATCCTTTCGGGTGGCTTTATTAAGCCTTCTGTAATCCATACAAACCCTCCAGCCAGTTACTGTCCTGGTGGGGATCAACTCATTATCTTTATTGCTCACCACAGTGACACCTCCTTTCTTAGGAACATATTGGACAGGGCTTACCCAATTGCTATCGGCAATTGGATAAAGGATCCCAGTATCCAACCATTTAATTACCTCCTTTTTAACAACCTCTTTCATTGTAGGGTTAAGCCTCCTTTGTTGCTCAATACTCCTAAAGGATCCCTCCTCTAGAGTGATTTTGTGCATACAAAAAGATGGGCTAATACCCTGAATATCAGCCAATGTCCAACCTATAGCTTTGCGGTATTGCTGCAGCAATTTTATTAAGGCCTCCTCATGCTCCGACATTAAATCTGATGCAACAATAATGGGCAACGTCTCACTTTCCCCAAGATACACATACTTTAGATGATCCGGTAAAGGTTTCAAATCTAAAGTGGGTGCCTCAATTAGGGATGGCTTAATTGGGGGAGCCTTTCTTTGATCTAAATCTAAAGACTCAAAAACATCCTCACACCTAAACAATTCTTTTTCAATTTTTCTATCTAAAGAACAAAATTCAAAATCTTCTACACTAACCTCTCCATGCTTTTCTGAATGCTTATCAGCCGAATCCTGTATTGCTGTCTCAATAACTGTGTTCTCCAGAATCCTAATGAAGGAGCAATCCTCCATTTCATCTGGATATTTCATGGCTTTAAACACATTAAATTTCACTTCCTCATTACAGACTCTCATTGTTAATTCTCCTTTTTGAACATCTATTAATGCCCTACCAGTAGCCAAAAATGGACGACCTAGAATAATTGGGACATCTTTATCAGCCTCATAGTCTAAAATAATAAAATCAACAGGAAATATGAATTTATCAACTTTTACTAAGACATCCTCAATTTTACCCTCTGGATATGTGATAGACCTATCAGCTAATTGGAGTGTAACTATGGTAGGTCTAGCTTCACCAATACCTAACTTCCGATAGACCGAAAGAGGCATAAGGTTAATGCTTGCACCTAAATCACAGAGTGCTCTACCTAATTCCTTTCTACCTATAGACACAGGTATAGTAAATGATCCTGAATCCTTAGCTTTGGGGGGTAGCCCATTTTTAAGAATAGCACTACACTCCTCAGTAAGAGATACAGTTTCGAACTCACCTAACCTTTTCTTTTTAGTCAAAATATCCTTAAGAAATTTAGCATAATCAGGCATTTGCTCTATAGCTTCTACTAAAGGGATATTTATATGCAACTGCTTAAGAATCTCTAAAAACTTTTTAAATTGACCATCCTGATTCTTAGGCTTTTTCCTTTGTGGAAAAGGTAGAGGTGGTACATAAGGTGGGGGCGGCACATATGGTGGTTCTACATCTGGCACAGAACCAGATGCTCCAGCATTTTCTTTGCTGCCTCCAGCACCCTGACCAGACTCCAACTCTTTTTCAATAACAACAATATTATCACTATTACTATTTAAATCCTGGGTCTTTCTAGACTCTTCTAATGACTTACCACTCCTAAGAGTTACTGCCTTTACCTGCTCCTCACCTTCCCTTCGAGGGTGTTCAGTATCCGAAGGAAGTTTCCCTTGAGGCCTCGCCTTGAGCTCATTAGCTAGCTGACCCACTTGCAATTCCAGGGCCCTCATCGAAGCTTGATTACTTTGAATTGCAGCGTCTGTGCGAGCCATAAATTCTTTCATCATCGCCTCGAGAGAATTTCCTGAATTTTGCTGGGGCATTACCTGCGCTTTAGCAAATCCTGGCTGGTTCATCTTTTGTTGCGCTTGTACGTTATTTCCTTGACCTCCCCATGAGAAGTTGGGATGGTTGCGCCAACCTGGATTATAGAAGTTAGAATAAGGGTTGTTTCTCTGATTACCTACAAAAAACACAGAAGCTGGATTGCTGGGGCAAAACTCGTAGTTGTGATCTTCACCGCAATAGACACATGCTTCGTCCGTGACTTGGTTCACCACTGCTGCAGGCTCCATAGCTGGTGGCTGATGATGACTAATCACTGTCACATTCTTAAGAGCGTTAGCAATCATAGCAAGATCGACCCTAATGGTGGACACACCATCAACCTCTAACACACTCTTAACCTTTTTATTTGTACCTCTAACATCCGACCACTGACAACTATTAATAGATATTCTTTCTAAAATTTCATAGGCTTCATCAAAAGTTTTTGCCAAAAGGGCCCCTCCAGTCGAAGCATCGACCATACCTTGGGTTACTCCATTTAAACCATTGTAAAATGTTTCCATTTGAATACAATGAGGTAACCCATGGTGGGGACACTTTCGCAAAAGCTCCTTAAACCTCTCCCAAGCCTCACTAAAAGTCTCATCTTCAAGTTGCCTAAACCCTACTATTTCACTCCTTAATTTAGCATTTCTATTAGGTGGGAAATATTTACTCAAAAATTTTTCAGCTAACTCATCTCATGTCCTAATTGATCCTGGAGCAAAAGAGTTTAACCAAGACTTTGCTCCATCTCTGAGAGAATACGGGAACAAAGTTAATCTAAGAGCATCTCTAGGCACTCCTTGAATTACAAAAGAATCACTAACTCCTAGAAAAGATTTGAGATGTAAATGAGGGTCTTCAGATGACAAACCATGGAATTGCCCCACGGTTTGCAACATCTGAAACATTACCGGTTTCATTTCAAAATTTGCCACTTGGATTTGGGGACGTGCAATCCCTGGATTCAACTCATGAAACATCGAGACAACATATGCTCGAATGGCTCTGGTCCTATCGTTCGCTATCAAGATAGGATTCTCATCCTGATTATTTCGCTGCTCATTTTGCTCAAACAGTGGGTTTTGCTGCAGCAACGGATTCTGCTGGGGGTTCACTGCTACTGGACCTTCAGGAACCTGCGGGAGTTGCGGCACGTTCTCCATCTGGTTTCTACGCTGCTCCCTCCTTCTGTTCCTAAATGTCCTTTCAATTTCTGGGTCAAGCTCATACCGTACCCCAGGCGGATCGCTCATGCACCAAAATCACACCTGCAAAAACAAAAAAAAAACAATAAAAAAGTTCTAGCACCAAACCACTAAAACACATACACAAAACAGATCAGATAAAAACTTATTCAAGTCCCCGGCAACGGCGCCAAAAACTTGTTGGGTTCCTAGAGTGAGTAAAAATATGATATGAAATACTCTAGAATTCCTGTGCAAGTATACACAGTCTGCAGCAAGTAATATTATCAATCCAAGGTCTGAATGAGTTTTCACTTTACCTATTTTGTATAACTTTCTAATGGTTTCAAAGATAATAAAAATGTTAGGTTTTATCGGAATTATGCTGAAGCAAAATAAATGACAGAACAACGAGTAAACAAATAGACAGACGGATTAAAGACAGGCTCTGGTTAGGCTTTAGTGATTGTTCTAAGATATGCTCTAGCAATATTATTGATCATGCATCTCTCGCAGTATTATTAGTGGATTCCTCCCGGAACTCCGGATCTTTTGGGATATGTTTCAAACCCAATGAAGAGCGACCGATCGAGCACTAGGCAACTGGCTATCCCTAGCTCAGTCATTGGCGTTCACCAATACACAATGATCGTAATGTGGAGAATTGCCACACACTCTCTAAATCATCCCTGAAACTAGAGAGAGCTATCCATACCGGCTGGCCAGGCGGGCATAAAATAAGAATGAGCACAACAATTAACCAAAATGCAATAGTCAATTTATTACTAGAGATGAAGCACAGTAATCACATTATTCATAACCAACACCCTAAGCTACTTAGTTCATAATAGGCATAGGAATACGAATTACAATCTGAGTATGCATGTCCATAACCACAAGTTAATAGAGAAAATAAACTCCCTAATCAGCTTGCGGATGATTGTGTTCTTGATAATCTTCAATCTCTATGCTATTCGGCTTCCAAGGGAAAACATGGAATGCTTTTGACTTTGACGGCTACTTCCTTTTATAGAAGGACGGGAGGCTTGAATTAGGTCAACTAGGACACGTGTAAGGCTCTCCTTGATCCTTTATCCCGAAAATATCTCAATAGAAGTCGGTTCATGAAGTTGGCTAACGAGCTGTGATGTGGCAGTTTCTACTCTCAGTTTTGCTGCAGCATAGAATTTGCTCCCTCCAGTCGCTCAGCAGCATAATCTGCATAAAGTGATTTCCAAAGCTTCCGTTCTTCCAAATGGGTTAAATCATGTAATATCTCTCTAAAACCAACCCTAATAAGCATAAAAGACACACAAATCCTTATATAAATGAGGCCTAAATAACTACCTTTTGGGCAGTTATCACCACGCTATACGAAAATGACTCGGCATGACTCGGAAGGGTTCATGCCTCGATATGCCTGGATGGATGGATGTCTGGGAAGTCCCGATTATAAGTAAAGCCTATGGGTCGGTTCTCGAGAAGCAGGTCCGAGTGAGCGGTTAAGTTAGATGACATCCCGAGGCTCGGGGTGGCATCGTGAAGCATCAGTGGAACCTGATAGTTCCCGGTTGGCACGATATTTGCCCGAAATGTCCCGGTAAGCATTATAATGGCCCGATAAGCCCCGGTAGGCGACGAAAAGACCCGGTAAGCGTTATAATGCCCCGGTAGGTCCAGGTAAGTGCTGAAATCACCCGATAAGCTCCGGTTGAGCGTTTTAAGGCCGTTTTGACCCATTGAAGGGTCCGAACACATCCCGGTGAAGTTCCGGATCGATGTAGAAGCGTGTGGGCCGTGTTATCGAGATCGAAGATGATGAAATGAGATGCGACGTTGCGTCCAGATGACCTTGGCCTGATGTAGAGGCAAGGTTGAGCCTTAGGACTTGGCCTATAGTAGAGGCAAGTCGGCTAGAGTCGCGAGTGAGTGAAAATACACGTACGGACGATGTGTATGACCGAATGTATTCCGCTGCAAGATGATTTGAGTTCGGTTGAGGATGAAGAACCTCGCCTAAGGTCCGATGAAGCACCAAAGTCCCGCGAAAAAGTGTTATGGGTTAGAGATGACCCTTAAGGCTGGCCATGGTCGCGTGTAAGATCATGGCGCCCACGGTTGAAAAGGTACGACCGTGACAGTGGGTATCAGAGCCTAGTTTAGGCTTTGGGATGCGATGAGAGCCCCACTTTGTGTGCGTAGTCGGACGAGAAAGAGAAACCCGATGGTCAGATTGAAGACTTCACGATTGTGTCAAGAGTGCCAATTTCGGCAGGGCAGTTGTGTTGTCAGTATCAGAGGCAGAGAAGGGTAGTGAAGTCGGATCCCTTGAGGGAGTCCAACCCGTCAGTGAGCAAGAACCAAGTCCATTTGCCAAGGGCTTGGGGTTCAGTTCGAGCAAGAGAGAAAAATCAGAAGGTGTACCAGGTAGGGTGCCTTCGAAAGAGCCATTACCACCAGAGGGATAGTGTTAATGGTTGCAAGCAGAGAAAGTCGGGGGTTAGTGCGACATGCGCCGGTCAAGTGCCAGAGTTGAGCATCAAGAAAGCCTATATAGGTGGGCTATTTGGGCTGCGTAGAGCCAATGTTTGGGAAAGCACCCGCGAGAATGGGTTGTTTGTCCTGTGAAGACGCTCGTGTGTCGAGCGAGTGTGTCCCATAAGTCATTCCACAGGCCTAAGTGGGTGCTTCACAGTTGTCAAGACCAGCAATTTGCTCGAGATGGAGCACCAGGCTAGAGACAGAGCAGAAAGAAGAAGAAGCTGCTGCAAGTTTCGACAGAAGCATCGGTGCAGCGATTGCCACATTAAGGTGGCCAGTTGATAGTTGGCCGAAGAGTAGTGCCAACAGAGAGAATGGGCTGGGTCATGCTTTCCAATGTCTGCACCAGAAGGGATGGTGCCACGATGAGACCATACCGTGGTAGGCTTGCGAGCCTCACCCCGCGGGGTGCACCTTTTTATGTGTCGCTCAGAGAATATGTGTGTAAGTGGCCATGAGTGCCAAAAAGAAATTGGGGTGCGTTCCCCCGTAAGTTTGCCGTGTTCTGTTAGAAGATCCTCGGGCCGAGTCCTAAAGTTGGGCGCGAGTTAGGTCCACAGAGAAGGGGGTAGTCTGCAGGCAGTGTGCTTTTTGTCGTGTCTACGTTGCGAGTCTCGGGGCCAAGTCCTAGAGTTGGGTGCGCGAAGGTCCGAAGGTGGGATAGCCCGTAGATAGTGTGCAGTTGTGTTTGCCTTGCCTATGTTGCGAGTCTCGGGGCCAAGTCCTAGACTTGGGCGCGTGAAGGTCCGTGGGTGGGATAGCTCATAGGTAGTGCGCAATTTCCGTATTCGTTCTGATGCACAATATTTCAGCGGGTCCGTCAGCAGCCCGTCCGAAGTCGGATCGTTATCGGGACGATGCCGAGATTAAGTGGGGGAGAGTGTCACAATCCATCGTGCAGTGATGTGGATTGTGCCCCCGAGTATGTCATCGAGGACGATGACAGTTTAAGTGGGGGAGAATGTCACAACCATACTAGAAGAGAGTAGGTTGTGACCCTCACTGAGCAGACAGTGAAGTGGTGGCACGTCGAGTGTCGCCCATCGGGCCATGTCAGAGGGCCGAGAGAGAGAAATGCCATGATGCGATCGAGGAGGACGATGCATCATCCAACACACCAAGATGAGTGGGCATTGATGTCACAAGAAGGCATGAGCATATTGAGAAGCAACAGTGTCGTCAGACGCGTCAGTGGTATGCTTGATGCGGGCCAGATGGGGCCCCGGGCCATTACCTCGGAAGTCGGGGTTCCGTCATGATTTTTGATGAGCGGCTCTGGAGTTAAGTGCATATGAGTGAAGTATGCAAGCCCGCAAAGTTTCGTGTCAATCGGACACCAGACGGGCGCTCCACGTTGGCATATGACCCCTCGTGAAATTGACGTGCAAGGGTGTCAGACCAAATATGCCTCAGAATGTACTATAGGGGGAGACATGGTGTCAGCTCTCCACCACCCCTGGGCCCTGTGGCCTAAGTGAGCTACCCCATGGCACATGCGTGTGTCATGGCGTGGGCGAGCGTTACAAGACGAGTGTCTTGGGTGTTTTCCTTTGGGAATGGGTTTCCAAAGACAGTGTTGGGCGGCACGAGTGTGCCGACATTGCGCCCCCGCCCATGAGCTCGAGGTTGCACCATATGGCCGGGCTATGGCACGCTATACGAAAATGACTCGGCATGACTCGGAAGGGTTCATGCCTCGATATGCTCGGATGGATGGATGTCCGGGAAGTCCTGATTATAAGTAAAGCCCATGGGTCAGTTCTCGAGAAGCAGGTCCGAGTGAGCGGTTAAGTCAGATGACATCCCGAGGCTCGGGGTGGCATCGTGAAGCATCAGTGGAACCCGATAGTTCCCGGTTGGCACGGTATTTGCCCGAAATGTCCCGGTAAGCATTATAATGGCCCGATAAGCCCCGGTAAGCGTTATAATGCCCCGATAGGTCCCGATAAGTGCTGAAATCACCCGGTAAGCTTTGGTTGAGCGTTTTAAGGCCGTTTTGACCCATTGAAGGGTCCGAACACATCCCGGTGAAGTTTCAGATCGATGTAGAAGCGTGTGGGCCGTGTTATCAAGATTGAAGATGATGAAATGAGATGCGACGTTGCGTCCAGATGACCTTGGCCTGATGTAGAGGCAAGGTTGAGCCTTAGGACTTGGCCTCTAGTAGGGACTTCAAGCGCTACGGGCCTCCCTTCTTTAATGGGCAATCCAAAAATCTGTTGGCAGGAGAACGATGGAT
The DNA here is from genome assembly GCA_036850905.1 of Luffa acutangula. Lineage (NCBI taxonomy): Eukaryota > Viridiplantae > Streptophyta > Magnoliopsida > Cucurbitales > Cucurbitaceae > Luffa > Luffa acutangula. Next base: position 35,445,756 of record CM072099.1, read on the forward strand.
TGTTGATTTAGAGGCACTGTTTGACCTCATGAACTGTAATGATCCCCTGAATATCAGAGGAGTAGTCTTCATGCTCAAGGACGACGCTCGCATGTGGTGGAAGTGCGTCAGCTGCCGAAGATCATGCTAATCAACCGATTTTTGGGAAAGGTTCAAAGACCTGTTGTACGATTATTACTTCCCGGAGACAGTCAAGGATGACAAAGAAGCGGAATTCCTTAATTTGGCTCAGGGAAGTATGCCTGTAGTGCAGTACGAGAGGAAGTTTACTGCACTATCACACTTTGCTCCTGACCTGGTCAGCACGCTAGAGCGGAAGATCAAGAGGTTCATTAAAGGTCTCCGTGAGGAAATTCGTGGCTCTGTAGCCCTGAGCAGGCCTGCGACCTTTGCTGAAGCACTCACGGGTGCATTGATCATGGATAAGAATGTTTCCAAGAAGACACAACCTCATCTTGAAAAGGGATCAACTTGTGGAGTTAAAAGAAAGTTGTCTCCCCTGAGGAACCCACCTATTGAGTTTACTCAGCAGTAGGTGAAAGAGTACGCTCCATATCCTCCTTGCCCTTCTTGTCACAAGCTTCACAAAGGAGAGTGTTGGTTAGTGCAAAAAGTTTGTTTCAAGTGCAATTGGGGAGGTCATTATGCTAGGGATTGCTCATCATGAGCAACCTGGACGCCACGTGCCTAGGAAGGTCAGTTAAGCAAATATCAATGGAGTCCTTTAAGGTGGGAGTTGGTTTCACCTCTCGTTTCCAGGATAGTGCTCATTCCTTGAGCCTATCTATCGCTCTAGAATTTCCTTTCTTCTTGTGATGCCTTGTCATCTGAATCTATTTGTGTTGCGAGCTCTTAGTCATGCTTTGATATGATTTTGTTGCATCGGTTAGATCTTCGTTACCTATGAAGTTAGTGGAAGCAAGTAGGTTGGTTTCCAAGTCCTTCCAAGCGTTGCTTAGATCATAAGGAATCAAGAGATTTCCTTGTAATAGGAAAAATTGGTTGAACCTCTTTATTCAGGCCAGTTTCAAGGAAAAGGATCTTCCTAAGATAGTTTTGTGATCCAGCTTCTTAAGTTAAGGGTCATGGAACTTATCATTCCAAGGATGCTTCCAAAACCAAGTTCGAGTGTTGTAAACTTGTTGTGATGTCTTCGGGCTGATTAGTGTTTTGCAACTGTTATGGGTTTCCTAAACCAAGTCTCAAGGTCTTGTTGGACTTGCTTGTGACATGCTTTTGATGGTGTGTTGGTTTAGTATTAGACCAGGAATCAAAGCATTTCCCTCACGCAGTAAGACCTCAATCCAAGGCGATGAGATATTGAGAATCGATAATGGATCATGATTGCAACGTTAGTTGTTGTCTCGACAAAGTTGTTTTGGTGTGCTTTTTCTATGGCAGTACTTATGGCGGTGTTATTGTCACCCCGTAGCCATTCTAGGAAGGGTGGTTGGTTTGATAAGGAGAGTTGGCAGCGTAAGCTGTTTCGACGTTCCTTTGGCGATGCCTAGTTGAAACTAGCGGTTGCAACCTACCAACAAAGTGGGTTTTAAGTTGGTGAAGTTTGCTGATGAAGTTCTTGCTCAACTGAGATGAGAATTCAAGATGTTATTGAAGGTGGGTTGTGAATATGTCAAGCTTGAAGTTTTGAGCTGACGTTAGCAACATGTGTTCCCTCAGGTAGCATCGTTAAAAGCAAGCCCCATGTGTGTTGTGCAAATGTGGAGAGCTCAATTCCAACTTTGCTACTGAAGTTGGCCTTTTGATGAACATGGCCAAGTTCCCTGTAGGTCGTGCAAGATCAGACTTTGAATTCGATTTCGTTACACCATCTGAGTTCTCAATGTGCATGGGCAAGTTTTGTGTAGGCGAGCCTTGCTTCAAGTGTTGTATGTTCAACACAATTTGTCTCTGGAGTTGTGTTATGGATATACATGAACTATTTATTCTTGTGCCTTAGTTTTAAACTTTGGGATCCTAAGAGGGAAGTAGCTTGTTGAGTAAAAAGCCACTGGTATTAAGTGCCTTGAGGAGTTAGAGTTGGAATCAAGGCCAAGCATCCAAGTGGTTAGGTGAGCAACTTTCGAGGATGAAAGTTTTTAAGGTGGGGAGATTGTAACGCCCCGCGTCTCGGAATCGAGCTATTTTGAGATCTATTGAGCTTTTTATTCAAATTTGAAAATTAGAATTTAAGCTTAGCCTCGGGTCATTAAATTAAATTTCTATAATTTAGGAAAAAGAGATTTTTAATTAAACCTTTAAATTTCCTAAAGATTGAAGGTCTAATAATTGAAATTTATTTTAAGTTCAAAAGGCCAAAAATTCTCTTAATTTGTTTTAATCCCAAATTCTTTAGGAGCTAAGATTGGGTTTAAAATTTTATTCTAATTAAGATCCTAAATCCCAATTTAATTTGCTTTCTCCTCTTAGGGTTTATTTTAAATGAAAGGGAAAAGAAAATTAAAAAAAAAAACCCTAAGGTATCTTCTTCCCCTCTCTTTCACGTCGAGCAGTCATCGGACCCTCTGTTGCACGATTTTACACCGCAAGCGTACGAGTCGTCACAAGTAATATAGTGATTTTGAGTATAGAGTATCGTCTCCACAAGGATTGGATTTATTCAATTAATTACCACAAATAATCTTGCTATGCTTTATTTAGAGAACAAAATCGAATGTCGAAAAGAATAATAAAAAGCTAATCTAGAAAGCCAAAGATAAATAGAGACACAATTTGGAGGGATAATTCTTAGAGGGTTGATTTCATCAATTGGACCTTTAATGCTTAATCAATTAACTAATATGGATTAACTAATCATTTGATTCATAAGTCTAGAAGCCTAATGACAAGGACTCTCCTGTCGGTCTCCTCCTATCTCATACCTTTCAATAAAGAATCTCCTTTTGGTTTCCTCTTTATTTACTTAGCATGGCATTACGACCCTTCAATACAACCTCTGACGTTATTTATTCTATCCCGTGTCACTCGGGTAAATAGCGTTAGTCATGCATTCAGTTCTAGTCTAAGCTTCTCTCCGTCGAGTTTCCACTTAGTAACGATTCATTTAATCAGTGATCAGTTGATTAAAAGCATTGGGGACAAAATGCACAAATGAATAATAATGACAATTCAACCAAAGGTTCAACATCTAAATCAATCTCATAGAATTTAGGAATTTACTACTCATAATCACTAAAATTCAATAATTCCTAATCAGAACAATTCTAGAAACTAAAACATAAAGGAAAAGGGAAGAGAAATGCTCATAAAAGTGTCGATCTCCTCGATCCCGTGCCGACCTCCATCGATCCCGAGCTCTAAAGATCTTCAACAAAGCTCCAAAACTCTCCCAAAAATCCCCAATTTTAGTGATGGTTCTAGAATGGGGTGAAAACCCACAAATTGGCACACCAAACTTGGATGCAAAAGGCTCCTTTTATAGGCTCGCAGCAGGCGTAGCGTCGCGACGCTACGTCACAGCGTCGCAACGCTCTGACGTCATCTTTTCTTGGGCTCCAAGACGTCGCAGCGTCGCGACGCTACATGGACAGCGTTGCGATGCTACCCCCTTTCTGGATCTTTCCGCATAGCTGCCTAGCGTCAGGACGCTCAAGGCTTAGCGTCTCGATGCTAAGCCCTGAATCTTCTAGAATGACCCGATTTTGACTCAATTTTTGGGCCTCCAACTTTCTTTTGGCCCAAATACTTCTTGTAATGGATTTTGGGCTCTTTTCTTGACCCAACTTGATAATTTAAGGCTTGAAATTAATGAATTTGGGCTTCTAACTCATTCTTCTTGGGCTTTTGGACTTGGATCTACAATGAACTTCTCCAAATTGCTCAAAAAGTCTCCAAAATCATCCAAATTCTCTCAAAAATCCGATTTTTCTTCTTTGACTCGGTTTCCTGAAATTTAAACAGAAAATAGCATTAAAGCACACAATTCGAGCATAAAACTAGATAAAATTAATAGGAAAATGATGACATTTATGCATGTCATCACACCCCCAAACTTAAACCTTTGCTAGTCCCGAGCAAAGCTAAAACCATATATATGAATCAACTATTGCAAATGCATCACTCTAAACTCAATGATCAAAATAATGAACTATAACAATTAAAGGAAATATTAAAACATAATCTTTCATCCCGAAATTTAAATCTCAACTCTTCATCCATTGTGTGTGTGTGTGCGAGCTTCCTTATTAGGTCTTTACTAGCCTAGAAAAGGTTTATACAATCCTCAGTTCATCTTCCCGCTACACTGGCCCTAAGCTCAAATTATCCAGCTTCCCAACAATCAAGAAAGTAATATCCCACTAAGGTGCCTGAAACAACGGGGTATGCCTCCCCGAAACTTGCATATTTTTTTTTCATTGAGAATCCTTTTAGATGTAGCGCCTACGTTCTGGCTTGCCAACATTGGTGATGAAAGCATCCAACTATGAGCGCCTCATCTTTTAGGATGCCGAGGCATGCTCATTTCTTTCCAGGGCTTTCATGCAAAGGCAAACGATGGGTGTCATGAATGCCCCTGGTTACTAACGCTCTCAAGAAAGTGGAGCATTTTTTTTTTCATTTTCTTTATTTTCCCTCTTTTTTTCATATATATATATATATCTTTTTTTTCACACTTTTCTTTTCTTTGCAGGCTAATAAACATGATTTTTTTTCCAAGTAAAACATTACAGACTCTCATGCAGTTCAATCTTTCAAATCAGATCTTAAGCCTATCGGAGTGACAACAAACATCTAGATAATATAATCCAGTTCTAAGCATTCAAAACCATATAAGTAGGCTAAGTGCTCAACATGTGCAAGGAAATCAAAGAAAAAAATTAAATTTACATGAATCTTGAACATGCTTTCATATTTCACAAAAAATGAACAAAATTCATTATCTAGATCATATCATAAACCGTCCTCATCAAAACAGATGCAATAGAATCATCATGAAAAAAATTTCGCTCAGATTAGAACAGCAAAGCCTCCCCCCCAAACTTAAATCATACATTGTCCTCAATGTATCAATTATTTGGACTAATTAAGCATGCATAAGGACAATTTAAAAAAATATAGGGAGAACAATACTGCCCTGGAGTGCGAGAGAAACCATGGATGTCAGCCTTCAACATTATTGGGGTTGTTTTTGGAAGAAAATGTGGTCTCGAGCTCCTTCAAAAATTGATCAACGAGAACGGAAGATCAACATGCTCTAACTACAAAAAACTGAAAAACAAAGAAAAGAAAATTAACGGAAAAATAAACTTGGGTTGCCTCCCAAGAAGCGCTTGTTTAACGTCGCTTAGCTAGACGAGTTTGCACGAGCTTTCAAGGCACATAAAAATTCTCATATTTCTTCGGGCCCTTCTTCCTTGAATCGATGAAGCAGACTATTGCTAGTAAGCTTACTAGCTTTTCATGGGCCCCAGAAGCAGAAATATTTTTGGGATTTTCTTTTAATAAAAGCATAAAAGGAGAAAGATCAAAATAAATGGACTCAAACTCTGACTCGTGAGAACAAGAAAAAGAACACTCATTATCAAGGGAGGATGGAGAGGACAGAACAGACAAAGGCCTTTGATAGCGAGCAGAAATGTCGCTATTTTAGTCTCAATTTATTAAGCTTTTTGGTGCTTTAATCGTGTTTTTTAATGAATATATTTAATGAATTTTGTTATTCGGTCCTTAGGAGCTAAGTTGGTGATTTTGGGAGAAAAAGAGCCAAAATTGAAGTAATTATAGCCCAAATCCTAGCTTGATGCAATTGGAGGCCCAAAGAAGACATCTATGAAGAAAAGACCAAGAGAAATGAAGAAGAAGGCCCAAAAATCAGCCCAAAAGGAAGCTGAAAAATCTGGAAAATCTGGACAGCGTCGAGACGCTTAGCAAGGCAGCGTCGCGACGCTGCCCTTTCTTATTGCCCAAGCCGCGTGCGCAGCAGCGTCGCGATGCTTAGCAAGGCAGCGTCACGACGCTACCCCTATTCCAGGCCTATAAATAGGCGCCCTTGGGTGCCTCATTTCTCATCAATCAAACCATCAATCAATTCATCCTTTCTTTCCTTTCTTAGGCTCCTTTTTTGGAGCCCCTCTCAAGGCTTTTGAGCCTTTTGAGAGGATTCTTCTAGTGGGGAAATTTTGGGAATTTTGGGGAGCAATCTTAGAGGCTCAAGGAGTAGTCAGCGGGGCTCCCAGCGTCAGCGAGGGGTTTTTTGACGGTCAATTCCTTTCCTTTTATGCTCTTTAATATGATTTCCCTTGTAATTATTGTGGATATTATGTGTAGCTAAACCCCAATTTGGGGTCTTGAAATGAAATGATAGTCAAAATATTGTTATAATTTCTTGTCTCTTGCCCATGTCCTAATTATTTGTATGGATGTGCTTAATGCTTTACTCAATCTGGCCAATTGTGTAATGATTCGATTCTTAATGGAAACTCGACGGAGAGAAATTAGGATAAATCGTAATCCATGCAACTAGTTTAATTGCCCGTTGTGACACCGGGATTAGTTGATTAAACTTAGATTCCTAAAATGAATCAGAGCGTAATAATTAATGATTTTTAATAGCGCTAAGGACACTGAGGTTGTTAAAATGAATTAATTACAATTAGGGGAAATCGACAGGAGAACCTATGTGATTAACGGAGATTCTAGGATTATAATTAGTTGGGCAATGAGATAGGATAATTATAGCAATTATTTAGCTAATCATCGATTTTCAAGACCCCTCTTCCCATTTAAAGAAAACTCTTTCTCCACATTTTATTTCTGATTGATCAATTTGTTTTCATTAATTATTTTGAATTTAAATCTTTTTATTGCATGAACGTGGTCCCTAAATATTATTTCACCTAAGTATTTTCAGTGCTCAAGAGAATTTTATTTATTTGCTTAAGTTTCGCTTCACCTCCCTGAGGATTCGATACTCGGAATACTTTCCGTTTTATATTGCTTGTGACGACCCGTGCGCTTGCGGATAATCGCCACCAACAAGTTTTTGGCGCTGTTGCCGGGGAGGCTTGATTTTTAAGCAAAAATTAATTTTTCTTGACATAAAAAAGAAATGGGTAAATGGTAATTTAGGTGTAAATATTTTTTTCTTTCATCGTTTTGTGAATATTATTTTATTTTCATTTTTGTTTGGTTCTTTTTGTCGTCTGGGAGCATTGTATGCGAAGAAACAAGGTGGTTGATTTGTTTCCGCTAGATCTTGAGATTAACAGGACTCTTAAATTCATTAGAAGAGAAAAAAGATTAGCAGAAACGATGGCCCACCAAGAAGAAGCTCCCAAGGCAATTAGAGATTTTTTGCAGCCAGTTCTTCCTACCGAGAATTCTGGAATTGTTTACGCCCCCATCCAAGCTACAAATTTTGAGCTAAAAACAGGGTTGATTCAGATGGCACGCGATAACTCGTTCAAGGGACATCCTTCCGAGGACCCCCACTCTCATCTGCGATCATTCCTAGAAATATGCAGGACGGTAAAGATGAACGGAGTTCCGACCGATGCAATCAGATTAAGGCTGTTTCCATTTTCTCTACAGGATAAAGCAAAAGATTGGCTCGAATCAGTTGAGACGGGCAGCATCAGTACTTGGGATGAGCTTGCCCAGGCTTTTCTGACAAAATTTTTTCCACCGGCTAAGACTACCAAGCTCCGGACTGAAATTGGAACATTCAGACAGCTTGACGAGGAGCAGTTATACGAAGCGTGGGAAAGATATAAGGAAATGCTTAGGCGATGCCCCCAACACGGATATCCTGATTGGCTTCAGGTACAGTTATTCTATAATGGATTAAACCCCTCCACAAAGACAGTCCTTGACACATCAGCAGGAGGGAGTTTTCTTTCAAAAACAGTGACAGAAGCCAAAGACTTGCTTGAGGAAATGGCGGCAACAAGTTATCAATGGCCGACGGAGAAAGGAACAGTTACAAAAAAGGCTGGATTATATGAATTGGATGAGTCATGTTCACTGAAAGCGCAACTGGCATCTCTGACCAATGCACTAAACAAATTGACGTCATCTGAGGTGGTTAAGTCCATTTCCACCTTAGCTGAAGGTCATTCAAAGAAGGAAGGTCAAGATGTGGAAGAAGTTCAATACATAGGAAATAGATCATATACTCAAGGAGTACCAAACTTCTACCACCCCAGTCTGCGCAATCACGAGAACTTCTCATATGCGAATACGAAGAATGTTTTGCAGCCACCCCCAGGTTTTGCATCAACAAGTACTCCTGAAAAGAAAAATAATCTGGAGGAGATGGTGGCTTTATTCATCAAGGAACAAAGAATATTGAATGTGAATCTCCAGACATCAGTAAACAACCACGACGCAGCTTTAAAGAATATGGAAGTACAGATAGGTCAGATTGTTTCAACAGTAAATGCCCTTCAAAAGGGAAAATTTCCAAGCGATACTGAGCCTAACCCGAAAGAGCAGTGTAAGATGGTGGTTCTGAGAAGTGGTAGAAGACTGGAGGACAGTATAGAGAAGAAAAAGGAAGAAGAAAAGAGAAGGGATGAAGATGAAGGGGCTGAGGCACAAAAAGCCTCCTCTGAAAGGTTCCAACATCCTCCCAACTCTATTGAATTAAAATATGATTTTTCTAACAAACTTGCAGGTAGAAAAGAAGAAGAGAGGCAGAATGACAATAAGAAGCTGACTGAGGAAGAAGTGGTTCCATGCAACCACCATGACAGAGGTTCGCATATTAGCCCGCCCAAGAGGAGGGGCGAATGTCCAACCTTTGATTTCAGGGAGTTACCTTTTCCTCAAAGATTTAAGAATGTCAAATTAGATGAACAATTTAAAAAATTTTTAGAAATGTTTAAAAAGTTGTCTGTGAATATTCCATTGGTAGAAGCTTTGTATAATATGCCAAATTATGGAAAATTCATGAAGGAAATGCTTTCTAAAAAGAAAAGTCTGAAAAAAGAAGTTTTTAATTTATCTGAGAGTAGCAGTACCATTATTTCTGGTAGGATACCCTCTAAACAGAAAGACCCAGGGAGTTTTATTGTTCCCTGCACCATAGGAGAAGTATCCTTCGATAGGGCTTTGTGTGATTTAGGAGCAAGTATAAATTTGATGCCCTACTCTGTGTACAGGAAGATTGGTTTATCAGGTATGACAGACACTGACGTCACTCTCCAGCTTGCTGACAGATCGATTACCCACCCGATGGGTGTGGTGGAGGACGTGTTGGTGAAAGTCAACAAATTCATCTTCCCTGTAGATTTTGTGGTACTGGACATGACGTCACTCTCCAAAAACTTGTTGCATGATTTTACACCACAAGCGTACGGGTCGTCACAAGTAATATGGTGATTTTGAGTTTAGAGTATCGTATCCACAGGGATTGGATTTATTCAATCAATTACCACAAATAATCTTGCTATGCTTTATTTAGAGAACAAAATCTAATGCCGAAAAGAATAATAAAAAGCTAATCTAGAAAGCAAAAGATAAATGGAGACACAATTTGGAGGGATAGTTCTTAGAGGGTTGATTTCATCAATTGGACCTTTAATGCTTAATCAATTAACTAATATGGATTAACTAATCATTTGATTCATAAGTCTAGAAGCCTAATGACAAGGACTCTCCTGTCGGTCTCCTCCTATCTCATACCTTTCAATAAAGAATCTCCTTTCGGTTTTCTCTTTATTTACTTAGCATGACATTACGACCCTTCAATACAACCTCTGACGTTATTTATTCTATCCCGTGTCACTCGAGTAAATAGCGTTAGTCATGCATTCAGTTCTAGTCTAAGCTTCTCTCCGTCGAGTTTCCACTTAGTAACGATTCATTTAATCAGTGATCAGTTGATTAAAAGCATTGGGGACAAAATGCACAAATGAGTAATAATGACAATTCAACCAAAGGTTCAACATCTAAATCAATCTCATAGAATTTAGGAATTTACAACTCATAATCACTAAAATTCAATAATTCCTAATCACAACAATTCTAGGAACTAAAACATGGAGGAAAAGGGAAGAGAAATGCTCATAAAAGTGTCGATCTCCTTGATCCCGCGCCGACCTCCATCGATCCCGAGCTCCAAAGATCTTCAACAAAGCTCCAAAACTCTCCCAAAAATCCCCAATTTTAGTGAGGATTCTAGAATAGGGTGAAAACCCACAAATTGGCACACTAAACTTGGATGCAAAAGGCTCCTTTTATAGGCTCCCAGCAGGCGTAGCGTCGCGACGCTCTAACGTCATCTTTTCTTGGGCTCCAAGACGTTGCAACGTCACGATGCTACATGGACAGCGTCGCGACGCTACCTCCTTTCTGGATCTTTCTGCATAGCTGCCTAGCGTCGGGACGCTCAAGGCTTAGCGTCTCGACACTAGGCCCTGAATCTCCTAGAATGGCTCGATTTTGACTCAATTTTTGGGCCTCCAACTTTCTTTTGGCCCAAATACTTCTTGTAATGAATTTTGGACTCTTTTCTTGACCCAACTTGATAATTTAAGGCTTGGAGTTCATGAATTTGGGCTTCTAACTCATTCTTCTTGGGCTTTTGGAGTTGGATCTACAATGAACTTCTCCAAATTGCTCAAAAAGTCTCCAAAATCATCCAAATTCTCTCAAAAATCCGATTTTTCTTCTTTGACTCGGTTTTCTAAAATTTAAACAGAAAATAGCATTAAAGCACACAATTCAAGCATAAAACTAGCTAAAATTAATAGGAAAATGATGTCATTTATGCATGTCATCACCCCCCTTGAATTTTCCTTTGCGCCGCCAGCCTCATCTTCTTCTTCTTCCCGTCGGCAGCCCCAAAGTGCCCAACTCCGACTTTCTTCTTCCTTCCCGCCGGTGTCAAGATCCACAGGCCGTCGAGCAACCGTGAGTCATCCCTCACCCTCGTGTTTGCCGGCAGCTGTACGCTCAAGCTCGCACCGCCTTTCCTTTTCCCTCTCCATTTCGTGAGTAGCTGCCAACCTCTTCCATATTTTCGTTCTCTCCATTCGTGTGAGCAGGGTTCCGTCGCCAAACACTGGAGATCTTCGTCTTCTCCGGCGTCTCAGCTCTCTCTCCCTCTTGCGTGGTTGATAAGTTTGAGCAGCAAGCCTGCGCGATTCTAGTCTTTTTTGGTGTCGTTGATCGTTCCAGTGAGTTTGGCTTGCGACCCTCTTAATTTTCTTCAAGTCTCAAGCTTACCCATTCGGATTAGGACCTTGGATTGTGTTTAGAACATGACCCATTCATTATCAACTCTAGAATTGTAGGTTCAAGTCTCTTCGGGTGCCAACTTGCAAGCGTCCAACCTCGAATCTTCGTTGTTCTGTAAAGTTAAACCCTTACCCACTCTCTGTAGGTGCTGGTTTTGTGTTGCCCATTCCTTATCGGCTTTGAAATTGAAAGGATAAGCCTTGTTCAGCCGTTGTCCAACATCATTTGGGGTTTTACCTTGACTTTCAGTGAATACCTATCACCCGAATAGCCTTAAATTGGGTTACCCATTACCGGTTGGTTTAAGACCTTGATTGTTGGGTTAATTCAAACTCAAACCAGCAAACAGTAAAGCTCGTTTGGTGGATTTCGGTAAGTTTCCATGCCCTTATACATTTGTAATTTGTTTAGGTTGGCCTTGGAAAGCTTATGACCCATGGGTATTCTGTTAGTGTTAGTTTCGACCCAACCTGGACCTCAGACAACACGTATCGAAGGAGTCTTGAGTGCTAATCGGTTGTTGCTTGTAGTTCGACTCTTTTAGGCTCTTTCGATTGAGAATCACGTGGTTTCGGAGCTCCGTTGGTCTGTTTAGGATTGCTTAGGAGCGCTATATAGGTAAGTAGCTATTATCTATTGAGTCTGTTTGATTGCATGATGCACGCTGTTTGTTACTTGTTTTTTAACCGTTCTCTTGTTTCTTGCTTCTCTGAATATATATACATACATATATATATGTGTGTGTGAAATCTCTTAATAGCGTGGACTATTGTTGTGATGTTTGGTTGTAAAGCATGCTAGTTTTGCTGTGAGCTAATGAGGAATGCACGAGGTGAGAACACGTTGTTGTATGTATGTGCTTGGTGGATATAGTACTTGAGTCTAGATGCTTGTTGCAGGGCATTTGCACTCTAGATGGTTGTGAGAAAAGAGGTCAGGGACCTAAAATGTGAAAATGGGCAAGATGGGTGAATGTCAGTGCACCTCGGTACAAATGGTCACGGGGTGACATGTCTCCATGGGTTTAAAGAGGACTGATATTGTTTCGAGGAAAGTAAAGTGATTATCAGGCTCTCGGGTATAAATGGTCGGGGACTGGTATATCACTATTGGATGTCGATGCCTCGGGTATATATGGTCAAGGGTCGGTATGCCAATGTTAGATAAAGAGGAGCATCGGGGTCGTGGGTATAAATGGTCAAGGGTCAGTGTGATGAATGTTGAGGCAAGTATTAAGGCCTTGGGTATAAATGGTCAAGGGTCAATACGTTGCTTAGTCATCGATGCCTTGGGTGTAAATGGTTAAGGGTCGATGCACAGTTGAGGCCTTTGGGTATAAATGGTCAACGGTCGAACGCCAAGCTCTGTAGAGAAGTGTGGAGGCCCTGGGTATAAATGGTCAGGGGTCAATGCAACTCGAAGGGTCAGTCTTGGAGAGTTTTGCAGAGCATGACGCGGAAAATCACGTGTGGAGAGCCATGTGAGGGCTAAACATGATTGTTGAGTAAGCTCGTGGAGCATGAGTGGTTAATGAGTTGCATAGATAGATGCACGAGGTTTGGCTTAGGAGAGTCATTCTTTTTACTCGCTTTTGAGCATGTTGATGTGTTTACAGCTTTAAGAAGCATGTTGTTTGTGCATGAAAAGCATGTTGTTTGTTGGTTGTTGTGTGATGGCTTTTCAGGTGGGGGCTGCTTACCAGTACCATGGTTGTATTGACCCCATCCCTTCTCTCCCCCCAACTACCAAATTTTGCAGGCTATGGGGACTGCGAGGACCATGGTGATGCAGATGAGGCATATGAGGAAGGACCATAGCTAGTCTACGTTGTTTTCCATTTTATTTTCATGTTGGTTAGTTGTTGCTTAATTTTTTTGGACAGTTGTTGTCCTGTTAGGTTTAGTTCTGAAATATTCTTGTTAAACTCTAGGTCTAGTTGTGTTTGTTTTGGAGAACTCTATCCCTTCTTTTAGTTAATGATTATTAAGTTGTTTCGAATAAACTGAAGTGGAAGTTAGTTGTTCATAGTTGAGTGTTTAGTTGTAAATACTCTGTTTATTTGGTTAATGATGCGAAACCTGACTTGCTTTGTTGTGGAAGTTCTGCTGCAAATTTGAGGTGTTGTGGCGTGTGGTTATGAGTAGTTGTTTATATAGAAGTGTTTTTCTTGTTCAGCGGGTTAAAAAAATATTTGGGTTAGTCCAATGTATATCGTCATGCTGCCGAAATTTTCAGTGCATTCGGTTAGCTTGGTTAAGGAGTTAGTAATGTCGCAAGGATAGTTTTGAAAATCCTGGGACGTTACAGCCTGGTCAGCTTAGTCACGTCTCTCCAACAGATGCGACCATACATGTCGGCATAGGTTGAACCTACGCGACACCTTAAATCCCCAAATAGTTTCAAAACACCCCCTTTTCTCTATTTTTTTTAGGTTTTTTCCCTACTTTTCCAATAAAGACCCCTATCATCATGGTTGTCAATCTAATTTGACATTTTCAACACGTTTCCCTAAATTTCATTTTTAAAATGAAAGTCATCCATATACTATTCCTTTTAAAAAATCAAATCCCTTTTCCATGAAACAATATTCTCAAAGTTCCCCTTTGCATTCCTTTGTTTCCATACTAAGACTGAGGTACTCTGTCTAAACCTTTTGCATTGCTTGTTTTTTTTCTTTCTTTTTTTTTTGGAAGAAGATGTGTCTGGTTTTGTATATTTAGTATGATTTTCCGTTTTGGTTTTTTTTTTTTTAATAACTTGATGGGATTTTGTTAAAATTTGTTTTGAGAATGTGAAAGAAAATCTTAGTTTTACTTTATGAACACAACATCCTTAAATCCCTTTTTGAGAAAGAACAATTTTGTTCATCCAAATATATTTTCTTCTAGAAAGAAAGATTGTGGAATTTTCCTTTTTCATTTTCCAATTACAACAATCATGGTTCGTTACCTCTTTTTTTCCCCTTTTTTCTTCACTTAAATCGGACAATCTTGTAAAATCTTTTCTCTTTTCATTTTTTCCTTATTTGTCGTTGTGCAAACTTTCAAAAAATCATAATTCTCTCTTCATAATTCTCTCTTGTATTAATATTGGCTCCAACAGAATACACACTGTAAAATTTATTTTAAATAAAATTATTCTCTTCTTCATTGTCTTTCTCCTTGAGCTACTTGAGATTCTCCTTTTATCTTCCGGTATGACATTCTCCATTTTTAGTCTGCTTTTCATTGATATATTTCACATTTTGTTATAATGATATAATTTTTCTTTCTTGAATATTTGAGTGGAGAACATCTAAGACTTATCTGAATAGCAAATGATTCGTTGCATGAAGAATGGTGTAAAATAAAACTGTGAGTATGAATTTTTTTTATGTTATTTTCTTTTTAACCATGTTTAAAGTTGAAGTTTTTAATTTCTGGATTTTTGTTTGTTTTAACTACTTATATAATTTAGATCAATTGAAGGTAAAAAGGCTCACTGAATCTAAATACATCTAAGGCTTGTTTTTGAAGTCTTAAGGCCAACGGTGGATTTACGGTAGGCCCAAGGGGGCTCGAGCCCCTCCTCAACTTTCAAACATTATATTTTATATATAATGTAATCATTCATATTAAACAAAAGCAACTGTTGGTTGGATGCTTATAGATGTAAGCCTTCCTTCATTTGGAGTTGTGCGGCCTAAGTATCTAAGTTTTAGATTGTATTGATTAAAATCTCAAACTAATAATTATATTAATTTAAACTCTAAACTTTCATATTTAAATCAATTTAAACCATTCCTTAGTGATTTATAAACTATTTTCATTGGATTCTATTTAAAATCAACTCAAAATCATTTAAATAAAATTAGTCTTCTTCAAAAGCCCTACCAAATTAGCAAGAAAAATTATTACATAATTCTTCCTAACACAAGTATAGAAAATGTTGATGGTCAAATTTCGCTTGGGAAATTTCCCTTCGCTCGACGTGACTACCAACAGTGAATTTGTAGAAAGAAGCGGGAAAAACGTGACCTGCAAGACCAGCCAACACTGCACACCGATGTGGTGTAGACCACACACACTCTGATGCTTAAGTTAGCCTTGAACGGAGAAATTGTTGGGTGTTTTTTAGGGAGATTGTCTCGTACCTGTGTGTGTTGCGGACACACTCTGATGCTTAAGTTAGCCTTGAACGGAGAAATCGTTGGGTGTTTTTTAGGGAGATTGTCTCATACCTGTGTGTGTTGCGGTCCGGTCTCTTTATAGATTTTCCCGTAGGGTTTCCGTCGTCCTCCATTCGCTGGCTAGCTTCGGGCCTTTGGCCCTGGTCGGCCTCGGCAATGGGCTGAGGCCGACCTCCTCCTCGGTCTTGAAGGATTGGAATTCCAAAATTCCGTAAAGCGGAAGCGTGATTGGGACCGATTCGTAATTAATTTTGTTTAATCTAAAATACCAATACATTGGCAATAAACTTAGAACTATTCTAGATTTATATTAAGGTTAAGCATACATAAATATTAGATCTAAATCTAATTTATATAGTAACAAATTACTTACCCTCGTTAACGACTCAGATTAAATTCATCAACTGCTTGTAAATTAATCACGAACTAGTGCGAACACCACCACTATGGCTACACCTGTATGACTCCGAGAATTCTAGAGGTAGGAGACTGGTGGGAGTCTAGAAGAAGCCTTGAGGGGAATTCTCTGAAAGTAGGAGAATGAATGAGATGCCTTTCACCCCACCCCAGGGGCCCTATATATAGTAAAGGCCAAGACCTTTTTTCTAATTAGGAAAAGGAAGACCTTTTCCTAATAGGAAAAGGTCTCTAATTTTAATTCCATAATTAATTAATTTCCCAATTAAATATCATATATTTAATCTTAGGGATTTTAATAAAATTAAAATTAATATGAATCCAATTCATATTCAATTTATTTAAACTCTTTCAAATATTTTTTTTCCTAATCGGAAAAGGTCTATAATTTAAATAAATAATTAATTAATTCCATAATTAATTAATTATCCAATTAAATATCATATATTTAATCTTAGGGATTTTATTAAAAATAAAATTAATATGAATTCAATTCATATTCAATTTATTTGAACTCTTTCAAATATTTTTTTTCCGAAAAGGTCTATAATTTTAATAAATAATTAATTAATTCCATAATTAATTAATTATCCAATTAAATATCATATATTTAATCTTAGGGAATTTATTAAAATTAATATGAATCCAATTCATATTAAATTTATTTGAACTCTTTCAAATATTTCCTCTCAAGAATTAAGTTTTTAATTAATTCAAAAATTATATTATAAAGTTTCATAAAATTTATATTATAATGCATCAATATACATTATACGATTCCCCAAATAAATTGAACACTTTCAATTTACAATTTATACTTAATTGCCTCAAGTCTCTTTACGAGCTACAAGTGGGACCTAATGGACCTACAAATTAGAAGCTCTAACGATACGAGACTAATTGGCCAAATTCATTAACCAAGTTACTCAACATTCGTTAACTATGGGTCACTCCACTAAAGACCCACAGCTACACTCTTCTCACTGTAGAATATTTCTGTGTCCACGGATATCAACCAATGCAGTAAGTCAATCCTTCACATGTGTTCGTAACACCAGCTGGGTCAAATTGCCGTTTTTCCCCTGGGTTACCTCTGGTTCCTTAGTACCACTAATTCCTCTAATGAACAAGTTGTTTAGGGTCCAATCACTAAATAGGAGTTCCTTTCGGGTTAGGAGAGGACGACGTGTCTTTGTTCAAGCCCCGGAATCAGCCCTTAAGGGAACACACATCTACTTACCCCAATAGGGGAAGGAGTGAATTCCATCTTGTACTGTTATGTTCCCAGCCCTCATTCGGTCTTGCCCCTGAAATGGTAGGATTATTGAGTCGGCGAACTGGCCACTTTCACCCATACAAATCTAAGGACAATCCCTCCTGAAAGGGGTTCATAACAGACTCAGGATTGAGATTGAGTTACCTAGGTCATCCTATTGAAATAGAAACCTAAACTAGTTAACGACGTTACATCTAGTGGTTACTATTTCGCGGTCCGGTCTTATGCAAACTCATTGCATAAGATACCCCCACTCGCATGTCTCCTACATGGATGCTTTGGATCATTGCATCTGTATCGAATACAAGGTGGGCCGTATCACATAGTGTCACTAGGATAAGGTACCCAACCTTATCCCTATACTATAGACCTTTTAGGTTGTTACTTGGACACTGATCCCCATATGTCCCCACATACTAGTCCAAGTTTCATTTAAACACTGATCCTCTTTTGTGACTGCGAGGTTCTTTAGAATTTTCCACTGCACCACTATTATCACAGTAAAGGGTGATTGGCAAGTTCATATTTGGAACAACTTCCAAATCCATCAAGAACTTTCGTAGCCATACAGCCTCCTTAGCTGCTTCACAAGTAGCGACATATTCGACCTCCATGGTGGAGTGTGCAATGCATCCTTGCTTGATGTTACGCCAGACTACAACTCCCCTGTTGAGGGTAAATACTGACCCTAATGTGGATTTCCTAGAATCCTTATCAGTCTGAAAGTCAGAGTCTGTGTATCCTGTAAGGATCAAATCCTTAGAGTCGTACACAAGCTGATAGTCCCTCGTTCTCCGAAGATACTTGAGGATGTTTTTAACTGCAGTCCAGTGGTCTAACCTTGGATTGGACTGGTACTTGCTGACTATCCCAACTGCATAGCAAATGTCATGCCTAGTACACAACATGGCGTACATAAGACTGCCCACAGCTGAAGCATAAGGGATTCGTCTCATATCCTCAATTTCTTGAGGTGTCTTAGGACACTGTTCCTTAGACAAATGAACTCCATGCATGAAGGGTAAACCCCTCTTGGAATTCTGCATCTTATATCTAGACAACATCTTGTCTATATATGATGCTTGAGACAGGGCTAACGTTCTGTTCTTACGATTCCTGATTATTTAAATCCCTATAACATACTGAACTTCACCCAAATCTTTCAATTTGGAAGTCAGTCGATAACAATTTTTTAATGTCAGCTAGATATTCTACATCATTCCCAATGAGTAAAATATCATCTACATGCAACACCAGAAAAGCTACTGAACTGTTGATAATCCTTTTGTAAACACAAGGTTCATCAACGTTCTGGTCAAAGCCATAAGATTTGACAGCAGTGTCAAACCTTATATTCCAAGATCTGGAAGCTTGCTTCAACCCATAAATGGATCGTCTAAGCTTGCAAACTTTTTGCTCCTGATCATGAGCAATGAACCCCTCTAATTGAGACATAAAGATGTTCTCATCAAGATTGCCATTCAGAAAAACAGTCTTGACATCCATTTGCCAGATCTCATAATCATAAAACGTGGCAATGGACAAGAGAATCCTTATTGACTTTAACATGGCAACTGGGGAGAAGGTTTCCTCATAGTCCACCCCCTCCATTTGGGTATAACCACCCTTTGCCACCAGTCGAGCTTTGAAAGTTTGCACTTTCCCAGCTGCGTCTCGTTTTCTCTTGTAGATCCATTTGCACCCTATGGGTTTAACCCCTTTAGGTAAGTCTACAAGATCCCAAACTTGATTGAAATACATAGACTCCATCTCTAGGTCCATAGCTTTGACCCACTGGTCATGGTCCACACCATTCATTGTCTGTCTAAAGGTCAATGGATCCTCGATTCCATCATCAGATATGACAGCTAGAGTTTCTGCTAAACCCAGATAGCGTTCAGGTTGAGTAACAATCCTCCCACTACGTCGAGGCATTCTCAACTGTTGAGAATGATGGACTTGACCAGATGTGCTGGGCTCTTCTACAACTCTTGTTGAAGGTCCAGTCTGTGTATTGGGCTCATCAACAACCCTTGTTGAAGGTCTAGCCTTATCAACAACTCTTGTTGATTCATTCGTAGCTTCACCAGAAAGTTCACTTAACACAATTTTACTGCGTGGCTTGTGTTCTCGAACGCGGTCTTCTTCTAAGAAAGTAGCATTTGTCGAAACAAACACTTTATTTTCTTGTGGATCACAGAAGTATGCACCCCTTGTTTCTTTTGTGTAGCCTACTAATAGGCATAATTTTGAACGTGAATCCAATTTCTTTGGGTTTGCCACTAGCACATGTGCAGGACAGCCTCAAATTCTAAAATGACGTAAACTAGCTTTATGCCCTCTCCAGAGCTCAAATGGTGTTTCAGGAACACTCTTTGAGGGAACTACATTCGAAATATAAACTACAGTCTCTACTGCATAACCCCAAAAAGAACTAGGCAGTTGAGCATAACTCATCATAGATCGAACCATGTCCAACAAGGTTCTGTTTCTCTTTTCAGATACACTATTCTGTTGAGGTGTACCTGGTGCTGAGAGTTGAGACAAGATTCCATGTTCTATCAAATAGTTCTGGAATTTTAAGTCCAAATACTCTCCACCTCGATCAGATCGAATTGTTTTAATGGTCTTACCTAACAAGTTCTCAACTTCAGTCCTGTACTCCTTGAACTTTTCAAGCGCTTCAGACTTATAACTCATTAGGTATAAATAACCATACCTTGAATAATCATCTATGAAAGAGATGAAACATTCATACCCTCCTCGAGCTCTTACATTCATTGGACCACAGAGATCCGTATGTACGAGTTCTAAGGGCTCCTTGGCGCGATAACCTTTTTCCAGTAAAAGGTCGTTCGGTCATCTTACCTTCAAGACATGACTCACACGGAGGTAAAGTACCATCTTCTAACTGGCTTAGAAGTCCGTTCTTAACCAATCTCCCAATCGTATTGAGATTTATGTGGCCAAGTCTCAACTGCCAAAGATAGGTACTTTGAGAAACTTTCTGCCTTTTTGGTTGAGTCTCGGTTGTTTTAAACATTTCATTGTTCAAAATAGCCCTAGAATCTATTGGTCTTAAAACATACAAATTGTTTTCCATTTTTGCATAACATATTTCAATACCCGTTTTAGTAATGAAAACTTCATTCACAGAAAAGGACATTGAATGTCCTTGTTCTAGCAAACAAGAAACATAAATCAAATTTCTTTTTATTTTGGGAACTATATATACATTATCTAATAACATATAGTGTTCCCTGGAGAAGAACATTTTAATATCTCTCATTGCTTTAGCTGAAATGAGCTCCACAGTCCCAACTCTGAGAGTCATTTCCCCAGCATCCAACTGTTGCCAGGAGCTCATTCCCTCAAAGGAAGAGCATACGTGATGAGTGGCACCTGAATCAAGGATCCAGGTTGTATAATCATTTTCCACTATACACGTTTCAATGACCAATAAATCAAATTTATTTTCATTGAGATGTGCTAAGCAGTCTATGTCATATTCATCATGAAAAATTTCAGATGAATTAGACATGTGGGCTTGAGGACCGTCCTCAGTTAAGACCAATTCCACGCAACTAATGTTTAAGTTCATTTTCTTAGTTGTATTAGAAATACCAGTTTTGTAGTTGGCGTTATTCGAGGCATACAAAGAACGTTTCATTGTTGAGAACAAACAAATTAACTTATTAAGTATTGTTGCATTAACCCATTACACAAAATAATATTATTATTTTAATCCAATCAATTTAGCAAAAGTAATGATCGACCCATAGAATAAACATTCATTTTTTCAATGATACTTCAGAGGTTTAGAACAATAGCTACCGTAGGGTAGTTAGCTACTTCTCCTCTGAATTGAGACAATCTCAGCCAATCCCTATTCCTGAAATAACTCATATTCCAATAGTTCTTAGCTACCATTTTTTCGGTCAGGAAATTATTAACACCTTAACAATTTCCCGTAAGTGTGACCCTCCATTTTTCAGATTTCAGAGGTCGTCCCCAACAATGCTACCGTAGGAAAAGTCAAAGTTGGAAATGGACCTAAGAAACCCTATCCATTTCTGGAGTTTGCGTTGTTCCGACTCCCATGATCAAGCCCTCCGTAGGGTGATCGCTCCCAGGGCGACTCGCATGCAGATCATGGGGATCTCACGATGCAACCTAATGGAGGAGACCATAGGATACATTGACACGTGTCCTGCTCCCACTTACTATAAAATACTCCCTCATTCACCTTGATATTGATCCATGCAAACACCATCCGTAGGGGGTCACTCCCAGGGTGACTCGAGGCCAAGCATGAAACTCACGTTGTGAACTTTTGAGGACGTGAGAGAAAAACTTGATTTATGAAAATCTTGTTTTGATATATTTCCTCCCACTAAGTATTTTTATAATTATAGGGTCTATTGCTTAAGTAAATTTCGGCTAAGTGAATCTATCTAAGTCTATGCCTGTATATAACTTTTATATATATAGGTTCTTTCTCTAATGTCTAGGTGGATTAAACACTTTTAATAACCTAGAGACATTGCATGCTAATATAACTATGGTTAATTCAACTCAAGTTCCAGCTCAGTTCCCAGGTAGCAGGTGTTCCGTAAACCGTCATCTTAAGTACCTTCAGCCTTAGACAGAACATTACCAGTAGAGTTCCCTTATAACCAATAGTTATGATAAATCTTTACTCTAAAGATCTAGGTGAGTTAAACTCTTTTAATTGACCTAGTGACATTGCATGCTAACATAACTATGGTTAATTCAACTCAAGTTCTGAGTCAGTTCCCAGGTAGCAGGTGTTCCGTAAACTGTCATCTTAAGTACCTCCAGCCTTAGACAGAACTTCATCGGGAGAGTTCCCTTATAACCGTAGTAATGTAAACTCTTTACTCTAAAGATCTAGGTGAAATAAGCTTTTTTAATAAACCTAGTGACATTGCATGCTAACATTTAACTATGATTAATTCAACTATGGTATTTCGGGTTAGTTTCCAGGTAAGAGGTGTTCCGTAAACCGTCATCTTAAGTACCCCCAACCTTAGACAGTTTTTAACCGGTAGAGTTTCCTTATAATCATAGTAATGTTTTTCCTACTTAGTCAATTAAAACTATTTTTAATTCTAAGTAAGAAAATAATTCTAATCCTATTAGAATTATAATGAGCTTAGGTCAAATTAATTTTAAACATTTTAAAATTAATTCATTTTAACCTAAGGTCCTATGTTTGCATGCAACTCTTTGTTATAGGTTGACGGTTTCTAATCAATTTTATAACTTATTATAAAATTTTAATGATTAGCCCTATAACATGCTTCTATGGTGTTGGAAAAATAACAATCATATTCTAATTATTAAACACCATATTATTATGACACCGATAACGATAATATAACGATTATATTAATCTTAAGTGGTGTCATGCTTCATGCAGTTTCAATTTCATTTAATTAATATCGATTATATTAATTAAACATCCACGAAATTAAATTACATGAAACTTGACATTAATATAATATAACTCTGATATTAATTTAATTAATGTCATGCTCAATGCTATTCCATTTTCATTTAATTAATATAAAATTTTATATTAAATCAGATATGAAAACAAGCATTGATATATATTTATTATTTTCATTCATAATATAACTAAATATATTAATTCTCATGAAAATAATCCTAAGCATGCATGCTACATTAATTAAATATAACAATTATATTTAGCTAAATTAATGTCATGCATCATGCTTCACCAATTTCATATATTTAATATAACAATTATACTAAATAACTCATGAAATTAAATCATGCATAATTACCATACATTATAACAATTATAACATAAATATGTATGAAAACATGCTTAACCTATGGTGGGAATTTAAGCTATATGACATCCATAAAGCAAATAAATAGCAATTGAACCAGTTAATTTTGGCCCCTAGGATAAAATAAAGCATAAATTACAATAATTATAGCTAAATTATATCCTAAAAGTCCTTCTGCAGCTCCAAATACTGGTCTAGACCGTCCGAACCGACCCGAACAACTTCGAACCAGCTACGAAAACCATGAACCGAGCCAAATTCCAGCTGAACCGGACCAAATCGATCCCAGCCCAGCCAGACCGTGTGAACTAGACCGCCCAACCGCCTTGAACCGTCCTGTTGTGAATTCCCTAACGCGTGCTGTAATCGTGACAACGTCTTTTGGCCTCGATTTTTTGTCGCAATTTCTCCGATTTTCATCTCATAAAAACCTATTCTAGACCCGGACTTACATAGGACTCGATTTTACATAAAATACCCGAAACACCAGGCCCTTACATGATCAAATAACATAAAAAGAGTAAAATCTATGGTCACAAAATTAACCTAAACAGTTCAGTGCAAACCATACATACATTATGCATTAATCAATCCCACCAATGGCCAATGCAAATTTTAGAGAAACAAAATTAAATCTACAATCGACTCTGATACCAATTGAAGGATTGGAATTCCGTAATTTCGTAAAGCGGAAGCGTGATTGGGACCGATTCGTAATTAATTTTGTTTAATCTAAAATACCAATATATTGGCAATAAATTTAGAACTATTCTAGATTTATATTACGGCTAAGCATACAAAAATATTAGATCTAAATCTAATTTATATAGTAACAAATTACTTACTTTCGTTGATGACTCAGATTAAATTCACCAACTGTTTGTGAATTAATCACGAACTAGTGCGAACACCACCACTATGGCTACACCAATATGACTCTAAGACTTCTAGAGGCAGGAGACTGGTGGGAGTCTAAAAGAAGCCTTGAGGGGAATTCTCTAAGAGTAGGAGAATGAATAAGATGTCTTTCACCTTTGACCATTTCCTAGGTCTCTAATTTTAATAAATAATTAATTAATTCCATATTTAATTAATTTCCCAATTAAATATCATATATTTAATCATAGGGATTTTATTAAAATTAAAATTAATATGAATCCAATTCATATTAAATTTATTTGAACTCTTTCAAATATTTTCTTTCCTAATCGGAAAAATGTCTATAATTTTAATTCCATAATTAATTAATTACCCAATTAAATATCATATATTTAATCTTAGGGGTTTTATTAAAATTAATATGAATCCAATTCATATTAAATTTATTTGAACTCTTTCAAATATTTCCTCTCAAGAATTAAATTTTGAAATTAATTAAAAAAATATATTATAAAGTTTCATAAACTTTATATTATAATGCATCAATATACATTATACGATTCCCCAAATAAATTGAACACTTTCAATTTACAATTTATACTTAATTGCCTCAAGTCTCTTTACGAGCTACCAGTGGGACCTAATGGACCTACAGATCAGAAGCTCCAACGATACGAGACTAATTGGCCAAACTCATTAACCAAGTTAGTCAACATTCGTTAACTGTGGGTCACTCCACTAAAGACCCACAGTTGCACTCTTCTCACTGTAGAATATTTCTGTGTCCACGGATATCGACCAATGCAGTAAGTCAATCCTTCACGTGTGTTCGTAACACCAACTAGGTCGAATTATCGTTTTATCCCTGGGTTACCTCTGGTTCCTTAAGTACCACTGATTCCTCTCATGAACAAGTTGTTTAGGGTTCAACCACTAAATAGGAGTTCCTCTCGGGCCAGGAGAGGACGGCGTGCCTTTGTTCAAGCCCCAGAATCAGCCCTTAAGGGAACACACATCTACTTACCCCAATAGGGGAATGAATGAATTTCATCTTGTACTATTATGTTCCCAGCCCCCATTCGGTCTTGCCCCTGAAATGGTAGGATTATTGAGTCGGCGAACTAGCCACTCTCACCCATAAAAATCTAAGGACAATCCCTCCTGAAAGGGGTTCATAACAGACTCAGGATTAAGATTGAGTTACCTAGGTCATCCTATTGAAATAGAAACCTAAACTAGTTAACGACGTTACATCTAGTGGTTACTATTTCGCAGTCCGGTCTTATGCAAACTAATTGCATACGATACCCCCACCCTCATGTCTCCTACATGGATTTTTTGGATCATTGCATCTGTATGGAATACAAGGTGGGTCGTATCACATAGTGTCACCAGGATAAGGTACCCAACCTTATCCCTATACTATAGACCTTTTAGGTTGTTACTTGGACACTGATCCCCGTATGTCCCCACATAATAGTCCAAGTTTCATTTAAACAACCTTGGATCTTAGTTTATTGGATTTAGGGTTTATTAATGCAAACTCGATTATTCAATAACCAAATTACTGAATTACTCAAATAACGCTTTATTGAGATCGATTAATTTGTTTCATTTACTATCTACGAGTTTTAGGCCATAAAACCCAACAGGTCTCTCCCTTGGGCCGAGGCTGAGGATTGTGTTCCTGCACTCCAGCCCGTTTTACTTCCTGTTGACTCTGTACTGCTTCCTCCATCTTTGGGCCTGATGAGCTTGGGCCTGTCTAAATAACATATCATCGGCTAATTTTGCCCATAACAGAAAAAATATCACGTTATTCTTTCTAATGAAGATTAGTAAAAATATTTTAAAACTTTCGTAAATTATTTTTAATAAGAAACTTGTTGGGTTTTATGCCCTAAAACTCGTAGATTGTGAATGGTGACAAATTGTTCACTTGTCTCAATACATTGTTATTGAGGTTTGTACAATAAAGAGTTATTGTTACTTAAATTTCACAATTTGACCCAAATTCAATAAACTAAGATCCTAGGTTGTTTAGATGAAACTTGAATTAGTATGTGGGGACATACGGGGATCAGTATTCAAGTAACAACCTAAATGGTCTATAGTATAGGGATAAGGCTGGGTACCTTATCCTAGTAACACTATGTGATATGACCCACTTTTTATTTGATACAGATGCAATGATCCAAAGTATCCATGTAGGAGACATGCGAGTGGGGGTATCCTGTGCAATGAGTTTGCATAAGACCGGACCGCGAAATAGTAACCACTAGATATAACACCGTTAGCTAGTTTAGGTTTCTATTTCAATAGGATGACTTAGGTAACTCCATCTCAATCCTAAGTATGTTATGAACCTTTTTCAGGAGGGATTGTCCTTAGATTTGTATGGGTGAGAGTGGCCAGTTCGCCGACTCAATAAGCCTACCATTTCAGGGGCAAGACCGAGTGGGGGCTAGGAACATAACATTACAAGATGGAATTCACTCCTTCCCCTATTGGGGTAAGTAGATGTGTGTTCCCTTAAGGGCTGATTCTAGGTCTTGAACAAGGGCGCCCATCCTCTCCTGGCCCGAGAGGAACTACTGTTTATTGATTGGATCATAAACAGATTGTTCATTAGAGGAATTAGTGGTTCTTAAGGATCAAGAGGTAACCCAGGGGTAAAACGGTAATTTGACCCAGCTGGTGTTATGAACACTCGTGAAAGATTGACTTTGTTGGGTTTTATGCCCTAAAACTCGTAGATAGTAAATGTACATTTGACCGAACATTAATAAAGTTATGTATTATTCAATGTTTGTATTATATCTTGTCTTGTTAACCCTAATCCAATAAACTAAACATCCATGGCTAATAGAATGAGGCTTGAACTAGTATGTAGGGACATACGGGGATCAATGTTCAAGTTTTAGCCTAAAGGGTCTGTAGTATAGGGATAAGGTTGGGTACCTTATCCTGGTGACACTATGGATACGGCCCGCTTTGTATATTGATACAAACGTAGTGATCCAACGCGTTCATGTGGTTGACATGCGAGTGGGGGTATCCTGTGCAATGAGTTTGCACAAAGACCGGACCGCGAAATAGTTAACCACTAACTGTAACACCGTTAGTTAGTTCGGTTTCTATTTCACTAGGATGACCTAGGCAACTTGGCCTTAATCCTGAGTGGATTATGGACTCCTGTCCATGAGGGATTGTCCTTTGATTTGTACGGGTGAGAGTGGCAAGTTCGCCGACTCAATAAGCCTACCATTTTGGGGACAAGACCGAGTGGGGAGCTGGGAACGTAGTCTTACAAGATGGAATTCACTCCTTCCTGATATGAGGGTAAGTAGAGGTGTGTTCCCTTAAGTGGTGTCTCCGGGTCTTGAACAATGGGCCCTACCCTCTTTATGGCACGAGAGGGTTTTCTGTTTGATGGTTGGACCACAAACAGGTTGTTCATTAGAGGAGCACTGGTACTTAAGGACCAAGAGGTAGCCTAGGGGTAAAACGGTAATTTGACCTAGATGGGGTACGAACACACGTGAAAGGCTAACTTGCTGTTGATGGTCAATATCCGTGGACACAGAAATATATCTGCAGTGAGAAGAGTGCAGCTGTGGTTCTTTAGTGGAGTGAACCACAGTTAACGAATATTGATTAACTTGGTTAATGAGTTTAACCAACTAATCTCATATCGTTGGAGCTTCTGATCTGTAGGTCCATTAGGTCCCACCGGTAGCTCATTTAGGGCGTTGAGGTAAAATTCTAAGGATGGATTGAATATTCGAAGGTGTTCGAATATTAAACTAAAATATGAATTTAATTCATATTAAAACTATAGGTTATAATTAATGTACATTGGATGTATATTAATACTATAGTTTTGAGAGAGAGAATAATAATTGAATATGTGATGTTCAATTTTATTGATTACTTAATTAATTAATTTTGAATTAATTAATTGGTTAAGTTTGATTAAATTTGATTTAATTAAACTATAGGTTAAAGAGGGATATTAGTTTAAATATGATTTAAATTAATATTGATTTAATTAATTTTGATTAATTAAATTTAATTAATTACAATTTATTCTTTTATTAATTTGTAATTAATTATCAGGTAACTGATTATTCAGTTACCTGATGATACGTGAGTTGGCTTAATTTTCCTTTAATATCGTGGTCAGTGGGTAGTTGCAGAAGATCACGCTCAGTCTCACGCCTTTCACTCTCCCTCTCATCCTCTCTCTCGTTCTGCTCTCTCTCAGAGAAGACAGAGTTCTTGATCCAGAGAATTACCTTAGGATTTTGGCTCCCACAAGCTCTCAACGCAACATCCTGTTCGAGAATACCGGTGAATCCTCGTGGTGGTGTTCGTGCCATTTTTTCCAGCAAGATCAAGGTGTGACTGCTGCTGTTTTTGGGAGAAAATCGAAGCATTTTGGCGAAAAGTTCAAGGATTTCGTCAAGGGTAAGGTTCTTCTTGAACTAGGGTCACTAGGACCCAATTCTAGATTAGATCTAGAATTATTCTCTTGTTTTTAGCATGCTTGTATCTATTTTACAGCAGTTAATTGTCTATAATTGTCGCTATAAAATTTTATTCTTTTTTGTCGTCGTATTGGTATCCCAATCGGCGTTTTATTCGAAAAGGTCTTTGTTGTTTTCCGCTGCGAAAAAGGCTATTATCCCTTCAGACTTACCGTTATTGGTCGATGTCCGTGGACACAGAAATAATCTACAGTGAGAAGAGTGCAGTTGTGGGTCTTTAGTGGAGTGACCCACAGTTAACGAATGTTGACTAACTTCGTTAATGAGTTTAGTCAATTAGTCTCGTATCGTTGGAGCTTCTGATCTGTAGGTCCATTAGGTCTACCTGCTAGCTCGTGAAGGGTTCTGAGGTTAAATAGTCTTGAATAGAATTTGAAGTGTGTTTAAATTCGTTAAGGGAATTATATTGTATTTGATACAATCAAAATAATGTATGAAGATACATTATAATATAAGTTTAATTGGTGAATTAAACTTTATATTATAAATTAATTTCGGATGTGATTCAAAATTAATTAATGAGAGAATTAATTATTTGAAGGAGTTCAAATATTAAATATGAACTAGATTCATGTTAAACTATAGGTTAAAATTAATATGAATAGGTATTCATATTAAAAATATAGTTTATGAGAGAATTATTTGAATATGATTCAAATAGTAAATTAATTAAATATATGATATTTAATTAATGAATTAATTAATTTAATTTAATTAAATGTGATTTAATTAAATTAATTTTATAGTATATATTTAATGTACATTAGATGCACATTAAAACTATAGGTTAAAAGAGAGAGACATATTTGAATTTGATTCAAATATAATATTAAATTAAATATATGATATTTAATTAGTTGGTTGAATTAATTCGATTAAATATAATTTAATTGAATTTAAAACTATATGTTAAAATTAATTTAATTGAATATTGATTTGGTTAAATTAATTTAATTTAATTTGTATAACATATAGTTTTAAACATATATTGATTTAATGGTTAAATTGATATGGATTGAGGAATGAGGTTTTGACACCTCATTGGGGAGTTACACGATTGTAACTCCCCACCCTCCTTCAACCAATGTGGGATGGGCATTATGATTCTGCATACTCACAAGGTTCTCTCTTGCAAATTTTCTCTCAAGATCCTGTCTAAAGAAAAAATTCACAGCAACTCTGTTGCTGAAAAATCCATTCCCTATTCCAAGAATGTGATCCCACAATCACATACTTCAAGAATCCAGAGCATAGTGGGTGCTCTTTGATGGTGGTGTGCGTTGGACGAATTGTTCGTGTTTTTTGGAGCATAGTGTTGTGGAATCGTTCTATAACAAGTAAGTTCCTCAAATTGTAAATTGTTTAGAATTAGTAATCGCATGCTTAATCTAGGTTTAATTTTAGAATTGTTCTGAAATTATTGGCCAATGTATCGATGTTTTCGTTTTAACCCAATTAACAACAATTCGATTTGATATACGCTTCCGCTGCAAGGAATTTTAATCCTTCAAAACTATGATTCTTATAAATGGAAAGAAAAAATGTTATTATTCTTTCAAGTTGCTCGTTTTTTTTTCTGGTATAGTTCGATAGAAAACTAAGTCACCTTCTATTTCACAAACTAATATCAAAATATATAAAATAATATCAAAATAAAAATATATATATATATATATATATATATATATGAATTCCTTCCAACATAAGATTTTGGATCTGCCACTGCTTGAGGCCAACTGAGTCTTTTAAATGATAACTAATTATTTCTGGAAATGATTGATACTCTTGTTTCTGTTTGTTTTGGCTAATTTTGATAACTGAGTCTGTTTCTTTTTTTTTTCTTTTTCTTTTTTTTTTATATGTGTTAAGTTGTCAGTACCTTTCATTTTCATATATATCTTTCGTATCTTAATTTTAGTTCCCTTCTACTTTGATATCAGAAAGCTTTTAAGTTGTCTTCTATTTTTTTTTTTTTTTGAAATATTAAGTTGTCTTTCGTTAATCTTTTATATATCTATTTTTGAATACTTATTTTTTGATTTCATCTTCATGTCTCAATTTGAAAATTTCAATTGCCTTCCAACTTGATCGCAAAGCTTAAGTTGCCTTCCGTTAATCTTTATGTGTATTTTTTAATACTTTCTTTTTTTATCTCATCAACATGTCTTAATTTGAAAATCAATGAAATTTTGTGGGATTTTGATTACTTTGTTTATGATTTAACTATGTGGTATAAAATTGAAAAAGTAGTGTTAAAAAAACATAAGGCATGATAAATGTATTTTTTTTTTTTTCATTTAATCTTATCTTCATATCTAAATTTCAAATCAATGGAATTTTCATGGGATTTTTATTTGTCATTTTTATGTTTTAATCATTTGGTATAGAACTTAAAAGACAAAGTTAAAAACAGGTAAAACATGATAAATTCCCTTTCTTCTTTTAAACTCATCTTCATATATAAATTTGAAAAACTTACAAGTTTAAAGCTATAGCGTGTCCCTGATAAAGAGGGAATGATTAATCTGCACAAAAGTACTGAATTTTCTTAGCTCTATAATCACTTATGAAAGAAATCATGAAGAAATAAGAAAGAAATAAATAGATGATTTCTTGAACCTGATGAAAGAATCTGAGATTGATAGATTTTTCTATTGCATCTCCATTTGAACCTTCTCTAACTCTTTTTGTATTCTAGTTTGAAAAATAATGTCCTGAATCATCAAGTAGCATAATTTGTATTCTGCATTTTAATAGACCTTTGGATTTAAATTTTGGAATTGATTGGATCAGTATTTTTCTGCAACATTCTTTAATTTGAACTGTCATGTTTTTTTTTTTCTCTCTTTAATGATAGATTGTATCAGTTACATGGATTTGAAAAACATATAAAAATTTAATATTTTAATTTTATTATTAATTACTTGGTTAATTTCATAACATATAATTTATTTTGTCAAAGCGAGCTTAGCTCAGCGGTAATTGGCATATACCCTCGACCATGAGGTCAGAGGTTCGAATCTCCCCACCCCAAATGTTGATGTACTAAAAAAAAACATATAATTTGTTATAAAACGTGAAGAATAATAAAACAAAACTAAGAGAGCAAATGCTTTTTCATTCAAGTGTGTTTTCCATACTTTGTACAACCCCTATTTATACTAGAGAGAGTCATGGGTTGACTAAATCTAATGGAGTAATATGGATATCTAATATGTATCAGATATATTTACAACCTTTCCCCTTAGATATCCATTATATATAAAATACATGCCTGGTTAAAACCTTACCAGGAAAAAGAGTATATTATATTTATATACATTAACAACTGCCTCATAGAGTATATTATATTTATATACATTAACAACTGCCTCATTAAAAACTTTGCTAGGAAAACCCAGTGGGAAAAACCATAGTCAAGGGAAAAAGAGTGCAATATATGTACTCCCCCTCATGGAAACATCATTTGAGATCTCTGAGTCGTCGCATTCCAATGTTGTGCACCAACTTCTCAAAGGTTGCAGCGGGTAATGCCTTCGTAAATAAGTCTGCCAAATTGTCTTTTGAAGAAATTTGTTGAACAGTTATATCACAATTTTCTTCAAGATCGTAAGTGTAGAAGAGTTTTGGTGAGATGTGCTTCGTTCTATCTCCTTTAATGTATCCTCCTTTGATTTTGGCTATACATGTTGTATTGTCTTCATATAACGTTGTTGGACAATCTTTGTTAGAGGACAATCCGCATGTTTCACAAATGTGTAGAGTCATTGATCTTAGCCATACACATTCTCGGCTAGCCTCATGAATTGTCAGGATCTCAACATGGTTTGAGGAAGTAGCCGTTATTGTCTGCTTCATAGATCGTCATGATATAACAGTTCCCCCATATGTAAATAAATAACCTGTTTGAGATCTAGCTTTATGTGGGTCAGATAAATAACTTACATCTGCATAACCAGATCTAGCTTTATGTGGGTCAGATAAATAACTTGCATCTGCATAACCAAATAGATCAAAGTTTGATTTATTAGAATAAAATAAACCCATATCAATTGTCCCTCGAAGATAACGGAGGATATGCTTAACTCCATTCCAATGTCTTTTTGTTGGAGAAGAACTATATCTAGCTAGTAAATTTACTGAAAATGTTATATCAGGTTGTGTATTATTAGTAAGATACATAAGTGCTCCAATTGCACTAAGATATGGTACTTCTGGACCATTATCTTCTCGAGGTCGGACGATGTCTTTCTTTACATCGAGTGAACAAACTACCATTTGAATGTTCAATGGATGTGCTTTGTCCATGTAAAATCTCTTTAAGATCTTTTATGTATAAGTTGATTGATGAATAAATATCTCATCTGCTAGGTGCTCAATTTGTAAGCCAAGGCAAAACTTTGTTTTTCCGAGATCTTTCATCTTAAATTCTTTCTTAAGTTATTATATTGTCTTTGGAAGCTCTTCAAGAGTTCCAATTATATTCAAATCATCAACATGTACAGTAATAATGGCAAATCCTGACTGTGATTTCTTTATAAAAACACATGGATAAATTGGGTTATTTTGATACCCTTCTTTCAATAAATATTCACTCAGGTGATTATACCACATTCGTCCTGATTGTTTTAATCCATATAAAGATCTTTGTAATTTGATCAAATATAAATCTCTAGGATTTGAATTAATGACTCTGGTATTTTTAATCCTTCAGGGATTTTCATATAAATATCATTATCAAGAGATTCATATAAATATGTTGTAACTACATCCATAAGATGCATGTTAAGTTTTTTATACACAGTCAGACCAATTAAATATCTCAATGTTATTGCATCCACCACAGGAGAATATGTCTCCTCATGATCAATACCAGGCCTTTGCGAGAATCCTTGTGCAACAAGTCTCGTTTTATATCTTGTGACCTCATTATTTTCATTTCTTTTTCTTACAAATATCCATTTGTATCCCACATGCTTGACATCTTCTGGTGTCTGGACTACTAGTCCAAAAACCTCACGTTTTGAGAGTGAGTTTAATTTTGTTTCGGTTGTTTCTTTCCACTTAAGCCAATTCTTTCTATGTCGACATTATTCGACAGATTTTGGTTCATAATCATCATTTTAAAAAATGATTTCATAAGTAACATTATACGCAAAAATGTTATCAACAACTATATTGTTCTGATTCCATTCAATACATAATTTATCGAAATTTCATTATTATCCTCAAGTATTTCACCTTCTTCGATATTATTATGAGTAGTCACATTGGAGATTTCTTTTAGAATATCCATATTATCAATTATGTCATTTTGATTATTGACTACTTTTCTTTTTCAATGATTTTTATCTTTGGAACCCATTGGTCTACCACGCTTCTGGCATGTCGTAGAATCATTAGATATGATAACTTGCTGCGTCGGGGTATCAACTTTCGATGGTGTACTTGCAGCTGGTATATGTGACTTGGTCACTTTCTTAGCATCTGTAAATGCATCTGACATTTGATTTGCAATATTTTGCAAATGAATTATCTTTTGAACTTCTAGTTCACATTGATTTGTACAGGGATCTAAATGAGACAATGACGCTGCATTCCATGTAATTTCATTTTCAACTTCTTAATCTCTCCCCCTAATGTTGGAAAATTTGTCTCATTAAAATGACAATCAGCAAATCGTGTAGTAAATACATCACCCGTCAGGAGTTCAAGATATCTAATAATTGGTGGGGAATCAAATCCAACATATATTCCTAGCCTCCTTTGAGGACCCATGTTAGTACGTTTTGGTGGAGCAATTGGAACATATACTGCACTTTCAAAAGTTCGTGAGATATATTTGGCTGCTGGCCATAAGCTAATTGTATTGGAGAATATTTATGATAGGTTGCTGACCTAATGTGTATAAGCGATGCAGCATGTAAAATTGCATGACCCCATACAGATATTGGAAGCATTGCTCTCATAAGCATTGGTCTAGCAATTAATTGTAGACATTTTATAAACGATTCAGCTAGACCATTTTGTGTATGAACATGAACTACAGGATGTTCAACACTTACCCCAATTGACATACAATAATTATTAAATGATTGAGATGTAAACTCACTAACATTATCAAGATGAATTTTCTTAATTACATAATCAGGAAATTGTGCTCTTAATTTGATTATTTGAGCAAGTAAACTTGCAAGTGCAAGGTTTCAACTTGATAATAAACACAAATGTGACCATCTACTAGATGCATCAATTAGAACAATAAAATATCTAAATTGTCCACTTGGTGGATTTATAGGTCTGCATATATCACCATGAATTCGTTCTAAAAATGCGGGGGATTCAATCCCAATTTTAGCTGGTGAGGGTCTAATAATTAATTTTCCTGGAGAGCAAGCAGCACATTACAATTCATTAGATTGAAGAATCTTCTGGTTCTTCAATGGATGTCCATGTGAGTTTTCAATAATCTTCCTCATCATTATTGACCCAGGATGACCCAATCGATCATGCCAAACAGAAAATATATCTGGATCATTGAACTTCAGGTTCATTATTGCATATGTTTCAATAACATGAATATGTGTGTAATATAATCAAGAAGAAAAGCAGACAACATTCTAATATACGTTTTTCATGTGAGACAGTAGATATAATATAAAGATACTCTATATTATTCTTCTTATCAGTCTCTATATGATAACCATTAGCACGTATATCTTTAAAACTCAGTAGGTTTCTTTTTTATTTACTAGAGAACAAAACATTATCAATTGTGAATTTTGTTCCTCTAGGTAAAATAATATTTGTTTTTCCAAAACCATCAATCAAGTCTGCAGGACCTGATATTGTATTGACTTTTGCTTCTAGCATTGTCAATTCTGAAAAATATTTCCTACTTTTAAGGATAGTGTGTGTTGTTGCACTATCTGCCAAACATAAGTCTTCATTCTTCATCTTGGAGTCAACCAAAATATGTGAAATATACATGTTTCTTCAGAAAAATAAAATAACACATAGTGAGCCCTAGAAAAAGAAATTGAATGTAAAACCGAACTTAATAAATAAACATAAATTAAACATTAAATAAAATGATATTCACATAATCTAATATAATATTTTTTGCTCATTTAATGATGTTCATTTTCTCTTCAGGAGATTTAATGAGATTTGCAACATCTATTTCATATTTCCAAGATTAATTATCTCTTCAGGAGATTTCCAAAGTTTGCTTTCACACCATGGTTTCAATTTCA
Organism: Luffa acutangula; assembly: GCA_036850905.1. NCBI lineage: Eukaryota > Viridiplantae > Streptophyta > Magnoliopsida > Cucurbitales > Cucurbitaceae > Luffa > Luffa acutangula. The sequence goes on from CM072099.1 coordinate 35,481,344, forward strand.
GTACAACAGGTACAAAATTAATGCTTTAAAATATGAAACATTTCTTTTAGTGACCATATATGTGTGATTTTCCAAATGGTTCACGATGACCACTGGATGCGTAATTGGTTCTTTCTTTATTATTGATTATTGATCATGATCTCGACATTGATCAAAATTATTCGATATTACAATATTCACTTCAGGGAATGATATTGAAACGATTGGTTGAGATTCATGATTTTTCATCAAATGCTCATTTGATTGCTTTAATCTCAAGAAGACATGGTGTTTACTCATCACAATATTAAAAACTTTCTTTCTCAATATTGCTACTACAGGAGAATATTCAATAATTGGAAAGAAAGATTAACAACATTATTCTTAACATATGCTCACTTGTTTAAAATCACTTATTGATTAAAAGTATGCAACTACGAGTGCATTTAATTAAAGTGAATAATTCTTAATTTAAACTTCTGCAACTACAGGTGCAATTAATCATGAGCAATTTTTGATTTGAAATGATGCAACTTCAGGTGCATTAAATCAAAATGGGCATTTTTATGCAACTTCATGTGCATAACATCAAAATTAACTTTAGAAAGAGCAATTAACTACTATATAAGTCTTGCAAACTTTGCCATATGAGAATTTAAACTAATGCATGTGTCTACCATGAATTTCAAAAGTTAATCAACATAAACAAAAATATTCAAATGTATATATGGAACCCAAATAAAAAAATTGTTGGTAAACAATATGTTGCAATATTTATATAAGATATATTACAACATATATAATAGTATATCAAATATGTACATTGTATATATATATTAAATACACATGATATAAAGTATACATAAACTAACGAGATCAATATACATTAGTTGATTAGCAAAATGAGTAATTTTAGAAGATGTATATGATTAAAAAAATGAGATATATACAGGGGTATATATGTGCATCATGTTCATTGAATATACATTATACATTCTAGATTATTACAAAAATAATAAAGATATGACATACTCTCAATATCTCAATTAATTGGACAATATAAATATCATAAATATCATTGACAAATATAGAATCACGATGTTAATCTTGCATAGAATATATTTTGTCAACGTTCAATACACAGTGTATATATGCGGTATTGATCTGGTGTCAGTATGCTTACCAAATTAATGTAAATTTGTCGTAGATATTTATCAATCCAAGTATAAATTGACAAAATCAGGTAATACCTAGTGAGTCTAGGATCGAATCCACAGGGAAAGGTTATTTTTGAAACTTTAATAATTTATACTGATCTAAACTCAAAAACATATGATATTATATAAAAGAATAAATAAGAGAGTTGGTGAGTTTGAAAAATAAAATTTGCAGAAAGTAAAACATGCGACAAGAGTAAAAGAGAAGTATTAAGGAGAATAGTATCAAGGTTGTCGCGGTCGCAACCGCATGCGTTTATAAGAACCTTGTAGCGCATACCATGACTAATTGATCCATTAATGCCTAAGTGAGAAAAAAAATCACAAGTTTCCCTTTCGGTACTCCTTCTGTGTTTGGCATAAAACTATCAATTGGTTGTTTGGCTAGTTTATGCGTGAGGTTTAGTTCTCTAAAAACTTACAAGGGACTGCATTAGTCTTAACACAATCAAAGCTTGTGCATGCACTATCTCTTAGCGGTAGTGTTTTAATGCTACCAAGACTACATGTCATGCGCTAACTTGTTCTACTTAGAGATGTCTGCATGCATTACCTGTCAGGGATTTAGCATACTGCTACCGCATCTGGCTAGCCAAGCGAGAGTTAGCAATGAAAATAGTATTGCAACTAAGTAGAAGGAAATAATGTTTTATTAAATCAAAGTATGCGCTTACAAAATATACTTATCACCACATGGGTGCTTGCGCTATGCCTTGAAGAAGAAAAATTAGCCCATGCTTGCAAAACAGTACATCATGCAATAATACATTGCAAACGCAAGTCTACTCTTAATCACAGCTCTCTGTGATTTCTCTTTCTCCTTGATCTTCGTCCTCTCCTCTCGTCCCTCAATTCTTGTGTATTATGAGTTATGAGTTGTGTGTTTCCTTGAGCAGGTGGCTTCTATTTATAGGCGAAGGAAACTTGTTGAGAGATTGATATATTTGAAAGAGTTCAAATATATGTCTAATTAAATATATGGTGTATGAATTTGATTCATATTAAATTTATAGGATATAAGAAAATTTGAAGGAGTTCAAATTTTAATATTAATTTGATTCATATTATAGAATTAATTAATTGAGGGCCTGAAATTAAATATATGATATTTAATTGGATAATTAATTAATTAACTAATAGAAGGTCTGAAATTAAATATATGATATTTAATTGGTGATTAATTAATTAAAGAATTAATTAATTGGAAATTAATCAATTATGAAAATGATTAATCACTTATGGAAGTAATTAATCATTTATGGAAATGATTTAACCACTTATGGAAGTGATCAATCATTTATGAAAAAGATTAATCAATTGTGGAATTGATTGGTCATAGAATTGATTAATTATGGAAAAGATTAATCAATTATGGAATTGATTGGTTATGGAATTGATTTTAAATGAATATTTTATTCATGACCTTTCTCCTATAAATAGAACACTAACCCTAGGCTTTAGGGACAACAACTTATGGCCACCATAAGGCCCTCCCATATTCTCTCAACTCAAGAACTCTAGGGAGAATTTTCTCTCTAGAGTTTTTCCCATTCAAGATTAGGTAGTTCCACAACTACGTTCCTAATCTCAGAGTTATAGCGGGGAAGATCAATTGGTGGTGTCCCAATTGTTGATGCTCGGTCCAAAATCAAGAAAGGCATTGAAGTATTCAGAGTCGTCAACGGAGGTATGTTTCTCAACGCTTAACCTTTTGCCAATGCATTGGTATTTAGTAGAAACAAAATTAACTACGAACGGTCCAATTGCTTCCGCTGTAACGGAATTGGGAATTCCAAAACCTTCAATTGGTATCAAAGCCGATCGTATGCTTAATTTTGTTTTACAAAATTTGAATTGTTTTTTTGTGGGATCGATTTGCATTATGAATGTTTGGTTTGCTTAAAGACTATTTAGGTGTTTTGGAATTAGATTTACAATTTTTGTATGATTTGATCATGTAAGGGCCCATGTTTTTGGGGCAAAATTATTGTAAATCGAGTCTTGTAAGTCCGTGTCTAGAGAATTAAGTTCAATTTGTTGATCGGTGTTCAAATCGGGGTTGAAATCGGAGAAAAACGGTTGCTGGAATCGAAGATAGTAGGCTGCCCAGACGCGTAGCGTTGCGACCCTGCTCAACGGAGTTGCGACGCTGAGGTAAAGGCACTGAAAAAATCGGGACACCGTCGAGACGCTATGCCTTCAGCGTCTCGACGCTGATGGTAGTTTCGGACATTCGGAGTGTGGATCGCGTCGTGCCTTGAAGCGGTTACGAAATAATTATTATTTGCGTTCTTTATATCTCGAACATAGGTGGCTGGAGCAGCGGTTTGTGCATGCCTTTAGCATCCGTGAGGGTGTGAGTTCAAGGCGGGTTCGTGGTAACTTTTATTTTTTCTGTGCGCGCGTGATGGTTTGCGATTCGGAATTCGGTTCGGCCCGGTTCATGGATGGTTGGTCTGGTTGAGCAATTTGTGGCCGGTTCAGACGATTTTGACAAGGTTCGGGCTGGTTCTGAGCGGTTCGAAGCGGTTCGAGGCGGTTCAGACCAATTACAAGGTGGTTTAGGGCTAGATTTTGAATTATTAATGTAATTTTTCATTATTTTTTTCCCTAGGATGCCAAAATACCGGTCTTTATAGCTATTTATTGCTTTATGAATGTCATTTAGCTAAATCCCACCATAGGTTAAGCATGATTCATTCAATTTTATATTATAAATGTTATAATATATGATAATTATGAATGAATTTAAATTTCATGAGTAATTTAGTATAATTGTTATATTAAATATATGAAATCTGAAAAGCATCATGCATGTCATTAATTAGATAAATATAAAGTGTTATATTATATTAATGAAGCATGCATGCTTAGGTTTATTTTCATGAGTATTAATATAATTAGTTATATTATGGATGGAAATAAAATATCAATGCTTATTTGCATGAGTATTTAATATAAATTTTTATGATTAAATGGATAAAAATTGAGAAGCATTGAGCATGAAATTACTTTAGTAAAAATATAAAAAGTTATATTTATGAAAGTATTTTATATGCTTGTTTATTTTCTTGAGCTATTAATATAGTGTTATGCTAATGTATGAAAATGTGAATGCTTATTTTAATTTTCTTGGGTTATTAATTTAAGAGTGAGATTAATTGAAGAAAATTAATTTGCATTAAGCATGAAATTACTTTAGTTTAAAAATATAAGAGTTATATTTATATTAGTAATTAACATGCTTATTTTTCATAAGCTATTAATATAAATGTTATGTTAATGTATGAAAATGGTAATGCTTAATTTTAATTTTCTTGTATAATTAATTTAAGAGTTATGTTAATTAAAAGGAAATTAAATTGCATTGAGCATGACATTACCTTAGATTAATATAATTGTTATATTTATGGTATGTCATGTATGCTAATGTATGGTTTTATAAATTAATTAGAATTTGATTGTTAATTTATTCACCATAGTAGCATGTTGTAGGGTTAATTCATTAAAATTTATAATAGTTATAATATTAATGAATAGAAACCGTTAACCTATAACAAAGAATTGCATGCAAACATAGGATCTTAGGATAAATGTATTAATTTTAAAATGTTTAAAATTAATTAGATCTAAGATCACATTTCTAATAGGATTAGAATTATTCTTACTTAGAATTAAAATTAGTTTTAATTGACTATGTAGGAAAAACATTGCTATGATTATAAGGGAACTTCACCGGTAAAGTTCTGTCTAAGGCTGGGGGTATTTAAGCTGACGGTTTACGGAACACCTCCTACCTGGGAACTGACCTGGAATACCGGAGTTGAATTAATCATAGCTAAATGTTAGCTTGCAATGTCACTAGGTTTGTTAAAAGTGTTTAATGCACCTAGATCTTTAGAGTAAAGATCTTACATTATTGTGGTTATAAGGGAACTCTCTCGGCGAAGTTCTGTCTAAGGTTGGGGGTATTTAAGTTGACGGTTTACGGAACACCTCCTACATGGGAACTGACCCGAAACTTGAGTTGAATTAACCATAGTAATGTTGACTTGCAATGTTGGGTTTATTAAAAGAAGTTTAATTCACCTAAAACATTTTAGTTGAATCCTTTCCATAATTGTTATAATAGGATCAGACTTAGATAGATTGACTTAGCCGAATTTTATCTAAGTTAAACAACCCTAAATTAACCTTAGGACATTTTCAGTGGGAGGAAAATTACAAAACGAAATTTAAATCAAGTTTTGCTCCTACGTCCTTATATTCACAACGTGAGATTCGTGCTCGACTTCGAGTCGCCTTAGGAGCGGCCTCCCTTCGGAAAGTGTTTGCACGGGTCAATATCAGGGTGAATGGGAAAAATGTCTAAAGTAAGTGGGAGCGGGACACGTGTCAACGTATCCCTTGGTCTCCGCCCCTAGTTCGTACCGTGAGAGTCCTATGATCCGCCTACAGGTTGTCCTGGCGCAACCATCCCTTCGGAGGGCCTGATCATAGGATTCGGAACACCGTGAACTCCTGAATAGGATAGGGTCACTTAGGCTAATCACTAACAGTTGTCTTTCCCTTTGGTAGCCTGTTGGTGCGTGCCTCTAAGATCTGAAAGTGGGAGGGTTACACTTACGGGGATGAGTTAAATGTGTTAACTAACCCTTGACTGAACAACGGTAAATAAACGCTAACGGAATATGAGTTATTCTGGTGTTAGAGTTTGGTTGAGATTGTCTCAATTCAGAGGAGGAGTAGCTGACCACCCTTCGGTGGCTGTTGTTCTAAACCTTTGAAGTATCGTTGCAAAAACTAAATCAATAGTTTTATAGGGTTTCTTTGATTGCTTATTTGTTTTTGCAGAATTTGATTGGATTATTTGTAATGGGTTAGTGCTATTAATAATACAAGTAATTTGTTACTTCAGCAATTATATAATAATTTTATGTGTATTGTCTTACGTCATTTTATAAATAACGGTAATACAACAAGCTTAAACGACAAATTGTGGTAAATAAGTCTATGATTATTCTTAACCGAGGAATGTCCTCATGCCCCATATGTTTAATTCATTAAGAATTGTTCTTGGTGAATATGACATATAACCTCGCTTAGCAAAAAGAGAACTTGTTCAAGACCGTAATTTTCATTTACCTGTCTTGAAAACGTGATTAGTGAAGAATAGTGATTCTCCCTGAAGATTTGATTCAGGGCCACAAATCACGTGTGTTCTTCTTTTAAAGGAATAAGTTCCTGGCAAGAGCTTGCTGCTTGTGTAATAACTCTCAAAGTTAGAATTAGAGAGATTATTTTGGCTATATCAGTGGGCAACATTAAGTTATTTTTCTCAGTGGGAGAAAATACATATTATTAGATAATGTGTATGTAATTCCTAAGATCAAAAGAAATTTGATTTCTATGTCTTATTTGCAGGAACAATGTTACTCTTTACCTTTCTCTGCTAACGCAGTTTTGTTTCAAGAAAGGGAGTTGACATTTGATTAGCTTTACTGGAAAGTAACCTAAATGTTTTAAGACTAATCACGAGTAAAGCAGTCATGAACACTGGGTTGTTTAAGACTGCTACTACTCAATGTGAAAAGAGGCAAAAGATTTCTCTTAAAGGAAAATACCTTTCTTTGGTTCTAAGGTAGACCATATTAATCTCAATTTGATTGGGAAATTGGTCAAGAGTGAACTTCTAAACGAGTTAGAAGATGACTCTCTACTACATTGTAAGTCATGCCTTGTGGGCAATATGACTGATAGATCTTTTACTGGAAAAGATCTAAGAGCCAAAGAGCCCTTGGAGCTTGTACATTTGGATCCTTGTGGTTCAATATGTTAAAGCAGTGGGAGGGCATGAATAATTCATCTTTTTTGGATGATTATTCAAAGGTATATGTATCTTTACCTAATGCAACTTAAGTCTGAAGCTTTTGAGATATTCGAAGGGGCTTAGGACTGAAGTTGAAAACTTGTTAGGTGAGATGATAAAAACATTTCGATCTGATCAAAGTGTTGAGTATAGGGATTTGAGATTCCAGGACTATTTGATAGTATATGGGATCACACCCTAAATCTCATTTAGGAGAAATGAAACCCTATTGGATATGGTTCATTTCATGTTGAGCTATGCTCAATTGTCTGACTTGTTTTGGGGTCATGCAGTGTTGACTGCATTGCATACTGCAGTAGGCAACCCCAAAGAAAACGATAAGTGGATACTTCTTCAATTCACAAGGGAATAAAGAATTTGTATCGACAAATGCTAAATTCTCAGAAGAAGTCCACATCAAAAATCATAAACCACAAGAGTAAAGTCGGTTTAAGTAAGTTAACTAATGAAGCTATAGTAACATCCACCAGAGTTGTTGATGAGATTGGTTGTTCAACAAGAGTTGTTGATGGATCAATGCATCTAGTCAGACACATCCATCTCAATAGTTGAGAGTGTCTCGATGTAGTGGGAGGGTTATATTAAAACCTAAACTTTACATGGGCTTGATTGAAGCCTAGGCCATCATACTTGATGATGGCATTAGAGGATTCATTATCTTTTAGAAAGAAAATGAATGATGTTGACAACGATCAGAGGACTAAAGCCATGAATCTAGAAATGAAAAGTCTTTTGTATTTCACTTCCATCTAGGATCTTGTAGATCTGCTTGATGGGTAACACCTATAGTTACAAGTGGATTTACGAGAGGAAACGAGACATTCATGTCTTAACTAGAAGGGTTCATACAACGAGATCAAAAGCAAAAGGGTTTGCAAGCTTAAGTGATCCATTCATGGATTGACCTAAGCATTTCGATCTTGAAATATAAGATTTGATATAGTTGTCGCAACGTCATCGCGACACGGAGCGGCCGACATCCTTTCTTGGGTTTTTAAGAAGAAAGTTGGAGTCGCCACCAATCATTAAAGGTGTGATTGGTCACCTTTAAAACAAAAAACCAGTCTTAGAAAACCAGAAATTAGGTTCGGGAGTCGTTTGAGTGTAGGGAAGGTATTAGCACCCTACAACACCCGTTTAAGAAAACAATTACCACAATATCTTAAATTGTCCAATTAAATGAATAAAAACAGTCATTTATTTTTATTTTTCTTAAAAAGAATGATAAATATGAAAATATAAACCCAAAATGCAATAATAAACACAAGATGTCTAATTTGTTTTTACCTTAACTTTAGAAATAAAGTAAGGATTAAACATTATGATTTGGATATCCAATTTAATATAAATCATGCCTAATTTCTCTTTTAATTAAAGGAAATATGGGCGATACATGCTTGTGTTTATTAAAAATTAAAAAAAAACAAAAAAAAAAACAAATAGATGTAAAAGAAGAAAATCATTCAAAGAGTGAATTCTTTTTAGGGAAAATGAGAATTTTCATACGCCTACACGGGAGTTGAACTCCACGAAGACACATTACTCAGTTCCCATAATCCCTTTCAAAAGAAAATCAAAACAATAACAATAATTGAAATTGACCAAGCAGAATTAAAGATTAGATTAAAGCAATTTGGAGAATGAAAGGAAAAAACAAATGAATTAGAAAGTTTAGAAAAATGAAGTTGGCAAAGTGCAAAAGTGAACTAAAATGAGAGAGAAATTAAAAATGATAATGATAATGATGATAATAATAATCATAATAATAATAATAACAATAATAACAAAACAAAAAAAAAAACAAAAAAACAAAGGAAATAGAAAAACAAAACCCCACCTTTTTTACTTCTCTCTTTCTTCTTTTTTCCTTCTTTCTTACCCAATGTTTTCTCTCCCCGTATACTCCTTCCTCCCCCTCTTTTTTCCTCTTTTCCTCTTCCACTTTCTTTTCTCTCTTTTTCTATCACTCTCTCAGCTAAACTCTTGCTCAAATGCCTAAACTCTCTCAAGCTCACTTTTACTCTAAACTTCTTCTCTTTTTTTCTCTCCTTTTCTATCACTCTCTAAGCTAAACTCTTGTTCAAATGCCTAAACTCTCTCAAATGCCTAAACTCTCTCAAGCTCACTTTTACTCTAAACTTCCTCTCATTCTTCTTGTGTTTTCATCCTCCATCTCCCCCCTTTTTATACTTGAAGGGTTACTAATTTAGGGGGGAGATGGATGAGAAAATGGTGGGAAAAATAAAAAATAAAAAAAATAAAAAAATACTAACCATGGAAAAAGCTTTAGAATAGGTAATGGGGGAGTTTTTCATGAAAATTTCCCATTGAATAGGAATGGGGAACACCAAAAGAAAAAAAAAAGATAATAATAATAAGTGGGGAAGGGGATTTGAAACACAGACCTCGTGATTATCAATACGACTTCATGCCAGTTGAGCTATGCTCTTGTTGGCATATCATAAAAACAAATTGACCACCAAATATTGGAAAACTTCAAACATTATTACTTAAAATCAAGCCGGACCAAATACGGTGTCTACAGTTTGCCCCCCTTTGTGTATCCTTGAAGGATTGAAAGGGTAGACAAAGGGTAGACAAAGGAAAGAGACTAAGTACTGGGGATGCGAAGATTTGTTCAGTAAAAATTTGAATTTAGAAAGGAAAATGCGCTTGATTTAATCACGTCTTAACCACAATTCAATAGTCAGGTTTGGTTTAACCGTGAGAAAAACTGAAAACGAACATGGATTGACACAGGCTTCGACCTCGACTGAATAGTCGAGTTAGATTTAATCGAGAGAAAAACTTAAAAGGGACCTGGATTGACACAAGCTTCGACCTCGATTGAATAGTCAAGTTCGATTTAACCGGAAGAAAAACTAAAAACGGACCTGGATTGACACAAGCTTCGACCTCGACTGAATAGTCGGGTTCGATTTAACCGAGAGAAAAATTGAAAACGGACCTGGATTGACACAGGCTTCGACCTCGACTGAATAGTCGGGTTCAATTTAACCGGGAGAAAAACTGAAAACGGACTTGGATTGACACAAGCTTCGACCTCGACTGAATAGTCGGGTTCGATTTAACCGAGAGAAAAATTGAAAACGGACCTGGATTGACACAGGCTTCGACCTCGACTGAATAGTCGGGTTTGATTTAACCGAGAGAAAAACTGAAAACGAACCTGGATTGACACATGCTTCGACCTCGACTGAATAGTCGGGTTCGATTTAACCGAGAGAAAAATTGAAAACGGACCTGGATTGACACAGGCTTCGACCTCGACTGAATAGTCGGGTTCAATTTAACCGGGAGAAAAACTGAAAACAAACCTGGATTGACACAAGCTTCGACCTCGACTGAATAGTCGGGTTCGATTTAACCGAGAGAAAAATTGAAAACGGACCTGGATTGACACAGGCTTCGACCTCGACTGAATAGTCGGGTTTGATTTAACCGAGAGAAAAACTGAAAACGGACCTGGATTGACACAGGCTTCGACCTCGACTGAATAGTCGGGCTCGATTTAACCGAGAGAAAAATTGAAAACGGACCTGGATTGACACAGGCTTCGACCTCGACTGAATAGTCGGGTTCGATTTAACTAAGAGAAAAACTTAAAACGGACCTGGATTGACACAGGCTTTGACCTCGACTGAATAGTCGGGTTCGATTTAACCGAAAGAAAAAACTGGAAATGGACCTGGATTGACACAGGCTTCGACCTCGGCTGAATAGTCGGGTTTGATTTAATCGAGAGAAAAAACATAAAACGGACCTGGATTGACACAGGCTTCGACCTCGACTGAATAGTCGGGTTCGATTTAACCGAGAGAAAAACTAAAAACGGACCTGGATTGACACAGGCTTCGACCTCGACTGAATAGTCGGGTTCGATTTAACCGAGAGAAAAAACATAAAACGGACCTGGATTGACACAGACTTCGACCTCGACTGAATAGTCGGGTTCGATTTAACCGAGAGAAAAACTGAAAACGGACCTGGATTGACACAGGCTTCGACCTCGACTGAATAGTCGGGTTCGATTTAACCGAAAAAAAAACTTAAAACGGACCTGGATTGACACAGGCTTCGACCTCGACTTAATAGTCGGGTTCGATTTAACCGAAAATAAATTTTCTTTGCAATGCACTCTAAACTTGAATGCTTGAATACATGGGGTGCGGATTTAGCACTATCCGAAAACTATGATACAAATTTCTTTAAAAGATATTTGATAGCTCGGGCACCCCATTCGCATCACCCTTAGTAATAGACCTTAATTGGATCATGAACTCGCTAAACAACTTGTTCTTTGTTTGATGACCAAAAATGTATCCATAACGACTTTGCTCCTGTAATAATAATGGTTTTGCCCCAGTTTGAGAAGACAAAAATAATCGTTTTGCCCCAGTTCAAGACTTTGTCATGTTGAAATGACGGTTTTGTCCTCCATGATGACATTCCATCAACCTTCATGATCACGGTGCTCTTGGAAAAATATTGCCTTTGGATTCTTTGTTTGGACATATGTATTTCACATCGAATCGTTTAAGTTACCACCATTGATTTGAAATATCGCGTTTATGTAACTTTTTGTTTATTCAATTGTAATGGTAATAAAGGTAAACATGCCAAACATTCATAGTTGAGGAAATATTATGGAGAGTGGGGGAGAAAAAATGGACAAGATATGCCATGCTTCGAGAAGGGAGCCTTGATTTATGACTAAAATTCAATAGACATATGTGTCAATGTTAAGGTTCTAGAACTTGAGACAAAAGTAACTTCTTAAACATGATATAGAAATTGAAGCGTAATTCTCCTAGACACTTGTTGAATTCCCGCAACTTTGCTGAATCCTTTGATACACAAGTAGCCTATGCGTAATATCTTCGAACTTGATCCGAATTAACTGGACTTGGCAGCTCATTACCATCCATGTTAGTCAAGACTAAAGCTCCTCCAGAGAAAGCTTTCTTCACCACGAATGGTCCTTCATAGTTTGGGGTCCACTTGCCTCGGTGATCTTTTAGAAAAGGAAGAATTCGTTTTAAGACTAAATCCCCTTCTCTGAATACTCTAGGACGCACTTTCTTATCATAGGCTTTCATCATTCGTCTTTGGTAAAGTTGACCTCTGCACAATGCTGTCAATCTCTTTTCTTCAACAAAGTTGAGTTGCTCATAGCGGTTTTGGATCCATTCAGCCTCTTCTAAATTAGTCTCCATGAGGACCCTTAATGATGGAATTTCCACTTCAATGGGAAGAACAGCTTCCATACCATAAACTAATGAAAATGGTGTTGCCCCAGTTGAAGTGCGAACCGATGTGCGATATCCATGTAATGCAAAAGGAAGCATTTCATGCCAATCTTTATACATCACCGTCATTTTTTGCACAATCCTTTTTATGTTTTTATTGGAAGCTTCCACTGCTCCATTCATCTTTGGTCTATACAGAGTTGAGTTGACATGCTTGATCTTGAATTGCTCACATAACTCAGTCATCAATTTATTGTTCAGATTTCGTGCATTATCAGATACTATTGGTCTCAGGAAGACCATAGCGACATATAATCTCCTTCTTGATGAATTTGATCACAACTCCTTTCGTCACCTCTCGATAGGACATTGCTTCTACCCATTTGAATCTATTGCCACCAAGATGAATCGATGTCCGTTTGAGGCTTTTGGGTCAATAGGGCCTATAACGTCCATTTCCCACATGGAAAATGGCCATGGTGTCGTCATAACGTGCAACTGAGATGTTGGAGCATGAGCTTTATCTGCGTAAATCTGACATTTGTGGCATTTTCGGGCATATTTGATACAGTCAGCTTCCATGGTTAACCAGTAATAGCCAGCCCTTAATGCATGTCTGGCCATCATGTGTCCATTTGCATGGGTGCCGCAAATTCCCTCATGAATTTCTTTCATAATCGTGTTGGCTTCATTTGTATCTACACACCTTAGAAGTACCATATCATGATTTCTTTTGTAAAGTATTTCTCCATTTAGGAAGAACTTCATTGCTAACTTTCTAAGTGTGCGCTTGTTATTTTCTGAGGCATTCAAAGGATAGGTTCCACATTTCAAATAATGTTTGATGTCTTGAAACCACGGCTTGTCATCAAACTCTTCTTCTATATTCATGCAGGAGGCTGAAACATCTACCCTTCCCATCTTAATAGGTTGTACCTCATGATTGGGGTCTATGTTGAACATGACTGCAAGCGTAGCCAAGGCGTCTGCTATCTGATTACTCTCCCTTGGTAAATAGTCAAAAGTGATTTCTTCAAATTTATGAGACAAATCTAATATAAGCTTTTTATAAGACAGTAGCTTAGTGTCTCTTATTTCCCATTCTCCTCTCAATTGGTGAATCACCAACATAGAATCTCCCAAGACTCGAAGTTTCTTTATCTTCATATCCAATGCAGTTTGGATACCCATAGAACAAGCTTCATATTCAGCCATATTATGAGTACAATCAAAACTTAGTTTGGCGGTGAGAGGGAACAACTTTCCTTCAGGCGATATTAATACAACACCTATCCCATGACCTAACTCATTGGATGCCCCATCAAACAACATGGTCCATGTTTCCAAGTCTGATATTTCTTTTTCCACCATTATAGTGGAGACAAATTCATCAGGGAAGTCTATAGGTTGCTCAGCCAAATGATCGGCTAGTGCACTTCCTTTTATTGACTTTCGAGTAACATAAACAATATCATACTCGGATAAAAGAACCTGCCATCTAGCAATTCTACCAGACAAAGACGGCTTTTCAAAGATGTATTTGATAGGATCCATCTTTGAGATAAGCCATGTTGTGTAGTACAACATATATGGTCTCAATCAACGAGCAACCCAAGCTAGAGCACAACAAGTTCTTTCTAAAAGAGAATATTTGGTTTCGCAATCAGTGAACTTTTTGCTTAAATAATATATGGCTTGCTCTTTTCTGCCTGAACTTTCATGCTGTCCCAGTACACACCCCATTGAATTTTCCGTCACTGTAAGATATAGGATAAGTGGACGATTTGGAGTTGGAGGTACAAGAACATGAGGGTTTTGTAGGTATTGCTTGATCTTTTCAAATGCTTTTTGACAGCCGTCATTCCATATGCATGTATTGTTCTTACGAAGTAGCTTGAAGATTGGTTCACATGTTGCTGTAAGATGTGATATGAATCTTGCAATATAATTCAATCTTCCCAAGAAACCTCTGACTTCTTTTTTGAGTACGTGGTGGTGGCATTTCTAGAATGGCTTTGACTTTGTCTGGGTCAACTCTAATTCCCTCATGGCTTATGACGAAACCCAACAACTTGCCAGAAGTGACCCCAAATGTGCATTTACTCGGATTCAGTTTCAACTTGAACTTCCTCAATCGCTCGAATAACTTTCGGAGAATGGTTGCATACTCTTCCCCTGGTTTTGACTTAGCAATCATGTCATCAACATACACTTCGATCTCCTTATGCATTAGGTCATGGAAGAGAGTAACCATGGCCCGTTGGTAGGTTGTCCCAGCATTTTTCAATTCGAACGGCATGACCTTATAACAAAAGGTTCCCCATAATGTGATGAATGTAGTTTTCTCTTGATCTTCAGGTGCCATTTTGATTTGATTGTAACCTGAGAATCCATCCATAAAGGAAAAAGTTGAGAATCCAGCTGTATTATCTACCAGTACATCAATATGAGGAAGTGGGAAGTTATCCTTTGGGCTTGCTCGATTCAAATCTCTATAATCAACACACATTCGGACCTGTCCATTTTTTTTAGGTACTGGCACAATGTTAGCTACCCATTCTGGATAATTAGCAACTGTTAAGAATCCCGCATCAATTTGTTTCATGACTTCCTCTTTTATTTTGATTAACATGTCTGGCTTCATCTTGCGTAACTTCTGTCTCACTGGCTTGCATTCAGGCTTAAGTGGCAAATGATGCACCACAATACTTGTGTCTAAACCAGGCATATCTTGATAAGACCAGACAAAAACATCAATGTATTCATGAAGCAATGTTATTAAGCCTTGACGGCTTTCAGCAGACATGTTGGTCCCGATTTTAACTTCTTTAACCTCTACTTGAGATCCCAAGTTAATCGTCTCTATCAACTCTTCATGTGGTCCCAATATCCTCTCTTCTTCTTCAACCATTCTCAACAATTCAGGAGTAAGTTCTAGATCTTCCTCATTACCACTTGTTCTCTCATCAGACTCAACATCGTATGTAGGAGAATCAAGTTCGTATTTAAGATCATTAACGCTTTCAATCCCAATTTCGTTGTTTAAGAGAGGGATTATTCAGTGTGATGAAAGAAGATAAATGAAAGAATGGAATAAATGAAATCAATGCTAAAAGAAGTAGACACAAGAGAGATTCATTGGATGATAGGAAAGA
The DNA here is from genome assembly GCA_036850905.1 of Luffa acutangula. Classification (NCBI taxonomy): domain Eukaryota; kingdom Viridiplantae; phylum Streptophyta; class Magnoliopsida; order Cucurbitales; family Cucurbitaceae; genus Luffa; species Luffa acutangula. The sequence continues at coordinate 35,496,855 of CM072099.1, forward strand.
AAGAAAAAAAAATGTTTCTTTATTAGCAAATGAAATATTGACATAGAACACATAAATCATCAAAACAAAAAACAAACAAAAAGTTTTAAAATTACTTTGATATCTCATTAACAAATGATGGTAGCTCCATTACAGTCCAATTATTGAGTTCAAAGTCTTCTGGGCACAGATAAACCAAGGGACCGGCTTCTTTTTTTTGTTCGATTATTGCCATGACTGCAGGGTCTTGAGATTCCGAATGAATTATTCCAGCAAAGATGAAGGTATCATGAAGATGAGGAATGATATTCATTTGATACTTCGGCTCACGGTTCTCCAATCTAGCCAGTCGTTTTTCTTTCTCCTGCCTGTGTGCTTTAATCATATCTTTTTTGCTTGGTTTATATCCCAAACCAAACCTCTTCATATTTTTCGACATATTCAACAAATTTTCGAGGCTTTGGTTGCTTCCTGTTAAGGAGAGTTTTGAAAGTTGCAGCTCAATTTTCCCTATCTCTCCGTATAAAGTTGTGGCATTTGCAATCTCAAAAGCTTGAAATGATGACTCAAAAACCTCTTCTATTTCTTCTATGTAGGGCATTGAGGAGGGTCTTGACACTATGATATCCTCTTGTCCAGATATGATCACTAGTTTGCGGTCGACCACAAATTTAAGTTTTTGGTGTAATGATGATGGGACCACTCCAGCTGAGTGAATCCAGGGACGCCCTAACAAGAAGCTGTAGGCCGAATTAATGTTCATAACCTGAAAGGTTATATCGAAGGTGCATGGACCTATCTGGATGGGCACTTCTATGTCTCCAACAACTTCACTACGTGCCCCATCAAAAGCTCGTACGATCATAGTGCTGGCCCTTACATGAGACATATCAACAGGAAATTTCTCCAACGTGGATTTAGGCATTATGTTCAAGGAGGAACCATTATCAACTAGAACTTTTGCCACAGCAAAATTTTTGCACTTAACTGTAATCTGCAAGGCTTTAGTGTGTCTGGTGCCTTCTAGTGGTAACTCATCATCTGTGAAAGTTACTGAACTGGATGCAGTTATGTTTCCAACGATGTTATCCAAGTTGTCCACCGTAATATCCTGCGGAACATAAGTTTGATTCAATATGTCCAACAAAGTCTTACGATGCGTATCTGAAGCCAATAACAAAGCCAGTATGGAAATCTTTGCAGGGGTTCGACCTAACTGTTCAACCACTTTATAATCACTTTGTTTAACCAACTTCAAAAATTCTTGGATGTCCTCTTTAGATGCTGGTTGTTTAACATCCAGGTTTTTCACTGCAATGGGCTCTTCTGTTTTTTTCCTTGATATCTTCAGTGATCTTGGCTTTTCCTTTTTCTTTACCCTTGGGTTTCAATAGGTCTTCTGGTGTATAGCACTTCCCGCTTCGTGTTAGACCTCCTATCCCACTAATATTATGGATTGGGAGGGGTTCAGAACCAACAGTTACCTTATATTCATAGTTCCAAGGTACTGCTTTTGAACTTTTATATTCAAAGGGAGTCGGAATCTGGATGGTAACCAGTCTTGGCTTGGAATTTGGGGTACTGGGCTTCTCGCGATAAGAAATTGTTAACGGTTTTGGCTTGAGAGACAACCTTGAGCATTCTTCTATAATATCAACTTCCCCATACTGAGGGAGCTGAACCATCTTTTGAGAAACTGTTAAAAAATGTGAATCTAACAACTCCTGGACTTTCAGACGAAAATGAGGACATTGGTCGATAGAATGCCCTTTTGCCCCAGTGTGATAACAACACATCAAACTGTCATCGTATGCTCTGACACCCAAATCTAATTGGAGGCGTTCTACTCCAATGTATCCATTACTCAATAATATTTCGAATAGTTCTCCCATGGGAGTCACTATGCTCTCAGCATTCTTTCTAAAATCAGCTCCATGAACCTCTATCGCATTTACTTGTGCATTCTGATGGTTTGGCAGAGGATTGTTGTTGACATCTGGACCATTTTCTTTCTTAAAGTTCAACCATCCTGCCTTGATCAATGCTTGCACCCTATGCTTGAGGGCAGTACAGTTTTCAGTGGAATGTCCAATTGCTCCTGCATGGTAGTCGCAACGGACATTTGGGTCATACCACTTTGGGTAAGGTGGCTTTACTGGGTCCATTGGCATAGGCGACAGCTGATTATTCTGGAAGAGTTGGGGTAGAAGTTCGGTATATGTCATCGGAATCGGATCAAAATGAGTCTGTCTACGGATGCCTTTATTGTTTTGGTGTCCTTGGACATAAGGAGTGTTCTGTTGATTCCGAGGCTGGTAGCCTTGAGTAGGACGAGGATTTTGGACGTAAGGTGATGAGTATTGGGCTGACGTATTATTGATATAGGGTTGAGGGTAAACATATGGAGGTGGATAGTGATATTGTGGCACTCCGACATTAGGGTATGATTGTCTTGAATAGAAACCAATCATCTGAACTTCTCCCTCTTTTTTCTTCGATGGAACCCCCTTTTTCGTTGTTGATGATCCAGCCGTATCAGTTATCTTTCCATGCTTAATTCCGTACTCGATTCTCTCTCCAATTGTCATTATGTCAGAGAAATTGGTAGAAGCACTCCCAATCATCTTATCATAGAAAGGAGATTTGAGAGTATTAATAAACATGGTCGACAGTGTTGGGTTTTATGCCCTAAAACTCGTAGATAGTGAATGTAACCGTTGACCGGATATTAATGAAATAATATTGATATATTTTTCCATTAATTATTAATTAGTTATTTTATGTTTGTCTTTGCCTAATAATAACCCTAATCCAATAAACTAGACATCCAAGGCTGTAATATGAGTCTTGAACTATATGTAGCGACATATGGGATCATTGTTCAAGAAACAGCCTAAAGGGTCTATAGTATAGGGATAAGACTGGGTGCCTTATCCTGGTGACACTATGGATACGGCCCACTTTGTATTTGATACAAACGCTGCGATCCAACGCGTTTGTGTAGGAGACATGCGAGTGGGGTATCCTATGCAATGAGTTTGCATAAGACCGGACCGCGAAATAGTAATCACTAGTTATAACACCGTTAACTAGTTGGTTTTCTATTTTCACTAGGACGACCTAGACAACTTAGTCTTAATCCTGAGTTGATTATGGACTCCTGCTCATGAGAGATTGTCCTTTGATTTGTATGGGTGAGAGTGGCCAATACGCCGACTCAATAAGCCTACCACTTTGGGGACAAGATCGAATGGGGAGCTGGGAACATAATCGTACAAAATGGAATTCACTCCTTCCCGACTTTAGGGAAGCAGATGAGTGTTCCTTTAAGTGGTTACTCCGAGTCTTGAACAAAGGGCCCTACCCTCTCAATGGCACGAGAGGGTTTTCTGTTTGATGGTTGGACCATAAACAGATTGTTCATTAGAGGAGAATTGGTACTTAAGGAAATAGAGGTGACCCAGGGGTAAAACGGTAATTTGACCCAGCTGGTGTTACGGACACTCGTGAAGGACTAACTAGTCGATATTGGTCTAAGTTCCGTGGACACAGAAAATATGTCTGCAGTGAGAAGAGTGCAACTGTGAGTCTATAGTGGAATGTACACACAGTTAACGAATATTGATTATTGTGGTTAATGAGTTTAACCAATTAATCTCACATCGTTGGAGCTTCTGATCTGCAGGTCCATAAGGTCCCACTGGTAGCTCGTAAAGTAATTTGAGGCAACTAAGTAATTAAATGTAAATTGAAAATGTTCAATTTACTAAGGGAAATAAATATAATATATATTGATATATTATTATGAGAGAAATTGATATTTGAAGAAGTTCAAATATAAATTTATGGAAGATTGAAAGAATTAATTAATTTAAGTCCTAAAAGTGTTTGGGCAAAATTAATTAATTCAAGGCCGGAAATTAAATATGTGATATTTAATTGGTGGTTAATTAATTAAAGAATTCATTAACCATGAATTAATCAATTATGTAAATAATTAATCACTTAAGGAAGTGATTAATCATTTATGGGAATGATCTAATTACTTATGGAAGAAATTAGTCATTTATGGAAAAGATTAATCAATTGGGGAATTGATTGATCATGATTGATTAATTAAGGAATAAAGATTGAATCAATTTTGGAAAAGATTGATTTAATTGAATATTTTATTCATGGCCTCTCTTCTATAAATAGAACACTAGACCTAATTGGTCATGAGACTTGACACTCTTGAAAGACAAGACCTAGAATTCTCTCTAGCCTCCCTCTTAGAGAAAGACTCCCACAAGTATTTGGCCTCCTAGACTTAGAGACATACCGGTGTAACCTCTGTGGTTATTGTTTCATTCAAAGAAGAAAATCCAGCGATCAAGAAGCGAGAAGGCTGCTGCGTTTTCGTTCGTTGGAGCGTCGTTGGCGAAGAACGGTCAAGTCTACAACGGAGGTTTGTAACGGTTCTTCCTCTTTTCGATAGAAAAGTTTTTTAAAATAAATTTAGATTTATTCTAGCATGTTTAAACCGTTTTTACAGCGACTTTAAAGTTAGTTTAAAGTTTTGTTTGAGTTATCGTAACGGTATTTTAATGTTAATTAATATACGGCGTAAGGTCCAATCGATGCGCTTCCGCTGCGTGGGGACTTTTATTCCCTTCAGACAGCTCCTTATCGGCTAAAGGTGGTTGCACCTGAGCAGCAGTATCCCTCCACCTTTAGGCATACTCTTTAAAGCTTTCTGTGCTATTCTTTTCCATCCTCTGGAGGTCTAGGCGGTCAGGAGCCATATCTATGTTGTGCTTATATTGCTTTAAAAATGAATCGGCTAGATTCTTCCATGAACATATATGAGTGCTGTCTAACTGCATATACCATCGAGATGTTGGACCAGTAAGACTGTCCTGGAAGCAGTGAATTAACAGCTTGTCATTTTGAACGTATGCTGCCATCTTCCTGCAATACATGATGAGATGGTTTTTAGGACAGGATGCTCCATCATACTTGTCAAACTCGGGCACCTTGAATTTTGGAGGGAGGATTACATCTGGTACCGAGCATAGCTTGGTCGCATCTATATTTCCGAAGACATCTGTTCCTTCTACTGCCCTTAATCTTTCCTCCAGGACTTCAAGCTTTTCACTAGAAGAGACTTTCTCACCTCCCGTTAGCTCTTTTCTGATTTCAGGATCATATAAATTGGGAACTGTAATGGTCACCTTGGGAGGTACCTCTATGGGTAGTGAAAATCCAGGTTGATTGTGTACAGGCACTTGCTCATTCTTGAAAAATGGAAATGGGTGCTGCTCTATTGGAATATTGTACAATGGATGATATTTTGGAGTAGTACCCTCTGTTGATTGTCGGATTGGAGGGTCGTTCATTGTATTGCTGGTCTGAGCAATATCAGGTATTATTTTGCCTCTTTCCAAGGCGACAAGAATGGCATCCATTTTTTCTCGTAACTCCTCAATAACTTTCCTTGTTTTCTCCATCTCAGTACTCTGCTCTTCCATGATCCTTGTCCTGTATCTTGTGACGTAGGTGCGGTGGATTCGAGGTGACCGAGCTATCTTATGATTCTGTTTATATTCTTAATGAAAAGAGATTTTAGTGTAAGAAAAGAGAAAGACAAAACGAAACAACAAAGGAAAAAAAAGTGATAGAAGAGAAGAAGAAAAACAAAATGGCTTTGATATTAAATTGGAAAATGATAAAACAATGTAGTAGAAAAATTTGTGCAGAATTGAATTACAAGATATTTCAACTATCTAAATAAAACATAAACTAAAGTACGTGACTTGAGCACATTCTAAACTTATACGAAGTTTTCCCAAAAACTTGAGCACATTTTTGCTATTCGGTTGTGTAGGTGCTATGACTTTAGAGAGAGTACCTGCATCTTCTGCTAGTTCATCTGCCCTTCGAGTGACTCTCCTAATCTGAGTGAGCATATGTTCCGCTTTACTTCGTAGTGTCGCGTGGTTCTGTCTCGCAAACCCAAAATCATCGCTTAATCTGTCGTATTGCTCCTTTAAATAGGTATAGTCTTTCATTAATCTATCAGTGGCATCCTAATACTTACCGAGGCGAACATTAAGTGACTGAACGGACTCTCTTAGACCCTTGTTGTCGTTGATGAGCTCCCCTAGTTGATCTTCTCTAATCTTGAGCGTTAATTGTAGGTCGTCAATTGTTCGACCCAAGGTTGTTTACATGTGACTTGAACTAGTATGTGGGGACATACGGGGATTGGTGTTCAAGTAACAACCTAAAAGGTCTATAGTACAAGGATAAGGCTGGGTACCTTATCCTGGTAACACTATGTGATACGGCCTGCTTTGTATTCGATACAGACGTATTAATCCAAGGCGTCCATGTAGGAGACATGCGAGCAGGGGTATCCTATGCAATGAGTTTGCATAAGATCGAACCACGAAATAGTAAACCACTAGATGTAACACCGTTAACTAGTTAGATTACTGTTTAAATACGATGACCTAGGTAACTCTGTCTTAATCCTGAGTGTGTCATGAACTCCTTCTCATGAGGGATTGTCCTTTGATTAACATGGGTGAGAGTGGCCAATACGCCGACTCAATAGGCCTTCCTTTTTTGGGACAAGACCGAGTGGGAGGTTGGGGACATGACAACACAAGAAGGAATTCACTCCTTCCCACTTCTAGGAGAAGTAGATGAGTGTTCCCATAAGTGGTGACTCCGGGACTTGAACAAAGGGATCCCGTCCTCTCACTGGCCCGACAGGAACTTTCTGTTTAATGGTTGGACCATAAACAGGTTGTTCATTAGAGGATCGCTGGTACTTAAGGAGACAGATGTAACACAGGGGTAAAACGGTAATTTGACCCAGCCGTGATTACGAACACTCATGAAAGATTGACTTATCGGTATAGGTCTATATCCGTGGACACAGAAATGTTCTACAGTGAGAAGAGTTCAACTGTGGGTCTTTAGTCGAATGACCCACAATTAATGAATATTGGTTAACCTGATTAATGAGTTTAACCGGTTAACCTCATATCATTGGAGCTTCTGATCTGTAGGTCCATTAGGTTCCCCTGCTAGCTCGTAAAGAGTAATTAGGAACAAATATATCTTGAGAGAATTTGAATAGTTCAAATTCATATTGGGAATTAAGTTAATTGTATGAGATACAAATTAATATAATGTATAGTGATGCATTAAAATATAAAGTCTAATTTGAGATTAAACTTTATTATGTTGAGAGATTGATATATTTGAAAGAGTTCAAATATATGTCTAATTAAATATATGGTATTTAATTAGAAGATGAATTAATTAATTATTCAATTTAGTATAAATTAAATGAGATTTAATTAAACTATAGTCTATGAGAGAAATAAATATTTGAAGGAGTTCAAATATTAATATGAATTTGATTCATATTAAATTTATAAGATATAAGAGAATTTGAAGGAGTTCAAATTTTAATATGAATTTGATTCATATTATAGAATTAATTAATTGAGGGCCTGAAATTAAATATATGATATTTAATTGGGTAATTAATTAATTAACTAATAGAAGGTCTTAAATTAAATATATGATATTTAATTGGTGATTAATTAATTAAAGAATTAATTAATTGGAAACTAATCAATTATGAAAATGATTAATCACTTATGGAAGTAATTAATCATTTATGGAAATGATTTAATCACTTATGGAAGTGATCAATCATTTATGGAAAAGATTAATCAATTGTGGAATTGATTGGTCATGGAATTGATTAATTATGGAAAAGATTAATCAATTATGGAATTGATTGGTTATGGAATTGATTTTAAATGAATATTTTATTCATGACCTTTCTCCTATAAATAGAACACTAACCCTAGGGTTTAGGGACAACAACTTATGGCCACCATAAGGCCCTCCCATATTCTCTAAACTCAAGAACTCTAGGGAGAATTTTCTCTCTAGAGTTTTTCCCATTCAAGATTAGGTAGTCCCACAACTACGTTCCTAATCTCAGAGTTATAGCGAAGAAGATCAATTGGTGGTGTCCCAATTGTTGATGCTCGGTCCAAAATCAAGAAAGGCATTGAAGTATTTAGAGTCGTCAACGGAGGTATGTTTCTCAACGCTTAACCTTTTGCCAATGCATTGGTATTTAGTAGAAACAAAATTAACTACGAACGGTCCAATTGCTTCCGCTGTAACGGAATTGGGAATTCCAAATCCTTCAGGAACAAGGTTGGCCACTAATAGTCAGTTTGCAATACCTTCGTCGCAGTGTGTTGGCCTCCAAAGTGTCCTCCATATGGAGCTTCATGGCATGCTCCCAAAATTTTCAACGCATCTATATGCCCAACGCATCTCCTAATTATCTGGTCTGGTCCTCTACGATAGAGATAAGGGTCATCCCATGAATATATTTTAAGTTCATGGAAAAATTTTTTACGATGTTGCACTAAGTATTCTTCAGGTAAGACCCTTGCGGCGAGATAGTTTGCGATGTCCGCAAACCATGGTTCTTCTTCTTCAATAAATAGCAGCTTCTCATCAGGGAATTCCTCTGCGATGGGTATATCTGACGCATCCGCTTTCTCAGGATTTTCCAATCGTGATAAATGATCTACGACAAAGTGCTCACTCCCCTTTTTGTCCTTGATTTCTAAGTCAAATTCCTGCAACAAGAGAATCCACCTAATCAACCTTAGTTTTGCATCTTTTTTAGTGATTAGGTATTTTATCGCCGCATGATCTGTGTAGACAGTGACTTTGGAGCCAATTAAATAAGCACGGAATTTATCAAAAGCATAAACAACCGCTAATAATTCATTCTCGGTTGTTGTGTAATTAATTTGTGCTTCATTCAATGTCCTGCTGGCATAATAAATAGGGTGCAGAATCTTCTCCTTTTTTTGTGCCAGAACTGCTCCAACTGCCATGTCACTATCACCACACATCAGGACAAATGATTCCTTCCAATCAGGAGTTGTGAGAATGGGCGTAGTGACTAGCTCATGCTTCAGATTCGTGAATGCCTTGGCGCATTCTTCTGAAAATTCAAATCTTCTATTTGTCTCCAATAATGCGCAAAGTGGCTTTGTAATATGCGAGAAGTTCCTGATGAATCTGCTGTAGAAACCTGCGTGGCCCAAGAAACTTCGAATTCCTTTTACAGAGGTAGGTGGTGGCAACTTTTCAATAACATCAATTTTCGCCTTATCTACTTCAATACTTGCGCGTGATATGCTATGGCCTAGGACGATGCCTTCTTCTACCACAAAATGACATTTCTCCCAATTCAGCACTAGGTTAGTCTCCTCGCATCACTCTAATACTCGTTCCAGCTGCGTTAGACAGTTTGCGAAAGACTTTCCATATACTGAGAAGTCGTCCATAAAAACTTCTACTGATTTTTCTAGTAATTTTGAAAAGATAGTCATCATACATCTCTGACATGTTCCTGGCGCATTGCATAGCCCAAAAGGCATCCTTCTGAACGCAAAGGTTCCTATGGGCAGGTGAAGGTTGTCTTTTCTTGGTCCTCTGGCGCAATGAATATTTGGTTATATCCGGAGTACCCGTCAAGGAAACAGTAATATGCTTGTCCCGCAAGTCGATCCAACATTTGATCAATGAATGGAAGAGGGAAATGATCCTTCTTCATGATTTTGTTGAGCTTATGGTAATCCATGCATATGCACCACCCAGTAGTGGTGCATGATGGGATCAATTCGTTGTTTGCGTTGGCTACCACTGTCATTCCTCCTTTCTTAGGTATGCATTGCACCGGGCTCACCCATCTGTTGTCTGCGATAGGGTAAATCACACCTGCGTCAAGCCATTTGATAATCTCCTTTCGCACAACCTCCATCATTGTTGGATTTAATCTTCTTTGTCGCTCAATAAATTCATTAGATTCATCCAGCAAGCGAATTTTATGCATGCAATACGAGGGGCTAATTCCCTTAATATTTGCGAGACTCCATCCAATGGCCTTCTTGTGCTTTGCAAGGACCTGCATTAAAAGGTGTTCTTGCGGTTGATCAGGCTTTGATGAAATGATAATTGACAGGGATTCTTCTTCTCCTAAAAACCTATACTTCAAATGTGTTGGGAGTGGCTTGAGCTGTCACACCCCCTCCCGGACCACCTACTAGCTTAGCCCGAAGGACGGCGTGAAGCCAACAGACATCGTCACCTCTAACGATCCCTGTTGACCCTAGTGAAACGTTGAACCTGATAAACATACTAATCATGGATATAAAACATTCTAAATGAAACACCACACAGCGGAATCCCCGGAAACCTTTCAACATACACATGGTGCAACCTTGACATAACCTGGTTTGGAAAGTAACCTAATATAGATATCACGACCAAAACATATACAACTAGGGTTATACATCCACGACCTCTAGGACGATATTATACAACCCTTACAAAACATTTCCATTATGAACGAACTCAATATACAACTCCAACCACGTACTGGAGCTTGATCTAGAACTTTCAGCAGACGTTGGCAGTGTATCAGGCACCGAGAGCTCGATCTCTACCTGAAAAGTGGAAAAACATTTTGAAAGAATGAGCTACGAAGCCCAGTGAGTGACTAACTTTAAAACTCTAAATCCGGAAGTCAAAAACACGTGATAAACCTTTAAACGTATAAATATGCTCAATCAAGGCGTTTAACATAAACGTGTAATGAATAAGGCTTTCTAGAATATCTCGCAAGTTCGTCATAAAAAATCTAGCAAGGCATATGAAATACATCAAACGTTTTAACTAACATGACCGATCTACATTGTGTAGGTCACGCCCAGAACAACCAACGTTTACTAATCCTACGATGTAGTGGGGCCCGCCCAGCACTCCCATCGTCTTTGTCGTAGTGGGGCCCGCCCAGCACTCACGGCAGTATCGTTGTCACGGAGTACACTCAACGTCAACAACGGAACATAACCTGTGTGCACACGGTACCATATAGCCTCGGGCTCAATATCTCAGTCATGTAGTCAATAGAAATCTCAGAAATCACATGAAAACATTAAAACATGCCTGCTTATTGTTATCTTTCGTAAAACTCAAGCTTACTCAGCTTGCTCGTGAAAAACTTTAAATCATTAAACAATATTTGCTAACACATGCTTTACTTAAAAGATATCGTTTCAGCTACTTTTCATAAAGCCATTAGCCACGTGCTCGTATATAAACCTTATTAGAAAATCTAAGCTCAAAACTCATGTTTGAAACCGTTCACAAAAACCATGTATCATTCATAGAAAAGCATGTAAAACATATAATCATGAACAACCGTTTAAGAACATTTTCGAAATTCATTTTGTCACTCACAGTCTTATCTAGTTCCCCGGTCTGTAGACTCAACCTATTTCCTCTTGGCCTGTCAAATAACCAAAACCGAGCATTAGAACCATAGATAGCTTTGTTTTTCCATGCTAATGAATTCTTGACACTTGAATTAAAAACCACATCCACATTCTACTTTTCCAGATTTTCCAGATTCTATACCCTAACTTCCAACACCCATAACCTTCTCAATAATTAACTAAAATTAATGAAATACACATCAAATTCTTCATTTTCGAACACTCTACAACGTACCTGAAGAAATAAAAACGAGATTCTCAACCAATTTGTCCAGAAACGCCCCGAAATCAGACAACACAGATTCGAGCTTCTCTGTTACCCTTTATCTTCCTCCTGAAATTAAACCTACTTCAAGTACCTTTTGGCTCACGTATTCTTCATGAAAGTTGTAGCATATTGAATAAGCTTTCCAACCATACCAAATAGAGCTTCTGGTTAGACTTGTGCACTCCAGAATACTCAAAACATCATAGAACACCAGAGATCCTCCTGGTTTGCTCGAAAATCCTGTGCTCTGTTTTCCATTCCAAAAACCATCAACTTCCAATTCGATTTAGGTCAAGCTTACTTCATTAAATTTGTTATAAAATGAACTAACTTTCAAGAAAATCAAACCTCACCTCTTGATTCCTACTGTGTAGCCCAAACCGACTAAAACATCAGAGGTTGACAGGTTGAACACAGATTCTGCAATGGCTGGCTTTACATGAGCTTTTCCCTATCTTCTTCAACCTCAAACCACGAAATTCTTCTTCTTCCTCATTCTTCCCTCTCTCCTTAAAGTTCTCTGAAAGTTTCAATGGAAAAGGATGAGAAATGGGCTGAAGATAAGCTGAAAAGAAGTGAAGCGGTGGTGGGTTTCCTTGCTGTCGATTCCCACCCATTTTCTTTCTTTTCTCTTTCTTTTTTTTTTTTTACCTTTTCCTTTTCGTTTTCCTTTTCCTTTTTTTTTTTTTTTTTCCTTTTCCTCTCATTTTCTTTATTCCTAAATTAATAACTTCCAACCAATTTAATTCAACCATGAAACCACAATAGATGACAAGAGAAAATGTTCCAAGGAAAGTCCCGGGTTTACATGAGCTCTAGCGCAGGTGGTTGCGCTATGGTAAAGCGGGAATTCTTTCTTTAAGGTCTAGCGCATGAATAATTTCTGTGGTTTGCGCCGGGATGAAGTTATCCTCAACTTGTTCTTCCTTTGCCTCCTCTCTCGCAGTGTTGAATGCATTTGATTGTAGCATTTCCGGTGGGGAACATACATCTATGCGAGCTATCATGTCGCATTCCTTGTTGTCATTTGGGTATTTTAATGAGGTGAGCACATTAAAAACAACTTTTTGATCATTCATGTGCATGGTAAGCTCCCCTTTTTGCACGTCAATCAATGTTTGCCAATTAAAGTGTGACAGTGGGAACTTCTCGGTCAGCTTCGTAATCAAGCATGATGAAATCTGCAGGAAAAATGAATTTGTCAACTTTTACCAAAATGTCTTCAATTTTTCCTTTGGGATGCACCACTAATCTGTCTGCCAATTGAAGCATGACAGTGGTTGGTCTTGCTTCTCCAATCCCTAGGCGCTTGTAAACTGATAATGGCATTAAATTTATGCTTTCGCCTAGGTCACATAAGGCTCTGCCAACATTGATTCCTCTTATTGAGCATGGAATAGTGAAACTTCAAGGATCTTTCAATTTAGGTGGGAGCTTGTTGGCAAGTATTGCGCTACATTCACTTGTCAACGCAACAGTCTCAAATTCTTTCCAGGATCTTTTATTCGTCAAAATGTCCATCAAGAACTTTGCATAGCTAGGCATTTTTTCCAATGCCTCAACAAGTGGAATGTTGATGTGCAGCTCTCGGAAGACGTTTAAAAATTTCTTGAATTGGGCTTCGTGATTTTTCTTCCTTATCTTTGAGGAAAAGTGATTGCGGGCTTGTGTGCGCCAGGTTCCTTTTCTGCGTTAGCCTCTTTCTTTTTGGGTTCTTCTTCAGCTGCGTTTTCTTCTTGCGCCTGGTTGCTGTCTGCTGCGGTTGCAGTTTTAGTCACATTTTCCTGCGTTGGCACAGGGTCATTTGACTGCAACTGTCTTCCACTGCGGAGAGTCAAAGCATGGCAGTGCTCCTTTCCCTTTGGATCTTCTGTATTGCTGGGTAATGCTCTCGCAGGTCTGTTTTTAAGCTCTGATGCAAGCTGTCCTACCTGCATCTCCAGACTACGCAAGGATGCGGCCTGACTTTGAACCACTGCATCATTCTTTGCCATACATTCCTTCTAGCTCGCCATAAACTCTTTCATCATTGTTTCCAGCGCATTCGAGGATGATGCTCTTTGGTTTCCACCGTTTGTATTGATATGGCGCTGAAATTGGCCCTGCGATGATTGTTCATTGTTAGAATTAAATAATCTGGGCGTAGGGTTTACATTACCTTGTTGTGGTTGTTTATTTGCGCCACCATTCCATTAGAAATTTGGGTGATTTCTCCATCCTAGGTTGTATGTGTTCGAAAATTGGTTGTTGCGCACAACTCCTTGCGGTCCAACGTAGAAACCTGATTCTGGATTTGAAAGGACACTGGTCATGCGTGTGTCCCTCTCCGCAGATCCCGCACCCAACTGCGTTGAGTTGCGCGATCAAAGGTGCTGTGCTAGCCGTAAGCGCATCCATTTTGGTAGTCAATGCACCAATCTTTGCGTTGACTGAAGTCAATGGGTTAACCTCAAAACTTCCCGAGCTGGTTTTAATGGGTCTTCTTCTTCTGTCTTCCGCAGTGCCCCACTCATAATTGTTGCGTGCAATCCGATCGAGGATTGCGTGAGTTTCATCATACGTTTTCTTGAGTAGCACACCATTTGCAGATGGGTCCACTAAAACTTGCAAGTTTTTGTTGAGACCCACGTAGAAGGTTTCTAGTTGAATGCATAGTGGTAGTCCATGATGCAGACATCTTTGCAATAAACTTTTAAAACGTTCCCACGCCTCACTCAGTGTTTCATCTTCCATCTGCTCAAAAGTCATGATTTCCTTCCTCAGTCTCGAGTTTGCGGTGGGTGGAAAGTATTTTTCAAAAAACTTCTCGGCTAAATCATTCCATGTTGCAATGGAATTTGCTGGTTGCTGATTTAGCCATACTTTCGTCGCATCTCTTAACGAATAGGGAAATAGGATGACTTGCAGCTGCTCATGCGTTACTCCTAGAATAATGAATTTATTACAAATGTCCAGGAATGACTTTAGATGAGAATGTGGATCTTCAGCTGGACTTCCTCCGAACTGTCCTTCAATATGCTTAACAAATTAATGTAAATTTATTGTAGATATTTATCAATCCAAGTATAAATTGACAAAATCGAGTAATACCTAGTGAGTCTAGGGTCGAATCCACAGGGAAAGGTTATTTTTAAAACTTTAATAATTTCTACTGATCTAAACTCAAAAACGTGTGATATTATATAAAAGAATAAATAAGAGAGTTGGTGAGTTTGAAAAATATAATTTGCAGAAAGTAAAACATGCGACAAGAGTAAAATAGTATCAAGGTTCTCGATCGTTTCACCAACCAAATCACCTTGAATCCGAAAATTCCAGCAGCTAATCCTTTCTTTGATGCTGCAATTTCACCACGAACACTACCACGTAGTAGCACCGGTATTCTCACGGGATGTAAGTTGAGGTGGATGGTGGGATCCTCAGATTTCTAGGGAGAAAAAATTCTTCTGTATTGCAGAGGGAAGAATGCCAAAAGAGAGAGTCTGTGAAAAATCTTTTTCCAAAAAAAACGTACTGAATCAATGAGAGAGATAGCCTTATGCTATTCTCCAACGATTGGGAGTAACCAACCTCCCTAAAAAATCTCTCCCTCAACGTTCAGTTGCTGGGATAGTGGAAGACTCAATCAGTTTAAACGACTGATTGAGTAATTAATTAATTATTCAAAATTAATTAATTAATAACAATATTAAATTAACTACTTAATTTAATGAAATCATATAAATCACATTTATATGTGTATACCCACTTTTACCCATAGTTTTAATGTAATTCAATTAAAATAAATTTAATCGAATTAAACTAAAACAAACAATTAATTAATTCAACAATTAATTAATTTAATAATTAAATATCAAATATTCAATTATATTTCTCTCTATTTTAAACTATAGTATTAATGCACATCTAATGTACTTTAATTATAACCTATAGTTTTAATATGAATCAAATTCATATTCAAGTTTAATATTCGAACACTTTCGAATATTCAATTCTCCCTTAGAATTTTACCTCAATGCCCCTAGTGAGCTACCGGTGGGACCTAATGGACCTACAGATCAGAAGCTCCAACGATATGAGATTAATTGGCTAAACTCATTAACCAAGTTAACCAATGTTCGTTAACTGTGGTTCACTCCACTAAAGAGCCACAGCTGCACTCTTCTCACTGCAGATATATTTTTGTGTCCACGGATATCGACCATCAACAGCAAGTT
The DNA here is from genome assembly GCA_036850905.1 of Luffa acutangula. NCBI lineage: Eukaryota > Viridiplantae > Streptophyta > Magnoliopsida > Cucurbitales > Cucurbitaceae > Luffa > Luffa acutangula. The sequence continues at coordinate 35,512,697 of CM072099.1, forward strand.
AGCCCTTCACGTGTGTTCGTACCCCAGCTAGGTCAAATTACAGTTTTACCCCTGGGTTACCTCTTGATCCTTAAGTACCAGTGCTCCTCTAATGAACAACCTGTTTGTGGTCCAACCAGCAAACAGAAATCCCTCTCTTTGCCATAAAGAGGGTAGGGCCCATTGTTCAAGACTTGGAGACACCACTTAAGGGAACACACCTCTACTTACCCTAATATCGGGAAGGAGTGAATTCCATCTTGTAAGACTACGTTCCCAACTCCCCACTCGGTCTTGTCCCCAAAATGGTAGGCTTATTGAGTCGGCGAACAGGCCAATCTCACCCGTACAAATCAAGGGACAATCCCTCATGGACAGGAGTCCATAATCCACTCAGGATTAAGGCCAAGTTGCCTAGGTCATCCTAGTGAAATAGAAATCGAGCTAACTAACGGTGTTACAGTTAGTGGTTAACTATTTCACGGTCTGGTCTTTGTGTAAACTCATTGCACAGGATACCCCCACTCGCATGTCAACCACATGAACACGTTGGATCACTACGTTTGTATCGATATACAAAGCGGGTCGTATCCATAGTGTCACCAGGATAAGGTACCCAGCCTTATCCCTATACTACAGACCCTTTAGGCTAAAACTTGAACATTGATCCCCGTATGTCCCTACATACTAGTTCAAGCCTCATTTTATTAGCCTTGGATGTTTAGTTTATTGGATTAGGGTTAATAAGACAAGATATAATACAAACATTGAATAATACATCATTTTTATTAATGTTCGGTCAAAAGTACATTTACTATCTTCGAGTTTTAGGGCATAAAACCCAACAACTGCTACCACATCTAGCTGGCCAAGCGGGAGTTAGCAATGAAAATAGTATTGCAACTAAGTAGAAGATAATAATGTTTTATTAAATCAAAGTATGCGCTTACAAAATATACTTATCACTGCATGGGTGCTTGTGTTAAGCCTTGAAGAAGAAAAATTAGCCCATGCTAGCAAAACAGTACATCATGCAATAATACATTGCAAACGCAAGTCTACTCTTAATCACAGCTCTCTGTGATTTCTTTTTCTCCTTGATCTTCGTCCTCTCATCTCGTCCCTCAATTCTTCTGTATTATGAGTTATGAGTTGTGTGTTTCCTTGAGCAGGTGGCTTCTATTTATAGGCGAAGGAAACTAACTTCTCCAAGTAACTTGCTTCAGTTATCTACGACCCACTTGCAACTTTTCAGCCCCTTTTTAGCCCATTTGTGTCAGTTGTGTCAGCATTGTCCTTTCATCCATCTTGTCTGTCTCATGATCATCTTGGGATGTGTGCCTGCGCTGAGAGAAACTTGGACAACAAACAACTGAATTAGCTGCGTTAGCGCCCTATATTTTTTATAATTTCTCATCGCATACATGAATATAGCCTACCGCATAAAATCATCATATTTTCCTTTTTTATTGCACTGAAGTAACACCACTATATCTTTTGGCCTTGTTTTAGCTTAAGTTTTTTAAAGGACAAATAACTTGCTTTTTGCAAGTTATCAGGTATATATAACATATACAATGTATATGTGAAACGTACCAAAGACAATTGCAACTAATAATGCAAAGTAAAATGAACCCAACCTTCAACTGAACAAAAATGACAGAGGCTCGTGCTGATAACGTGTTATAAAACGTGAAGAATAATAAAACAACTAAGAGAGAAATAGAGAGAGCAGAGTAGGGTGAAAAGAGAGCAAATGTTTTTTCATTCAAGTGTGTGGTTTTCATACTTCATACAACTCCTATTTATACTAATGTAATGGGGTAGGTTACAACTTCAAAATACTCAAAATAGAGGAGAGTGAGAGTCTCATGGCTATTCCTAAGGGATAGAGAAAGTCATGGGGAAGAATAGCTACAATTATGGGTTGACTAAAGCTAATGGAGTAATATAAATATCTAATATATACCAAGTATATTTACAACATAATTTATTTTGTCTATAATTTATTTTAAATTTGTTATATTTTTTCACCTACAATTTTTATTATTACAATTTATTTTAAGTGAAAATTTAAAACTAACTTAATTTTCAATTATTTTAGTTAAATAACACTATGGTTTAACACAGTTTTCAAAAGTTAACATATTGTATTTTAGTTTCCATCATCTCTCTTAATTATTTTACCAATAATTAAAATATTGTTAGTATTTTAGAACATTTTAAAGTTTTAAATCCAATCTTCTGCATTATTTGTGTTTTTTTTAGTGTATTGGGCTTTGTTAGTATTTAAATTAATTATAGGTTAGCACTCATTTAGTACACTGCATTTTGTTATTCTTACAAAGAATAAACATTTTGCTACTATTTAGAATTGAAAATTTGTTATTTTATTGTGTTTTGTTAGTATTTAAATAATTTTAGGTTTCACTCTTCTATTTAAGACATTACATTTTCTTAATTGTAGAAAGAAATTAAATTCTGTTACTGTTTAAATTATTTTTAGGTTACTATTTTGCATTTTTTAATTTTTTTTCTCTTATTTTTTATTATATAAATTAATTTTTAGTGAAAATTTTAAATTAACTTAGATACTAATGCAGTTTGTTAATATACACCATTATGTTAATATATTTTGTCTGCATTTTTTTTTTTTTGAGAAATTTTTGTGGATGAACTATTTGAGATGCATATTTTCATATATGTCAATAATTTTGAAGATTTTCAAGATTAGATTTCCAGCAGTTTTTGCTACCATTATACCATTTTTGTTATAATTTCTCTTCAATTAAAATTGTAGGATCAATTATTATATAAAATATTATCTAAACAAATTCCTTAATTTTAGGAAAGTATTATTGTACCGATTTTATTTCGTGTCATAATGAATAAGTTGATTTTCCTTCTATCTTATTCAATTACCAGCAGATTTTCCTTCCATTTTCGTGCTCTGGTTTGGTCTAAACGATTTTTTTCAAGATTTTTTCATTTTACGAAAAAAAAAAGTGTCGATATTCGTTTATAATTTCATATACACCTTATATAATTTCATATATACTTTTATATATATCATGTATGTATGTGTGTATATATATATATACAATACGTTTTTCTTAAATGTCTCACAATCTTAGCATTGATTTTGTATCATATACTTTTTTTTTCATTTTTTTTATTTTGCGGAAAAACATTTATATTTATATATACCAGTTTATATATAATATGTACTAAGTTTTTATTTTTTTTAATCATTATTGTAGCCACATATACCTGAGTTTTTGTTTTTTTTTTTTTTTTTTTGTCATAACTATAGTATTAAATATACACAGTTACTTGCTAATATATATACTCCTATATTTTTTTTAAAAGAAAATATACCTCCTACATTAATATTGAAAAAATCAATATACAACAAAAAAAACTCTATTGTTTTTGTTTTTAACTCAAAACTGCAAATTAGTTTTTGAGTATTGTAAAAAAAAAAAATAGTTTTTGAGTTGGTCTAGTCAATTCCTAGTTTCTAGGAAATAGTCGAAGTTATTTTTAGTTGTAGTCAAGTCTAAGTTCCTATTCTTGTGGAGTTAGTGGGATTAGTTGCTAACATTGTGGAATCTATTTTTAGACTTAAGATATGTATTTACATGTAGAATGAAATTTACACACTTCCCATTTTTCTCATTTCCCTCTCATTAGTTAGAACTACAATGGTATCAGAGCCTTGAATTCTTAAGGGATATGTGAGTGAGAATCAGTGAAATATCTCCGAGAGAAACTGAGTGATACACCTGTGAGAGTTGTTAGAGATGGAATTAGGATCAAACAGTCTTTCTTCATTGGCTCCACCTGTGTTTGATAGTGAAATTTATCAGGCATGGGCTATCATAATGCAAGCCTACGTGGAGGGTTGTGATTATTGGGAAGCAATTGAGTAAGACTATGAGATTGCTCCACCTCCTGATAACCCAACAATACATCAGATCAAGACTCACAACGAGAGGGTCACCAGGAAGGCAAAAGCTCGAGCTTGCCTATATGGAGTTGTGTCTCCCGCCATATTCAACAGAATTATGGCCTTGAAGTCGGCAAAGGAGATCTGGGAGTTCCTCAAAAGTGAGTATGAAGGTGATGAGAGGATTAAAGGGATGAAAGTGTTGAACTTGGTGCGAGAATTCAAGAGAATGCAAATGAAGGATTCTGAGTCCATTAAAGAGTACTCAAATAAGTTGATTGGGATTGCTAACAAGGCAAGAGCATTAGGAACCGAATTATTTGACAATAGATTGGCTCAAAAGATTCTAGTTTCAGTACCTGAGAGATATGAAACAACCATTGCTTCCTTAGAAAATACTAAAGACCTCTCAAAACTCTAGGTAATAGAAGTAGTTAGTGCTTTGCATGCACAAGAGAAGAGGAGGTTGATGAGACAAGAAGGAAGCATTGAGGGGGCATTGAAAGCTAGAGTGCAACACGGAGGTGGAAGAGAGAAGAAGGGGAAAGGGAAGAAGGGAAGTGGCAACAGTAGCTCAGAGTCTGCTGCAAAGGATGCTGGTAGTACATGCAAGCACTGTGGGAAGCAGAATCATCCACATTTCAGATGCTGGAGAAGGCCAAATGTGAAGTTCAGAAGATGTCATTTATTGGGGCACATTGAACGATTCTGTAAGGAAGCAAAAGCTCAACAGCAAGGAGGAGCACATGTTGTAGTACAACAAGAAGAAGATCAACTCTTTGTGGCTACTTGTTTCTCATCAGTCACGCAATGTGATGGTTGGTTGGTTGATAGTGGGTGTACCAATCACATGACAAGTGACAAAGAGTTGTTCAAGGACCTTAACAAGTCATTCAAGTCAAGGGTGAAGATAGGAAACAGTGAGTATCTAGAAGTAAAGGGGAAGGGCACAGTGTCAATAGAGAGCTATGCTGGAACCAAGTTGATTACTGAAGTGTTGTTTGTCCCTGAAATTGATCAAAACTTGTTAAGCATTTGTCAATTAGTAGAGAAGGGATTCAAAGTGTTATTTGAAGAAGGAAAGTTCCTCATTTTTTATTCTAATGGGAATGAGTTGTTCAAAATAAAGATGTAGCACAAGAGCTTCTCGTTGGATCCACTCGAGAAGGAGCAGATAACTTTCAAGTGTCAAGTGAATGACACTGAGTTATGGCACAAGAGGTTGGGGCATTTTCATCATTTAATATGAATGTGGTTGCTGTATTTTTATTGTCGTCGTATTGGTATTCCGATCGTAACTTAATTTGAGATTGGTCCTCTGATTGTTTCTGTTGCGTAAGGGTTTCAATCCTTACACAACCAACTCTCTCACTAAATGGTAGCAGGTATTTCATTATCTTTATTGATGATTATACCAGAATGTGTTGGATATATTTCATGAAGCATAAGTCTGAAGTAGCTGAAGTGTTTCTGAAGTTTAAGAGATGGGTTGAGAATCAAAGTGGTTGTAAGATTCAGGTGGTGAGAACTAATAAAGGGACTGAATATACATCACAAAGGTTCAATTCCTTCTGTGAAGAAGCTGGGATAGAGCACCGGCAAACTGCTCCATATTCTCCATAGCAAAATGGAGTCAGTGAGAGGAAGAACAGGAGTATTATGGAAATGACAAGATGCTTATTGCATGCGAAGAACTTGTCAAAGGAATTTTGGGCTGAAGCAGCAAACACAACAATCTTTTTATTGAATAGACTGTTGATGACATGCAAAAATGTCATCATTTTCCTATTAATTTTAGCTAGTTTTATGCTTGAATTGTGTGCTTTAATGCTATTTTCTGTTTAAATTTCAGAAAACCGAGTCAAAGAAGAAAAATCGGAATTTTGAGAGATTTTAGATGATTTTGGAGGCTTTTGGAGCAATTTGAAGAATTACATTAAAAGATCAAAGACCAAAAGCCAAGAAGAATGAATTAGAAGCCCAAATTCATGGATTCCAAGCCTTAAAATTATCCATTTGGGTCAAAAAAAAGACCAAAATCCATTTCATGAAGTATTTGGGCCAAAAGAAAGTTGGAGGCCCAAAAATGGAGTCAAAATCGGGCCATTATTGAAGATTCAGGGCCTAACGTCGAGACGCTAAGCCTGGAGCGTCCCGACGCTAGGCATTTATGCGAAAAAATCCAGAAATCGCGACAGCATCGCGACGCTGTCTATGTAGTGTCTCGACGCTGCGACGTCTTGGAGCCCAAGAAAAGATGACGTCAGAGCGTCACGACGCTGTCTACATAGCGTCCCGACGCTACGCATGCTGGGAGTCTATAAAAGGAGCCTTTTGCATCCATATTTTATGTGCCAATTGGTGAGTTTTCACCCCATTCTAGAATCCACGCTAAAATTGGGGATTTTTGGGAGAGTTTTGGAGCTTTGTTGAAGATCTTTGGAGCTCGGGTGTCGCACGATTTTCCGCAAGCGCACGGGTCGTCACAAGTAATATAAAATGGTAGGTAATACCGAGTATCGAATCCTCAGGGAAATTGAATTAATTCCATTAAGTACCAAGAATCATCATGTTTTAATTTTATTTAGAAGATCAACTCGAATGATGAAGCAAAAATTTAGAGAAATAGATAAAAATAAACATTCAATAACAAAACGGAAATATCCAATTAAGGGAACTTGACCTAGGGTGTTATCTAGCTTTCTTGGATTTGTAGCTCAATTTCATGGATGCATGTAACTAATAATCATCAATTCCATAAATCTAGAAGTAATTTTTAAGCGGATTTCTCTTTCAAGTTCCTCCACATCTCATACTAACATAACTAATTCATATGTCCATTTCCTTAGTTAATCATAATATGGCATTAAGCAACTCCATAATCAATTTCTAACAATTCTCTTTCACTCTCGTGCTCCAAGCAATCGTTAGCCATGCAATTTAGATCTAATCTAATTTCTCTCTGTCGAGTATCAATTTAGACCAACAAATCAATTAATCTGTGATCAAGAGATTAAAAGCATTAAGCAAGAATTGCATAGATGAAATATGAAGAATTTCATTACATAATCCAAGCAATTGTGCTACAATATCCAATTAACTAGAATAACGACCCTAGGTCTCAAGATCTACTCACAAATGGAAATAATTATGCAAAAATGATCTTGATCCATAGGCCTAACTCAAATTAAAATAAGAAATTACAAAGAAGTAAGGAAGAAATAATCGATAAATTGATCCCAAGCTCCCGTCACGAACATCTCGAATCCCGATCCTTGGAATTTCGCTCAATTTCTCCTTTTTCCTCACAATTCTTCTCACTTTTTCTTTCTATTGAGCTAGGAGAGAGCTCCCCAAAAATGGGATGATTTTCACCTTGGGAGAAGAGGCTTTTTATAGGAAAGGGGCTGGAAATTTCTTGTTGAACAAGTTGACAGCGTCGAGACGCTGTGACGTCATGTTGTCTTGGGGCAGAAGTCGTCGCAGCGTCGCGACGCTACGCAGACAGCGTCGCGACGCTGTCGCGATTTTTGCACGCGCTATGCTGACCACCTAGCGTTGAGACGCTACGGTCCTAGCGTCTCGACGCTAGGCCTTCTAGAAGCTTTATTTGCAGATTTTTGCCTCCTTTCTTCAATCTTTTGGGCTTTTTGGGCCTCCCACTTCAATTGTCTTCCTTTTTTGGACCTTAGGGCTTGGATCTTTAATGATTGTTCTTCAAATTGCCCAAAAAGGTCTACAAATTCACCCAAATTCTCTTAGAATCTCAGTTTTGCTTCTCGAACTCGGTTTTCTGTAAAATCATCATACAAATACATTAAAGCTCACAATTCATGAACAAAACTAGCTAAAATTAATAGGAAAATGACGACATTTTTGCATGTCATCATCGGGATCGAAGGAGGTCCGCGCGGGATCGAGGAGATCGACACTTTTATGAGCATTTCTCTTCCCTTTTCCTTTATGTTTTAGTTTCTAGAATTGTTGTGATTAGGAATTATTGAATTTTAGTGATTATGAGTAGTAAATTCCTAAGTTCTATGAGATTGATTTAGATGTTAAACCTTTGCTGAATTAATGAATTGATGTGGTTTAATTGTCATTATTGTTCATTTGTGCATTTTGTCTGTAATGCTTTTAATCAACTGATCACTGATTAAATGAATCGTTACTAAGTGGAAACTCGACGGAGAGAAGCTTAGACTAGAACTGAATGCATGACTAACGTTTATTTACCCGGGTGACACGGGATAAAATAAATAACGTTAGAGGTTGTACTGAAGGGTCGTAATGCCATACTAAGTAAATAAAGATGAGATTGAAAGGAGATTCTTATTGAACGGTATGAGATAGGAGGAGGCCGACAGGAGAATCCTTGAAATTAGGCTTCTAGACTTATGAATCAAATGATTTGTTAATCCATATTAGTTAATTGATTAAGCGATTAAAGGTCCAATTCATAAAATCAATCACTCTAGAATTATCTCTCCAAATTGTGTCACCATTTATCTTTTGCTTTCTAGATTAGCTTTTTATTATTCTTTTCGGCATTAGATTTTTTTCTCTAAATAAAGCTAAGCAAGATTATTCGTGGTAATTAATTGAAAAAATCCAATCCCTGAGGATTCGATACTCGAAATACTTTCCGTTTTATATTACTTGTGGCCCGTGCACTTTGGGGTCATCAAGTTTTTGGCGCCGTTGCCGGGGATTGGCTAATTTCATTCAATTAATATTGTGAAGAAATTGCTTGCTTTAGATTAGAGGTTTTATTTTGCTTTCTTTGTTTTATTTTTATCCTGGTCCATTGTTATTGTTGTGCATTTAATTGGTGATTGCATCTGACTGAAAGCCTGATTATTGTTGATTTATTGTTTTAAATGGCTTTTAATAGTTTTGGGTGGCCCTTTAGGGAATCTGAGCCCGAAGAACCAACACCATCGTCCAATTTTTTCTTTTCAAATTATTCCCCTTTAGAAGAAAAATCTCCCATAGAAAGTTTGCTTCAAGATTGTATCGAGGATATTAGAGCCATGAATTTTGCTCTAGAAAAATCCCTAGGGAGATTGCATTCCCAAGAGGATGAGAGTGAAGTGCAATCCGCTTCCATAGAAGAAAAATCTTCTTTAGAGAGCTTGCTTGAAAATTTAATCCAAGAGACTAGAGCCATGAATTTAGAATTAGAAAAATCTATGGAAAGACTCCAAACCCAAAAGGAAGAAAAGGAAGTAGGATCCACTTCCATAGAGTGTCTAGTGAGTCATATGGTCGGTGATTCATTAGCACCCATTCAAGAGTCAAATTCTTTCGATTTTGCTAAGTTTGAGTACATAGGGGTGAGTTGTACTGATAACAAGGAAGAATTGGATAGTTCTAGCATGCACCAAGAACAAGTTTATGAGGAAGAAAAAGAAAATGAGCCTATAGTGTTTGAGGAGTTTCTTGAGGTTAAGTTTAAGGTTGAAAGGCCTTTGTCTGTTCTATCCATCACATCCTCTCTTGATAATGAGTGTTCTTTTTCTTGTTCTCACGAGTCAGAGTCAGAGTCTGAGTCCATTTATTTTGATCTTTCTCCTTTTATGCTATTATTATTAAAAAATCCCAAAAATATTTCTGCTTCAGGGGCCCATGAAAAGCTAGTAAGCTTACTAGCAATAGTCTGCTTCATTGATTCAAGGAAGAAAGGCCCGAAGAAATACGAGAATTTTTATGTGCCTTGAAAGCCCGCACAAACTCGTCTAGCTAAGAGACGTTAAACAAGCGCTTCTTGGGAGGCAACCCAAGTTTATTTTTCCATCAATTTCCTTTTTCTTTGTTTTTCAGTTTTTTGTAGTTAGAGCATGTTGATCTTCCGTTCCCATTGATCAATTTTTGAAGGAGCTCGATACCACATTTTCTTCCAAAAACCCCAATGATGTTGAAGGCTGACATCCATAGTTTCTCTCACATTCCAGGGCAGTACCGTTCTCCCTGTATTTTTTAATTGTCCTTATGCATGTTTAATTAGATTGAATGATTAATACATTGAGGACAATGTATGATTTAAGTTTGGGGGGGGGGAGGTTTTGATGTTCTAATCTGAGCTGATTGAAATTTTTTCATGATGATTCTATTGCATCTGTTTTGATGAGGACGGTCTATGATATGATCTAGATAATGAATTTTGTTCAATTTTTGTGAAATATCAAAGCATGTTCAAGATTCATGTAAATTTAAATTTTTTCTTTGACTTCCTTGCACATGTTGAACACTTAGCCTACTTATATGGTGTTGAATGCTTAGAATTGGATTATATTATCTAGATGTTTGTTGTCACTCTGATAGGCTTAAGATCTGATTTGAAAGTTGAACTACATGAGAGTTTGTAATGTTTTACTTGGGAGAAAAATCATGATTAGTAGCCTGCAAAGAAAAGAAAAAAAAAATTAAAAAAACTAAAAAAAACTGAAAAAAAAAAAAAAAGAATGCTCCACTTTCTTGAGAGCGTTAGTAACCAGGGGCATTCATGACACCCATCGTTTGCCTTTGCATGAGAGCGTTGGAAAGAAATGAGCATGTCTCGGCATCCTGAAAGATGAGGCGCTCGTAGTTGGATGCTTTCATCACCAATGTTGGCAAGCTAGAACGAAGGCGCTACATCTAAAGGGATTAAAAAAAACTTGTCAAAAAAAAAATGCAAGTTTGGGGGAGGCATACCCCGTTGTTTCAGGCACCTTAGTGGGGTATTGCTTTCTTGATTGTTGGAAAGTTGGATAATTAGAGCTTTGGGCCTGTGTAGGGGGAAGATCAACTGAGGATTTTATAAACCTTTTCTAGGCCAGTAAAGACCTAATAAGGAGGCTCGCACACACACACGCAAGGGATGAAGAGTTTAAATTTAAATTTCGTGATGAATGAATACGTTTTAATATTTCCTTTAATTGTTAGAGTTCATTATTTTGATCATTGAGCTTAGAGTCGTGCATTTGCATTAGTTGATTCATATATATGGTTTTAGCTTTGCTCGAGACTAGCAAAGATTTAAGTTTGGGGGTGTGATGACATGCAAAAATGTCATCATTTTCCTATTAATTTTAGCTAGTTTTATGCTTGAATTGTGTTCTTTAATGCTATTTTCTGCTTAAATTTCAGAAAACCGAGTCAAGGAAGCAAAACCGGAATTTTGAGAGATTTTGGATGATTTTGGAGGCTTTTTGAGCAATTTGGAGAATTACATTGAAGATCTGAGTCCAAAAAGCCAAGAAGAATGAATTAGAAGCCAAAATTCATGAATTTCAAGTCTTAAAGTATCAAGTTGGGTCAAGAAAAGTGCCCAAAATCCATTACAAGAAGTATTTGGGCCAAAAGAAAGTTGGAGGCCCAAAAATTGAGTTAAAATCGGGCCATTATTGAAAATTCCAGGCCTAGCGTCGAGACGCTAAGCATAAAGCGTCCCGACGCTAGGCAGCCGCGTGGAAAGATCCAGAATCGTGGTAGCGTCGCGACGCTGTCCAAGTATGATTTAAGTTTGGGGGGAGGCTTTGCTGTTCTGATCTAAGCTTATTGAATTTTTTTTCATGATGATTCTATTGCATCTATTTTGATCACGACGGTCTATGATATGATCTAGATAATGAATTTTGTTCAATTTTTGTGAAATATCAAAGCATGTTCAAGATTCATGTAAATTTAAATTTTTTCTTTGAATTCCTTGCACATGTTGAGCACTTAGCCTACTTATATGGTTTTGAATGCTTAGAACTAGATTATATTATCTAGATGTTTGTTGTCACTCCGATAGGCTTAAGATCTGATTTGAAAGATGAACTGCATGAGAGTTTGTAATGTTTTACTTGGGAGAAAAATCATGTTTATTAGCCAACAAAGAAAAGAGGAAAAAAATGAGAAAATAAAAGTGTGAAAAAATAATTAATAAAAAAAGGAAAAAAAAATTAAAAAATAAATGAGAAAAGAAAAGTGTGAAAAAAAAATATTTATATGAAAAAAAAAAAAAAAGAATGCTCCACTTTCTTGGGAGCGTTAGTAACCAGGGGCATTCATGACACCCATCGTTTGCCTTTGCATAAAAGCGCAGGAAAGAAATGAGCATGCCTCGGCATCCTGAAAGATGAGGCGCTCGTAGTTGGATGCTTTCATCACCAATGTTGGCAAGCCAAAACGAAGGCGCTACATCTAAAAGGATTCTAAAAAAAAGTGCAAGTTTCGGGGAGGTATACACCGTTGTTTCAGGCACCTTAGTGGGATATTGCTTTATTGATTGTTGGGAAGCTGGATAATTAGAGCTTAGGGCCAGTGTAGGGGGAAGATGAACTGAGGATTGTATAAACCTTTTCTAGGCTAGTAAAGACCTAATAAGGAATCTCGCACACACACACGCAAGGGATGAAGAGTTTAAATTAAAATTTTATGATGAATGAATATGTTTTAATATTTCCTTTAATTGCTAGGGTTCATTATTTTGATCATTGAGCTTAGAGTCATGCATTTGCAATAGTTGATTCATATATAAGGTTTTAGCTTTGCTCGGGACTAGCAAAGATTTAAGTTTGGGGGTGTGATGACATGCAAAAATGTCATCATTTTCCTATTAATTTTAGCTAGTTTTATGCTTGAATTGTGTGCTTTAATGCTATTTTCTGTTTAAATTTCAAAAAACCGAGTCAAAGAAGAAAAATCGGAATTTTGAGAGATTTTAGATGATTTTGGAGGCTTTTGGAGCAATTTGAAGAATTACATTAAAAGATCCAAGAACAAAAGCCAAGAAGAATGAATTAGAAGCCCAAATTCATGGATTCCAAGCCTTAAATTATCCATTTGGGTCAAGAAAAGAGTCCTAAATCAATTTCATGAAGTATTTGGGCCAAAAGAAAGTTGGAGGCCCAAAAATGGAGTCAAAATCAGGCCATTATTGAAGATTCAGGGCCTAGCGTCGAGACGCTAAGCCTGGAGCGTCCCGACACTAGGCAGCTGTGCGGAAAAATCCAGAAATCGCGACAGCGTCGCGACGCTGTCTATATAGCGTCTCGACGCTGCGACGTCTTGGAGTCCAAGAAAATATGACGTCAGAGCGTCGCGACGCTACGCCTACTGGGAGCCTATAAAAGCAGCCTTTTGCATCCATATTTGGTGTGCCAATTTGTGGGTTTTCACCCCATTCTAGAATCCACTCTAAAATTGGGGATTTTTGGAGAGTTTTGGAGCTTTGTTGAAGATCTTTGGAGCTCGAGATCGAAGGAGGTCGACGTGGGATCGAGGAGATCGACACTTTTATGAGCATTTCTCTTCCCTTTTCCTTTATGTTTTAGTTTCTAGAATTGTTGTGATTAGGAATTATTGAATTTTAGTGATTATGAGTAGTAAATTCCTAAATTCTATGAGATTGATTTAGATGTTGAACCTCTGCTGAATTAATGAATTGATGTGGTTTAATTGTCATTATTGTTCATTTGTGCATTTTGTCCGTAATGTTTTTAATCAACTGATCACTGATTAAATGAATCGTTACTAAGTGGAAACTCGACGGAGAGAAGCTTAGACTAGAACTGAATGCATGACTAACGTTTATTTACCCGAGTGACACGGGATAAAATAAATAACGTTAGAGGTTGTAATGAAGGGTCGTAATTCCATACTAAGTAAATAAAGATGAGATTGAAAGGAGATTCTTTATTGAACGGTATGAGATAGGAGGAGACCGACAGGAGAATCCTTGAAATTAGGCTTCTAGACTTATGAATCAAATGATTAGTTAATCCATATTGGTTAATTGATTAAGCATTAAAGGTCCAATTGATAAAATCAACCACTCTAGAATTATCCCTCCAAATTGTGTCACCATTTATCTTTTGCTTTCTAGATTAGCTTTTTTTTTTATTTTGTTCGGCATTAGATTTTGTTCTCTAAATAAAGCTAAGCAAGATTATTCGCGGTAATTAATTGAATAAATCCAATCCCTGTGGAGATGATACTCTATACTCAAAATCACTATATTACTTGTGACGACCCGTACACTTGCGGTGATCGGAAAATCGTGCAACAACTTCCTACGAGGGTATTGGAGAAGAAGACACCTTATGAAGCTTGGTTTGATACTAAACCAAAACTGAAAAATTTGAAGGTGTTTGGCTGCTTGTGTTTTTTTTTTATGTTCCCCAGGTGAAGATAGACAAGTTGAGTGAGAAGGTCGAACCAAGAATCTTTGTAGGCTATAGCATGATGTCCAAAGCTTACAAGATCTATCCACCTCACATAGAGAAGGTGGTGATTAGCAGAGACATTCAGTTTTTGGAGGATGAGGAGTGGGACTGGACAGAAGAAGCAGAGGTGAAGCAACAATAAGTCTCTCTGGATCCTAATGAATTAGTTGATGATGCACCAGTTAGACGGACTAGACTATTAAGGGAGGTGTATGAAAGAAATAGTGTAGTTGCATTAGAGCCTGCATGATATGAACAAGCTAAAAGAGATACGAAGTGGATGGAGGCAATGAAGGAAAAGTTGAGTATGATAGAGAAAAACAATACATGGGAGCTGGTGGAGAAGCCTACAGACAGGAAAGTGATTGGAGTCAAGTGGGTTTTCAAAACCAAATTGAACCCAAATGGCTCTGTGAACAAGCTCAAGGCTAGGTTAGTGGTAAAAGGGTATGCACCAGTCTGGGGAATTGGTTTTTCTGAAACTTTTGCACCAGTTGCAAGTATGGACACAATCAGGTTGCTATTGGCTAGGTCAGCCCAACATGGATGGAAGGTGTATCAGCTAGATGTGAAGTTAGCATTCCTAAATGGAGAGCTAGAAGAAGAGATCTATGTTGAGCAACCAGATGGATTCATCATACCAAGACAAGAGCAGAAGGTTTATTTGTTGAAAAAGGCTCTTTATGGGTTGAATCAAGCTCCTAGGGCATGGTACAGCAAGATGGATGATCACTTGTTGAACCTGGGTTTTGTGAAGAGTCTGAGTAAATCCACACTCTATGTGAAGAAATCAAGTACTGCTATTGTGATTGTATCTCTCTATGTAGATGACTTGCTAGTGACAGGAAGTGATGATGTTCAGATAGAGATATTCAAGCAAGAAATGATGAAGGTGTTTGAGATGACTGGCCTAGGTCTGATGCATTACTTCCTAGGTATGGAGATTTAGCAAAGGCATAATGAAATGTTCCTCTGTTAGAAGAAGTACGTAAGAGAGATATTGAAGAGGTTCAATATGGAAGAGTGTAAGAGTGTGGACACTCTAATGATTGAGAATGAGAAGTTGCAAAAGGATGATGGAGAGGAACCTGCCGATGAGAATGTGTACAGAAGTCTAGTTGGATGCCTCTATCAAATTATATGGGCTTCCATCTCAAAACCAATTGGCAATGAATGGAGTAACCCTTGTAGCTTATATATTGTGATGTCTCCACCAATCTTTCTGATGTGGGATCCTTAACATGCCCCCTCAAGATGGTGCCTCTTTGGGTTCACCATTCTTGGATGGGATCCCAATTTCTTTTTATTGGACCGAATACCCGTTTGGGTTTAATGGGCTCTGATACCATATCAAATTATATGGGCTTCCATCTCAAAACCAATTAGCATTGAGTGGAGTAACCCTTGTAGCTTATATATTGTGAGGTCTCCACCAATCTTTCTGATGTGGGATCCTCAACAGCCTCATGTATCTCACATCCACTAGGTCTGACATTATGTACACTGTAAGTGTCTTATCTAGATTTCTTCACTGTCCAAGCAAGAATCATATGGTTGTTGGAAAAAGGGTTATGAGATATCTAAAAGGCACACTATCCTTTGGGATCAAATTTAATAAAGTTGAAAATTTTGAGTTGCACGACTACTCAGATAGTGATTGGGCTGGGTCATTAGATGATATGAAGAGCACCTCTGGCTCTTGTTTCACTTTTGGCTCAGGGTGTTTCTCATGGTGTTCAAAAAAGCAAGATATAATGGCTCAGTCAACTGTAGAAGTTGAGTTCATTGCAACGACGGCAACAGTCAACCAAGTTGTTTGGTTGAAGGAATTGATGCATGACCTGCATCTGAAGCAGGAAAAGTGTGTGAAGGTGTTTGTGGATAATCAAGCCACTCTAGTCATTTCATTGAATCCAGTTTTCATGGAAGGACCAAACATTTTAAGATCAAGTATTATATTCTGAGAGAGATGCAGAAGGAAGGAGAAGTGCAGCTGGTACATTGTAGCTCAGAAGATCAAATAGCTTATATCTTCACTAAGTCTTTTTGTGTGGGTCGTTTTCAAGCACTTAGGAGCGAGTTAGTAACTCAAAGCTGCAAATGAGTTAGGAGGAGAATGTTAGTAATTCAAAGCTACAAATTAGTTTTTGAGTTGGTCTAGTCAATTCCTAGTTTCTAGGAAATAGTTGAAGTTATTAATCAAGTCTAAGTTCCTTTTCGTGTGGAGTTAGTGGGATTAGTTGCTAACATTGTGGAATCTATTCTTAGACTTAAGATATGTATTTATATGGAGTTTTCTAGAACTACAATTTTAAATAATAAAAAAAAAATATTCTCCTATTTTGGATTTCATGAAATACACTCGGTATATTTCGTTATTTGCAAATATCACTACAAGAATCTAGGGTTTTCCCAACGCCAAAAATGGTTGGGAAAAGCCAAAAAACGGTCGGGAAAAGTTTTCCCAACGTTAAAAATTGTGTTGGCATTATCGTCGGCCTATCCTCGTCGGGCCAACTTTTGCCAACCAAGTATTGGTAGCGTTGGCAATTCTAGGAAATGCCGACACCACATTTTGGTTGGCATTTCTTGGAAATGTCGACCAAATTCTCGGTTTGATAACCATTTTCTTTAATCGAAGGAAATGCCAACCAAATGGTGTTTGGTTGGCCTTTCTTGGAAATGCCGACCAAATTGTTTGGTCGGCAATGCTTGAATTAGCTATTTTATTCATTTCAATAAATTTTTATTGAAATTTTCACTATAATTTGAACATGTACCTAGATCAATAAATTGTACACAAAATAAATCAAATAAATACTTTATATTAAACCAAATTTGATTACAATTTGTTCATAAATTCATATACAAGATAAAAATAAAACTTTAACATAAATAAACCTAATCTAGAATCAGAAGTTTAATAAACATAAGAAGTTGTCATCATCCGCATGTAATCTTCAGCTTGCTTTCAAAATAATGTTGCTCAACCCACCTAAAAAAAAACAAAGACAAACATTTTTTCAAAAAAAAAAACAAAGACAAACATAAGATGAAAAATATAAAAATATAACAAATAATAAACTCATCAAACCTATAACAAACAAATCTTTATAAGCATAACACCAAAATCAACCAAATTAATCGAACTTTACTAAGTAAACAAAAGTTACAAAACTACATAAGTAACTTTTCCAAAACCAAAATTACAAATACATCCACTCAAAACTTAGACTTATAAAAAAAATGTTACAAAACATAATAGTTTTACCCCGAACTCCTCAATGGACATATATCGCATGTAAAACTTAAATCATGAACATATGATAAATTAGGATACAAATAGTAAATTGGCACCACTAGCATTTCAAAAGACGAGAGAAAAATTACCTAATTCTGCATCTCATCCTCGACTTCTCCATTTCCACCACTTGTTGTAGCTTTGAGCTCTCCGCTTGTTCATACGCTTCCCCAAATTAGTATTGCTTGTGCTAATTCACTCACAAAATTTCTCCATCCTTTTAAATCATGAAGATATAAAACTTCTCAAAAACCAAAGCCACAAAACATAATAGATTTACCTAAAACTTCATATCATCATATGATGTTTGAAAAGTAGTTTTTTTTTTAATAACATCAAACGAATACTCAATAAAACAAATATAAACAAGTAAATCATCTTTCATACTCAACAATCTCTTAGCATGCAGTCTCACCCACCCCCTACACTCAAAACAATCTATCACCCACCCCTCACACTCAAAACAATCTCTTAGCCCCCCCCCCCCCCCCAACTAAACTAACCCAAATTCACCCTTAAAAATATATATAACATAACACAACTACATTTACCTAAACTATAAACACATATCACGAACACAAAGTACGACAATAGTGTATTATAATCTCATACATAGTTCTTAACTTTTTAGACATCTTAAGAATGACACCAGAATGAAACAATAAACCATCATACAAGAAATTTAACACTTTTCAACAGAGAGACACGTATCTACCTCCTCTATAGTCTTTATTTTCTTAAAGAGAAAAACTAGTACTTTTAAATGACACAGTTTAATTTCTTTTTCGGAAAAGAGGTATACATGTATAATTTCATATGGTATTTTGTTAATATTATCATAATGTTACAGTAAAAGAAAGAAGGATCGTCTTCTCTGCAAATACTTTAATTTAACTTTCATCAACTTTAAATTGAAATAAACCCACTATATTGTTTACATTTTAGCCTACAAAATGTCTTGCATAGAATCCTATTTCCACCTCCAGATCAGGAATATTTCATTGGAACCATTGACCTCTATTTACACTACTGGTTGAGGATATAAGAAACAACTCTAAAATTAGACACTTAAAGAAGTAAAATGCTAATTTAACTCAATAAGAAAGAATTACCTCCATAATCATTATTCTTAACGTCCAAGTATAAATCAGGAAGGACCCAACGAGCCCTAGGCAACTCTCTGCAGAGGAAAAGGTACAACTTAGTCCATGTGCCATCTTAAAGGTTTTAAACATTTTTGTTAGTTCGACTATATTGGATGCAAGGATTGAAAACTATAACCTCTTGAAAGAATAATCTCACCAACTTCATCAATTAACTTATAACTTTAAAAAAGAAACGCACAAAAATTCAACACAAACTCATCAAATTACAAACTTCATTACAAGCTCATTGAACTCAAATTGAACATGTTAACCCACACATCAACAACAAGTTGAGAACTCACTAAAAGGTTTTAGCCCCCACATATAAGTCAATCAATAAATCCACATAATTTCTAACATTAAAATGCAAAGATAAGTCAAAAAAATTTACACAGTAGGAACAGAAAATATATATATATATACTACGATGCACTAGGAATGATAATAGAAGTTAACAAAAATTCTAAGTTTACTTTTTCCTCCCACATTTTAAGTTGGCAAAACTTTCAAACTTATTTTCCCTCTCAAATAAGTTTATTTATTCTTTGTTTCTTTGCCAACTCTCTGAACATCACATACTACCATCAACATTTACAAACAAAAAAAAGACATAAGTGCAAAAACTTTAAAATACAAGTAGTTCAATTAAAAATTTCCCCCAAATTTAAGTATAGGTTCAAAGAACAGATTAACACAACAAGTGAAACAGGAATGAACAACTCCTTATCGAAAACAAGAAAAAAAAGAAAGAAAGAAGAGAGATATCACTTGCAACGGGCGGCGAACAAATAGTCGGAGGCGGCTGTCGACGGCGACGAGCAGGTGGTCGGAGGCGGCTGTGGATGGCGGTGAAGTCGGAGTCGTTGGCGATGGAAGATCGTCTGTAGAAGATGGTGGCGGTGCGTAAG
The DNA here is from genome assembly GCA_036850905.1 of Luffa acutangula. Lineage (NCBI taxonomy): Eukaryota > Viridiplantae > Streptophyta > Magnoliopsida > Cucurbitales > Cucurbitaceae > Luffa > Luffa acutangula. Next base: position 35,532,175 of record CM072099.1, read on the forward strand.
GGAGTGCCAAACGACTAGGGCATAAAGGAAAGTGTGAGGGAGAATGAAAATGTACGAGAATTTTATTTCGTAAAATTGCCAACGGTTCAGTCAAACCGTCGGCCAAACCGGACAAAGGCCAACGGTTTACTTAAATCGTTGGCCTTTGTCCGGTTTGGCCGACGGTTTGACTGAACCGTCGACATTTCGTCGGTTCAACCCACAAACCGTTAGTTTTTTCTTCATTTGACCGACGATTTAATGCAAACCGTCGGCTTTTAGACTATTTTGGTCGACGGTATAAATATTCGATTGGCTTATCCATACAATGCCGACGGTTTAAAAAACCGTTGGCAGAAATTGGTTTTCCCCATCAATTTTTAGTGGTCGGGAGAAAAACCGTCGGCGAAACTTGAATTTCTTGTAGTGTATATACTCCATATATTTGTTCGTCACCACTTATTTGCATAAATACACACATACATATATATATATATGTCTTTTCCAAAAAAAAGTTATATACAATATCCCTTATATTATTAAATATACTATACTACATTAGGAAATATATACATGATATGAAACAAATATACAACTATATATATATATATATATATATATAAAAAAAAAAAAAAAAAAAAAAAAAAAAAAAAAAAAACTTTACTATTTTTCAAAAACTCTCTTCCCTGACAACCATGTGACTTCTCATTGAGCTCCGTATTGTATAAGCTTTGTATTGTATATATTATACATACACACATACATACATGATATATATAAAGTATATATGAAATTATAAACGAATATAACACTTTTTTTTTGTTAGAGCACGAAAATGGAAGAAAAATCTACTGGTAATTGAATAAAATGAAAGGAAAATATGCATGAAATAAAATCAGGATTTTTTAATAAAATGGAAGAAAAATCTACTGGTAATTGATTTTTGGGTTTCATAGTTGTAATGCAATTGAGAAATTCAAAATTGGGAATCTCAACACAAATTCATTGAATTTATCTAAAGTTCTATAACATCAAATAAAAATATATGGAAAGATAGAAAATATTAAAAAAAATAAAGCTCAATTTTGTAAGTAATATCTCTAATCTCATTCGGTAAAAAAAAAATGGTAATGTTAGCGTGGTATATATATATATTAAGAACTAAAGGTTTTAGAAAGCGAAATTGCATACCTTAGTAATACTGAAATTTCAATATTAATAAATCTTAGAAAGTGGAGACAATATAGGAAAATGATGAGTGTGATGAGTAGCAAAGTTGTGTCTATTTATTTATTGTATTTATTTTTTAAAAAAATTACATATTGTATTTGGAATATGAAAGGGTATGTGTAATGATATTAATTGTCATAAAAGTCATTTAATAATTGAAGAAATTCATTATTTTGACAGTTTTTTTTTTCTTTTTATGTTTCTGTTTTATGCATACTGTTTTATATTTTGATAGTACTTTTTTTTTGTGTATTATATATTTAAACTAAAAGATAATTGTTTATATATATACTAAAAAAAATTGTATGAACTAAAAGACAAAATGATAATATAGTTGATACTAAAAAAATTTATATTTGTCTTCAAATAAAATGATATAGATTCGAAAAAAAAAAATCATCTTTATATGGTTTATATTTTAGGATTAAAAATGTAATCTTTGATCTATCAAATATTTTGTATGTGTTTTGCAGAATGTAATACATAAACTTTAGATATTTTTATGTTTAATAGGTGTAATACTATTGAGAAATTCAAAATTGGAATGTCAACACAAATTCATTGAATATATCTAATAAAAATATGTGGAAAGATATAAACTATTAAAAAATCAGACTACTGAAAGATCAATATTGTAAGTAAGATTTAGAAGTTCATTAAGCCATTTTTGCACGTTTATTGTTTTCTTCAATAATCTTGTTTGATTTTTTTTTTCCTTCTTGTTGTTCTCCATGTCCTTTGCTTGCCATTGATTCAACGCTACAAATTTCTTGAACTACAATTTTCTTTCGAGCTCAATCAACTTTGGCAGTTCTATCAATTCTCACCAAAAAGACATATTTCTTATCCTCTGCGAGTACCAAATTTTTGTAGAATTTGCTTTTCTCCTTTTTGGTACCCTACACATCATAAATAAAGTTAATATTTTTATTATTATGGGTAAACATAAGAAAATTTGTGTCATTTACCTATAGATCATTAAAATATTATGTTGCATTGCATCCAACCAAGTATTTAGATGCATCAAACATGGTAACAAAAATCTCATCATCTCCGTCTTATACGGTCAATCTTAGCATATATTTCAGCATGAAAGTTGACTTCTCATTTTCACATGTATGACATGGTGCTGTTAATTCATATTCTATAGGATAAAGTCGTTCATTACCTGAATTACATTTTTCAAACCATGAATTATCTTTGTTCTGGATCCTTATGATTCATCCAATAAAAGAACAATAAAGATCTTCAAATTTTCCTTTGATTATGTCATCCAAATTTGCTTCTTTTGCTTTTATCATTCTTTTTGACGAATATATAAAATCTCTAAGCTGTTGATCCTTTGAAAGGCTATCCAACCTAACAAAAATAATAATAATAATAATAACAAAAAATTATTCATGATATAAGAAAGAAAGTAAATAAGTGTATGACATTTTTCAATGTTATTTCAATATACTTGCCTTGCTTTTAGTGCATCTGCTCACTCATTTGATGGATTTATGGAAATTGCACTAATATTGGATGATGTTATTGAAATTTCACCTAAAATTTAAAATGTTAGACATACTTCATTTAGATACATATAATAATAAATTATAAAATTTACCTTCGAAGCAACTTCTTTTTATATTGGTGATTAAAATTATGTTCCTTTCTTTGCAATTGTCTTCTAAAAACTGTCCTTCAGTTTCAACTAAATTATCCCACAGTGTTAATGTTAAAATATTGAACTTGTAGATGGTAAAAATTAGATATTTAATTGTTACCGAGTATTAAAGAGTGACTCAAAAATTAAGAAATAAGCACTTACTTGTTGTCCATAATTTGAACCTCTCTTTTTTTGGTGTAGTTTGAATGATATTTTCTGACTATCATTGACTTTACTTGTATTACACCACCCATATAATATCTGCAGGTATGAAAAATTGACTTTAACTTAAAAAATGTAAAAATATCAACTTATAACTTAAAGATTTGTTTTATATTCTACATACCCATTTGAGATTCGTTGTTCTCCTCATTTTCCACTGACTCAAAGTTCACTAATTTTGTCTCCTTTAAATGATATACTTCATCTTCAACTTCTTCGACTTCACTTGACTGGGACAATGATATCTCTATTATGTTGTTAACATTTTGGTATCTTCTATCAATTGGTTTGACACTCCCATCAATTATAATGTGTTACCCTTGATTAGTTTCATACTAAACTTTTCAATCTGTTCATTGAACAATGTTATTTGAACACCTTCTCCCTCGAAAAACATTGTTCACACGAGATTTCGATAGTGGAAATTTGATTCGTGGAAATGAACTTGATTTTATTGAATTTGATGTAAGTGTACAATCTCTAATATTTATCCTCTGATTCTTTCTCACAAATATATAAACTTTGGCCTTTAGCTTGTTGCTCTTCTTGGGTCGGTTTGTTGGACTTCTTGGATGATCAGCTTGCTAGGTTGATGATCTCTTGGAACGGCCTGTTGGCTTGATGATCTCTTGGATCGGCTTGTTGGTTTGATGATCTCTTGGATCGGCTTGTTGGCTTGTTGATCTTCTTGGATGATCGGCCTACTGGCTTAATGATCTCTTGGATCGGCGTGTAGACTTGTTGATCTTCTTGGATGATCGGCTTGTTGGCTTGATGTTATTTTGGATCGACCTGTTGGCTTGATGATCTGTTGGATCGGCTTGTTAGCTTGTTGATCCTCTTGGATGATCGACCTGTTGACTTGTTGATCTTCTTGATCGGTCGTTTGGCTTAAGTCAAGTCCAATCAAATTATGCCACGTGGCAATTGTACCCGAGACTAATGTACCCCCGAGGTCATTGAAGAAATTGGGTTAAATTAAAATAATCCAACCTTATTAAAAAGAGGTTGGATTAGAGCCCAAATATAGCTCAAGCCCAAGCCCGTATGAGGTCCATCAAACTCTATAAATAGAGGAGGCCACCATTCATTTTAGGCATTCAGATTCAGAGACAGAGACAGAGAACTCAGAGTCTATAGCATTCTGCCAGAGTCTAGAGTCGTCAGAAGCCAAAGAGTCCAGAGAATTCAGAAGGATTCGAGATTCAGAATTCAAAGGATTCAAGACTCAGAAGGTTTGAAGACTAGAAAACTCTAAGAAGAGATCAACAAGCCAACCGACTGATCAAGAAGATCAACAAGTCAGCAGGTCGATCATCCAAGAGGATCAACAAGCTAACAAGCCGATCCAACAGATCATCAAGCCAACAGGCCGATCCAAAAGAACATCAAGCCAGCAGGCCGATCATCCAAGAAGATCAACAAGTCTACACGCCGATCCAAGAGATCATTAAGCCAGTAGGCCGATCATCCAAGAAGATCAACAAGCCAACAAGCTCATCCAAGAGATCATCAAACCAACAAGCCGATCCAAGAGATCATCAAGCCAACAAGTCGATCCAAGAGTTCATCAACCCAACAAGCTGATCATCCAAGAAGCCCAACAAACCAGCCCAAGAAGAGCAACAAGCTAGAGGCCAAAGTTTATATATTTGTTAGAAATAATCAGAGGATAAATATTAGAGATTGTACACTTACATCAAATTCAATAAAATCAAGTTCATTTCCACGAATCAAATTTCCACTGTCGAAATCTCATGTGAACAAATTGGCACGCCCAGTGGGACAGTCTCTACCTCTCATATCTTTTTCTCTCAAAGAAATCATGACTTCCGAAGAAGCTTCTTCAAAGATCGCTGCTTCAAGCAACTTCTATGTGGGGCCAATTACTCGCAGTCGCTCCAAAGAAACCCAACACGAAGACAACCAAACTCCTATCATCACAAACAAGATGCTGAGACGCATGACAGAATCTGCTCAACTTGAAATCGCCACTGCAGAAAATCTGATGCATGGCAAATTCACTTCTCCTTTTCAGCAACCAAACAAAGCATCAAGTCCTGATGTGATGTTTGTTATGATGTCTGATGTAGGTACTAGTGAAGAACATATGGTTGAAGTTGAGAAGAAAATCAGCATGTTACTGAAGATGGTTGAAGAGAAAGACTATGAAATTGCCTCTCTCAAAAGCCAGATGGAGAGTAGGTGTAAAGCCCCAGGATTTTAATAGTTATCCTAGTGACATTACTAACTCCTAAACCAAACTAACCGTGTGCACCAAAAATTTTGGCAGCATAACGACATACATAGGACTAACCCAAAATTTTTCTTTAACCTGCTAAGCATAAAACACTTCTAAATAACATCATTCAACGACTCCATCATACTTCAACACAACAAAACATCACAGAACCAACAGCCAGCCAGGCCTTGCATAAGCAACTACTAACTAACCAAAAACACAACTTTAACAAGCTTGTAACATCAATTCATTCAAAACAAACTTAATTATTAAAAACTAAATGAATAGATTGAGTTCTTCCAAACAAACACAACTAGACCTAGAGTCTCACGAGAATGAATACGAAACTAAAACAATTAGGACAAACAATTGTCCAACCAATGAAAACATTACTATCTTAATTAAACAACAAGCTATCCGACATGAAAGTAAAAAGGAAAAACAGCGCAGACTAGCTAAGGTCCTTCCTCATACGTCTCCTCTGCATCACATGGTACACGCAGTCCTCATAACCTGCAAAATCTGGTAGTTGGGGGGAGAGAGGGAAGGGGGTCAGTACACCAAGGTACTGGTAAGCAGCTCACACCCAGTGAGCCATCAGGCATCAAACAAAAAAATCAACATGCTAGGCACACGCATCCAACATACTCTTAAGCAATAAACACATAATCATGCTTCTTAAAACGGAAACTCAACAACAAGACTCCTGCTAACTCAACAGAATGACTCATGGATACAAACGACATGCTATGCAACCCCACATGGATTCCGCGCCATACTCGCTTTCTTAGCACATGATTTACGCGTCATGCCACACACCAAAACACATGAATTCTGCACCATACAACGCAACTTAACACGTGATTTCCGCGTCACGCTCCGCACCAAAATATGATTTCCGCGTCATGTAACACACTCACACCCAGCACATGAATCACGCGTCATGCGCAGCGCACACTCACACGTGATTTGCGCGTCACGCTCCGACCAATAACATGATTTCCGCATCATGTAGCGCAATCTTGATATGTGATTTTCATGTCACGCTCCGCTCACACAACCCAACTCACCTCTCCATGAGCACACAAGACTATGCAACTATGACTCACATGCAACATAACCCAGAAACACTAAAGCAACTTGCTTAAAACATCAATAGATCAACATGCTTTCAATCAACCAAAACAAAGTGCTTAACACATGAATCAAATTACATAACAAACAACGAGGCATACTAGAAGCGATAAACAACAAACATGCTCATGCAGCCAAACAGACTCAGTCGAGCAAGAACTACTTACCTATAGCTTACGAGCGCTCCTAAGAACTCCCTATACCGCTCAAGAGATTCAGATAAGCTCCTAAACAACAAGAATAAATTCTAAAAATTAGAACCAACCTACTGAATACTTTAAACATGCTAGAAGGGCCTAAATCAACTGAGGAAAATCTATTTCCTTGTTGGATAGCCACTCAAATTTCCCCAAAATAAGAACTCAAAACCTTTAGACCATGGGTAACCATGTCTAAAGCACAACGGGCAATGGGTATTCACCGAATGGCTATATTCAAGGCTTTTCAGCCGTTGGACAGAAAGTAAATGACATGGTTTCACATTCTAAGGACTCCTAGAGGTTGGGCAATGCTACTAAAGCCTAGTCAATTGATAGTTGATAGTTTAGCATGCTTTTTAAACCACGACCAGCAAGCAAAAACTCATAAATTCATGATTTAGGAACCTACAAGGATTGGGCAACGCTTTAAAAGCCTAAACAACTAATGGGTATCGATTAGTCATGCTTTTAAGGCTATAAACTCTAATGGATATCAATCTTTTGAGCTAATAAACTAAAGACAGTAATGATTCTTACCCAAACGGACCCGATTTCACGCTAGATGGGTTGCAATAACCTCGAACAGTGTGCTAGGACGATCCTTGGGTAGTTGGTGATCGTACTTAAGTGATTTGAACTCAATCGAACACTTAGGCTGTGCTACAGAATGGAAATTTCAATTCCAACTTAAATTTCCAACACAACAAGGTATTTACTTAAACTTGATTAAAGGTTTAAATGAGTATGAGTAAGGGCCTAAACTTACCGGTATCGCTTAAACAACGTTGAAACACCTAAGATTGGAGCAAAGGCGGCGCTGCAGATCAGAAACTCATCACTAAACTAAATTTCCAGCACTAGAACGAATGTGCATTTTGATTTAAACCCCAACCAAGCATGGGTAAGAGTTAAAGCTTACCGGAATCGCCAAACGATGCCGAAAAACGCCTGAAAAAGATGCTGGACAGAGGCAAAAACGTGAGGAACTAAGGCTTCGAGCTCCTAGGACACGAGATCTAACGAATTGGACCAAGAGACACTTAGATCGGGCCTTAAACAACCAAGAACAACGAAAAAGAAAGCTTACCCATGATTTTCTTCCACTACACGACACCAAACACCAACGAGGAGACCCACGAAGAGAGGAAATCGGGAGAGAGAGAAAGAAAGCCGAGAAGGAGAAAGAGAGACGCAAACGTCTTGGCGCGAGACCGAACGGAGAGCGGCGACACTGCTGCAGACGGCGGCAGCGACGGCGTGCTTGCGACGAGGTTGAAGAGATAAAAACCCTTGCGCAGCGGAAACGATCAGAACCTTTTCTCAGTATTTAATTCAGATTAAAATACCAGTACGTTGTAAAAATAATCACAGCAAAAAAACTACATTTAATCTACTGAATTGGTTATAAAACACATGCTTATACAGAAACTAAAAGCCTTAGATCTAATCTATAAGAAAGTCCTAATGATCTAAGGATGGAATTAACTTACTGCCGTGGATGATTTTGACTGAATTTCGCCAAATTCCCTCGATGCTTCACCAAAAAACAGTAGTAAGAACACTCTTTTACTTGCTGGAAAAAAAAACTTGTGAACACCACCAAAAAGTTGCACCGGTATTCTCCTAGGATTTGGAGTTGAGTGGTTTGTGGGAACCAACAAAAACTCTAAGCCTTTTTGGGAGGATTCTAGGTCTCTGTGTTTCTTGAAGAAAAGCAAAATCACAGAGATCTACAGAGAGAGAGAATGCGTGATTGAGAGAGAGAGAGAGAGTGAATTAATTCACACCGAATGAATTAAGGGATGGGAAAATAGTAACCAACGATGAAAAAGTCCCACTCCCTTAATTCTCTCCACTTCACGCGTGTAGGGTTAGGGGAGTGGTTGACTGACCAGTTAATTAAATTAAAATATAAAATAACATTTTAATTTAATTATTATTACATGAACACTTTCATGCACATATCCCACTTAACCCATAGTTTTAATATAACTTAATTAAATCATAATTTAATTAAAATTAAATTAAAACATTAATATTAATTAATTCACCAATTAATTAATATTTCAATTAAATATCATATATTTAATTATGTTTCTCTCAGATAAACTATAGAATTAATATACATCATATGTGCATTAATTATAACCTATAGTTTTTATTATGAATCATATTCATACTTTAATAAAATATTTGAACCCCTTCAAATATTTAATTCCCCTTAGAGATTCACCTCAACGCCCCAATGGAGCTACCAGTGGGACCTAATGGACTTACAGATCAGAAGCTCCAATGATATGAGATTAATTTGCTAAACTCACTAACCAAGTTAAACAATATTCGTTAACTGTGGCGCACTCCACTAAAGAACGACAGCTGCACTCTACTCACTGCAGATATATTTCTGTGTCCACGGATGTCTGATAGCGAGCGTAGCTAGCTACTTTTACTTATTTAATTTAGCTAGTCTTTTATGATGTTTGGGCCATTTTATGGTGCTTTATTGTTTATTTTGTAGGAAATGGTTGATTGGAGCTATAGCGCAATTTTAGTGTCAATCGGATGCTCGGGATGTGAAAAGATGCAAAGGAATGAAAAGAGTTAAAGAGAAAAAAGTCAAATTTCAGTCAGCAGCAGGCTAGCGTCGAGACGTCACATTCCATATCTGATTAGGCGCGTAAAGGTCACAACGTTAGGACGCTGCGACCTTAGCGTCTCGACGCTGTGTTATTTTGCTTACTGAAACGCGCGTTTTGAAGGTAGTGTCGAGACGCTGTCTTGCAGCGTCGAGACGCTGTCTTGCAGCGTCGAGACGCTGTCTTGCAGCGTCGAGACGCTACAACGAAAAATCTACTATATAAGCTTCTTTTTTTGCTAGGTTTGAAGGGAGTTCGATTTGGGGACTTTTGGAGCCGATAATAGAGCAGAATTTGGGGATTCTTGAGCTGAAGCAAAGGGGGCAAGTTGGAAATCAACCCATTGTTCGTGGGGATCGTGACGGGGACGTTCGGTCTCGGCCTACAACGAGTTTAATTCTCTTTTCCCTTACTATAGATAGATTGATGGTTGTTTTAGACTCTTGCTATATTGTAACGTTGTGTATGAGTAACTAGGCTTTAATTCTTAGGGATTGATGTAGCCGTTGGGCACGTTATGGATTGATTTACTGTTTTTATGCCATTGATTTCATTTATGCATATGTTGTATCCTTAATGCTTTCGATTTACTAGCCATAAATTGATTGATGTTTATATTTGAATCTAACTCGGGAGAGAGGATTTAAATTAGAAATCAGTATGCATAACTAGAATTTAGCTAAAAATCGGGAGATTAAGGTTAATTCTAGAAATTGTTATAAAGGTTAGCCTTATTGCCTTGTATGTTTATTGGATTTAGATAGGGATATCGGGTTCAGTTGCATATGGGAGAATCATGTATGCTCGGGAGAGATATGTGTGATTTTTGTTGCCAAGATTTATGAATCATAGTATTTGTTAATTCGTTTATTAATCCATAACTCCAATTGGTGAAATCAAATCCCTAAGACCAATTCTTCCCATTAGATTGTCACTTTTAGCTTTAGTTTTGTGTTTGATTAAATCATATTCTCATTCTATTTGATTCCCTAAATAAAATTGGTCAAAAGTATCTTTGATAATTAAAATTTGGCTAGACACCAATCCAGAGGACGACATTCGATTGCAAAATCACTATATTATTACTTGACCCGTACACTTGCGGTAAGGAAAATTCCACATCAATGTCGACCGTCAACAGCAAGTTAGCCCTTCACGTGTGTTCGTACCCCAGCTAGGTCAAATTACCGTTTTTCCCCTGGGCTACCTCTTTGTCCTTAAGTACCAGCGCTCCTCTAATGAACAACCTGTTTGAGGTCCAACCAACAAACAGAAGTCCCTCTCGTGCCATAAAGAGGGTAGGGCCCATTGTTCAAGACCCGGAGACACCACTTAAGGGAACACACCTCTACTTACCCTAATATCGGGAAGGAGTGAATTCCATCTTGTAAGACTATGTTCCCAGCTCCCCACTTGGTCTTGTCCCCAAAATGGTAGGCTTATTGAGTAGGCGAACAGGCCACTCTCACCCGTACAAATCAAAGGACAATCCCTCATGGACAAGAGTCCATAATCCACTCAGGATTAAGGCCAAGTTGCCTAGGTCATCCTAGTGAAATAGAAACTGAGCCAACTAACGGTGTTACAGTTAGTGGTTAACTATTTCGCGGTCCGGTCTTTGTGCAAACTCATTGCACAGGATACCCCCACTCGCATGTCAACTACATGAACGCGTTGGATCATTGCGTTTGTATCAATATACAAAGTAGGTCGTATCCATAGTGTCACCAGGATAAGGTACCCAGCCTTATCCCTATACTACAGACCCTTCAATCTAAAACTTGAACATTGATCCCCATATGTCCCTACATACTAGTTCAAGCCTCATTCTATTAGCCTTGGATGTTTAGTTTATTGGATTAGGGTTAATAAGACAAGATATAATACAAACATTGAATAATACATCACTTTTATTAATCTTCGGTCAAATGTACATTTACTATCTACGAGTTTTAGGGCATAAAACCCAACAGAGGTCTGGAGCGGCGACGACACGATTCTGGCGACTGGACAGAGGAGGCAGCGGCTGGAAGAAAATTACAGAGGGGAGGGGCGGTTGGCTTTCACGGCAAATAGGGAAAGAGATGGAGAGAGAAAAGGGATTTCAGGCTTTTGCTCTTCTTTTTCCTTAATAAAAAGATCCCCTTTCTTAGATTAAATAAAACCCAAGAATAAGAATCCCAATTTAATTAGGAATTAGACTTTATCTAGGATTTTAATTTAAATCCCAAACTAAATTCCTAAATTATTTGGGAAAGAAAATAACCCAATTGATTTGGGATTTGGGTCTTTTGATATTTAAAATAAATATCAAATATTAAACCTCCAAAGTTTAGGAATTTAAAGATTTAATTAAAAATCTATTTTTCCCTAAATTATAGAAATTTAATTTAACGACCTATGGCTAAGCTTAAATTCCAATTTTTCAAATTAGAATAAAAATGCTCAATAAATTCTAAAATGACTCGATTTCGAAACGCGGGGCGTTACAGTAGGGATGCCACTGAATCAAGTCAGACCCCTGCCATCAAAGACAACAGAAAGACCACTATACAAGATCGGTCACAACACTCCGCTTTTATTGCTTCCTTGCCTGTACATCAGCTCTAGGATATGATCATGAATTCCATCAGAGCTCAATATGGTGGATCGACTCATAACTCTCTCTTGTATTCCAAGCCATATACCAAGAGAATCGACAATCTGAGAATGCCTAACAGATACCAGCCACTAAAGTTTCAACAATTCGATGGGAAGGGAAATCCCAAGCAACATGTTGCTCATTTCGTCAAGACATGTGAAAACGTTGGTACTAGAGGAGACCTATTGGTCAAGCAGTTTGTACAAACACTAAAGGGAAATGCTTTCGACTGGTATACCGACCTTGAGCCTGAGACTATTGATAGTTGGGAGCAACTTGAGAAGGAGTTCCTTAACCGATTCTACAACACAAGGTGAACCGTCAGCATGATAGAGCTCACGAATGCCAAACAACAAAAAGATGAACCAGTTGTTGACTACATTAATCGTTGAAGGGCTCTAAGCCTAGACTGTAAGGACCGACTCACCGAAGTGTCTTCTGTTGAAATGTTCATCCAAGGCATGCATTGGGGACTTCTCTATATTCTACAAGGAATAAAACCTTGTACTTTCGAAGAATTAGCAACAAGCGCCCACGATATGGAGTTAAGTATTGTTAGTCGAGGAGATAAAGACTTTCTACTCTCTAATATGAAGAAAGACGAAAAGAACATTGAAGCAACTATAGAAGAATCTATGGTTGTAAATACAACCCCTCCCGAGTTGTCTTCTAAAGAAAAACACAGGAAGATTGAAAAGCAACAAGGAAATGAAAGATGTCACTTGACTTTGAAGGAAAGACAGAAAAAGATCTATCCTTTTCCTAGTTCCGACGTCCCTAACATGTTAGAACTATTGGGTTTTATGTCCTAAAACTCGTAGATAGTGAATGATAAACGAATTATACACTTGTATCACAGTGTTATTGAGGTTTATGCAATAAAATGTTATTGTCATATTAAGTCTAGAATTACACGATATGACCCAAATCCAATAAACTAAGATCCAAGGTTGTTTACATGAGACTTGGACTAGTATGTGGGGACATACGGGGATCAGTGTTTAAGTAACAACCTAAAAGGTCTATAGTACAAGGGTAAGGTTGGGTACCTTATCCTGGTAACACTATGTGATACGACCCGCTTTGTATTCGATACAGATGTATTGATCCAAGGCGTCCATGTAGGAGACATGTGAGCGGGGGTATCCTATGCAATGAGTTTCCATAAGACCGGACCACGAAATAGTAAACCACTAGATGTAACACCGTTAACTAGTTAGGTTACTGTTTCAATAGGATGACCTAGGTAACTCATTCTTAATCCTGAGTGTGTCATGAACTCCTTCTCATGAGGGATTGCCCTTTGATTAGTACGGGTGAGAGTGGCCTGCACGCTGACTCAATAAGCCTACCTTCTTGGGGACAAGACTGAGTGGGGGCTGGGGACATGACAATACAAGATGAAATTCACTCTTTCCCCTATTGGGGCAAGTAGATGTGTGTTCTCTTAAGAGTTGATTCTGGGGCTTGAACAAAGGTGTGTCGTCCTCTCCTGGCCCGAGAGGAACTCCTGTTTAGTGGTTGGACCCTAAACAACTTGTTCATTAGAGGGATCAGTGGTACTTAAGGAACCAGAGGTAACCTAGGGGTAAAATGATAATTTGACCCAGTTGGTGTTACGAACACACGTGAAGGATTGACTTACTGCATTGGTCGATATCCATGGACACAGAAATATGCTACAGTGAGAAAAGTGCAGTTGTGGGTCTTTAGTGGAGTGACCCACAGTTAACGAATGTTGTTTGACTCGGTTAATGAGTTTAGCTGATCAATCTCGTATCGTTTGAGCTTCTGATCTGTAGGTGCATTAGGTCCACCTACTAGCTCATAAAGGGTTTTGAGATAATATAGTCTTGACTATTAAAGGGAATTTAAGTTAATTGTATTTTGATGCAATTAATATAATGTATGGAGATACATTATAGTATAAGTTTAATTAATGAATTAAACTTTATAATAAAATTAATTTTGGATATGATTCAAAATTAATTAATGAGAGAATTATGAATTTAATTAAATATATGATATTTGATTAATTTATGATTAATTAATTTAATTTGGTTAAATATGATTTAATCAAATTAATATTATACTTAAGATTAATGTACATTTTGATGCACATTAAAACTATAGGTTAAATGAGAGAGATAAAATTGAATATGATTCAATTATAAAATTAATTAAATATTTGATATTTAATTAATGTGGGATCAATTAATTTAAATTAATTGAATGACCTATTTAATTCAATTGAATATGAGTTAAATGAATTAAAACTATATGTTATAATTGATTTAATTAAAGTTCGTTTAATTAAATTAATTATAATTAATTATTATTATTATTTAAATAAAAATTAATTATTTAAATTATTAATTATTATTTGATAATAATTAAACGGTCCAGATCTAATGGGTTTAGATCAATGGATAGGATTGGTTAGGGAGTTATCCTAACCTAATCTTACGTATTGGATGATGGACGTTCCTTGACTAACGGCCATTCTCTCATTTTTCACGAATAGTTTCTATCTGAACTAAAAAATTCTCTCTACCAAAAGAAAAACAACAAGTGTTCTTGCTGAAAAATTCCTTTTCAAGGCTCAGGCGATCCCACAATCGCAATCTCAAGTAACCCAAGAGATATAGGGGGTGATCCGTAATGGTGGTGTCGATTGGAAGATCAAGAACGAGAATCTTGGAGCATCGTGTTGTGTTCTTCGAAAATCCATGTAAGTTTTTTGATCTAAAATCAATTTACAGCATGCTTAATCATTTTTAATTTAGAAATTTGTTTCTGAATTTTATTGCCAACGTATCGGTTTTTCTAAAATTGAAATTCAATTCGAGATCAGTCTTGTTTGCTTCCGCTGCCAAAGGGATTTCAACCCTTCAAGAACAACTACTGAAAACGCAGTTGATAGAACGTCCCGAGTGCAAACGACCAGAAGAGATTGAAAAGGTCGATGATCCCAACTACTGCAAATATCATCGAGTTATCGGCCACCCGGTAGAAAAATATTTTGTCCTGAAAGAGCTAATTCTGAGGTTAGTGATAAGGGTAAAAAATATACCTATTTTACCCTTATATTTAGCTCATTTTCTTGTCAAAAGTTTCATGTTTAGATCAATTTTACTATTCCCAAGCTCTAAATATGTTAAAGTTGATGAATTGGGGAGTTGAGAGTGAGTCACATTTGTCAAATTATGCTTAAAAGTGCTTAAAAAGATCTATTTTGATATGAATTTGACTCAATTTGCTGTTGTGCAGAAAAACAGAAGGAATCTGGAAAAATCCAGAAATGCGACCGCATTTCTGGGAAGGCAAAAATGAAATGCGTCCGTATTTCTAGACAGACAGAGAGTCGTTCCGAGTCCGTCGTGGGTCATTTTGAACGAGACTTTTGCCCACCTAACCGACCGTTTTGACCCCAAAAATGACTAGGCTACCTACCAACACCTATTTCGTGGCTCCTCAACCACTCCCCACACTATTTAAGCTCTTGATTCGAAGAGAAAGTCAAGCAAAACTCATTGGGAAGAAGAGGGTGGTGACAGAACCCTAGTTGACGCCCATGAGTAGGGATGCCCAGGTCCTTCTTAGATGACTAAATTTTAACCTTAGTTAGACATCAAACCTTAGTGTTTGTAGGGATTTTCACCCTATTCCCATTTGTAAAGGAGAGTAGAGTGTCGAGCGAACTTTAGAAGGATTGGATAAAAGAAAAACCCTAATTTTAGCTACTGCACCTTATTTCTAGCACTTGTTACTTT
This sequence comes from Luffa acutangula, assembly GCA_036850905.1. NCBI lineage: Eukaryota > Viridiplantae > Streptophyta > Magnoliopsida > Cucurbitales > Cucurbitaceae > Luffa > Luffa acutangula. Next base: position 35,547,883 of record CM072099.1, read on the forward strand.
TCATTTACCTGTATTCTTTATTCTTTATTTCAATGGAAGGTCATTCATTTTCACTTTATCCCATCATGCATAGCTAAGTCCCATTGAGGGGTTCAATATAGTGAACTCTCTTACGGTTCAATAGCTTGAAAGTGTTTATTTGTTTAAGTTTTATTCAATGCATGTCATTCTTTATTGATTATCATTCTGAATCATGCTGAGTTTAAATTGATCACTTAGACTTTGCATGCTATGTGAGTTTGATCTTGAAAGGGACGAACGATATTGGTTCTCATAAAGATGATATAGGAGAAAAGGCTCGAAAGAGTGTATTCCGTGTTATAGGGCGAGGCTACCTAAGGCACCCTATAACAACTATAGGGTTATAGATTGCACGCTTGCTTTATCTATGTCGGAATGGAATCACAGAAATGTGCATAACGGTACTCGCTTAGCCTTCTAACAGTTCTTGGGAGCAAGGCCAAATAGAAGTTAAATCCTGACCCAATACATTGAATAGACTTAGGTTGAATAAACTATGATTAGAGTCATTTGCCTTTGGGATGAAACTATGTTGAACCCCTCGTTTATTTATTATTATTGTTTTCTTTACTTGTTTATTTATTCTATTTACAAAAAATCATCATCGACTATTGCTTTTGTTACCTATTCGAAGCAATCTTTGAACAGTTTCTTCTTCAAATCTGTGTTTCCAATTTAGTCCTCGTGGGATCAATACCCTTGGAATACTTCTAAGGTTTTTTTTATTACTACATGTGACAGTGTATACTTGCACTAGGTGGGCTGAATTTGTCATTATTATTATTGATCATCTTTTTCTCACACCCACACTTCAGCCCGACATGCACCAGTTAGCTAAAGAAGGAAAAATCGAGTTGGATCTTGAGGAAGTAGCTCAATCAAATCATGCTACAACAACAACAAACATTTGTAATCAAATGTGTTTTGATTCGCTTCATGATCAAGAGATGCACCTACTCCAAATTGGGACCTTGGAGCCTATAGCTATTTGGTTTCACCATGAGGTATCAGGAGACAAATCTCAAGATACGGTCAATCTTGTCAGGGATGCAAATAAAGGAAGTATTGTCATGACTCGTCTGAAGAAACAAGGACAACATCTTGTTCAGAAAGGATGTTGCTCATCCAAAAGAGAGAATAGACATTGAAGACAGAAGAATCCAAGGAAACCTAAACTTGAGAAAGAAAAAAATCAAAATCCTTCTCAACATCACCAACTAGTAACCTTAAAAGAATCATCCTCGACAAATTTTCGTCCCATCAAGAAAATGGAAGAAAATTTTTCAAGTTCATGTTATATCAATGTAGAAGAAGATGGCGATTCAAAGGAAATCGAGCGAAGAACTTTTGTCTTTGATTGCATTGAGCCTTCAACTACTTGACCTCTGGTCTTCCAAAGTCCAAAGAATAAGTATAGCTACAGTAGGAGAAGAAGATCAAAGTTTGACGTCCGTCATCACTCGACATTCAGTTTTCCAAGGACTATCTGTCTCTACATCAAGAAAGTGTCGATCTTCAACAACTGTTTTTTATCGCCTCAAAGTAACAAGCTATCGACATGGAAGAAAGATGGACACCTTGGAAGCAAACTTATTTGATGAAATAAACAATGAAAAGAAGCTTCACAGTACCGTTTCGTCACGTATGAAGAGGAAGTTTTCTGTTCTCATAAACACAGAAGGTTCCTTGAAGGTGAAATCAAATCTTATCATTTTGACAAATCCTACAAATGAAGGGTCTGATCAAGACTATGATAGAGAAAAAGAAATTTAAAATGTATTGCTCCTTATCGGATGAGCATAAACTGCTTGGTACTCCTCGCCCGCATGAGTTAAAAAAGTGAATGGCCCAAAAAATAAAATCAAATCTGTACCTTGAACTACGTTATGACTTGATCCATTTTCCTTTAAGGGTACGTAGGCAACTTAAAGAATAATTTAAGTTCAGTCCTTGCTAACAAAAAAAAAGTGCTACAAATATTGAAGCACGACAAAACAAATTGAAGAAGTTCATCCCTACTGGGAGCAACACAACAAATCGAAGACTTACATTACTACGAATGGAATGTTACGAATTGAATGCATAAAAGAAGGTTTCATCCTTTCAAATTCAACGATTCACTCACTCCAAGTTTCACGTTTAGCTCCATTCAAATTCGATGTTTCGCTCGCTCAAAGTTCAACGATTGTTCCATTCAAGTTTGGCTTATCATTTGCTCCAAGTTTTGATACATCGCTTCACCTTCAAAGGGTGGCAGTTGAAGGCTTCGTTTTCACTTTCAACTTCAAATCTTCAAAGGTTGTCAATTGAAAACTTTGCTTCACTACAAATGTTGGCGGTTGAAGACTTTGCTTTCGCCTCATCTTCAAATTTTGGCATTTGACGTCGCTTCATCTTCAAAGGTTGACAGTCGACAGCTTCGCTTCATCTTCAAAGGATAGCAATGGAAGGATTTGCTTTCACTTCATCTTTAAAAGTTAGTGGTCGGTAACCTCGCTTCATCTTTAAAGGTTGACGGTTGACAGCTTCGCTTCACTCCAAATGTTGACAGTTAGCAACTTTCATTTCATCTTCAAAAGTTGACAGTTGACACCCTTGCTTCTTTTCCAAAAGTTGATGGTTGAAGTCTTCGCTTTAGAACATCTTCAAAACTTCACTTCATCTTCAAAAGTTGACGGTTGACGACTTTCACTTCATCTTCAAAAGTTGATGGTTGGCAATCTCACTTCTTCTTCAAAAGTTGATGGTTGACAACTTCACTTCATCTTCAAAGGTTAGCAGTTGAAAGCTTCGCATTCGCTTCATTTCCAAAATTTGATGGTTGAAGTCTTCGCTTTAGAACATCTTCAAAGATGAATGACTTTAACGTTGACTTTATCTAGAAAGTGTCTAGACTAGAAGATGCATCTTAGCTACAAGCTAAAAAAATGTTTGATATCATACCACAAAAAAAAGAGAAAGAAAGACAATAAAAGTATTGTTAAAAAAAAATGTTATCAATCTTGCAAGCTACTCAGATCATCCAATAAAATGGGGACTGGTCTAGCAAGAGTGCATCGTTGTAGGCAAATCTGGTGACTACCCCTGCAGGCTACTCAGATCACCCAATAAAATAGGGACTGGTCTAGCAGGAGTGCATCACTATAGGCAAGTCTGGTGACTACCCCTGCGAGCTACTCAGGTCACCCAATAAAATGGCAGTGTCTAGCAGGAGTGCATCATTGTAGGCAAATCTGGTGACTACCTGATAAGGGTAAAAAATATACCTATTTTACCCTTATATTTTGCTCATTTCTTTGTCAAATATTGCACGTTTAGATCAATTTTACTATTCTCGAGCTCAAAATATTTTAAAGTTGATAAGTTAGGGTATTGAGAATCACTTTTGTCAAATTATGCTCATTTGTGCTTAAAAAGACTTGATTTTAAGAGAATTTGACTAAGTTTGTTGTTGTGCAGAAAAACAGAGGAGAAGCTGGAATTTGCCCAGAAATGCGACCGCATTTCTGGAGGAAAAATGAAATGCGACTGCATTTCTGGAAAACAGAGGTAGTTCCGAGTTGTCTGCGGGTTGTTTTGAACAAGACTTCTTCGCACCTAACCGGTTGTTTTGACCCCGAAACCGACTAGGCTACCTACCAGCACCTATTTCGCAGCTCCTCAACCATTTCCAACACTATATAAGCTCGGGATTCGAAGTCAAATTCAAGCAGAACTCATTTGGAAGAAGATGGTGGTGACAGAACCTTAGTTCAGCCTATGAGTAGGGATGCCCAAGGTCCTTCTTAGATGACTAAATTCTAACCATAGTTAGACATCAAACCTTAGGGTTTGTAGGGATTTTCACCCATTCCCACTTGTAAAAGCGAGAGAGTGGAGTGTCTAAGCGAACTCTAGAAGGATTGGATAAATAGAAAACCCATAATATTTGGCTACTTCCATTATTTCTAGCTTTTGATACTTTTCATTTATCTGTATTCTTTACTTCTTACTTTCAATGAAAATGTATTCATTTGCACTTTATCTCACCATGAGTAGCTAAATTCCGTTGAGGGGTTCAATGTGGTGAATTCCCTTATGGTTCAATAGCTTGAAAGTGTTTTATTTGCTTAAGTTTTGTACAATGCATGTCATTCTTTATTGATTATCACTCTGATCTTGTTGAGTTTAACTTGATCACTTAGACTTTGCATGTTATGTGAGTTTGATCTCGAAAGGGACAGACGATATCAATTCTCATAAAGGTGATATAGGAGAAAAGGCTCGAAAGAGATTGTTCGGCGGTATAGGGCAAGCTGCCTAACGCACCATGTATCGACTATAGGGTTATAGATTGCCTTTGTGAATTATCTATGTCGGAGTCGAGTCACAGAAATGTGCATAACGGTACTCGCTTAGCCTTCTAACGGTTCTTGGGAGCAAGGCCAAATAGAAGTTAAATTTGACCCAATGCATTGAATAAGCTTAAGATTAAATAATCCATGATTAAGGTTATTGCCTTTGGGAGGAATCCATGTTGAATACCTCGTTTTATTCCTTTATTCATTTGTTTGTTTTATCTATGCTTCTAAAACCAATCATCAATCTTATTTCTTTGGTTACCTATTCTTTAAGCAATCAAGTTGAGCAGTTTCTTCTTCAAATCTGAATTTCCAGTTAGTCCTTGTGGGATCGTTACCTTTACAATACTTCTAAGGTTTTTTATTACTACGTGCGACAGTGTATACTTGCACTAGGGTTAGTTGAATTTATCTCTATTATTATTTATCATCTTATCTCACATCCATCCGTTCAGCTGACAATGCATCACTACCCATGCAAGCTACTCAGATCACCCAATAAAATGTAGACTGGTCTAGCAGGAGTGCATCACTGTAGGCAAATCTGGTGACTACCCGTGCAGGCTACTCAGATCACCCAATAAAATAGGGAATGGTCTAGCAGGCGTGCGTCACTGTAGGCAAATCTAGTGACCACCCCTGTAGGATACTACAGTCATCAAAGTGACTGGTCTAGACATAAGGTGAAGTCACTGCAAATGAAGTTGATGACGACCGTTGTAGACGAGTCTGGTGACCACCTCTGTAGGAAACTACAATCATCAAAGTGACTGGTCTAGACAGGTGGTGAAATCACTGCAAATGAAGTTGATGACGACCGTTGTAGACGAGTCTAGTGACCTCCCTTGCATGAAACTACAGTCATTAAAGTGACTGGTCTAGACAGGTGGTGAAATCACTGCAAGTGAAGTTGATGACGACCGTTGTAGACGAGTCTGGTGACCACCCCTGTAGGAAACTACAATCATCAAAGTGACTGGTCTAGACAGGTGGTGAAATCACTACAAATGAAGTTGATGACGACCGTTGTAGACGAGTCTGGTGACCACCCCTGTAGGAAACTATAGTCATCCAAGCGACTGGTCTAGACAGGTGGTGAAATCACTGTAAGTGAATCTGATGACGATCGTTGCAGACGAGTCTGGTGACCACCCCTGTAGGATACTACAGTCATCAAAGTGTCTGGTCTAGATAGGTGGTGAAATCACTGCAAGTGAATCTGATGACGACCGTTGTAGGCGAGTATAGAGACCACCCTTGCAGGATACTACAGTCATCAAAGCGAGTGGTCTAGATAGGTAGTGAAATCACTGCAAGTGAATTTGGTGACGACTGTTGCAGGATGTTTACACATTCAAGCAAGAGAGGAAAAAATTGCAATGATATATGTGCAACAAAAAAATAAGAGACAAAAATATCTATGGCACTATTGAATGAGAAATTTCGGCCAATCACAAATTTTCACATCATTAATTTGAATTAATGATAAAATAAATTTGGGACCAATTACAAATTTACACGTGTCCCTAAATTAAATTAATAGACATTTAAATTTGGCAAATCAAACAATGTCACTTGTCTATTATTGATCAATCGGATGACATAAGCCAAGTCCAATCAAATTATGCCACGTGGCAATTGGACCCCGAGACTAATGTACCCGAGGTCATTGGAGAAATTGAGTTAAATTAAAATAATCCAACCTTATTACAAAAAGGTTGGATTAGAACCCAAATATAGCCCAAGCCCAAGCCCAAGCCCATATAAGTGTTGTTGGTTCAACCAATTATCCGCAAGCGCACGGGTCGTCACAAGTAATAGTAAAACGGAAGAATTCCGAGTATCGAATCCACAGGGAGGCAACGCGAAATTTAAGCAAGCAAAGATTGTTTGAACACTAAAAATACTTGGGATAAATAATATCTAGGGACCAAAACATGCAAATAAAGAGAATTTAAAAAATCAAGCAATTAAAGAAATCAATTTTGATCAATCAAGGAAAATAAAATATGGAGAAAGAGTTTTTAATGGGAAGTGGGGTCTTGAAAATCAATTATTAGCTAAACAATTATTATAATTGTCCTATCTCGATGCCCAACTAATTATAATCCTAGAATCTCCGTTAGTCACATAGGTTCTCTTGTCGGTCTCCCCTAATTGTAATTAATTCATTTTTACAACCTAAGTGTCCTTAGCGCCATTAAAATTCATTAATTATTACGCTCTGATTAATTTTAGGAATCTAAGTTTAATCAACTAAATCTCGTTGTCACGACGGGCAATTAAACTAGTTGCATGGATTATGATCTATCCTAACTTCTCTCCGTCGAGTCTCCATTAAGAATCAGATCAATATACAATTGGCCAGATTGCATACAGCATTAAGCACACCCATACAAATAATTAGTAAAAATGGCAAGAGATAGGTAATTATAACAACATTTAAACTATAATTTCATTTCAAGACTCCAAATTGGGGTTTAGCTATACATAGCTAAAATATTCACAAAATTTACAATGGAAAACATAATTACGAGCACAATAAAAGGGAAGGAATTGACCGTCGAAGACCCCTTCGCTGCGCTTGGAGTCCCTCCGAACCTTGAGCCTCCTAGGATGCTCCCAAAATTTCCCAAAATTTTCCCACTAAAGAAACTCACAAAAAGGCTAGAAAGCCTTGAGAGAGGCTCCAAAGGAGCTAAGGAAAGAAAGGAAGGAATGAGGAAATGATGATTGATGCTTGAAAATGGATCCAAGGGGCGCCTTTTATAGGCTCGGAAATGGGGTAGCGTCGCGACGCTGTGACGTCATCGACTTGCCGGCCAAGAAATGGGATCAGCGTCGCGACGCTGTCCCTACAACGTCTTGACACTAGGCGAATTCCAAAACTTTCAGCTGCGGTTTTGAGCTTGAATTTGGGCATCCCTCCATTTCTTTTGGGTCTCATCTTCATGGTTGACCTCTTTTGACTCCCCCTTGACCCAAGTATGGAAATTGGGCTTGAATGACTACTTTTTGACACTTTTTCACCAAATTCCATAGTTTTACTCCTAAAGACCAAATAACAAAATATGTAAAATATTTTCAATAAAAACACAATTAAAACACTAAAAAGCTCAATAAATTGGGACTAAAATAGCGACATTTCTGCTCGCTATCAATGAGGTCCAAGAAATTTGGAGTATATTACCCATTCTCGTGTCCCACTAGGCTTGATGCTCTCTTGGATCGGCATGTTGGCTTGTTGATCTTCTTGGATGATCGGCCTACTGGCTTAATGATCTCTTGGATTAGCGTGTTGACTTGTTGATCTTCTTGGATGATCGGTCTACTAGCTTGATGTTCTTTTTGATCTGCCTGTTGGCTTGATGATCTGTTGGATCGGCTTGTTAGCTTGTTGATCCTCTTGGATGATCGGTCTGCTGACTTGTTGATCTTCTTAATCGGTCGGTTGGCTTGTTGATCTCTTCTTAGAATCTTCTAGTCTTCAAACATTTTGAGTCTTAAATCCTTTGAATTTTGAATCTCGAATCCTTCTGAATTCTCTGGACTCTTTGGCTTCTGACGACTCTGGACTCTAGTAGAATGCTCTGGACTCTAAGTTCTCTAACTCTGTCTCTGAATCTGAATGCCCAAAATGAATGGCAGCCTCCTCTATTTATAGAGTTTGATGAACCTCATATGGGTTTGGGCTTGGGCTTGGGCTATATTTGGGTTCTAATCCAACCTCTTTTTAATAAGATGGATTATTTTAATTTAACCCAATTTCTTCAATGACCTCGGGTACATTAGTCTTGGGTCCAATTGCCACGTGGCATAATTTGATTGGACTTGGCTTATGTCATCCGACTGATCAATAATAGACAAGTGGCAATGTTTGATTTGCCGAATTTTAATGTCTATTAATTAAATTTAGGGACACGTGTAAATTTTTAATTGGTCCCAAATTTATTTTATCATTAATTCAAATTAATGATGTGGCAATTTGGGATTGGCCGAAATTTCTCATTCAACAAACATGTTGTAGTTATATTTTAACATAGTAACATAAAAAAATGGTACAAATTCATTTTTTACCTCTTTGTCAATGACAAGGAATTTTTTAATATGAAGTGGTTCCCGCTTTCTATTTTTTAATTTAGCACAATGAATCTTCGAACTATTGTTACCTTGATCGACCATCCTCTCTGGAAAGGCTTCAAGTCATTGATAATCATTTCTGCCATCTAATACACAGAAAAATAGAAAAAAAAAATGGAAAATATTTAGTGGTAAATAATTATTATTATTATTTTTTTTTTTTGTTAAGAACTAAAGGTTTTATAGAAAGCGAAATTGCATACCTCGTAATACTCTGAAATTTGAATATCAATAATCTTAGAAAGTAGTAACAATAGTGGAAAATGGCGAACTTGATGAGTAGCTAGCATAGTTATGTCTATTTATATATTGTATATTTTGGAATATGAGAGGGTATGTGTAATGGTATTAATTAGGGGTTTTTACAAGAATGGGCTGAAATTAGCCTATATATTTCACTTTTGTCCAAAGACATTAAAATTTTCATTTTAGTCCAGCCTGTTTTAAATAATTGAAGCCCATTTACCATTTTGACCCCTCTGATCTTCAGAATAAAAAAAAAGAAAGAAAATACAGAAAAGGAAAGAAGTTTTTTCGTATCACATTTGAAAAAAAAATCCCTAAAAGCACGCAGACTATTCTTCCTTCCGAACACTGCAGACTATTCCACCCATCGTCTTCTTCCTTTTTAGTTTTTTGTCGCCTGCTTCTCGATTTGGTTGATTCAAAAATCCATATCGGGTATTTAAAAATTCATACCCATTATTTAGAAATTCATACCGAGTATTTAACAAGGAATCGTAGAAGATGCAAAAAAAACTCAGATCTATACGACAAAAAAAACCCGGATCTATGAAAAAAAAATATTGCAAATTTCAAAATCCAAACCGGTATTTAAAAATTCATACCCGATATTTTGAAATCCATACCGGGTATTTAACAAGGGATCGTAGAAGATGCAAAAAAACTCATATCTATACGGCAAAAAAAAAAAAAAAAAAACCCAGATCTATACGATAAAAAAAACCCAGATCTATACGGAAAAAAATTATTGCAAATTTCAAAATCCATACCGGGTATTTAAAAATTCATACTCGGTATTTAAAAATCATACCGGGTATTTAAAAATGTTGTGTACTGTCAAATTTTAAAGAATGCAGGAGAAGAGCAGAGACAAAATTCTGAAACCAATAATAAAAAATCGTGAGAGAAGACCTCCTATCAACGTCTGTTCATCCCCTTTCAAAAATCAATAGGTATATAGTGAATTTTTGGATGCTTACGAATACGAATAACCAAGTGATGGGGGGTGATCCTATATGGACTTTTCCGTCGATTAATAAAAGCGATCTGTATAGAGGGACGATGTCGAGTGGGTTGCATTTCATGAACTTTCTGGCCCCGGTGACGTTGGTTCCGTGTCAGCAATTCGGGTCAGGCTCCGGCGGAGGTAATAACAGTTCCAGTGAGGGGCACTTGAACATACTTGCAGGGCTGAATCCGCATCGGTCGGTGTCGAGCACGGGCGTAATGAACCGCAGGGAAGTGGGTCGCACTCACATCACGACAGCGGATGTAAAAGAAATTTGGTGTTTTTAGAAGAAATCTCAAACGATTTAAAAGAAATCATTTATAAATAAAATCAGAGTTACCAAATATTGTGTTGATAAGTTGGAATTAGAAGGGACGAAAAAAAAAAGCTAATTTAGGAATATAAAATCTATAATAATAATTTGCAAAATTAGATTTTTTACTAGGGATAAAATTTGGGGCAATATTTAAGGAAAAAACGGTTATTCCCCTAAATCCTTTAATTGAAAATTTGAGATTTATTCTAATATATTATTAAATTGAATTTATTTCATTCATTAAATGAAAGGGTATTTTGGTAAGAAAAATAACTCAATTAATGTGAAAAAACCTACCCATAATAATTTTGATTATTATGGACATTTGTTAAATTTGAGGATCAATTTGACTCATCCGCTATAATTTATGTATTAATTATCATAATAATCATTGAATAGTTTTAATGTTACTGTTTTACCATTTTTTTTATTTTTATTTTTATGTATTATATATTTAAATTAAAAGACAAAATGACTATAGATGATACTAAAAAAAAATTAGGATAATTGTAGTGGGTGGCAAAATTAGGGTAAATAATGGTAAATTTAGCAAAATTTTAAAATAATTGCAAATATGACAAAATTTTTAAATGAATTTTTTATATTCCCAAATTGCCCCTGGAGCATCTTTTTCATCCTCGTCTGTTATTTTATATATATATATATATATTGATAGAATTTATCAGTGATAGAAAAATTTTCTATCACTGATAGATTCTATCATTGGTAGAAAAACTTTCTATCAATGATAGAAAAAATTTCTATCATTGATAGAAATATTTCTATCACTGATAGATTCTATCAGTGGTAGAAAAACTTTCTATTAGTGATAGAAAATTTTTCTATCACTGATAGAAATCTTTCTTTCACTGATAGATTCTATCAGTGATAGAAAAACTTTCTATCAGTGATAGAAATATTCTATCACTATTGAAACTTTTCTACCAGAAACCAAACAACACGATTGAAAACCTTGTTCAAGTAATTTTTTTTTTCAGTTCGTAATGTTCATCTTACTATCACTTGTTACTGATGGAAGATTGAAAACTAAACAACATGATTGAAAACCTTGTTTAAGTAAATTTCTTTATTTGGTTTATTATTCTCATCTTTCTATCACTTATAGAATTTCTTTATATTACGGATAGAATCTATCAGTGATAGAAAACTTTCTATTAGTGATAGAAAACGTTCTATCAGTGATAGAAAGTTTCTACAAGTGTTGGTGTTCTGATATCATATTGTTTTGTTAGTTGTTTGGTTATTGTTGTTATTCTATATGTTTTTGTAGTTGTTGTGTTCTATCGTGATTTTTCTATCACTGATAGAAGCTAGTTCTTTCGTTATTGTATATATGTTGGATTTTTCTATCACTTATAGAAAGTTTTTCTATCAGTGATAGAAACTTTTCTATCATTGATAGAAGATTTCTATCACTGATAGAAGTGATAGAAAATCTTTCTATCATTGATAGAAGAACATCTAGCATTGATAGAAATCTTCTATCAGTGATAGAAATTTTTTCTACCATTGATAGAAAAATACCTATCATTGATAGAAATCTTTTCTATCACTGATAGAATCTATCTGTGATAGAAAATTTTCTATCACTGATAGAAAATCTTTCTATCACGGATAGAATCTATCTGTGATAGAAAACTTTCTATCACTAATAAAAAATCTGGAGGGGTATTTTAGTAAATGCAACATGTAGACCATCAGATTTTGCCATTTTTGCAATTCTTTTTGTGAGTTGCTAGATTTACAATTATTTTGGCCCATATTGCTATCCTTGGCCCAAAAAATTATATAAACTAAACAACAAATAATACTAAAAAAAATTAGAGAAATTTTGGTAGATAAACCGTTTTGGAGCCATATTTTCACATATGTCCAACATTTGCCTTATTTACAAGATTAGATTTTCGGATAGATCTTCTTACATTTATACCCTTGGTCTTATCATTTATTTTCAAATAATATTAAAAAGTATAATAATATATTCCATAATAGCCAACCGTTTATGCTCCATTTTAGGAAGGTAAATTTTCGAGTAATCCCCTGATTTTAGGGATATTCCCATAATCGTTTTTTATCTCTCCTTCATTCTCCCTCCGTACTTCGTTTTGGTTTTATTTTCAGCCTCTTCCTATTTCTCTTCTTTTTTTTTGTTACAACAGAATTTTCTCTCACTTTCGGTTGTCCATTGTCGGCGGTTTTGAAGTTTTTCCCCTCTGTTTCTGCGGTTTCAGACTTCATACAGCAGTTCACAGAATCTTGTTTGTTCGTGGTATTTTTTCCAGTGTGTTTCTCTTTTGTTTTTAGGTTTTTTCGGTAGGTTTCCGGCAATCTGTGTTCAGTCTGTACGGTCCGCTTTCCAGTCATTTGAACATGGGTACGTTTTTAGTTTTTATATTTTATATATTCGGAGGGATATATAGTTTTAGCCAATGTAAGTTTCGTATACAGTACACATTATAAACACGTTTTCATATGGCTACGTTTTAAGTTTTTATATTTTATATATTAAAAGGGATATATCGTTTTAGTCAAGGTAAGTTTCGTATATATTTCATACACATTATAATCATGTTTTTTATGGCTTCATTTTCAATTTTAATATTTAATATATTCCAAGGGATGTCTCATGTCAGTCAATATCAGTTTCATTTTCAGTCAATTTTGTTTCATATATAACATGTGTGTTTGATACATATTTATTTCATATGTCAGATATTAGGTATATCGTGATTATATGCAGGGTTTTTTTTTCCATATATCTTCATATTATGTATATCGTGATTATATGTCGGGTTTGTATATATGTTGGGTTTGTATATAATAGGTTTTGTTCATATATTTTATTGTTATTCTGATTATATTGTGTTCGGGTTTATAGAACATGTAATATCTTCTATATTTGGTTGTATATATCATATTATAAATATTATATATTCCAAAGCATAACAATATTTATATCATATGTCAGAATAAGATCAGAATCCCCTCACAGATGGAGTTCAAAAGACGGGTTAAATGTGGTCGTTGTGGCAGGATTTGGCATGATAAGAAGGCTTGTAGATTTGCACTACCACAGTAGTTGTTTTGTATTTCAATTTCTTAAGAACGTTTGAATTTCTCATTCCTTTGGGTTGTTATCTTTTATGTTTCAATTTGTTGAAAACAATTATCCTTTATGTTTGAACATTGTTTTTCATTGGTACGATTTATCGTTATAAAAGTTGATTTTTATTCCCTCATGCATTGTGGTTGAAATTCAATATATACTATAATACATATACTTTCATTACATAGGTATACCTTATACTATTCATCATTGTTAACAATATATATAAATATAAATTATATATTCATTATCAGTACTCATATATTCAACTACATATTCAAAATAGGTATCTGTTATATGTACACGATCTCTGTTATATGTACAGTAGCATATATTATATACACAAGAACATATATGCTCGACAAGTTAAAGCACCAGAACATTTTCTTATTAAATGAAACACCTGTACATATATACAAGTTGAAGACCAAATTAGCCTTCATATTATCGTTTAAACAAGTATGGACAATTTGGGTCCCAAAAATATATATATATATTAACATACAATATATAATCAGTATAATAAAATTATACATTCGTATTTATCAGATATCAAATGTTTGCAATTTTTTTTACTCTAGCCATAACCTAATATATATAGTTCATATACACCAGGATATAATATGCATACATAACCGTAAGACATATATTCATAGAAATAATCTCAGCAATCATATATATATATATCACCATACAATATATAATCAGTATAATAAAACTATACATCCGTATTTATCAGATATCAAATGTTTGGAATTTTTTTACTATAGCCATAACCTACCATATATAATTCATATACACCGGGATATATTATGCATACAGAACACTAAGACATATATTCCTGGAAACAAAGATTATACAATTTCCCTAAAAAAAGAAAAATAATGGATGCAAAACGGGATAAAAAAATTAGGGAAAAAAGGTTTACCCAATTTCCCAAAAACGAAAAAAGGAAAATATTGATGGGAGAGAGAGAAAATATTCCGTCATTATTGATGGGAGAGAAATGTTTGACTATTAATGATGGGAGAGAGAGAAAATGACTATTAATGATGGGAGAGATAGGAAATGACCATTAATGATGGAAGAGAGAAAATATTTAGCCATTATTGAGGAGAGATGAAGCAAAGGACTCTATGGTAAAATGACCATGACTTTCATGTAAAAAATGGAGGCCCAAAGTCTATTCTTGAAAAAAATAGTGTAGTTGGACAAATTTGAAAATAGGGGGTCCAATTTGGGCTATTTGTGTACTTATCCCAAAAAATTATATTTGTCTCCAAATAAAATGATATAGATTCGAAAAATAAAAATTGCCTTTAAATGGTTTATATTTTAGGATTAAAAATATAATATTTAAACTATTAAATATTATGTATGTGTTTTGGAATATGAAAGTACATGTTTAATGGTATTAATTATCATAAAAGCCATTGAACAATTTTATTTTTTATGTTACCGTTTTACCATTTTATATTTTAACCGTTTTTTTTTCAATTTTTATGTGTTAAAAATTTATATAAACTAAATAACAAAATGATTAAAAAATTATATTAGTCATAAAATAAAATGATATAGATCTTCTAAAAAAACAACAAAATGATTTAAAATTCATATTAGTCATAAAATAAAATGATATAGATCTTTTCAACAAAATAAAAAATAAAATGATATAGATTCGGGAAAAAAAAAACAACTGTCTTTAAATGGTTATATAATTATTGTAGTGTTAAATAAGTCACAAGGGCACATTTGTAATTATGTAAAAAAAAATGAGAGGGTAAATATGTCCAAAAATATTGTTTTTTTTTATATATTAGAGATGTCTAGCTTGATCTCCATTAAGCTAAACTCTGCAAAGTTTCTGATCTGGAAGTCTCAAGTTGTTCCATTGATTAAAAATCTCAACTTGGAGGATCATCTAACGAGAGATAATCCATACAAAGCCAAGATTGAGGGAGATGACAAAGTCAATTCGATGTACAACACGTGGAATAGGAATGATGGCCTACTCACTCCATGGATGTCACTAAGGTATGAAAAAACCCATAGAGATGTTACTAAGGTATTTCATATAGCTAGAGGTTTAGGAAGCAAGTATAAGGATTATAGAACTGCCATGTTAGTTATCAAAACCTCCTTACCCCACATATAATCAATTTGTTCTTGGATTGAAAGCACATGATCTTCACATTACAATGGAGGAAGAAGAAGAAAAATCATCTCACATACAACACAACCAAGTCTTCAGTGGCGGATCCAGGAATTTTATATAGGGGCACAATATACATAAAAATGTAATAAAAATAATGGTATGGTTCCTAACGACGAGTGACGATGACTTATATCTTCTAGTATTAACTCTGAAAATAAAATAAAAAAACACACAATATCAAATTATGTAAATAGTAAATGATAATTACATACCAATAAAAAAAACAAACCATACCTTTTTGGCTTTTCGATAAAGCTGAAAATTCAATCCAAACTAAAAGTTCAATTTTTCTTTTACAAGAAAAACATCTGCTTGATTTGGTTACAAGAGAGGCTGCTGCTGAATTTAATTAAAAAACCATTAATTTTTAACCTAATTTCGGAAAAGATAGGTTGCTGCTGGATTTGATTACCAGAAACATTAATTTCTAACTTAATTTCGGAAATATGGGCCAAGTTTGATGAAATTTCGGAAGGCCCAATGCGCAGATCTGATGGATTTCGGGAAATTAAAAAAAAAAAACTACGTTCACTATGGATTGATACCATGACCTCATACGTGGATAGTGCCTCACCCAACCAATAATCCAAAGCTTCACTTTGATGTTTGTAACGACTTTTTATATATTAATATTATAAACGTTGTTTTATATTATATTAAAAATATAAAGACGGGATAATTTGAGGGGGCACATGCCCCTGGCCCCTTCATAGATCCGCCCCTGCAAGCCTTCTTCGCCCAATAAGGAGAAGATACCATGGGAGAGGGAGATCGTTCACTTCAAAAGCATGAGGATTCTATCACACTAGAACTCCAAATCAGGATGGAAACTTTGGAAAATCAAGTGTTGTGAAGAAAAGTCATCACCATGAAATAGTAGTAACAACAAAAGTTTTCCAAGAAATGGGAGCAATGACAAGTCTATTTATTTTCAAATATATGGTAAGCTAAATCACACTGCTCTTGAATGTCATAGTCGCTTTGACCATTCATACCAACCTGATGATGTGCCAAAAGCACTTGCTGCACTAGCCATCAATGATGAAATTGATCCTAACATCTATGCTGACACTGGAGCAACTACTCACATCATGACCGACACTGGTAATATCCAAATTCCTACATATATACTGGTCATAATAAACTCTATGTTGGTGATGGTAATGGCCTTGATATCTCACACCTAGGAAGCATGCGAATAATAAGTAAAAATGGCAAGTTAAATATGAACAAAGTGTTGATTGTACCAAAAATACAAAAAAAATCTTCTCTCTATTAGCAAATTAACCAAAGAAAACGATTGTGTGATTATATTTTCTGCTAATCAGTTTGCTGTTAAGGATAAACAGGGGAGAACAATGACCATAGGTTAGGAGAAAGATGGACTTTATGCTTTGAAGCAAGATGCAGTCTCACAAAAGCCAGATTTTAGAGCCCTGCTTGTGTTAGATAAAGCACCCTACACGATTTGGCATAAAAGAATGGGCCATATGAATGACAAAGCATTAAAATTGCTTTGTGATCAAAATTTTATTGATGTTTCAAGTTGGAAAAAGGACACTAGCGTCTGTGTTGAGTGTCAACTCAGTAAAAGTAGAAAATTAGCTTTCAATTCTATTAGTAATTCAACTTTGAAACCTCTAGACAAAGTATGTTGTGATTTATGGGTCCAACTCCAATTTTATCCAGTTAATCATTCAAATATTATGCTAGTTTTATAGATGATAGCACTAGATTTACAATGGTTATTTCCGTTAAAAAGAAAATCAAATTGCTTTGATTGCTTTGTCAAATTTCAAAAGTTAGTTGAAAATCTACTTGGGAGGAAAATTAAAGTTTTTCAAAGTGATGGAGGTGGTGAATTCCAATCACAAAATTTGTGAAAACGTCTTGAAAATCATGGAATTCATCACCTATTCTCTTGTCCACACACACCCCAACAAAATGGAATTGTTGAAAGAAAACATTGACACATAGTTGAAATCAGTCTAAGTTTAATTTTTCAATCAAACATGCCCCTAAGGTATTGGGTGGATGCTTTTCTTACTGTTGTCTTTATCATTAATCGCATGCCCACTAAAGCTTTAGACATGAAATCTCCATACTTCAAGTTGTTCGAATAAAAAGAACCCAACTATAATAATCTTAGAGTTTTTGGCTGTAGATATTTTCCTTACCTTAGAAACTATTCCCAAAATAAATTCTCTAAAAGAACTTATCCTTGTGTTTTCGTTGGATATAGCTGACAACACTCATTTATATGCATTATTTAGCCTTAAAAGCTTAAGTAATTGATTGGAAAGTAAGGAATTTATACCTAAAATCTGACCATTTTAAGTCTTTTTAGCAAAAGTGGTAGAAACATGAAGGAAATCTTAGAATTATAGAATTTAAGCATATTCTGTACAAAAAGAGATTATTTTGTAAAGAATTTATCCAAGTAATGTTTTTGTGCATGAGTCTTTAAAAGAAGAATGTGCCCGCAAGAGGAGATAAAGGTTGGCGAAACAAAAGGAATTAAAAGCTGCAAGGTTGCGTCTGCATCTGGACCTGAAGATGTGGTAAATGCGATCAAGTTGCGCCCGCAAAGCCATATAAGGAAAGAAGCCCCATGCTGAAGACAGAGCTGTCAAAGTAGAACACAAAGTAAATTGCGCCCGAGATGCGGCCGCAACTGGGCTTTCCGACAGAATTCCAAGATTCGCGGGATTTACACAGAATCATCTGAATATCCCCCAATCCAGCATCAAATCTCCGAGGATCATGGATTCTTACCTTCCAAGGCTTTCTCACACTGATCTCAGCAGCAAACTTTACCTTCCATGGTCTATAAAAGGGGACAAAGGTGCAAGAAGCAAGGGGAGCTCGGTGTTTGGGAGTTTTCGTCCTTAGGAATTTATTTTCAATTTCTCTCTTCTCACCTTGTAACCACTCAGAGTTCTGGATCCCTCAGTCTCTGTCGACTCTTCCATTTGAAAGAAGAAGAAGAGAAAGCCTTGTCTCTCCTTGAAAAAGGGCAAGAGCTAGCTAGATAGAGAGAGAGATCCTTAGTTGAGTCTTGTCTTTATTTATAGTTTTTAGTATCCAACAAGTTGTTTTCATTTATCATTTACTTTTGATTGTAAGTTAACTTTATGTACTCAAGTTATTCTTTAATAATAATTCATTGTTTTTCTCCATGTCAAGTTTGTCATTCATTATGTTTTGCAATTTATTTACTATCATGAGCTAAGCATCTATTTAGGGGTTCAAACATGTGGATTCCTTGAATAGAAGTAAGCCTCACCTATGCAAAATCAACCTTGCTCCCTCTAGCATTGTTTGTCTTTGTTGAAATTAAGGTTTAAATGTTAGCTTAAACTAATCACTTAGGATAGCATAGTTTGCATTTAACTGATGGCTGAAAGGTTGGAGCTGAAAGGTTGGAGTTAAAGGTGTGTGTTCGCAAAGCAATAGTGGAAAAGATCCTAGAAATAGGACTTTGACTTCTTGCATCCTAGAAATAGGACTAGAACCACTAGGGTTTTAAGAGTCGTGAGTACTATTTATCTAAGTTTCAGCTAGCCCTAGAAATAGATCTCTAGTTGGTTTAGTCTCCTAAAGGCACCTACAGCGAAGCTGAATAGGAGTTGAATTTAACTCACTGTTGGGTTTTATGCCCTAAAACTTGTAGATAGTGAATGTAACGGTTGACCGAATATTAATGAAATAATATTTATGTATTTTTCCATTAAGTGTTGTTAGTTATATTATGTTTGTCTTTGCCTAAAAAAACCCTAATCCAATAAACTAGACATCCTAGGTTGTAGTATGAGTCTTGATTGTATGTGGAGACATGTGGGGATCACTGTTCAAGATACAACCTAAACGGTCTATAATATAGGGATAAGACTGGGTGTCTTATCCTGGTAACAGTATGGATACGACCCACTTTGTATTTGATACAAACGCCATGATTCAACGCGATCGTGTAAAAGACATGCGAGTGGGGGTATATCCTATGCAATAAGTTTGCAAAAGACCGAACCGCGAAATAGTAACCATTGATTATAACACCATTAGCTAGTTAGGTTTCTACTTCACTAGGACGACCTAGACAACTTAATCTTAATCTTGAGTTGATTATGGACTCCTACTCATGAGGGATTGTCCTTTGATTTGTATGGGTTAGAGTGGCCAATACGCCGACTCAATAAGCTTATCATTTTGGGGACAAGACCGAATGGGGAGCTGAGAACATAATCACACAAGATGAAATTCACTTCTTCCCGACTTTAGGGAAGCAGATCAGTGTTCTCTTAAGTGGTGACTCCGAGTCTTGAACAAAGGGTCCTACCCTCTCAATGGCACGAGAGGATTTTCTTTTTGATGGTTGGACCACACACAAGTTATTCATTAGAGGAGAACTGGTACTTAAGGAAATAAAAGTAACCTAGAGGTAAAACGATAATTTGACCCAGCTGATGTTACAAACACTCGTGAAGGACTAACTAGTCGTTATTGGTTTATATTCGTGGGCGCAGAAATATGTCTGCAATGAGAAGAGTGCAACTGTGAGTCTATAGTGCAATGTACACACAGTTAACAAATATTGATTAATTTGGTTAATGAGTTTGACCAATTAATCTCACATCGTTGGAGCTTCTGATCTGCAGGTCCATTACGTCTCACTAGTAGCTCATAAAGTATTTTGAGGCAACTAAGTAATGAATGTAAATTGAAAGTATTCAATTTACTAAGGGAAACAATATAATGTATATTGATAAATTATTATGAGAGAAATAAATATTTGAAGAAATTCAAATATTAATATGAATTTGATTCATATTAAATTTATAGGAATTTGAAAAAGTTTAAATGTGAATTAATTAATTTAAGACCTAAAATTAAATTGGGCAATTCATTAATTCAATGCCAGAAATTAAATATGTGATATTTAATTGGTGATTAATTAATTAAAGAATTAATTAATTGAAAATCAATCAATTATGAAAATGATTAATCACTTAAGGAAGTAATTAATCATTTAAGGAAATGATTTAATCACTTATGGAAGTGATCAATCATTTATGGAAAAGATTAATCAATTATGGAATTGATTAAATTTGAAAAAGATTAAATCAATTATGGAAGTGATTGATTTTAAATGAATATTTTATTCATGGCATTTCCCCTATAAATAGAACACTAGACCTAAACGTTTGGGTGCTCTCTTGCTCTTAGATTCACAAGACAAGATCTTGCATTCTCTCAAGCCTCCCTCTTAGAGAAAGACTCCCACCAGTCCATTGCCTCCTAGACTTAGAGATATATCGGTGTAACCTTTGTGGTTATTGTATTCTTGGAGAAGAAAATTCCAGCGAAGAATCTTAAAGGGGCTACTGTGTTTTTTCATCGTTAGAGTGTCATTGGTGAGAATCGGTCAAGTCTACAATGAAGGTTTGTAACAGTCAAACATTTCTTTAAGAAAAGTATGAAAAATAAAGTAGTTTTATTTTTCTGTATTTTCAGCATGTTTATAATGTTTTACAGCGACTTTAAAGCATGATTAAAGTAGCGTTTTGTCTTTTCGTATTGGTATTTTAATGTTAATTAATATATATACGGTGTGAGATCCTCTTGATGTGCTTCCGTTGCGTTGGGGCCTTTGTCCCTACACTCACAACTTGGTTGTCAGGGGACTTCGGGTGCAAATTGAGTTATGCTATCTACACCATGTCTATGTGGGCAACATAGATAGTGTGGTTCAGCCCTCTGTAAGACCTGAGCACATTGCGGGTGCATAGGTGGAGGTGATCTAATGCTCAAGGTTGAAACTGTTTGAATTTCCCTACTTATCCCATTGATTTTTCATATGTCTTTATTATCTTTTTGCTTTTGTCTAAAAAAACAAAAACCCCAATTATCTATTTTTATTTGGTTACCATTTGTGGCTGCAAATTTAAAGGAGGTTCATATTTTACAGAATTGTGTGTTAACTTAACTAGTCCCTGTCTCCCTTGGATACAATATCCGGAATACTTTCCATTTTATTACTTGATAGTGTATACTTGCACTCAAGCAGTGTCATAGCACACGTTCCCGATCAATAGCCTCTCTCATAAAGGGTTTAGGTGTGTCGATCCTTGTACAAATCGAATTTACATTTCTCATTTACATATCTTGACATGTTATATTTGATGAAAATTGCTTCCCATTTGTTAAAAATACATTCAACTCATTGGAAAATACTTTAGAAGTAACTGAGTTTGCAGGTTTGGAAGAACAAATTGAAAATCAACAGTCATGGGTAGTAAGTGATTTCATAGATTGTTGCTCGAACCAACCCACAAATCAAGCTTTGCTTGAGGAAGAACAAAATGGAAGATTGCCATCATCTGGAGTATTAACCACAAGAGGAAATGAATAGGTTGAAATTGAGGAAGAAGAATTGCCCACTCTATCAAATTCTTCTTCCAACACAAGTGGCAGACAACAAATTGAAATTGAAGAAGAAGGTTTGATCAACTCAACAAAATCAATTTCAAGCAATATTGAAACCAAAGAGTCTTCACCACAATGTGAAATGGAGAGACATAACATTTCAGCCTCTGGACACCACTCTATGCAAATCAGCCCATCACAAACACAAACAAGCCAATTGGGACAAAGAGTCGTTGAAACACCACACGTAGAGATGAATGGAGCTAACACACTGGAAAATCAAGCTAAACTTGGATTGATTCCCATTTCTCCATCTATCAGTAAGAACCTTCCTGACATTAGTAAAAATCTTTTTATTAATTTAAGTTCCTCTCAGGCAGAACAACTTCAACAAGATTGTCACACTACTCAAGCTGAGAAAAGTATGCAAGCAAGTCACCCAATATGATCACTAGAGGAAAACTCAAGGAAAATCCCAATTTGAAGCTCTCACTCAATGACGAAATCCAACGCCTAGAAGGAAAGAAGACTACTACAATTGTATTAATGGCCACTCTCCAAGAAGAGAAGCTAAAAGGAGTAGCTACAACACAACAACAAGCAGATGAACAACAACTAGAACCAAAGAACTTCAAATTAGCTTTGTCCGCACCACACTAGAAAAAAGGCCATGGAAGAAGAAATGGATGCATTACATCAAAATCACACGTGGGAGCTAGTGGAACGACCAACACATGCCAATATATAATCGGTGCAAAATGGATATTTAAGACAAAATATAATGAAAATGGAAAGGTCGAGAGATACAAAGCTCGGTTGGTAGCCCAAGGATATACACAAGTAGAAGGAATTGACTATGAAGAAACCTACAGTCCAGTGGTGTAAAGTTCTCCACTATTAGACTAATTTTGTCTTTAGTTGTGGGTGCAGGATGGCCACTACGACAATTTGGATGTAAAGAATGCATTCCTACAAGGGGTGCTTAAAGAACACGTGTTCATGACACAACCACTTGGGTTCATTAATCCTCAATATCCACGTCATGTGTGCAAGTTGAGGAAATCCATTTATGGACTAAAGCAAGCTCCTAGAGTCTGGTTTGATCGTCTAGCCAACTATTTGCTACACCTTGGATTCACATGTTGAAGATCTAATCCATCTCTATTCATCTTTAAACAAAACTCAATCTTGCTACTAATGCTAGTATATGTAGATGATATAATCCTCACACGTACTCACAAGGATATCATAGAACAATTGATCGACAAGTTGGGAACTGAATTCGCTCTAAAGGATCTTGGTACGCCACACTACTTCCTTGGAGTTGAAGTTCATCATATTGAATGAGGGATCATGCTCACACAAGGGAAGTACACTCGAGACCTTCTTAAGAAAAATAATATGTTAGAATGTACACCAAATAATACTCCTATGTCTGTTTCTATTCCAAATATTAAACATGACCATGATTGTGTGGATAACAAAAAATTTAGAAGCATTGTAGGATCACTACAATATCTCTCTGTAACGTCCGGAATTTCCAGGTAAAATCTTTTTTTTTTCCAATCTTGTATTATTTATTTTCTTTGTCTATTTTTTTTTTTGGTTCGTATTAAGATTAGTGGAATTGTTTTGAAGGTCTATTTTGACTACATGAGTTCTCAAATCAGGTAAGGTTAAAGAAAAATTGAAATTTTGCATCCATTGGTGTTAATTTCTTATTCAGCCTGGAGTAATTGGAGAAGGAAAAAGGGAAATGTGAAGGCTCTTGCACAGCGAAGAGAGCCTTCTGAATCAAGAATGCTGGTCCCCCCTGAAAACTGCTTGAAGCTGAATTCAGATGCATCTTGGAATTCAGATAAAGAGAGGGGTGGGTTAGGATGGATTATCTGTGATTCAACAGGATCTCCCATCGCTTTCGGCTGCAAGCAAATTTTCAGACCTTGGTCGATCAAAATGTTGGAGATGTCAGCAATTAAAGAAGGGTTGAAGAAATACCTGGAGCTGAATCGTGAGAGAAAGAGGCGTTGATCGTTGAAGCAGACGCGGCCGAAGTGATCAGAGCGCTCAATTTCGAATGTGATGATCAAGGTCGAATCCCTAGCGTTAGCAGCCGGAGTTGTAAAATTCTAAAAATGCCCGAGAGGCATTAACAATGTAGCGCACACCCTTGCGCGAATGGCGGTCGGATTGATGCCGGAGATGGTGCCTGAATCTCCTAATCTGGCCGGTGAATGAGTGACAGATTCTGATATTGCTTGTTACCCTTCTACTATTTTTTGTTACCCTTACCATTCCATGCTAGAAGGGGAATTTTGTTGGTGGGAAGGTAGAATCCCAGCATTTATTGCCTCCTGTTTGGGGGATGAGTTAGGTCGTATCAGTTCTTGGTAGTTAATGAAATTTCCTTTTAAAAAAAAAGAATTTCCTTCAGCCGCTCCTCCATTTTTTTTCTCTCTCTCTCTCTCATTCTTTTCCCTCCCTCTCGACTTGCAGCCTCCACCAAAGCTCTCTCTCTCTCTTTCTCGCTCACAGCAATGTAGCCGCCGTCGTCCGAGCAGCGATCTCAGCCTCGCGTCGCCGTCGCACTCCGATGACGCCGCAACAGCCCAGTCCGTCGTGGCCTTCTGCACAGCTGCACGCCCAGGCTGTTTTCAGTCGCGTTTCAGCTGCCGCCGTCGTGCTTTGCTGTTTTTGTCGCCGGTTGTGAGTTGCAGCAGTTAGGGGGTGCGATTTGGGTGTTGATTTTGGTGAGTATCAGTTAGATTCGTGGTCCCATTGAAGTTTTTGCCGTTTTCTTGAGAAGTGGAAGTTACCCATATGTTCTCGAACAAATTCTAAAATTTGTGGCTTTTCGCAGTGTCTAAATTCGAGAATCCTCTTTGTTTAAGCCGTTGTCCAACAAAGAAACTGTGAAAGTTTAGGTAATATTGAACTTTCAAAGATAAATTTTATGGGTGTGACTTCAACTCATTGATTAAAAATTTTAGGGAAAAATACACTTTTAGTTCCTAAGGTTTGGGTTAAATGACAGTTTGGTCCTGAGTTTTCAAACTCAACAAAAATACCCTGAGTTTTGAGATAAGGAGCATTTTGGTCCTTGCCGTCAACTTTTCTGTTAAATTTTAACAGTTGCTGATGTGGCACTATTATTTTAATAAAAAAAATTATTTTTAAAATTTTTTAAAATAAAAAAATAAAAAATATTAAAATATTATTATTTTTTTTAATTATTTAATTTTTTCTCCATCTCTCTTTACTTCCCTTCTTCTTCTCCATCTTCTTCCTCCTCATCCTTTCATTCTTCTTCTTCATATCTCCGGTGGCCGGCGGCCACCACTCGCCGGCGCCGTCGCCGGCAACTTTTTTTTTTTCTCCCTCTCCTTTTCTTTTTCTTTCTCCCTCTTTTTACTGTTAAAAAAAAATAGAAACGAAGGGGGAAAACCCCCTTCGATTCCGCCGCCGGAGAGGGAGGAGGGAGCCCTCCTCCCTCCCCGTTCCCGTCTCCGGCGACGAGACAGGTTTTAATTTTTGTTTTTACTATTCTTTTTGTCAAACACAGCTCGAAGAATATTGCCTGTGTTATTGTTAACTGGGATGGGGCATTTGTGCTTGGTTACCTGTTGAAGATTTATGATACGGAATCTAGTTCTCTGAATTTTTGTTATCTCCTTTAAAATAATAAAAACAATAAACTTCAATAGAAGAAGACCTAGAAAATTTGAAGGATGAGAGAGGAATGTTTCACCTTCGATCCTTCACTTCATTGGTTCTTTGATACTGAAAAGACCCATAATGAACTTTCTAGAACCAAGCATAGAAGCAAATAGATTGCAACCATGAAGAAGAAATAGAACAGAGAAGCCCTAACCCATTGCTCAACTTTTTTTTTCATGTTAATCTCATTAAGTTAATTTTTTTCTTCTTCACTCTGGTCAACAAAGAAAGCTCTAATTTCCAGCAAAAGAGCAAATAAAAACAATGGGATATACACAAACAAATGTCACACACAAACCAACCTGACAATGTCCTTATCCTTCAAGATACAAACCGACTCAAATGGAGGTAACACAAAGCCATCCATCTACCAGAAAAACAAAGTTAGGGCAATGTGCCGCCATTATGAAGAGTGAAGACAATGAAAAGTAAAGCAAGCGAATAAAGGGGAGAAACGTGTTCGTTTCTACAAGCAATTGAAACTGTCAGCAGTGACCTTCTAAAGATAGTACAATTAGGCCAGTGCTACATTGCTACTAGCACATATAATCGCAAATACTTCCTCCTACGACCTTCATCCGCAGACAATCGTTCAGTAAGGTAACCTGATCAGAGAGAGAGATCTTACAGAGAGGATTAGACCATTGGGGCAGGCATCGTGAAGACGGAAAACGGAAAGGATGTAGGAGGAGAGGTCGGAGATGAGGTTTAAGGACAATCCAGCTCCGGCTCAATCCCGAGAGCGACTCGGTGGTCTCCAAAGTATTGTGATGAGAGATCCAAATCTGGAACGGGGGAGGGCGGTCCCTCCTCCCTCCTCATTCCAGATCTGGAACGGGGAGGGAGGAGGGACCCTCCTCCCTCTCCGGCGCCGGAATCGGAGGGGGTTTTCCCCTTTCGTTTCTATTTTTTTTTTAACAGTAAAAAGAGGGAGAAAGAAAAAGAAAAGGAGAGGGAGAAAAAAAAAAAAGAGTTGTGGGCGCCGGCGCTGGCGAGTGGTGGCCGCCAACCGCCGGCCACCGGAGATACGAAGAAGAAGAATGAAAGGATGAAGGAGGAAGAAGATGGAGAAGAAGAAGGGAAGTAAAGAGAGATGGAGAAAAAAATTAAATAATTAAAAAAATAATAATATTTTAATATTTTTTTATTTTTTTATTTTAAAAAATTTTAAAAATAATTTTCTTTATTAAAATAATAGTGCCACGTCAGAAACTGTTAAAATTTAACAGAAAAGTTGACGGCAGGGACCAAAATGCTCCTTATCTCAAAACTCAGGGGTATTTTTGTTGAGTTTGAAAACTCAGGGACCAAACTGTCACTTAACCCAAACCTCAGGGACTAAAAGTGTATTTTTCCCAAAATTTTACCATAGGTTGTGTACGAGGAGAAATTCATTCTTTAATTGTTTTCGGTTTAAAGTCAAGGTAAGTGACTTTATTGTTGAACTTTTTATTTGAGAGCGCGTGTTTGATTTTCCAAAGTTCATGTGTTTTATGAGATGTTTGATTTATGTATGCGTTTATGAAAAATTGTTGAAAGAATGAAATTTATTATTAATGCGATGTTTTGAAATCCTTGAGTTGGTGGTCTCTCAAAATTTCATTATATGTATGAGTTTAAATGGTTTATTAGTTTTCTTAAATTTTGAAAGTGTACATGAAATTGATGTACTTAAAGAGATGCTTACAAAGGACTTGGAGACATGAAATTGATGTACCTAAGTTGAGGTTCGTGAAATTGACTACCTCCGTAGGAGACACATGAAATTGATGTGTCTAGAATATGCATGAAATTGATGTATATCCTCTAATTAATAAGTTTAAAATAAAGTTTAGAGCCACCAAAAAGATATTTGTTGTTGATTTTTAAAACGTGTTTAAGTGTGACCCAACCTCAAGAGTAGGGTCACTTACTAAGTATTTTAAATACTCGTTCTTTTCTAAAATGTTTTCTTTCAGGGAAAGGCAAGGGCAGGTTCAAGGCGACTGATTGAGAATCCGCTAGGCAACCATGGGAGGATTTTGACTTCATATTATATTTTTTTCCGCTTTAAGAACTTCACTTTACTTTATTTTGATTTGTAAATTGATTGAGAAATTTTTAGAGGCCATGTATGTTTAAAGTTTGGAAACTATTTAAGAATATTTTAAACATTTAAACTCAGGGATCCCGAATAGAAAGTTTTTTTTTAGGTTTTTACTTAAATTAGAGTGTATGTTATAAAATGATTTTAATTTAAAATGTCTCCAAAGCATGCATGTCGTAACGGTCCCGAAAAGATTTCGTAAAAAAAAACGGTCCCAAAAAGATTCTTGTAAGAATTCGGGTCGTTACACTCTCTCTTACTAGACCTGATATTGTTCAGTCTGTGAATAAAGTGTGCCAACAAATGCAAAACCCAACAATGAAAGACTTAATGGCAGTCAAACGCATCCTACGATACTTAAAAGGAACACAAGATCATGAAATTAGCTTCTATAAAAATAGCTCATTTAATGTATATGCTTTGTGTGATGTAGATTGGGGTGGATGTATAGAAGCAAGAAGAAACACAACGGGCTACTGTGTATTCCTAGGATCAAATTGCATATCATGGTCTTCAAAGAAACAAACAACGATTGCTAGATCTAGTACTGAAGCAGAATATAGAGCCATGGCAACCATAGTTGCAGAGCTGATATGGATCAATTTTATCCTTAAAGACATTGGAATACCATTGCTACAAGCTCCTCAAATATTTTGTGATAATATGAGCGCCCTTTAGATGTCAATCAATCCAGTATTTCATGCTAGAACAAAACATGTGGAGATGGATTATCATTTTGTTCGAGAAAAAGTGACTTTGGGAACTCTTGTCACCAGATATGTATCATCCACTCAGCAAATCGCTGATATTTTCACTAAACCACTTGTCAAGAATCATGTTTTAATTCTTCAGAACAACCTTGGTATTCGGTCTTCACCTACCATCAAGGTTGAGGAAGAATGTAAGGACACCAACACTAGCACTCACATCAGCAACTCAAGCCTCTAGCAATCACGTAGCAAGTCTCAATCCTTGCACTTCTTGGTTGTCAATATTCTTTCCTTATTTCTCTCATCATCTCAATATAGTAGTTGCACACAATTCCCTTATTTGCTATTGACAACCCATAAACTTCAGAGAGGAAAGTCTTCAATTTAAATGTTGTTTTGGAAATCCCTCTATTAATTAGGCTTAATTACATCATTTTTTTTCCATTTGTACTCTGGAGCATCACCTCTCATTTGTGCTATATGTAAGAGGAAATTAGCCCTCCTTGGAACTCAAGTAAAATTGATTTACTACTTTTGATTACAAAAGAATATTTGTTACAACAGGCTAATTTCCTTTAGAATGATCTGAATCCATATCTCAAACCAATTCTTAAATATAAACGTTGGAATGATCTAAATCCATATCTCAAACCATTTTTTAAAGTTAAAAAGGGAAATTTTTAAATAATTAAATATTAATTAATCCTAAAAATGTAGATTAGTCCTGAGGTTTGAGTTAGGTTTCACTTTGGTCCCAAAGATTTCAAACTCAACAATTTAGTCCCTGAGGTTTGGTTTTAGTTTCATTTTAGTCTTTCCATCCAATTTTCGGTTAATAATTAATGGAATGTTGATGTGGCAAAAATTTTTTATTAAAAAATTATTTTTGAAGTTTTTTAAAATATAAATATAATAAAATAAAAAAAATATTATTATTTTATAATTTTTTTTTATTTCTTTCCCCTTCTCTCCTATTTTTCTTCTTTTCTTATTTTCTTCTTCTTCACTACCCTCTTCTTCTTCTTCACCATCACCACCACCTTGCCCCCGGCCACCACTGATCGCCGACGACCACCACTTGCCAGCTGCCGACGACGGGCAAACTTTTTTTCTTTCTTTTGCTCTTCTCTTTCTTTCTTCTTTTCTCCATCTTTCTCTTCACTCTTTTTTTTTTTTTAAAAAAAAAGGAGGCCCTCTTCCTCCGTCGCCAGCCGAAAAGCTCACCCAACTAAACCTTTAAATTTGTTGGTCCGATTTTGATGGCTTGAGCTCCAAACTCTATGGACACCTTAAAATTAGGATAAAACATTAGTGGGTATGTTTGATTAAACACATAATCAGCTAAAACTCAATAAATCTCACATACCCACTATTGTCCAGGCACAAATCCCACCAGTTCGAGGTCCTGCTCGTCTTCTTCATGTTGAAGGAACAATGCCGGAGGCGAAGGGACTTGCCAGAAAACAAGGAGAGGGAAACATAGTTGTCATCGAGTCTACCCAATGTCATTGGAAACCCACGCCAAAACTGCCGGAGAAGTCACCGAAATTATGAACGTACTGCCGGAGAAGTGAAAAATAGTTGTTTTCATCGAGTTACTGTACTGCCGGAGAAGTTATATGAATAGGGATTCATATTAAAACTGTAGTATAAGAGATAAAATTTTAACTAATTTATGAATTAATTAATTTTAATTTAATTTGGTTAAATATGATTTAATCAAAATTAAAACTATAGTTTATAATTAATGTACATTTGATGCACATTAAAACTATAAGGTTAAATGAGAGGTTTTTATTTGAATACGATTCAAATGTGAAATTAATTAAGTATATGATATTTAATTAATGTGGGAACAATTAATTGAGAATTAATTGCATGACCTATTTAATTCAAGTGAATATGATTTAATTGAATTAAAATTTTATGTTATAATTGATTTAATTAAAATTGGTTTAATTAAATTAATTATAATTAATTAGATGATCAGTTATTATTTAATTAAACGACCTGGATCACATTTGTTATAGGCAATTTTGGACCACCCCGATATACAAGGAGCTGACGAGGACAACCGGGGAGGAATCAGGCTAAAAGATGGACCAAGAGGGCAAAACCGGCAAGTGAGACGGGCCGAGACCGAAGGGGTCGGGTTTTAGGCCCGACCCCCTGCTCGGCCCGCTCGCGCGGGCCAAGCCCGTTCGGTCTCGTCTGGTCCCCACCGCCTCTGGATGCCTCAGTTTCGCCTGGTTTGACCTAAAATGCCTCTGAAACCCTAAAAAGGCTAGGAGAATGAACAGGTATTTATATCCCTCTTCGCCACTGAAGAGGGGATCCCGAATTCTATCCCTAAACTCTACTCTCTATTCTCTGCTTTCTCCTCTTGCTTTTACTTTTCCACGCCCTACTGTTCTACTTGCTGACTGAGGCATCGGAGCCGGTGTGCCGAGCACCACACCGGTGTGCAGGTTTACTGTCTTGCAGGCCACGTCTTCCCCCCTCATCTACAAATTTACTGTTGGTGGCACGTGAAGGTCAGGTGAGTTCCTCTGGCCAAAATCGACCAT
This sequence comes from Luffa acutangula, assembly GCA_036850905.1. NCBI lineage: Eukaryota > Viridiplantae > Streptophyta > Magnoliopsida > Cucurbitales > Cucurbitaceae > Luffa > Luffa acutangula. Next base: position 35,578,797 of record CM072099.1, read on the forward strand.
CAACAGTTGGCGCCGTCTGTGGGGAAGAAAGCCTGTTAATCTGCACATCGGTTATTCCATGAGTAAGGGTATGGAGAAGAAAGACCAAGACGTAAACATAGAGAATTCGGATGGTGACCGCCACCAGCGGAGGTCACGGGACGATGACAGCATCCGGGGGTCACCGAGACAAGCAGGCCGAGGCCGAGCAGAGGATGCCACACCAAGATTGTCGCCCTTGAGGATGAGGTGAAGGGAATGAATCGGAGTTTATCCAGAATACTCCAAATCCTGGATAAACCCGGCCCTAGCACCAAAGTCCATGAGGGGAGCTTGATTAGAGACCCGAGGAAGGGGAAGGAGCCTATGGAGCACACTGCAGAGTCAGGGACAAGGTCAAAAGGAAAAAAGAGTGACAACATGACCAGCAAGGTAAGGGGGCTCAAACCCACCGATCGCACGATTTTGAGGAGCCCAGAGTCATGCACATTTAAGGGGCGTCACTACACAGTTTCTACCCCAAGCTACGGTCATACTAAGACAGACCTGAGGAATCTGATCGTTGAGAAGCGCATAAGTGCCAAAACTGCCGAGTCCGAGGCCAAAGCCGCCGAAGCTGAAGCTCGGGCTGCCGAGGCCGAGGCCAGAGCAGCCGAGGCCGAGGCCAAGAAAGACGACCTCCCTTGGAAGACCGAGCTTCTTAATGCATTAAAGGAGCTCGGAAATCCTCAGGGAGACCAGCAAAGGTCAAAGAACTTTGGAGATCAAAACTTGGAGGAACTAGCTGACCAAGTCGATCCGTCCTTCACAGAAGAAGTCATGAAAGCCGAGGTGCCTCAAAAGTTTAAGGTACCCACGTTCAAACAGTATGATGGCAAGAAAGACCCCGTGCAACATCTAAATGCATACAGAAGTTGGATGGACTTCCACGGCGTCTCAGATGCAATCAGGTGCCGTGCATTCTTTTTCACCCTAACAGGATCAGCTAGGCACTGGTTTGAGAGGCTGAAAAGGAGATCCATCAGCTGTTTCAAAGAGTTAGCCCAAGCATTCCTTGCACAGTTCATGGGAGCTAGAGAGCAGCGCAAGCCTCACATCAACCTCTTGACGGTCAAACAACAGCCAGGTGAGAGCTTGCGTGATTACATAACTCGTTTTAATGATGAGGCACTACAGGTTGAGGGGTACAACGAGGGAGCAGCCCTGGTAGCCATAACAGCCGATCTGGAAGACGAAAGACTGCTTAATTCAATAGGTAAGAGCCAACCTCGAACCTATGCGGAGTTCGTCTCCCGAGCACAGAAGTATATGAGCGCAGAGGAGTTACTGAAGTCAAAAAGGTCAGAACGAGAATACAAGAGGTTTTCTTCATCTAGCTATGACAGTAAAAAGGACAAAAGGCAGCGGACCGACGAAGGAGGCCGGGGCCGAGCAGACCATGGCCGAGGCCGACCAGACCAAGGAGCACCTCCTTTCGGTAAGTTTGAGAAATACACCCCAACTGCTGTTCCGCAGGAGCAAGTACTGATGGAGATCCGAAATACGGGCCTCCTGAAATTCCCAGGGAGGATGAAGTCGAGTGCCGATAGAAGAGACAAGAGCCAGTATTGTCTTTTTCACCGGGACCACGGGCATTCAACCAGGAATTGTATTCAGTTGAAGGATGAAATCGAAGCACTGATCCAGAATGGGTATTTGAAAGAGTTCGTCGGTGAGCCCAAGGCCGAGGCCGACCACGGATGGCCGAGGCCGAGCCTTACCAAAGATGGCCGAGACAAAGAAGAACCCCTATGGGAGATCAGAACCATCTTTGGAGGACCAGCAGGAGGAGGTTCGAGCAGGAAGAGGAAAGCTATGGCCAGGGAAGCAAGGTCCGAACCAGAATATCGAGGTATGTACTCTGTCCATCTATCAAAGGCACACCCCCCTTTGGAGTTCACTGAGGCTGAGGCAGCGAGCATTCATCAGCCACATAATGATGCTCTGGTGGTCACTCTAATTGTAGCCAATGTGAAAATCCATCGGATCCTAATTGATGGGGGAAGCTCGGCTGATGTCCTTTCCCTAACGGCCTTTAAAGCAATGCGGTTAGGGAGGGAACTCTTAAAGCCAAGCCTTACCCCACTTGTAGGATTTGGAGGAGAGAGAGTGACCCCAGAAGGTAGCATAGAACTTCCTGTGACCTTTGGGGATGGACAGAATGCAGTGACAAAGATGATAAACTTCCTAGTTGTGGATTGTATGTCAGCCTACAATGCAATCCTAGGAAGACCAACCTTGCATGAGATGAAGGCCATAGCTTCAACTTACCATCAGTTACTGAAGTTTCCAACTCCGAACGGTGTGGGAGTCGTCAAGGGAGAGCAGAAGGAATCGAGGGAGTGTTACTGGACCGCACTAAAAGCTGTCAAGCCACAGAGGGCCGAGGCCGACCAGAGAATGAGCCGAGGCCGAGCAACACACACTTCCACCAACACTGAATCTGAACTTATGGAGTTTTAGGGTTTTTCGTTTATTGCATTCTATCATGTAATTAGACATTGTTTACTTTGTTGCTGCCTCTAGTATAGGTTCAATGTTTTTTCTTCATTCAAAGTGTGAAAGTTTAATTAATAGCCTTACAGTTTCGCCATTAAAGTTCAGTATTCAGGAGTGTGCACAAGGCAACCGACTCAAGCATCAAGACATGCGAGCCTGGACTATCGAGTCTACCTCGTCTCATCCAGAGTAAGACCATGTGAGCCTAGACCAACGAGTCTACCTCACCTCCTCTGGACTGAGCATCTTTACACCGGGCGAGCCTGGACTGCCGAAGTCTACCTCGCCTCATCCAGAGTGAGACCATGTGAGCCTGGACCGACGAGTCTACCTCACATCCTCTGGCTTGAGCATCTTTACACCGGGCGAGCTTGGACTGCCGAAGTCTACCTCGCCTCATCCAGAGTGAGACCATGTAAGCCTGGACCAACGAGTCTACCTCACCTCCTCTGGCCTGAGCATCCTTACACCGGGCGAGCCTGGACTACCGAAGTCTACCTCGCCTCATCCAGAGTGAGACCATGTGAGCCTGGACCGACGAGTCTACCTCACCTCCTCTGGCCTGAGCATCATTACACCGGGCGAGCCTGGACTGCCGAAGTCTACCTCGCCTCATCCAAAGTGAGACCATGTGAGCTTGGACCAACGAGTCTACCTCACCTCACCTGACATGAGTCCATACACTTCATCTAAGTCAAGCTCACCCTGCAGAAGCCAGGACCGAGCACCTCTTGCCAAGGCCGAGCACCTCTTGCCGAGGCCGAGCACAAACTTTAAAGGTATTCTCCTATTTACTCAACTATACTTTGTGTTTTAATAAAGTTTTTCTTGAGATTGGAGGCTGTAAAGGGGATATGCACTCCCTATTAAACAAAAAGCAAGTAACAGGGGATATGCACTCCCTATTAAACAAAAAGCACCCAGGTTTAGCATGTTCTACAAAAATTTACATGTTCGAACCTATTCTCTTGTTATTTCCCTACAAGGACTAACATATGGATACAGGGAGCCAAATTTTAGGCTAACGGGGGCTTGAGGCCGAGGCCGACCCTAGCCTTTTCCCTAACTTTTCTCTTGCAGACACGAACTTGAAATGAAGCACTCCGAATGACCCAGTACGGGGCCGGTCAACGAGTCGGGGTCTAGGGGCGAAGCGCCCGGTGGGGGTTCGGGGGCAACGCCCCCTAAGCAAAATTACAAAATATGATGCTCGGCCTCTTCCCGAGGCCGAGGCCGACCAGGCAAGCAGAAAGGGAGATAGCTGTGCTCGGCCTCTTCCCGAGGCCGAGGCCGACCAACACCACTTTTGTAATCTCTCACCCTTTTTCATTTCCATTTCATCTAACCCCTATTCAGGGAGTGTCTACTTCTATCCTACTTTGCAGGATGACAACAAAGCTACACGTAAGCCAGCCCAGGGCAAGGGTCATTACTCTTAAATCGGGCTTAAGGAGCTCAACTTATAGCAATAAGTCACCCCGAATCCCAATTCAAGAGTGGGGGCTTAATGTTATAGGCAATTTTGGACCACCCCGATATACAAGGAGCTGACGAGGACAACCGGGGAGGAATCGGGCTAAAAGATGGACCAAGAGGGTAAAACCGGCAAGTGAGACGGGCCGAGACCGAAGGGGTCGGGTTTTAGGCCCGACCCCCTGCTCGGCCTCGGCCATGGGCCGAGGTCGACCCTCGGCCCGCTCGCGCGGGCCGAGCCCGTTCGGTCTCGTCTGGTCCCCACCGCCTCTAGATGCCCCGGTTTCGCCTGGTTTGACCTAAAATGCCTCTAAAACCCTAAAAAGGCTAGGAGAATGAACATGTATTTATATCCCTCTTCGCCACTGAAGAGGGGATCCCGAATTCTATCCCTAAACTCTACTCTCTATTCTCTGCTTTCTCCTCTTGCTCTTACTTTTCCACGCCCTACTGTTCTACTTGCTGACTGAGGCATCGGAGCCGGTGTGGCGAGCACCACACCGGTGTGCAGGTTTACTGTCTTGCAGGCCACTTCTTCCCCCCTCATCTACAAATTTACCGTTGGTGGCATGTGAAGGTCAGGTGAATTCCCCTGGCCAAAATCGACCATCAACAACATTGATTATGATCAACAGTAGAGATCGTGTAGGGAAGTTAACCTCCCTTATTCCCACGTATCAGTTAGGGGTTCAAGTTGGGACTGATCATTCTGGCGCTCTTGTGCTTAAGTTTTACAGAGAAGAAAACACACACACTCTTTCAATCTCTCTCAAGGATTTCACAGCAACTCTTTTGCTGAAAAATCGATTCCCTTTCAAGACAAGGTTGGATCCCACAATCCAAACCTCAAGAATAGTAGGTGCTTTTTGATGGTGGTGTTCGTTGGACGAATCGTTCGTAGTTTTAGAGCATAGTGTCGTGGAATTGGTTCTACAACAAGTAAGTTCCTCAAATTCTAAATCGTTTAGGTTTTCATGACACAAGGATCAAAGCGAATAAAAGGGAAAGAGAAAAAAAAAGCGTCATAAATGTGCTGGGCGCGAAATTGGCGGGAAAAAACGCAGTTTTGCAATTTTTCGGAAATTTATGACCATTTATAAGTGTCATAAATTTATGAGAATTTTTAATTGTCATTAATAAAAATAATTTTTTTCTTCATTTTTATGAAAAAAATAAAAGAAACCCTAACATCTTTCCATCCTATCCCTCTTTCGTGTGTATTCGAAAAAAAGTACCCTGGTCATGTTCTTCTTCCATTCTTTCATCTTTCACACCCTCGTCTTTTTCCTCCCCTCTTATCTCCCGCATCCTTAGCGTATTTCTTCTCTCTACTGGTGAAGGCTCGATAGTTGTCGATTGAAGACGAAAGCGGCGCCCCCTACAACGTGACAAACCTCTGCTGCATAGGGAAAAACAGGGCAACGACACCTCTCAGCTGCAATCATCGGAAGAGTTTGTCCCCAATTGTAAGATAAACAGTGATTTGATATACTTTCTTTTCTTACACCCTTAAAGAATTCGCTCCATTCTTGCTTTCCTTCAACCATTCAAATGAAACCTGCAACTGCCCCTATCTTTTCTCTCTAATTTTCTTCTAAAGATATGAATTTCTCATATGTAATTTTATTGAAAAATCAATGAATTTTTTTTTTTTTTCTATTTTGAATTAGGGAACAGTTAGATAACATTGATTTTAAGCTATCTTTATGCTTTAGGACCACAAATTTCAGGTATGGAAATAAAATTTCATACATTCATTCCTTCTGATCATGCCGACAATCCAAATGAGGTGTAGTCCTAGTGAATGGAAGTTTAATTAGATTTTTGGTAATAGGGCATTTGGATTGGGGAATTTCCTTTTTCATCCTATATTCTTTGGTCGTCTATCATTTCCTCTCTCGAGTGTATGCTTGTAATATTCTCTTTAAACAAAGAAACTATGCACTTAGAATGAGTGAGTTTATTCTGCAATTAGGAAAGTCGATTTTGTTTAGTTCTAGTTTCTTCAGTTTCTTTATTTCTTGTTGCTTTGTTGTCTGTGGAGTAAAATTTTTGGTTCCTTGTTTCTCTTATGGGTTGTGTTATTGACTCTTATTAGTAGGTTGTATACCCACACGTACAATGCATTTAAGTTTGGTTATGTTAATTCTTAATGCTAGATTTGGGTCTAGGGTAAAACCAGTAGCCTAATCTTCTTTATGTAAGAATGTTCGGTCTTACTCAAACAAAGATCATCAGCTGTATTTAATACATTTTTTGTTAGTTGTTGCTCTTTTGCAGCCAATGGATATTTTTTTTTTTTGAACAAGATACGAAACTTTTCATTGATGAAATGAAAAGAGACTATTGCTCAGGATACGAACTCCCAAAGGAGTGAAAAGAAAGCGAAACTAAAGAGAAAACTAACAATAACAACAAAAATTACAGGGGAAAAATAAAAGAATGCCAATTAAAACAAATATCCTGTGAAGAGAAAGCTACAAAAGATTTAGAAAGAGTGCACCAGGAAGAAGCCTTTAAGCAAGCTGATTCCAAACGAGCTAAAGAATGCCACGCTTTATCTTCTAAAACCCTCTAATTTCTTTCCAACCAAATTTCTGATATCAAAGCTTTAACACCATTAATCCATAATAATCTCGGTCTTGAAGAAAAAGAAGGACCAATAAGCAGTTGAAGCACATTCTCTTTTACGGAATTTGAAAAAACCCACTGCATATTGAAAATAGCAAAGAACTTTGACCAACAAAGTTGAGAATAAGCACACTCAAAGAACAGATGCAATGCGGAGTCTCCTGCCTTCAAACAAAGAGGACAAATCGAAGGAAATAAGCTGAAGAACGGCAATTTTCTTTGAAGAACATCAGAAGTATTCAAACTACCATTCAAAATAATCCACATCAAAATATTTATTCGTTTAGGGCTTTTAGATTTCCAAATGGCCCAAAACAAATCCGATTGAATGGGGAAACTCGAACCAAGATGATGAGACAAAGAACTAACAGTAAACTGTCCAGAATTTTCAAGAGACCAAACACGAGCATCATCAGATGAACCAACCACCAAAGAGTCCAAAACACCTAACAAAGATTGTAAATCCGCAATTTCTTCATCCTTAAGAAATCTTCGAGAAACAAAATACCAAGAATTATGTTGACAATCCCAAAATTCCGAGACTGAACCATTAGGTGACGAGGAAATAGTAAACAGTCTTGGAAAACGAGACTTAAAGAAACCTCTCCACACCGAATATCATGCCAGAAAAAAGTTCGCCGACCATTACCCAATTTGAAACTTGCAAAAGCTTCAAACTTCTTCCAAACTTTAGAAATATTCATCCAAAGGCTTCTAAGACTAGCAACATGCTTACCTGCCGTGTGCCATTCAAATGAAGAACTACCATGAATACTGATGATTACTTTCCTCCAAAAAGCATGAGGCTCATTCATAAAGCGCCACCCCCATTTAGCAATCAATGCAAGGTTTCGATGCTTTAGAGCACCAATTCCTAAGCCACCATCTTTTTGAGACTTAGAAACCAAATTCCATCGGACTAAATGATTGATCTTACCTCCTTCCTTTCCTTCCCAGAAAAAATCCCGCAACATACGCTCCAGCTCAATACTAACCCGAGAAGGCATTACAAAAAGGGAGAAATAATATAATGGAATGTTTGAAAGAACCGAGGAACATAACGTCAATCTTCCTCCTCGCGAAAGGTTAAAACACTTCCATCTGTCTAGTTTTTTACCAATCTTATCCAATACTGGTTGCCAAAAAGAAATAGAATTCGGATGACCTCCCAAAGGAAGCCCAAGATACAAAATCGGAAGAGTTTCCATCTTGCAGTTGAACCTAGAAGAAACTTCCAGCACCTCTTGAGCATCAATGTTAATTCCACAAATTGAGGATTTTGCCCAATTCACCTTAAGACCCGAACAAGCTTCAAATAGAGCAACTGATTGAATCAAAACATCAAACATAGCATCATCATACTTACAAAACAGCAATGTATCATCAGCAAACTGGAGAATTGAAACATGACATTTTTTTCTTCCCACAACAAAACCTTCGAACAACCCTTTCTCAAACATATTATCAATCAAGGCACTAAGGACTTCTGACACAAGTAAAAATAAGAAAGGAGAAAGGGGATCTCCTTGCAGCCAATGGATATATACATATGTGTATAGTTTTACTTAGTCATCACGACAACTAAGTATAAATTTACATCTAATACATGTGCTTTTGTAGTTGTTGTTATGTGCAATCATGTTTAGAGTTTATAAACATAATTCTCTTCACATTGTAGTTATTTGTTATTTGTTATTTTTCTCTCTAATTATTTGAATGTGCCCGGTAAGTTTTTTTATTTAAGAAATATGTAAATTCATAAATTTGCTTTTGTGTGCAACTTTGCTCTTCACTTCAAGTTTTGGACTTCAAGCTTCCGTTAATGGAGATGACCATTTCTAGACCTTGAGAAATATTGGGAATTAAGTAAATATATTTTTATTATTTATATTTCAACTTTATTTGTAGTCTCCATGACTATTTTTCAGCTTGTTTGCCTATTGAGAGAACAAAAAGTAAAATCTTGACATTCCTAAGTTTTTTTTACCTTTAATGGTTTGTGTTCATTTTTTATAAGTTTAGTTGTTGGGTTCATGATAGGATTTTTTTATATTGCTAAGTTTTGGTAAGTTAGTAAGTATTTTTATGTTCTTGAGTCCCGAGTTTTGGTAAGTTCAATGGTTTGTGTTCATTTTTTATCAGAGTTGTTGCAGTTATGAGATTTTATTTTCCTAAATTTTGTATTTTATTCATTTGTTTGTTATTTTCTTGGAAGTGTAATAGAAGTACAATACAATGAGATATGAAAGTTTGTTTACGATCAGCGAAATGAAATCACCAAATTAATTCTTGACGTTTGGTTAACAACTGTTAGTGATATCCTCTCAAACTTGTCATCTTTGAATTGGTTATGAACTTTTTGTCCATGCTGAAGAGATTCGTTACTGTTTTTTCCAATATGTGTTGTTCTTGAGTCATCTTTCATTTTGTGAACTTTTGACTGAAGAGGATCAGAAGATTTGGTTTATCTCTTTTTTTTTTTCACTTAATTTGTTTTGAGTCTCCAAAGCTATAAATGAAATTGCAAGCAAAATGTTGAATTATAACAGTGAAATTGATTTTGTACTCTCATAATTTGGTTATAGTTTCTTGTGTCTAAATATCCATTACAAATTGTTTATTGTATCATCTCTTTGTTAAATATTCAAACATCTCGCCTCTTTGGAAGGGGAAGATTTTAAAGATGTCAAATCCGGTTACTCAATTACTTTTGTGAGTTTGAATCATTCCTCTAGCTTACCTTTTGTTCCATTCCAACATTTTTCTTTTATATATATATATATATATATATATATATAATGATTTCTTGCTCTTAGTTCCTTTACCTTCAATTTTAAGTTTTTCCATGAATGAACATTTTTAGGAGTTCTTATTTTGTTTCTTTTTTTGAAGTGAACCAAAACATCCTTTATTGATTTTCACAAACTGATACAATATTGTGATGGAATGGAGTAACCAATCACACAAACACATGAAAAAACACTATGGACGTTGAGAAAATATCAAGCAAAGAATAATAAATATTTTGAGAAAACTGTCCACCCATAGTTCCCTCTCAAATTCTCATTTGTATGTTTGTTGGTCTCTGTTTCAATCTACTCATATTAATGTGCCCATCAAACTTCTGTACACTTCTTCTGCTTTTTAGGGGAGACATCAACCTAGCTGCCAGTCTTGAAGGTGAAAATGATTGTCTCATCTTGGAAGCTACCAGCAGCCTTGACGGAGAAAATGATCGACACAGCTTGGAGGCAGTTGATCTCTTTGGAGACTAGCAAGCACCCACGCACGAATAGGCACCTTCCGGTGGCTCACGAGCGACGATGGAATGCGCTGATCCACAAGTCTTCAGATCTACTCGGAGTCGAGCTTGACAACGGCGTTGCAGCCCCAAACCCGAGTCGAGACTACTTCCTCTTGCTACACGCATTTTGATGGTCAAGTAGTAGCATATTCTTTGTTCTGGTAAGGTTCGACAATAGCCAATGCTCAATCTTCAGTAGTTTTGTGATACCCATTCTCTAATGACTTCGATTTCATAGGTTTAAGCCCAATTTGAATGTCAATTAGCAAGTTGTTAGCACAAATCTAGTTTTTGGCACTTACCCATAACCGGAACAATGTTGATTCAGATTACGCATAACCCAATGGTTCTTGTTTGACAATTTCGAACTTTGGCGAGCATCATCAAGCATGTTTGGTAAAGTTCAGTAAGTTTCAATGCTCTTTTAAACATGTTCTGACTCAAGTAAAGTGTTGTGGATTGTTATCTAATCTTTGGAAAGTTGCTTAGTATATAGTTTAGTTTAGCCTTTAATGTTGGGAGAACATATTTTTGTAGGTTTGAACTCATTTGAACATGTTCCAATGAGCTTTGAATAATTTTGGTGAAATTCAGCAGGTAACTCCACCTTTGGATCTCTTTAAAATATTTCAAACTCATTTATATTAGTTTAGGTTGGTCTCTAATCCTTTGGTGTTTTCAGTTTGTAGATTTAAAATCCTTTCGAGGAAGCATTCAATCCTTTTCTTTATATTAGTTTAGGCCGGTCTCTAATTCTTTTAGTAGTCAAGCTAGTTTGTGGCCTTGGTGTTAGTACTTTATTATGTTATTTTTAGTTTGTTGTTGAGCAAAGTTTGTTTTTATGGAGACGTTTTACTTTGGAGCGTGGCATTGGGAATTATTAGATTTGTTAGAAGTTCAAAGGTTCTTAGAGCTTAATTGAGTTGGGTATCCTTTTCTCTAGCGTTGTGAGATAAGTTTGATTATCTTTTTAGTAAGACTCGTGGATTTAGTATTTTACTATGTAGTTCCAATCATTTTGGAAAGCATTTTGGACCCAAGATTGAAAGCATTAGCTCAAATTTACATCAATTAGGAGTTTTTCTCTAGCGTTGTGAACTAAGATCCCCTCTCTTATTGTATGCTTTCTTTATTTAATACTTTTTTTTTTGTATCCTACAAAAAAAAAAAAAGAACTGAACCAAAAGTGGCAAATTATTTAAGCAGTGGGTGAGTTCAAGACTTATAAAACACTTTTTAAAGTTTCCTTGCGATTTTATATAACACATGGACAATGCTTGTATCCTGTATAAAAGGAATTGTGTAAGATTCCTTGTTCGATTGAAGTTTTTCAGTGAATTTCTTAGGAAATAAATTTACCCATACATTTTTCTTGCGTTGATTAAGTGAATGTACTTTGTGTATGGGAAATGGTTCGATCTCCTGTGTTGATTTGTTTTGGTTTTTGATGAACTTTTTGGGCCCGGTAGGTTTTGCATAGATAGTTGTGTTGTCGTGAAGTAGAATGATTGGCGAAAATTTTTTCGGTTGTTTGAGTGAACGATAAGATGTTTTCCCATTGTTTTGAAGATTGAGATTTTCTCTTGTTATTTTCTGTGACTATTGGAATTACCTAGGATGGTGCAGAGACGATTACTTCAAGGATGGAAAGGCATCTTTGGCTTCTAAAGGTTACTTTGGTGAGTTTGTGGGATGTGGAGTGAGTTTGAGTGACTTTGAGTGAATTAAGATGTATTTTGTTTGTTTTATTAAGTATTTTGGATGTGTTTGTGATATTTGGAGTGTGTTTTGGTGAGTTATAGACAATTTTTTTTAACGTTTAAGTAGTTTAAGATTAAGTTTGTAAGATTTTGAAGTGTTTTTAAATGTGGTTTGTGGGATTTGAGAGTATGCTTGGGTGAAATTATTGGATTTGGAGTGAGTTTAATTTTAGCAAGTTATGTGTTAGGGTTGAACATAGACACTTTCTAAGTTTGTATAAGAGTCAAAATGTCACTTAGAGACTTTTAACCCACTAACTACTCCTATTAATTATGCAAGTAGGACAAGTTATATGTTTTAGATTTACTTTAAATGTGTTTTTTGTTTGTTTTTCCTTCCATTGTGATGTTGCTCTCGTGTTTCTTTTTGTAGCAACTACAGTGATATAGAGCTTATGGATGAATATTATTGAGTTGGAAATATTGTCACCATTTTAAAGGTATAACTCATACATATTGTTAAAATGAATATTATTTTCTTATCTTAATGTAATAAATATTGCATTCAACTCTATAATGAATATTTTTTCGTTGGTTATGTCTTGCAGGAACTCAACAAAGTCAAGAAAAATCATATTATGGACAATTGATGTATGACCTTTTGTTTTGGGTTAGTGACAAAAAAACATATAGTATATTTCCTAATGGTTGAAATTCAGTGTAGGAATTGTTGTGATGTACATATTCTATTACACTTAGTTTCAATATACATATATGACAAAATTTGACCAATTTGGATTTAATGATATATAAAAGTTGTTATTTATGTATATATTTATTTCGTGTCAAGATTTGAGTGTTTTATTTTGGAAACATATGTTTATTCACAGGTATTAGACAAAATAATTTTTATGGCTTTGATGAACCAATATATAAATAAATAAATAGTGATGTATCACTACTTATGACGATTCATCAAAGTCATAGAAATTATTTGGGTGACAATTATTTAGCATCATTATAACATTTTTTTTGACAGTTTTGTAATTGTCATGACATTTTTTTTTGTTGACAACAAAATATTGTCAACAAAACGTTTTGTTTGACAATAAAACCATGTTGTTGTTGAAAATTTTGTGACATTGATACGTTGTCATCAATAACATTTTTTTTTTTTTTTTTTTTTTTGACCATATGAGAGTGAGGGGATTTGAACCACAGACCTTGTGGTTACTAGTACAACTTTATGCCAATTGAGCTATGCTCTTGTTGGCATCAATAACATTTTGTTGATAGTAATTAAGTGTTATTACTATATATATCTTGACAGAAACACGACTTTCAGGAGATATTTATTGACAATGTTCAATTGTCATAAAAAAATTTATTGTGACAATTAGTAAATGTCATTAATATGTTTTTTTGACAGTTGTTAAGTGTCATGAAAAAAAATAATTATGACAGTTTTTTTAATAGCGTCATGTATACACTTTCCTTGATGGGGGCTTCTAGGACGCAAAAAAAATGTCATGAAATGTGGTTGTGACAATTTTTCAATGTCATAAAAACCCAAAATTGTAGTAATCTAGGTTTAAATTTGAGAATCGTTCTGATTGATCTGGTATACGCTTCTGTTGCCAAGGATTTTGATTCCTTCACTGGGAACATAACATTAGAATTCACTCCTTCCCCTATTGGGGTAAGCAGATGTATGTTCCCATAAGGGTTGATTCCGGGTCTTGAACAAGGGCACCCATCCTCTCTTGGCCCGAGGGGAATTACTGCTTATTGATTGGATCATAAACATATTGTTCATTAGAGGAATCAGTGGTACTTAAGGATCCAGAGGTAACCTAGGGGTAAAACGACAATTTGACCCAGCTGGCGTTACGAACACTCGTGAATGATTGACTTACTGTTATTGGTCAATATCGTAAAAAATATACCTATTTTACCCTTATCTTTAGCTCATTTTCTTATCAAAAGTTGCATGTTTAGATCAATTTTACTAATCCTGAGCTCAAAATATGTTAAAGTTGATGAATTAGGGAGTTGAGAATCACATTTGTCAAAATATGCTTAATTGTGCTTAAAAAGACTCAATTTGATATGAATTTGACTCAATTTGGTGTTGTGTAGGAAAACAGAGGAAAACTGGAAATTACCCAGAAATGCGTCTCTGGGAAGGCAAATTTCAAATGTGACCGCATTTCTGGAAAAACAGAGGCAGTTCCGAGTCCGTCGGTTCGTTTTGAACGAGACTATTGTGCACCTAACCGGCTGTTTTGACTCCGAAAATGACGGGACTACCTACTAGCACCTATTTTGTGGCTTCTCAACCACTTCCCACACTATATAAGGCCTTGATTCGAAATTAACTAATACTACCCAATTCTTCTTCTTCAATGGTAGATATTAAAATTGGTTATGATTTGCTAGTTGTACCTGAGGTGCGAAACAGATTATAAATACTTTCAAGTACCAAAAAAGAGATCAATTCACAAAGTCCTACATGGAATATAGGATAGACATGGATTCTAGTATGTAATGTGTATGAAGACCATGATGTACGCATATTAGACCACAAAAGATCAATCCACTTGCTAAACATATAATTTGTAGAGAATTGGTTGGTTAACTTCCAAGAAAATCCATCACAAACTGAACATTTATTTGAACTCAACAGGCAAATTAGGTATCCAAAATGAGAAAATGAAAAGGAGAAATGATCCTCTGAAGTTTTACAAATTGAGTTGTGAATTTAGATTCAAAGTATCAAGTTCTTTTTTCCCAATAATCACAAACTCTAGCACAATTTGATTGCTCTTGCATAAAAAACACATAACTAGACAGCATTTCTCGCAACAAGAGAACCTCTCAAGCAATAGTTTTTAGTTTAAACTTAATTTTCTCATTCTATTCTACTTCAGATGCTCATTTCGTTTCTCCTAAATCTACAGAACATTAAGCCTCCTCAAATATCGCAGCAAGAACGAGTTAGTGATGGCACCGACGGTTTCCATTCATTTCTCAACAACATGAAAAAAACTAAAACTACGTAGAAAATTGAAACGCGGAAATGTACCTAAGATTCTTGAAACAGGCCGCATCCTCAAAATGTAGTTTCAATTTATCCAACTACAGAATGAAGATATGAAGAATCATTAACAAATATGGCCAAAAATCGTGTCTGCAAACACAAAATTTTACCCTAGCTAGAAACGATGAAGACACAAATTAGAGATGAGAAATGGAAAATAGAACCTATTTCAGAATCTGCTAAGCTTGCAATCGAACAAAAAAAGCTGGAAAAAATGAGAGAGAAAGATGTTGAAAGAGGAACGGAGTTGTAGGCGAGGCGAGGCACGACGGGACAGCGAGGCACGGTGGAGAGCGAGGCACGGCGGAGGGCGAGACGGCGAGGCACGGCGAAGGGGTTCGGATCGTAGAAACTTGGAGGGATGGGGGTTGTGTATCGATGGAGAAGATGTAAAATGGGGGTTAGGGCTTTTTTAATAAAGTCTCTGTCGACGCCGTTAATGACGACGTCGGCAGAGACTTTGTCTCTCTCGACGTCGTATCCACGGAGTCGAGAGAGAGTGTATTTCTTTCGATGCCGTGGATACGGCATCGAGAGAGAGTCTCCCAACCCTCTTTCTCCTGATGTCCGTTTCTTGAAGTCGGGAGAAATGCCTTCTCTCAACGCGTTCTTTGTGCGTCGAGAGAAAGTTCGTCGACAGAACTAGATTTTCTTGTAGTGAAATTTCTAAAAACAATGTATTCTGGACATGTGGAGAGAAGCCTCCCTAAAAAAGATAGAGGAGAGCGTGGTCGAGCAAACGACCTTAAACATTTAAACTGAATAATTTTTCTTCTTTCTGTTATTTTAATTTTAGATAGGTTTATTTTTATAAGTTGTTTTTATGTTTGTTTCCTTTTTTTGTCTGTTCTTTAGGATTCGTGGTACCAAAACGAGATTCTACATTTATAAGAAAGCATGATTCACCACCCACGAGTGCAACATTCAGGGAAGTTCTATTCTTTCCCTATGCATTGTCTGTTTCTTCATAATTTTATTACATTGAGGGCAATGTAAATTTTAGGTTGGGGGTGGGGAATTTACTTTACATTTTTGTTGGGCCTTGAGCATCTGAGCGTCAGGCCAGCGTTTGTGCTTAATGAAATGTCTTGCATGTTTTTTGTGTATATGCTTGTTTAAGTGATAATGATTTCCTAGGATTGACTCAAATTTTTTCGAAAATTTATTGCTTTCGATGAGTTGTGACCGAGAGTGTTGATAGCGAGCAGAAATGTCGCTATTTTAGTCCCAATTTATTAAGCTTTTACGTGCTTTAATCGTGTTTTTAATGAAAATATTTAATGAATTTTGTTATTTGGTCCTTAGGAGCAAAGTTGGTGATTTTGGGAGAAAAAATGCAAAAAATGAAGCAAATGAAGCCCAAATCCAAGCTTGATCAAATGAGGACCCAAAGAAGACAATCATGATAAAAAAACCCAAAAAAAGAAGTGAAGAGAAGGCCCAAAAGCAGCCCAAACCGAAGCTGAATATGCAGAAATTTGGGTCAGCGTCGAGACGCTATGCAAGGCAGCGTCGCGACGCTACCCATTTCTTGGGCAGCAAGTCGCGTGCAAGGCAGCGTCGCGACGCTGTGCAATGTAGCGTCGCGACGCAACCCCCAATCCGGGCCTATAAAAAGGCACCCTTGGGTGCCTCATTTACCATCAATCATTCACCAATTCCTTCATTTCCTCCTCCCTTTGGCTCCTTTGGAGCCTCTCTCAAGGCTTTCTAGCCTTTTTGAGAGAATTCTTTAGTGGAAAATATTTTGGGAGTTTTTGGGGAGCATCTTAGGAGGCTCAAGGAGTAGTCGGCGGAGCTCTAAGCGTCAGCAAGGGGTTTTTCAACGGTCAATTCCTTTCCTTTTATGCTCTTGATTATGCTTTCTATTGTAATTATTGTGGATATTTTAGCCATGTGTAGCTAAACCCCAATTTGGGGTCTTGAAATGAAATTATAGTTCAAATATTATTGTAATTTCTTGTCTCTTGCCCTTGTCCTAATTATTTGTATGGATGTGCTTAATGCTTTATTCAATCTGGCCAATTGTGTAATGATTCGATTCTTAATGGAAACTCGAAGGAGAGAAATTAGGATAGATCATAATCCATGCAACTAGTTTAATTGCCCGTTGTGACACCGAGATTAGTTGGTTAAACTTAGATTCCTAAAATGAATCAGAGCGTAATAATTAATGATTTTTAATAGCGCTAAGGACACTTAGGTTGTTAAAATGAATTAATTACAATTAGGGGAGACCGACAGGAGAACCTATGTGATTAACGGAGATTCTAGGATTATAGTTAGTTGGGCAATGAGATAAGATAATTATAACAATTATTTAGCTAATAATTGATTTTCAAGACCCCTCTTCCCATTCAAAGAAAACTCTTTCTCCATACTTTATTTTGATTGATCAAATTATTTTCTTTTACTTGTTTTGAATTTTAAATTCCTCTTTATTGCATGAGCTATTCCCTAAATATTATTTCACCTGAGTATTTTTAGTGCTCAAGAGATTTTTGCTTTGCTTAATTTTCGCTTCGCTTCCCTGAGGATTCGATACTTGGAATACTTTCCGTTTTATATTATTTGTGACCCGTGCGCTTGCGGTAAATCGTACACACACACCAATTGACCACGAACAAGTGTTCAAAAAAGGAGCATTTTTTAAACTTTTCTTTGATAAGTCTTGCACCTGTTGAGTGTCTATTTTTCTTTTAAGTATGACTTGAATGCTTAGAAGCGAATTACTTAGCTCATATTTCTATTGTCATCCCGATAGGTACGGTTAAGCGAGAAAGTCTAAATTTTTTGCAAAATAGTGTGTGGAGTCTTGCCTAGGAGAGAAAAATAAAATATGCCTGCATTAAAAAAAAATAGTGGACAAATAAGTCAGGAGTGGCAAGGCAAAAGAAAAGAAAAAAAAAATCATATGCTCGCCATCTTTACTTAGAAAAAAAAGAGAGCATGCTTGCATTAAGCCTAAACGCTTAGGGGTAAAAAGAGCTACCTGTAGTGTGGTCAGTTAGGCCAACCAAGAGTAAAACTCGGGTTATGGGTCCTTGCACTGTAGTGTGAAAGCTAGTGCCCTATCCAAAAGAAATGCAAAAAGAAAAAAAGAGAGAGTAAAATAAAAAACAAAAAGAAAAAAAAATAGAGAGAAGAAAAATGAATTCCTTGATCAGGCGCCTAAGCAAGAGGAAGCAACCTATTTTGTTTCATTTGGGCCTTTCAGCAAGACCTTAGTGCCAGTGTAGGGGGAAGATAGGATGAGAGTTGAGTAATCCAATCCCGGGCTAGTAAAGTCTTCTTTAGGTGAGATGGAGCTCTCTTGTGCAAGATAATCTTTGAAAAATTTTGATTTGTCTCCCCATTTGTCTCTCTTGCGAATGTCTTTTGATTGCTTTAGTTTTTGAGATGTTTGAGTTTTGAGGATTAAATCATTTGTCGATTATATGCACAACGCCTTTCTCCTTGTTTTGTGTGTGTCTTGCTCGAGGACTAGCAACATTTAGGTTGGGGGTATTTGATAGGACCTAAATAGTCCTATTTTATCACCTCTAATATAAGCTTGTTAGAGTTATTTTATGCTTTACTTGTTCTATTTACAGACTAATTGAGTTTAGGTCGTGTCGGGAGCCGATCACTTAATTGGTGTTAATTCGGGCCAATTACTGAGTTTTTGGAGCCATCTCGATGTCTTGGACGGAGATGAGGTGAAGAGACCCAATTGTGCTGAAGCGGGCCTGAATTATGACACCGAAAGCCAAAGATTGAAGCCCCGAACCGAGAAGAAGTGAGACAAGACCGAGAAAATGAGCAGGAAGTCGAGATTAGAGGCTGGCGTCAAGATGCCGACGTAATTTCAGGCTAAAGACAGAAGTTCGCAGCGTCGAGACTGTTGGGTTTTATGCCCTAAAACTCGTAGATAGTGAACGTAAACAAATTTTATACTTGTGTTCAATAAAGTGTTATTTAGTTTCTGCAATAAAATGTTATTGTTTAATATTGCACAATTTGACCCAAATCCAATAAACTAAGATCCAAGGTTGTTTGAATGTAACTTGAACTAGTTTGTGGGGACATACGGGGATCGATATTCAAGTAACAACCTAAAAGGTCTATAGTACAAGGATAAGGTTGGGTACCTTATCCTAGTGACACTATGGATACGACTCGCTTTGTATTATGATACAAACGCAATGATCCAACGCGTTCATGTAGTTGACATGTGAGTGGGGGTATCCTCTGCAATGAGTTTGCATAAGACCGGACCGCGAAATAGTTAACCACTAACTGTAACACCGTTAGTTGGCTTGGTTTCTATTTCACTAGGATGACCTAGACAACTCAGTCTCAATCCTGAGTGGATTATGGACTCCTGTTCACGAGGGGTTGTCCTTTGATTTGTATGGGTGAGAGTGGCCAGCACGCCGACTCAATAAGCCTACCATTTTGGGGACAATACTGAGTGGGGAGCTGGGAACATAATCACACAAGATGGAATTCACTCCTTCCCGACTCTAGGGTAAGTAGAGGTGTGTTCCCTTAAGTGGTGTCTCTGGGACTTGAACAATGGGCCCAACCCTCTCTATGGCACGAGAGGGACTTCTGTTTGTTGGTTGGACCTCAAACAGGTTGTTCATTAGAGGAGCACTGGGGACTTAAGGACAAAGATGTAAACCAGGGGTAAAACGGTAATTTGACCCTGTTGGGATACGAACACACGTGAAAGACTGACTTTTAGTATTGGTCGATATCCGTGGACACAGAAATATTCTGCAGTGAGAAGAGTGCAGTTGAGGGTCTTTAGTGGAATGACCCACAGTTAACGAATGGAGACTAACTTGGTTAATGAGTTTAAGTCGATTAGTCTCGTATCGTTGGAGCTTCTGATCTGTAGGTCCATTTGGTCCCACCGGTAGCTCATAAAAAGACTTGAAGCAAACAAATATAAATTGTAAATTGAAATTGTTCAATTTATCTGGGGAATCGTATAATGTATATTGATGCATTATAATATAAAGTTTATGAAACTTTATAATATAATTTTTTAAAGTAATTTCAAAAATTAATTATTGAGAGAAAATATTTCAAATAAATTTAATATGAATCAGATTCATATTAATTTTAATAAAATCCCTAAGATTAAATATATGATATTTAATTGGGTAATTAATTAATTATGGAATTAATTAATTATTTATTAATAGAGACCTTTTCCTATTAGGAAAGAAAATATTTGAAAGAGTTCAAATAAATTTAATATGAATTGGATTCATATTAATTTTAATAAAATCTCTAAGATTAAATATGTGATATTTAATTGGGTAATTAATTAATTATGGAATTAATTATTTGTTTATTAAAATTAAATATTGTTTAGATAATAGATTTGAACTTATTCTTAGACCTTTTCCTATTAGGAAAAGGTCTTGGCCTTTACCTATATATATAGGACCCCTTGGGTGGGGTGAAAGGCATCCCATTGTCTCTTATTGGCAAGAAAAGGCGAATTGATCAAGGCTTTCTACAAAAGTAAGTTTTCTATGAAATCCTTGATCACTAGGATCAATCTAGTTGATTTTTAGCATGTTTATAACCTATGTACAGCCCATTAAATATAGATTTATTGTTGTAATATTTTGCAAATTGTATTGGTATTTCAATTAGAATCTAAGACTCTGAGTGGTTCGGTAATACTTTCTGCTGCGTGGGGCTTTTATCCCTTCAGAGACGATGTGCCCTGGCATCTCGACGCTGACGTGTTTTCTATATATATTAGGTCTCGGTTTAGTTAGCCGTTAGGTTAGATTTTGGGTCCCTTTTTCGATTTCTTTGCCTCTTTTACTTTCCAGCACGTTTGTAGACCATTCTTGGTCATTTACTATGGATTCTTTCATGTTATATATCGTTTTTACTTCATCTATGCGTAGCTAAACTTCTTTAGATCGTTGGATTGGATTTATGCTTTGATTTCTAATGATATTGGCTGAGTTTTATGGTTCATAACTTATGTTCTTGCTATATTTTCATTGAGTTTTGTATGTAATCCCGTTTAAACCAATACATGACCGTTAGTCAATTAGGATTGACGCCTATGCGATTATAGCTTGTGTATTCAATCAGTTAATCGAGATAGCCACTAGGTTGAAGCAAGCCACTCTATACGTGAGACAACCCTTGATAGGCCTAGTATTGGAGGCACGTGAGATGCACATCATAAACGAGGAATTCAAAGCTCTTCAAATCAATCACACTTGGGACTTAGTCCCTCTACCCAAGGACAAAAAGGTAATAGGATGTAAGTGGGTATTCAAAATTAAACGTAATTCTGATGGTTCTATAACTCGATATAAAGCATGTTTGGTTGCTAAAGGGTTTCATCAAAGTGCTGATATTGATTACTATGAAACCTTTAGTCCAGTTGTTAAACCTACTACTATTCGTATTTTACTTTCTTTAGCTTTAGCTCATAATTGGAAAATTAGGCAATTGGATATAAACAATGCTTTTTTACATGGCTACCTTAATGAAGATGTTTACATGATACAACCTCCTGGTTTTTCTCTTTCTTCTTCCTCTTCATCTACTTCTTTGGTATGCAAATTAAGAAAAGCTCTGTATGGCTTAAAACAAGCCCCTCGTGCATGGTATGACCGCTTAAAATCATTTCTTTTTTCTGTTGGTTTTATTAATTCAAAGGCTGACAATTCTTTATTCTTATATTCTAATAATGGTGTCCTTATTTATCTTCTAATTTATGTCGATGATATGCTTGTTTTGGGAAATTCCTCTTCTGCTATTACTCAGATTATCAATAAATTTCATCAATTTTTGCCCTTAAAGACTTAGGTCCTTTACATTATTTTCTTGGTGTTGAAGTAAATTACAATACTGCTGGTTCTTTATATTTGTCTCAATCAAAATATATTCATGAGTTAATTGCCAAAACACAACTTTTAGGTGCAAATTCTATCTCTACCCCCATGGTCTCCTCTTCCATTCTCTCAGCCAGGGGAGGTGAAATATTTCCCGATCCTCATTATTATCGAAGTGTTGTTGGTAGTTTGCAATATATCACTATCACTCGCCCAGAAATTGCTTATTCCTTGAACAAAGTTTGTCAATTTATGCATTCTCCAACCGTTGGTCAATGGCAAGCATTTTTTTTGGAGGGAATCTCATTGCTTGGGGTTTGAAGAAGCAAAACATCATCTCTCGTTCAAGCACCGAGGCCGAGTTTCGTTGTATAGCGAATGCTGCAACAGAAATCCTTTGGATTCAATCTCTACTGCATGAGCTTTGTATTTCTTCTTCTTCATTACCTATCTTGTGTTGCGATAATATGGGAGATGTTCATCTTAGTGCTAATCCTGTTCTTCATTCAAGAACCAAGCACGTCGAGCTCGATATCTACTTTGTTCGTGATCTTGTTCTTCAACAGAAAATTGTAGTTCGCCATCTTCCAGCATCTGAACAGCTTGCTGATATTTTTACAAAGCCCTTATCTTCTACCTCTTTTTCTAAGATTCGACCCAAGTTGCATGTTTGTGAGCTTCCATAACACTTACTAGAGGGGAGGTATTAGGGACACCTCAAGATGTGCATCTCACGTGCCTCTTGATATTTTTCTCCTCTCTGTAATATGTTTGTTTTTATTTTTTTCTCTCTTTCTGTTAGTTGGTTTTCATCCATCTGTATATAAATAGGACATGTGGTGCCTTTTGTTTTTACACTTGTAAGTCAATTGATGATGAATAAATACAAAATTACTTTCTGGGTTTAGAATTGAGACCTAGGATGCATGTTAGAGGTTGTAGGAATTTAGATTTAAATTGCATTTGAATTTAGTTCCTATAATTCTGGACCCATGATCCCAAAGCGACTAGTTTTAATAGGTAGTTATAAAACTATTTGTTAATAATCTAGTTAGATATAAGTAGTAATCGTTGTAGAAGTCTCGGATGGTTACTACATTATGCATCAGGGGTGGCGTGCGATAGAGTCTATATTAATTAATCTTGTTAATTTCTGAATTCACGATTAGCGAGTTAATTAGCACAGGTTAGTGTAGGGAGGTCTTCCGAGTAACCCAGAAGCCAACTGGACTAATAAAATCAGTTTAGAGCATCCATTGGAGAAAAGTAGGAAGCCAATGAATTAGAATCAAGCATAATAAATCCTAATCAAACGATCCCTTTTTATGTATTTGATCCCGTCTTATTTTTTTCTTTGCATATTTAGTTAAATTAATTTAGTTAATTGAATTGATTAGTTGAAAACTATATGGTAAAATTAATTTAGTTAAATTACGATTTAATTAAATTAATTTTGCATAATATATGATTTTAACATTAATTATTATTTTATAATAATTAAATCTCAACGGTTGGGAGTGTGTCATGTGGGGAGTTAGAGATTGTGGATCTGTCCCCCTCCCATTGGTGAAAAACAGGTTTTGTAGTTGATTTTTTATATCTCTCTCTTTTGTATATATAGAGGTTTTTTCTCTAATCTCTCTCAAGAAAAAAAATGTCAGCAACTCTCTTGCTGAAAAATCTCTTCCCTATTTCAAGAACGAGATCCCACAATCTCTACTTCAGTAATCCCGAGGATAGCAGGTGTGCTTTGATGGTTGTGTTCGAGTGATCGTGATGAATTGTTTGTTAAGGAGCATAGTGTTGTGGAATTGGTTCTACAACAAGTCCTCAAATTCTAAATAGTTTAGAATGTGTTAATTGCATGCTTAATCAATTTAGATTTTAGAATTGTTCTGAAATTTGTTGGCCACTGTACTGGTGTTTTCTGTGAAACTAAATTAAGAACGAACAATCTGATATACGCTTCCGCTACCAAAGGATTTTCATTCCTTCACCACTATCCTCTGAGTTACTAAAGTCTTGATTGTGGGATCGAATTAGTCTTGAATTGGTAATAATTTATAGCCAAGGTTGTTGTGATTTCTTTGAGAGAAATTTAGAGAGATTGCCATTGAGAGAGAGAGAACTCTTGTGTTGTCTGCCCCCAAAAAAGAGAGGAAGTTATGCGGCCCAACTTACCCCCTGCAGATCACGTTTGGAGAGGGGGTTACCTTCATGTAACTCTCCATGAGGTGTCGACTTCCCATTGATTGGTTTTTTAACTATAATCAAATAATAATTAAAATAAAAACTATATATATATATTATACAATAAATTAATTTAACTAAACAAACTTTAATTAAATTAATTATTTCATATAGTTTTAATTCAACTAAATCATATTTAGTTGAATTAATTAAGCAACCAATTAATTCATAATTAGTTGTTCTCCACATTAATTAAATATCATATACTTAATTAATTTTTACATTTGAATCATATTCAAATGTGTGTTTCTCTTTTAACCTATAGTTATAATGTCCATCAAATTTACATTAATTATAAAATATAGTTTTAATTTAATTAAATCATATTTAATCAAATTAAATAGATTAATTAATTTCTCAATTAAATATCAAATATTTAATTAATTTATAATTTGAATCAAATTCAAATCATTCTCTCATATACTATAGTTTAATATGAATGTTATTCACATCAAATTTAACCTATAGTATTAATACGAATCTAATTCATATTTAATATTTGAACCCCTTCAAATATTTAATTCTCTCATTAATTAATTTTGAATCACATCCAAAATTAATTTTATATAATAAAGTTTAATTCATTAATTAAACTTATATTATAATGTATCTGAATACATTATTATGTATCATATACATAAAATTCCCTTAACGAATTTAAACACACTTCAAATTCTATTTAAGACTATTAAACCTCAGAATCCTTTACGAGCTAGTAGGTGGACCTAATAGACCTACAAATTAGAAGCTCCAATGATATGAGACTAATTGGCTAAACTCATTAACCAAATTAGTCAATGATGTGCAATTTGCATACCGCAAGTGTACGGGTCAAGTAATAATATAGTGTTTAAGTGATTAAACGAGTGTCGTCCTCTGGATTGGTTTTCTAGCAAATTAAGTACCGTGAATACTTTTGTCCAATTTTATTTAGGGAGCAAAACTCAATGATAAAGATAAAAGTAAAGACTAATGCATAAAAATAAAAGTGGAGACTCAAATGGCAAGACTCTTAGGGAATTGATTTCATTGATTAAGATTGAGGATTGATTAATAGGAATGAATTAATCGTGCAATTATTCTACAAGCCAAGGAAACTTTTATCATGATTACCTCTCCCGAGTATAATTGATTCTCATGCATATAAACTAACTTGATATCCCAATCTAAGTTCATTAACATGCAAGGCATTATTCGGTTCGGTCCTTGTTATGCTTCTAAAGATATTCCAAATCCCGTCACAAACTTAGAATTTCTACTCTAGTCATGCAATTAAACAAAGTAAGTCTTAGGCCAAATCCTCCCTCCCGAGTTAGATTCAACACTTAAATCATTCAATTAGTGATCAAGTAATTGAAAGCATTAAACAAAATTGCATGATTAAAATAAAAACACATTCATACCTAAAATCAATCCAACAACTAAAACAATTACATCAATCCCTAAGACAAACAACTAGCAATTCATAGTCTTTAAAACACAAACACTAATTGCAAGAAAAACCATAAAAACTACAAGAGTTAAGGGAAAGAGAAAGGAAAACTCGAATCCGCCGAAACCGCACGTCCCCGTCACGATCCCCACGTCTTCTCGCTTGATTCCCGCTCCTTGGCCTTGCTTTAGCTCCCACCAAAGGTCTCTAGTCGAAATTAGGGCTAAAATCTCACCAATTGGACTCCCCTAATCCGTAGCAGAAAAGAGGAATTTATAGAAAATCTGTAGATAGCGTCGTGACGCTATGAATTTTTTTTTTTTTTTTGTTTTTTTTTTAGGATTGAACTCCATTTGACTCCAATTGCTGAATTAAGCTTCAAACACATACTTCCTACTAATAAAACATAAAAATGCATAAATTTGGGCAAATAATTGTAAAAGACTAACTTAATTAATCAGAGAAAAATAGCTAGCTATGCTCGCTATCAAATACCCCCAAACTTAAGCTTTTGCTAGTCATCGAGCAAACTAAAAATCAAGCATACAGTGGAAGAATGGATGCAACAAACATGATTCAATCCTCAAGGCTTAAAAGTCAATAGTCGAGCAATCAAGAGACATGCACATAAGGACCAATGAGGGAGACAAATCAAAAGTTTTCCAAAATTAACTTGGACAAGCGAGATCTAACTCAACGAGATTAGACTCTACTAGCCCGCGATTGGATTATTAAACTCTCAACTCATCTTCCCTCTACACTAGCACTAAGGATTCACTAATGAGTCAATGGAACAAATTAGTTTGTTTTCATCCATACTTAGGTGCTTAATATTGAAAATTAAATCAAGCATTTATATGTGGCACTAGCTTTCACACACCTATTGCTGGGACCCTTAACCTGAGTTTTCTCTGGTTGGCCTAACTGATCACAACAGGGGATCTCTTTTTGCCTAAATCTTTATTACTCATTGCATTGCGCGCATAAGTCATGACTTTTTTTTTTCAAATTGTAACAACAAGAATGATTTTTTCTTTCATGATCATGATAAGCATATATTCTTTTCTTTCCTCCTAAGTAAGACCAAACATGCTAATTTGCAAAAAATTAACTCTTTAGCTCTTCCCTACACCTATCGAGGTGACAACAAACATATGAACCTAATAATTTGCTCCTAAGCATTCAAATCCAAATCTGGCCAAGACAAATACTCTACTCATGCAAGACATCTCCTAGAAAAAGTTTAAAAAATCTCCCTTTTTGGGCACTCATGCTTACAACTCATCGAAAGCTTGAAAATTGAAAAGAAAGCCTATCCTAGGACATCATAACCATGCAAAAATTGAAGGGAATAAAAGTCCCCACGCAGCGGAAGCGCATCGTTTGGACCTTACGCCGTATATTAATTAACATTAAAATACCGTTACGATAACTCAAACAAAACTTTAAACAACCTTTAAAGCCGCTGTAAAATTGGTTTAAACATGCTAAAATAAATCTAAATTTATTTTTAAAAACTTTTCTAAAGAAAAGAGGAAGAACCGTTACAAACCTTCGTTAAAGACTTGACCGTTCTTCGCCAACGACGCTCCACGAACGAAAACGCAGCAGCCGCCTTTGCTTTTCTTCGCTGGAAATTTCTTCTTTGATTGACACAATCACCACAGAGGTTACACCGGTATGTCTCTAAGTCTAGGAGGCAAAAGACTTGTGGGAGTCTTTCTCTAAGAGGGAGGCTAGAGAGAATTCTAGGTCTTGTCTTTCAAGAGTGTCAAGTGTCATGACCAATTAGGTCTAGTGTTCTATTTATAGAAGAGAGGCCATGAATAAAATATTCAATTAAATCAATCTTTTCCATAATTGATTCAATCTTATTCCTTAATTAATCAATCATGATCAATCAATTCCATAATTGATTAATCTTTTCCACAAATGACTAATTACTTCCATAAGTGATTAGATCATTTCCATAAATGATTAATCACTTCCTTAAGTGATTAATTATTTCCATAATTGATTAATTCCCGGTTAATGAATTCTTTAATTAATTAACCACCAATTAAATATCACATATTTAATTCCCGGCCTAGAATTAATTAATTTGCCCAAACACATTTTAGGCCTTAAATTAATTAATTCATTATTTTGAACTCTTTCAAACTTCCATAAATTTATATTTGAACTTTTCAAATATTAATTTCTCTCATAATAATATATCAATATATATTATATTTGTTTCCCTTAATAAATTGAACATTTTCAATTTACTTTTATTACTTAGTTGCCTCAAATTACTTTACGAGCTACCAGTGGGAACTAATGGACATGCAGATCAGAAGCTCCAACGATGTGAGATTAATTGGCCAAACTCATTAACCACATTAATCAATATTCGTTAACTGTGTGTACATTCCACTATAGACTCACAGTTGCACTCTTCTCACTGCAGACATATTTTCTGTGTCCACGGATCTAGACCAATATCGACTAGTTAGTCCTTCACGAGTGTCCGTAACACCAGCCGGGTCAAATTACCGTTTTACCCCTGGGTTACCTCTATTTCCTTAAGTACCAATTCTCCTCTAATGAACAACCTGTTTGTGGTCCAACCATCAAACAGAAAACCCTCTCGTGCCATTGAGAGGGTAGGGCCCTTTGTTCAAGACTCGGAGTAACCACTTAAGGGAACACTCATCTGCTTTCCTAAAGTCGGGAAGGAGTGAATTCCATCTTGTACGATTATGTTCCCAGCTCCCCATTCGGTCTTGTCCCCAAAGTGGTAGGCTTATTGAGTCGGCGTATTGGCCACTCTCACCCATACAAATCAAAGGACAATCTCTCATGAGCAGGAGCCCATAATCAACTCAGGATTAAGACTAAGTTGTCTAGGTCGTCCTAGTGAAATAGAAAACCAACTAGTTAACGGTGTTATAACTAGTGATTACTATTTCGCGGTCCGGTCTTATGCAAACTCATTGCATAGGATACCCCCACTCGCATGTCTCCTACACGAACGCGTTGGATCGCAGCGTTTGTATCAAATACAAAGTGGGCCGTATCCATAGTGTCACCAGGATAAGGCACCCAGTCTTATCCCTATACTATAGACCCTTTAGGCTGTTTCTTGAACAATGATCCCATATGTCGCTACATATAGTTCAAGACTCATATTACAGCCTTGGATGTCTAGTTTATTGGATTAGGGTTATTATTAGGCAAAGACATATATAAAATAACTAATAACAATTAATGGAAAAATATATCAATATTATTTCATTAATATCCGGTCAACGGTTACATTCACTATCTACGAGTTTTAGGGCATAAAACCCAACAAACTCCCA
The DNA here is from genome assembly GCA_036850905.1 of Luffa acutangula. Classification (NCBI taxonomy): domain Eukaryota; kingdom Viridiplantae; phylum Streptophyta; class Magnoliopsida; order Cucurbitales; family Cucurbitaceae; genus Luffa; species Luffa acutangula. Next base: position 35,607,411 of record CM072099.1, read on the forward strand.
CTTGAACTAAAACACTAGTTAGTGGGATGTAAATGCCATAATCTAAAGCTGGAAATGTCATGTATATTAATACAATGAACTAGGGCATCCTTATACCCATTATACATTTCTCCCACTTGCCCTAGATTAGATGACATACATATCTCGTAGACCTAGACCTTCTAGATGACCCTCAAACACTTTAGCCGTGAGAGCCTTCGTAAATGGATCAGCGATGTTGTGCTCCGAGGCGATCTTAGTGACGATCACATCTCCTCGTTGCACAATCTCCCGTATCAGGTGATACTTCCTCTCGATGTGTTTACCTCGTTTGTGGCTTCGAGGTTCTTTTGAGTTGGCTACAGCCCCACTGTTGTCACAGTATAGTGTTATGGGCACGTTCATATTTGGAACCACTTCCAAATCAGTCAAGAACTTTCTGAGCCATACTGCCTCCTTAGCTGCTTCGCAAGCTGCTACATACTCAACCTCCATGGTTGAGTCTGCTATGCATCCTTGTTTGATGCTTCTCCATACTACTGCCCCTCCATTGAGGGTGAATACTGACCCTGATGTGGATTTCCTTGAATCCTTATCAGCTTGAAAGTCAGAGTCAGTGTATCCAGTAAGAATCAAATCCTTAGCTCCATACACAAGCATGTAGTCCCTCGTTCTCCGAAGATACTTGAGGATATTCTTAACCGCTCCCCAGTGGTCCAATCCTGGATTAGACTGATACTTACTGACTACTCCCACTGCATAACATATGTCAGGCCTAGTGCAGAGCATAACATACATTAAGCTGCCCACAGCTGAGGCGTAGGGAATGTGTCTCATGTTCTCAATTTCTTGAGGTGTCCTAGGAGACTGTTCCTTAGACAGGTGTACCCCATGTCTGAAGGGTAGTAGTCCCTTCTTGGAGTTTTGCATCGAATATCGAGACAACATCTTGTCAATATACGTTGCTTGAGACAGAGCTAGCGTTTTGTTCTTACGATCCCTAATGATTTGGATTCCCAGAACATATTGAGCCTCTCCCAGATCTTTCATTTGGAATTGGGCTGCTAGCCATTTCTTAATGTCAGTGAGGTATCCTACATCATTCCCAATGAGTAGGATATCGTCTACATAAAGGACTAGAAAAGCTACTTTCCTTTTATTGACTTTCTTGTATACACAAGGCTCATCAACGTTTTTGGTCAAAGCCAAAAGATTTGATTGCAGTATCAAATCTAATGTTCCATGATCTGGACGCTTGTTTCAATCCATAAATGGATCGATTGAGCTTACAAACCTTTTGTTCCTGACCTTGGGCTATGAACCCTTCGGGTTGAGACATGAAGATATTCTCTTCAAGATTACCATTCAGAAAGGCAGTCTTGACGTCCATTTGCCATATTTCATAGTCATAATATGTGGCTATGGATAAGAGAATTCTTATGGACTTTAACATGGCTACAGGTGAAAAGGTTTCCTCATAGTCAACCCCTTCCTTTTGGGTATAACCCTTTGCCACTAGTCTAGCTTTGAAGGTCTGTACCTTTCCAGCTGCATCTCTTTTTCTCTTATAGATCCATTTGCACCCTATGGGTTTTACCCCATTTGGTAGATCTGTAAGTTCCCATACAGAATTTGAGTACATTGACTCCATTTCCAGGTTCATGGCTTTGACTCATTCATCCTTATCTTTGTCATTCATTGCCTGTCGATAGGACAATGGATCCTCAATGCCATCATTAGGTATGACAACCTGAGTTTCAGTTAAACCCAAGTAGCGGTTAGGTTGTAATACAACCCTCCCACTACGTCGAGGCATTCCCAACGTTTGAGATGGACGGGATGGATCTGAAGAACTAGTTCCTTCATCAACCCTTGTTGAAGGTCCAACTTCATCAACAACTCTTGATGATTCTTCAGTAGCTTCTCCTAATATTATTTTGCTGCGTGGTTTATGATCTCTCATGTGGTCTTCCTCTAAGAAAGTGGCGTTTGACGATACAATCACCTTATTTTCTTGTGGGTCGTAGAAATAACCACCTCTCGTTTCTTTAGGGTAACCAACAAATTGGCACAGTTTTGAACGAGGTTCAAGTTTCTTAGGATTTGTCACAAGCACGTGTGCTGGACAACCCCATATGCGAAAGTGATGCAAACTAGGTTTACGCCCCTTCCATAATTCAAAAGGTGTTTCAGAAACACTTTTCGAGGGAACATTGTTCAAGATGTATACTGCAGTCTCTACTACATACCCCCAAAACGAGCTAGGCAATTGAGCATAACTCATCATTGATCGAACCATGTCCAACAAGGTTCTATTTCTCCTTTCTGACACACCATTCTGTTGAGGTGTACCAGGGGTTGAGAGTTGAGATTGGATTCCATGTTCTATCATATAATCCTGGAATCTTTGATCCATATACTCCCCTCCTCGATCAGATCGAAGTTTTTTAATAGATTTACCTAATAGGTTTTCAACTTCAGCCTTAAACTCCTTAAACTTTTCAAGGGCTTCAGACTTATGTCCCATTAGGTACAAGTAACCATATCTTGAATAATCATCTATAAAAGAGATGAAATATCCGTACCCTCCTCGAGCTTTTACATTCATTGGACTACATAGATCCGAATGTATTAACTCTAAGGGTTCTTTGGCTCTGTAACCTTTTCCAGTAAAGGGTCCCTTGGTCATTTTTCCCTCGAGACAAGATTCACAAGGTGGTAGTGAATCATCTTCTAACTTGCTTAGAAGTCCATTCTTTACCAAACGACCGATCTTATCGATGTTTATATGACCAAGTCTAAGATGCCAAAGATGAGTATTGTTACTTGATGGAGAAATCTTTTGCCTTTTTCTTTGAGTTTCAGCAGTTTTAAATAATTCGTGATTTAAAAGTGCTTTGTTTTCGGTTGGTCTTAAAACATACAAGTTATTTTCCAATTTGGCTGAACAAATAAGTACACCATTTTTATAAATGAACGCTACATTCATATCAAAAGTAACTGTATACGATTGTTCAATCAAACATGAAATAGAAATTAAGTTCCTCTTAATCTTGGGAACGATTAACAAACTTTCTAATAGTAAGAATCTATTTCTAAAAAATAACTTCGCAGCTCCCACTGCTTTAGCTGAAATGACTTCTCCCATTCCGACCCTGAGTGTCATTTCCCCATCGTTCAACTGCCGAAAGGAACTATTTTCCTGAAAAGAAGAGCAAACATGATTAGTTGCTCCTGAATCAAGTATCCAGGTAAACTCATCATGTTCTACCAGGCATGTTTCTAAAACAAGTAAATCAAATTTACCTTCCTTTTCCTTCTTTTTCTCAGCAAGGTACTTTGGGCAGTTTCTCTTCCAATGTCCATCTACATTGCAGTGGAAACACTTGCCCTTGTCTGCCATAGCTTTGGCTTTTCCCTTGCTTTTAGCAGCAGTGCTGGGAGCTTTCCCCTTGTTTCCTTTCTTCTTCTGAGTTTTCTTTGAAGAAGTGGCTACAGATTTAGTTCCAGAGGATGAACCCTTCTCGAACTTTCTTTTAGAGTGGACAACGTTTGCCTCTCCTTCTATCTGTCCCTTGTTCTTAAGAAGAGACTGATAGAGTTGTAGCTCATTCAGGAGGCTAGTCAGGTTGAATGTTATTTTATTCATCATTGCATTGCTTCGAAACTGTAGAAAACTCTTCGGAAGAGATTCTAAGATGAATGCAACCTGACTACACTCATCTATGACCGCCCCGTTTGCCTCTGCCACGTTGAATTGGACCATCATATCCAGGACATGCTCCCGAACAGACGTGCCCTCTTTCATGCGACAGCTATAAACGTATTTGAGAGCATCATGGTGGAGTTGGTAGGACGGTTGTCCAAACATCTCCTGGAGAGAGTTCATAATCTCCCTCGCTGTTACCATGCTCTCATGCCTTTTAGCCAAAACTTCAGATAAGCTGGCTAAGATATAGACGCGAGTCTTATCATTGGCCTTTGTCCAGCGGTCATAAGCATCCTTAACTGCCTGGGATGCATTACGAGCAGGGGCTGGAGGACAATCCTCCGTTAAGACGAACCGCAGATCATCGACAACAAGAATCGTATTCAGGTTCGACTTCCACGTAGCATAATTTTCGCCGGTTAATTTCTCATTTTTAAGCAGAGAGACAATTGAGGAAGACATTGCTGAAATTTAAACAAACAATGACCGTATTAGTTATGTTTGCCTTAACCCATCATACAAGCAAACAATTGCACACAATCCAATCAATTTAGCAAAATAGATAATCACAGAACCCTAAAACTATCGATTTAGTTTTGCAACGACGCTTCAGAGGTTTAGAATGTCAGCCACCGAAGGGTGATCAGGCACTCCTCCTTTGAAATGAGACACCTCTCAGCTGATTCTAATTCCAGAATAACTCATATTCCTATAGACATTAGCCACCGTTGTTCGGTCAAGGATTTGTTAACACTTTTAACTCATCCTCGTAAGTGTAACCCTCCCACTTTCAGATCTCAGAGGCATGCACCAACAGGCTACCGAAGGGAAAGACAACTGTTGGTGATTAGCCTAAGAGCTCCTATCCTTTTCAGGAGTTCACGATGTTCCGAATCCTATGACCAGACCCTCCGAAGGGATGGTTGCGCCAGGACAACCTGCAGGCGGATCATAGGACTCTCATGGTGTGAACTATGGGCGGAGACCGAGGGATACGTTGACACGTGTCCCGCTCCCACTTACTCTAGACATTTTTCCCATTCACCTTGATATTGATCCATGCAAACACTTTCCGAAGGGAGGCCGCTCCTAAGGCGTCTCGAAGCCGAGCATGAATCTCACGTTGTGAATATAGGGACATAGGAGCAAAACTTGATTTAAATCTTGTTTTGTAATTTTCCTCCCACTGAAAATGTCCTAAGGTTAATATAGGGTTATTTAACTTAGATAGTATTCGGCTAAGTCAATCTATCTAAGTCTGATCCTATTATAACAATTATGGAAAGGATTCAACTGCAATCTTTTGGGTGAATTAAACTTCTTTTAATAAACCCAATATTGCAAGTCAACATTACTATGGTTAATTCAACTCAATGTTCGGGTCAGTTCCCAGGTAGGAGGTGTTCCGTAAACCGTCAACTTAAAAACCCCCAGCCTTAGACAGAACTTTACCGAGAGAGTTCCCTTATAACCTCAGTAATGTAAGGTCTTTACTCTAAAGATCTAGGTGCATTAAACACTTTTAATAAACCTAGTGACATTGCATGCTAACATTTAACTATGATTAATTCAACTCCGGTATTCCAGGTCAGTTCCCAGGTAGGAGGTGTACCGTAAACCGTCAACTTAAATACCCCCAGCCTTAGACAGAACATTACCGATGGAGTTCCCTTATAATCATAGCAATGTTTTTCCTACTTAGTCAATTAAAACTATTTTTAAAAACTAAGTAAGAAAAGATTCTAATCCTATTAGAAACTGATCTAGGTCTAATTAATTTTAAACAATTTAAAATTAATCCAATTCATCCTATGATCTTATGTTTGCATGCAAATCTTGATTATAGATTGACAGTTTCTAATCATTAATATTAAAGAACTATTTCAAATTTTAATGATTAATCCTATAATCAAGAATCTAGGGTTTAATTCATTCAACAATCTCATTCAAATTAAAAAATTAAACCACACGAATTGCATGAATAATATAACAATTATATTATTAACTATGGATGTTTCATGCTTCATGCAATTTTTTATTTTCTTTTATTATAACAATTATAAGCCAATCAAGAAAATCAATCAAGCATGTTTCATTCATCACTTTAAACATAACTATTTATATTTAATTTAAGTAATGACATGCTTCATGCTTTCCAATTTTTTCATATAATTAATATACACTTATATTAAAAAATATGAAAACAAATTCATGCATTTAAACATACATTATAACAATTTATAATATATAAAAAATGCATGAGCATGTTTATAACCTAAGGTGGGATTAAATATTCTATATGACATCCATAAAGCATATAAATAGCAATTGAACCGGTTAATTTTGACCCCTAGGATAAAATAAAGCATTAAATTACATTAATTTAGCTAAATTCTATCCTAAAAAATCCATGTACAGCTTCGGAATTGGTCTAGACAGCACGAACCGCCCCGAACCACCTCGAACCGGCCTCCAAAAACATGAACCATGCCAAAAAACGGCTGAACCGGACCAAATAGGTCCCAGCCCAGCCAAACCGGTCCGGCCATGCCTTGAACCGCGCCTTTTGAAACCCTAGGTCGCGCCTCCATCGTGACAGCGTCGAGACGCTGTGTTGATAGCGTCCCGACGCTGTGCGTTTTCCATATCTGGCGTCTGCGTAATCGAGACAGCGTCGAGACGCTGTTGAGGTAGCGTCCCGATGCTGTGTGCTTTCCTTACCGAGCGCCTTCGGTATCGAGACAGCGTCGAGACGCTGTTGAAGGAGCGTCCCGACGCTGTTGCGTCTGGAGGCAGAATCTGGGCGGTAGCAGCATCGATTCTCCTATTTTGGCCCCGATTTCAGCGGCGATTGCTCCGATTTTCATCTCATAAAAACCTATTCTAGACCCGGACTTACATAGGACTCGATTTTACATAATATACCCGAAACACCGGGCCTTACATGATCAAAATCACATAAAAATAAAATCTATGGCCATAAAATTAACCCAAACAGTTCAATGCAAACCGAACATACATTATGCATAAATCCCACCTATTAGAGCCTATCGCAACTTTTAAAATTAATTAATAGGGACAACGATGGCTCTGATGCCGATTGAAGGGAATAAAAGTCCCCACGCAGCGGAAGCACATCGTTTGGACCTTACGCCGTATATTAATTAACATTAAAATACTGTTACGATAACTCAAACAAAACTTTAAACAACCTTTAAAGCCGCTGTAAAATTGGTTTAAACATGCTAAAATAAATCTAAATTTATTTTTAAAAACTTTTCTAAAGAAAAGAGGAAGAACCGTTACAAACCTTCGTTGAAGACTTGACCGTTCTTCGCCAACGACGCTCCACGAACGAAAACGCAGCAGCCGCCTTTGCTTTTCTTCGCTGGAAATTTCTTCTTTGATTGACACAATCACCACAGAGGTTACACCGGTATGTCTCTAAGTCTAGGAGGCAAAAGACTTGTGGGAGTCTTTCTCTAAGAGGGAGGCTAGAGAGAATTCTAGGTCTTGTCTTTCAAGAGTGTCAAATGTCATGACCAATTAGGTCTAGTTTTCTATTTATAGAAGAGAGGCCATGAATAAAATATTCAATTAAATCAATCTTTTCCATAATTGATTCAATCTTATTCCTTAATTAATCAATCATGATCAATCAATTCCATAATTGATTAATCTTTTCCACAAATGACTAATTACTTCCATAAGTGATTAGATCATTTCCATAAATGATTAATCACTTCCTTAAGTGATTAATTATTTCCATAATTGATTAATTCCCGGTTAATGAATTCTTTAATTAATTAACCACCAATTAAATATCACATATTTAATTCCCGACCTAGAATTAATTAATTTGCCCAAACACATTTTAGGCCTTAAATTAATTAATTCATTATTTTGAACTCTTTCAAACTTCCATAAATTTATATTTGAACTTTTAAAATATTAATTTCTCTCATAATAATATATCAATATATATTATATTTGTTTCCCTTAATAAATTGAACATTTTCAATTTACTTTTATTACTTAGTTGCCTCAAATTACTTTACGAGCTACCAGTGGGACCTTATGGACCTGCAGATCAGAAGCTCCAACGATGTGAGATTAATTGGTTAAACTCATTAACCACAATAATCAATATTCGTTAACTGTGTGTACATTCCACTATAGACTCACAGTTGCACTCTTCTCACTGCAGACATATTTTCTGTGTCCACGGAACTTAGACCAATATCGACTAGTTAGTCCTTCACGAGTGTCCGTAACACCAGCTGGGTCAAATTACCGTTTTACCCCTGGGTCACCTCTATTTCCTTAAGTACCAATTCTCCTCTAATGAACAATCTGTTTATGGTCCAACCATCAAACAGAAAACCCTCTCGTGCCATTGAGAGGGTAGGGCCCTTTGTTCAAGACTCGGAGTAACCACTTAAGGGAACACTCATCTGCTTCCCTAAAGTCGGGAAGGAGTGAATTCCATCTTGTACGATTATGTTCCCAGCTCCCCATTCGATCTTGTCCCCAAAGTGGTAGGCTTATTGAGTCGGCGTATTGGCCACTCTCACCCATACAAATCAAAGGACAATCTCTCATGAGCAGGAGCCCATAATCAACTCAGGATTAAGACTAAGTTGTCTAGGTCGTCCTAGTGAAAATAGAAAACCAACTAGTTAACGGTGTTATAACTAGTGATTACTATTTCGCGGTCCGGTCTTATGCAAACTCATTGCATAGGATACCCCCAGTCGCATGTCTCCTACACGAACGCGTTGGATCGCAGCGTTTGTATCAAATACAAAGTGGGTCGTATCCATAGTGTCACCAGGATAAGGCACCCAATCTTATCCCTATACTATAGACCCTTTAGGCTGTTTCTTGAACAATGATCCCATATGTCGCTACATATAGTTCAAGACTCATATTACAGCCTTGGATGTCTAGTTTATTGGATTAGGGTTATTATTAGGCAAAGACATATATAAAATAACTAATAACAATTAATGGAAAAATATATCAATATTATTTCATTAATATCCGGTCAACGGTTACATTCACTATCTACGAGTTTTAGGGCATAAAACCCAACAAAAATAGCATCCAGAAAACAACCATATGCTCAATTCAAAGAAAGCTCAAAACTATAGCCCGAACTCAGTTGCTCAAGGGCTCCACAAACATGATTATCCACCCCCAAACTTAAAGCATGCATTGACCTCAATGTATAAATAAAATAAAGCATAATCAATCATGAGAACAATAAAAGAATAGGAGGAGTGGAAAATACTGCCCTGGAATGATGATGACCTTCTCATCGAGACTTGCAAGTGAAGGAGAAGCTGGAACCAAGACCTACAAAAACAAACAATAAATCAAAAGCAAAAAGAAAAGCACAACTAAACTTACTTGGGTTGCCTCCCATAAGCGCTTGTTTAACGTCATTAGCTCGACGTGTTTGTCCAGTCTGTCAAGGCACATAAAAATTCTCATATTTCTTTGGGCTCTACTTCCTTGAATCAATATAACCAACGATCGCTAGTAAACTTACTAGCTTCTCATGGGCCCCTGAAACAAAATTATTTTTGGTATTTTTTGATAAAATAAGCATAAAAGGAGAAATATCAAAATAAAGAGACTCTGACTCTAAAACTGACTCGTGAGAATAGAAAAAAGAACAATCAACATCTATAGAGGATGGAGAAGATAAAACAGACGAAGGCTTTTCAACCTCAAAGTCTACCTCCTGAACTTCCTCTGACACTACAAGCTCATTTTCTTTTTCTTCCTCACAAACGTGTTCTTGATAGGTGCTACAACTCTCCCATTCTTCTCTACTATTCATGCAACTCACCCCTAACTGCTCATCCTTAGCAAGATCGAAAGAACTAAGCTCAAGAATGGGTGCCAATGAATCATCGGCCACATGACTCACTAGACAACCTATGGAACTGGATCCCACCTCACTCACTTCCTTTGGGATTTGAAGTCCTTTTATAATTTCATCAAATTTTAAACTCCTCACTCTAGACTCCTCAATATAATTTTGAACTATGCTTTCCAAGGAAGAATTTTCTTTTAAAGGGGTATAACTTGAAGATGAAAAATTGGAATATGGTGTTGAATAAAAAGCCATTCAAATCAATTAAAGCAACAATGATAATTAGGCTTCCAATCAAATAATAACCCAACTAGAACAAATGACAAAGACTCAAACAAAAAAGGAAAGAAAAAAACAAAGAAAACTAAATAGAAAAGGAAAACAAAAACAAAAAATGAAATAAAACAAATAAGGAAAAAAATCAAACAAATAAGGAAAACAATAAAAAAGGAATGCAACAAATATGGAAAAAAAATGCAATCTACCTAAAAATAAAAATACACCATAAATTAAGACCGAACAATTTTTCCACAATATTAATTTAACTAAATATATCATTCCCCGGCAACGCCGCCAAAAACTTGATGCACAATTTGCATACCGCAAGTGTATGGGTCAAGTAATAATATACTGTTTTCGTGATTAAACGAGTGTCGTCCTCTGGATTGGTTTTCTAGCAAATTAAGTACCGTGAATACTTTTGTCCAATTTTATTTAGGGAGCAAAACTCAATGATAAAGATAAAAGTAAAGACTAAAAGCATAAAAATAGAAGTGGAGACTCAAATGGAAAGACTCTTAGGGAATTGATTTCATTGATTAAGATTGAGGATTGATTAATAGGAATGAATTGACCGTGCAATTATTCTACAAGCCAAGGAAACTTTTATTATGATTACCTCTCCCGAGTATAATTGATTCTCATGCATATAAACTAACTTGATATCCCTATCTAATTTCATTAACATGCAAGGAATTATTCGATTCGGTCCTTGTTACGCTTCTAAAGATATTCCAAATCCCGTCACAAACTTAGAATTTCTACTCTAGTCATGCCATTAAACAAAGTAAGTCTTAGGCCAAATACTCCCTTCCGAGTAAGATTCAACACTTAAATCATTCAATTAGTGATCAAGTAATTGAAAGCATTAAACAAAATTGCATGATTAAAATAAAAACACATTCATACCTAAAATTATTCCAACAACTAAAACAATTACATCAATCCCCAAGACAAACAACTAGCAATTCATAGTCTTTAAACCACAAACACTAATTGCAAGAAAAACCATAAAAACTACAAGAGTTAAGGGAAAAAGAAAGGAAAACTCGAATCCGCTGAAACCGCACGTCCCTGTCACGATCCCCACGTGGACATAGCGTTGCGACGCTATGAATTTTTTTTTTTTCTTTAGGATTGAACTTCATTTGACTCCAATTGTTGAATTAAGCTTCAAACACATACTTCCTACAAATAAAACATAAAAATGCATAAATTTGGGCAAATAATTGTAAAAGACTAACTTAATTAATTAGAGAAAAATAGCTAGTTATGCTCACTATCAGTCAACATTCGTTAACTGTGGGTCATTCCACTAAAGACCCACAGCTGCACTCTTCTCATTGTAGAATATTTTTGTGTCCACGGATATTGACCATAACGGTAAGTCAATCTTTCACGAGTGTTCGTAACGCCAACGGGATCAAATGACCATTTTACCCCTAGGTTACCTCTGGATTCTTAAGTACCACTCATTCCTCTAATGAACAATTTGTTTATGATCCAACCAATAAACAGCAGTTCCTCTCGGACCAGGAGATGATGGACTTCCTTGTTCAAGACCTAGAATCAGCCTTTAAAGGAACACACATCTACTTACCCCAATAAGGGAAGGAGTGAATTCCATCTTGTAATGTTATGTTCCCAGCCCCCACTCGGTCTTGCCCCTGAAATGGTAGGCTTATTGAGTCGGCGAACTAGCTACTCTCACCCATACAAATCTAAGGACAATCCCTCCTGAAAAGGGGTTCATAACATACTCAAGATTTAGATTGAGTTCCTTGGGTCATCCTGTTGAAATAGAAACCTAAACTAGTTAACAGTGTTACATCTAGTGGTTACTATTTCGCAGTCCGGTCTTATGCAAACTCATTGCATAGGATACCCCCACTCGCATGTCTCCTACATGGATGCTTTTGATCACTTCATCTAGATTGAATACAAAGTGTGTCGTATCTCATAGTATCACCAGGATAAGGTACTGATGTGACCTAATTGCCCATGTTTATTTGTCCTTAATCTTGCTAGTTTTACGACAATTATCTTGTTCAAAGTTATGTTTTGTAGCAGTTTGGTATCAAGCGCTTCAAGGGAGCTCGAATTCAATTTTTGTGTTAATTCGAGGATTTTAGCACCGTTTTGATCCATCTTGAAGTCCATGGGATGCCGAGACGGTGAAAAGACCTAAGTGGAGTGCTCGGGCCTCGGAAACGACGCCAAACGGATCAAGTTTTGAAGCAGCCAAACAAGGAAGACTTGAGAGATGGCGTCTCGATGTCATCCTCAGGCGTCTTGACGCCTCGGAAACGAGGGACCGATGAGTTCATCGTCGGCGTCGAGACGTCAGTCTGATTATTTAAAGTCGTGGGTTGCGATTAGGGCAGCAGCTTGGAGGGTCCTTAGCAGATTTTTGGAGAGGGAGGAGTTCTTGGGAGCCGTTTCTCTCGGTTTGGTCCCATATTTTTCATTTTCCCATTATATTTTGTAGTTTCTAGGTAGATTAGGATGGTTTCTTAAGCCTTGGGCTTAGATTAGGCTTGTCTATGGCCGTCTAAGCACCGTTCGTTGTAGTTAAAACCTCGGGATTGTAAGTGCATTTGTATTTTTATGAGATTCATGAGCTTTCTGCACTGATTCATTATTTATCTTGAGATTGCTAAACTTAATGCATGATTTATTTGTAGTTTGTGGCTTTAGATTCCCGCTTTTATTATTAGCATACGCAGTAGGTTAGATTGATGCCCTAACTCGCAAGTCGTATGTTAATAACTTGCTAAAGAACTAATTGTCAAGTAGCTAATGGATGGTTAGTTCAATAGTTAGCATTAGATCGATTCGTGAGCACGGTTTCCAAGAGTAGACTCTGACTTTATTGCTGACACGATAGATTTAGGGTCTAAATCGATACTTGTGATTAATTAGATTTCCTTCTAGTTGATTATGAGTGTTCTATTCTAGAGTAACAATTATTTGATTTATTAACTATGGCCAGGTTAATTTATTGACAAATTGCATGTTAGCTCAACAGGTCTGTTGGGTTAGCGCTCTAGGGGTATCTAGTTCTTTATGCAGTTGCTTGATTAATTGACTTTGACGGGTTCGTGGGAATTAGTTTAGTAACTAGTAATTGAGTCGATGGACGTTGGGATTGAGTCAATTGATTTAGAGTACCTATAGGCAGCATGCATGTAAATCATTATCTGCTAATCAATGAGTAAAAAGTAAATGTACTAATCCCGAGTGTCTCCAGCTACAATGAGCAACAAGGTGAGATTAGCCAACCTCCCCATTTAATTTTTCTGTCAGTTTACTTTCTTATTATTTAATTTTCCGTCATTTTACTTTCTTACATATCTTCTTCCCCACAATTTTCACCATCTGTCTCAAACCTCCATTTTCTCTGCCACCAAACACAAAAGAGGTTAGAAATAAACCAGTTGTTCCCTGTGATTGACCCCGACCACTACTACTGCAGAGTAGTTTAGTGATCGGTGATTATAAATTCGTTTTGACAACTTCGGAGAATTCGACACCCTCTTGAGGTTCCGTTAGGTACCCAACCTTATCCCTATACTATAGACCATTTAGGTTGTTACTTGAACACTGATCCCCGTGTTGGGTTTTATGCCCTAAAACTCGTAGACAGTAAATGAAACAAATTAATCGATCTCAATAAAGTGTTATTTGAGTAATTCAGTAATTTGGTTATTGAATAATCGAGTTTGCATTAATAAACCCTAAATCCAATAAACTAAGATCCAAGGTTGTTTAAATGAAACTTGGACTAGTATGTGGGGACATACGGGGATCAGTGTCCAAGTAACAACCTAAAAGGTCTATAGTATAAGGATAAGGCTAGGTACCTTATCCTGGTGACACTATGTGATACGACCCACCTTGTATTCGATACAGATGCAATGATCAAAAGCATCCATGTAGGAGACATGCGGGTGGGGGTATCCTATGCAATGAGTTTGCATAAGACCGGACCGCGAAATAGTAACCACTAGATATAACTGTTGGGTTTTATGCCCTAAAACTCGTAGATAGTAAATGTACTTTTGACTGAAAATTAATAAAAATGATGTATTATTCAATGTTTGTATTATATCTTGTCTTATTAACCCTAATCCAATAAACTAAACATCCAAGGCTAATAGAATGAGGCTTGAACTAGTATGTAGGGACATACGGGGATCAATGTTCAAGTTTTAGCCTAAAGGGTCTGTAGTATAGGGATAAGGCTGGCTACCTTGTCCTGGTGACATTATGGATACGACCCGCTTTGTATATTGATACAAACGTAGTGATCAAACCCGTTCATGTGGTTGACATGTGAGTGGGGGTATCCTGTGCAATGAGTTTGCACAAAGACCGGACCCCGAAATAGTTAACCACTAACTGTAACACCGTTAGTTAGCTCAGTTTCTATTTCACTAGGATGACCTAGGCAACTTGGCCTTAATCTTGAGTGGATTATGGACTCCTGTCCATAAGGGATTGTCCTTTGATTTGTACGGGTGAGAGTGGCATGTTCGCCGACTCAATAAGCCTACCATTTTGGGGACAAGACCGAGTGGGGAGCTGGGAACGTAGTCTTACAAGATGGAATTCACTCCTTCCCGATATTAGGGTAAGTAGAGGTGTGTTCCCTTAAGTGGTGTCTCCGGGTCTTGAACAATGGGCCCTACCCTCTTTATGGCACGGGAGAGATTTCTTTTTGCTGGTTGGACCACAAACAGGTTGTTCATTAGAGGAGCACTGGTACTTAAGGATCAAGAGGTAGCCCAGGGGTAAAACGGTAATTTGACCTAGTTGGGGTACGAACACACGTGAAGGGCTAACTTGCTGTTGACGGTCGATATCCGTGGACACAAAAATATATCTGCAGTGAGAAGAGTGCAGTTGTGGTTCTTTAGTGGAGTGAACCACAGTTAACGAATATTGATTATCTTGGTTAATGAGTTTAGCCAACTAATCTCATATCGTTGGAGCTTCTGATCTGTAGGTCTATTAGGTCCCACTGGTAGCTCATTTAGGGCGTTGAAGTGAAATTCTAAGGAAGGATTGAATATTCGAAAGTGTTCGAATATTAAACTAAAATATGAATTTGATTCATATTAAAACTATAGGTTATAATTAATGTGCATTGGATGTATATTAATACTATAGTTTTGAGAGGGAAAATAATAATTTAATATGTGATGTTCAATTTTATTATTATTTTTAAATTAATTAGTTTTGAATTAATTAATTGATTAAGTTTAATTAAAATTGATTTAATTAAACTATAGGTTAAAGAGGGATTGATTTAAATAAGATTTAAATTAATGATATTTCAATTAATATTGATTAATTGAATTTTAATTAATTATAATTTAAAATTTTGATTTTTAAATTAATAATTAATTATCTGGCAACTGAACTTCAGTTACCAGAAATAGGGCGTGCAGTTATCCTCCTGATCGATAGGTAAGGCGTTGATTTTTCAGTTTTAGAAAATCACTCTCAGTCTCACGCCTCTCTTCCCCTCCCTCTCGCCCTCTCCTTCGTTCTGCTCTTCCTCTGAGAATACAGAGTCTTTTTTCCAGAAAAAATCCTTAGAGTTTTCGGCTCCCACAAGCTCTCAACGTGTACTCCCTTTGAGAATACCGGTGCAATCAAGTGGTAGTGTTCGTGGTGATTTTTCCAGCGAAAACAAGGATCGCTTGCTGGTGTTTTTGGGAGCAATTCGGAGAAAATTTGGCGAAACGATCAAGAGTTTCTTCAAAGGTAATTATTTCTTGGCCTAGGATCAATAGGATCCATTTTTATAGATTAGATCTATAAGTTTTATGTTGTTTTAGCATGCTTTATGAGTTTTTCCAGCATGATTATTGTTTATATTATTTGCTGTAAAAATTCTATGGTTTTGCCATCGTATTGGTTTCCCAAACGTTTTTTAAACCGATAAGGTCTCTGAACGTTTCCGCTGCGCTAGGGCTTTAATCCCTGCAATAACGTCGTTAACTAGTGTAGGTTTCTATTTCAATAGGATGACCTAGGTAACTCAATCTCAATCCTGAGTCTGTTATGAACCCCTTTCAGGAGGGATTGTCCTTAGATTTGTATGGGTGAGAGTGGCCAGTTCGCCGACTCAATAATCGTACCATTTCAGGGGCAAGATCGAATGGGGGCTGGGAACATAACAGTACAAGACAAAATTCACTCCTTCCCCTATTGGGGTAAGTAGATGTGTGTTCCCTTAATGGCTGATTTCAGGGCTTGAACAAAGGTGCGCCGTCTTCTCCTAGCCCGAGAGGAACTCCTGTTTAGTGGTTGGACCCTAAACAACCTGTTCATTAGAGGAATCAGTAGTACTTAAGGAACCAGAGGTAACCCAGGGGTAAAACGGTAATTTGACCCAACTGGTGTTACGAACACACGAGAAGGATTGACTTACTGCTTGGTCGATATCCATGGACACATAAATATTCTACAGTGAGAAGAGTGCAGTTGTGGGTCTTTAATGGAGTGACCCACAGTTAACGAATGTTGACTAAACTTGGTCAATGAGTTTGGCCAATTAGTCTCGTATCATTGGAGCTTCTGATCTGTAGGTCCATTAGGTCCCACTGGTAGCTCGTAAAGAGGCTTGAGGCAATTAAGTATAAATTGTAAATTGAAAGTGTTCAATTTATTTGAGGAATCGTATAATGTATATTGATGCATTATAATATAAAGTTTATGAAACTTTATAATATAATTTTTGAATTAATTTCAAAAATTAATTCTTGGGAGAAAATTTTTGAAAGAGTTCAAATAAATTTAATATGAATTGGATTCATATTAATTTTAATTTTAATAAAATCCCTAAGATTAAATATATGATATTTAATTGGGTAAATTAATTAATTATGGAATTAATTAATTATTTATTAAAATTAGAGACATTTTCCTATTAGGAAAGAAAATATTTGAAAGAGTTCGAATAAATTTAATATGAATTGGATTCATATTAATTTTAATTGTAATAAAATCCATAATATTAAATATATGATATTTAATTAGGGAAATTAATTAATTATGGAATTAATTATTTATTTATTAAAATTAGAGACATTTTCCAATTAGGAAAAGGTCTTCCTTTTCCTATTAGGAAAAAGGTCTTGGCCTTTACCTATAAATAAGACCCCTGAGGTGGGGTGAAAGGCATCCCATTCATTCTCCTACCCTCAGAGAATTCTCCCAAAGGCTCCCACAAGTCTACTGCCTCTAGAAGTCTCAGAGTCATACCGGTGTAGCCATAGTGGTGGTGTTCGCACTAGTTCGTGATTAATTCACAAGCAGTTGGTGAATTTAATCTGAGTCGTCAACGAGAGTAAGTAATTTGTTACTTTATAAATTAGATTTAGATCTAATATTTTTGTATGCTTAACCTTAATATATATTTAGAATAATTCTAATATTATTGCCAGTGTATTGGTATTTTAGATTAAACAAAATTAATTACGAATCGGTCCCAATCATGCTTCCGCTTTACGGAATTACGGAATTCTAATCCTTCACCCCGTATGTCTCCACATTTTTATTTTTATGAGATTCATGAGTTTTCTGCACTGATTCATTATTTATCTTAAGACTGCTGAACTTAATGCATGATTTATTTGTTGTTTGTGGCTTTAGATTCCCGCTTTTATTATTAGCATGCGCAGTAGGTTAGATTGACGCCCTAACTCGCATTGCTAAAGAACTAATTGTCAAGTAGCTAATGGATGGTTAGTTCAATAGTTAGCATTAGATTGATTCGTGAGCACGGGTTCCAAGAGTAGACTCTGACTTTGTTGCTGAAACGATAGATTTAGGGTCTATATCGATACTTGTGATTAATTAGATTTCCTTCTAGTTGATTATGAGTGTTCTATTCTAGAGCAACAATTAATTGATTTATTAACTGTGGTCAGGTTAATTTATTGATAAATTGCATGTTAGCTCAACGGGTCTGTTGGGTTAGCGCTCTAGGGGTATCTAGTTCTTTATGCAGTTGCTTGATTAGTTGACTTTGACGGGTTCGTGGGAATTAGTTTAGTAACTAGTAATTGAGTCGATGGACATTGGGATCGAGTCAATTGATTTAGAGTACCTATAGGCAACATGCATGTAAATCATTATCTGCTAATCAATGAGTAAAAAGTAAATGTACTAATCCCGAGTGTCTCCAGCTACAATGAGCGGCAAGGTGAGATTAGCCAACCTCCCCATTTAATTTTTCTGTCAGTTTACTTTCTTATTATTTAATTTTTCGTCATGTTACTTTCTTACATATCTTCTTCCTCACAATTTTCACCATCTGTCTCAAACCTCCCTTTTCTCTGCCACCAAACACAAAAGAGGTTAGAAGTAAACCAGTTGTTCCTTGTGATCGACCCCGACCACTACTACTGCAGAGTAGTTTAGTGATCGGTGATAATAAATTCGTTTCGACAACTTCGAAGAATTCGACACCCTCCTGAGGTTCCGTCAGGTACCCAACCTTATTCCTATACCCAAACTTGGACTAGTATGTCTCCACATACTAGTCCAAGTTTCATCTAAACAACTCAGGATCTTAGTTTATTGGATTTGGGTAAAAATGTGCAAATTTAGTAACAATAACTCTTTATTGTATAAAAATCAATAACAACGTATTGAGACAAGTAAACAATTTGTCACCATTCACTATCTACGGGTTTTAGGGCATAAAACCCACTAGTGGTGCTTAGTGACTAATCATTAAAGTTAGTTCTTCTTATCACAAATCTTTAATGACTCAAATCAATTCCAATTTGCTGGCCTTTTTTTGTGCATTTTGAATGCATGATATTCCTCTAGATATAGAGGATGAGTTGATGGAAAATGATGAGTTTTTACAACCTAAAATGCTGCCAAATTCTCTCTAGAACTTTCATAGTTCAAACTCTTAAACATACTTGAACCCACAAACTTTTCCCTCTGATTCCTATCAGTTGAGGATCCACAGTCTGTTCCAAGGCCTGAGGATAGTAGAGAAGATCCAAGTGGTTGTCCAAGATCCATTGGTGTGAAGAAACAACTCAAGGATTGCACGAATTGGGAGCTACAAGAGGTAGGTGCAACTTGACTCTATGGTTTATGGACAACATGTTTTCTTCAATCAAATTGATGAAATTAAGTGCCTAAGATCATAAATTGCTTCCACATGTTTAATATGAACACTTACATTGTAAACATGTTGCTAATGAACTACTACAATTGAATAGACCTGTTTTTCTTGTAGTGGTGAAGTACTTAAACTGGAAAATCTAGGTACATTTTATGACATTGAACTTGAAGATGGATGCTTTTTTAAGTATATTTTTAGACAAAGCCATTGCCGTCAAAGAGTAGATCCACAAGCAATAGCTATGACGAAATGAGAAAAATTGGAATCATCCCCTACTCAGAAACATGTTGTAAGTTCGAAAATGGTTCGTGCTTCTCTTCGTGACTTGTCATCGCTGCCGTCTAGAAAATAATTGTGTTTGCCTAACCTTATATTCGGTTCGTTGCTTGTGTAAAGGCAACCAATTAACAGGTTACAATAGGAGCCCAGCTGATAGCGAGCAGAAATGTCGCTATTTTAGTCCCAATTTATTAAGCTTTTTTGTGCTTTAATCGTGTTTTTAATGAAAATATTTAATGAATTCCGTTATTTGGTCCTTAGGAGCAAAGTTGGTGATTTTGGGAGAAAAAGTGCCAAAAATGAAGCAAATGAAGCCCAAATCCAAGCTTGGATCAAAAGGGGATCCAAAGAGGTCAATCATGATGAAAATGCCCAAAAGGAAAGAAGAGAAGGCCCAAAAATCAGCTCAAATCAAAGCTGGAAAATTCTGGAAATTGGGTCAGCGTCGAGACGCTGTGTAGATAGTGTCGCGACGCTACCCATTTCTTGGGCAACAAGACGCGTGCATAGCAGCGTCGCGACGCTGTGCAATGTAGCGTCGGGACGGTGCCCCCATTCCAGGTCTATAAAAGGCGCCCCAAGGTGCCTCATTTTAGCATCCAACAATCCATCAAGGAATAATTTCCTTTCCTTCCTTCCTTAGGCTCCTTTGGAGCCCCTCTCAAGGCTTTCTAGCCTTTTTGAGAGAATTCTTTAGTGGGAAATATTTTGGGGAGTTTTTGGGAGCATCTTAGAGGCTCAAGGAGTAGTCAGCGGGGCTCCAAGCGTCAGCGAAGAGGTTTTTCGACGGTCAATTCCTTTCCTTTTATGCTCTTAATTATGCTTTCTATTGTAATTATTGTGGATATTTTAGCCATGTGTAGCTAAACCCCAATTTGGGGTCTTGAAATGAAATTATAGTTCAAATATTGTTATAATTTCTTGTCTCTTGCCCTTATCCTAATTATTTGTATGGATGCGCTTAATGTTGTATTCAATTTGGCCAATTGTGTAATGATCTGATTCTTAATGGAAACTCGACGGAGAGAAATTAGGATAGATTGTGATCCATGCAACTAGTTTAATTGCCCGTCGTGACACCGAGATTAGTTGATTAAACTTAGATTCCTAAAATGAATAAGAGCGTAATAATTAATGATTTTTAATGGCGCTAAGGACACTTAGGTTGTTAAAATGAATTAATTACAATTAGGGGAAACCGATAGGAGAACCTATGTGATTAACAGAGATTCTAGGATTATAATTCGTTGGGCAATGAGATAAGATAATTATAACAATTGTTTAGCTAATAATTGATTTTCAAGACCTCTCTTCCCATTAAAAGAAGAATTTTTCTCCATATTTTATTTTTTTATTTGATCAACTTATTTTCTTTAATTGCTTTGAATTTTAATTTCCTCTTTCTTGCATGAGTTGTTCCCTAAATATTATTTCGCCCAATTAATTTTAGTGCTCAAGAGATTTTATTTTTGCTTAATTTTCGCTTCGCTTCCCTGAGGATTCGATACTCGGAATACTTTCCATTTTATATTACTTGTGACGACCCGTGCGCTTGCGGTCTAATCGTTTCGTCGTCGAACACCAGCCCATTACTCATTGAATTGGAGAAGCCCATCTATTCTTCTAGAAGGCTGATATTTGTTTGTTAGAGAGCACATGTATTTGGTTTATTTTAAGTTGTATTTGTTTTTAAGAGGAATGATCGGATGTATTCAAGAGTATTTTTTCAGGAGTTTTTTCATCTCTTTTAGATTGTATAATGTGGCTGAGCTCCATTCATTTGAAAGCACATTGAATCAATATGAAAGAGGTTTTTCTCCTGAACTTTAGCCTTCTCTAATTTTCTTCATTGGTTTTAGATGGTATCAGAGCTATCTGTCCAACGACACTGATCCATGGAGTCTTCTGAAGATAATTTTGAAATTACGACTGGCAAGCAGAATGTTCAAGCCTTCAACCCTGGAAACAAGATCTCCACTGTCAAACTGACAAATGAAAATTTCCTTCTCGAAAGTTTCAAATTCTTACAACCATAGAAGGACACGAGCTTGAAGATCATATCGATCCAGAGTTCAAACCTCCGTCTGAAACTGTACAAGTAAGTGAAAATTCGTCTACTGTCAGCAAACCGAATCTAGCATATAAAATATGGAAGAAACAAGACAAATTGGTTTCATCTTGGTTAGTAGGGTCTATGACAGAGTCTATTCTAGAACAAGTTCTTCATTGTAAGAGTGCTAATGAAATCTGGTTATGTCTGATGCAAATCTTTAGTTCAAAACATTTAGCTAAAATCATGAAAATTAAGTCGAAATTACAGAATATGCAGAAAGGGGGATCAAGTCTTAGTGAGTACATATCAAAGATTAAGAAATGTGTTGATGCCTTAACTGCTTTAGGCAAAGAAGTTCCTGTCGAAGACCACATTATGTATATTTTAGCTGGATTAGGCCCTGAATATGAAACTATGGTCTCGATAATTGATAACTGCCCAAAAGGTAGTTATTTAGACCTCATTTCTATAGGGATTTGTGTGTGTTTTGTGCTTAATAGGGTTGGTTTTAGATATATATTATATGTTTTAACCCATTTGGAAGAATGGAAGCTTTGGAAATTATTTTATGCAGAATGTGTTGCTGGGCGACTGGAGGGAGCAAATTCTGTGCTGCAGCAAAACTGGGAGCGAGACTGCCATGTCACAGTTCGTTAGCCAAGTTGACAAACCGAATTCTGTTGAGTTATTTTCGTGATAAAGGAGCAAGGAGAGTCATACACGTGTTTAGGTTGACCTAAGTCAAGCCTCCTATCCTTCTATAAAAGGGAGTAGCCGCATAAGTCAAAGTCATTCCACTTTTGGGAGAAAACATTCCATTCTTGGAAAGTTCATTCCACCTTTGGGAGCCGAATAGAGGAAAGAGATTGGAGACCACCTAGAAGACCATCATTGCAAGCTGATCTAGGAGATTAATATTTCCTTTCATTATCTTGTAGTTATGGACATGCTTACTCAGATTGTAACTTGTGTTTCCATGCATCTTATGAACTAAGTAGCTTTAGGCGTTGGTTAGGAACAATGTGATTGTCGAGCTTAATTCTAGTAATAAATATTGATTAATGCATCTTGATTAATTGTTGAGTTCATTTCTATTTTATGCCCGCCTGGCCAGCCAGTATGGATACCTCTCTCTAGTTTCAGGGATGATTTAGGAAGTGTGTGGCGATTAATCACACTAGATCATTGTGTATTGGTGAACGCCAGTAACTGAGCTAGGGATAGCCAGTTGCCTAGTGCTTGATCGGTAGTGCTTCATTGGGGTTGAAACATATTCCAAAAGATCCGGAGTTTCAGGAGGAATCTTTTAATAAGACTGCGAGAGTTTTGCATGATCAATAATATTGCTAGAGCATATTTCAAAACAATTACTAAATCCTGACCAGCGTCTGTCTCTAATTTCTCTGCCTATTTGTTTATTTTCTGTTCTGTCATTTCTTTTGCTTCAGCATTACTCTTATAAAAACAAATCATTTTTACCATCTTCGAAACCATTAAAGAGTTATACAGAATAGATAAAGTGAAAGCTAGTTCAGGTCTTGGATTGATAATACTTATTACTTGCTGCGGACTGTATATACTTGCACAGAGTTCTAGAGTCTTTTTATATCATATTTTTACTCACTCTAGAAACCCAACAAGTTTTTGGTGCCATTGCCGGGGAACTTGAATAAGTTTTTATCTGATATGTTTTGTGTATGTGTTTTAGTGGTTTGGTGCTAGAACTTTTTGATTGTTTCTTTTGTTTTTGCAGGCGTGAGTTTGATGCATGAGCGATCCGCCTAGGGTAAGGTTCGAGCTTGATCCAGAAATCGAAAGGACATTCAGGAGAAGGAGAGAGTAGCGCAGAAACCAAAACCAAATGGATAAGATGTTGTGTCTTCAGCAGGGTCCTGAAGATCCAGTGAACCCCCAGCAGAATCTATTGCTGCAGCAAAACCGGCTGCTGGAGCAAAATGAGCAGCAGAATAATCAGGCTGAGAATCCTATCTTGGTAGCGAACGATAGGACCAGAGCCATTCGAGCATATGCTTTTCCAACGTTTGACGAGTTAAATCCAGGGATTGCACGTCCTCAAATTCAAGCGGTAAATTTTTAAATGAAACCAGTAATGTTTCAGATGTTGCAAACCGTGGGTCAATTCCATGGTTTGTCATCTGAAGACCCTCATTTACATCTTAAGTCTTTTCTAGGAGTTAGTGATTCTTTTGTAATTCAAGGAATGCCTAGAGATGCTCTTAGATTAACTTTGTTCCCGTATTCTCTTAGAGATGGAGCAAAGGCATGGTTAAATTCTTTTGCTCCAGGATCAATTAGGACATGGGATGAGTTAGCTGAAAATTTTTGAGTAAATATTTCTCACCTAATAGAAATGCTAAATTAAGGAGTGAAATAGTAGGGTTTAGGCAACTTGAAGATGAGACTTTTAGTGAGGCTTGGGAGAGGTTTAAGGAGCTTTTACGAAAGTGCCTCCACCATGGTTTACCTCATTGTATCCAAATGGAAACATTTTACAATGGGTTAAACGGAGTAACCCAGGGAATGGTTGATGCTTCGGTTGGAGGGGCCTTTTGGCAAAAACTTTTAATGAAGCCTATGAAATTTTAGAAAGAATATCTACTAATAGTTGTCAGTTGTCGGATGTTAGAGGCACAAATAAAAAGGTTAAGAGTGTGTTAGAGGTTGATGGTGTGTCCACTATTAGGGCTGATCTGGCAATGATTGCTAACGCTCTTAAGAATGTGACAGTGATTAGTCATCAGCAGCCACCAGCAATGGAGCCTACTGCAATGGTGAACCAAGTTGTAGAGGAAGCATGTGTCTATTGTGGTGAAGACCACAACTACGAGTTTTGCCCCAACAATCCAGCTTCAGTGTTTTTTATAGGTAATCAGAGGAATAACCCTTATTCTAACTTTTATAATCCAGGTTGGCGCAACCACCCCAACCTTGCATGAGGAGGACAAGGAAGTAATGTGCAAACACAGTAGAAGGTGAAC
Source organism: Luffa acutangula (assembly GCA_036850905.1). NCBI lineage: Eukaryota > Viridiplantae > Streptophyta > Magnoliopsida > Cucurbitales > Cucurbitaceae > Luffa > Luffa acutangula. The sequence continues at coordinate 35,631,753 of CM072099.1, forward strand.
CCGCCGTGATTTGCTAAAGCGCAGGTATTGCCCCAGCAAAATAAGCAGACTTTGCCCCAACAAAATTCAGTGAGTTCTCTTGAGGCAATGATGAAAGAATTTATGGCTCGTACAGATGCCGCCATTCAAAGTAATCAAGCTTCAATGAGAGCCCTAGAATTGCAAGTGGGTCAGCTAGCTAATGAGCTGAAGGCAAGGCCTTAGGGGAAACTTCCCTCAGATACTGAACACCCTAGAAAGTAAGGTAAGGAGCAGGTAAAGGCAGTGACTCTTAGGAGTGGTAAGCCATTAAAGGAAAGACAAGAACCCAGTAAAACCATGTTGAAGGAAATAACGGTGATAAAAATGTTGTTGTTGAGAAAGAGTTTGAGACTGGTCAGGGTGCTGGAGGCAGCAATCAAGATGCTGGAGCATCTGGATTTGTTCCAGATGTGGAACCACCTTATATGCCGCCCCCACCTTATGTACCACCTCTACCTTTTCCACAAAGGCAAAGGCCTAAGAATCAGGATGATCAATTTTAAAAAAATTTAGAGATTCTTAAGCAATTGCATATAAATATCCCTTTAGTAGAAGCTATTGAGCAAATGCCTAATTATGCTAAATTTCTTAAGGATATTTTAACTAAAAAGAAGAGGTTAGGTGAGTTTGAAACTGTATCTCTTACTGAGGAATGTAATGCTATTCTTAAGAATGGGCTACCACCCAAGGCTAAGGATCCAGGATCATTTACTATACCTGTGTCTATAGGTGGGAAAGAATTAGGTAGAGCACTCTGTGACTTAGGTGCAAGCATTAACCTTATGCCTCTTTCGGTCTATCGAAAGTTAGGTATTGGTGAAGCTAGACCTACCACAGTCACACTCCAACTAGCTGATAGGTCTATCACATATCCAGAGGGTAAAATTGAGGATGTCTTAGTGAAAGTGGATAAATTCATATTCCCTATTGATTTTATTATTTTAGACTATGAGGCTGATAAAGATGTCCCAATTATTCTAGGTCGTCCATTTTTGCTACTGGTAGGGCATTAATAGATGTTCAAAAAGGGGAATTAACAATGAGAGTCTGTAATGAGGAAGTAAAACTTAATGTGTTTAATGTTGGGTTTTATGCCCTAAAACTCGTAGATAGTAAATGTACATTTGACCGAACATTAATAAAAGTGATGTATTATTCAATGTTTGTATTATATCTTGTCTTATTAACCCTAATCCAATAAACTAAACATCCAAGGCTAATAGAATGAGGCTTGAACTAGTATGTAGGGACATACGGGGATCAATGTTCAAGTTTTAGCCTAAAGGGTCTGTAGTATAGGGATAAGGCTGGGTACCTTGTCCTGGTGACACTATGGATACGACCCACTCTGTATATTGATACAAACGTAGTGATCCAGCGCGTTCATGTAGTTGACATGCGAGTGAGGGTATCCTGTGCAATGAGTTTGCACAAAGACCGGACTGCGAAATAGTTCACCACTAACTGTAACACCGTTAGTTAGCTCGGTTTCTATTTCACTAGGATGACCTAGGCAACTTGGCCTTAATCATGAGTGGATTATGGACTCCTGTCCATGAGGGATTGTCCTTTGATTTGTACGGGTGAGAGTGGCCTATTCGCCGACTCAATAAGCCTACCATTTTGGGGACAAGATCGAGTGGGGAGCTGAGAACGTAGTCTTACAAGATGGAATTCACTCCTTCCCGATATTAGGGTAAGTAGAGGTGTGTTCCCTTAAGTGGTGTCTCTGGGTCTTGAACAATAGGCCTTACCCTCTTTATGGCACGAGAGGGATTTCTGTTTGTTGGTTGGACCACAAACATGTTGTTCATTAGAGGAGCACTGGTACTTAAGGACCAAGAGGTAGCCCAGGGGTAAAACGGTAATTTGACCTAGTTGGGGTACGAACACACGTGGAGGGCTAACTTGCTGTTGATGGTCGATATCCGTGGACACAGAAATATATATGCAGTGAGAAAAGTGCAGTTGTGGTTCTATAGTGGAGTGAACCACATTTAACGAACATTGATTAATTTGTTAATGAGTTTAGTCAATTAATCTCATATCGTTGGAGCTTCTAATCTGTAGGTCCATTAGGTCCCACCGGTAGCTCTATAAGGGCGTTGAGGAAAATTTCTAAGGGAGAATTGAATATTCGAAGGGGTTCGAGTATTAAAATATGAATTTGATTTATATTTTAAAACTATAGGTTATAATTAATGCACATTAGATGTACATTAATACTATAGTTTATTTGGAGAGAGATATAATTAAATATGAGATATTTAATTATAATATTAATTAATATATTAATTAGTTATTATATTAATTAATAATTAGTTTTAATAACTTTAATTAAATTTGATTTAATTGAATTTTATTAAAACTATGGGTTAAGTGGTAATATTTGTATAAATGTGATTTATATAAGTATTAATTAAATTAATTATTAATTCGATTAATTAATTATTAAAATTAATAATTAATTATCTTAGCAGTATAACTGATAAGAAAAAATCAACCCACTAACCTAGCACTATGCGTGATACAGAGGGTTTTTAGGAGGGAGTTTCTCCATCCGTTAGATAACTCCCTCATCATTCATTCAGAAAGATAGGCTTCTTAGAAAATCACGCATTCTCTCATTCGCTTACTCTCCAGAACTCTCTGTGTGATTATTCTCTCAAGAATACAGAGAAGAAAAATACTCCTAACCCTTAGAAAATTACTCTCCCACAAGCACCTATTGCATATCCTTCAAGAAAATACCGGTGCAACCCTTTTGTGGTGTTCGTGATTAACTTCCAGCAAAGAAAAGAGATTTTTGCTGTTGTTTTTGGGTGGAGAATCAAGGGATTTTGGTGAAACGGGTCAAGAACGTCTTCAAAGGTATAGTGTTCTTGATCTTGGACCAATAGGATCCAATTTAGATTAGATCTAAATTGAAATCAGCATGTTTTATTATTAAAATTCAGTAGTTTTATTTTGATTTTACTGCTGTATTTTAATTTGCCAACGTACGGTATTTTATTCCGAATTAAAAACTGAGTTAAGGTTCTTGATCGTTTCCGCTGCGAAAGGGTTTTTATCCCTTCATTTAAGGCCATGAAGTATCCAAACGAAATGGAAGATTGTTCTTTCATTAGGATTCTGGAGGGCACAATTGTTGAGACAACAATACAGGATTCGGTTGACAAGCATTTGGAAGGTCATGGAGAGGTTAGTGTAGAGGATTTAGAAGTTTGTTCTTTAGAAAGAAAAAATGAAAAAGAATTGTTTAGATGTGAGGATACCCATCTAGTTCTCAATTGGGAGAAATGTCAATTCATGGTGAAGGAGGGCATAGTGTTATGTCATAGGATTTCTAAGAATGGTCTAGAAGTTGATAGAGCAAAAATTGAGGTTGTTGAGAGACTAGAACCACTGAATTCAGTGAAGGGAATTCGGAGTTTTTTAGGTCATGCTGGATTTTATAGGAGGTTCATAAAAGATTTTTCCAAAATCAGTAAACCTCTTTGTAACTTATTGTGTACTGATCATGTTTTTACTTTAATGCAGATTGTAGGAAGCCTTTTGAGACCTTAAAAGCTGTTTTAATCTCAGCACCCATTATTTGTGCACCTAATTGAAATTTACCATTTGAGGTAATGTGTGATGCAAGCGAGGTTGCGGTAGGTGCTATGCTGGGGCAAAAGTAGGGCAAATTTATCCATCCTATATATTATGCAAGCAGGGTTTTAAATGAGGCACAAGTCAACTACACAACTACTGAAAAAGAGTTGTTAGTTGTGCTGTTTGCTTTTGAGAAATTTCGACCGTATTTGGTTGGATCCAAAGTCACGGTGTTCACGAACCATGCAGCAATAAGGTATTTAATGTCTAAGAAAGATGCAAAGCCTAGACTAATTCGTTGGGTTTTATTATTGCAGGAATTCGACTTGGAGATAAAGGACAAGAAGGGATTAGAAAATGTCATTGCAGATCATCTGTCTCGTCTTGATCCATCATCATCTTTGCTGAAGCAATCTGCCATTTCAGATTCTTTTCTAGATGAACAGCTCTTTGCTGTTGAGGCAAAGGTAGTCAGGGATGTCCCTTGGTATGCTGATATTGCCAACTTTTTGGTCAATAGGGTCACTCCTATTGATATGGATTGGAGGCAGAAGAAAAAGTTTAAGCATGATGCAAAATTTTTCTATTGGGATGAGCCATATATGTATAAGCAATGCTCTGACGGTATTATTCGTAGGTGTGTTTCAGGTGATGAAGCAAAGGAAATCCTGGAGCAATGTCACTCTTCGCCATATGGAGGCCATTTCAGCGGTCAGAGGACAGCTATGAGAATTCTGCATTGTGGATTCTTCTGGCCTACCTTATTTAAGGTTGCCCATTGGTTCTAGAAGCAATGTGATGCTTGCCAAAGGAGAGGAAACTTAGGACCTAGAGATGAAATGCCTCTTACTTACATTTTAGAAGTTGAATTATTCGATGTGTGGGGTATTGACTTTATGGGGTCATTTCCCCTTCTAATGGAAATGTTTTTATCTTATTGGCAGTTGATTACGTGTCCAAGTGGGTGGAGGCCATCGCATGCCATCAGAGTGATACTAAGACAATAGCGAGGTTCCTTCAATCACACATCTTTGCGCGGTTTGGGACACCTAGGGCTCTAGTGAGTGATGAGGGTACACACTTTGTTAATAATATCTTAACTAAGCTGTTAGCTAAGTATGGGATTAAGCATAGGATAACTACCCCTTATCACCCACAAGCAAATGGTCAAGCTGAAATTAGTAACAGGGAAATTAAATTTATTCTAGAGAAAGTAGTGCTTTATAATTCTAGATTGCTTCATAGGTCAGTGCTTTATAATTCTAGATTGAAATTATTTCCTGGGAAGCTAAAATCTAAATTGTCAGGGCCATTTATTGTGATTGAGGTTTTCTCCCATGGAGCAATTACTTTGCAGGATGAAAAAGATGGGAGAGTGTTCAAAGTGAATGGACAGCGTGTAAAGCATTATTGGGGAGAGGAGTTCCAGACGAAATATTCTTCCCTCAAGTTGGTTGATGATTGAGAGAGCGAGATTTTTGCGGGAGTAATTCACAGAGCAATATTTTGAGCTCCTAGTGTTTGTTTTTATTTTCTCGCTGATATGATTTAATTTTAATTTGGATTTGGTTAGATTGAGTTTGTTTAAATTCTGCGTGATTAATTTTAAGTTCGTTGTTATTTTTAATTCAGTAGATTTTATTTTAATTATTATTTTTGGTAGTGTATATTTTATTCTGGTTAGATTTAATTGGATTAGATCTTATTTTCGGTTCATTTATTTTTCCGAATTTATTATTTAATCTGTTAGATTATATTTTAATTTAGTTTTTATTCAGCTATTTAAATTCTAATGTGAGTCGGTTTAATAAAAATTTTCCTTATTAATTCGGCTTTAAAAATAAAAAGAAAGGATTAGATTTGATTTGATCGGTTAAACTTAAATTTGAATTTAAAAGATTTAATTTTCCTGTTTTGAAATTCGAATTCCGTATCCTAGATTCTTCAGGTTGTTGCGGCAAAGTTAAGGCTGAAGCAATTCTTTCGTCCGAATAGGAAGGGATTTTTGTGAATTAATTTTTACCGTTTGGATTTTGAATTTTCTGTGGGCAGGTAAATTGCATGGAGTCATCTGATAGAGTCACGTGTCACACAGGGAAGATCCAAGGGTTTAGTCGTTGAACAGCCCATCATTAATTACCATGGGTGAATGGAATCAACAATTTTACCGTTGATGGTTTTAATTTTTCAAATTGCATGCAGAAAAATCATTTAATGAGGGCAAAATCTTTCGGTTATGATTTGATTTGCTGCAGCTCTATTTATTCTAAACCCTGAGGTACAGAAAGTGAAAACGAAGAAGAAGAAGACGCCAGAGGAAAAAGAAGCGAAAAGGAGGAGAAGGCAACAAAGGGCTGCGGAACAAGAAGAGGTCCAGGAGGCAACAGAGGTTGTTGCTGCCACAGTAGAAGAAGGAGACCTGCAAGAATCTTATGTACAGAACCCCGAGGAGGTTGAGCCGAGAATGGCAGATATAGAGGAAGTTCAAGAAGAAGGACATACCGAGGAAATTCTAGAGAAACAGAATGAGGATGTGCAGGCAGAGGTTGCGACTAGAAAAGAGACAGATCAGGAGGCTCGTGTTGAGGTCATCATGCCTGAAGTACCGAAACGTCACCGCATTAAACGAAAGGCTGGGCGCGTTCAGGTGATTCGAACTGATACCTCATCACCACCGTCGTTGGATTCTGAGAAAGAGATGGCAGAGCGAGAGGAACGAGAGAAAAAAAGAAGATGAGGAAAAAGTGAGAGAAGAAGCAGAGGAAAAAGCTGAGGAAGAGCGGTTGCTCAAGCGAAGGGCAGAAAAGGGCAAAAGTGTTGCTGAAGCATCGGAAGAACACGATGGAATAGAAGAACCACAGTTACCATATGATCGCTTCGTCAACAATTCTGCCAGAGCAAAATACGCTGAGCTGCTCAAAAGAGACTTCCTGTTTGAGAGAGGATTTAGCAGTGATCTTCCGCATTTTCTGAGGATCGGTATTGCAGACCACGGCTATGAGTTGTTTTGTGCGAAGTCTGAGTCTGTAAACGCACAGGTGGTGCGTGAATTTTATGCTAATATTGACAAAGAAGATGGTTTCCAGGTGATTGTTCGAGGAGTCGAGGTTGACTGGAGTCCTAATGCTATTAACGCACTGTATAACCTTCAGAATTTCCCCCATGCAGCATATAATGAGATGGTTGTAGCGCCATCTAATGAGCAGCTGAGTGATACTATGCGGGAGGTGGGAATTGAAGGGGCATGACGGCAGCTGTCAAAAACAGAGAAGAGAACGTTCCAGTCAGCCTATCTAAAAAGGGAAGCAAATACATGGATGGGATTTATCAGACAGAGGATGCTCCCAACGACTCATGTCTCGACAGTCTCTAGAGAACGAGTTCTTCTGGTTTTCGCGATTTTGCGGTCTCTCAGCATCGATGTGGGAAAATCATTATCAATGAGATATCTGGTTGTTGAAAGAAGAAGGTGGGGAAGCTGTTTTTTCCGAATACCATTACCATGCTTTGCAAGAGAGCAGGGGTTTCAAAGGATGAAGGAGATGTTATTTTGTTTGACAAGGGAATCATCGACACTCCTAACTTGGCACGGCTTCAGCGTATGCAGGAGGTACGTCAGGGTGGACTTGTCTACGGCATCAATACGATTTTAGAACAACTGGCACTTTCGGCCAGTAGGCAAGAGTTTGTCGAGAGGCAAGCTTTGACCTTCTGGAACTATGTTAAAAATCGTGATGTCAATCTGAAGAAGGCGCTGCAAGAGAATTTTTCCAAGTCGTATCCAGCCCTTCCAGCATTCCCTGAAAATTTATTGAACCCTTGGATCCCGCCCCCACCAGTTGAAAGAGGAGAAGAGGGGGATGAAAATGAGCAGGGCCAAGAGGACTGAAGGATGAAGTGGCCCTGCACGAGCATAATTTTTGTTCTGACTTTTTGTTTGCTCGTGCATTTTCTAATCTCCTTTTCTATTGATGTTCTGTTTGCTTCTTCTTTGTTATTTTTCTGCTTCTGAAAAAATATATCTGCTTTTGTAATTTCTTTTAATATTTTCAATGAAATTTCCAAGTTGTTTCTGTTCTATAAGCACTGAATAACTCTAACTTAACTAATTTTCTTCTGAATTTTGAAGCTTCAACTTGTTAAGCTTAATTAGATCAAGGTATTCTGATCTCCAGAAACCTTTTGCTTGAGCATTTCTTCTAGCCTGGTCTGTTGCTGCGACAAAGAAGATTTTGGAGGTAGTGTTGACTTTTATGATCCACTTTAAGCTTAGTTTTAGTCCCACGCTTAGATTGAAAATTCAGATAGAAAAATTTAAGTTTGGGGGTATAATTGCAAAATTAATAATTCATTGGGGACAATGAATAATTCAAGTTTGGGGGACTTTTTGGTACTCCAATTGTTTTGCTCGAGCATTCCCCTCCTTTAACTAAAAATTTGTTAGGTTGTTGAGTAACCGGGGACATTTGTGATACCCACAGTTTGTCTTCGCATCAAAAGATGACCTAGGAAATGTGAAAAAATGAATTATTTGCTGAAAATTTTGTTTGTTGAAAATTTTGCTGAGAACATTCATGGAGCAAAAATTTTGAAGGAGGAATGGTGATCCAACAGTTTTTCTGTCTCCCAGAACTTAGGTGAGCTTCATCATAAAATGTTGCCATTCTGAGGGGCAAGAGATAGAATAACTAAGGATTTTTTAGCTTTACAAAGAGTATTGAGCCTAGTTGGTGATGAACTTGAGGCAAGGGTATACTGCACCATAAAGTAGGTCATCCCATGCTTAAGAGCTTATGACTGTAGGGCTGCTTAAAGTCTGAAAAACAAAAATATAAACTCCTTAAAAATGTGTGTTCTAATGTGTCTGATAATAGAGCTAGGTTGTGGTAAGTTCTTAGAATTGAGTTAAAAGTGGTGATTATTTGTCCATGCCAGATGAATTGTTTTGCTGCAGCAGAGCTTGGTTTTACAGAGTGCTCAGGTAAAGGTTAGAGGCAGTGTTGGATTGTCTGGTTTGATTAAGCTATTCTTTGTCTAACGTTTTGAATTCTTAAGGGAAGGTTGGTTAGTATTGCTCGGGACGCGCAATAGTTCAAGTTTGGGGGTGTGATAACTGCCCAAAAGGTAGTTATTTAGGCCTCATTTCTATAGGGATTTGTGTGTCTTTTGTGCTTAATAGGGTTGGTTTTAGATATATATTATATGTTTTAACCCATTTGGAAGAATGGAAGCTTTAGAAATTATTTTATGCAAAATGTGTTGTTGGGCGACTGGAGGGAGCAAATTCTGTGCTGCAGCAAAACTGGGAGTGAAACTGTCACGTCACAGTTCATTAGCCAAGTTGACAAACCGAATTCTGTTGAGTTATTTTCGTGATAAAGGAGCAAGGAGAGCCATACACGTGTCTAGGTTGACCTAAGTTAAGCCTCTTATCCTTCTATAAAAGGGAGTAGCCGCCTAAGTCAAAGTCATTCCACTTTTGGGAGAAAACATTCCATTCTTGGAAAGTTCCTTCCACCTTTGGGAGCCGAATAGAGGAGAGAGATTGGAGACCACCTAGAAGACCATCATTGCAAGCTGATCTAGGAGATTAATATTTCCTTTCATTATCTTGTAGTTATGGACATGCTTACTCAGATTGTAACTTGTGTTTCCATGCATCTTATGAACTAAGTAGCTTTAGGCGTTGGTTAGGAACAATGTGATTGTCGAGCTTAATTCTAGTAATAAATATTGATTAATGCATCTTGATTAATTGTTGAGTTCATTTCTATTTTATGCCCGCCTGGCCAGCCGGTATGGATACCTCTCTCTAGTTTCAGGGATGATTTAGGGAGTGTGTGGCGATTAATCACACTAGATCATTGTGTATTGGTGAACGCCAGTAACTGAGCTAGGGATAGCCAGTTGCCTAGTGCTTGATCGGTAGTACTTCATTGGGGTTGAAACACATTCCAAAAGATCCGGAGTTCTGGGAGAAATCTGCTAATAAGACTGCGAGAGTTTTGCATGATCAATAATATTGCTAGAGCATCTTTCAAAACAATTACTAAATCCTGACCAGCACCTGTTTCTAATCTGTCTGCCTATTTGTTTATTTCCTGTTCTGCCATTTCTTTTGTTTCAGCATTACTCTTATAAAAACCAATCATTTTTACCATCTTTGAAACCATTAAAGAGTTATACACAATAGATAAAGTGAAAGCTAGTTCAGGCCTTGGATTGATAATACTTATTACTTGTTGTAGACTGTGTATACTTGCACAGAGTTCTAGAGTCTTTTTATATCATATTTTTACTCACTCTAGGAACCCAACAATAATCACGGCTAAGACAGGAACCCAAACTATTCAAGAAGATACTGCTCTTCTTTTGACTCACGAAAGCAGGATTGAAAGTAAGGCAGCGGTAAACTTAGATGGTACTCTTCCGACAGCCAATCTAATGGTTCAAGATTCTTCTCCAAAGGAGACTGAAAATCAAAGGAATACTCAACCACAACAACAAAATTACACTCCAAATTATGGTACAAACAGAGGAAGAGGAAGGTCAAACTTCTCAAGGTCGAGGAGGTAGATCGTGGAACAATAGAAATATACCCCCAATGCCAAATTTGTAACAAGTTCGGTCATACAGCCCTGAAATGTTACTCTCGAGTTCAGTTGCCTGGTGCTGCTTATTCATCTCAATTCTTTCCCAACAATCAACCATTTTCTGGTGGACAAGGTTACGGTAATCAATATCTTTCTTCTCCAATGTCTGTTATGGTAGCTACTCCCAATTTCAATCAACACTGTAATTGGTACCTAGATTCTGAGGCCACAAATCATCTGACTAATAATCTTGGGAATTTGTCTGTGAGCTTAGAATATTTGGGAAATAATCAAGTTCATGTTGGAAACGACACAGGGTTGCCTATTACTCGACTTGGATATGCTTCGATTACCTCTCATTCTAATCATGTGTTTCATTTAAACAATTTACTTCATGTTCCTTCAATTACTAAAAATCTAATCAGTGTTAGTCAGTTCGCAAAAGATAACTCTGTATTTTTTGAATTTCACCCAAGTTTCTGTTGTGTGAAGGACCTAGCAACTGGACAAGTGCTTCTCCACGAGACTCTACTGAAGGATTGGAATTCTCAATTCTGTTGGTGGAAGCGCAATTGGACAGATTCGCAATTTAATTTCATTCTACAAAATATCATACATTGGCAAAAAGTTAAGCAATGAGAAACATACCTCCGTTGACGATTCTGAATTTTTCAACAGACACCAACATACGATCTTCCCTGCTATTCTCTGAGGTTGAGAACGGAGTGGTTGGACTCCTTGATCTTTCTAATGGGAAGAATCTACAGAGAAAAGTATTTCCCTGCTTTTCACGTTGAGAGAAAATGTACAGAGAGTGAGAGAAAGATTTTTTTTTCCAAGATCTGCAGAATGAAAGGAGCATCATTAGACCCCTTTTTTTGCATGTAATCTATGTGAGGGTTGAGATCAAATCTTGACCCTTCATCTAATCAGATGGTTATTAGATTATCTAATAACCTAGTTAATTAATTAAAATTAATTTAATTAATTAACTATATGCTAATTGTTGAGTTTCTAGAGTGAATAAAAATATAGTGTAAAAAGACTCTAGAATTCCTGTGCAAGTATACACAGTCCGCAGCAAGTGATAAGTATTTGTCAATCCAAGGCCTGAACTAGCTTCCACTTTATCTATTTTGTATGAATCTTTTAATGGTTTCAAGGTAATAAAAATGTTTGGGTTTTATAAGAATTATGCTGAAACAAAATAAATGACAGAACAACAAGTAAACAAATAGGCAGACAGATTAAAGACAGACGCTGGTTAGGATTTAGTGATCGTTTTAAAAGATGCTCTAGCAATATTATTGATCATGCATTTCTCGCAGTATTATTAGCGGATTCCTCCCGGAACTCCAGATCTTTTGGGATGTGTTTCAACCCCAATGAAGTACGACTGATCGAGCACTAGACAACTGGCTATCCCTAGCTCAGTCACTGGCGTTCACCAATACACAATGATCGTAGTGTGGATAATTGCCACACACACTCTAAATCATCCCTGAAACTAGAGAGAGGTATTCACACCGGCTGGCCAGACGGGCATAAAATGGAAATAAACACAACAATTAACCAAAATGCGATAGTCAATATATTACTAAAGATGAAGCACAACAATCACATTATTCCTAACCAACACCTAAGCTACTTAGTTCATAATAGGCATGGAAACACAAATTACAATCTGAGTATACATGTCCATAATCACAAGATAATAAAGAAAATAATAATCTCCTTAATCAGCTTGCAGAAGATGGTGTTCTTGGTAATCTCCAATCTCTCTATACTACTCGGCTTCCAAGGGAAATTGGAATGATTTTGACTTGGACGCTACTTCCTTTTATAGAAGGATACGAGACTTGAATTAGGTCAACTTGGACACGTGTAGGGCTCTTCTTGCTCCTTTATCCCGAAAATAACTCAACAGAAGTCGGTTCATGAAGTTGGCTAACGAGCTGTGATGTGGCAGTTTTGTTCCCAGTTTTGCTGCAGCACAGAATTTGCTTCCTCAAGTCGCCCAGTAGCATAATTTGCACAAAGTAATTTCCAAGGCTTCCATTCTTCCAAATGGGTTAAAACGTGTAATATCTATCTAAAACCAACCCTATTAAGCACAAATGTCACACAAATCAATATAGAAATGAGGCCTAAATAACTACCTTTTGGGCAATTATCACTAATCAATTAATCATATTAATTAATTAAGCATATTTACATTTAAATCATATTTAAATGCATTGTCCTCACATAATATATAGTTTTAATTAAACTTAATTAAATTAATTAAACCACATATTTAATTAATTCACAAATAATTAATTCTTAAATCAATTAAATATCACATATTTAATCAATTATACATTTGAATCATATTCAAAATTGCATCTCTCTTATAACCTATAGTTTAATATGAATCATATTCACATTAAAATTAATCTATAGTTATTAATTTAATTAAATCACATTTAACTAAATTAAATTGAACAATTAATTAATTTAAAATTAATTAAACATCTACCATATTTAATTAATTACATATTAGAATTATATTCTAATATATCTCTCATATAATATAGTTTAATTAAATCACATTTAATTTAAACTAAATTAAATAATTAATTAATTAATTTAATATTTAAATATCACATATTTAATTAATCATATATTTAAACTCCTTCAAATATATTATTCTCTCAATTAATAAAATTTAATCTCAAATTAAACTTTATATTATAGTGTACCATTATACATTATACTATTTGTATCTCATACAATTAACTTGATTCCTAAGATGAATTTGAACTATTCAAATTCCTTCAAGATAAATTGTTCTCAATTACTCTTTACGAGCTAGTAGAGGGACCTAATGGACCTACAAATTAGAAGCTTCAATGATATGAGGTTAACTGACTAAACTCATTAATCGAGTTAACCAATATTCATTAACTCTGGGTCACTCCACTAAAAACCTACAACTGCACTCTTCTCACTGTAGAATGTTTCTGTGTCCACGGATATTGACCAATATTGGTAAGTCCATCCTTCACGAGTGTTCGTAACTACAGTTGGATCAAATTATCGTTTTACTCCTGAGTTACCTCTGACTCCTTAAATACCAGTGCTCCTCTAATGAACAACCTGTTTATGGTCAAACTAGTAAACAAAAAGTCCCTCTTGGGCCAGTGAGAGGGCGAGATCCCTTTGTTCAAGATCCGGAGTCACCACTTAAGGGAACACTCATCTATTTCTCATAGAAGTGGGAAGGAGAGAATTCCATCTTTTGTTGTCATGTCCCCAGCCCCCCACTCGGTCTCGTCCCCAAGAAGGTAAGCTTATTGAGTTAGCGTGCAGGCCACTCTCACCATACTAATCAAAGGACAATCCCTCGTGAGAAGGAGTTCATGACACACTTAGCATTTAGACTGAGTTACCTAGATAATCATATTGAAACAGTAACCTAACTAGTTAACGGTGTTGCATCTAGTAGTTTACTATTTCGTGGTCTGGTCTTATGCAAACTTATTGCATAGGATACCCCTGCTCTCATGTCTTCTACATGGACGCCTTGGATCAATACGTCTGTATCGAATACAAAGTGGGTCGTATCACATAGTGTTACCAGGATAAGGTACCCAACCTTATCACTGTACTATAGACCTTTTAGATTGTTACTTGAACACTGATCCTCGTATGTCCCCACATACTAGTTCAAGTTACATGTAAACAACCTTGGATCTTAGTTTATTGGATTTGGGTCATATTGTGCAATTTTTGACTTAATATGACAATAACACTTTATTGCACAAACCTCAATAACACTTTATTGATACAAGTACATAATTTGTTAACATTCACTATCTACGAGTTTTAGGACATAAAACCAAACATCTACATGAAGGGCTATACAAATTTGATCTCTCCACATCAAAATTGTTGAATCCATTTTCTCTTTTGTCTACTGTTTCATTGTCTTCTTTGTCGCAGTATATTGTTTTAGCTTTATCTTGTTCTACTCAAAATAAATCTATTGATGTATGGCATCAAAGACTTGGTCATCCAAGTCTTTCTATTGTTAAAAATATAGTCAATAATGTAATCCCAATTTTCCTATAAATTTATCTATTTCATTTTGTCGAGTTTGTGCTATTGGTAAAATTCATGCGTTACCTTTTACTCCATCTCTCTTACTTCATACTCTGCACCTTTGCAATTAATAGTTACTGATTTGTGGGGCCCTGCCTACAAGTTATCTAGGAATGGTTTTCGGTACTATATAAGTTTTGTTGATGTATTCTCCAAATATACTTGGATTTATTTCCTTCAATCTAAGTCTGAATCATTTCAAGCTTTCCTTAATTTCAAATCCGTTGTTGAAAAACAGTTTAATAGACCTATTCTTAGTTTTCAAACTGATGGTGGTGCTGAGTTTAAGACATTTGTTCCTTTTTTGAAAGCTCATGGCATTGAACATAGAATAACTTATCTTTACACTTCACAACAAAACGGTATAGTCGATCGAAAACATAGGCATATCGTTGATGTTGGTCTTACTTTGTTATCTCAAGTAGGGGTGAGCACAACAAGCTGAAAAACCGAGCCGATCGACCGAAACCGACCGAACCAACGTCGGTCGGTTTTATGATGGAGTCGGTCGGGGTCGGTTTTGCACTATGCAAAACCGACCAGTCCGTCGGTCGGCTCGCCAAAAATGGCAAAAATCGACCACCCCGACCGAACATTGCTTTTAAATTAAAAAAAAAATGAAATGTATTATTAATGATTGACGCGTGATGGAGAGATGGGAGGTGAAATGACTTTGCATGTTGTAGGTAATGATTACCTACATAGTAGGTAATCATTACCTATTTTAAAATTTAAAAAAAAAAACTTTTTTTATTTTATTATTTTTTAATCTTTCTTTCCTTTCCCAGATTTCTTTTCTTCTTTCTTTCTCTATTCTCCTTCTCTCTCCTCACTCTTTCTCTCATCCGATTCTTTTCATCTTCTTTCTTCTTTTTTCTTCTTTTTTCTTTGTATTCAATTCTTTTCATCTTTTTTCATCTTTTTTCTTTGTTCTTCGTTCTCCTCTCTTCTCACTCTTTCTCTCATCAAGGCTCAAGCTTCCTTACCGGATTTACTTTGTCGGAACGAAACCTCCTCGCCAGATTTGCTTCGTCGGAACCCACAACCAACGTCACGGTTTTTTTTTTCTCCGTTCTTCTTCTCCTTTCTCTCTTTCTCTTATGCTATTCTCTTTCTCTTCTATCCTTATTTTCTTGCCGGATTTGCTTCTCAGTTCGTCGGAATCTTCTCTCTTCTCCATTTTATTTTACTTTTTTTCGTTCTCTCATTCGCCAGAGTCACAAAACCACAACGTTTTTCGTTCTCGAGTTCGCTGGAGTCACAAAATTGACCAAATCCGACCGACCGTTGGTGTAGTCGGTCGGTCGACGTCTCGAACCCACAAAAAACCGACGACCACCGACCGATCAAAACCGAATGGTCGGTTTTCGGCGTTGGTTTTGGCCAAAAACCGACCCCGACCGATCGTTACTCACCCCTAATCTCAAGCTTCTATGCCTCTGATGTTTTGGGATGATGCTTTTGCAACTAGTGTTTATCTTATCAACAAGTTGCCTTCCACAGTGCTTCGTGGAGTGAGTCCTTTGGAGAAACTCTTTCAGAGGCAGCCTGATTACAATTTTCTGAAGGTCTTTGGTTGTAAGTGTTTCCCTTGCCTTCGCTCTTATAATTCTCATAAACTTGATTTTCGTTCTTCATCGTGTACGTTTATTGGTTATAGACACTCTCATAAAGGATATAAATGTCTTGACTTTACTGGTAGAATTTATATTTCTAGAAATGTTCTATTTGATGAGTTGAGTTTTCCATTTGCCAAAAATGTCTCATCCTTCTCTAAATCTCCTGCACCTTCTGAGACTTCTGTGACTCTTCCCTTATCTATTGTTCCTCAGCCTACTACTTCTACTCCTTCAGAACAGCCACCTATTTCTTCCCATATATCTAGCAGCCCCATTTGTCCAGAACAGCCATCTATTAGTTGTCCAGATCGTACTTCTACTGATTATATATCACCATCACCTACCAATACAAGTCCCTCACCATCACCTACCTCTACTGGTTGTGTATCACCATCACCTACACCTTCTGATATTCCTTCGCTTATTCCTCCACCTAATCCATTAGGTTTTCATCTTAACTGAGAGTTCTTTTGGTAACTTATACTGATATTGAGCCTCCAAATGTTAAAGAAGCTCTTAAATGCTTTCATTGGAGACAAGCTATGCAAGTAAAATATGTTGCACTTATTCAAAATCAAACTTGGGATCTTGTACCAACACCTATAGATCATAAGGTTGTTGGTTGTAAGTGAGTCTTTAAGATAAAAAGGAACTCGAATAGGTTTATTTCGAGATATAAGGCTAGATTGGTTGCAAAAGGTTTTCATCAATCTCCAGATATTGATTATTTTGAAACTTATAGTCTGATTGTCAAGCCTATTACTATTAGAGTGTTGTTAACTCTTGCTCTCACTTACAATTGGTCTATTCGGCAAATTGATATAAATAATGCATTTTTACATGGTTTATTGTCTGAGAAGGTATATATGGAGCAACCTGTTGGCTTTCAAGTTCAGAGTTCTATTCCCCTTGTTTGCAGTTTAAAGAAAGTGTTGTATGGGCTTAAACAAGCTCCACAAGCTTGGTTTGAGAGGTTAAGTATTTTTCTCCATTCTCTTGGCTTTGTCACTTCAAAAGTCAATTCTTCATTGTTGTTTCGATGGGCTGGTAATCAATGTTGCTATATTTTAGTGTATGTGGATAACATTATAATCATTGACAATTCTCATTCCGTCATTACTTCTTTGATCCATGAGTTAAATGGCAAATTTTCTTTGAAAGATTTAGGCCCTCTTCACTATTTCTTAGGGATTGAGGTGTCTTATCCTTCTTCTGGTGGATTGTTTCTGTCTCAAGCTAAGTATGTGATGGATCTGTTACATAAAACTAATATGGCTGAGGCTAAATCTATGTCTACACCAATGGTCAGTGGTCCTTTACTTTCTGCACACCAAGGAGAAAAATTTACTGATGTTCGATTATATAGAAGTGTAGTTGGTGCCTTACAACATGTCACACACTTAAACGTCCTGAGATTTCATATTGTGTCAATTAAGCATGTCAATTTATGCATGCTCCTACTCTTATACATTGGTAGCTAGTTAAACGGATTCTAATGTATCTTAAAGGAGCATATAACTTTGGTTTGTTACTTCAAAAGTCTACGAATTTGTCTCTTCCTGGCTTTGCCGATGCAGATTGGGTTTCGTAAGTCCACGTCGGGTTTTTGTGTATTCTTTGGTGGTAATTTAATCTCTTGGGGATCTAAAAAGCAGGCTGTAATTTCCAGATCAAGCAAAGAAGCTGAATATACGTGTCTTGCTCTTACTACCGCGGAATTAGTATGGGTAAAGGCTTTATTTTCTGATCCTAATATTTTTTTATCTCGAGCTCCAGTGTTGTGGTGTGATAATCTTAGTACGGTCCATTTGAGTGCTAATCCGATTCTTCATTCCAAAACAAAGCATGTTGAACTAGATATTTACTTTGTGCGTAATTTGGTTCTTAGCAATAAATTATCTGTTCAACATTTACCTGCTTCTGTTCAGATTGTTGCTATTCTAACCAAACTATTATCTGCTGCTTCATTTGTTCAATGTTCGAGATCCCTCCACCATTGGTGTAAAGGCAGCCCATTAACAGGTTACAACAGGAGCCCAACCCATTACTCATTGAATTGTAGAAGCCCATCTGATCTTCTAGAAGGTTGATATTTGTTTGTTAGAGAGCACATGTATTTGATTTATTTTTTGAGAAACTGTGGTAGATAGCTATAAAAAATAAGCCCTTGCGTTTTTTGGCTAAAAAAGTTTCGTATTTTCGGGTGTGACTACTGCAAATCAAGGAACGACCAGTGAGTTTTTTTCCTCCCATTTTACCCCTGGTATATACGTGTATATACAGACGTCGTTTACAATGTCGTTACATGCCCGAGATCCTTTTTTCCAAATGTCATGGGATCCTTGCTGTTTTGGTCTCCAACTGAATTCCATAGATTTCATTTTCTTCTCCATTCTAACAATCAAAAACGATTTTCTTTATATTCCCATTTTCTTCTCCTTCTCCAACCATCAAAAAGGATTTTCTCTCTCTCAATTAGTGTTTAAACATTGTTCAAATATATAGCTTAATCTAGGTCTTTTCATAACACGTTGAAAATAGTGTCTCTGTCATACTTTGATTGGAAACTTCCCCAATAACACAAAATGACGGTACAACAGATTACGATTCTGTTTGGTGGTGTTTGGAATGTCACGAGACTCTATAGTGATGTCAAGTCTGGAACTGTGACGGTTCCTTGCGATTTTAACCTCCCTCAACTCAAGGTATGTGCTGCGAAACTACCTCAATCTGTCTAACAGTAATAGTATCTGCCTGTTAACACTATTCAGGAACTGGTCAAGCAACCCGATCAATATAGTCCTTTCGAAAGATAAAGATGTTTTTTGGATGATCAACATGTTTCATAATAGTACGTACAGGGATTGTTGTGTAGTTGTCGACGTGCAGGATGTAGATACTGGTATACATATTCGGGGGCAGTCACAAGCTCATCCCAAGGGGAGACAAATTTTGAGTTTGTTAACTCAGAATGGTATGTACAGGGATTTTTGTATAGATGTTGACGTGCAGGATGTAGATACTAGTATACACAACTGGGGGCAGTCGCAAACTCGTCTTGGGGGGAGACGAATTTTGAGCTTGTTAACTCAGAATGGTACGTACAAGGATTGTTGTGTAGTTGTCAACGTGCAGGATGTAGATACTAGTATACACAACCGGGGGGCAGTCGCAAGCTCATCCCGAGGGGAGACAAAATAAGCTCATCCTCAGGGAAGGGATTTTTACGGTCGTCGGGGGGGGGGGGGAGGCTATAGGTAATGGGTACACCACTTACCTACGAATGCCCGAGAAACGACTTCAGGACTTAATGGGAGGAGGGGTTTGAAACTCAGAATGCGAATCGTGGATTTTAGGGCTGAAGCTCAAAATGTGGAAGAAGGAAGTGAAGCCGGAAGGTTTTGAGGTGTTGGAACGCATGCAATGGGAAAGATAAGGGGTTTTACTCGATTTGACATGCCATCAATGCGTCGGGTAAGTTTTTAAATTCATTTTTTGTATACCCAGTTTGAACATTAACGTTTTGGTGGAGGGATTTTTCCACAGCTATGGTTTAATTTGGAAGTTCAAAGGTTATACAATGTTTACACAGCCATGGGTGTAATTCTGTAATTCTTTATAATTACGCTACTGAGTGATGTATTGTGATTATTCCATTTGTCATTTGTGGGCATGTAGTTGAGTGTATTCATTCTTCATTTTGTGTTTGTAAATCATTGTTTCATCTGCATAGGGATATCAATTTTTTTTTTTTCCAGAAATCAGTTCTTCAATATTAGAAAGATGCTAGAGTTTCTGGTAGGATTCAAATTAGGTAATTAGGTTGTTGCAAATATATATTTCTCTCTTTCTAATAAATAAATCTCCAACTTTTTAGTTTGTATTCCTCTATCCTAAACTCTAATCTAAACGTTCGGGACTTTTTAGGCGAGTTGTTAGGGGCAATTTTGTCGAAGTTATTAATTAAAACCACGTTAGCGAGTTATTTAATTTCTAAACTTTTTAAGCCATTTTTCAAAACCCACCTATTAAATCTTGTTATTTTTCTCGTTGCTCTTTATTTTCAGTTGTATTTGTTTTTAAGAGGAACGAGAGTATTCTTTTCCGGAGTTTTTTCATCTCTTTCAGATTGTATAAATGTGGCTGAGCTCCATTCATTTGAAAGCACATTGAATTTTGAATTAATATATGAAAGAGGTTTTTCTCCTGACCTTCAGCCTTCTCTAATTTTCTTCATTGCTTTTAGAGCTTGGAAATTTGAAAATCGTGAAATCGTGCCTGTAAATCGTGTTCACCGCCGTCACTTGGTCTCGTGAAATCAAGGTTTAAAATGTCGATGTCGATGGAAATGTTGAGGTCCTGATTTTATGGAAATATCGATGTCGATGGAAATGTCGATGGAAATTCCGGGAAGATTTACGGAAATCATAGAAATTGATGGAAATTGTTTGAATTAGTCCATGAAACTTTGTTTGTGGCTTAATTAGGATATAATTGACAATTTTTTATCATCATATCTAAAAAGTAGAACAATATTTGGATGAAAATGTTGATTAAAATGTCGATACGTGCAGAAAGATTTGTAAATTATTAAATGAGACTTTAATTTGAAAATTAAAATAGATATGAAATATTGATAGATGAAAAATAACTTTGGATTTATGAATATAAAATTTTACAATGACTAATACCAAAAAGATGATCGTGGACATTAAATAATTGATAAAGTAATATGTAAAGAAAATAACACTAATAAAGTAAAAAAAATAACACTAATAAACTAATATGTAAAGAAAGATGTAACCTTTTAAAATTAAACTTCTTAACTTAAGAAAGAAATTAGTAATTGAGACAAGTGAGATAATTTGGGAGAATTAGGAGATTTAAGCGGATTTGGAAAAATTGAGAGAATTTGAGAGAATTGAGAGAGTTTGAAAAATTGAGGTGTGAAGAAATTGAGATGAAGTGGGGGTATTTATAGGTGGTAAAAATAATAAAATAATAAAAATGTAAAATTAAAATAAATAATTAAAAATAATTTTTGTGGTAAAAAATGAATTTTGGAATTTGTAATATTCTAATGGGATTGATTTGAAAATTGATAAATGAAAATATAAAAGAAAATGATAAAACAAGGTAAAAAAAACATGAGTTCAAATAAAAAAAAAATAAAAGAAAGAAATATAGACTATAAAAAGCTAAAATACATAAAAAAATAAAAAATAAAAGAAAGTCTAACAAACAAGTGATTCAAGAGCTGGACTTAAAAATTAAAAAAAAAAAAAAAAAAAAAAAAAAAAAAAAAAAAAAAAACGGAAACTGGACGGAAATGTCGACATGGGGAAGATCGAAACTTCCCCCATGGAAATGTCGGTATGTCGACGGAAATTTGATACATTGCGTGAAATCAGGTTGGTTGCCTTCAGTTTTAGATTTGGAACCTTCATGTTTTAGAGTTTTTTTTTTTTTAAGAAAGTATATATTAGTCATTTCATACCCAAAATCCTATACGTCTATCATAAAAATAAAAAGTGGACTTTGATGCCTTTGTTTCCCTTTTTTTTTTTTTTTAATCACTAAAAAACCCTACTCAAAGTTCCCAACTTCATCGCCTCCCACTGCCTCTCGTGCTTCTGCAATTACGCTCCTCCTCGCAGGTCTCTGATTCTCCAATTCAGTCTTCAACCTTATCATCCTCAATTTCTGTGTTTTCTGTTGGTTGATGAACAAGTGTTTTTTTTTTTTTTTGTCCTTTGCCATGGCGGAAACTACTTCCTTATAATTTCCATTTACTGTTGACTACTCACTTGACTCTGTTCATTTGATTCCGTCGCAGATCTGAAGCTAGAGCGTGGAGCATTTCTCTGTCGAGCCATGGCGCTGGTGGGTGATCGATAATTGTATCAACTTTTTTAGTTTTCTACATTCTGTAACCTTGGTCGGCCGCTGAGAATAAGGGTTCTGAGAAATTGGCTGTGTTAGAATTTTTTTTGAAGATTAAACGTCAACGAGTTGCAGTCAAAAGAATATTATCTCGAATGTTGCCAATTATGTATGATTTGGGTTTGATTGCAGGTCTTGCACGCAGGAAAGACGAATAAAAATGCTTTTAAGGCTCTCATTGCTGCAGAGTACAATGGAGTCGAAGTGAAGTTGATACCAGAATTTGAGATGGGCGTATCAAACAAGACTCCGGAGTTTATCAAGATGAACCCTATTGGAAAGGTTGGTTTCTATTTTGATATAGGCTGGAATACTTATTGTGAAAACGATCTTGTTTGTTAGTTGTAGAAGAATTTGACATTCCATGAGGATTTCTCTCTTATTTTTAGGTCCCTGTTTTGGAAACGCCCGATGGCTCCATATTTGAGAGTAATGCGATAGCCCGATATGGTAGAAACCATTTGCTAAACCTTGGGTTAGTTAAGTGATTGTATTAAAACTGACTTGTTTGTGTATTTGATGATGCAGTTGCACGCTTGAAGGCTGATAGTCCTCTGTATGGTTCATCTCTGATAGATTATGTAAGATGGATTTTGTATTCCATATTGTTTTTTTTTTACTAATATATATGTTTCATGGATAATGTTTCAGTGTTTTTTCAATCTAGTCTCTAATGTTTATGTTTTAACATTTTCATTTATATCATTGTTGTTCGAAAATATTAAAATTCGACTGTCATAAACGTACATAACAGTATACTAATTAATTTGGTAGAAATTTTTCTAATTCATCCTCTAATTTTTTAACAAATTTTTGTAATTTTCTTCCCTTCGTTCAAATTTCTAATAACTCTCTAAGTATCATGTCATGTATGTTTACCACAAGTCAATATCGACATTTTCTATAATGGTAATGGTATAATTGAAAAATGTTGAGACATAAGGGACTAAATTGAAACTATTTAAACTTTTAAGGACCAAATTGAAAAAACACCTGAACATTAGGGACCAAAGCATATATTTTGCGTTTTTTTTTTAAAAAAAAGTTACATTTTTATTCTTTTCCGTTGTAAACCTTCTTCATTTTATGACATCTTAACTATCATGTCTCTTATTTCCTGATTATGTTTCAGGGGCATATTGAACAATGGATTGATTTTGCATCATTGGAGATAGATTCTAATATGGTGACTTGGTTTAGACCTAGAATGGGGAGAGCTGCTTATCTTCCTCCTGTAAGTAAATTTGTGGCCATTTGGAAGTCTCATAATTTCTCTGATTCCCTTTCAGCTTGTTCCCATAACTAATTTTCTTCCTTTCAGATTATTTGGAGGTCAAGTTCTAGCTTCTATGATTGCAAACAACTTCATATTCATAGTTTCTTACAGTAATGTAGTTGTCTTTTCAATGATGCTTATCTTCTCATTTGCTTAATTATATGTCGTTTTTCTTTTGGTCTAAATCAAGGTTGAGGAAGCTGCAATTGCTGCATTGAAGAGGGCTTTGGGAGCTTTGAATACATACCTTGCTTCAAACACATACCTAGTTGGTCATTCTGTAACATTGGCTGACATCATCATGACTTGCAACCTGCTATTGGGGTTTACTAAGCTCATGACTAAGAGCTTTACCTCAGAGTTCCCACATGTTGAGAGATACTTCTGGACCATGGTTAATCAACAAAACTTCAAAAAAATTCTGGGTGAGGTGAACCAGGCAGAATCAGTTCTACCACTTCAATCTGCAAAGAAACCTGATGAATCTGCTAAGCCAAAGCCCAAGGATGAGGTAAAGAAAGAACCCAAAAAGGAAGCTGAAAAGGAGAAGCCCAAGGCTGTAGTTGGCGATGGAGAGGATGAAGCACCAAAGCCAAAACCCAAAAACCCTCTTGATTTGTTGCCACCTAGTAAGATGATTCTGGATGAATGGAAGCGGCTATACTCGAATACCAAGACGAACTTCCGAGAGGTTGCAATTAAAGGTACGAAACCTTTTCATCACATCAATCTGAATTATTTTGATAGTAGCCAGATAAGAGGGAACCTTGTTATTTTAATGAATGATTGAGAATAATTAATCAGATAAGAGGGAACCTTATTGGACAATGATTGCTTCAATGTTTGATAACAGCCAGATAAGAGGGAACCTTATTGTTATTTGTCGAGCAATGGTTCAAATGGCATGAACGCTTGCAAAACTTTTAGGGAAAATGCGATTCTTCTTTTCTTTGAGTATATATAAGTAATCATTTTATTTATGATCTTTAGAGTGTGCAATTTTTATTTGTTCAGACTTGATAATGTACCCATGAAATGCATTACACAATCTAGACTTTAAGTTCTTTTGACTATGTTGGTGTTCTTGATAATTTAATTTGTAGCTGGTTTGCATTTAGTTTAACTAGCGCATATAAACATTGTCCGAAATTTGTTGCAGGATTTTGGGACATGTACGATCCAGAGGGGTATTCTCTTTGGTTCTGTGATTACAAGTACGACAATGAGAATACTGTTTCGTTCGTGACTTTGAACAAGGTTAGTGGGTTTCTCCAGCGAATGGATCTTGCTCGTAAGTATGCTTTCGGGAAGATGTTAGTGATTGGATCAGAGGCTCCATTTAAAGTGAAGGGGTTGTGGCTTTTCCGTGGACAAGAGATCCCGCAATTCGTCCTGGACGAGTGCTACGACATGGAACTTTATGAATGGAGGAAGGTCGACATATCGGACGAGGCACAGAAGGAACGCGTGAACCAAATGATTGAAGATCAGGAGCCTTTTGAAGGAGAGGATTTGTTGGATGCCAAATGCTTCAAGTGATGAAGCAATTATCTTAATTAAGGGGTGTCGTTTTTAGTTTCCTTTGGAGTCGAGAGTTTAAAGCATCTTCATGGTATAATCTTAATTACTAATCCTTATTTCTGTTCAAGTGTGATTAGACAACTAGGTCCCTCAAAGAAAAAAAAAAGTAAGTAAAAAGGTTGTGTGTAAAAGCTCATGTTTTGTCCAACATATTTATGTAATTGTCAAATGTACAACATTGACTTAAGAACACATCGCTGTGAATTATTCAACGTTATTCATGATTCACGCAAACTTTTTTGTTACGCGGAGGAAAATAGGAGGGTTGAAAGGAAAAAAATAACCGAGTCGATAAAGATAAACTGAACAGAATCAATGTTAGTTTGATTTTGAATTCAGTCGATCGATTTGGTTTAGTAATTAATTACTATTACCTCAACCCATTGCCTAGGGTGCAATAAAAACACTTCTGTTCGATTTCAACTTTTAAAAACCGACCAGAAATGGAAGCAATTCGAAGTTATATATATCAAATAAAATCCTAGCCAACTTAGCTATACTTCACATTTTTCTTCCAACCCCTCATAATCCACTCATGGTTGTATTTTTTAAAAATGGTCAAATAGTTTTTTTTCAATGAAAAATGACTAAACATTTTTTAAACCTACTTTCGTGAGGATCGTCTTTCCAATTAAACAATTTATCCCATAAATCAAGGAATTACATTATCTATCTTCTCTCCCCTATATCTCAACATTCAAATTTAGATTTAATCTTTATTAAAACTGAAAGATTACATAGAAATTAGGTTTTCATTTTTAATTTTCGATTAGATTCTTAAATCTCAATTATCTAGCATCTTTATCGTTTTTCCCAACTTTTTGCCAACCATAGATCTACATCATGCATCTTAAAGATATAATCACACTATATTTATATTGATCTCTTTGTAATAATATTTATATGAAAATCCCTTAAAGATTAAAGATACCGAAATAGTATATGTAAAATACTAAAGAATTATATTTGATCAAATTACCGAGATATTTATATGGTTTGGAACAACTCGGACAGATGTAATATAGTCGTCTTAGTGAATATTTGTTGGAATCAGGGTATAAAAATAATTATATCCATGTTTTTTTATAAAGAAATTACGGTCCGAATTTGATACTATAGTTGTATATGTTGATGATTTGAATATTATTGAAACTCTTGAAGAGCTTTCAAAGACAATAGAATACCTTTAGAAAGGAATTAAGATGAAAGATCCCATCAAGCAAAATGTTTCATTGGCTTGCATATTGTTGAGCATTTAGCAGATGAAATTTCATCAATCAACTTATACAAAATATGATTTTATATGAACAAAGTATCTTCATTAAACGTTTTAGTAATAGTTTGTTCATTTGATGTGAATAGAAATATCTTCTAATCTTGAGAAGATAATGAAGAACTTATTGGTATAGAAATATTATTTTAGTGTAATAAGTGCATTTATGTGTCTTTATACGACATGTTTTCAGTAAATTTATTATTTAAATTTAATATTTCTGTAATAGAAATATATTGGAATAAAGATAAAATATATTATGAGGATCAATATATATGATTTTATTTCATTCTAATGAATCTAAATTTGATCCAATTGGTTGTGAAGTTGCAGGTCATTTATCTAACTCCATATAAAGTTAGATCTTAGATATGTTGTTTAATATATGTGGTAACACTAATTTATATTATGACAGTGTATGAAGTAGACAATAATAGCTACTTTCTCAATCCATGTTCAAATTGTGGCTAATCATGAGCTTGGTCAAGAATTTATATAGTCCAAGTCAAAGCATGATATATCAAAGGAGAGAGAATGAAGCATATATATCACTAAAGCACTTCTACGACCATGATCTTGAAGAAAATGGAGATATCATTGTTCAAGAAATTTCTTCAAAAGATAACCTGTCAAACTTATTTACAAAGAATTTACCTACGACAAATTTGGAATACAACTCGAAGATGTCAAATGATGTTTCTATGAGGGGAGTAGATTTATTGCACTTATTTTTTCCTTGACTATGGTTTTATCCCAATGGGCTTTCCTAGCAAGGTTTCAATGGGGCAGCTATTAAAGTATATGAATAAGGTACTCTTTTTCCTTCACTAGGATTTTTTCTTATTGGGTTTTTTCCCTAGTAAGGTTTTTGTTGATGGCAAAATCTGAACATGAGGAACTCACTGACTTTCACGTGCCACCAATGGTAAATTTGTATGAAATGGGGGAAGACGTGGCATGCAAAACAGTAAACCTGCACACCGGTGTGGTGCTTGCTACACCGCCTCTGATGCTTAAGTCAGAAAGCAGAAAGATGGGAAGCAAGAGAGCAAGAGTAAGAGGAAGGTCCAGAGAATAGAGTTCGGGATCCCTTCTTCCATGGCGAATAAGGGTTTATATACATGTTCCTATCTTAGGGTTTCTAAGCGTTCGGAGGTGATCCAGGGCTGAACCGAGTGGAACCGGGACGACCAGGGGCAGCAGGGACCGAATGGAGGCAGAAGGACTCGGCCCACGCAAGTGGGCCGAGTGGTCGACCTCGACCTCGGCCCAAGGCAGAGGCCGACCATATGGGTCGGGCCAAGACCCGGTCCCTCCGACCTTGGCCCGACCTTTTGGCCCGTTTCGCCTCTGAAGTCCATTTTCCGGTCCTATTTCTGGGCTCATATCGGATTGTCCTCGTCAGCTCCTTGTACATCGAAGTGGTCCAAAATTACCTATAACAGTTTTAATGAGGCATATATTCTATATACAATGGGCATCTAAAGGTGGAGTATTATAAATATTAGAATATTCTTATTAGATGTCCATAATCTCCATAGGTTACATTTCCCAATTAATCTGTCTCATTAACCCTTTC
Source organism: Luffa acutangula (assembly GCA_036850905.1). Lineage (NCBI taxonomy): Eukaryota > Viridiplantae > Streptophyta > Magnoliopsida > Cucurbitales > Cucurbitaceae > Luffa > Luffa acutangula. The sequence continues at coordinate 35,659,375 of CM072099.1, forward strand.
ATGAGTTACACATTTTGAATTGTGTAGATCTTGTAACCTACACTCATGTAAATTCTATAAATAGTTGTTGTATCCACCTTGAAAGACACCTCAATGGAGAATTATTTTGCTCTCTACTTTCTTCTTCTCTCCTATTGGCTCTATAATTGTTCTTCTTTGTTTGTTGTTGCTCTTGTGTTCTTCTTGTTCTTCTTTTGTTCTAGTTTCATAACACTACTACTACAAATATTGGTATAGAACATGGTCATATGACCGTGGTTTATTCGATTAGACTACGGTTTTACTACCATGGTCTACTCCAGTGTAGTCTATAGTATAGACTATGGTTGACATCAGTTGTGGTCTATATTATAGACCATAGTTAACGTCAGTTGTGGTCTACGATCATATAGACTACAGCTGACGTTAGTTGTCGTCTATATTATAGACTATGGTTGACGTCAGTTGTAGTCTATAGCTATATAGATCATGGCTAACATTAGTTATAGTCTTTATTGATAGACCACGGTTGACTTCAACCAATATAGACCATGGGAGACATCGGTTGTCGTCTTTCACTATAGACCACAGTTGATTTAGTCGTGGTTTATACTAATAGACTACGATTTACGACAACCATAGTTTATTTGTATACACCATGACTATAACGTCAACCATGGACTATAGCCATAGACCATAGGTGACATTTCATGTTGTCTTCACGACAATAGACTACGACTAAGGTCCATTGTAGTGTGTATAGTAATAGATCATGGTCCACATTTATGTATTTTTTTTTCAAATTTTAATTAATCCAAATTTTATCGATCAAATCTTCCATCATCACAAACAAATTCAACTTTAATAAACTAAAACACAATCAAATTTGTATACATAAAATAAATGTTAGAATACATTAACATTAAAATACAAGACCTAAAAAGTCAACTAATTAAAACTATTATACATCATTTTGTGCAGGAATCTATTGTTGAAGAAATTGTCCCTACTAATTGCAAACTTCATCAATCTCAACTTGAGTATGTCTTTTTTCTAATAAACTGCAAAAAAAGAAAAAAAAATTGTAAATAAATAAACAATATAAATACATTACAAATGTAATGCACTACAACTTTCGACAGTATAACAACATAGTTACAAAAACTACCCAAATAAACAACACTTGACAGACAGGAAAACTGCACTCCAGCAATCACAACGATTAACAAGAACTATGCTTCATTTGAAAATAGCCGGACAATCCCAAATTTCTAAAAACAAAGAAACTATCTATTCCATGTCTAAGCTCCAAATACAACATGTTTTCAAGATTGAATAACTAATAAAGCGAAACTAAGTCTCAAACAAGTCAAACCTATGCTCTACTCTATCCTCAACAAGACAACAAACAACGAATATCTAAACAGTGACGTCTATAAGGCATAAGACCTATTACAATCGAAAAAAAAAAGATATCCTAGCCTAAATGAACGAATGAAATAAAAGAAAGTAAAGCTTAGTTATGGTCTCTCTGAAGGAATAAAAGCCCTTTGCGCAGCGAAAACTTACAGAACCTTAACTCAGTTTTTAATTCGGAATAAAATACCAATACGTTTGGCAAATAAAAAATACAGCAGTAAAATCAAAATAAAACTACTGAATTTTAATTATAAAACATGCTAGTTTCTATTTAGATCTAATCTAAATTGGATCCTATTGATCCTAGTTCAAGAAAACACTTACCCTTGAAGTAATTCTTGAACGTTTCACCAAAAGAATTCTTGATTCTCTCTGAAGTACAATAGCAAGAACCTCTTTTCTTCGCTGAAAATTAATCACGAACACCACCAAAATGGTTGCACCGGTATTCTCTTGAAGGATATGCGAAAGGTGCTTGTGGGAGCCAAATTTTCTAAGGGTTAGGAGTTTTTTTTTTTTTTTTTTTCTTCTCTGTATCCTTGAGAGAAATTGCAGAGAGATCTGGAGAGTGAGAGGGAGAGAATGGCGTGTGTGGACTGGGAAGAAGTTGCGTAACCAACTCAACAAATGGGATTATATTGGGGAGTGGTTATTCTACCGATAAAACTTTCCACTCCCTAATTTAACTCCCCTTCACACGTACACACTTATCAGTTCAACTAACTGATAAATAAATTAATTAATAATTCTAAATTATTAACCAATTTATAATAATATAATTAATTTAACAATGAAACTAACTAATTATTATAATTAATGTAAATCATATATTTACATAACATTCCCACATAACCTAAAGTTTTAATCTAATTCAATTAAATCAAATTTAATTGAATTGAATTAAAACAATAATTAATTAATTCTCTAATTAATTAATATCATAATTAAATATCTCATATTTAATTATATTCCTCTAAAAAATAAAGTATAGTATTAATGTACATCTAATGTGCATTAATTATAACCTATAGTTTTATAATATGAATCAAATTCATATTTTATTTTACTATTCAAACCTCTTCGAATATTCAATTCTCCCTTAGAAATTTACCTCAACGCCCTTATAGAGCTACCGGTGGGACCTAATGGACCTACAGATCAGAAGCTCCAACGATGTGAGATTAATTGGCTAAACTCATTAACCAAATTAATCAATGTTCGTTAACTGTGGTTCACTCCACTATAGAACCACAGCTGCACTCTTCTCACTGCAGATATATTTCTGTGTCCACGGATATCGATCGTCAACAGCAAGTTAGCCCTTCACGTGTGTTCGTACCCCAGCTAGGTCAAATTACCGTTTTACCCCTGAGCTACCTCTTGGTCCTTAAGTACCAGTGTTCCTCTAATGAACAACCTGTTTGTGGTCCAACCAGCAAACAGAAATCCCTCTCGTGCCATAAAGAGGGTAGGGCCCATTGTTCAAGACCCGGAGACACCACTTAAGGGAACACACCTCTACTTACCCTAATATTGGGAAGGAGTGAATTCCATCTTGTAAGACTACGTTCCCAGCTCCCCATTTGGTCTTGTCCCCAAAATGGTAGGCATATTGAGTCGGCGAACAGGCCACTCTCACCCGTACAAATCAAAGGACAATCCCTCATGGACAGGAGTCCATAATCCACTCAGGATTAAGGCCAAGTTTCCTAGGTCATCCTAGTGAAATAGATACCGAGCTAACTAACGGTGTTACAGTTAGTGGTTAACTATTTCGCGGTCCGGTCTTTGTGCAAACTCATTGCACAGGATACCCCCACTCGCATGTCAACCACATGAACGCGTTGGATCATTACGCTTGTTTCAATATACAAAGCGGGTCGTATCCATAGTGTCACCAGGATAAGGTACCCAGCCTTATCCCTATACTACAGACCCTTTAGGCTAAAACTTGAACATTGATCCCCGTATGTCCCTACATACTAGTTCAAGCCTCATTCTATTAGCCTTGGATGTTTAGTTTATTGGATTAGGGTTAATAAGACAAGATATAATACAAACATTGAATAATACATCACTTTATTAATGTTCGGTCAAATGTACATTTACTATCTACGAGTTTTTAGGGCATAAAACCCAACAAACTCCCACTTGAACTAAAACTCAAGTTACAGGGAAAGTATATATACAATATAATCCAAAGCTGGAAATGTTACATGTATGTTGTACATTACATAAAAGGTAAATATACAAAATACAATAAACTAGGGCATCCTTACACCCATTACACATCTCCCACTTGCCCTAGATTACGTTATATACATGTCTCGCAGACCTAGACTTTCTAGATGACCCTCGAACACTTTAGCCGAGAGGGCCTTCGTAAACGGATCAGCAATGTTGTGCTCGGAAGCGATCTTGGTCACGACCACATCTCCTCTTTGCACAATTTCACGAATCAGATGATACTTCCTTTCTATGTGTTTACCTCTTTTGTGGCTGCGAGGTTCCTTTGAATTGGCTACAGCCCCACTGTTGTCACAGTATAACGTAATGGGCAAGTTCATATTTGGAACAACTTCCAAATTTGTCAAGAACTTCCTTAGCCAAACAGCTTCCTTAGATGCTTCACAAGCAGCTACATACTCAGCCTCCATCGTGGAGTCTGCTATGCATCCTTGCTTTATACTCCTCCAAACTACTGCTCCCCCGTTAAGGGTGAAAACTGACCCTGACGTAGATTTCCTAGAATCCTTGTCAGTTTGGAAGTCAGAGTCGGTGTAACCTGTGAGAACTAACTCCTTAGCCCCAAACACCAACATGTAATCCCTCGTTCTCCTAAGATACTTGAGGATTCCTTTAACGACAGTCCAGTGGTCGAACCCTGGATTCGACTGATATCTGCTGACAATCCCTACAGCATAACAAATGTCAGGCCTCGTGCATAGCATGGCATACATTAAGCTACCCACTGCAGAGGCGTAGGGAATCCGTCTCATATCCTCAACCTCTTGAGGTGTCTTAGGAGACTGTTCCTTTGACAAGTGAACCCCATGCCTGAAAGGCAATAAGCCCTTCTTGGAGTTCTGCATCGAATATCGAGCCAACATCTTGTCGATATACGTTGCTTGAGACAGAGCTAGCGATTTGTTCTTTCTATCTCGAATAATCTGGATGTCAAGAACATACTAGGCCTCACCCAAATCTTTCATTTGGAATTGAGTTGCTAGCCATTCTTTTACGTCAGACAGATACCCTACATCATTCCCCATGAGTAGGATGTCGTCAACATAAAGTACGAGGAAAGCTACTTTATTCTTGTTGATCTTCTTGTATACACAAGGCTCATCAACATTCTGGTCAAAACCAAAGGATTTGATCGCAGTATCAAATCTAATATTCCAAGATCGGGAGGCCTGTTTCAACCCATAAATGGATCGATTCAGTTTGCAAACCTTTTGCTCCTGATCTTGGGTTATGAACCCTTCGGGTTGAGACATAAAAATACTCTCGTCAAGGTTGCCATTCAAAAAAGCTGTTTTGACATCTATTTGCCAAATTTCATAATCATAAAATGTGGCAATGGATAAGAGGATTCTTATGGACTTTAGCATAGCAACTGGAGAAAAAGTTTCTTCATAGTCCACTCCTTCTCGTTGGGTATAACCCTTTGCTACAAGTCTTGCTTTGAAAGTCTGTACTTTCCCAGTAGCATCTCTTTTTCTCTTATAGATCCATTTACACCCAATGGGTTTGACCCCTTGAGGTAGATCTACAAGTTTCCAAACTTGATTGAAGTACATAGACTCCATCTCAAGGTCCATGGCTTTGGCCCACTCGTCCTTATCTACATCATTCATTGCCTGACGATAAGACAATGGATCTTCTATGCCGTCATCAGGTATGACTACTTGTGTTTCTATTAAACCCAAGTAGCGGTTAGGTTGTATCACAACCCTCCCACTGCGTCGAAGCTCTCCCACTACGTGAGGAGGACTAGATTGACGAGAAGAACTGCTTTCTCCAACAACTCTTGTTGAAGGACCAGGTTCATCAACAACCCTTGTTGATCCTTCTGTAGCTTCTCCTAATACTAACTTACTTCGTGGTCGATGATCTCGAATGTGGTCTTCCTCCAAGAAAGTTGCATTTGTCGATACAAATACTTTATTATCTTGAGGGTCGTAGAAAAGACCACCTCTCGTTTCTTTCGGGTACCCAACAAATTGGCATATTCTCGTACGTGGTTCCAATTTCTTAGGATTTGTCACTAACACATGTGCAGGACATCCCCAGATACGGAAGTAACACAAACTAGGTTTACGCCCCTTCCATAGCTCAAAAGGAGTTTCAGAAACACTTTTTGAGGGAACGTTGTTAAGAATATGTACTGCAGTCGCTACTGCATACCCCCAAAACGAGCTAGGCAACTGAGCATAGCTCATCATAGATCGAACCATGTCTAACAAGGTTCTATTTCTCCTTTCTGATACACCATTCTGCTGAGGTGTACCAGGTGCTGAGAGTTGTGATTTGATTCCATGTTCTATCATATAGTCCTGGAATCGCTGATCTAAATACTCTCCACCCCGATCTGATCGAAGTGTTTTAATCGTTTTACCTAACAGGTTTTCTACCTCAGCCTTAAACTCTTTGAACCTTTCAAGAGCTTCAGACTTATGACCCATCAGGTACAAGTAACCGTATCGAGAATAATCATCTATGAAAGAGATGAAATATTCATAACCACCTCGAGCCTTTACATTCATTGGACCACAAAGATCCGAATGTATTAGTTCAAGTGGTTCTTTGGCCCTATAACCTTTTCCAGTAAAAGGCCTCTTGGTCATTTTACCCTCGAGACACGATTCACAGGGTGGTAAAGATGTATCTTCTATGTCACTTAGAAGTCCATTTTTAACCAAACGATCGATCCGATCGATGTTAATATGACCAAGTCGAAGCTGCCAAAGATACGTGTTGTTACTTAAAGGAGAAACTTTTTGCCTTTTGTTTTGTGTTTCGGCCGTTTTAAACATTTCATGACTTAAAATAGCCTTAGCTTCAGTTGGTCTTAACACAAACAAATTATTCTCACGCTTAGCTGAACAAACATAAATTCCATTCCGAGAAATCAAAGCTTCATTAAGCATGAATGAAATATTATAACCTTGTTCCAGTAAAGTAGACACAGAAATAAGATTCCTTTTAATTCGAGGAACCAAAAACAAGTTCTCCAAAATTAAAAACTTATTTCTAAAGAATAATTTTGCAGCTCCCACTGCACGAGCTGAAACGACGTCTCCTGTTCCAACCTTGAGCGTCATTTCACCGTCTGCCAGCTGCTGGAAATCATTTTCCTGAAAAGAAGAACAAACATGATTAGTGGCTCCCGAATCCAGTATCCAGGCAAACTCATCATGTTCTACGAGACAAGTCTCTAATACACCTTCTTTTTCTCTTCTCTTCTCAGCAAGGTAGCGGGGACAATTGCGCTTCCAGTGACCATCTGCGTTACAGTGGAAGCACCTACCTTTGTCGGCCACGACCTTGGCCTTCCCCTTTCCTTGCACAGCCTGTGCAGGAGCCTTCCCCTTGTCTCCCTTCCTCTTTTGGATCTGCTTCGATGAAGAAGCCTGGGGCACAGATTTAGTCCCTGAGGATGAACCCTTCAGGAACTTCTTCTTGGAATGGGCCACGTTGGCCTCTCCTTTAACCACATTTTTCCCTTTGCCCTTTTGCAAGGACTCATAAATCTGTAACTCCGAGAGGATGGTAGTCAGGTTGAACTGAATCTTATTCATGCTCGCGTTCGTCTTGAATGCCAGATAGCTCGCCGGGAGCGAGTGAAGGATGAACGCAACCTGACTGCGCTCGCAGACAACCCCGCCATTTGCCTCAGCTATGTTGAATTGGTTAATCATGTCCAGGACGTGTTCCCGAACAGATTGACCTTCTGGCATCTTGGCATTGAAGACGTTCTTCAAGGCGTCGTGGTGGAGCTGGTAGGACGGGAGTCCAAACATCTCCTGCAGGGAATTCATAATCTCCCTGGCAGTTTCCACGTTTTCATAACGCTTGGCCAATACTTCAGATAAGTTGACCAGTATGTAGACTTTGACCTTCTCGTTGGCCTTAGTCCAGCGTTCATAGGCGTCCTTAACTGCCTGAGCAGCAGTGCGAGGGGGAACAGGAGGACATTCCTCCGTTAAGACGAACCTAAGATCTTCTACCACGAGTATAGTGTTGAGATTAGATTTCCATTGTGGAAAGTTTTGGCCGGTAAGTTGTTCATTTTTAAGCAGGGAAATTATAGAGGAAGACATTGTTGAAAAACAAACAAGTGACCGTATTAGTAATCTTTGCCTTAACCCATCACACAAGCAATACAAACAATTGCATACCTCCAATCAATTTTGCAAACAAACAATCAAAGAACCCTAATAAAAATATGATTGTATTTCGCAACGATGCTTTAGAGGTTTAGAAGAACAGCCACCGAAGGGTGATCAGTTGTTCCTCCTCTAAAATGAGACTCTTCTCAGTCAATTTCTAATGCCAGAATAACTCATATTCCATTAGATATTAACCACCGTTGTTTGGTCAAGGATTTGTTAACAAATTAACTCCTCCCCGTAAGTGTAACCCTCTCGCTTTCAGATCTCAGAGGCACGGACCAACAGGCTACCGTTAGGAAAGACAACTGTTGGTAATTAGCCTAAGCGACCCTATCCTATTCAGGAGTTCACGGTGTTCCAAATCCTATGATCAGGCCCTCCGAAGGGGTGGTTGCTCCAGGGCAACACGCAGGCGGATCATAGGAATCTCACGTTGTGACCTAGGGGTGGAGACCGAAGGATACGTTGACACGCGTCCCGCTCCCACTTACTATAGTCACTTTCCCCATTCACCTTGGTATTGACCCATGCAAACACTCTCCGAAGGGAGGCCGCTCTACGACGACACGAAGCCGAGCATGGATCTCACGGTGTGAATGTCACGGGGACGTAGGAGCAAAACTCAATTTAAATTAAGTTTTGTAATTTTCCTCCCACTAAAGTAACCTATTATAAATTTTAGGGTTTGATTAAACCTAGATAAAATCCGGCTAAGTCATTTATCTAAGTCTAGTCCTATTATAACTATTGTAATAAGACCTAATGTCTAGGTGTATTAAACCAATTTAATTAACCTAGCGACATTATTCTAACATTAACCTGAGATTAATTCAACTCCGGTGTTCCAGATCAGTTCCCAGGTAGGAGGTGTTCCGTTTACCGTCAACTTAAATACCTCCAATCCTTAGACAGAACTTCACTGGGAGAGTTCCCTTATAATCTCAGGAATGTTCGTCCTACTTAGTTCATTAAAACTATTTTAAAACTAAGTAAGATCTTCTAATCCTATTAGAAAGTGATCTTAGGTCTAATTAATTTTAACCCATTAAAATTAATTCAATTTTAACCTAAGATCCTATGTGAACATGCATATCTTGATTATAGATTGACGGTTTCTAATCATAAAATTTTAAACTATTTCAAAAATTTTAATGATTAGCCCTATAATCATGCATACTATAGTTTTAAAAAAATTAACAATCATATTCAAGTTAATGAAATTCAAACTATAGTATTTTGCATTGCATGATAATTAATATAACCTTTATATTAACCTATGGATGTATCATGCTCAATGCAATTTGATTTTCATTTAAATAATAAACAATTTTATTATAGCCAAAAAAATGGAAAATCAACTTAGCATGCTACAAACAAATTATTTTTAATATAACTCTTATATTAAAACTATGTAATTGCATGCATCATACTTTTCCATTTTCATGAATTTAATATAACTCAACTATATATTAATAACTCATGAAAATCAAACCATGCATTTCAATCATATATTATAATCTAATTATAACACACATAAATGCATGAGCATGCTTTATAACCTAAGGTGGGATTTCTAATTTTATATGACAGCCATAAAGCATATAAAATAGCATATGAACCGATTAATTGGCCCCTAGGATAAAATTAAAACTAAATTACAATAATGAAGCAAAATTCTATCCTATTACAACCTTCTGCAGCCCCGAACCGGACCAAAACCGCTCCAAAAACGTGCCAAAACCGCCCAAAACCGGTCAAAACCACAAAAATTGGTCAAAACCGCTTGAACCAGCTGGAAAACCACCGAACCAGGTCAAAAACCGCCCAGAATTGACCGAACCGCGCCGCAGTCAGCAACCCAGGCGAGCCGGTCAACGAACCCCTGCTTCAATCAACGAACCGCGCCTGAACAGGCCTGACGCAGACCGAACCGGACGAGCTGGACCGCGCCTCCTCCTTGCGCCTGAACCGCGCCTCGCTGACGTCAGCATGGTGCATGCTGACGTCAGCCCTACCTGATGCACGCGTCTTTTTCCGTCTGATTTTCCTTTTTTTTTTCGATTTTCTGGAATTTCAGCACTGTTCCAGCCGCAATTGTTCGTCGTTTTCCGCCGTTTTTGGCCAAATTTGATCCCGATCTTCATCGTTCTTCAGCCTAATCTAGACTTGGACTTACAGAGACTCTAATTACAATTTAATTGCCCAAAAAACACAGGGGCCTTTACATTTGATCGCATCAAAATAATTGTAAATCTAAGGCCAATTAATCTCCAGTTCATAGCAAATTAACATTCATAATGCAATTAAATCCCACCTAAAACCAACGCAAATTTTAATTCACAAATTAAAATACAGAGAAGGCTCTGATACCAATTGAAGGAATAAAAGCCCTTTGCGCAGCGGAAACTTACAGAACCTTAACTCAGTTTTTAATTCGGAATAAAATACCAATACGTTTGACAAATAAAAAATACAGCAGTAAAATCAAAATAAAACTACTGAATTTTAATTATAAAACATGCTAGTTTCTATTTAGATCTAATCTAAATTGGATCATATTGATTCTAGTTCAAGAAAACACTTACCCTTGAAGTAATTTTTGAACGTTTCACCAAAAGAATTCTTGATTCTCTCTGAAGTACAGTAGCAAGAACCTCTTTTCTTCGCTGAAAATTAATCACGAACACCACCAAAATGGTTGCACCGGTATTCTCTTGAAGGATATGCGAAAGGTGCTTGTGGGAGCCAAATTTTCTAAGGGTTAGGAGTTTTTTTTTTTCTTCTCTGTATCCTTGAGAGAAATTGCAGAGAGATCTGGAGAGTGAGAGGGAGAGAATGGCGTGTGTGGACTGGGAAAAAGTTGCGTAACCAACTCAACAAATGGGATTATATTGGGGAGTGGTTATTCTACCGATAAAACTTCTCACTCCCTAATTTAACTCCCCTTCACACGTACACACTTATCAGTTCAACTAACTGATAAATAAATTAATTAATAATTCTAAATTATTAACCAATTTATAATAATATAATTAATTTAACAATTAAACTAACTAATTATTATAATTAATGTAAATCATATATTTACATAACATTCCCACATAACCTAAAGTTTTAATCTAATTCAATTAAATCAAATTTAATTGAATTGAATAATACATCACTTTATTAATGTTCGGTCAAATGTACATTTACTATCTACGAGTTTTTAGGGCATAAAACCCAACACTCTCCTCATTACTTGCACAATCTGTTTGTTGGGGGATCAATATGAAAGTACTCAGTTAGTAGCTCACACCTGGGGGCCACAAAACATCAGATTGACCATTGACCATTTATACTTAGGGCTTCATTGTTTTCTACAAAACTTGGCATTCGACCCTTTACAATTTGTACTCAAGACCTCAAACTATGCATCACTTCTTGACTATCTATACCCCAAACCTTGAACTATGCATTGCCTATCGACCATTTGTAACCCAAGATGCATTGATGACTTAGCAACCTATTGACCATTCCTTAAGCGCCCCAATACTTGCTTTTCTAGATTCATCACATCGACCCTTGATCATTTGTACCCAAGGCCTCAATAATCCTTTTAATTCTAATACAATGGTGGCATGCCACCTCTCGACCATTTGTACCCAAGTTGCAACTTTATCAACACACACAAGGTCCTTTGACCTTACAGTCTCACCAAAATGCAAGATCCCTATAACATGCTTTCTAAACCAATGCTTTATGCCTAAAACTACAACACGTTCACGACATAAATCTTATGCATTCCAAATAATCAACTCAACATGCTTATCAACACATATTGTAAAACGCCCTAGGCCCAGGATTGGAATCCGGATTCGGCACCTAAGGCCCCGACATTTCCCTACGACCTGGCCACGTTACCATACTCGTCTTAAACTGCTTCTAAGAGTGAAGACTATCCCCACAAACCAATACGAGGTCCTTTTAGCATGCTTTGTCCTCACTCACATGCTTCCTAGAAAAATTCCCAGGAGGTCACCCAACATAGAACTTCTCCAAGCCAAGCACGCTTAACTTCAAAGTTTCTATGATTGAGCCATCGAAAAGGAAGGTGCACCTTGTTGATATAGGTAGTATCTATCAATTATTTTAAGTTTATCTTGATCATGCTTCCATATCCTCAGGATCTCTCTCATTCGGATGTAGCCTTGGTTCATTCATGTACCCCTCCTAACTCGGGTGTTACACATATTCACAACAAGAACTGAAACATGTGCTAAACCAATTAAGCATATATAATAATTCAAGAACATTATTCACATAAGTCACATGAATAACAAAACAAGAGAACACACATTGTGCTTCACACAATCAAACTAGACCAACAAGTATAAACTACTTAAGATTATAAAACGCTCCTCCAGCAACCCTAATACCTCCTGAACAAGAAAGACAAGATTATAAAGATTAAATTTAATTTAAAGACCTTAAATTGAACTACAAGCATTAAAAAAAACTCTTACCCAAAATCCATCTTAAAAGCAAATTTGAACACTCTAAATTAATGGCATTTACCTATAAGGAGCTCCCAATGGTTAATTAGGGACTACTTTAAAGCACACTAATTGAGTTCGACAAAGTTTAAAATGCGTGAAAACTTGCTCCTCACCAAACGGGACAAAATATCTTTATGACCCTATTTTAAAAATCTAACAATGTAAAATTTATAGATCTAGTATATATATAATAATAACAAAAAGTTAAAATACTTATATGTTTATTAGAGTTTTGACCTTAGGATGAATAACACTTATTAGTGTATGCCTATGCAGCCTCACCATATAAATTAATAAGGTGGATTAGTGTATGCCTAAGACAACCATTATCCCAATGAAATCTACACAAAAACTATATAATTTATACTAAATGTTATTATATGCACTATATATAAAATATATTAGCTCATGTATATATATAATTTATTTAAAAACTAAAGATATGTTTAATTTGCAACATCCCATAAACATATCTATAAGGGAAAAATACACTTTTGGTCCCTGAGGTTTGGGTTAAGTGACACTTTGGTTCCTGAGTTTTCAAACTCAACAAAAATACCCTTGAGGTTTGAGATAAGGAGCATTTTGGTCCCTGTCGTCCAATTTTCCGTTAAATGCTAACAGATTACTGACGTGGCCAAATTTTTTTAATTAAAAAATTAATTTTTTTAATTTTAAAATAAAAATAAAGAAAAAACAATAAAAAAATAATAAAAATATTATTATTTAAATTATTTTTAAAACTTAACTCTCCACCCACGTCAGCAACAAGCATGATGCTAACAGATTGCTGATGTGGCCGGCCGCCGGAGATGTGAAGAAGCAGATGGAGGGGTTGAGGGAAGAAGATGAAGAAGTGGGTGGAGAGTTAAGTTTTAAAAATAATTTAAATAATAATATTTTTATTATTTTTTATTGTTTTTTCTTTATTTTTATTTTAAAATTAAAAAAATTAATTTTTTAATTAAAAAAATTTGGCCACGTCAGCAATCTGTTAGCATTTAACGGAAAATTGGACGGCAGGGACCAAAATGCTCCTTATCTCAAACCTCAGGGGTATTTTTGTTGAGTTTGAAAACTCAGGGACCAAAGTGTCACTTAACCCAAACCTCAGGGACCAAAAGTGTATTTTTCCCTATAATATATCATATATTAAAAAGCAAGGATCCGTGAAAAACATTTTTAGACTAAAATACCCCTTCAAATTTTAGATAATTACTTTAGTTAAAATCTAATTATTTGAATCAAAAAAATAAAAGATACAAAAATTAAAAAGTGGTAATATATAAAAAAAATTAAAAAACGAATATGAAATTTTGAAAAAAAAATCTTTTCCTATAAAAAAAAGAAAAAAAAAAGAAAAAAACAAACGTGGTGATTTTAATAATTATCTATAATAAATGATTAAGAAAAGAAAAAAAAAATTGTAATCCCTACAAAATTTTAAAAAACCAATATTACTTTAGTTAAAATCTAATTATTTGAATTAAAAAAAAATAAAAGATACAAAAATTAAAAAGTGGTAATCTATAAAAAAAAAAAATTAAAAAATGAATATGAAATTTGAAAAAAAAAATCTTTTCCTATATAAAAAAAGAAAAAAATAAGAAAAAAAACATCTATAATTATATTAAAAAACAAGGATCCATGAAAAACAATTTTAGACTAAAACACCCCTTTAAATTTAAGATAATTACTTTAGTTAAAATCTAATTATTTGAATTAAAAATAAATAAAAGATAAAAAAATTAATAAAATGGTAATATATAAAAAATTAAAAAACAAATATGAAATTTTGAAGAAAAAAAATCTTTTCCTATAAAACAAAAAGAAAAAAATAAGAAAAAAACAAACGTAGTAATTTTAATAATTATCTATAATAAATGATTTAGAAAATTAAAAAAATCTGTAATCCCTACAAAATTTTAAAAACCAATATTACTTTAGTTAAAATCTAATTATTTGAATTAAAAAAATAAAAGATACAAAAATTAAAAAGTGGTAATCTATAATTGGGAAAAATACACTTTTAGTCCCTGAGGTTTGGGTTAAGTGACAGTTTGGTCCCTGAGTTTTCAAACTCAACAAAAATACCCCTGAGTTTTGAGATAAGGAGCATTTTGGTCCCTGCCGTCAACTTTTCTGTTAAATTTTAACATTTGCTGACGTGGCACTATTATTTTAATAAAAAAATTTATTTTTAAATTTTTTAAAATAAAAAATAAAAAAATATTTAAATATTATTATTTTAATCATTATTTTAATCTTTTACTTCTTCCCCTCTTCTTCATCTTCTTCCCTCCACCCTTTCTTCATTTTCTTTCTATCTCCTTGCCGGCGACCAGCGGCCGGCCACCACTTGCCGCTGCCGGACACCACTCGCCGCCGTCGGCCGGCAATTTTTTTTTCTTTTCTTCTCATTTTTTCTTCTCTCTTACCCCATTTTTCTTCTTTTCTTTGTTTTTTTAAAAAAAAAAAATAGAAGAAGGAGGAGGGACCTCCCTCCTCCTCCGTTTCGCGCCTGAACGGGGAGGGAGGAGGGACCTCCCTCCTCCTCCATTTTCCTTTTCTATATTTTTTTTTTAAAACAAAGAAAAGAAGAAAAATGGGGTAAAAGAGAAGAAAAAATGAGAAGAAAAGAAAAAAAAAAGTACAGTCGCCGGCGGCCGGTAACTGGCGGCGGCGGTGAGTGGTGACCAGCCGCTGGTCGCCGGCAAGGAGATAGAAAGAAGATGAAGAAAGGGTGGAGGGAAGAGGATGAAGAAGAGGGGAAGAAGTAAAAGATTAAAATAATAATATTTTATTAGTTTTATTTATTTTTATTTTAAAAATTAAAAAAATAATTTTTTAATTAAAAAAATGTGGCCACGTCAGCAATCTGTTAACATTTAGCAGAAAAATGGACGGCAGGGACCAGTGCTCCTTATCTCAAACCTCAGGGGTACTTTTGTTGAGTTTGAAAACTCAGGGACTAAAATGTCACTTAACCCAAACTTCAGGGACCAAAAGTGTATTTTTCCCAAAAATAAAAAACGAATATGAAATTTTGAAATAAAATCTTTTCCTATATAAAAAAAGAAAAAAAAAATAAAAAATAAACAAACGTAGATTTTAATAATTATCTATAATAAATGATTAAGAAAATAAAAAAAAATATGTAATCCCTACAAAATTTAAAAAACCAATATGAAATTTTGAAAAAAAAAATATTTTCCTAGAAAAAACAAGAAAAAAACAATTTATTTATGGTTAAAACGAATTCTGTTTGTTTTTTTTAATTTTTTTAATAAAATCAAATATGGTGTTTTTTTAAAAAAAAAAAATTAACCTATATATAACATATAAAAATTAATTAGTTTCAATTTTCGAAATAAAATTTTGTAATTTTTTTAATTAAAAAAAAAAAAAAAGAAAAACGATAAAATAATTTTTTTAAATAAAAAATTTTTAAAAAGAATCAAGTTTCGTAGTTGTTTTAATTAAAATAATATTAAAAAAAATTGTTTTGATTAAAAAAGAAAAGATAAAAAATTAATTATTTTAATTAAAACAAATCGAATATAAAAAAATCAAATTCGTAATTTTTTTAATTAAAACAAATTTTTAAAAAATAATTTTTTAATTAAAAAAAGAAAAGATAAAAGATAATTATTTTAATTTAAAAAAACTAAAAAAATTAAATTTCCTAATTATTTTAATTGATTAATTAGAAAAAGAAAATTTTTTTAAAAAAATTATATTTTGTAATTTTTTAATTAATTAATTAAAAAATATTTAAAAAAATAAATTATGTAACACGTTTTAATTAAAAAAATATAAAAAAAGTAAAGAAATAAAGAATTTTTTTTAATTGTCAAAATAGAATATTATTTTTTCAAATATAAAATTTAATAACAAATCAATAATATCTCATGGTCTCTAGATTAAATTTTGCTTTTTATTTATTTATTTATTTTTACTTAATATTTTTTTTATCTTATGAAATTTAATAACATAGATTAATATTATGGGCTATGTATTTTATTTTATAGTTGGTAGATTTGATCCAAAGTCTAATCAAATTAGAATTTGAATCTAAATTCTCTATGAATATTTCACGTTCTTCCATTGGTTTTCACATTGAGTTCTTCCATTGGTTTTCACATCGAGGAAACTTTACAAACATGGTGAAACTTTTACAACTTTTTCATCTAGAACCGCTGGTATTTACCTCCCACACTCAAATGCCTCTGTATTTGAATTTTTCGGCTAAATCTCTTATTTCTCACACTTTTTTGTTGTGTGATTTTATATTTAAAATATCCTAATGTATATCTTTTTAATTTTTAAACATAAATGTATATATATATATTTTAGATTTGCCATTTTTTTCGGAGTATTCAATGTCTAATCAACTCTATTGTTTCTTTATTGGATTAGTTACATCATTATTGACTATCGATTTTCATCACCTCCTTGCTCAATCCACTAACAAGTTTTAGATACCGGACATCTAGGTAATATAGGACTCTCCACTTTTTGAAGCTAAAAAATCTACTATCAAATTTAAGTACGTTATACTTTTTATATATTGTATTTGCATGGTTAAATCAAATTTTGTAATTAAAACTAGTGGATAATGAGTGATCAAGGTTAGGGGCGAAGTGTTGCAGGGAAGGATGAGAAAGAGCATTGTGAGATTTCAACGGAGAATATAAAAAATAGGAATAGTTAATTATGAGTTTGATGTAGATATGTAGCAAAAATAGTTGCAATTTCTTAGGATTATATTATAAGCATTTCCTCTATAATTTTTACCAAGCCCCTCCATTGTTGATCTCACTTTTGCTTGACTCAAATTTATTTTTCTAATCCTTGAATTCATCATCGTACTTCTAATATCCCCTTGCTGGGATATCATATGAAAGTTTGATCTTGAAAAATATTCAAATTTAAGGTTTTTTTTCCTCTAGATTCTAGACATTTCTCTTTTCAATGAGTTTAATTATCTCATAATTTTTATAAATTTTTTTAGGTTTTTTATATGTTTTTAAATACACCATAATTTTATTGTCAAAAAAAAAAAAAAAATACACCATAATTTTAGGATTGAGTTGGGATGATATTTTAACTGATTAGATTATCTCAATTAATTTTGAGTTTAACTCTGATTTGGTTGTTTTAGTTTGATTTTTTGATATGTTTTTTTAAATATGTCATGATTTTAGGATTTTTCTTTTTTGATATGTTTTAAATACATCATAATTTTAGGATTTGGTTATCTGATTTGGTAGGAGGGTATTTTAGTCAATAATATTATCTCAATTAATCTATCTATTTATCCGTTATCCAAAAAGTCGTTTGACCATATTTCAAAACGATCATTTAAATTTAGTCATTTATGTCATCATAAAACCATTCTCATTCACACCCTCCCATTCTTATATACCCCTATCAATCCTTAAGAATTTGGTTTTCATAACTATTTTTATGTTTTTTTTAAAGTTATTGAAAATTGATAAAATTTGTTAGACTTATTTCAATAATATAAGATTATGATTGTTTTGTGATTATGTTGGACTCAATTACTTGCTGAACTTGAGTAAATTTGAAGGTTTCCAAAACATATATTATATGCCATGATGATTATGGAAAACAATAATTTTTTTTTAAAAAAAACAATCCATACCATTAAACTTTAGAGTGGTATGAATTGAAATTTGATTTTGTCAATTTATTATTATTTTTTTATTCATGTTTTGTGTCTACTAGAAAAAGTTCGATTTTGTCAATTTTTTTTTTTTGAAAACTCAAAGATTAAATTTTGATTTTGTAAATTATTTTTTTGTTTGTTTCACATTTTTTTGTCTACTGGGAGGATTTTGATTTTTTTTTAAAAAAAATAAAAAAATCAAGTTTTATTACAATTTGATGTTTTCAAGTTTTTGTCACATTTTGTGGGAATGATTTCGATTTTTTCAATTTTTTTTTTTAAAATCAAGTTTCTTTAAAAGTTTATTTTTCTATTTAATTTTTTTTGTCACGTTTTGTGTCTACTAGGGATGATTTCAATTTTGTCATTTTTTTTAAAATCCTGTTTCATTAAAATTTAGTTTTTTTCATTTAATTTTTTTTTGTTCACATTTTGTGTTTATCGGAAAGATTTTGTCAATTCAAATTTTATGTCTACCGGAAGATTTTGTCAATTTAAATGTTTTTTTTTCATGTTTTATGTTCTTAATGTATAGAACTAATCTTAATTAGTTTTAAATTCATTTTAGTTCATAATATTTTTCTCAAATTACTACACACGTGGTAAAAACCTAGTTTTCTTAAAAGTTCAAAGTTCTCAACTTATTTTTGTGATGGTGCCAACGTAGAAAACAAAATTTCATTTGAGATGAGCTGGGAAGATTAAATGAAGTTGAGTTCATAGACACTACCAATCAAAATTATGGTAGAATGAATTTAATAATCCAAATGAATGGCATTTGAATAAAAATGATTATCATTATTTTTGTCAAGTTGGATAAAATTGAACTTCAAAGTAACGATAAGAAGTAATTTTAAGATTTATTAAAAGTAAAGGGACTAAACTCCAATTAAATATGTATCACAACCTATAAGGTGACTCTCAAACTCCAAGTTATTGTAGTTGTACAAGTAGCAATTAATTAGGATATCTTTTTGTTTTTGTTTCCTTTCACATGTTTGTAACTAAAACTAAGTGTCCCCTCATTATTTATTTATATTTTATTTATTTATTTATTTTTTTTTATTGTTCCTGGTTTATGAAGTTGAAAGAGTATTTGAAGACTTGAAGGGTAGATATGTAGAAGAAAAATAGCAAACAAGACAAGCCACATGACTTGAAGATAGGAATGAGGTATTTGAGTCAAAACCACGTATTGAATTAGTAATGAGTTGTCCATCTTGAATTGGAAAGATTAATTTAGAATCAAATCAAACTAAATCCCTTTTGCCCACAATTAAATTGAGAAATCTTGCTACTTCTTAAATCTTACACAACAATCAATATCGATTTGATTTGTTTCATATTTTTTCTCTCCTCCCCATGGGATAGCAAGCATAGGAATTAAAACATAATAATAATAATAATAATAATAATATATAAATAAAAATTACGACAACAGTAGCTAAACATCAACATCTCTCTCGCACCAAATGCAAACTCTCTCTCTCCTTCAACGAACACGCCTGCACAAATCCTAAAATGGGAAGGTTCTGAGTTAGGTTTCTTTTGGGCAAATTGAAACTTATGGCCCATTTGAATTTTGGTTTTTAAAAATGGGTCCAATTTTAAAATCTTTTATTTGGAGACCCTGTGATTGTGAAAAGACAAAATTAGCCTTGTCCTTTGTCCAAGATCCCAACCGAAATTGGGATAAAATTCGTGCAATATGACAAAATTTGATTGAATTTAATGAATCCCAATCGAATTTTGACAAATAATCATGCAACCACCAACCCAATTTCTCCAAAATTAATCAATCCGATGGAATTCAGTAAATCCCAGTCGAAAATGGTCGGAATATTAATGCATTCCCGGTCAAATTTTGGCCGAAAATCATGTAAATCTCGCCAAAATAATGAATCCTGGTCGGGATTCCCGCCGGGATTCATGCATTCCCGGCCAAAATTCGGCCGGGAATGCATGGAGCGATATTATTTTTTTTCGTTTCCGTTCCAAAATGCTTAGGCATAGGCGATTCAGACTATTCAGACTGGAGTTTCTGAGCGCAAATAATAAGGTAATTTTATTATTATTATTTTTTAAACAAGCGCAGTTCTAGTTTTCTTCATTTTTTTATATTTTTTTTATATTTTTTAAATCAAGCAGCATATCTTGTTTTTTGGGTTTTTTTTTTTTTAATGTTTTGAATTGTTTTTGCATTATATTGAAAATTGAAGAGAAACTACAATAGACTTTTTACATCTTTGCTGACATAATAAAAATCAGCAAAAAGTCCCAAAATAAGAGATTTTTAAAAATTGGTCAATTTTTACAAATCAACAATGAAATGGGTCCATAAATTTCAATTGCCTGTTTCTTTTCCATTTTTTTAATTTTAATTTTTTAATCTTCTTAAAATGTAATTTATGGAATTTCTCAAAATAATTTTAAGTTATACTTTTTTATATTTGAAAAAAAAATCAATATTTAAGTTAATTCATGTTGAAATTATAATTTTTAACCTTTTTTTTTTGAAAAAATTATAATTTTTAACTATAGACAACCGTTGACGTTATTCATGATGAAATTACAATTTTTAGATCAAGATCATTACCATGGTAGTCTATAATTTGGCTTTTAGACCTTGATTTTAATTGAATGTGGTGTAAATTTAATTTTTAGACTATGGTTATATATACCTATAGTCTCTATAGTATGATTTTAGAACATGATTTTTACTGACTGTGGTGTAAAGTAAATTTTACACAACGGTTTTAAAAACTCTTAGTCTATAACAATAACAATGTTTATTAAGCAAACCATGATATAAAGACACATTTTCCGCTATGGTGTTAACAAACCATGGTCTAAAATAAATAATAATTTGACTATAGACCACATTTTTTTTTTTTTTTTTAGAAGCTATAGACCATAATTGTTAACAAAGTAGTCTATAAGTTGGTTTTTTTAGACCACGGTTTTAAATTGAGTATGATTTAAATTTAATTTTTAGACCATGCTTTTATATATTTGTAGTCTATAATATGCTTTTAGAACATGTTTTTTAGTGATCATCGTGTAAAGTAATTTTTTAGACCACGAATTTAAAAACTTGTAATCTTTAACAACAACAATGTTAATTAAACTTGGTATAAAGATACACTTTCAACCATGGTGTTAACAAACTATAGTGTAAAGTAAATCAATAATTTTACTATTGACCATGGTCAATGCTAGCCATGGTGTAATTTTGATTTTAGACCATGACTATTAACATGGTAGTCTATAAGTCGACATTTAGACCATGATTTTAAGTAATTGTGGTGTAAATATTTTTTTTAAACCATGGTTATATATACCTTTGGTCTATAATATTCTTTTAGACCATAATTTTTATTAACCATAGTGTAAGGACAAAATTTACACTAGAGTTGTAAAAAGCCGGTAGTCCATAACATGTGTTTTAGACCATGGGTTTTATTAAACATGGTCTTTAAATGAGTGTATCTATTTTAGACCATGGTTAGTTCAATCTCTATAACATTAGACTATAGTTTTTCAAAAAAACCATGGTGAAATATACTAAATTTTGTAGTAGTGAATATTATTTTTGTTGATTGAATTATAATTCGGTGGCCCAGAAGAACATGAGTTGGTTGGATGTGGAAATGCAATTATTGAAAATTTGTACTCTTCCATGAATAAAAAAGCATGAGAAAATTATGAGATTCTTATGGTATGGGCACCCATCACTCGTACGAAGTGACAAGGTATGGTGGAGTTTTTGTGTATTCCAATTTCAATAAGCACTCATGTTCTTCACAACATTGAATCTCACTTAGCTTTTTACTTCCCTCTCTTCCTCTTTTATCTGCACCATCTATTCCTTTCAATTTGCAGCCAAACTAAGGTAATTATTCTCTCTTCATTTCATTTTCTTTTTCGTTGTTAAATTCATTTCTTAAATTGTTATATTCTCGATGGATCGTTTAGAGTTCATTTATCATTGTCAAAGAGAATTTGTGAAAATTGATTTTTTTTCTCTAAAAATTTACACGAGTATCGGATGAAAGCAAACACAGAGTAATTGAGAAGTCAAAAGAAATTACTAGTATAAAACTTGGATGAAGTTTGATTCTCATCCATAAGGAGTTACATTTATTTTTTTTAAAAAATTACCTAGTTTTTTACCGTGCCAGTTTAACAAAATAAAAAATCAAAGATTCAACAAAAAAAAAAAAAGAAGAAGAAGAAGATAAGAGGTGACGCCGACCACCGACATGTCGGTTTTTCTCGATTTTTAAAGGCGGTGACTCCGATCGACCAGTCGGGGGTGGTGGTGGTGGCCGACGGAAGGAGGAAAGAAAAGAGGGAAAGAGTGTGAGAGAAAAGAGGATAGATGATTGAGTTGGAGGAGTGGAGAGAAGAGAAGAGATGAGATGAGAGGAGGGGGAAGAAGAGTGGAGAGAGGAGAGAGAAAGAGAGGGAAAAGAAAAAAAAAAAAAGTTGAAAGTTGAAAATGAAAAAAACGTGGAAAAGAGGGAGAAGAAAGAGGGGAGAGAGGAGGTCCTTTGAACATCGGTAAAAGAAGATACAAAAAATTCTAAAGGATGGGATGGACAGAAAAACGAGCACGAAAACAATTGTCCAATTACTTTTGACTTTTATAAGTTTGTTTTTGTATGTAATTATGTAATTTATGTTATGTGTGGCTTATTGTTGTTAGCTTCTTCCTGTTTTGAAATATTTGGGTTCATTTTATTTTTTATTCACTGCTTCCAGTTTCCATCAATGAATTTGGGGTTTTTTTGGAAAAGTAAAAAAAAATTAGAGAAAAAGGACTGATTTGAAATTAGTCGCCAGCACTTTTTAATTTCTTTTTAACGCTGTTAAATAAATATTAATTTTGCAACCTCTTTGTATATAAAGCTTTTGTCATAGTGGTGTAAGCCCATCTTGTTAGCTATTAGTTCTCATGTTCGAGCCTCAGTGTGCAACTTTTTTATTTTTGGAGCTTTTTTTTTTTTTCCTTTTCCGTTTCTTTGTTTTTTCCTTTCCTTTTCCTTTTCCGTTTCTGTTCTTTTTCGTTTCCTTTTTGTTTTATTTCGTAAAAAAAAAAACTATCTTATCTTATCTTGGTTTTCATTTTTTTTTTTTAGAAAAGACAATTAGATAAGTTTTTTTAGGTATGAAAACCAAGATCAATTCTTTAAAATTGCATGGTAATTAAAACTCGAATGTCCACTTAGATGATTTTTTTTTAAATATGAAAACAATATTAAATGTTTTATATTATATAATAATTGAAGCTCAAATGTTCACGAAAACACGTTTTTGTAAGGAGAATATATTCAATTTTCTAAATTACATGACAATTAAAACAAAAAGTTATAATTGTTTTTATAAATATTAAATTAAGATTATATTGTTAATTTTTTTTTTGAATAAGATAATTTGATGAAGATACAAAGTTTCCAAGTACATTATTAGATTCATCTTTTTTTTATTCTTATTTTGATTGTTTTGTTTTGATTTTTTTTAGTAGATTCACTGTAGGATTCGTAATTGGAATAGTTGTAATGCACCTAAGTAGAAAATAAGTCATGTAACTTTAAATTTTGTATCTAATATATCCTTAAAATTTCAATTTTGTATTTAACAGTAACTTGAACATTAAAAAGAATATAATACGTTAGGGATATATTAGATATTAAATTGAAAAATTAGAACCTATTAGAGAAAAAAAATTGAAATGAAATTTTAAAGACGAAATAAACATTTTTTTTTTTTAAATTTGAAAGCTTATTAGAACAAAGTTCATAAATCAATTAAGTTTTGAATAAGGAGTAGAGATAAACCTTCTATATTATTTAGAGGGAGAGGAGTCAAATTTGAAACAAAAAATATATATATATTTTACTTTAATAAGAATTATAATCTCTTTTAAATGATTAATATTTTAGGAAAAAAAATTATTTTCATTATTTTTATTTATAATTACATATGATTAATATTTTAGGAAAAAAAATTATTTTCATTATTTTTATTTATAATTACATAAAAGAATAATCAAATTTAAATGAAAAATAGAAAAGAAGAACGGTCACTTTAGGGTGTTGAATGCAGTTTATATATTTCTTTGAATAATAGAAGTTTCAGAAATAAAAAAGTTGCACACTGAGGCTCGAACACAAGACCTACTGGTTAACAAGAAGGGCTTACACCACTATGACACAAACTTTATATACAAAGATTTCGCAAAATTATTATTTATTTATGGTCGCGTCTCTTCAACAGACCCAACACCTTGTCCCTTTTCTCTATTTTTTTTAAGTTTTCTTCCTACTTTTCCAAAAAAATCATGGATTTGTCAATCCCTTTCTCTCTCCCCTTTCTCATCTGTCTTTCCGTTTTTCCTCTCACTTGATGTGACCATCATTAAATACGCTGAACAACAAATCAAAATACATGTATAAATGCCTCATCCAACTTGTAAAAAGCTTCAAAATTTTTACCCTAAATTAATGTATTACTCAACTTTTTTAGGTCTTGTCTCATGGCGATTTGATTTTTAGTTTTTGGTTTTTGACAATTAAATCTAAAAACATCATTTTTTTACTTATAAGTTTCTTGGTATTGTTATTTATCATGCATCTTTCCATATTTTCAAAAACCAAGTCCAAGTTTTGAAAATTAAAAACAAATAGTTTTCAAAAACTTAAAAAAAAAAATTGACTAGAAATTCAAATGTATCATTCAAAAAAGATGAAAAATCATTATAAGAAAATTGGGAGAAACCAAACTTAAATTTCAAAAACCAAAAACAAAAAACTATGGCCCCATTTGATAACTATTTGGTTTTTGGTTTTTGAAAATTAAGTTTAAAAACACTACTTCAACCATTAAGTTTTCTAGTTTTGTTATACATCTTCTTCCATGTTTTCAAAAATCAAGCTAAGTTTTGAAAACTAAAAAAAAATAGTTTTCAAAAACTTGTTTTTGTTTTTGGAATTTGGCTAGGAATTCAAATGTGCCTTTAACAAGGATGAAAACCATGGTAAGAAAATTGAAGGAAAACAAACTTAATTTTCAAAAACCAAAAACCAAAAACCAAATCTTACTATCTTAAAAGTGGCTAACTTAAAGAATCATTTTTGGACCATTTTGTCCAATTACTAATTCTTTAATTCCAAATGTGTCCTCTAATTAATTCTTGAATGGAAATTTGAAAGGTTTTGTTTTTTTTTGTTTTTTATGTTTCAAATTTCTTTATACTTAATTTAGTAAAATTTTTGGTCTTCTTTTTTTACCCGCAAGATTTTTTTTTTAAATTTATTTTTCTAATTCATTTATACCTCTTTTAATATGTTAATTAAAATTGATAATTAATTTAATATGTTATCTAAGGGATTTCAAAATTAGTATATAATGTGTTATTTAAAAGATTTTAAATTTGTTACACATTTTGTGTTGCCTACGTGGAAATTTAGAAGGTCTTTTTTCTTCATCACTCATTTGGTTTTTTTATTTTTTATTTTTTTTTTAATTTTAAACCGTAGACTTTCTTTTTCTCTAACACTCTTTTGGGTTTTTTTTTTCTTTTAAACTGTAGACTTTGATTTTTTTTGTTTCAAATTTATTTATACCTCCTAGGTTAATTAATCTTTTCATATTCCATGGCCAAAAAATAAATGAGTTTTGTAACACACATCTTAAATCTTCCCTATATATATTTTCATGCATTTGCAAAGAAGCTCATTGCAAGTAAAGAACAATGTTTTTTCCTTTTGTGTCAAATCAAGGTATATCTCAATCTTTACTATTTATTTTTCTTTTTCCTTCATTTTATTTTAAGCCTAATGGAGAATATATATATATATATATATATATATATATATATATATATATATATATATATATACATACATACATACATACATACATACATACATACATACATACATACATACATACATACATACATACATACATACATACATACATACATACATACATACATACATACATACATACATACATACATACATACATACATACATACATACATACATACATACATACATACATACATACATACATACACGATCTGAAACCATTTCAAAACAATTGTAGATTCAAAGTATGTGTTATTCCCAAAAAATGTTAACAAGTATTCAAGAAAAAGAAACGTTTTAGATGCATTGAGATTCATTATCATAGATGAAGAGGTGATTGTAACTTTTTTTTTAAAAAAAATAATAAAGTTTAACTTAGAGAATCATTTGTGACTATTTTGTCCAAATATTAATTCTCTAATTTTAGATGTGTCCCTTAAATTAATTATTACTTTTTTAATATTTGTATTATTTAACAGATTTTAAAATTGATAAATAATGTGTTGTTTAAAAGAATTTTAATTTGATAAACTTTTTTTTTTTTGTTGGATTTGCAAAATTGGAAGGTTTAAATTTTGTTTTGTAGGTTTATAATTTATTTATACTCTTTTATTATGTTAATTAAGTTAGCAAAGCTTTAAGTTTTTTTAGAAGCAAACTTTAGAATTCTATTTTTTAAAATGCCCTTATACCTTTTTAAATAGGTTAATTAACCTTTTCAAATTCCACAACAGAAAAATAGATGATATATATAATATAAATTACTCATTCTAATATATATATATATATATATATATATATATATATATATATTACTTTTAATGATATATTATTATTGTTAATTGCAGGCGTAAATTTAAAATAATTTTTAACTATTTTTTCCAAATGTTAATTCTCTAATTCTAAATGTTTCCTTAATTAATTATTACTTTTTTCATATATGTATTACTTTTTTTTAAGAGTTTCTTTTCCTTATTTCTTTATACTTTTTTTAATAGGTTGATTAGTTTAGTACATCCCATTAAGTTTTTCTTTCTAATTTATTTATACCTATGTTAATAATTAATCTTTTTGTATGTCATAACCAAAAAAATGATTCATTATAATGTATAATATGCACTTTGTCTTTGTTATAAATATTTTAGTACATTTGCTCTTCTCAAAAAAAAAAAAAAAAAAAAATATTTTAGTACATTTGCAAAGAAGCTCATTTCAATTTATTATTATTATTTTATTTTTTTGGGTGCAAATTGATCAATTCAAGGTATATTTCAATCTTTATTTTGTTTTTATTTATTTATTTATTTGATAGTTTTATTTTTATTTATTTTCCTTTTTCCTTCATTTTATTTAAAATATCTAAATTGTTCTATTGCATAATTTCATTTAAAATTACTCCTAGTGATATATTATTGTTAAATTGCAACCGTTGGATTGTGTGTGTGATATATTATTGCTAAATTGCAATCTTTGGATTGTGTGTTGTTAATTTATATTTATAAGGAGAAACCTCAATGATAAAATAAATAAATAAATAAATAAATAAAGGTTTTTTACTCTGGATTTTTATAGGAGTTATTACAATTTACATATTATACTGCATTGATTCAAAAATAGTTTTGTATGATGTTCCTTTTTAAAAAAATAAAAAATAAAGCGTTTTTTTGGAAATTTTAAGAAAAGGATTTGTGTAAATGCAATTAAAATGACAATGTCTCATTAAATTTTATCATCGTTTTTTTTTTTAAAAAAAACATTGTTTTTTTTCCTATGTGTAATAAGATTCAAATTACTTAATTTATTAATGCTAATTTATATATTTAATTATAAAAACATAAAATTTATAAAATTAAAAATAAAATGTTTGTAAAAATGAATATTTAAATAGGAATAAAATGACAATATAAATTTCATACGTGCAATGCACGTTAACGTTTGTTGTATTCAAATTACATATTTAAATCACTATGAAAAACATGAAATCACGTGCAACGCACGTATGAAAAATCTAGTAGTTATTAAATGGGGCCTGGTTTTCAAAAACTTGTTTTTGTTTTTGAAATTTGGCTAGAAATTAAACGTGTCCTTAAAAAAGATTAAACCCATAGTAAGAAAATTGTGGGAAAACAAGCATATTTTTCAAAAACCAAAAACCAAAAACTAAGGCCCCGTTTGATAACCATTTGGTTTTTGGTTTTTTGTTTTTGAAAATTATGCTTGTTTTCATCCAATCTCCCTACAATTGTTTTCATCCTTGTTAAAGACACACTTAAGTTCCTACCAAAATTTAAAAAACAAAAACAAGTTTTTGAAAACTATTTTTTCTAGTTTTCAAATTGGTTTTCTGGTTTTCAAATTTTGACTTGGTTTTTGAAAACATGGAATGAGGTAGATAACAAAACAAAGAAACTTGTAGTTTCATGTAGTGTTTTTAAGCTTGATTTTCAAAAACCAAAAACCAAAAACCAAATGGTTATCAAACGAGGGCTAAGGTCCCGTTTGATGACCATTTGGTGTTTGGTTTTTGGTTTTTGAAAATTATGCTTGTTTTCTCAATTTCCCTACCATGGTTTTCATATTTGTCAATGACACATTTGAAATCTTAGCCAAATTCCAAAAACAAAAATAAGTTTTTGAAACCTACTTTTATTAGTTTTCAAAAATTGGCTTGGTTTTTCAAAACATGGAAAGAACGGATTAGAAAAACAAAGAAATTTGTAGGTGGAAGTAGTACCTATAAGCTAATTGATTTTCAAAAACCAAAAATAAAAAACCAAATGATTATCAAATGGACCTACTTTTTGTAGTTTTTCAAAATTTACCTATTTTCTATAAATATTTCTAGAAATTAGAACAAGAAATATGATGAATTAGCAAATAGGTTTGTTTCTTGAAAAATTTGGAAACAATAACGTTATCAAACCCACCATAAAAAACTAGTTCTCTCGAAGATTTCCTTCTTTTTGCTTCTCTGTTTATTTGTTTTCTTTAAGTTTTTTCCTTGGCTGCTACATTCTCTATAGTTTTTTTTTTTTTGTTTTTTTTTTGTTTTTTTTTTTTGTTTTTTTTTTTTAAGAAGCATTATTATAAAGGTTTTGATGGTACTTTGTTAGCTTAATTACAAGTTTAGTCGTTCTACTTTGAAAGTTGTGTAATTTTGATCTTTAAACTTTAAAAGTGTTTAATAGATCTGTGAACTTTCAATTTTGTATCCAATAAGTCTTTGAACTTTAAAAATTTCTAATAGTTCTCTTAACTTTTAATTTTGTGTCTAATAGGTCTTTAGCATATTCAAGATTTTTAAAAAATAACCAATCTATTTGTTATAAAATTGAATTTTATGCAATTTTAGACCATAAACTTCTAATTTTATATCTAGTAGGTCTATAAATTAAAAAAATGTCCAATAGGTCTAGGATTTAGTGGACAAAAAATTGAAACTTGAGATACCTGTTGGACACAAAAGTGAATGTTTAAGGACCTCCAAGATACATTTTAAAGTTCAAGAATCTATAGAATACAAAATTAAAAGTTCTTGGACCTATTTGATATTTTTTAAGTTTAGGGACTAATTGGCACAATCCTTAAATTTTAGGGACTAAACTTGTAATTTAACCTAGTTAGTTATTTTATTTTTTTTATTTTCTACCATGTCTTCCCTTCATTCTAATCAATTATTGACCAGAGCATATTTCAAATGTATTAACAATATTTCAAAAAAAAAAAAAAAAATAAAAAAATAAAATGTATTAACAAAATAAATTATTAGACATCTGTTTTAAATATCATACGTAATCAAATTTCAACCCACATTTTTGGTCTCAGGAAAACAAAAATCTAAACACTCAACAGGGTTAAAAAACAATAATAAGTGAATTGCTCTTTGAATATTACTATTCAACTTCCAAGCTTTCACTCTTTTTGGTTTGTATGTAAAATAACTATTTTGCTATTAGGGTAACTTTTTGTACTCATCTTTAAATCTTATGACGGAACTAAAAAATATAGCAAAATTTTTAAGTTGTTTTTTTAATTTCCGTTTTGCCCTGTTAGATTTCTATTAGTGATAGATTTCTGGGTTAACAGCAGGAGTGACTATATATAAAGCATCAGTTTGAAAAATGGCCAAAAAATAAAAACGTTAGAAAGATGGCAAAAGGGCGAAAATGGAAAAACACTTTTTGTGGTCAGCTGACAGAAATACCCCTGAACAGATAACACACAGAGTATCCCTGATTTTTAGAAACACCTCCCAACAAATTCAGTTGTCAAAATCGAATTAAATGGGGATGTGAGTGGCGTTACGTCTGCCAAACAAAATCAATTTCCATCCATTTTGAACTGATCCCTACGCACCGAGAGACGTTGCCATTCCCTTCGCCCTCCATTTCGTCTATTCATCTTCTCCCTTCACCCTCAGACCAGTTACATCCCATTTGCCTCCCCATTTTGTATGTTCGTCTTCACCCCCTTCAACCTCCACCTACCATCTTCAAGCTCCAGACCTCTGCTGTGAAAAAAAGCGATTGGAAAAAAAACGGTATGCATGCTTCTACATATTCTTTTTTTTTTCTCTCTTGAAATGGAGATATACATGCTTCTTTATGTACCAATCTTGCAAACACACAACCTCCCCCCCCCCCCTCCGACAACGCATTCCTATTACACGATTCTAGTGAGCTTTCAAAGTTTTGTTTTGCTAAAATGTTGTCGATAGAATTTATATAGTTTAAAGTCACAAATATGGAGGGATTTATAGAGTTTTGAACTACCATAGCGATATTTTAGGATTGTTGTTTATAAAGACTCGGGTTTACGAGATTGTTTTACCTAATATGCAACCTTCTCGATTAAAAAAAAAACAAACACTCCACCCCCCTTTTTTGCACTCTAGTCTCTAGCTATGGTGAGAGCAAGCGCACGTCTACGGGCAGCAGGAGTAACACCCAAAAGAAAGATAGTAGTGGACAAAACCCCGATTGATTTGAGTAGCGATCAAGAGGTGACGATCCTTTGATTTTAAACCCCCCCGATACATTACTTTTAACTCACGTTATAGTTCCGTGTACAGGATAGTGAAGATAGAATGGACGATGCAGTTGATTCTAAAAGAGTAGAGACGCCAAACAAGGTTCAAACACGGGAAAAGACAACAAAAGGAAACTGGACAACAAGAAGACTGACAAAAGCAAAAAGACGTTGAAGAGGGAAAATGTATTATACACTATAGTATGACACAAATTAGTAGTCTCACACACATACAATTTTTTTTTTGATAATGGAGTGCTGAATTACACAGGACTTAAGAGATTCACCTGAACCTAAGAAAAAAGATGGGAGTTCAGAAAAGGATGATTCTAGAGAAGAATCCATTGAAAACGAGGTTTGTAAAAATATATCACATGTGTCAAAAATTCTCTGTTGTATACTTTATATATGTGATTTTTGGTTTCCCCCTTTTTTGACAGGACGAAAGTGATAGTGCAAACACGCGGGGGGTGGCTGATACCAATGAAATAGAGGAGGATTCAGCTACCGAGTCTCGGGCTGACACTGTAGATAGTCCCCCCAAAAAGGTACGCATTGTGTATGTTTTGCGTTAAACATTGTTACTACCTATACCACCACTGTTGAACAATGTTCTCATCCTCCATTTAAGAGTTCATTCTCAGCAGTTAGTCTCTACGGTCCTGGAGTTATTAAATACACGTGCTTAGCTTGTGACTGAAAAGTATAAATAAGCTTAGTAGTGCCTTGTGATGTGAGTAGTCGAAACAGAGTGTTTCTTTATGAGTGAATCTCTTGTTTGAATCTACTGTATCTCTATGCCCCTTTTGTTATTAATAAGATCCTCTCTCCTCTGGTGTTTAAAAGTGTTCTTCCCTTCTTCTTTTGATTTGTTCTTCACTCTGCTTTATTTCTTGCTGGTGTTTCTCAACAATTGGTATCAGAGCCATCGAGAGGCAAATTCTTGATGCGCTTGGATTAGGGCTTTTCATTTCTTGCTGGAGTTCTTTGGTTCTTGCTGCTGAACGAAGCTGCTACTTGAGGTCTTATATCTTTCCTTGGAATCTTGAACAGATTTAGGCGAACTCGGATTATATCAATGTCGGCCAAATTCGAGTTGGAAAGATTTGATGGCAAAGGAGACTTTGATTTGTGGAGGCAGAAAATGAAGGCGCTTCTGATTCATCAGAAGGTTGCGAAGGCTCTTCTTGATCCAAGTGAGTTACCTGTTACTCTGACTAAAGTTGAATTAGATGAAATGTCAGAGATTGCACATAGTTCGATTATTCTACATCTTGCCGATAATGTGCTCCGTAGAGTGAGCAAGATTCAGAAAGTTAGAGATTTGTGGGCCAAACTTGAAGAACTGTATTTGCCGAAAACCCTTACTAACAAGATCTATCTTAAGGAGCGATTCTTTACTTTTAAGATGGATCCGACTAAGTCGTTAGAAGAGAATCTTGATGATTTTAATGTCGTCTGCACTGAGTTGATCAACACCGGTGAAACCATTGATCCTGATAACCAAGCAGTGATTCTCTTAAACTCGCTACCTGAAGCTTTCAAGGAAGTTAGAACGACAATGAAGTACGAGAGAGAGAAGCTGTCACTTGATGGGATTATAGATTCCTTGAGAATGAAGGATCTTGAAATGAAATCAGAGAAGAAAGAGTCAGAAGCTCTTTTTGTGAAAGACAGAAACCGACACTCGAGAGGCAGAAATAGTTCAGGAAGAGGTCGTGGAAATAGAGGATACCATGACAACAGTAATAGAGCTAGATTTCAAGGCAACCAGCAGAGAGACAATAGAAACACTAATAAGCCTTTTTCGAATGAAAAATCAGGAGAAAAAGATCCTATTAAGTGCAACTACTGTCGCAAGGAAGGCCATATCAAATGGGAGTGTCCTCAACTCAAGAGAAAAGCTAATAAGGCAGCTAGATCAGAAAACAAAAGTTCAGCAAACTTGCACGATGGTTATGAATCTACTGAGGTGTTGATGGTCACGGACAGAGAATATGTAGAGGAATGGATCCTAGACTCTGGATGCACTTTCCACATGACACCGTGTAAACACTTCTTCATTGAATTAAATGAGTTTGAAGGTGGAAAAGTGGTTATGGGCAACAATCAGCAGTGCTTCATCAAAGGAATGGGATCAGTGAAATTGAAACTAGCTGATGGTTCTCACAAGTTATTGACCTCAGTTAGATTTGTTCCTGGATTGAAGAGGAATTTAATTTCTCTTGGGACCTTGGATAAAGCCGGGTTTAGTTATAAATCAGAGAACGGTATGTTAAAAGTCTACAAAGATAGCAGGTTAACACTCACTGGTAAACTGTCACATGGTTTATATGTTCTTCAAGGAACTACAGAAACTGGAGAGTCGAATGCTGTTTCAGATTCAGTGTCAAAATACACAAAGTTGTGGCATCAACGATTGGGACACATAAGTGAGAAAGGGTTGCATTACTTGCATAGTCAAGGCTTACTTGGTGATAAACAGCTTCCTAAACTCACATTTTGTGAGCACTGTGCTCTTGGCAAGGTTGTCATAAGCAGTTTTAAAGCTAGCACATATGTTACACAAGAAAAACTGAGTTACATTCACTCGGATTTGTGGGGTCCAGCTCGAGTGAGAACTCATGGAGGTGCAAAATACTTTCTCACGATGATTGATGATTTTTCAAGGAAGCTCTGGGTGTTTCTTTTGAAGAGCAAGGATGAAGTCTATAAGCACTTTCTGGACTGGAAGACCATGGTTGAAAATCAAACTGGACAAAGGATAAAATATCTGCGAATTGACAATGGTTTGGAGTATCTCAGTGATAAATTCACTAAACTATGCAAAACTTCTGGTATAAGTAGGCACCTTACTACACCCTATACCCCTCAGCAAAATGGCTTGGCAGAGAGGTTCAACCGAACAATTCTCGATAGGGTAAGGTGCATGCTTTCAAATGAAAATTTGCCAAAAAGCTTTTGGGGCGAAGCTGTCAGTACCGCAGTATATATTATCAATAGAAGTCCATCGGCAGCATTGAAGTTCAAAACACCTCAAGAGCTTTGGACAGGTCAGGCTCCTTGTTTAAAACACCTAAGGGTGTTCGGTTGTGCAGCCTACGCACACACACGACAAGACAAATTAGGAGCCAGGGCAAAAAGGTGCATATTTCTTGGCTATCCTAGAGGAATAAAAGGCTATCGATTATGGTCTATTGAGCCAGGTGAAAGCAGATGTCTTGTGAGCCGTGATGTGTCATTTAATGAAGAACTAATGCCATGGAAAGAAAAGGCCAAGACTTCAAGTTTATCTGGAACTGAAACTTTCGAAATAGAATTGCAAGGTGAAAATACACCTATTGAAGCTTCAGGATCACAGAATACTGATTTAGATCAGTATGAGGTGAGTGATCAGCCTGTTACTGAATCAGAATCTTCAGCACAAGAGGCTGCTGGAAATGAAGAAGGTCCTACTGCTGAAACTGATGATTTGGTTGATTATCAACTCACAAGGGACAGAGGCAGACGAACTATTAGGTGACCATCCAGGTTTAATGACTCTGATTTCGTAGGTTATGCTTTTAACTGTTATACTGATAGTTATAGCACAGAACCTACATCATATAATGAAGCTATTAGATCCAAGGATAATGAGCTATGGTTGGCAGCTATGAAACAAGAATTAAACTCTTTGTATGTTAATAAAACTTGGAATCTTGTAGAAAAGCCTACTGGTAAGAAAATTGTGGATTGTAAATGGGTGTTTAAGTTGAAACCTGGACTAACTAGCCTAGACAAACCGAGGTATAAAGCAAGACTAGTTGCTAAGGGGTTTAGTCAAGTTGAAGGAATTGATTATACTGAGGTTTTTTCGCCAGTAGTTCATCATACATCCATCCGAATTCTTCTTTCTATTGTTGTGCAACTTGATCTTGAATTAGAGCACATGGATGTCACGACAACCTTCTTGTATGGGACCCTTGATGAAACAATTTTTATGAAGCAACCTCCCGGTTTTGCTGAAGCTGGAAGGGAGGACATGGTATGCCATCTTCAGAAATCTATATACGGTCTCAAGCAGTCTCCTAGGCAGTGGAATAAGAGGTTTGATGCTTTTATTCTCTCTGAGGGGTTTATTAAAAGTCCCTATGATAGTTGTGTGTACCGTAAGGCAGTCTCTAGCGAAATTTTTGTTTTAGTCCTCCTATATGTCGACGACATTTTGATTGCTTCAGCAGACAAGACAGAAGTCAAAAGGCTTAAAGTATCTCTTAGCAAGGTATTTGATATGAAAGACCTTGGGCTTGCTAAGAAGATACTTGGAATGGAACTTTTGAGAGATCGGTCAAGAGGCACCCTATCAATTGCACAACCTGAGTATTGTAACAAAATTCTCAAAAGGTTTCATTTGGAGTCTTCTAAGGCAGTAAAGACTCCCTTAGCACACCATTTCAAGTTATCCATGGCACAAGCTCCAGTCACCCAAGAGGCATTTGATGAGATGAAAGCAGTTCCTTATGCAAACATGGTAGGAAGTTTGATGTACACCATGGTTTGCAGCAGACCGGATCTAGCCCATGCTTTAAGTATGATTAGTCGATACATGGGCAACCCTGGGAGAGATCATTGGGAGGCAGCAAAGTGGGTTATGAGGTATGTGAAAGGCACGATAAATAAAGGCTTGCTTTATTCAAAGGAAGATCAGTTTAAAGAAGAAATCATCGGCTATGTCGACTCTGACTATGCCGCTGATCTTGACAAGAGGCGGTCTCTTACAGGCTATGTATTCACATTGTTTGGGAATGCTATCAGCTGGAAATCGACTCTGCAAAGCATTGTGGCCTTATCCTCTACAGAAGCTGAATACATAGCTTTGTCCGAATCCGTTAAGGAAGCTGTCTGGGTTAGAGGAAGTGTATCTGCTATGTATGAAGCCAAATTTGAACTTAGAATTTTTTGTGACAGTCAGAGTGCTCTCTCCTTGTCCAAGAACCCCACTTTTCACGATAGGACTAAACACATAGACGTCAGATATCACTATATAAGAGAGGTTACTAAAGATGGTGATATTAAGCTGTTGAAGATTGGTACTGAAAATAATCCAGCAGATATGTTAACAAAATCATTGCCTTCAAATCGCTTAGAATATCTCTGTGAGCTGCTGAAGCTAGATAACGGGTGACTAATAAACTGAGCTTGTCGTGCATCAGGTGGAGAGGGTGGTTTTCTCTTTTGAAAAATGGAGTATGAAATCAAGAGGGTGAATTGTTGAACATTGTTCTCATCCTCCATTTAAGAGTTCATTCTCAGCAGTTAGTCTCTACGGTCCTGGAGTTATTAAATACACGTGCTTAGCTTGTGACTGAAAAGTATGAATAAGCTTAGTAGTGCCTTGTGATGTGAGTAGTCGAAACAGAGTGTTTCTTTATGAGTGAATCTCTTGTTTGAATCTACTGTATCTCTATGCCCCTTTTGTTATTAATAAGATCCTCTCTCCTCTGGTGTTTAAAAGTGGACGTACACCAATTATTGGTGGAACCACTATAACGACTGTGTTCCTCTTCTTCCCTTCTTCTTTTGATTTGTTCTTCACTCTGCTTTATTTCTTGCTGGTGTTTCTCAACAACCACTAAGCAAGCCTCCCAATGATGTTAGGATGCTGCTAGGGGAGCTAAGGACAAGCATAAGCCGCTGAAGGCCACTTCATCTAGGTCGCGCAATACCCCTGGAGAAGCAACAGAGGTATTACGTGTACACATACCCCCCTCTGTTTTATGTCTTACCGTACACATACTTGCACACATACACTAATGCATTTATTTAATCCACCTCTTGATGCATTGAAGGATACTTTGTACCTAATGCCAAAGGCCAGAAGGACACAACCCCTAAAAATATTGTTGCACACAAAGCCTCATGTTGTAGAGAGAATAAAGACAAACCTTCAAGAGAGTGTTGGAGAGATTCCGACGCAGCTGTTTTGGGAACTACCTGGATTTTGAGATCACAAACCAGTCTTCACAGTTGCTACTGCACTTGATACAAAGGCAGTGCAACCCCCAGCATGCTGTCGAGATAAACTTCCTGATAGGAGGACGGGTCTTAAAGTTTGGACTTAGAGAATTCGCCTTGATTACAGGTCTGAATTGTGGTCCAATACCGAAGGTAGACAGAACGCAGATAAAGGGGGGGCGTCACATAAGAAACACATACTTTGAAGGAGAAAAAATTGTTAGTCGTCGGTACTTGAATATGGCCTTCAACATGAACAAAAACGCGTCGGATGATGATATGCTTAAAGTGGCACTAATATATTTCTTGGAGAGTTTCCTCCTTCCAAGGAAGGAAACTGTAAATGTTAATATGGAGCATATAGAAATGGTGGATGATGAAGACCTGTTCAACAGTTATCTGTGGGGGCGGTGCGCGTTCGAACTGCTGTTGGATTACATGCACAAAGCCTTAGTCAATAAAGGGGCCACTGGTATAACAATGGGTGGGTTCGTGTTCCCCCTACTTGCATGGGCATATGAAGTCATCCCAACACTTAGCACCCCGAAGAACTGTTTTGCCTGAAAGGTGTCTATGGGCATCCCGCGAATCATGAACTGGGCTGCAGACACGCAACCCAAGTGGAAGGACCTGGATAGGAAAGTTTTCGAATCTCCAAAGGTAATTGCAATATGAACTTAAACTTATGATTTATTCCTTGTATTGCCAAATTTACTAACATATATAACCCTTTGACATACCAGTTAGAGATAAGTCTGCTGCTAGCAACGGATGACGAGATGTCCATGGAATTTTTCAAACCGTTTGTTGATGGGGAAAAACACTTAAGGCGTGAATTTCGAGAACAGCTGGCGAGGGAGCATCCTGTGACAAACATAGCAGACTTGACATTCAATAGAGGGGGGACATCGATGGTGGATGGTAAACGAATAAATGATACACTTGAATTGATTACAAATAAACTGAATATGATAGAAAAAAATCAAGAAGCAATGAACAAGCGAATGGACGAACTGGTGGGGAGCGTAAACCTAATGATCGACTACCTGAAGAATAGACAGGTGATTGATTTGTAAGATTTTGATGATGAACTACCTAGTGGTTATAGAGTATGTGTACACTTAACTTGACCCAAGAGATGAATAGGGATATTTAGAACTATCTACATGACTTAAGACAATCCATTTACTTTTTGTTATTTTTGTTCATGTGAAACTTTTTTTTTTGTGCTTTACCTCTAGGTTTGAAGTAATTACTAGATTTGAAGATGCTTGTTTTGATACTACTTTATAGCAAGAAGTATGACTGGAAGTAGGTTGGAATATGACTCCCTGTTTACTTTTGTGCACATAACTTTACATGAGACCTCGTATTTATGAATAGTGATTTATGATAAATATGATGGGTTTTAACACACTTTGGACTGTAACTAAGTGTGTCGTTTCAAGAACGACATGGTTGAAAAAATAATGTGCTGTCAGTACATTTTTTTGTAAGATGTAACTTGCATTACAGGATACATGTAAACCCCCCCCCCCCCCACACACACACACACTTGTGCATTGTAAGACATTGCACACACAAGCATTTCGCACACAAGCGCGTTGCACACCATGGAACACACCATGAATTGTCCCCCTGTTGACACACGCACTATGTAACGACCCAACTTTTCATGACTAGATCCTAAGGTCATTACCACATGCATATCATTCTACTTCTAAGAACGGCGACGAAAAGAGGTTTAAAGTAAAACATACTTAGAAATTTTGCGAAACTTTTCAACCTGGGATCCCAGTTAAAAACAGAACAAAAAAAACCTTTAGTTATTCAAACAAACCTAATGCGGAAATAACCTTAAAAGATTCGCAATACAAGTTCAAAAGAAGAATTTCGAAACATAAAATGCGGAAGACTATCCTAAGGAAACCCATGACTCAGCAGCACTCCACCACGCGTTCTGTACACCTTTACCTCTACCTGCAGTTATATGTGAGGGAAAAACATGAGTATTTAAGAAAATACTCGGTAAGTAACAATACTTCTAGACACTTGCAGCAACCAAGATTTTAACATTTTATTCGAGTTAAGGGCCTAAGGGTTAGGTCATCTCATTCTCATTCATTTCATTTCATTTATCTGTAGTTCGGGTCTCGTGTTCAATTAACTCACCTATATATATAAGTTTGCCAACTCACTGGTAGTGCACAGGTGGGAGTTTTGGGAGGTCTCTACTCCTACTGATGGTAGAAGGCACCCAGTCAGTGGAGCTAAGTCTCATCCCTCAAGGCACTAATGAGCGCGTAGCGCTCTAAACTACCATTTCACTGGTGGGGCGTTCATGGGTTTAAGTCAGAAATTAACTTCCACAGTTAGTAAATGGCACCTAGTCTGCGAAGCCAAGTCCCGCCCATTAAGCCCCTCATTTCAGTCTATTACATCTCAATCCTAGGTGTTTAACTGACACGACCCTCTTCTAAGGCACTAGCCTATTCTTTTCCCTTTCTTCATCCTTTTCCCTTTAGGACCCCTTAACACTTGCTATCTTTGAACGGCAACCCAGTTAACCAAATCCTTTTCTCTTACAGAGAATATTGACAGGCTAAACCGAAAAAGCACCATCCCAACTCAATCAAACTCAAGAACAAGAAACGAAGGCGACGACAACCCTCCTAAACAGAGAAAAACCACAAACTTCCCGTTGTCCACAACAATGCCCGTCAACCACAAAATATATACATCCGTCACGCACTCGCTTCTTTCACACAACACATATATGCAGTAGCCATATTCTTGAAATAAAGGCAACATATCACATCAGTCTCAATCCAAACAACATATACACATTCTCATGCCAGGAGTAAACAGTCATTTCAAAACATAAACATTTCATTCCAATGCGGCAAGTTACTTACCTTGAGGTAACTAAGCTTGATTGAAAACACCCAAACAACTTGATAAAACAAGAACAAGAAACGAAGGCGACGACAACCCTCCTAAACAGAGAAAAACCACAAACTTCCCTGTTGTCCACAACAATGCCCGTCAGCCACAAAATATATACATCTGTCACGCACTCGCTTCTTTCACACAACACATATATGCAGTAGCCATATTCTTGAAATAAAGGCAACGTATCACATCAGTCTCAATCCAAACAACATATACACATTCTCATGCCAGGAGTAAACAGTCATTTCAAAACATAAACATTTCATTCCAATGCGGCAAGTTACTTACCTTGAGGTAACTAAGCTTGATTGAAAACACCCAAACAACTTGATAAAACACCAACCACGTGATGGGAAATAATAGTCTATTAACACATAAAATATATTCACACATCAGAGGCATAACAATCTCAATAATTTCCTAAAACACAAGACTTGAGAGGGTCGAAAACTCACCCAAGAGAAGCTACTGCTCGCTGTCCAATTTCCAATATCGCACCGCCTTTACGAATTTGACCACCACTCACTACGAACACCTTGGATTAAGCCTCAACATTATTGGGTATTCCATTAAAGGATAAAAGACAAATTAGATCCGAAACTTAGACCTTTCTTACCAACTATTTAATTAATCGAACCGTCGAACGCTCAAGATCTCAAACGACTCAAGACGGCGTACAACTATTTGGTTGAAGACGTAGCGACGCGTGACGTAAGCGGCGACAGCCACGTGGAGATCTGCAACAGAGGGCAACGGCGCGCGGAGGCTACGAGAGACGTGCGACTCGGACGGCGGCGACAGTCTGCTACGGAGGTGACTCACGGCGATGGCAGCGGCGGCGTGCGCGAGAGAGCGACGGGCTGAGTTGCAGACGGAGAGAGAGAGCTGAGTTAGAGCGAGAAAGAAACGGGAGAGTGAGAGAGAAAGCCGAAAACAAGAGAGAGAAAATCGAGAGAGAGAGGTGAAGAGATGTTATCGGCGGTGGCGGCTTGCGACGGAAGACGACAGCGTGCGGCGACGGCTTGCGACGGACGGAGGCGTGCAGCGGCGGCGTTGACGGATGGCGTGCGACGGAGGGAGAGAGAACCGAGAGGGAGCGAGAGAGAGAGAGAGAGGGGGCTGCGAGAGAGAGAGAGTGCGTGAGAGGGAGAGAGAAAGATTCAGATTTTTTTTCATACGACCAGTTGACCGAATTTGGGGGGAAGTTTCCCCCCTTTTTTCCTTTTCCCTTTTTGACCGGGCCCTTGTCCATTTCCTCTTTTTTTCCCCTTTTTTTTAACCAACCGGCTGCTACATCATACTAACCTTAAAAGAACTTTCGTCCTCGAAAGTTGCTAGTACTGGAACAACTCTGGATACTTGGCCATCATTTCATCTTCTCTCTCCCACGTTGCCTCTTCCGACAAATGGTTTCGCCAAAGGACCTTTACGAGTGTTATCTTGCGATTACGAAGGACCTTCACCTCTCTATCAAGAATTAGCATAGGCCTCTCCTCATAAGTCAAGTTCTCGCTAAGTTGCAAAGGTTCGAAGTCCACCTTGTGGGTTGCATTTGTCAAATACTTTCGCAGCATGGAGACATGGAAAACGTTGTGTACCGACGAAAGAGAAGGCGACAACGCTAGACGATAAACTACCGGACCAACTCGTTCTAGAATCTCAAACGGACCAATGAAACGTGGACTGAGCTTGCCTTTCCTACCAAACCTCAATACTCCTTTCATTGGCGCTACCTTTAAGAAAACATGATCACCTATGTCAAACTCTAAATCCCTTCTCCTTGTATCAGCATAGCTCTTCTGTCGGCTTTGAGCCGTTAACATCCTCGATCTGATTGTGCGAATAGCCTCGCTGAAGGCTTGAATCAATTCAGGTCCCAACAACTGACGTTCTCCGACCTCGTCCCAATAAACGGGGGATCTGCATCTTTTCCCATAGAGGGCCTCAAACGGCGGCATACCGATGGTTTCCTGATAACTATTATTATAAGCAAATTCCATTAAGTGCAGGTGGGCATCCCAACTACCTGAGAAATCCAAAACACATGCTCGCAACATATCCTCCAGAGTTTGGTTCAATCGCTCAGTTTGACCATCTGTCTGAGGGTGAAATGCAGTACTGAGATGCAACTTAGTACCTAAGGCTCTTTGCAAACTCCTCCAGAAATTAGATGTGAATCGAGGATCTCTATCTGACATGATTGGTACTGACACACCATGAAGCTTGACTATCTCTGTCATATATAACTGTGCCCACTTTTCAACAGTGTAAGTAGGCTTCCCAGGTAGAAAATGTGCTGACTTGGTGAGTCTGTCGATAACGACCCAAATCACGATGTAACCCTTGGCCTTTCTAGGCAATCCTGAGATGAAGTCCATGGATATATGCTCCCACTTCCACTCTGGGACACTCAACGGCTGTAATAAACCCGCTGGTTTTTGTCTCGGGGCTTTCACTTGTTGGAAAACAAGGCATTTACTGACAAAATGCGCTATCTCTCTTTTCATGCCCTACCACCAGTAATAGTGTTTTAAATCATGGTACATCTTCGTACTTCCTGGATGGATTGAAAAAGGTGAACTATGTGCCTCCGCTAATAACTCCTGTTTGAGATCGACATTCCTAGGTACGCATAAGCGACCCTGGTAACACAAGCCGAGGTCTGAAGATAAGGATAACTCGTTCACCTGCCCCGCCTCTACTTGACTGCGTTTTACAACAAGGTCAGGGTCACTTGGTTGGGCATCTATGATCCTTTGTCTCAAGCTCGACTTAACAGTCAACTGAGCTAGGCGTGCCGTAACTTCGCCCACTGCAACCATAATCTCTGCACGTACCAAGTCATCCAATATATGAGCCTGAGTAGTAATCAAAGCAAACGCATGAGCAGTCTTCCTACTGAGGGCATCTGCAACCACATTTGCCTTGCCCGGGTGGTACTCGATGTCACAATCATAATCTTTCACTAACTCTAACCATCTCCGTTGCCTCATATTTAACTCCTTCTGGGTGAAGAGATATTTCAAGCTTTTGTGGTCCGTGAAGATTTGGATCTTCTCACAGTACAGATAGTGTCTCCAAATCTTCAAGGCGAAGACTACCGCTGCTAACTCCAAGTCATGGGTCAGATAGTTCTTCTCATAATCTTTCAGCTAACGAGACGCATAAGCAATGACCTTACCATGCTGCATTAACACACAACCTAGTCCCCTCTTTGAAGCATCACTGTAAATAACAAATTCTCCTGAACCATCAGGTACTGTAAGAACTGGTGCTGAAACTAGCCTTTGCTTAAGCTCTTGGAAGCTTGCCTCACAAGCTTCGTTCCACATGAATGGAGTACCCTTTCGAGTCAACTGAGTTAGGGGTGCGGCTATACTGGAAAAACCTTGCACAAAACGACGATAATAGCCTGCTAACCCCAAGAAACTCCGAATCTCGCTGACTGATGTGGGTCGAGACCAATTGGTCACTACCTCTATTTTGGTTGGATCCATTGTGACACCTTCCTTCGACACCACGTGCCCTAAGAAGGAAACTCGATGTAGCCAAAACTCACATTTAGAGAATTTGGCAGACAACTTGTTCATTCTTAAGGTGATTAGAACTCTCCTGAGATGATCCTCGTGTTCCTCTTCTGTCTTGGAGTAGATAAGAATGTCGTCGATAAAAGCAATCACGAACGAATCAAGGAACTCCTTAAATACCCTGTTCATTAAGTCCATGAAAACTGCAGGAGCATTAGTAAGCCCAAAGGACATCACGATAAATTCGTAATGCCCATACCAGGTTCGGAAAGCTGTCTTAGGTATATCTTCCCCTCTGATCCTCAACTGATGATAACCTGACCGTATTTTAGAAAACACTATGTTGGCATAATTAGAAGCCAACCATTCCATTCCCAAGATAACATCAAAATCACTCACATCAAGGGCGATCAATGTCACGTCCATCTATCGATCAGACACTAACATTTGGCAAGCTTTCACCGCTTCACTAGCTAGTAACGTTACCCCCGCAGGGGATGAGACTGACAAAACATAGCCTAGCGGCTCTAGTTCTAGGTTGGCTTGACTTACAAACGATGCAGAAATAAAAGAATGCGTTGAACCCGAATCAAACAACACAAAAGCATAATGGCCGAGGATAGGGATGGTACCTGTCACTACTGCATTAAGGTCCCCGGCCTCTTGTCGGGTGGTGGCAAATATCTTGCCCTGATGTTGTGCTGGTCTCACCCCGGACGCCTGATTTGAACTGGACGACTGGTCGACATAATTAGTT
Source organism: Luffa acutangula (assembly GCA_036850905.1). NCBI lineage: Eukaryota > Viridiplantae > Streptophyta > Magnoliopsida > Cucurbitales > Cucurbitaceae > Luffa > Luffa acutangula. Next base: position 35,703,536 of record CM072099.1, read on the forward strand.
TTCTTCTGATTACAATTCGGAGCAATATGCCCTTCCCGACCACACTTGAAACAAACACGGGTCCTTGCCAAACAACGACCCCAGTGGTACTTCCTACACGTCTGACATAATGGCCTATCCTGATTAGGTCCTGGCTGATTCTGTGCTTTCTATCGACGGTCCTGGGGCGGACCTCGTCTAGGGTAACGGTGACCCCGCTGTGTGTTCGAGCTCATCTGATCGTACCTTCACTTATGACCCGAGGAAGCTTCTGAAGAGACAACTAACGGTCGTCGATCAATCAGCTCTGCCACCCTGACTGTCGTGGCATAGTCTTGAGGTTCATGGGCTGCCACACTGCCCTGAATCTCGTCCTTTAAGCCTGTGATGAAACGTTCTACCTTATCAGCCTCTACAGCTACCAGGGTAGGAGCAAACCGAGACAGTCTGGAAAATTCTGTCTCGTATTCCTCTACGGTTCAGTTTCCCTGCGTAAGAGCCACAAACTCTACTTGCTTCTTGAATCGGGAGGCTGCAGGGTAATATTTCCTAAAGAACTCCCCCCTGAACTGAGTCCATGTGACAGGTCCGTTGCTGACGTCTATAGTCCTTTCGATCGATTGCCACCAAATCAAGGCGTTATCTCGTAACAGGAACACAGCGCAGTACACTTTCTGGTCCTCCGGGCAGTTCATGTGGCGAAAGACAGTCTCGATGGAGGACAACCACAACTCTGCTACTGTGGGGTCCCGTGAGGCTCCATCGAACGGACAGGGGTCCCACTTCCTAAAATCTCTTAAGCACCTAGCCTCCCGTGATAGGGTGGCTTCATTGTTCTGAGGCACTTGGGCCTGTCGTTCCGCAAGCACACCCGCAACTGCAGCCTGAGTTGCAGTCTGAACTATTGCCTGGATATATACTGTGACAGGTCCTACCGCAAACCTCGACTTTTCATCCGACTGTTCCACTTGTGGGTTTTTTGGAAGATTTTCTCCTTGCCCCACAGGTGGCACAACTTGCTCAGGGGCTGTGCGACCCCTACCACGACCTCTTCCTCGACCTCTTCCACGACCTCGTGCTCGGGGAGGCATGATCTATTACACAAAAATGTTTATCATCTTACTAAACAGGCTTGAATCCTTTAAACAATTCACAGGTACAAAACCTTATGCATATTTTCCCACTACAAGAACCTTTTTTGAATATATATAACATTTACAGGCTACAAAATAATCGAACGTGTACCTGGCGTGACCGGATGCTTGCTGACAAGCCATGGATATACCTAAGGTTTACGATGTAAACCAATCTACAGAACCTATAACCTAGCGCTCTGATACCAACTGTAACGACCTAGCTTTTAATGACTAGATCCTAAGGTCATTACCACATGCATATCATTCTACTTCTAAGAACAACGACGAAAAGAGGTTTAAAGTAAAACATACTTAGAAATTTTGCGAAACTTTTCAACCTGGGATCCCAGTTAAAAACAGAACACAAAAAACCTTTAGTTATTCAAACAAACCTAATGCGGAAATAACCTTAAAAGATTCACAATACAAGTTCAAAAGAAGAATTTCGAAACATAAAATGTGGAAGAGTATCCTAAGGAAACCCATGACTCAACAACACTCCGTCACGCGTTCTGTACACCTTTACCTCTACCTGCAGTTATATGTGAGAGAAAAGAATGAATATTTAAGAAAATACTCAGTAAGTAACAATACTTCTAGACACTTGCAGCAACTAAGATTTTAACATTTTATTCGAGTTAAGGGCCTAAGGGTTAGGTCATCTCATTCTCATTCATTTCATTTCATTTATCTGTAGTTCGGGTCTCGTGTTCAATTAACTCACCTATATATATAAGTTTTCCAACTCACTGGTAGTGCACAGGTGGGAGTTTTGGGAGGTCTCTACTCCTACTGATGGTAGAAGGCACCTAGTCAGTGGAGCTAAGTCTCATCCCTCAAGGCACTAATGAGCGCATAGCACTCTATTGTCAAGATCGTGGACTTGAGTGAACAAGGAACTCGCTAGTAGTTCAAATTTTACTCATTTTCTTCTTAATGACCTAAAAAGTACACAAGTTTATGTAATAATTGTTCTTCTTTGTAGATTAACCTCTCAAGCAACAAAATTATAGTAATGGATAAGTTGTCGATGACAAAAAGTCAAATGTCAGAAGAATATAGCTTCAGAGTTGAGATGTTTATTGAAAATGGATTACGACATTCGAATAGACCGAATATCATTCGTTGTCCATGTTTGAAGTGTGTGAATGTAAAGTTTTGAAGATGTGAATATAGTAAGACACCAATTGTTTGTTCATGGTATCGATCAAAGCTATAAGACATGGATTTGGCATGGTGAATCACCATCGAATAAGGAAGACGATGGAAATGCGTCTAATAGTGGAAAAGTTGAAGTTGAAGATGACGATGATGTTGAGGACACAATAGGAATGTTTGAGGCTGCACATGATTATTTTAATGACAAATCTAAGGTTTTTGAGGAGATATTAGAAGATGTCAATAAACCATTATATCCGAATTGTAAGAATTTTACCAAGATATCTACTTTGGTAAAGTTTTATAATTTAAAGGCAAAATGTGGATGGAACGATAAAAGTTTCACTGAGTTATTGACAATACTCCGTGCCATCTTACCAAGCTCTAATGAAATTCCAACTTCAACATATCAAGCAAAAAAGACTTTGTGTACTCTCGGAATGAAGTATGAGAAGATACATGCGTGTATTAATGATTGTTGTTTGTTTAGAAAGGAACTATCTGATGTAGAAGTATGCCCTATATGCGGAACATCAAGATGGAAGCTTCGAAAAAATTCGAACCATGTGATGAAAAATGTTCCAGCAAAAGTTATGTGGTATTTCTCACACCTGTTCCAAGATTTCAATGAATGTTTCGAAGTAAAGAAATATCGAATTTGTTGAAGTGGCATGCCAAAAAATGAGAAAGTGATGGACACTTACGACATCCTGCGGATGCACTATCGTGGAAACAAGTAGACAATTTGTGGCCAGAGTTTGGTTCAGAACCTAGAAATCTTCGTCTGGCTCTTTTTACGGATGATGTCAATCCACATGGTGATCTAAGTAGTAGATATAGTTGTTGGCCAGTTATGTTGGTGATGTATAATCTACCTCCATGGTTGTGCATGAAACGAAAATTTTTTATGTTAACTACATTAATATCTGACCCCAAACAACCAGGAAATGACATTGATGTTTATTTAGCTCCACTAGTTGACGATTTGAAAATGCTTTGGAATGAGGGTGTAGAATGTTATGACATACATGAAGAAATATTCTTCACTCTCAAAGTTATTTTATTGTGGACTATTAATGATTTTCCTTCGTATGGCAATTTGAGTGGTTGTACAGTAAAAGGATATCATGCATGTCCAATTTGTGGGGAGAAAACTGCATCTACTTATTTGCCTAAAGGAAAAAAGATGGTGTATCTTGGGCATCAAAAGTTTTTACCTCATAACCATCCATTTAGAAAGCAAAAGAAACATTTTAATGGCGAACAAGAATTGAGTTTCGCTCCCGAACCATTAAATGGAGAGGAAATTTTTGCAAAAACAAGCGAATTGAGATATTCATTTGGTAAGAAACCAGGAAAGGAAAAAAATAATGGAGATCTTGCACGTAGTTATTGGAAGAAGAAGTCCATTTTATTTGAGTTAGAATATTGGAAATATTTTCATGTGCGACATTGTTTAGATGTGATGCACATCGAAAAGAATGTTTGTTCAAATATTATTGGTACGCTACTTGATATTCCTGGCAAAACAAAAGATGGATTAAAAACTCGTTTGAATTTGGTTGAATTGAACATTAGATCAGAATTGACTCTTCAGTTGGGAGAGAAAAAGATCTTCTTACCTCCAGCATGTTATACACTATCGCGGATGGAGAAATTAAACTTGTGTAAGACACTATTCGAAATTAAAGTACCTGGGGCTATTCATCCAACATACAAAATCTAGTGTCACTCACAGATTTAAAACTTTATGGACTCAAGTCGCATGATCATCACGTTCTTATGTAACAATTATTGCCTGTGGCAATTCGTGGCATTTTACCAAAGCATGTTAAACTCGCAATTATTCGCCTATGTTATCGTAGAAGAGGTCGTAGAATTTTGTTCTGAATTTATCTCTGGAATTGAAAGTATTGGATTGCACTCATCGACAAGGAAAAAGAATCCAGAAATTCATAGACCATTGTCTGTTGCTTCCTATTTCAGACCGAGTAAGAATCAGTTAAATCAAGCTCATCTTTATGTTCTTCAAAATGTAAACGGCGTGCTTCCATATGTAGGGTATGCACACTAATCTAAGTCCTTACACAATTTTCTGATTATGTGATGATCTACTAACTTTGTTATTTAAACGAATCCAATAGGCAACATATGAACACTTTGTCCAGACTCAATCCCAGTAAATCTAAAAACAAAAAATGGTTTCAAGACGAGCATAATCGCACATTTAGTAGTTGGTTGCACACTCGAGTAATTACTAGAGCCATACTCTTTTAGTTACAATACAAAGTTAGTAACTAATCATTTAAATATAAAACTCAGGTTGCACTTGCCCTTGAGGTGCCAAGAAACTCCATACCATCATCTTTAAGATGGATATCTCATGGGCCTCGTCCAAATGTCGCCACATATGCTGGTTACGTGATTAATGGTATTTGCTATCATGCAAAGAAACGTGATGACATCAGAAATGTCCAAAATGGTGGAGTTATGGTAACAACAAATACAATGCAAGTTTTTAGTGCTAAAGACAAAAATCCTATCATGTCGGACATGATATTTTATGGTGTCATATAAGAAATATGGGAACTTGATTATCACAATTTAACTGTTATTTTATTCAAATGTGACTGGGTTGAGAACAATAATGGACTTAAAATAGACGAGTTTGGGTTTACCACTGTAGATCTTAATCGCATTGGGCATAAATCAGACTCATTTATTTTGGCCTCTCAAGTCAAGCAAGTATTCTACGTAAAAGATCTCCTAAATCCTCGTTGGTCAGTGGCTTTAACACCTCCTCAAAAAATAGTTGAAGAAGATTTCTATGAAGATGAAGTTGGAGATATTGTCCAAGATTGTGGTTATGGGGTCCTAGAAAGAATGCCTAATCTTGATGTATTTCAGGATGACGATGAAATGTCATCAACATATGCTAGAAATGATTGTGAGGGTATATGGGTTGATAAGTAGTGTGTTGAATATAGTACTATCTCAAATTCATTTATTTATTATATTTTTTATGAGTTAATAGATCTTCTAAGTTTATATATCTCATGAATGTTTTGTGTCTTTCTTGCAGATTGTTACAATGAGTGAACAAAGCAGTAGTAGTGGAGATGAAGGAAATGTGTTTATCCAACCACGGGTGCAAGGACGAGGGCCTACTACGAAGCATAGACAATGCCTCAGAAATAATGGAGAATGCTTGACGATTATTTACAACAACCAAGGTCAAGCTGTTGGGAATAATGCTAACCAGATGCAAAGTTACATAGGGGTTTGTGTGAGACAACAAATCCCAATAACATACGAAAACTGGAAGGATGTGCCTAAGGAACTGAAAGATAAAATTTTTTATTGTATAGAGATAAAAAGTTTATTGATCTATAGGAGTGAAGAGCTTATTTAGTTTACTTGTTTTGCTAACTACTTTGATATTTTTTTATGCAGATGTTCGTGGTGGACCCTAGGTACAAGAGTAGTATACTTCAATCTGCGTCTAGAAAATTTCAAACATTCAAGACATACCTAACGCAGAAGTATGTCAATCCATTGAAAGATGAACCAGAGCGCTTGACAACTCCTCCGTCCAAATATTCACACATTGAACAAAAGGATTGGGAGACATTTGTTAGTAGTAGACTAACATCAGAGTGGGAGGTAAATAAACTTTAGATTCGTGAAATTATTTTGTAAATTAAATATTCATGCATTCACTTAGTTGTTTTTGTCATTCAAATTAAATATACAGGCGTTAAGTAAGGCTCAGAAAGAAAGACGAGAGAGATGCTTGTATAATCACCATATCCCTCGTAAGGGATATGCAAATCTTGCCAAAGAATTAGTAAGTACGGCTATTTAAAGTAAATGACTTATGAAAATTTGTTCATACCTTTAATAATATGTATGTTTCTACAGGAATTGATCAATGATCCTTCCAATCGTGCAATTCTATGGAAGGAAGCACGAAAGGGAAAAAATAAAGAATATTGCGATGAGGCCACTGTAGCACGTGCCAATCAAATTGTAAGTTTATATATATATATTTGAAAGAAGTTTTGGATTATGTGATACTTTAGTAATTGAAAAATTCTTATTGAAATGTTTATGATAGGACGAATTAGCTGCATTGAATGAAGGTAAGGACATCTTAACTGAAGCGTTGGGCACGCCAGAACACAGAGGGCGTGTAAGGGGAGTGGGCGAGTTTGTAACGCCCTCTGTGTACTACAATGTTGCAAGAGAGAAGTCAAAATTGAGTCAGCAACCACAAAGCGAAGCTTCGAGTGTCAAGACCGAAGCCCCTCGACGAATGCAACCACAAAGCGACGCTTCGAGTGCCACACATAAAAAGTCAAAAGGAAAAGATGTCGTTCGTGAGATACCTGAGAATAAAGAGGTAAATTATTATTATCCTTGTTGGAATTTTGAATATATATATATATATACTTAGCTTCGACGTTTTAAACTTTTGTAGGCTGGAACACCTTGTCACTTAGCGATGGGCTCTATGGATAACATTGTTGGCGTAGGCACAATGTATGAGTCGCTTTCACAAAATGCAATCATCCATGGAGTTCCATTAGGAGTCGAAAATGTTCGAGTTGTGGTGGACATGGTCATAGGTGATGATTGTGCATTACCGATTCCTGTGAAGGATGAACTACAAACGTTGTATCAAGCGGTCGGTAATTTTGTGGGATGGCCTCGCAGGCTTGTTATTACTGTAGATGACAAAGAGGTATGTTTATTTTCAATTGAAATAATTTTTTAAAAAGAAATATAGTGACTTGATATTTTTTATAGGAGCCTATTGCCAAAGCTAAGCCCATAGTACAATCAAGCAAATATACAGATGTCCATGTTACTATTAGGCTCCTAAATAGATACGCCATGCTTTCTATGCAACAAGAAGATACACTAACGATCAATATGTTCGAGCGAATCTTGGGAAAGGAAGCTCAATATTTTTACATCGCGAAGACATCATGCAATATTGTGGGAATGTTGAGATAGGTTACTCATGTATACTCACGTACATTACGTAAGTAAACAAAGTTATTACACATTTTAATTCATGAGTTTTTTATTTTCTTAGTAGAATGAGATTTTCTTAATATTTAAGACATGAAGTTGTTTGTGTTAGTTTAGGGGGTGATAAATACTTGTATTATGTTTTGAAAGTATTTGAGTTATGTTTTGGAAGTGGTTGAGTTGATGAATACTTGTATTATGTTTTGAAAAATGCTTGACTTAAGTTGTATTATTGGAGGTGTTGCTTTAAAAGTTTAGTTGAGTTTGGAGGGGGTGGGGGGTGGGGGGTGATGTATTATGCTTTGGAAGTGTTTGAGTTGATGAATACTTGTATTATGCTCTTTGAAAAATGCTTGATTTAAGTTGTATTATTGGAGGTGTTGCATTAAAAGTTTAGTTGAGTTTGGAGGGGGGGTGATGTATTATACTTTGGAAGTGTTTGAATTGATGAATACTTGTATTATGCTTTGAAAAATGCTTGACTTAAGTTTTAGTATTTGACGTGTTGGTTTACAAGTTTAGTTGTGTTTGGAGGGGGGTGGTGTATTATGCTTTGGAAGTGGTTGAGTTGATGAATACTTGTATTATGCTTTGGAAGTGTTTGAGTTGATGAATACTTGTATTATTTTCTTTGAAAAATGTTTGACTTAAATTGTATTATTGGAGGTGTTGCTTTAAAAGTTTATTTGAGTTTGGAGGGGGGGGGTGATGTATTATGCTTTCGAAGTGTTTTAGTTGATGAATACTTGTATTATTTTCTTTAGGTACCTCTGGACTGTACTTGATCCCGAGATAACAAATAAGTTTTTTGTGGTTGATCAAGCAACAATGAGTTCGTACGTGAAATCTCAAGAACTTCGTTCTAGAAATCTATCTAACAGACTATATATGATTGATTTGGATCAACTAGTTCTCATTCCCTTTAACACTGGGTAAGTAATTCTTACTAGCGACATTTACTCTATTGTAACTTTTCTTATTCATAAATAATAATATGATCAAAATTGTGATTCTACATAGTCATCATTGGATGTTGATCGCGATCCAACCTCGGGAAAACACTGTGTATATATTGAATTCTTTGCGTAGTAAAGTTGAAGAAGAGTTTAGTGGAACTATAAATACGTAAGTGTGTCTCAAATTTTTGTAGTGTTTAAAAGGAAAAATAAAACTTGAATTGTTCTAATGTTTTAAATTATTTAGGGGGTTGAGAACGAGGCAAGCTAAGCGCTCGCTTCCTCAATATCGATCTGTTATTAGTTGGAAACTAGTGAAGGTAAATTCACATTCATGATATTATAGACATTGAAATCTTGTATGCATACTCAAGTATGTTCTTTTTCATTGTAGTGCTCTTGTCAATCAGGTTCGACAGAGTGTGGGTATTTTGTGCAAAAATATATAAGAGAAATAATGCACAACTCTACTACCCCTATAACTAAACTTGTAAGTATTATCACTATCTTTACATGTTATTATAATTTATGTTTCTTTTCATTCTTTTGTCATGTAATTGTTTTTGTTTTGTTGTAGTTTAACACAAAGAATGCATTTACACAAGACGAGATCGACGAGGTTCGTATAGAATGGGCAAATTTTGTTGGAGGATTTGTGTAAGCTAGGTGTACTTGAATATACATTAATTAGCTTGAAATGTGTCTATATATAGTGGATGATTTGTTTAGGTGTACATACTTTTCAATAGTGAATGTTCATATGTGTTCTCTTTTCTGAAAATGCTTGATTCTGGAATATTTGGTTGGGTCTAATTTGTGGAGGGACGGGTGGTCCAAGTATTATATTGTCAATGATATATATGGAAGTGTTTGTATTTCAAGTTGGTTTTGTGACAAAAAAAATTGTGTTTGGATTGACCTATTTGTATTGGAAGTTATAAAGTCAAATTCTATTTTTGTTTACAGGAAGGAAGAAATAGTATTGTTGGTTAGCTACGTTTGCAACAATATTTTTTTTAATACTGAATAAAAATGATGACGGGCATTGCCTGTTGATAACTGTCTAAAAGGTAGTTATTTAGGCCTCATTTCTATAGGGATTTGTGTGTCTTTTGTGCTTAATAAGGTTGGTTTGAGATAGATATTATATGTTTTAACCCATTTGGAAGAATGGAAGCCTTGGAAATTATTTTATGCAGAATGCATTGCTGGGCGACTGGAGGGAGCAAATTCTATGCTGCAACAAAGCTGGGAGCAAAAACTGTCACGTCACAGTTCGTTAGCAAAATTGATAGACCGAATTCTGTTGAGTTATTCTTGTGATAAAGGAGCAAGGAGAGCCCTACACGTTTCCAAGTTGACCTAAGTCAAGCCTCCTATCCTTCTATAAAATGGAGTAGCCGCCTAAGTCAAAGTCATTCCACTTTTGGGAGAAAACATTCCATTTTTGGAAAGTTCCTTCCACCTTTGGGAGTCGAATAGTGAGGGAGATTGGAGACTACCTAGAAAACCATCATAGCAAGCTGATCGAGGAGATTAGTATTTCCTTTTATTATCTTGTAATTATGGGCATGACTACTCAGATTGTAGCGTGCATCTCCATGCATATTATTGTTGGAGTGTGGAGACAAAATCCACAAACTCCATCCTTCAATTTGCCGTGCGTGAAAAGGAAAAGGAGTATAAATGGGCCAAGGTCCATTTACATTAACTAATTAGGTTTCATAATTTATCAAGATATATATGCGTGAGTGTGAGATTGCCCAGGCGGCAGGGGTGACCTTTTTCTTTGTGCAGCCGTAAGAAAATTAGAGAGTTTTTCTTATGCGGCAGTGACGTGCGGCAGTGAGGTATTTTTAGGGAATTGGATTTATTCTCTTATGTTGGTGAGGGTTTTTTGTTTCTTTGTTTATCCCAAGCTATCGGGTTGTGATACTTGGAGGTCAATAGCTATTGTTGGGCTATTGAGGGTTAGTTTGTGGCATTATTGATGGCTTCCTGTAATTTCCCAAATTCTAGTAGAACCCGCAGTTGCAGAAGACTGGACGTAGTCCCAAGCTTGGGGCGAACCAGTATATTTTTCGGTGTCGTTTCTCTTTCCCTATCTCTTTTATTATTTTCGTGACTATTATTTTTGGCTTGTGTTGGCTTAACCTGTGGAAGGGGAGATAGTTATAATATTATTGATTGTCGTCATAATATTATTGTTATTTGTATTCCGCATTTTCTCCCAACATTTGGTATCAGAGCTTTTGGTTCAGGAGTCATGGGTTTTGTAGAGCCAAAAAGTTTCGATGGAGTCATGAAGTTCGATGGGAAAAATTTTGGATATTGGAAGATGCAAGTCAAAGATTATTTAACTTGCAAGAAAGTGCATAAGACATTGAATGAGAGACCGAAAGATATGAAGGACGAAGATTGAGAAGCTCTATATGAAGAGTCAGTTGCAACCATTAGGATGTGTTTGTCGATGGATGTGGCAAGTCTTGTAGCCCATGAGACAACTGCAGTCAAGTTGATGGAATCGCTTACAAACAGGTATGAAAAACCCTCTGCAAATAATAAGGTCTACCTAGTTAAGAAGTTTTTCAACATGCAAATGTCTGAGGATGCTTCTGTGAATTCCTATATTAATGAGGTTACCACTTTGATTAATCAGTTAAAATCTGTTAAGATAGAATTTTCTGATGAGGTGAATGCTATTCAGTTGTTAATGTCTTTACCTGATAGTTGGAAAACAATGAAGACAACAATGTCTAATTCGACTGGAAATAACACTTTAAAATTTTCAGAAGTTTGTGATTTAGCCATAGCTGAGGAAATTCGTAGGCAGGGTAGTAATAAAAAGTCTACTGTAGGGTCAGCTTTGGTTATGACTAAAGGTAAAGATAAGGTTGATGAAGATAATGAACCGAGTAGCAGTAAGAAAAAGTGGAAAGGTAGGAATGAGGTAGAATGTTATTACTGCCATAAGAAAGGTCCCTTGAAGTATCAGTGTAGGAAATTTAAAGAGGATCAGAAAAGAAAACCAGAGGCAAATATAGTGGAGGAGGTTGTCTTAGCTTGTGTTGAGAGTGACACAAAGTATAGTAACCACTCATCAGATTGGATATTAGACAGTGCAGCTTCTGTTCACATAGCTTCAGATAGGAGTTTGTTCACATCATTCATAGGAGGGCATCGTGGCCTAGTGATGATGGGGAATGGTAGAACCTCCAAGACTAGAGGGATTAGAGATGTTAGTCTGAAGACAGAATGTGGAGATAAATTGGTACTGCGAGATGTCAGGTACGTGCCTAATATCAAGATGAATCTTATTTCTATTGGTAAATTGACAGATGATGGTTACATGTGTGAGTTTGGTAGTCGCCAGAGTAAACTCAAGTTCGGATCCCAGGTAGTGGCAGTTGGTCACAGGAAATCTACACTGTACAGATGTCAGTTGAATGTTGCCAAAGGTTCAGAGAGACAGTGGATGCCGGTTAAAGCTGCAGATGATAGTTGTAGAGGTACAGTTGAGCCAGCAGCAAGGATAGCAAATTTCGATCAGTTCGATCAAGATCCTTTAGTTCAGAAACAATTGGGAAGTCTAGGAGAGAAAGTTGATGGCTATCGTGAATCCCCAGTTGTCAGACGGTCGAATGAATTGAAGAAGTCGCTTAGGCGAGTTGAGGCATCAAAGTGGAAGCCCAGGGCAGTTGCTAAGGTCAAAGGTCAGGTCTCTAGCTTGGTAATAGGTTTGAATAGAGGATTCAAGCCATTCTCAGAGTGTATCTTCTTCAGGAACAGTTGTTCGGGTTGGAAGAAGATGACAGGTGATACCACTTAGCTGAAGTGGGAATATGTGTCTGTCTTTTTCGTCTGGGAGACAGGTCCACGTAACTAGCCCATACCTCAGGGCGAGCACAGATGAGCTACAGTTATATTCTGATAGTTGCCTGTTTTTGTGAGTTTGTTGTTTTTCAGGTATTTTGAGCCTTGGAGTTTTACCAAGAAGACCAGAGATAACAGTTGTAGTGGGAGTAGAGATCCTTGGAGTTTGCCAAGATGTTTAGAGTTTTGTTGGAGTGGGAGTCGAGATCTTTGTTTTGTCTCCAAGTGGGAAATTGTTGGAGTGTGGAGACAAAATCCACAAACTCCATCCTTCAATTTGCCGTGTGTGAAAAGGAAAAGGAGTACAAATGGGCCAAGGCCCATTTACTTTAACTAATTAGGTTTCATAATTTATCAAGATATATATGCGTGAGTGTGAGATTGCACAGGTGGCAGGGGTGACCTTTTTCTTTGTGCAGCCGTAAGAAAATTAGAGAGTTTTTCTTATGCGGCAGTGAGGTATTTTGAGGGAATTGGATTTATTCTCTTATGTTGGTGAGGGTTTTTTGTTTCTTTGTTTATCCCAAGCTATCGGGTTGTGATACTTGGAAGTCAATAGCTATTGTTGGGCTATTGAGGGTTAGTTTGTGGCATTATTTAAGGCTTTCTGTAATTTCCCAAATTCTAGTAGAACCTGCAGTTGCAGAAGACTGGACGTAGTCCCAAGCTTGGGACGAAACAGTATATTTTTCGGCGTCGTTTCTTTTTCCCTATCTCTTTTATTATTTTCGTGACTATTATTTTTGGCTTGTGTTGGCTTAACCTGTGGAAGGGGAGATAGTTATAATATTATTGATTGTCGTCATAATATTATTGTTATTTGTATTCCACATTTTCTCCCAACAATTATGAACTAAGTAGCTTAGTTGTTGGTTAGGAATAATGTGATTGTTGTGCTTCATCTGTAGTAATATATTGATTATTACATCTTGGTTAATTGTTGTGCTAGTTTCTATTTTATGCCCGCCTTGCCAGCCGGTATGAATACCTCTCTCTAGTTTCAGGGATGATTTAGAGAGTGTGTGGCGATTAATCACACTACGATCATTGTGTATTGGTGAATGCCAGTGACTGAGCTAGGGATAGCCAGTTGCCTAGTGCTTGATCGGTCGTACTTCATTGGGGTTGAAACACATTCCAAAAGATTCGGAGTTCCGGGAGGAATCTTCTAATAATACTGCGAGAGTTTGCATGATCAATAATATTGCTAGAGCATCTTTTAAAACAATTACTAAATCCTGACCAACGTCTGTTTTTAATCTGTCTGCCTATTTGTTTACTCGTTGTTCTGTCATTTCTTTTGCTTCAACATTATTCTCATAAAAACCAATTATTTTTACTATCTTTGAAACCATTAAAGAGTTATATAAAATAGATAAAGTGGAGACTAATTCAGGCCTTGGATTGATAATACTTATTACTTGCTGCGGACTGTGTATACTTGCACACAGTTCTAGAGTCTTTTTATACCATATTTTTACTCACTCTAGGAACCCAACACCTGTCATTGAAACATAAAAAATGGATTTTTAATGTCGGGCATATTATATGGGAAAATTAAAATTTGCAAACTTTTAATGTCACAGATTTAATGCCGCACGCTTCTGATGTTGCCACTTTTAATGTCGGGCAAGACCGACATTATAAGTACACTTTTAATGTCGGACATAGCTTTTAATGTCGGGCAATGACCGACATTAAAAGCGACCGACATTAAAACCGTGCTATCTATGTCGGTCAACCAGACAACAAAACCGTCTTTTAATTTCGGGCTATGACCGACATTAAACGGGTATTTTTAATGTCGGACAGGGCCTTTAATGTCGGGAAATGCCCGACATTAAAAGCCAAATTTGTTCTAGTGACTCAACTACTTTCACAAGATCAACAGGGATTTACACCAACGCTGTGAAGCGCAATGCAATAGGGTGATGGCTTTCTTAAAGCATAATTATTTTAATACCCCATGGGCTCTTATCTCCATTGTAGCTGCAATTTTCGTTATTATTCTCACTATCCTACAAACCATATTCTCTGCTGTATCGGTTTCCAAGTAAATTAGTCCATGTAATGGAGATCTCATCTAGTGCGCGGTAAACTTTAGTTACGCTTGCTCTATCAAGTTGGTGGTTGTTTTAAATTCTGCCATGCATGTGGCCTCTTTTGTTTAAGGGCCGGTTGCAAAAGTAGCAAAATGGCCTAAACTAATTGCAAGAGTAGCAGCCCGCAGAAATATTTGCAAAAATGGCAAAATCTCACCATCTGAAAAGTAAAATTACTAAAATGCCCATCACTGATAGAAAACTTTCTATCACTGATAGAAATTTTTTCTATCACTGATAGATTCTATCAGTGATAGAAAAACTTTCTATTAGTGATAGAAGTTTCTATCAGTGATAGAAAATTTTTCTACCACTGATAGAATCTATCAGTGATAGAAAGACTTTTATCATAGAAGATTTCTATCAATATATATATATAAATTGACGAGGAAGAAGAAGATGCGCACACCAATAACTTTTTCTATCACTGATATAAATCTTCTATCACTTATAGAAACTTTATTCTATCAGTGATTGAAAATGTTTCTACCACTGATATAATCTATCAGTGATAGAAACTTTATTCTATCAATGATAGAAACTTTGTAGGTTAAAAATCACTTTTGGTCCCTAAACTTTCATGAAAGTAACAATTTGGTCCCTGAACTTTGATTTGTTACAATTTAGTTCCTATACTTTCAATTTTGTAACAATTTAGTCCCTAAACTTTAATAAGTAACAATTTAATCCCCATCCTTTCAAATTTGTAACAATTTAGTCCCTATACTTTCAAATTTGTAACAATTTGATCCTTGTTGCAAAAAAAATCATCAAAATTAAATGTCGATTTTTATTATTTAATGATTAAACTTTGTAGCTTATTAACATATTGGGTTCCAAATTAGTTTATTGATCTATCTTGGTAAAACATTTCATTAAATCTTTACATTAATTTTTCACGATAGGGACCAAATCTTTACAAATTTAAAAAGTACAGGGACTAAATTGTTACAAAATTGAAAGTACAGGGACTAAATCGTTACAAAATTGAAAGTATAGGGACTAAATCGTTACAAATCAAAGTTCAGGACTAAAATGCTACTTTCATGAAAGTTTGGGGACTAAAAGTGATTTTTCACTGATAGAAAATTTTTCTGCCACTGCTAGAATCTATCAGTGATAGAAAGACTTTCTATCATAGAAGATTTCTATCAGTTTTTTTACCACTAATAGAATCTATCAGTGATAGAAAGACTTTCTATCATAGAAGATTTCTATCATTTTTCTACCACTGATAGAATCTATTCGTGATAGAAAGACTTTCTATCATAGAAGATTTCTATCATAATATATATATATATATAATTGACGAGGAAGAAGAAGCGCGCACCAATCAGTTTTTCTATCACTGATAGAAAGTGATAGAAGGCTTTTCTATCAGTGATAGAAACTTTATTCTATCACTGATAGAAAATGTTTCTACCACTGATAGAAAATGTCAGTGATAGAAACTTTATTTTATCAGTGATAGAAACTTTCTATCACTGATAGAAGATTTCTATCAATAAAAAAAATTAAAAAAAAACTGACGAGGAAGAAGAAGAGGGGCACTTCAGGAATATAAAAAATTAATTAAAAAATTTTGCCATATTTGCAAATATTTTTAAAAATTGCTATATTTACCATGATTTACCCTCATGTTGCCACCCATTACAATTATCCTTTGTTTAAACTAGTTTATCTTTCTTTGTTTTGGGCCCTTCTTAAGCCCATGCACCTGGAAGCATTTACATTTGCTCTGTAAGCAACGAGAAGTAGATTTTCACTTGTTTGCTCCTCGTTAATTGTTAAAACTGAATATTTACTACCATCTCTATTATTCCACGTTTTTCATATGCCTTTAGTTATTTAATGAATGATACTAAATATATGAGTCAGGTAAGCTAAATTCATTTTTATATAAACTGCTTATGCAAAATTCTATAATAAAAATAAACTAAATGTTTTAGGTTTTATGAAATGAAATTTCAACAAAACTAGCTGAGTGTTTTTTCCCCTTGTTAGAAATTAAGCTAGATTTATGATGTGGTAAGTTAAACAAGTTACAATGTTGTAAACTTTTGTGAGTTACTACTTAATTAAGTATACATTCAAGTAGGAAAGTTATGCAAGGTGTTAAAGTACAAGTAAGTTTGTGAATTTAGATTGGGAGTTTTTGATCTAGAGTCCTATAAATAGGATGTATTTTGTTATGTTTAAAGTAAGTCAAGTAAAGCAATTCAAAGAGACTTATTCAAGAGAACAATTTTCTTCTCTTGTGTGTTCTTGAGTTTTGTAAGGGAGCAAGTTTCATCTCTACAAAATTGTGAGTTTTAGAGTGATTATTATCGTAGACTCATCGACGTTTCCAACATAGTGGTATCAGAGCGAAGGTAGAAGATATCATCCAACAATATGTTGCAACATCAACTTCCTCGTTTTGAAGGAAAGAATTATAGATGATGGAGTCAACACAAATGAAAGTTCTTTATGGATCTCAAGATCTTTGGGACATTGTTGAAAATGGATATGTGGAGCAAGAACGTGAGGAAGGTCTTTCACAACAACAACTCAATGAGTTGAAAGATGCTAGAAAGAAAGACAAAAAGACATTATTTTTTATCTACCAAGCTGTAGATGAAATATTTTCGAAAGAATTTCAGGAGCCTCAACTGCTAAAGTAACATGGGATGCATTACAGAGTCTATACGAAGGAGAAGAGAAGGTAAAAATGGTAATATTGCAAGCACTTCGAGCTGAATTTGATACCATTCAAATGAAAGATGTTGAAACTATTGAAGAATCTTTTTCTCGTGTTCTCTTAATTGTTAACCAATTGAGATCAAATGGAGAAACAATTGGAGATCAAAGAGTGGTCGAAAAGATCCTTAGAAGCATGACTAGAAAATATGAACACATTGTCATAACAATTGAAGAATCTAAAGATTTTTCGACTCTTTCCATTAATAGCTTAATGGGATTGCTCCAATCTCATGAGCTTAGATTGAAGCGGTTCGGTTCTACTTCTTCAGAAGAAGCTTTTCATATGCAAACTTCTTCTAGAGGGAGATTTAGTGGAAGAAGAGGTGGACGTGGTGGTCGAGGAAATGGCAGATCCAACGACTCCAACAATTTTGAGTCCGAAAGAACTGATAATAAAGCTTCATCAAATAGAGGAAGAGGAAGAAGTTCAAGCAGAGGAAGAAGCAGAGGTAGAGGCCATGGAGTTTTTTCTCACATTAAATCTTTCAATTGTGGACGTTATGGGCATTTTCAAGTAGATTGTTGGTCCAAAAAGACTAATCAGGCAGAGACAACCCTAATGCACAACAGGATAATGACCAAGGTCTGTTTTTCCTCACCTTAAATGTCGAAGAAACAAACACTAAAGATATATGGTATCTTGATAGTGGTTGTAGTAAACACATGATGGGAAGGAAGGACATTTTCGTACATTTGGATGAATCTCTTCTTAATGAGGTGAAGACTGGTGACAATAAGAAGCTCGAAGTTAAAGGAAGAGGAGACATCCTTCTTAAGACAAAGAATGGAGCAAAAAGAATCATTGATGTAGATTTTGTTCCAGGTCTTAAACACAATCTCTTAAGTGTTGGACAACTTTTATTGAAAGGGCATGATGTAATCTTCAAAGATGGCATGTGTGAGATAAGAACCAAGAATGGGGGTCTCATAACAAAGGTACATACGACTACAAACAAGATGTTTCTTATCAAAATGTCTTATGAGTTGCTTTTATGTTTTGAGACGTTGGTAAAAGATACGTCATGACTTTGGCATTATCGATATGGACACTTGATTTTTGACACTTTATCGCACATGTGTCAACAACATATGGTGAGAGGAATGCCAAACATTCAAAAGGAAGATCAACTTTGTTAAGCATGTATTTTGGGGAAGCATCATCGAAATCCATTTCCAACAGGAAATGCTTGGAGAGCATAAAAACCTCTCGAGCTTGTCCATACAGATTTATGCGGACCCATGCGAACTACTACACTTGGAGGTAATCGTTACTTTCTCACATTTATTGATGACTATTGTCAGAAGACATTGATTTACTTGCTAAAGGAAAAGAGCTCTACTTTTGTGTGTTTCAAACATTCAAAGCAATGGTTGAAAATGAAAGCAAATTGAAGTTGAAAACATTGTGTTCTGATTGTGGAGGAGAATATATTGCTTTTGAAAATTTCTTGAAGGAAAATGAAATCAAGCACTAGAAAACAGTTCGTAGAACTCATCAACAAAATGGAGTTGCAGAGAGAAAGAACAGGATAGTAATGGAGCTTGATAGAAGTATTTTGAAAGCTAAGAAACTTCCGAATGAACTTTGGGGAGATGCAGTGACATGTGTCGTTTATCTCTTGAATCGGGCTTCAACCAAAAGTGTTCAGGGCCTTACACCTCCAGAAGCATGGAGTGGATTAAAGCCAATTGTTAGTCACCTAAGAGTATTTGGTTTCATTGCTTATTCTCACATATCTGATGAGAAAAGAGGTAAGCTAGATGTTAAGTCAAAGAAATTCTTATGTGTTGGGTACAATGAAAACTCCAAGGCTTATAGATTATATGTAAGGGACTACCGGACACCCACATATCTCCACAATGGTATGATATTGTCCACTTTGGGCATAAGCCCTCATGGTTTTGCTTTTGGATCATCCCAAAAGGCCTCATACCAATGGAGATACTTGTCCTCCCTTATATACCCATGATCACCCCCTTATCTAGCCGATGTGGGACTTTGGTCGCACTCCCAACAATCCTCCTCTCGAACAAAGTACCACCGAGCCTCCCCTCAAATAGTCATCTATCCGTCCAACTCTCTAGGCTTCACCGCTTTACCGAGAGTTCTTGCTCTTATCTAGGACGACTCCTCTTCTCCGGAGTATACCCGCCCACCCAGAGCTCAACCACGGACCTCCATCATGACTATTAAGGCTCACAACTTCTTTGTTCGGAACCTGAGGATTCCACCCAACACGGCTACTCCCGGGGCATGGCTCTGATACCACTTGTAAGGGACTATCGGACACCCACATATCTCCACAATGGTATGATATTGTCCACTTTGGGCATAAGCCCTCATGGTTTTGCTTTTGGATCATCCCAAAAGGCCTCATACCAATGGAGATACTTGTCCTCCCTTATATACCCATGATCACCCCCTTATCTAGCCGATGTGGGACTTTGGTCGCACTCCCAACAATACTTGTTAGTGCTCCACACGTGTAAAGGACTTGCTGCCAGTGCACTACTTCACACCAAAATCACATACACTAACACTGTTACATGCAATTTTGCAATCAACCAATTTTCTCAAGAAGATTTCGAAGAAAGGTTATTTAGGGATTGCTCTCAGTACACTCACAAAGAAGCTGGTTTGCAGATTCTTCAACTCACACAGTGATCGATTGAAAATGAAAAAGAAGGAGAAGAAGAAGAACACAGAAAGTTAGAGTGGTTCGGCAACAAAGGCCTACATCCACTATGAAAGGGAGCTGAAAATCTTATTCTTAGTCAAGGTTTTTTTACAAAGGTAATGATGTATCTCACACCTCTCTTTTTCTCTCATTCATCTTTTTATACTAAGAGAGATTTACTCTGTTTTTACAGATTCAAAAGAAAAGAGGTTGTTGGATGCAACTGACTTCCAACGGTAACATCTTCTTAACAATCTCCACCTTTGCATTAACATAATCTTTTCTCATAAGCTCCCTTCTCTTTGATTCCGTCTATCCTTTCTCTGGCAGGTAATAACCTACCAAGTCCAAGCATCTCTGAAACTTCAATTGAGGAAGAGGCTTAGTCAGAATGTCCGCTGCATTTTCAGAGGTATGTATTTTTAACACCTCTATTTCTCCCTTCTCAATCTCTTCTCTTATGAAATGAAATTTTATATCGATGTGCTTGGTTTTGTTGTGGAATTGTGGATTTTTGGTTAAGTGTATAGTACTTTTATTATCGCAATAGATTTTTACTATAGTTTGCTTAGTTCCACAATCTTGTAATAAGCTTTTAAGCCAAATACCTTCTTTAATGGCTTCGGCTAAAGCTATGAATTCAGCTTCAGTTGTTGAAAGCGCTACAACTGGCTGAAGGGTAGCTTTCCAGCTAAGAAGGTTCTGACCATGAAGGAAAAAATAGCCTGATAATGACCTTCCTCTGTCTAAATCACCTGCGAAATCCGAATCCACATATCCATAAATTTCATTTTATTTCTTCCTCATTATTCTTTCTATAACTGAGAGTTGCCTTAGATGTTCCTTTTAGATATCTAAGTATCCATTTCACGGCCTCCCAATGTCTCTTCCCTGGCTTTGACATATATCGACTTACAAGACTTGTTGCATAGGCTAAATCAGCTCTTGTGGATACCATCAAGTACATCAAACTCCCTACAGCCTGAGAATATGGTATGTTAGTCATAAATGCTTGATGCTCTTCATCTTCATCTTTAGGCGAGTTTGCAGCTGAGAGTTTAAAATGATTTGCAAGAGGAGTTGAGACACTTTTTGCTTCCATCAATTTAAATCTTTCAAGTACCCTTTTGTTGTAGGTAGCTTGACTGACATAAAGCGAGGATTCCTTCCTTTTCCGAGTGATCTCTACTCCAAGTATCTTCTTAGATTCTCCAAGGTCCTTCATGTCAAATTCTTTCTTTAACCAGGATTTTACTCTCTCCAAATCTTCTTTTGTTTTCCCTGCTAACAACATGTCATCTACGTACAGTAGGAGAAAAACATTATGACTGAAAGTTCTCTGATTCACATAAACACAATTATCAAATGAACTTTTATGAAATCCTGTTTTGAGAATGAAGTCATCAAACCTTTTGTACCAACATCTTGGGGACTGTTTTAGTCCATAGATGCTTTTCTTCAACAAACAGTAAAGATTTTCCTGTCCTTTCTTTATATATCCCTTTGGTTGCTTCATATAAATGGTCTCACTCAAGTGACCATGTAGGAATGCTGTTTTCACGTCTAATTGATCCAACTCTAGGTCATCTTGAACAACCAATGACAGAAGCAGTCGGATTGAAGTCAATTTAACCACTAGAGAGAACACTTCTGTATAATCTATTCCCTCCTTTTGTGTATAGCCTTTAGCCACTAGGCGTGCTTTGAATCTTGGTTTGATTTCATTAGAGATTCCTTCTTTGATCTTATAGATCCACTTGGTGGCAATGGGCTTGTAACCTTTAGGAAGAGTTTGAAGTGTCCATGTCTCGTTTTCTTCCAATGATTTCATCTCATCATTCATAGCTTCAATCCAGCATCTTGCATTTGGACCATTCACAACTTCTTCAAAACTGCTTGGTTCCTCAAGGTTTAGCACATCAGCAACGTTTAGGGCTAAAGAAATACAATCGGCCTCATTGAAACGGGCTGGAGGAACAATTGTTCTCCTTTGCCTATCTCTAGCCAAAGAGTAGTTTTGCAAGTCAGAGACCTCTTCAGTTGTTTCAACAGTCTCTTCTTCATCTGGAGAATCAGTTTCTGTTCCTTGAGGGGTCTCAGTCTCAGTCCTACCTGGTGCAGGATGTGTGTCAAGCCCCACCTCAAATTCAGCATCCTTCTTTTCTCTGTTTTCATCCACTGACCTGTTTTGCATCAAGAACATCTCTTGTTCTCTAAAAATCACATCTCTGCTGTTGATAATCTTTTTCTCAATGGGATGCCATAGCCTAAAACCCTTTACTCCTTCTGTGAAACCTAAAAACATACATTTCACAGCTCTAGGTTTTAGTTTACCTTGATTTTGGTGCACATATCCCACACAGCCGAAGACCTTTAAGTGTTGCAGATTCGGTGGTTTGCCAGTCCATTTCTCCTCAGGAGTTAGGAGATTAATAGATGTATGAGGACACCTATTTAGTGTATGGGCGGTATATGATGCAGCATCTGCCCAGTATCTTTCAGGCACCATTACATCAGCTAACTGGCAACGAACCCTCTCCATAATTGTTCGGTTCAGTCTTTCTGCAACTCCGTTTTGCTGTGGGGTATATCTCACTGTCCTATGCCTTATTATTCCATGAATTTTACAATATTCATCAAACATCTCATTGCAAAACTCCAAACCATTGTCAGTCCTAAGGCATTTCAAGGTCTTATTTGTTTGCTTTTCAACTTTAGTTTTCCATTCTTTAAATTTCTCAAATACTTGATCTTTAGTTTTTAAGAAAAAGATCCAACATTTTCTAGAGAAATCATCAGAAAAAGTTAGGAAATACCTTGAGTTTGACAGTGAATTAGTTGAGGCTGGCCCCCAAAGGTCTGAGTGAACATACTCCAAAATCCCTTTGGATGTTTGTTGTGCCTTATTAAAACTCTGCCTTTTTGTTTTTCCTAAGACACACTGCTCACAGAAGTTTAGGTCATCACCAATGCCCTGAGGTAAAATCCCTTGTTTTGCAAGTACTTGAAGGCCTTTTGAACTGATGTGAGATAATCGCTTGTGCCACATATCACTGTCATTCAAGGTCATTTCTATTGCCACTAGTGCAGACTGTACCATTTCTATGTCTTTGACAACATAAAGACCATTTATTTTCTCCCCAATCAACACTGTTTTGGAGTCCTTTTTGATCTCAATTGTGCCTCATTTCCCTCCATATGTGCATCCAATTGAGTCAAGCATTCCTAGGGAAATTAAATTCCTTTTCAAGTTAGGAACATGCCTAACATTTCTCAATAGTTTTACTGATCCGTCTTTGAGCCTTAGAGACACTGAACCAATACCACTCACACGACATGTATTATTATTGCCCATATAGACAATACCACCATCCCATTCTCTATAGGTAGCCTTTTGAAGGAGTCATATGGAATGAGCATCCCGAATCTATCACCCAATCATGCTTCTCCTTTGAGTCTTGTTGCTCACTTCTTTGGTCTGTAGTAGCCAAAGCATCCGAATATGTAATGGAGTTCTCTCCAACTGAAGCCTCGGATTGTTTATTCTTCTTAGATCGATGGTATTGGTTCTTTCTCTTCAAGGAGTAGCATTCTCTCTTGATATGCCCTTCCTTGTGGCAATAATTGCATTTCACTTTTGGTTTCCCTTTATCTTCTGTCTGTTGCTTGACTTCTTTGTTTCTGGTTTTACCCTTAACAAAAAGTCCATCTGAGGTTTCTTTCTTTACAGCCATCAATTCCAACTCTTTGATTTTAATAGCTGAAATTATTGCATCGGTAGTAATAGTCACTCTCCCATACTTGAGGGCATTTTTCACTTCTTTATATGAATCTGGAAGTGAATTAAGTAACACAAATGCCTCGTTCTCATCTCCTATCTTTTCACCTAGGTTCTTGAACTCGGTAGTCATTTTCTTGAACTCATCAAGATTTTCTGACAATGGTTTCGCTGCATCCATCTTGAACGTGAAGAATTTCTCTCTTAAGTACATTAGATTATGCACATTCTTGGTCTCATAGAGTTCATTGAGTCTTGTCTAGATTTTCAAAGGATTCTCCTCATCTATGACTTGCCTCAACACACTGTTGCTTAAGTTCAAGATGATGGTTCCATATGCGATCATATTCATGGCTTCTTTGTCTTCTTCCGATAGAGTAACTGGTAGCGTCGTGGGATCTGTCAACGCAAGCAGGGCCTTTTGCTGTCCAAGAACAACCTTAATCTTTGCTTTCCAAAGGTCGAAATCCCCCTTCTCGTCAAACTTTTCTATGTCATACCTTGCAACAACCATCTTTGGCTCCAAGAACTCTCTTCTTGATTGGTTTGTATGCTCTGATAAAACTTGTTAGTGCTCCACACGTGTAAAGGACTTGCTGCCAGTGCACTACTTCACACCAAAATCACATACACCAACACTGTTACATGCAGTTTTGCAATCAACCAATTTTCTCAAGAAGATTTCGAAGAAAGGTTATTTAGGGATTGCTCTCAGTACACTCACAAAGAAGCTGGTTTGCAGATTCTTCAACTCACAGAGTGATCGATTGAAAATGAAAAAGAAGGAGAAGAAGAAGAACACAGAAAGTTAGAGTGGTTCGGCAACAAAGGCCTACATCCACTATGAAAGGGAGCTGAAAATCTTATTCTTAGTCAAGGTTTTTTTACAAAGGTAATGATGTATCTCACACCTCTCTTTTTCTCTCATTCATCTTTTTATACTAAGAGAGATTTACTCTGTTTTTACAGATTCAAAAGAAAAGAGGTTGTTGGATGCAACTGACTTCCAACGGTAACATCTTCTTAACATTATACAATACTATAAGCAAGAAAATCGTTATTAGCCGAGATGTCAAATTCAATGAAGCAGAATTTTGGAGATGGGATTCAACAAATGAAGACAAAAATTCATTACTAGTGGATATGGATAACAAAAGAGGCGATCAAGATTTGGAGTTTGAAGAGACTCAACCGGTGGCTTCATCTTCACGTCTCACAAGTGTTGAAGAAACTCTGTCAAGAAAAAAAAGAAGTATTCAAGAGATTTATGATGCTTCAAGAAGGATGACAGAAGATGATCATGTTGATTTTGCTTTATTTGTAGACGTGGATCCTATATATTTTGAAGAGGCGATTCAAGATGAAAAATGGAAAACTGCAATGGATCAAGAGATCGATGCAATAAGAAGAAATGAAACATGGGAGTTAGTACAACTACCAAAGAGCAGAAAAGCTCTTGGAGTAAAATGGGTTTATAGAACAAAGTTGAAGCAAAATGGTGAAGTTGAGAAGTACAAGGCAAGACTCGTTGTCAAAATGTAGAAGCAAAAGTACGGTGTGGATTATGAATAAATATTTGCTCATGTGACTCGCTTAGAGACTGTTTGGTTGCTTCTAGCTCTTGCAACACAAAATGACTGGAAAGTACATCAAATGGATGTAAAGTCAGCTTTTCTAAATGGGTATTTGGAGGAAGAAATATATGTTGAACAACCCCCTGGTTATGTCAAGATTGGAGAAGAAAACAAGGTGTGTCGATTGAAGGTTGAAGCAAGCACCAAGAGCCTAGTACAGTCGTATTCATAGTTTCTTCCTAAAGAATGGTTTTAGAACGTGTCTATATGGACATGCTCTCTATACCAAAGAAGATAGAAATGGTAATTTTCTAATCATTTGTCTTTATATTGATGATCTAATTTTTACGGGAACTTCAATCGTGATGCTTGAAGAGTTCAAAGAGAACATGAAGAAAGAATTTGAGATGACCGATATGGGCTTACTTCATTGCTTCCTTGGTATTGAAGTTAAGCAAGATGATCATGGGATCAACATTTCCTAGAAGAAGTATGCAAAAGATTTGATGGTAAAGTTCAAAATGGAGAATGCTTATCCTGCCAATACTCCTATGGAAGTAGGTTTGAAATTGAGCAAACATGATGAGAGTGAAGATTTTAATGCCACCGTTTATAGAAGTCTTGTTGGAAGTTTGATGTATTTAACTACAACTAGACTCGATCTTATGTTCTCTGTCAGTTTGTTGAGTAGATTTATGACATCTCACCAAAGAGAAGTCATTGGGAAGCTGGAAAAAGAGTACTCCGAAATATTCTTGGAACAACTGGTCATGGAATTCACTACAAAAAGAACATGGATAATGTTTTAGTTGGTTATAGTGATAGTGATTGGGGAAGATACATCGATGGTTACAAAAGCACTTCTGGATATGTGTTCAACATTGGTTCTGGTGCAGTTTCATGGGCATCAAAGAAGCAGGATGTTATACCGTTGTCAACAACCGAAGCTGAATATATTTCTTTGTCAACTGTCAGTTGTCAAGCTCTTTGGCTGAGAAGGGTACTATAAGAACTGAAGTGTCCTCAAGAAAAGGAGACAATCATGTTTTGTGACAATAGTTCATCAATTTTTCTGCGGAAGAATCCATTTTTTCATGGAAGAAGTAAGCACATAAAGATCAAGTATCATTTCATCAGAGAATTGATCAAAGATGGAGAAGTATGCATCAAGTATTGCAAGACACAAGAGCAGGTTGCAGACATATTCACAAAAGCATTAAAAGTTGATTTGTTTTTGAAAATGAAAGACCAAAGCATTAAAAGTTGATTTGTTTTTAAAAATGAAAGAGAAGCTTGGAGTCATGAAAGTCTAGCTTAAGGGAGGATGTTAGAAATTAAGCTAGATTTATGATGTGGTAAGTTAAATAAATTACAATGTTATAAACTTTTGTGAGTTGCTACTTAATTAAGTATACATTCAAGTAGGAGAGTTATGCAAGGTGTTAAAATACAAGTTTGTGAATTTAGATTGGGAGTTTTTGATCTAGAGTCCTATAAATAGGATGTATTTTGTTATGTTTAAAGTAAGTCAAGTAAAGCAATTCAAAGAGACTTATTCAAGAGAACAATTTTGGGATAACAGCAAAAATAACCATTTTTTAAATCGTATTTTGATAAATGGCAACACCCCTTATTTTTTAGATAAATAGCCAAACTAATTTTTTGAATTAATAAACACGAATTAATAAGTTACAAAAATACCCTTGTCTGGAAAGCTGAAACTCCCGCTCAAAATTCATCGAAAGAAAGATATGGGATTCTGGACCTTTTTAGAAGGGTTTCTTCTATTTGCAAATGCCTTTGCAATAACGAGAATCGTTTACTTGCTCGGTGAGGATGGACATTGGCAAAGATATCGAGAGAATGAAGAAACTCGAAAATAATCCTATCTTTTTAATTCAAACTGTAATTCGAGGAAAACAAAATCTATTTGAATAATTTAAGATTAAATTAGGAGAGAGAAATGATTTAGATACACCTTCCTTATTTTTAGTATGAAAAAGGTTGAAGGTTCAACCAAGGGTAAAAAAGGAACTCTGGGTACAAATACATCCACGTGATTCTCACGTTTTGGCTATTTTCCTTTACTTTATTTTTCGTTTATCTATCTAAATCGGTTATTTATTTTTGTCATTTACAAGGATTTCCCAACAATTTTCTTCTCTTGTGTGTTCTTGAGTTTTGTAAGGGAACAAGTTTTTTCTCTACAAAATTGTGAGTTTTAGAGTGATTATTATCGTGGGCTCATTGACGTTTACAACACTTTCTTGTCTCAATCCTCTTCCACGTAAGTTACTTGTTCCCTTTTTATTTTATATTTTTTTCCTATTAAATTCATTTTGTTTGGTAAATCTTCTCGGTTTTATTTTATTTTAATATATATTTTCATTCAAGAAAAATAAAACATCTAGACAGCATCTTTTTTTTTATCTAGACAACCCGGCCCGACCCGAACCGGTTTAGATTTGACCCAAATTGATTCGGGTCGAGTCGGGTCATCCGTGATTTTTTTTTGTTTTTTACCTTCTACAGCTTCCAATCAAATCTAAAAGAAAATCTAATTTTCAAGAAATACTTATCCAATATTTACATATTCTCCTAATTATTATTAATATCAACATATGGAAGGTGCATGACTCCAAAACTAGTAAAATACAACTATATTGAGCTTCAACCACTTTTTTTTTCTTTTTTTTGACAATAGCTTCAACCAATTGGACCTTTGAAAAAGAGGACAATACATCATTTGATACAACAAAACCAAAATGCCACAATTAAGAAAACTAAGCCAATTAGACTAACTCCAATAAAAACAGTTGTCGCTTGCTTGATTTCTGATTCTCGATGCAACTCCAACTCCATTGTTAGATTTCAAGGGGCTAAAACAAAAATAAGAATTGTTACTTGAAATTGAGCATAAAATTAAATTCATTTTTCAACAACAGCTGATTGGTAATCAATACTAAATCATTAATCAAAATCATGGGATATTTGGAGTAAGAAAGCTGAACAAGACTGCTTGTGCACCTCTTTGATTTAGGGACATTTTGTTTACTTACGTGGTTTAGGAACATTAGGATAATAAGTAATAGTTGTTTCTTTTTTCTTGTTAACATCATCAATTCTCATTTTACCTCTGTTGTAACATTTTAATATTTAATTGTATTTTAAATATGAGATATTAAATTTGTGGAGAGTTTTTTCTCATTTAAAAGAGAAAACGTATTTGGTGAGATATGTTTTTAATTTGAACTTTTTGGTTACTCTTTTTTGTATTAAATTCCTAGATCTAAAATTCTTATATAAATAGCTCTCTTACCACACTTTCAACACGCAACAAGAAATACAACAATTTATATCTTCTCTTTTTTCTACTTTCTGATTTCTCTTATTTGCTCTTTTAAGAGCAATTGGCCAAAAGAGGGGTGTTCTTTGTTGTGGAGCTTTGAGCTCAACCTCTTAGTGTAGAGTGGTTTGAGCTACACAACGTTTCAGTTGGGTTGTTGTATCTTGGAGGGGAGAAGCTTGAGAATACTTGTTGCACCGGTGATTGATAAAGATTTATACACCGCAGAGGGCTTGAATCTCCTTAAAGAGAGCGAGATACCCACGCCTCAACCTAATTGTTTACGTGTCTGTTCTCTCAATATTTTCTCCATTTCCTCTGTTATTTGTAATTTCCCCCAACAATTTTAAGGAGAAACAAACATGGAGTCTACTATTGAGAAACCAAATGAGAATGTTGGAGATCTCAACAAGCCCTTTCGATTTAAGGACACACATTTTAAGAGATGGAAAGGAAAAGTGTTGTTCTACCTTAATCTTCTCAAGCTGGCCTATGTCCTCACAGAAAAGAACCCGAAGAAGATCAATACTGAAAGCATGAACGTTGAAGAGTTCATGGAACACCATGAGAAAATTGATAAACATGAGAATGATGAGTACAATTACCTATACTCTCTTTTAAGTTTTCTTGTTGAGTATTTGTATGATTATTATCATACTATTCTTATAACCGCCCAGAAAATATTGAAATTTTTACAGAGTAAACTTGATGGTAAAGTGGCAAGAGGGCAAGATGCATTGATTCAAGAAGGCATGAAATTCCCACCAAGGTAAATCTAATCTCTTCGAATGATCATTTACCTAATGGTCAAATTCCAAAAAATAGTCACTTAAAGCCAAAGAAGAATTATATGAAAAAGAATAACAAACCTTACTTTTCTAATAAGAAAAATCCAAACCAAGTGAAAAAGAACCAAGTACATCCTCAACACTCTGTTTTGTTTGTGGCAAAAGTGGGCATATTGCTCGAATTTGCAGATTCCGGAAACAAGAACCTGCACCTCAGGCCAATGTTACCGAAGAGCCATTTTGTGGCTATGATTACTGATATTTATATGGTTCAAAGTGTTGAAGGATGGTGAGCTAATTCTGGAGCCAATAGACAAGTCTGTTATGACAAAGATTGGTTCAAAGTTTATACTCCTTTTAAGGAGCCTAAAACAATAATGCTTGGTGATTCCCATACTACCCAAATTATGGGAACTGGTGAGGTTAAATTAAAATTCACCTCTGGAAGGGTTTTAATGTTGAAAGATGTGCTTCATACACCCTCCATGAGGAAGAATTTAATGTCGAGTTATCTTCTTAATAAAGTTGGTTTTAAGCAAACTATGAAATCTGATCAATATGTGATAACTAAAAAGGGAATCTTTGTCGGAAAATGTTATGTTTGTGATGGAATGTGGAAATTGAACATTGAAAATATTAATAAAGCATCTACCAGTTCAATTTACATGTTTTCTTCTTTAAATTTTTGGCATGCTCGTTTGTGTCATATAAATAGTAAATATGTTGGAGTTATGAGTAGTCTTGGATTAATTCCTAGTCTAAAAAATAATTTTGAGAAATGTGAAATTTGCAGCAAAGCAAAAATTACAAAAGGACCTCATAAAAGTGTGGAAAGAAATACCGAATTATTAGAGTTAATTCATACAGACTTGTGTGAATTTGAAGGAATTTTAACCAGAGGAGGAAATAGATATTTCATCACTTTTATCGATGACTTTTCTAAATATACTCATGTTTATTTATTGAAAAATAAAAGTGATGCTTTTGAGAATTTTAAAAAAATTCCTCCTCGAAGTTGAAAATCAATTCGGTAGAAAAAATAAAAGAATTAGAAGTGATAGAGGTCGAGAATATGAATAATTTGAATTCAATTCATATGTTGAATAATTGGGAATAATTCATGAAACTACTCCACCATATTCATCTGCTTCTAATGGAGTAGCTGAGAGGAAGAATAGAACCTTAATTGGTCTAACTAATGCTATGCTATTAGAATCAGGTGCATCTTTTAATCTTTGGGGTGAAACAGTTTTGACTATTTGTCATGTGTTAAATAGAGTGCCACATAAAAAGACAAAGATCACACCTTTTCAATTGTGGAAAGGGTATAAGTCAAATTTGAGATATTTAAGGGTTTGGGGATGTTTAGCTTTTGTAAGGCTAACAAACCCAAAAAGGCCTAAGTTAGGGTCTAAAGCTACCACTTGTGTTTTTATTGGATATGCAATTAATAGTACAACCTATCGATTTCTTGATATTAAACATAACGTGATTTTTCAATCAAGCGGTGCAATATTTCATGAAGAAAAATTCTCATTCAAGTCAAGAAATAGTGGGGGACAAAATTCTGAACAAACTTCCACTAAGTTTGGTTCTTCTACTCATAGTGAATATAATGAAAATAATTCTCAAGTAGAATTAAGGAGGAGTAAAAGAGCTAGAATTGTGAAAGATTTTGGTCTTGATTTTTATGTTTATAGTACTCAGGAAACACCAATTTCTTTGCAAGAAGCTTTATCATCTCCCGATGCAATTTTCTGGAAAGAGGTTGTAAATGATGAAATGAAATCACTAATTTCTAACAAAACTTGGAAATTAGTTTATTTACCACCAGGGTGTAAAACTATAGGGTGTAAATGGGTCCTGAGAAAAAAGCTGAAACCGGATGGTAGTATAGACAAGTATAAAGCTAGACTTGTTGCAAAAGGTTTTAAACAAATGGAAGATTTAGACTTCTTTGATACCTTTTCTCCGGTAACGCGAATCACATCCATTAGATTGTTAATTGCAATTGCTGCAATTTTTTATATGAGCATTCATCAAATGGATGTGAAAACAACTTTTCTAAATGGTTATTTAGAATAAGAAATATATATGGACCAACCTGAAGATTTTATAGAACTTAGGCTAGAGAAAAAAGTGTGTAAGCTTACTAAATCCCTATATGGCTTAAAACAAGCCCCAAAGCAGTGGCATGAGAAATTTGATTCTTGCATGCTAAATAATGGTTACAAACCAAATGAATGTGATAAATGCATCTATTATAAATCATGGGATGATTTGCATGTTATTATTAGTCTATATATATATTGATGATTTATTGATCTTTGGCTCAAATATTTTTGTTATAAATGAAACAAAAAAATTATTGAGGAGCCATTTTGACATGAAAGATCTTGGTGAGGCTAATCACATTCTAGGTATGAAAATAACTAAAACCTCTGATGGGTTTTTTCTTGACCAATCACATTATATTGAGAAAATACTCAGAAAATACAATTATTTTGATTGTAAACATGTAACAACCCTACTTTTCATGACTAGATCCTAGGGCCATTACTACGTGCATTACATTTTACTTACAAATAGTGAATAAGAAATAACATTGGAGTAAAACGTGCTTAGAAAATACGTGAAACTTTTCAACTTGGGATCCCAGTAAAAAAAGAACAAAAAGAAATCTTAGCTATTCAAGCAAAACTTAAAGCAGAATAAACCTTAAAACAATCGAAATCCAAGTAAAAAAAAAGAGGAACTTCGAAAAAACATAAAATGCGGAAGACTATCCTAAGGAAATCCATGGCTCGCTCAGCATCACTCCGTCATGTGTTCTGTACACCTTTACCTCTACCTGCAGTTATATGTCAGGGAAAAGAACGAGTATTTTAGAAAAATACTCAATAAGTAACAATGCTTCTAGACACTTGCAACAACAAAAGTTTTAAAATTTTATTCGAGTTAAGGGCCTAAGGGTTAGGTCATCTCATTCTCATTCATTTCCTTTCATTTATCTGTAGTTCGGGTCTCGTGATCAATTAGCTCACCTATAAATATAAGTTTGCCAACTCGTTGGTAGTGCACAGGTGGGAGTTTCGGGAGGTCTCTACTCCTACTAATGGTAGATGGCACCCAGTCAGTGGAGCTGAGTCTCATCCCTCAAGGCACTAATGGGCGCGTAGCGCTCTAAACTACCATTTCACTGGTGAGGCGTTCATGGGTTTAAGTCAGAAATTTACTTCCACAGTTAGTAAATGGCACCTAGTCTGCGAAGCCAAGTCCTGCCCATTAAGCCCCTCATTTCAGTCTAATACATCTTAGTCCTAGGTGTTTAATTGACACGACCCTCTTCTAAGGCTCTAGCCTATTCCTTTCCCTTTCTTAATCCTTTTCCCTTTAGGACCCCTTAACACTTGCTATTTTTTTTAAACGGCAACCCGATTAACCAAATCCTTTTCTTTTACGGAGAATATTGATAGGCTAAACCGATAAGCACCATCCCAACTTAAAGCAATCTCAATAACAAGAAACGAGGGCGACGACAACCCTCCTAAACAGAGAAAAACACAAACTTCCCGTTGTCCACAACAATGCCAATCAGCCACAAAATATACGCCAGACACGCACTCGCTTCTATCACACAACACATATATATGCAGTAGTCATATTCTTGAAAATTAACGCAACATACCACCTCAGTCTAAATCCGAACAACATATACACATTCTCATGCCAGGAGTAAGCAATCATTTCAAAACATAAACATTTCATTCCAATGCAGTAAGTTACTTACCTGAGATACAACGCTTGATTGAAATCACCCCAAACAACTCGATACAAGACCAACCACGTTACGCGAAAACGTAATCTATTAACACGTATAAAAAGGGTCTCACATCAGATGCACTCTAGTTCCAATAATTTTTCTTAAGAACACAAGACTTAAGGAGGTCGAAAACTCACCCAAACTAGAACCTAACGCTTGTTGTCCAGCTTCCAAGTTTCGCTCCGCCTTTGACGATTCGACCACCACCTACTACGGACACCTTAGATTAAGATCCAACATTAATGGGTATTTCATTAAGGCATAAAAGACCAATAAACTTTAACTTACAACTCCCTTACCCACTAACTGAAATCGTCGAAAATTCAAGAGGCGCGCGACTATTTGTCTTAAGGCAGTGACGTCGGTAATTAGATCCGAGCGACGAAGAAACAAACAGATTTGGACGCTGCAGCGGCGGCGTCCGCGACTGGCTGGCTGAACGTGGCGGCTACAGCACTTTGGGAGACGGTTCACGTCGACGAGGGACGAGTGGCAGGCGTCGGTTACGGACGGTGGCGCGAAACAGCGTGGGAGAGAGGGCTGCGAGGGAGAGAGAGCTGCGACGCGCGGAGACGGAGAATAGAGAGAGAGAGAGAACCGGGTTAGAGAGAGAGAAACGGAAACGGGAGAGAGAGAGAGAAAGAGTACTTACTGTCGGTGAGCGGCGGCGGAGGCACGAGGTCGGCAGTGGTGAGCTGAAGGGGGCGTGCAACGGTGAGAGGGCTGAGAGGGAGCGAGAGAGAGAGGGGGCTGCGTGGGAAACAGAGTGCATGAGAGAGAGAGTGTCGAGAGAGAAGAAGATATATATTTTTTTAAAAAATAATCGGTCAACTTGATCGAAAATGTGGGGGGAAAATTTCCCCCCACTCTCCCCTTTTGACCGACCCTCAAAGCCATTTTCCCTCCTATTTTTTAAACAACCGGCTGCTACATCATACTAACCCTAAAAGAATTTTCGTCCTCGAAAGTTGCTAGTACTGGAACAACTCTGGATACTTGGTCATCACCTCGTCTTCTCTCTCCCACGTTGCTTCTTTGGACAAATGGTTTCGCCAAAGGACCTTCACGAGAGCTATCTCGCGATTGCGAAGGACTTTCACCTCTCTGTTAAGAATTAGGACAGGTTCCTCCTCATAAATCAAGTTCTCGCTAAGTTGCAAGGGTTCAAAGTCCACTATGTGGGTTGGATTTGTTAAATACTTTCGCAGCATGGAGACATGGAAACGTTGTGAACCGCTGAAAGAGAAGGCGGTAAGGCTAAACGGTAGGCTACCAGACCGATCCGTTCTAAAATCTCAAACGGACCAATGAAACGTGGACTGAGCTTGCCTTTCCTTCCAAACCTCAAAACTCCTTTCATTGGCCCACCTTCAAGAAAACATGGTCACCCAAGTCAAACTCTAAATCTCTTCTCCTTGTATCTGCATAACTCTTCTGTCAGCTTTGAGCCGTTAACATTCTCAATCTGATTGTGCAAACAACCTCGTTGGAGGCTTGAATCAATTCAGGTCCCAACAACTGACGTTCTCCGACCTCGTCCCAATAAACAGAGGACCTTCATCTTTTCCCATAGAGGGCCTCAAACGGTGACATACTGATTGTTGCTTGATATCTATTATTATATGCAAATTCCATTAAGTGCAGGTGGGCATCCCAACTACCTGAGAAATCCAAAACACATGCTCGCAACATATCCTCTAGCGTTTGGTTCAATCGCTCAGTTTGAGCATCTGTCTGAGGGTGAAATGCAGTACTGAGATGCAACTGAGTACCTAAAGCTCTTTGCAAACTCCTCCAGAAATTAGATGTGAACCGAGGATCTCTATCTGACACGATTGATACCAGCACCCCATGAAGTTTGACTATCTCCGTCATATAACGAATCAGACCAAGAGACACATAGATCGGGCCTTAAACGACTAAGATCGAAGGAAGAGAGAGCTTACCCAACGATTTAAGGCTGAAAAACGCAACAGAGAGGGAGAAATCGCGAAGAAGACGAGGCTTCAGGCTGATGTCCACGCAAGATCTAACCAATAAGGACTAAAGAGAGTTAGATCGGGCCTTAATGAATACAAATGAGTGAGTATGAGACTTACCAACGAATTTTTCTCGGCCGAAAACGCAAGGGATCGAGAGAAGAAAGAGAGGCAGGAGCGGCGCGTCGGCTTGCTGACGAACGACGACTGGGCTCGCGCCTCACACGAGAGAGGGATGTCGCAGAGATGAAGAAACTGCTGAGAGAGGGAGAAATGTGCGCAAAGAGAGAAAGAAGAACAGGAGCAGCGGCTGGGCGGCGCGGTTGAGCGAACGGCGGCGCGATCATCAATCCTGGGCAGAGGGTATCTGTTCTTTATTGTTACTTTGTTCAGCTCCCGATAGTCGATGCACAAACGCATTGTCCCATCCTTCTTTTTCACAAATAAAACTGGAGCCCCCCACGGCGAAACGCTGGGGCGTATATAACCTTTGTCTAACAGCTCCTCAATCTGCACCTTAAGCTCTTTCAATTCCGCTGGAGTCATCCTATATGGAGCTTTAGAAATGGGATTAGTCCTTGGCTCAAGCTCAATGCAGATGTCAACCTCTCGTGCTGGTGGTAGTCTTGTTAGATCTTCAGGGAATACATCTGTGAACTCCCTCACTACCGGTATTGAGGTCATTGATGCCTCGGTTTTCCTTGTGTCAACCACGCTAGCCAACAAGCCCCAAGCTCCTTTGCTAATCAATTTTCTCGCCTTCATCGCAGAGACCACTTTAGGAGCACCTTTGATCATCGATCCCTTAAACTTGAAGCTTGCCTCTGACGGAGGGTTAAAGATCACCTCCTTACGATAATAGTCTATGTTGGCATAATTAGAAGCCAACCATTCCATTCCCAAGATAACGTCAAAATCACTCATATCAAGGGCGATCAATGTCACATCCATCGATCGATCAGACACTAACATTTGGTAGGCTTTCACCGCTTCACTAGCTAGTAACGTTACCCCCAGAGGGGTTGAGACTGACAAAACATAGCCTAGCGGCTCTAGTTCTAGGTTGGCTTGACTTACAAACGATGTAGAAATAAAAGAATGTGTTGAACTCGAATCAAACAACACAAAAGCATAATGGCCGAGGATAGGGATGGTACCTGTCACTAATGCATTAAGGTCCTCGGCCTTTTATCGGGTGGTGGCAAATATCTTGCCCTGATGTTGTGCCGGTCTCACCCCGGATGCCTGATTTGAACTGGACGGCTGGTCGGCATAATTAGTTTTCTTCTGATTACAATTCGGAGCAATATGCCCTTCCCGACCACACTTGAAACAAACACGGGTCCCTGCTAAGCAACGACCCTAGTGGTACTTCCTACACGTCTCACATAATGGCCTATCCTGATTAGGCCCTGGCTGATTCTTTGCTTTCTGTCGACGGTCCTAGGCGGACCTCGTCTAGGGTAACGGTGTCCCCACTGTGTTCGAGCTCATCTGATCGTACCTCCGCTTATGACCAGAGGAAGGTTCTGAAGAGACAACTGACGGTCGTCGATCAATCAGCTCTGCCACCCTGACTGCTGTGGCATAGTCTTGGGGTTCATGGGCTGCCACACTGCCCTGAATCTCTTCCTTTAAGCATGTGATGAAACGTTCTACCTTATCAACCTCTACAACTACCAGGGCAGGAGCAAACCGAGACAGTCTGGCGAACTCTGTCTCGTACTCCTCTACGGTTCGGTTTCCCTGCGTAAGAGCCACGAACTCTGCTTGCTTCTTGAATCGGGAGGCTGCATGGTAATATTTCCTAAAGAACTCCCCCTGAACTGAGTCCATGTGACAGGTCCGTTGCTGACGTCTATAGTCCTTTCGATCGATTGCCACCAAATCAAAGCGTTATCTCGTAACCGGAACACAGTGCAGTACACTTTCTAGTCCTCTGGGCAGTTCATGTGGCGAAAGACAGTCTCGATGGAGGACAACCACAACTCTGCTACCGTGGGGTCACTTGAGGCTCCATCGAACGGACAGGGGTCCCACTTCCTAAAATCTCTTAAGCACCTAGCCTCCTGTGATAGGGTGGCTTCGTTGTTCTAAGCCGCTTGGGCCTGTCGTCCCGCAAGCATGCCCGCAACTGCAGCCTGAACTACGGTCTGAACTATTGCCTGGATATCCACTGTGACAGGTCCTACCGCAGGTCCCGGCTGTTCACCCGACTGTTCCACTTGTGGGTTTTTCGGTAGATCTCCTCCTTGCTCCATAGGTGGCACAACTTGTTCAGAGGCTGTACGACCCCTACCACGACCTCTTCCTCGACCTCTTCCATGATCTATTACAAGCTCGATTCATTTAAACCATTCATCGATATCAAACATCATTCATACTTTTCCACAACATGAGATTTTTCGAATACATATAACATTTGCAGGCTACAAAATAAACAAATGTGTACCTGGCGTGACCGGATGCTTGCTAACAAGCCATAGATATACCTAAGGTTTACGATGTAAACCAGTCTACAAAACCTATAACCTAGAGCTCTGATACCAACTATAACAACCCTACTTTTCATGACTAGATCCTAGGGCCATTACTACGTGCATTACATTTTACTTACAAATAGTGAATAAAAAATAGCACTGGAGTAAAACGTGCTTAGAAAATACGTGAAACTTTTCAACTTGGGATCCCAGTCAAAACAGAACAAATAGAAATCTTAGCTATTCAAGCAAAACTTAAAGTGGAATAAACCTTAAAACAATCACAATCCAAGTAAAGAAAAGAGGAACTTCGAAAAAACATAAAATGCGGAAGACTATCCTAAGAAAATCCATGGCTCGCTCAGCAGCACTCCGTCATGTGTTCTGTACACCTTTACCTCTACCTGCAGTTATATGTTAGGGAAAAGAATGAGTATTTTAGAAAAATACTCAGTAAGTAACAATACTTATAGACACTTGCAACAACCAAAGTTTTGACATTTTATACGAGTTAAGGGCCTAAGGGTTAGGTCATCTCATTCTCATTCATTTCCTTTCATTTATCTGTAGTTCGGGTCTCATGATCAATTAGCTCACCTATAAATATAAGTTTGCCAACTCGTTGGTAGTGTACAGGTGGGAGTTTCGGGAGGTCTCTACTCCTACTAATGGTAGATGGCACCCAGTCAGTGGAGCTGAGTCTCATCCTTCAAGGCACTAATGGGCGCGTAACGCTCTAAACTACCATTTCACTGGTGGGGCGTTCATGGGTTTAAGTCAGAAATTTACTTCCACAGTTAGTAATGGCACCTAGTCTGCAAAGCCAAGTCCCGCCCATTAAGCCCCTCATTTCAGTCTAATACATCTCAGTCCTAGGTGTTTAATTGACACGACCCTCTTCTAAGGCTTTAGCCTATTCCTTTCCCTTCCTTAATCCTTTTCCCTTTAGGAACCCTTAACACTTGCTATTTTTTTTAAACGGCAACCCGGTTAACCAAATTCTTTTCTTTTACGGAGAATATTGATAGGCTAAACCGATAAGCACCATCCCAACTTAAAGCAATCTTAAGAACGAGAAACGAGGGCGATGACTACCCTCCTAAACAGAGAAAAACACAAACTTCCCGTTGTCCACAACAATGCCAGTCAGCCACAAAATATACGCCAGACACGCACTCGCTTCTATCACACAACACATATATATGCAGTAGCCATATTCTTGAAATTAACGCAACATACCACCCCAGTCTCAATCCGAACAACATATACACATTCTCATGCCAGGAGTAAACAATCATTTCAAAACATAAACATTTCATTCCAATGCAGCAAGTTACTTACCTGAGATACTACGCTTGATTGAAATCACCCCAAACAACTCGATACAAGACCAACCACGTTACGCGAAAACGTAATCTATTAACACGTATAAAAAGGGTCTCACATCAGATGCACTCTAGTTCCAATAATTTTTCTTAAGAACACAAGACTTAAGGAGGTCGAAAACTCACCCAAACGAACCTAACGCTTGCTATCCAGCTTCCAAGTTTCGCTCCGCCTTTGACGATTCGACCACCACCTACTACAGACACCTTAGATTAAGATCCAATGTTAATGGGTATTTTATTAAGGCATAAAAGACCAATAAACTTTGACTTACAACTCCCTTACCCACTAACTGAAATCGTCAAACATTCAAGAGGCGCGCGACTATTTGTCTTAAGGCACTGACGTCGGTAATCAGATCCGAGCGATGAAGAAACAAATAGATCTGGACGCAGCGGCGGTGGCGTCCATGACTGTGTGGCTGAACGTGGCGGCGATAACACTTCGGGAGACGGCGAACCTCTCCCAGTAGGATGTGGTTCGGGGACGAACCAAGGCGGAAGCTGGTGGGCATGTAACACTCGAGTTAGGAGGGGTACATGAATGAACCGAGACTACATCCGAATGAGAGGGATTCTGAGGACATGAAAGTATGTTCAAGAAAAGTTTAAAAGAATTGATAGATACTACCTATACCAACAAAGTTCATCTTCCTTTTCGGTGGCTCAATCATAGGAACTTTGAAGTTAAGCGTGCTTAGCTTGGAGAAGTTCTATGTTGGGTGACCTCCTAGGAATTTTCCTAAGAAGAATGTGAGTGAGGACAAAGCATGCTAAAAGGACCTCGTGTTGGTTTGTGGGGATAGTCTTCACTCTTGGAAGCAATTTAAGACGAGTATGGTGGCATGGCCAGGTCGCATGGGAATGTTGGGGCTTTAGGTGCCGAAGCCGAATTCCGAATCCTGGGCCTGAGGCGTTACAAAACATGTATCTACTCCATTTGATTCAAGTGTTCACTTCTTTCCTGTTGAAAATGAATGTGATATAATTAATCAAAAGGAGTATGCTAGCGTGATTGGTAGCCTACGATATGCAACTGATTGTACTAGACCTGACATTGCATATGCAGTAGGAGTTCTTAGCAGGTTTACAAGTAAGCCAGGTAAAGAACACTGACATGCCATTGATCGTGTTATGAAATATTTATTGGGAACGAAAGACTATGGCTTACTTTTTAAAAAATATCCTGCTGTTGTTGAAGGATTTTCTGATGCTAACTGGAATACATTGTCAGGTGATTCTCTATCTACTACAGGGTATATTTTTACCTTCGGAGGTGGTGCTAGTTGTTGGAAGTCTAAAAAACAAACAATTATTACCAACTCTACTATGGAAACAGAACTTATTGCTTTAGCTTCAGCTGGTGAAGAAACTAGTTGGCTAAGAGATTTATTATATGAGATTCCAATGTGGGAGAAACCAATAACTCCTATTTTAATAAATTGTGATAGCACTGAAACAATTGGTAGAGTAAAAAACTGTTTGTATAACGGAAAGTCCAGACCTATTAGAAGAAAAAAAGTACTATGAGATCTTATTTGAGTAATGGGATTATTAATGTGAATTACATTAAATCTTGTGATAATCTTGTAGATCCATTAACAAAGGCCTTGACTAGAGAAAGGGTCTGGAACACATCGAGGGGGATGGGATTGAAACCCTTATAATTATCATGAGCCATATATAAGGATACCCACCTAGTGATCAGAGATCCTGAGAACTAGATTCAAAGGGAAAAACAAATTATAAGGTGGCCGTAAAAATGCACTATCTTTATATTTAATCCATCCCTATGGTGTGAGTGCATTTATCCTATAACGTTATGGAGGGTTGAGTTTTTCAGTAAACTCTTAATAAGATCTGTAGCTCTTATGAGTGGGGTGTCATAGTTATATCACCCTTGACAGATTTTACCTATATGAGTGTGAGAGTGGGGCCGCTCTCTATGAGGATATGAGGCTTATTCTCAAATACACTCATGAAATACTGGGATCAACACAAGGTCGTAACATGCTAACCAATAAAGCTCATGTCAACACCTGGATAATTATGTGTGGATAATAATCCTCTATTTCCCCTTAAGTGTTAGAGTTCAAGTCAGAGACCACTACTAACGCTGGAGTAGAGATTATTATTTCACTAGTAAAGGTTCAATGCAGAGTCACACCTTTATGATGCATAATTATCTTTCTTATGGCCAATTGATTTTGATTATTTTAAATATTAAAATGGGTGGGGGAATGTTGTAATATTTTAATATTTAATTGTATTTTAAATATGAGATATTAAATTTGTGGAGAGTTTTTTCTCATTTGAAAGAGAAAAACGTATTTGGTGAGAGATGTTTTTATTTGAACTTTTTGGTTACTCTTTTTTGTATTAAATTCCTAGATCTAAAATTCTTATATAAATAGCTCTCTTACCACACTTTCAACACACAACAAGAAATACAACAATTTATATCTTCTCTTTTTTCTACTTTCTGATTTCTCTTATTTGCTCTTTTAAGAGCAATTGGCCAAAAGAGGGGTGTTCTTTGTTGTGGAGCTTTGAGCTCAACCTCTTAGTGCAGAGTGGTTTGAGCTACACAATGTTTCAGTTGGGTTGTTGTATCCTGGAGGGGAGAAGCTTGAGAATACCTGCTGCACTGGTGATTGATAAAGATTTATACACTGTAGAGGGCTTGAATCTCCTTAAAGAGAGCGAGATACCCGCGCCTCAACCTAATTGTTTACGTGTCTGTTCTCTCAATATTTTCTCCATTTCCTTTGTTATTTGTAATTTCCCCCAACAACCTCGATTTCAATCTCATATCCCAAAGAGAAAATTTCAAAGGAATCATTCATATTGAGCTTGGAATTGAAGATAGAAAATGGTTGTGGATCTACAAGAAGATTCTTGCATAGAGATGAAATTGAGAGGTCCAAGTATTTGGAAAGAAACCAAAAGCAACAGCCGCCGTGGTGACTTCAATTTGGTGGTGGTGTCGAAGGTGGAACGATCAAGATTGGACAATGAGAAAAGGCTTGAAGTTAGGTATACATGGGCAGTATAGAAATGAAAATCCAACAACCACTATTCAATGATGATATTACAGATAAAAAAGAGTATGTTAAGTTTTCATGAAAGGAAGAAAAAAAACTGTATATACATAATTGCTGAGGGGAAAACTTGTGCTTTGACTAAAAATAAATTATGTAGGCCCCATATGATGTTAGAAATTAAGCTAGATTTATGATGAGGTAAGTTAAATAAGTTACAATGTTATAAACTTTTGTAAGTTACTACTTAATTAAGTATACATTCAAGTAGGAGAGTTATGCAAGGTGTTAAAGTACAAGTAAGTTTGTGAATCTAGATTGGGAGTTTTTTGATCTAGCACTACTACAAATTTGGGTTTTTATGACATTGGAAAATTGTCACAACCACATTTCATGACATTTTTTTTGCGTCCTAGAAGCCCCCATTAAGGAAAGTGTATACATGACGCTATTAAAAAAATTGTCATAATTATTTTTTTCACGACACTTAACAACTGTAAAAAAAACATATTAATGACATTTACTAATTGTCACATTAAATTTTTTTATGACAATTGAACATTGTCAATAAATATCTCCTGAAAATCATGTTTCTGTCAAGATATATATACTGATGACAGTTAATTACTATCAAGAAAAGGTTATTGATGACAACAGGTCAATGTCACAAAATTTTCAACAAGGACAATTTTTTATTGTCAAACAAAACTGTTCGTCGACAGTTTTTTGTTGTCAACAAAAAAAATGTCATGACAATTATAAAATTGTCAAAAAAATGCTTATAATGATACTGAATATATGTTACCCAAATAATTTTTATGACTTTGATTAACCGTCATAAGTAGTGATATATCACTATTTATTTATTTATATTGATCCATATATCAAAGCCATATAAATTATTTTATCTAATACCTGTGAATAAACATATGTTTCCAAAATAAAACACTCAAATCTTGACACAATAAATATATACATAAATAACAACTTTTATATATCATTGAACCCAAATTGGTCAAATTTTGTCATATATATATATACAAACTAAGTGTAATAGATTTTGTACATCACAACAATTCCTACACTGGACTTCAACCATGAGAGAATATACTGTGTATATGTTTTTTTGTCACTAAACCCAACAAAACAAAAAAGGTCATACATCAATTGTCCATAATATGGTTTTTCTTGAATTCGTTGAGTTCCTGCAAGACATAACCAACGAAACAATATTCATCATAGAGTTAAATGCAATATTTCTTACATCAATATAAGAACAATATAATATTCATTTTTACAATATGTATGAGTTATACCTTTAAAAGGGTGACAATGTAGTACATATCTTCTAAGTACATATTAAGTTATAACAACCACAATTTTTTTTTTCATTACAGATTCATTGGGGGATAAACTACATCCTAAAGTTCACTATCACATCACATT
Organism: Luffa acutangula; assembly: GCA_036850905.1. Taxonomy (NCBI): domain Eukaryota; kingdom Viridiplantae; phylum Streptophyta; class Magnoliopsida; order Cucurbitales; family Cucurbitaceae; genus Luffa; species Luffa acutangula. Next base: position 35,746,837 of record CM072099.1, read on the forward strand.
AGAACAAGTTAAACATTCTAAGTGGCCTAAAAGTGCCCAAACTCACTATAAATTCAATAAACTCATCCAAACATACTCCCAAATCCCACAAATTCACCTAAACACACTTCAAATTTCACAAACATGCTTTAACGTGTTTAATTCTCCCCAAACTCACCTAAACACACTTCAAAGCTTACAATCCCACCTAAATTCACCCTTAAAAGTCAAACACATGTCTAACTCACCTAAACAAATTTTAAATCCCACATACTCATCCAAAAGTTCCTAATTTACTCATACTCAAACCACATCCAATAAACTCACTAAAACACATTTCAAATCCCACAAACTCACCTAAACCAACTCTTAAAAGTTAAACACGCACCCAAGCCACCCAAACGAAATTCAAATCTCTCAAACTCATCCAAACACACTTCAAATCACACAAACTCACTCAAACTAACATTTAGAAGTCAAAAGACGTGTCTAATTCACTCACTTAGTCCCAAATTCCGTAAATTCATCCAAACAATCTTCAAATCACACAAACTCGTCGATTTGTATGGCTACCATAACTGCAGGATAACCATACAACCAAGTAAACTATGAAACTAGAAGAAAAATTGTTCTAAACCCAATTATGGCTACTATAACTTATAGACACATACAAGTTAATAATGTAAGGAACAATATCAACATACAACCAAACATATAAATCCAATAAGTTTCAAAATGATTTTATAACATTAAACAAATCATACATACCTAGTTAGAAGGGTCCCTTTTGTGTGCTTTTCACTGTACGATCAAAATGCACATCCTAAACATACTTTCTAACTCATGCCATGCTTCTAACCCTGCAAAAACCAAAAGTGTAGCATACTCACAACATTATACTCATGTTTTCCAATCAATCACAACAAAACAACATACTTATCAGAATAAGTTCACATCACAACATCAAGCATAATTCAGTATGACTCTTCTATGCATCAATTCAACATGCTTAAAACTCAGCTGATGGGATAACAACATACATATAATTTGATTCAAGGAGCATATTCCTGCAATTTGGATTCATTAGAAGGCTAAGAAGCACAACACTTTAGTTTGGCTAGCGTGTCTGTGTTCGACATGTTTCAGACACTTGGACACTCTGACACTTGTTGGACACGTATTGGACACTTGTTAGCACAATTGATATGCGGAAAACACTAGTTGTAGGTTCATTTCAAACTCTTGTTAAGTATACGAAATAGACACAATGCTTAAATGAAAAAAATAATAAATTTTTCTAAAAATGACATATCATGCTATGGGCAATCTAAATCGAAGCTGAACAAACTGTGGTTATTGGTCGCATGCCACAACATCACAAATTCACGACAAAAACCTAACCTCCATAAACAAAGCGAGTCAGATCTCGCATTCACAACCAACATCAGATTCACAACTTACTAGTAAAAACATACAACTCATTTGCTAGGGACAACTTAATTTTATTAAATAATAAGAGTTCAAACTTCAAATAAAATTACTCATAGCTAAGCCATAAAACAGTTAAACAATCTCACTCGAAATCCATCTTAAAGGCTAGCTTAAGACCTTCTTAAGAAAACCATAAGAAGAGAAACTTACCCAAGAACCACCTTAGTCCTCAAGGGAATGTTGCTCAAAGTGCCGGAGAGTGATCGAGAAAACTCTAAATCAATCCAAACTACAACAACCTTTCAAATGTGTAACATCTGAATGAGAGGGATCCTGAGGACATGAAAGTATGGTCAAGATAAGCTTAAAAGAATTGATAGATACTACCTATACAAACAAGGTGCACCTTCCTTTTCGGTGGCTCAATCATAGGAACTTTGAAGTTAAGCGTGCTTGGCTTGGAGAAGTTCTATGTTGGGTGACCTCCTGGGAATTTTCCTAGGGAGCATGTGAGTGAGGACAAAGCATGCTAAAAGGACACCGTGTTGGTTTGTGGGGACAATCTTCACTCTTGGAAGCAATTTAAGACGAGTATGGTAACGTGGCCAGGTCGCAGGGGAATGTTGGGGCCTTAAGTGCCGAATCCAGATTCCGAATCCTGGGCCTGGGGCGTTACAAAATGATAGAATTTGACTTTCAGCACTTAAAAGGGCATTCACAAGGCTTAAAGGCTTCGAAAACTATACTGAACTACTCCAAACGATCCAACATGCTTGTTGGATTTCACCTACCAGCACTAAAATCCTTAAATAACTGCTGTCTAGAGTCTGAAATGGTCCAAACTACAAATTAAAGAACACCCAATGACCATTAGTTATTCTCAAGCTATCTTAGGCAAACTCCAAAAGTTATAAAGACGTCAGAACTTACCGATCAACACCCAAATGGACTCGAGGTGCTGCCCAACGATCGAAGGAGTTCAAAATCGTTAATCTGAACCTCCTAGCCTACGAGTATTTAATTCCAAGCCTGTTCAGGCTATGGGTATTCATTAAATACCAAATCTAAGCCCAAATGCTCATTGGTTATCATTGAAAAGACATTAAACCTGTAATTTGGAAGCCGATAAAGGATGGGTAATCCAAATACCGAGCTAAAGAAGCATGAGTCCAAGTAAAATCCTAAACCCTAAATTTGTACTTTTGTCTCTTAATCCAAGTCAAATGACTAGTAGAAAGGACTGGACATTTGTACTTTTGTCTCTTAACCCTAAACCCTAAATTTTTCAAAGCAATGAACACAACACCAACTATAAGAGTTACTTACCTAATTAAATTGCTCCTAAAATGGTCCAAAATATTCCTAAACCATATAACACAAGAAAACAAGAAATAAAGGTGCATTTTCACTACTGTTTGAATTTTTTTGTGTGGATTGGATAATGATGATAACTTATTCTTCTATTTAGTTGTTGTTCGATGTTTTTACTTAATCAACAAAATTGAACCATGTTCAAATAACTCGTGACATCAAGAGAATTTTCCAAGAATATATATAAGTTACATATTAGCAATCAACGTTAACCCATGTCCAATACCGATGCCCTTTCTAATTCCACATTCACAATTATGTCTACCTTTATTGTACTCAAATGTTTTAACCAATTTTCTTTCATCTAAGTCCCCCCCCCCCCCCCCCCCCCCCCCCCCCCCCCCCCCCCCCCCCCCCCCCCCCCCCCCCCCCGCCACCACCAAACTACTTTTATGTGACTAATCCTTCAACTTAAGTAGTCTCATGCTCAAATGAACTAAACATAAGAACATAACAACTTATTAAAAGAACTAAACACAAGAACGTAACAACTCAAATGTTAACAAACTTATCAATACAACCAACTAATTAATTTATACTGCAGGATATTCATAATACTCAAGTCATACGAAGTAACATAAAGAAATGAATGAACATCCATACTTTTCTATCTACAATCTAATTTTATGTTATGACTACCATAACTGCACGATAGTCATAACACTCCAACACTTAATCTAATCAACCACTTAAGAACGAGTTTGTGCGAAATGAGTTTATTACCAGGGATAATAATAACTTACGACTTCTTATAACACAACCACAATTGCGATCTTTTGTAAACTTATGAGCACAAACCAAAGTACAGAGAATTAGAGAAGTATCAGATAAAGTGAGTAGTCTTACATTTGGTGAATTTCGACGTGTTGTGGCACTTGGCAGTCACTAGACAAGAGGTTTCCATTTAGCAAGCACTGGATATAGTTACAAGGCACTCATACATATATAATACAAGTTATCATCAATTCACCCAACTGAACTCCATAGTTCCAATAAATTTTCTCTCGTCCTCATACTTTTAAGGCTCAAAACCCATGTACCACCCATACAAACACAAGTAATCCAATATGTTGTGGTAAGCAAAACTAACAGGTTCATTAATGGTCCCTCCTCAATTTTATCTTTCCAAAGAAACATAAAGCATCAATTTCAAATTGATCAAATTTAATCACAAGAACATAAAGCATTATATAAGGAGTATGACTTCCGTCATACACTCTTAGAGATATGAAAACACGAAGATGCATTTATAAACAAATAACTAATGACATATAGTAATACTTTGATGACAAAGAAATTAGAAAACATGGCAATTTATAAAATAGTAGCATTTTGACTAGAAGGAAAAAATAACAAAAAGCTTACAAAGATGGAAATCAGAAGGTGTTGGTTTAAAATATTGAGTTTCATTTGATTTTATGTTCCTCCATTTCCTTAATCTATTTCAATATTTCCCTCTAATCCTTGAACACCAACCAATGGCTAAATAAGTGTTTAACTTTAGCATCCAAAAGAGATAATAAAAGGAAAGACCAAAGAAAACTCATTCCAAAAGGTTTAGTTTCACACACATCATTCTTGCTTTCTTTCCTTTATTTGATTCTTGAACCTACAATCAAATTTCAACAACAAATATTCTTTACACAATTCCTTTTATACAGCATACAAGCATTGCCCTTCTATTATATAAAATCGCAATAAAATTTAAAAAGTGTTTTATAAGTCCTTGAACTTTCAATTTTGTGTTCAATAGGACCTTAAACTTTAAAATGTCTTAGGAGTCAATCGATGAATCTAACAGCTAAACTTAGTAAAAACTTAAAAACATACCAACAAACCTTAACTAACTTATCAAAGTTTATAAACATAACAATTAAACTAAACTTATGAAGAAATAACACTATGAGGAATAAACCAAGTCATGATAAATCACTATTAATAAAGATGAGAATCCATTAAAACCAAACACTTGTTAGACAATGTAGAATTTAGAGAACATAGATAATCTTTTGGGAGGGAGGGGGTAGTAAGAGGAAACAAATCTGAAAGTATAACCACTAACCTTGATGAATGGTTCCTACTTTGATTTCCAAATGAAGGGCCATGAATTTCTTGTTGACCTAAGCTTGTTACTTCATTGAGTTTTTATATATATACACCATCTTCCCACTTTCTCTTCGAATTAATGATAATAACTTTATTCTTACAATCAATATCAGACCAAAACCAATGCATAAATCACAAAAGTAAATAGCTTACCCACTACCTTCATCATTTTCATTTTGTAACCATAGTTAATAAAGATAATGTTACATACTCTACGACAAAACCCACCCACCACTTAAATAATTTGCCACTTTTGGTTCTTTTTCTTTTTGTAGGAAATGAAACACAAAATGTATTAGATAAAGAAAGCATACAAAAAGAGAGGGGATACTCAACTGAAAAATGTATTAGATAAAGAAAGCATACAAAAATGTATTAGTTCACAATGCTAGAGATGAACTCCTAATTGGTGTAAATTTGAGCTAATGCTTTCAATCCTGGATCCAAAATGTTTTCAAAATGATTGGAACTACATAGTAAACTACTAAATCAACAACTCCTACTAAAGAGAGAATCAATCTTAGTTCACAATGCTAGAGAAAAGGATACTCAACTCAATTAAGCTCTAAGAACATTTGAACTTCTAACAAATCTAATAATTCTATACGCCACACACTCTAAAATAAAATGTCTCCATCAAACACAAACTTTGCACAACAAACATGCTTGATGATGCTCGTCGAAGTCCAAAATTGCAAAACAAGAACCATTGGGCTATGAGCAATCTGAATCAACATTGTTCGGGTTATGGGTAAGTGCCAAAAACTAGATTTGTGCTAACAACTTGCTAATTGACATTCAAATGGGCTTAAACTATGACATCGAAGTCATTAGAGAATGGGTATCGCAAAACTACTAAAGTCGGACCTTACCGAAACCAAGTATATGCTACTACTTGCCCGCCAAAATGCGTGCAGCAAGAGGAAGTGATGTGTAATTTGCTAACCGCAAGTGTACGGGTCAAGTTATAATACAGTGAATAGGAAATTCGAATGTCGTCCTCTGGATTGGTGTCTAGCCAATTTTAATTATCGAAAATACTCTTGGCCAATTTTATTTAGGGAACCAAATTAAGTGAGAATGAAATATAATCAAATACAAAAATAATGCAAAAGTGACAATCTAATGGGAAGAATTGGTCTTAGGGATTTAATTTCACCAATTGGAGTTATGAATTAATAAACGGTTTAACACATACTATGACTCATAAATCTTGGTAACTAAAATCACACATATCTCTCCTGAGCATACATGATTCTCCCATATGCAATTGAACCCGATATCCCTATCTAAATCCAATAAACATACAAGGCAATAAGGGTAGCCTTTTTAACAATTTCTAGAATTAACCTTAATCTCCTAATTCTTAGCTAAATTCTAGATATGCATATTGATTTCTAATTTAAATCCTCTCTCCCGAGTTAGATTCAAGCATAAGCATCAATCAATTTATGGCCGGTAAATTTAAAGCATTAAGGATACAAAATATGCATAAATGACATCAATAGCATAAAAACCGTAAATTAATCCATAACGTGCCCAACGGCTACATCAATCCCTAAGAATTAAAGCCTAGCTACTCATACGCAACGTTACAATATAACAATAGTCTAAAACAACCATCAAAACTAACTAAAGTGAGGGAAAGAAGAATTAAACTCGTTGTAGGCCGAGACCGAACATCCCCGTCATGATCCCCACAAACAATGGGTTGATTTCCAACTTGCTCCCTTTGCTTCATCCCCAATATGCTCTGTTTTTCCTCTATTGTCGGCTCCAAAACGTCCCAAAACAAAGTCCCCCAAAAACCTAGCCGCACAAAGCTTATATTCTTTTTTTTTCGTCATAGCGTCGAGACGCTGTCATTCAAAACGCGCGTTTTCTAGAATCGAACTTACACAGCGTCGAGACGCTAAGGTCGCAGCGTCGAGACGCTGTGACCTTTTAGCGCCTGATCAGATATGGAATGCCAGCGTCGAGACGCTCAAGAACTAGCGTCTCGACGCCAGCCTGTAGTTGACCATATGTTGACTTTTTCTTCTTTTGATTCTTTTCAGTTCTTTTGCATCTTTTCACGTCCCGAGCACCCGATTGACTCAAATTCCATGCTTAAGCTCTAATCAACACTTTCCTACAAAATAAACAATTAAGTGCAATAAATTGGCCAATAAAACATCAAAGACTAGCTAAATTAATTAGGGAAAACTGGCTAGCTATGCTCGCTATCAAACACCCCCAAACTTAAGCTTTTGCTAGTCCTCGAGCAAACTAAAAATCATGCATATAGTAGAAGAATGGATGCAACAAACATGACTCAATCCTCAAGTCTCAAAAGACATACACACAAGGACCAATGAGGGAGACAAATTCAAATTTTTCCAAAATTAACTTGCACAAGCGAGATCTAACTCGACGAGATCAAACTCTACTAGCCCGGGATTGGATTATTAAACTCTCATCTCATCTTCTCTCTACACTGGCACTAAGGTTTTACTAATGAGTTAATGAAACAAATTAGTTTGTTTTCCTCCATACTTAGGTGCTTATAAATTAAACTAAGCATGTATATGTGGCACTAGCTTTCACACACCCATTGTAGGGACCCTTAACCTGAGTTTTCTCTGGTTGGCCTAACTGATCACAACAGGGGTAGCGCTTTTTGCCTAAACTTTATTAAACATTGCAAACTGTGCACATGCCATGGCATAATTTTTCTTTTCTTTCAAAAGTAACAACAAGAATGATTTTTCTTTCATGATCATGATAAGCATATATTCTTTTCTTTCCTCCTAAGCAAGATCAAACATGCTAATTTGCAAAAAAAATATTAACTCTTTAGCTCTACCCTACACCTATCGAGGTGACAACAAGCATATGAACCCAATAATTCGCTCCTAAGCATTCAAATCTAAATCTAGCCAAGACAAATACTCTACTCATGAAAGCCATCTCCTAGAAAAAGTTTAAAAAGTCTCCCTTTTTGGGCACTCATGCTTACGACTCATCGCAAGCTTGAAAATCGACAAGAAAGCCTATCCTAGGACATCATAGTCATGCAAAAATACATCCAGAAAACAACCATATGCTCAATTCAAGGAAAGCTCAAAACTTTAGCCCGAACTCAGATGCTCAAGGGCTCCACAATCATGCTAATCCACCCCCAAACTTAAAACATGCATTGTCCTCAATGTATAAAGAAAATAAAGCATAAACAAGCATGAGAACAATAAAAGAATGAAAGGATTGAACAAAACTGGCCTGGAATGATGTTGACTTCTTGACTGAAAGCTTGAAAGCTTGAAAGCAACGGAGAGACAGAAAACAAGACCTACAAAACAGACACAACTAATAAATAAAACTCAAAAGAAAGACATAACTAAACTTACTTGGGTTGCCTCCAATAAGCGCTTGTTTAACGTCATTAGCTCGACGTGTTGACCGAATAGGTATCAAGGTGGTCTCCTGTCTGATGTCTCATCACTGGTGCTCTTCCTAGAACCTCTCCTATAGCCCATCAACATGGTATCTGATGTGTTCTTGGGGTCCTCAAAAGCTTTTAAAACTTCCTTTTCCTGTTTGACTTTGATGATTAGCTCCCTGCGTTCAATATCAATTATAACCCTCCCTGTAGCAAGGAATGGTCTCCCTAATATAATAGGCACGGCAGGATTCTCTTTAATATCCAACACAAAAAAAATCAACAGGAAGAAAAAATCTACCTACTTTGATCAGAATATTCTCAACAATCCCATATGGACTAACCACAGACTGGTCAGCCAACTGAAGTCTAACAGAAGTATATTTTATTTATCCTATATTAAGCTTTTTGCACAGAGATAGATGAATTATGTTTATGCTAGCCCCTAAGTCACATAATGCTCTACAAGAATAAGTACCAAAATTACAAGGAATAGTGAAACTCCCTGGATCAGTGAATTTCTCTGGCACTGTCTGCTGAACATGAGCACTTCATGTTTATGCTAAATATACAGTCTCCATCTGATTCTCCTTTTTCTTCTTGTTGAGCCATTTTTTCCTGAATTTTCTGTAGTGAGGCATCTGCTCCAAACCATCTGAAAAAGGAATATTAACATGTAAACCCATAAAAGCATCTAAAATCTTGTCAAACTTAACCTTAGAATTTTTCTTTTTCTTTGATTTATGAACTAAAACAGTAGGAGAAGGGATAAAGGGCTCAGGATTAAGCTTTTCAGCTTCGTTTGAGGTGGTGCCTTCTTTAACTTCTCCATTGAGTTCCTCTGGTTCAGTAGTCTCCTCTTCCACATCTAATTTAGTCTCCTCCTCATAATGCACAGATACGACCTTGCAGAACTCCAAAGAAGATTTCTCCTGTTCAGCTGGGGCTTTACCTTTGTTCATGGTGTTGACAACACTTACCAGTTGTCCCAGCTGAGTCTCTATATTCTTGATGGCTACAGAATGACCATTGACAGTAGTTTTTATTGCAATCACGGCCTCCTCAAGCTTATTTGACCTGTTACTTGATTCTGCAATAAAAGCTCCAACGAGATCCTCTAAAGATTGTTTACTTTCTTGTTTAGGAGTGAAGCCAGGAGGATTAGACACATTCTTATTATTAGCATATGAATAGTTCTCATGATTTCTATTACTAGGATGATAATGTGTAGGTGTAGAATTATTATTATACCCCCTAGAATTATAGTTCGAAACATACTCGACCTGCTCGAGATTTTCCTCCTGAGTCTGGGATGCGAGGGCAGCTGCAGACTCGATCGATTGAGAACTCCCTGTACCTGAAAACTTAAAAAACGCATTAGCCAAGGAAGACATCTGGGCCTGCAGTGCACTTACGTTATCGATCTCAAACACTCCGACAACAATCTTTTTGGGTCCCGACCGCTCAGATGGCCACTGATAGCTATTGGTGGCCATATCCTCTAACAAAGTCCTAGCACTCTAAATAGTCTTGGACAACAGAGTCCCACCTGCAGCTGCATCAGCGATAGTCTTTGTGCTAGGAATTAAGCCATTATAAAATAATTGTACCTGAAGCCAATCGGGGTAGCCGTGCTGAGGGCACTTTCTTAGCAGCTCTTTAAATCTCTCACAAGCCTCGAACAGCTGCTCATCGAATTGTTGCTGGAATGTCCCAATTTCAGTCCTCAGCTTGACCGTCTTGGCAGGAGGAAATAACTTCTTTAAGAATGTCTGGACCAAAGCATCCCAAGTGGTAATGCTTCCAGGTGGAATTGATTGCAACCAGTCCCGAGCTTTATCCTGCAAGGAAAAAGGAAACAACCGTAAGCGAATGGCATCTTCAGACACACCATTTAATTTTACCGTCCCACAGATGTCTAGGAAGGATTTCATGTGAGAATTTGGATCCTCCATGAGTGATCCTTTGTAAGCACAATCTCGAGCCATTTGAATGAGACCCGTTTTCAACTCAAAATTATTAGCATTGATCGGGGCATAAACAATCCCCGATTGTTGCTCCTGAAAGACTGGCTGAAAGTAATCCCTAATAGGATTAGGCTCCTCATGATTAGGATTGACAATTTGGATATTTTCTTGATTTTCCCTTCGAAGTGTATTAAAAGTTCTTTCGATCTCTGGATCTAAGGGAACTAAGGCCAACTCCCTAACCTTTCGCATACACCAACACACTAACCTAAAAAAAAGAAAAAACAAAAGAAAAGGAAGGAAAATGAATTAGGAAAGAAACAAGAAAAGGAAAATGACTAAATCTAAATAAGGAAAATATAATCTAAAAAAGGAAAAGATAAACTCATATGGAATGCAACAACAAATATGGGAAACAAAACAAATAAGGAAATTAATCGAAAAAGGAAAGAAAACACTAAAAAGGAAAAAATCTATCTATCTATGGAAAATTCAAACAAATATGGAAAATCTAAATATGGAAATTAATCAACAAAGGGGAAAAAAATGCAATCTACCTAAAATCAAAAATAACAAAAAATAACAAAAAATAAAATACACCCTAAACTAAGACCGGACAATTTTTCTTCGATATTAAAATTGACTAAATATGCCAATCCCCGGCAACGGCGCCAAAAACTTGATGTGCAATTTGCTAACCGCAAGTGTACGGGTCATGTTATAATACAGTGAATAAGAAATTTGAATGTCGTCCTCTTGATTGGTGTCTAGCCAATTTTAATTACCGAAAATACTCTCGGCCAATTTTATTTAGGGAACCAAATTAAGTGAGAATGAAATATAATCAAATACAAAAATAATGCAAAAGTGACAATCTAATGGGAAGAATTGGTCTTAGGGATTTGATTTCACCAATTGGAGTTATGAATTAATAAACGGTTTAACACATACTAAGACTCATAAATCTTGGTAACTAAAATCACACATATCTCTCCTGAGCATACATGATTCTCATGTATGCAATTGAACCCGATATCCCTATCTAAATCCAATAAATATACAAGGCAATAAGGGTAGCCTTTTTAACAATTTCTAGAATTAACCTTAATCTCCCGATTCTTAGCTAAATTCTAGTTATGCATATTGATTACTAATTTAAATCCTCTCTCCCGAGTTAGATTCAAGCATAAGCATCAATAAATTTATGGCCGGTAAATTGAAAGAATTAAGGATACAAAATATGCATAAATGACATCAATAGCATAAAAACCGTAAATTAATCCATAACGTGCCCAACGACTACATCAATCCCTAAGAATTAAAGCCTAGCTACTCATACGCAATGTTACAATATAGCAATAGTCTAAAACAACCATCAAAACTAACTAAAGTGAGGGAAAGAAGAATTAAACTCGTTGTAGGCCGAGACCGAACATCCCCGTCACGATCCTCACGAACAATGGGTTGATTTCCAACTTGCTCCCTTTGCTTCAGCCCCAATATGCTCTGTTTTTCCTCTGTTGTCAGCTCCAAAACGTCCCAAAACCAAGTCCCCCAAAAACCTAGCCGCACAAAGCTTATATTCTGTTTTTTTCGTCATAGCGTCAAGACGCTGCCTTCAATACGCGCGTTTTCTAGAATCGAACTTACACAGCGTCAAGACGCTAAGGTCACAGCGTCTCGATGCTGTGACCTTTTAGCGCCTGATCAGATATGGAATGCCAGCGTCGAGACGCTCAAGAGCTAGCGTCTCGTTGCCAGCCTGTAGTTGACCATATGTTGACTTTTTCTTCTTTTGATTCTTTTCGGTTCTTTTGCACCTTTTCACGTCCCGAGCACCCGATTGACTCAAATTCCATGTTTAAGCTCTAATCAACACTTTCCTACAAAATAAACAATTAAGTGTAATAAAATGGCCAATAAAACATCAAAGACTAGCTAAATTAATTAGGGAAAACTAGCTAGCTATGCTCGCTATCAGGAAGCAGTCGCTCGACATGGGTTTGGGGCTGCAACACCGGTTGTCCAAGCTCGACATCGTGTAGATCTGAAGACTTATGGATGAGCACACGTCGTTGTCGCTCGTGAGCCATTGGAAGGTGTCTATTCGTGCGTGGGTGTTGCCGGCGTCCAACCAATCACATGGGTGCCTTGGATTTTCGCTGGAACAAGGGAAAAACAACCAGCGAATATTGTGGATTTGGGTATGGTGTAACTGAAAAAGAAACAGAAGGGAGAGGGCTACTTGAACGAAACTCCGTGAGGGTGGGGGAGTATTGGTGAAGAATGAGGGAGGGAAGGAGATAAAGTGAAAATTTTGAGGGGAGACATTTTGCCCAACCTAAGATTTCTATTTCTTTCATTTCTTTTTTCGCGTTTTTTAAATGGGTTTTTAAGATAAAACAATCACTCAAAAATGAAAACAAAATAATTTTCATTAATGACATTTAAAAAATTTCATAATTTTATGACATTTAAAAAATGTCATAAATTTTAAAAAATACGTAAAACTCCGTTTTTTCCTGCCAAAATGCGCTCCCAACCATTTATGACATTTATTTTCTCTCTTTCCTTTATTTGGTTTAGATGTGGTGTCATAGAAAGTCATTTTTGTAGTAGTGTAGAGTCCTATAAATAGGATGTATTTTGTCATGTTTAAAGTGAGTCAAGTAAAGCAATTCAAAGAGATTTATTCAAGAGAACAGTTTTTTTCTCTACAAAATTGTGAGTTTTGTAATGGAACAAGTTTTTTCTCTACAAAATTGTGAGTTTTAGAGTGATTATTATCGTGGGCTCATCGACGTTTCCAACAAAGTGGTATCAGAGTGAAGGTAGAAGATGTCATCCAACAATATGTTGCAACCTCAACTTCCTCGTTTTGAAGGAAAGAATTATAGACGATGGAGTCAACAAATGAAAGTTCTTTATGGAACTCAAGATCTTTGGGACATTGTTGAAAATGGATATGTGGAGCAAGAACGTGAGGAAGGACTTTCACAACAACAACTCAATGAGTTGAAAGATGCTAGAAAGAAACATAAAAAGGCATTATTTTTTATCTACCAAGCTGTAGATGAAAATATTTTCGAAAGAATTTCAGGAGCCTCAACTGCTAAAGCAACATGGGATGCGTTACAGAATCTATATGAAGGAGAAGAGAAGGTAAAAATGGTAAGATTGCAAGCACTTCAAGCTGAATTTGATACCATTCGAATGAAAGATGCTGAAACTATTGAAGAATTTTTTAATCATGTTCTCTTAATTGTTAACCAATTGATTTCAAATGGAGAAACAATTAGAGATCAAAGAGTGGTCGAAAAGATCCTTAGAAGCATAACTAGAAAATACGAACACATTGTCATAGCAATTGAAGAATCCAAAGATTTGTCGACTCTCTCAATTAATAGCTTAATGGGATCTCTCCAATCTCATGAGCTTAGATTGAAGCGGTTCGATTTTACTTCTTCAGAAAAAGCTTTTCAAATAAAATCTTGTTCTAGAAGGAGATCTAGTGGAAGAAGAGGTGGACGTGGTGGTCGAGGAAATGACAGATTCAACAACTCCAAAAATTTTGAGTCCGGAAGAAGTGATAAATAAACTTCTTCCAATAGAGGGAGAGGAATAAGTTCAAGTAGAGGAAGAAGCAAAGGTAGAGGCCATGGAGATTTTTCTCACATTAAATCTTTCAATTGTGGACGTTATGGGCATTTTCAAGCAGATTGTTGGTCGAAAAAGACTAATCAGGCAGAGACAACCCTACTGTATGAACAACAAGATAATGACCAAGGTCTTCTTTTCCTCACCTTAAATCTCCAATAAATAAGCATTGAAGATTTATGGTATCTTGATAGTGGTTGCAGTAATCACATGGCGGGAAGGAAGGATACTTCCGTAACTTTGGATGAATGTCTTCATAATGAGGTGAAAACTGGTGACAATATGACGCTCGAAGTTAAAAGAAGAGGAGATATCCTTGTTAAGACAAAGAATGGATCAAAAAGAATCATTGATGTATATTATGTTGCAGGACTTAAACACAATCTCTTAAGTGTTAGGCAACTTTTATTGAAAGGGCATGATGTAATCTTCAAAGATAGCATGTGCGAGATCAACACAAGAATGGAGGTCTCATAACAAAGGTACATATGACTACAAACAAGATGTTTCCTATCAAAATGTCTTATGAGAAGCTTTTATGTTTTGAGACGTTGGTTAAAGATACTTCATGGCTTTGGCATTATCGATATGGACACTTGAGTTTTGACACTTTATAGCACATGTGTCAACAACATATGGTGAGAGGAATGCCAAACGTTCAAAAGGAAGATCAACTTTGTCAAGCATGTATTTTGGGGAAGCATCATCGAAATCCATTTCCAACAGGAAATGCTTGGAGAGCATCAAAACCTCTCGAGCTTTTCCATACAAATTTATGCGGACCCATGCGAACTACTACACTTGGAGGTAATTGTTACTTTATCACATTTATTGATGACTATAGTTGAAAGACATGGATTTACCTGATAAAGGAAAAGAGCTCTACGTTTGAGTGTTTCAAAGCATTCAAAGCAATGGTTGAAAATGAAAGCAACTTGAAGTTGAAAACATTGCGTTCTGATCGTGGAGGAGAATATATTGCTTTTGAAAATCTCTTGAAGGAAAATGGAATCAAACACCAGAAGACAGTTCGTAGAACTCCTCAACAAAATGGAGTTGCAGAGAGAAAGAACAGGATAATAATGAAGCTTGCAAGAAGTATGTTGAAAGCTAAAAAACTTCCGAATGAATTTTGGGGAGATACAGTGACGTGTGTTGTTTATCTCTTGAATCGAGCTTCAACCAAAAGTGTTCAGGACCTTACACCTCACGAAGCATGGAGTGGGTTAAAGCAAACTGTTAGTCACCTAAGAGTATTTGGCTGCATTGCTTATTCTCACATATCTAATGAGAAAAGAGGTAAGCTAGATGATAAGTCAGAGAAATGCATCTTTGTTGGGTACAGTGAAAACTCCAAGGCTTATAGATTATACAATCCTATAAGCAAGAAAATCATTATTAACCGAGATGTCAAATTCAATGAAGCAAAATTTTGGAGATGGGATTCAGCAAATGAAGACCCAAATCCATTACTTGTGGACATTGATAACAAAAGAGGTGATTAAGATTTGGAGCTTGAAGAGACTCAATCGGTGGCTTCATCTTCATCTTCATCTTCACGTCCCACAAGTGTTGAAGAAACTCCGTCAAGGAAAACAAGAAGTATTCAAGAGATTTATGAAGCTTCAAGAAGGATGACAGAAGATGATCATGTTGATTTTGTTTTATTTGCAGACGTGGATCCTCTATATTTTGAAGAGGCAATTTAAGATGAAAAATGGAAAGCTGCAATGGATCAAGAGATCGATGCAATAAGAAGAAATGAAATATGGGAGTTAGTACAACTACCAGAGAGCAGAAAAACTCTTGGAATAAAATTGTAGTATAGAACAAAGTTGAAGCAAAATGGTGAAGTTGAGAAATACAAGGCAAGACTCGTTGTCAAAGGGTATAAGCAAAAGTACGGTGTGGATTATGAAGAAATATTTGCTCCTGTGACTCGCTTAGAGATTGTTCGTTTGCTTCTAGCTCTTGTAGCACAAAATGACTGAAAAGTACATAATTTAAATTTTAATTTCAATGTTTCGATTAAGTTTGAACGAATTTTTTAAGGAGTAAGTAATAATATGTTCTTAATAGACATTTTTTAAATTGACAATTTCAAATTATTACGATTGAACATATTAAATTAATGTAAATACTAAACAAATAATAATTACCAAACAAGAAAATAACAATAATAGATTGATTGAAAATTTAAAAAAAACATTATCATATAAAAGTCTCCAAATTAAAAGTTTAAACATCAGATTTAAATACATATTATATATATTCAAAGTACTCTTAATATTTTGATACAAGAGCAAATGCTAAAATTCAAGATACATAACATTCTTTTCTTAGAAAAGTACACAAAAATCAAATCTGTAACTTTGCAAACTTCTCCACTTGATCCACGTTCTTTTCTTCATCCACAATTGGTCTGAATCCTATAAAATTAGAAAAAAGAGAGAAAAAAACGAAATACAACATTATTAAGATTAAAAGTATAAATAAATAAATAAATAAATAAACAAAAAGTAAAATCAATAGATTCAATACAATACAATCTTCAAACATTGAAGCTTCTGCTATGGCTATCAAATCATCAAGATCTAATGATATTTGTATAGAGTCTAGCCAATTTTTAGCTCATATAAGAGCCTCCACCGTCTTTGGAGTCAAAGAAGAACAACAAGATGGGTTGAGTACATGTCCTCCAGTATTGAAAGCTGACCCGTATGCTACGGTAGATATTGAAATTGCCAATATATTTCTACTCATACGATTGAGAACCTCAAACCGATGACAATTCTGCTTCCACCAATGAATGGAGTATGTCAAAAGAACTACTATCTTTAGCATGAGTTTCCAACAAATATACATCAATCTCTGACTCCTTATCAAAACTTGTGGTCTCAACACTTTTGAACTGAGCTATTATATCATAGTTGAAGTTTTCATCCTCATCTAGGTCCATTATTTCATCATCAAATTTCAAATCAACACTAGTAGTAGCACTATCACTAGCACTACTACTACTACCACTCTCACTACTAACACTAACAGATGCAACTCCAGTACTATATTCATGAAAGAGACGTCTCAAAACATTCTCTACTGAAGTTGTCATTCTTTTAGAAATTTCTTGACCAAAGAAGTTATCAAAACAATATGATAATAACTTGAACTTAAATAGAGGATCCAACACAACAGCAACATACAATAAAATATTGTTCTTCCTCTCATCAAACCCCCAATACTTTTCAAACTTGGCCTTTTTCGCATTAGCCATACTAGAAAGCATCTTATTTGAACCCCTTGAATTCAAGAGTATACAATTCTGAATTGTAGAAATTTGATGAAACATCAAATTAGAAGTAGTGTACAAAGACCCTAAATGTTTTAACGTGACATTATAAAAAACTTTAAAAAACCTAACCAACATCTTAGCATTTGCCCAATCATCTTTAGTAGGTGGTGAATCATTCTTATAAATAGGATCTTCATCCTCTAACCTGTCAAAAGCTTTTTCAAACTTACTAGCTGTCTCAAGCATCATATAAGTTGAGTTCCATCTAGTAGTAACATCAAGCCATACAAAACTCTTAGAATAATTTTTTTCAATTTCAACACACTTCTTAAATTTCAAGAACTAGCATTATCAACAATCAAGGTCATAACATTTTCAATGCCCCATTTATTTAAATTACTCTCAATATTCTTACCAATGGTATCCCTCTATGATTCTCAATTTGACAAAAGCTAAGAATCCGTTTATGTAATTTCCAGTTAGAATCAATGAAATGAGCAATTAGTACCATATAACCCATGTTTGCTCCCGACGTCCAACAATCAGTAGTGAGAGAAGCTTTACATTTCGTTTTTCCATACATTTCTTTCAAACGGTCTCTCTCCCTAGCATAGACTTCAAGAACATCTCTAGCTACAGTAAATCGAGATGGAACAACAAACTTAGGTTCTTGCCCACATGTCAATGTATCAACAAATTTCAGAAAACCTTCATTCTCCACAAACTTAAAAGTCAATTCTATTGGGTTTTATGCCCTAAAACTCGTAGATAGTGAATGTAAACAAATTTTATACTCATTACAATAACGTGTTATTGTTAAATGTTGTACAATTTGACCCACATCCAATAAACTAAGATCCAAGGTTGCTTGTATGTAACTTGAACTAGTATGTGGGGACATACGGGGATCGATGTTCAAGTAACAACCTAAAAGGTCGATAGTACAAGGATAAGGCTGGGTACCTTATCCTGGTAACACTATGTGATACAACCCACTTTGTATATGATACAGACATATTGATCCAAAGCGTCCATGTAGTAGAAATGCGAGCAGGGGTATCCTATGCAATGTGTGACACCCCGTGCATTTTGGTATGTTTAAATTCCATACATCTAGTCGAGTTAAATGAAAATTATTATTTGGCTTGTGTGGTGGGAATTTTAATTAAATACTAAGGTGTTGGGGAAATTAAAGCGTTATATCAATTTAAATCCCCTTCCCTAAAGCCCGTTAGTTTTAGTCAGCATTGGTTAAGAGTGGTAGAAGCGTTAAGAATTTTACGCTGAGTGGTGGGGAAGTTCTATTCTTGGGCTTTTATTTTTGGCGTCTTTGATTTTTGTGGGTTAAGCAATTAAGACAAAAAAAAAAGGGAATTCAAAGAAGAGGAAAAAGAAACCCTCATCTTCTCTCTTTCTCCCTTAATCTCATCTTGTCGTGCAAACCCCCTCCCTTGTTGTGAGTCGCCGCCATAGCCGTCCAGCACTCTATCGCCGTCGGTGATCGAAGCGCTGCCGTCTTCCCCACCAGCCAGTCCGTCGCGCCGCCCAACCTTCGTTGGTCTCTATTCCGCGCGGTCTCTTTATCCATCTCTACGATCTCTCTTTCTTGGTGTTTCTCCTTTTGCAGCGTCGTTCTCCATCGAAAACCGAGACCCAAGCGCTGCCTGAGCCCCACTACCCTCTCTTGTGCATCCCTCTCTCTCTTCAGATGGGTTTCGTACTTCAAATCCCTTCCTCCCTGTTTTTCAGCCTTAATCTTATAGGTAAGCTCTCGATTTCTCTTGTTCTCAGTTGATTGAAGGTTGATCTAACTCCCTTCTCTCCTTTCAGTCAGATTCGTACGCGTTCAGCAACCCGGGCCTCGTCTTCTCGCGTGTTCATCACTTTCCAGCCGGTAGTTTGATAGTAGATCACTCCGTTCGGTAAGTTTATGCCTTACCCATTGTTTATGGGTGCTTAAATTTAAATACCCATTGCTCTATGTGTTGGAAAATCTGAGTTAGCCTCAAATTTCTATTCTACAGCGTCGTCTTTACTCAAATTGTGGGTGTTTCGGTGTTATTTAAGCAATTTCGGTAAGTCTAGGCATTTACCCATGCTTGGATGGTGTTGAGATTAATTTTCCCATTCGTTTAGGTGCTAGAATTTTAATGTGGTGTTGGATTTTCTGTTCTGCAGTGCCATTTAAGTGTTCAATTGAGTTCGAAACACTTCAGCCTGATCGCCCACTGTCCAAGGATCATTCTAGCACATTGTTAGAGGTTAGAATAACTTGTCTAACGTGAAAGTGGGTTCGTTTGGGTAAGTTTCATTGTTGTCCCTAGCTTGTTAGTCTTAAGTTGTGTTGCCCATTAGATGTTCTAGCTTTAGTAGCATGTTTTAGGTCGTTGCCCATTAATCATTTAAACTCTTAAGGTTTTTCCTAATCTTTATAGGTCCTAGTTTATGCATTTAAATGGGTCATCATGACTGTTTAGGGTAAAAAACACGTAGTTCATCAATGCCCATTTAGTTTCGTCGCTTTTATAGTCTTACTCGGCCTTTATAGGTTCTTAAAGCAAGGTTTATTGTGTTCTGCTTATTGTTCATAGGTTAAAAAGCATGGCAAGTAGATCTTCATTAATTATTTACGCCTTTGTCGCATTACCCAAGCTTTAGGAGTGCTTAGAATGTCATTCGTGTGACTTTTTACTTATTAAGTTGGTTTTTATTCAGTAGGATTTATCCTTTTTGTTTAGGGCTTTTGGATTGTGGGAGTTGCTTAGGAGCACTATAGGTAAGTAGTTTCTAGTTACTAAGTTTGTTTGATTGCATGAAGTATGATTGTTTGTTACCTGTTTTATTTATATCTGTGCTATGTATGAAATGTTATACGTGAATTGTTGTGTTGTGATCATTAAAGTGGTTTGTATAAATCATGGAATGTATCTTCTGTGTGGCTTGAGATGTGTACACTTAAGGTGTTTAGACATGATGAGTGTTTGGGTGTTAAGAATGATGAGATGTCGTGTTGAGCACATTTAAGTCTGACTTGCATGTTGCATGGGGGTGTGTAGCATGAGTCGGGTGTGAGGTGCAACACATGGCGCGTAATTCATGTGTAGCGGAGTGTGACGCGGAAATCACGTGGGCGTGAGTGCGGAGCGTGACGTGAAAATCACATAAGAGTGGCGAAACACATGGCGTGAAATTCATGTGGGGTAGGTGCGGAGCATGATGCAGAAATCATGTAATTAATGGAGCATGACGCAAAAATCATATATTAGAGGAGCATGATGCAGAAATCATGTATTAGCGGAGCAGGACGCAGAAATCATGTGTATTGCGGAGCATGACGCAAAAATCATGTAAATTGCGGAGCATGATGCTAAAATCATGTAAATTGCGGAGCATCACGCGGAAATCATGTAAATTGCGGAGCATGACGCCAAAATCATGTATTAGTGGAGCATGAGACGAAAATCATGTGTATTGTGGAGCATGACGCGGAAATCATGTGGTATCTAGTGCGTGCGTTGCATAGTGTGAGATGCATGTGCATGGTCATTTGATATTTTTAAGAATGTTGTTTGTTTATGGCTTAAAAGCATGTTGGATGTTTATGGTTGTATAAACATATTGCTTGTTCGTGGTTATGAAAGCATATTGGATGCGTGTGTTAAGCATGCTAGTTGTGTTGTTTGTTGTTTGTTGTTTGTTAAGCATGTTGGTTGTGTTGTTTGTTGTTTGTGACTTGGTAAGTATGAGTTGCTTACCAGTACCACGGTTGTACTGATATCCCCTTCTCCATCTTCCCCCCAACATTTTAGATGTTGCAAGTTTGGATGACGAGCTGGACCTTGGTGAGGAATAGAAGAACTTCGAGGAGGAACCCTAGGGCGTTTGGGTTTTCTTTCTTTTGATTGGTGGAATAGGCTAGAGTTGATTTAGTTTGATTATTCAATGCTTGAGAAGACTAGCTTAGTTTCGTTAATTGTTGATCTGTTATGGTGAGTCTAGGTTGAGTTGTGTATGTTTATGAACTTAAGGTTTGGTTATGTTGTTTTCTCATTTAATGAATAAAAGATGTTTTGGTATGAACCGAGGTGTCTTAATCAAGCTACAATAACCCAAGATGATTACAAACTTTAGAGGTTGTTGATTGGAATATGAAATAAGTGAATAATCAGGCCAATCGAATTATTATGGTGAAAAGTTGCATCAATTCAAGATTCGAACATGCAATGTGAAAGCCTCTTGTATCTTCTTTGCCTTGCTCATTGTGATTGGTCCTTCCGGTACATGCAACGGATTATTGATTGAATCCATATCATCCCCTCTTTCTTTAAAAGGATTTGTCCTCAAATCAAGTTCTTCATTTCCTACATCAAAAGGAGTCAAGTCAGCCACATTAAAAGTAGAACTTACATTGTATTAGATAACATAGGCTTCCATCTCAAAACCAATTGGCAATGAGTGGAGTGACCTTGTAGCTTATATATTGTGAGGTCTAATATGCCCCCTCAAGATGGTGCTTCTTTGGGTTCACCATTCTTGGATCGGATCCCAATTTCTTTTTATTGGACTGAATACCCGTTTGGGTTTAATGGGCTCTGATACCATATTAGATAACATTGGCTTCCATCTCAAAACCAATTGGCAATGAGTGGAGTGACCTTGTAGCTTATATATTGTGAGGTCTAATACATTGTACTCACCTCGTAGATCTAATTTGTATGCATTGTTATTGATCCGTTCAAGCACTTGAAATGGACCATCTCCCCTTGGTTGAAGTTTAGACTTCCGTTGATCTGGAAACCTTTCGAAGATGAACCCAAACCTAATCACCAGGTTTAAAAATCAATTTCTTTCTTCCTTGGTTCTTGCGAGTGACTAGATTTTGATTCTTCTTTTCAATCCTTTCTTTGATTTCTTTGTGCAAAGTTTTGATGTATTCGACCCTAGAAGAAGCTGCACCACTAGTAAACATATTAGGCGACAAAGGTGATAAATCTATAGGAGTCAAAGGATTAAAGCCGTACACAACCTCAAAAGGCGAACAATGAGTTGTGCTATGAATCGCCCTATTGTATGCAAACTCCACAAAAGGTAGAGTCTCTTCCCATGACTTAAGATTTATAGAAATTAGTGACCTAAGCAAGGCCACCAATGTCCTATTAACCACCTTAGTTTGCCCGTCGGTTTGTGGGCGACAAGTTGTAGAAAATAGAAGCTTAGTTCCCAATTTTCCCCACAAAACTTTCCAAAAATGACTTAAAAATTCAACATCCCTATCACTAACAATAGTTTTGGGAATGCCATGCAATCTAACCACTTCCCTAAAGAAAAGATTAGCTATGTTGGTAGCATCATCGGTTTTGTTACATGGAATGAAATGCGCCATCTTACCAAACCTATCAACCACCACAAAAATACTATCATGATGTCTTCTAGTCTTTGGTAATCCTAGAACAAAATCCATGCTAATGTCTACCCATGGTTCACTAGGAACATCTAAAGGTGTGTAAAGGTCATGTGGTTGTGTCTTAGACTTAGCCTCCTTACACTTGAAACATTGCTTGCACACTTTGTTCACATCTGCCTCCTTCACAAGTAACTCTCTAATGGAACACATAGCTAAAATAGTGTGCTATCTTTAACATATAATAACATTTTTTTAATGCTATAATAAAGTATTTATTGCTTTAATATTATGCTATAACATCAGTCCCTACTACTGAAGCCAAGAACTCCCTGGGCTCCGAGAAGGACTAAAGGTGGAAGACATAAGAACACAAAATTCCACAGAATCGTGGGTGTCGAGGGAAAATAGAGGAAGGGTACTTACCGGAGCGGCGACGGTGATTTCCCGACAACAATGCCGCCGTTTTTCTGGAAGCACACTCAGACGATGTTTTCCAACATACAGTGTCGATGGAAAGACGAAAATGTGGGTTGAAAGAGGGGAAAAAGAGAGGGAAAGAGAATGGAGGAAGAAAGAAAATGGGTTAGTCGAAAAATGAGAGGGAAAGAGAACGGGGAAAAAATAGGTTGGGAAAAGAGATGAAAAAAGAGAGGGAAAAAGAAAGAAAATGCGCAGGCTGATGTTTTCCACTTCTTTTGTTTTTCTTTTTTTCTTTTTTTTTTTTTCTTTCATAGCCCATTTTGAAAAAAAAAAAAAAACTATATTGAAAAGCTATAAAAAGATATTTTTCTTGTAGTGTCACATGCAATGAATCCAATATCCCTATCTAACTTCATTAACATGCAAGACATTAAGGCTATCCTTTTTAACCATTTCTAAAATTATCTTTTATATCCCGATCTCAAGACTATCCTAGTCATGCATAACGAGATCTAAGCTAAACCCCCTCTCCCGAGCAAGATTTAAACATAATCGTCAATCAATTCATGGCCAGTAAATTGAAACCGTTAAGGAAACATTATGCATAAATGAAATCATAGCAAGTATCCAAAAATCTATTCATAATTGCCCAAAGGGCTACATCAATCCCTAAGATAAAGAACCTAGCTACTCATACAACTCGTTACGATATAAGCTAAGTTTAAAATAGCCATTGAAAACAACTAA
The DNA here is from genome assembly GCA_036850905.1 of Luffa acutangula. NCBI lineage: Eukaryota > Viridiplantae > Streptophyta > Magnoliopsida > Cucurbitales > Cucurbitaceae > Luffa > Luffa acutangula. Next base: position 35,770,629 of record CM072099.1, read on the forward strand.
AATCAAGAGGGAAAGAAGATTAAACGCTAAGTCACTAAAACAACACGTCCCCATCACGATCTCCACGAGTCGAGCCTTCGAATCCCACTCCTCCAACTTGCTTCAACTCCGACAAAAGGTATTTAGTCGAGCTTAGGTGAAAATTGCATCAAAAGAATTCCCCGTGCCCAGCCCTAATTGCATAATATTTATAGGAATTTTGTCGACAGCGTCGAGACGCTTTAGGCAGCGTCGCGATGCTGTCCCAAATACTGTCATTCTGTTTAGGAAAAATCAGAAATTAGGGTCTCGATGCTGACTCTCATTTTGAACTCAATTGTAAGCCTCCAACTTCGATCCACCTTCGGTTGTTTGGCCCGTTTTCACATCCCGAGCACCCGATCAATCCGATTTTCTTTATTTAGCTCCAATAAATAATTCCTACAAATAGAACATAAAAATGCATGAATTCAGTCAATTTAATACTAAAGACTAAATATATTAATTAGGGAAAAATAGCTTGCTACGCTCGCTATTAGTTAAAGGCATCCCATTCATTCTTCTACCCTTAGAGAATTCTCCTGAAGGCTCCCACCAGTCTCCTGCCTCTAGTAGTCTCAGAGTCATACTGGTGTGTAGCCATAGTGGTAGTGTTCACAATAGTTCATGAGTATTTCACAAACAGTTGGTGAATTTAATCTGAGTTTTCAACGAGAGCAAGTAACTTTTCACTATATAAATTAGATTTAGATCTAATATTTTTAAATGCTTAGCCTTAATATAAATCTAGAATAGTTCTAAGTATTTTGCCAATGTATTGGTATTTTAGATTAAACAAAATTAACTATGAATTAGTTCCAATCACGCTTCCGCTTTAAGGAATTACAGAATTCCAATCCTTCAAATTCATCTTTAATTATCATTTCAGCCAAATTTGTTCGACATCTTTCAAAATTAAATGACTCACATACAAGACTACATTTCCCATCATTTTCTTCTTTAGGTTTGAAAGCTAATGTTGTTTGGGATGCATCACTCTTCCTTTGGTAAGGATACTTTTTACAATTTTCTAGATGATTTTTCATTATTCCAGTACCATTACGCTTAGAGTGACATGCATAAACAACTCCACAATATTTACACTTAGCATATGGGTCATTAGGATCACCTTTTAACCTCTCAAAATGATCTTAAATAATAGATTGTTTTGCATTCGTACGCACCTTTTTTTTGGAATGGTAGAATTCTCTCCTTCAAGTTCTGGATGTGGATCTGGATCAAGATCAATGGTATTGCTAGTTTTGCTCTTTGTGGTCGTATCCGTTTCTGGAGCATTTTCATTCTATGAATTGTTTGTTCCCACCGTATCCATGTTTACCCTACAAGATCAAAAGTAAAAATGCGAAAGTAATGATTAAATTTTTCAAATTTCAAAATGTACACAAAGTCACAAATAGATATGTACAAACAAATATGTATTAATGTATCCACCATAATTACTCACTCACAAGAAGTTTCCAGCATGAAAAATTGACGATTTGATGAGAGAAAGGGACAGTAATCCCACGTGTATGTCGAATGGTGATCTTAACCTGAAGAAACAAAACATACAAATTAGTGGGTCGATCTCATAAATTTAATCGAATAATCCCCTTTCTAGTTTCTATTTAGTATTTTGCACAACCACAGATTCATAAAAGATTAAAAAAAAAAAACAACTAATGCGAGGGGGGGCTATTCGGTGTGTCTGTGTGAGTCACCTCACCAACTCACGCTCACCTATACAACTCGGAGACACATTGGCGAGAGGCGGCAGCTCTGGTTTCAGACGAGCCGAAGCATGGCGTTAGTGACTCGACGACGGGCGGCGATATGCATAACAAGAAGAAGAAAAAGAAACTGACGGGTGGCGTCGTGAGTTGCAGACCACGAAGAAGAAAAAGAAACCGACAGACAACGGCGACGGAGACGGCTCAAGTGTGATATGTGGAGGGGAGGCAACGCGACGGCGACTGCGACTGTGTGGTGACTAGTGCATGTGAGGGTTTGTTTGAGAGGGGTAGGGATTACCGAAGAAGATGAAGAGAAAATGAAATAAATTGAATTTAAAAAAAAAAAAGAAAGGGAGAAGTGACCTGGTGGGCTGTGGGCGTGGGCTAGCGGGATGAAGAGAAAATGTTATATATATATATATATATATATATATTTTAAACATGTCGGTCGGTTGGTTCGGTTCTCAACCTTCCCCGTGAACCAACCGACCGACATGTCAGTTCAGTTCAATGTCGAACCGACACTGACCGAAATGTGATTGAAACCGATCGACCGACTGACGTCGGTTCGATCGGTTTTTTCAGTATTTTTCGCTCACCCTTAGTCTTCAATTTTATAAAACTTGAATTAAAAAAAAAAAAAAAAGGGCTCTTCAGTTTTTTCTTTTTAATTATTCTATTTGAAACTAAATTATCCAAGACATCTAAAATGTGGAAAGTAAATTAGGATAAAACTTGATGGTTTTGAAAAGTCAAATTTGATGTTAGTGTGAAAAAAATTGGAAAAAATCTGTCAACCTCTACCTGTTTTCATTCTTCTTGATAATCGTTTTTGGAAATGCATGTTACTTGTCTTTTTTTTTTAAAAAAATGTCAAGTAATTAAAAATGGCAAATGTCAAGACAGATAGAATTTGTAGTAGTGTAAACATATAGATGTTAGATATCATTTCCTGAGAAATGAGAAGAGAATTAAGGTGATGGTAGTTGGAATGCCAGATAACCCCGTTGATACGTTCATCAAGCCAGTTCCAAGTGGCAAGTTCCAACATTCCTTGGACTTGCTAAATATTCTGAATTGCTAATGGGTCCCTATGGGACCTTTTGAAGCAGAAGGAGAGTCTATGCACGTTTGGTAACTTTTCGAGTTGCATCAGGTACTTTCTTTGGGTACATATGGTACATCTGTTATATGTGAGAGAATTCAAGTCAAGGTCAAGAATTGTTGATATGCCTTGAATCTGTATGAAGTGCTCCGAATGACCAAGTACGAGGGTCTCATTGCCCATTCAACGAGTCGCGCTCCAGGGGCAAAGTGTTGGACAACACCACCTAAGCTAAATTATGTATAGAGATTAGATATGATATTTTCGTTTTGGGCTTCATTTTGGGCCTATTATGTTAGGGTTAAGAGTGGTTTCATATATAAACGGAGTACCTAAATAAATAGCCCACCTTAGAAATTTTGGTAGATAGGCTGTTTTATATACATATTTTCATAAATGTCCATAGTTTTGTAGATTTCCAAGATTAGATTTCCAACATTTTTTCCTTACCATTTTACCCTTCTTGTCATATTTTATAAGATTTTATAAGATATTATCTTAACTAAATCCTTAATATTTTGAAAATATGATTCTTGAGATTTGATTTCTTGCCATAATGATTCCAATGTATTTTTCTTTTATTTCATCCAATTACTGACAATTTTCATCCATTTTCGTTCTCTTGTTTGGTAATTTTCGGTTGATCAATTTTTTTCTCTTTTTTTTTTCTTTAATTTTCGGTTGATCCATTTTTTCTCTCTCTTTTTTTTTCTTTAATTTTCGGTTGATCCACTTTTTTTCTCTATTTTTCCTTCTTTATTGATTTATTCATTCACGTTTTTTTCTTCGTGGCATCAGTTTTCTATTTTCTACATTAACCGAACAAAAGCTAATCGATTTTTTTCTTTCCGTTTTTTTTCTTCCCAACAACAGTATATATATATTCCCAGTAATATACCGTTTAATATCTATGAATATATTTCATTGATTATTATATATTCTGGTTAATGTTCAACATATAATAGTTTAGTATATATGTCTCATAGTCTACGTACTTTTTTTTTTTAGATTTTTGCATTTTACAGAAAAACATTTATATTCTTATATAACTTCATATATACCAGCTTATATATACTATGTACATAAGTTTTCCTTTTTTTGCTCATTATTGTAGCACCGTATACCGAGCTTTTTTCTTGTCTCATTACTATAGTATTAAATATACACTTGTATATTTAGTTATTTGCCAATATATATTATACTAGATTTTTCGTACGTGCGTTGCACGTGGTTTTCATGTTTTTCGTCGTGATTTAAATATGTAATTTGAGTACATCATGGAGAAAATTTTGTGAATATTATTTGGTTCCAACCTATAACTATTCATACGTGCGTTGCACGTGGTTTCTCCACTTTAAAAACTAAGAGAAACGACAGAGGAAAAAAAAGTAGAAGAAAACAAAAACAAAGAAACACATATACTATCCTTTTATACATATTTGGTAAAATTTTCATACACAACCTTTTAATATTCACATAAACTATCAATAATTATTTAATATGCAAAAAAGGTAGTTAAGAAAAGAAAGAAACACATATAGAAGTTATTTACAAGCTAAATTTTCAAAAGCATAAAACAAAAAATAAGCATCATACGCTTTTTTTAGCTCACATCATAACCAAGTTAGCTCTACAAAGGAAAGAGAGATGAAATATAATCCTCTGATATTTTTTCCCTTTGCCTTTTCATTTTTCAAGGTACAAAATAAATGCTACAATGGTCCAAACAATGACCTCGTTATCATATGTAACGACTACATTTAGGTAACTGATGGGAGGGTATTTTTGTAATTAACCCGAACTTTGAGTGAGCCCTAAGCCCCTTCCCTGTCCGTTAGTGCCGCACGCAGCCTTCACTCAAGCCCTCTCTCTTTTGCGTGTTTCCAGTTTAGTCGGCAGCCTCCCCTGTTCGATTCTTCTTTTTATTTTTGCCCCAGCCACAAGCTCTCAACCTCTCTGTGTGTTCTGTTTTGGCCGTCAGCAACTCCGTCCCTCGTCCTCGGAGTTGGCGCCTGCTTCCTCTAGTGAGCTTGGAACCATGGCGGCACAATAGCAGCATCCCTCGACGTCGACAGCGCAAAAGGAAGACTGTAAAGGGTATTTTTCAGCGATTATGAACCCTTTTTAAACATGGGTAAGAGAGATTAAAGTATGGTTGCTTGATTACATTGTATAAATGAAATACCCACTGGTTTTTAGATCCGTTCAGCAAGCTCTCCCTTCAAGTTCCGGCGATTCGAGCATTGGGTCTTCGAGTTTCAACGTGTTTGAACTATTCCAGCTTTGGGTAAGAGCAATTAAACCAATCCTTGGTTGATTAAAGAGTTTTAGAGGAGTACCCTCAATATTAACTATTGATTTCTAGGTACCCACAACGTTTGAAGGCCCAATCGTCGAGTTGAAGCGATTTTTAGAACTTGGACAACAAGTTTCAGTGTGAGTTTGGTTTAAATAAAGGCCTTGGGAGCTAAGGAGTTGATTTAGAATTCATCAGGCATCGTTAGCTAGGTAAGTAGCCATTTGGATTAAAGCTCTAAGTGCTGCCATTGGGTTTAACCAAGCATGGTTGGTTCTTTCTTTTTGGAAGCATGGAAATAGTTAAGAATGTCTGAGTTAATGGTTGCATATAAAGTTTGTCGTTATGTAAGTAGCTGTTTGGGAATAGGATTTTGATTTTGTTATGTGGCGTGTTAATGGATTTAGTAAGTAGCTTATGGACGTGAAGTATTTGCTTTCAAAATCATTGTATGTCTATTAGTAGTGAATTGAAGTTTGGGCAAGTTTTCATGTTTTGGTCAAATATTCCTCGGTATGTTGTATGCTAACTTGAATGTGGTTTAAGGGTTATTTACTTGGTCATGGCTTTAGTATCGCTATTATAAGTTTGTTGGGTGTTGATTTTCAATCCCTCTACAAAACAGAGTTATTCACAGCTCATTAACAGCAACACAAGAAATTAAACAAAGAAGAATAACAAAGAGAAGGGAAGAAAGTTCACACCAGTATTTTATAGTGGTTCAACCCAAGATTGGGTCTACATCCACTTTAGCCACTTGATATTAAGACTTTGCTTCAATCACACAGATTACAGAGGTCGTTCTCCACTCAATCCCAGATGAAAAACCCCTCTCAATGGAGCTTATTAGATAGCTCAATAATACAAGCAAACCTCACTCACCCAAGCCTCACAGAACACTCAAGAAGGATAAATCGCCTTTCCCTCTTCCTCTGATCTTCGGTTCTCCTCCTGGTGATTTCCTTCCACACTACACTCTCTTGATTCCCACTGAAGAGAATGTGGGTTTTTAACCATCATCACATCACGTGATTTGCTCGTGGGTGTAAACAATAATTCTTAACCGAATTATTCGATCACATGGGAGAATGAATATCAGCAACAAAGCTTGGAAGCTTCGAGAATTTCGTCCAGCTCAAATAACAGGTCAGCAGACACATCATCTTCTAAACAGCTGGAAGGACGTTTCAACAATTCTTGCTCTATCAAAAATAACAATTCTCCACCTTGATAGAGTAAGAGCATAACAGTCTTAATAAGTGGCTTAACCACCTGTATTCTACCTACAGGATACAAGCTTGAGAGTTCTCATACAACTCTCAAGTTTATCAACAGTCACAGCCTTAGTAAATGCATCAGCAGGGTTTTCTTCTGTGCTTATCTTATTCAATATAATTTTACCTTCATTTACCACATCCCTTAGAAAATGAAAACGGATATCAATGTGTTTTGTTCTTTCATGGAAAGTTTGATTTCTAGAAAGGTACACTGCACTTTGATTATCACAAAGTATTTCAACACATTTCATTTCAACATTAAGTAACTCAACAGTCAAAACTTTTAACCATAAAGCTTCTTTAACACCCTCAGTGGCAGCCATGTATTCAGCCTCTGTAGTTGACAAGGCTACAACAGATTGCAAGTTTGATTTCCAACTCACTGTATTATTTAGAAAGGTAAATACCATACCTGAGAGTGACCTCCTTTTATCGTAATCAGTTGCATAATTAGCATCTACATACCCTTTTAACTCTGAATTATCAACAGTGAGTTTATTATAAACCAAACCATAATAAGCAATCCCTTTCACATACCTCAGAATCCATTTCACTGCACGCCAATGTTCCATCCCTGGATTTCCCATAAACCTGCTTACAACACTTAAACGATGAGCTAAGTCAGGCCTCGTGCATACCATTAAATACATCAGGCTTCCCACGGCATTCGCATATGGGACATTAACCATTTGGCTCTTTTCTTCCTCTGTTGTCAGGCATTGAGATAAAGATAATTTAAAATGCTTAGCTAGAGGAACAACTACTGGTTTTGAATCTAACAAACCAAACTTCCTAAGCATTTTAAATGTATATGAACTTTGAGACAATTTCAGCCAACCTTGACTTCTATTTCTTTCAATATCAATGCCCAAAATACGTTTTTCACTGCCAAGTTCTTTCATATCAAACACAGATTTAAGAGAAGTCTTAATCTTGGAGATCTCATGTTTATCAGCACTAGCAATTAACATATCATCTACATATAGCAGTAAGTATATGGAGGATTTATTCTCAGCATGCTTCATATAAACACAATGGTCAAGTTTACTACGTTCAAACCCACAAGAAGTAATAAATGCATCAAACTTTAAATACCATTGTCGAGGTGACTGTTTAAGACCATACAAGGCCTTCTTTAACAAGCATACTTTACCTTCTTCTTCCACAAAACCTACTGGTTGTTTCATGTAAATAGTTTCAGTAAGATCCCCATGTAAAAATGTTGTTTTTACATCCTGTTGATGCCAAAATTTGGCCAAGCAACCCACCTGCCCTTCACGTGACACCAACAATGAATTTGTAGAAGCTGAGGAAGACGTGACCTGCAAGACCAGCAAGAATCGCTGGACACCGGTGTGGTGTAGGCCACACCGCCTCCGATGCCTAAGTCAGGAAAACTGAGCAGCTAGAAAATAGAGAAAGAAGTCAAGAATCGAGTTTTCGGTCCCCTTCTTCGATGACGAAAAGGGTATAAATACCTGCTCGGACTCCTAGGGTTTGGAGGCGTTCGGGGACGAAGCAGGCTGGACCGAGGTAGCTGGAAGCGGTAGGGGCCGAGCGGAGGCAAACGGACTCGGCCTTGGGCCGAGGCCGACCGTACGGGTCGGGCCACGTTGGCCCGGCCCGTCGGTATGGTCTCCCTCTAGGTCCCTTTCCTGGTCCTATCTCCTCTCGGTTGTCCTGTCAGCTCCTCGTACGCTGTGGTGGTCCAAAATTACCTATAACATTAAGCCCCCACTCTTGAATTGGGATTCAGGTGCGGCTTAACGTTATCGGGTGAGCTCCTTAAGCCCGATTTAAGAGTAATGACCCTTGCCTTGGATTGGCTTATGTGTAGCTTTTGTTGTCATCCTGCAAAATAGGATAGAAGTAGACGCTCCCTGACCAGGGGTTAGATGAAATGGAAATGAAAAAGGTGAGGGATTGCAAAAATGGTACTGGTCGCCCCTGGACCCCGACTCGCTGACCGGGCAGCGAGACCCCCGTGCTTGGTCATTCAGTGTGCTTCATTCCAGATCCAGGGCTTATCCATAAATAGTAACAGGAAAAAACAGAAGCCTTCACAATCCTGCATTGAAAAGTTAATTTCTGCAAAAGAAAAAATGAGAGAGGAGGCTAGAATTGGCCTTGGCCTCTGGCCTCTGTCAGCTCAACACTTAGTCCCCTGCATTCATATATCAGTCTTTACTGGAAAGTAATGGGAGAGTTGCACGATGATTACAACAAAGGAATGGAAGGGCCTTTATTACTTCAAGCGTTGCATTTTTTCGAGCAAGAAGGACTAATTTCACACCTGGCCTTTTGAAGGTGGATGGTCGGCCTCGGCCTTGGCATGAAGCTGACCAGCTTCTCTGTACTGTTTGTTTGCTCGACAGCTAGGCTTATGTGTAGACTTGTCTGACCCTACCTTGAGCATCTCCTTGCAGCTTTGAGCGCTTCGGCTGTGCTAAAAAAGTAAAGTGATTGAGAACTCACACCAATCATGCTGCTTTGAATGTGCGCCTGAGGGTTGGCTTCGGAACTGGGATGCTTGGCCTCGGCCTTGGCATGAGGCTGAGCATTTCTTCTGTATTGGATTCATCCCAGGGGTGCGTACACTCTTTTGGGGAGGTTGAGGGCATGTGTCAACCTCTCTGCAAGAATTTAGTCTCTTTCCAAGGGAAAGTACGGAAGTTTGGCCTCTGCAAGAGTCACCACATCCTATGGAAAAATGCTTTGCACAAACATGGTATAAAGAACTTTATTAAATTTGCAAGTGTCAATATTGTACCATGGAGAAAAGTTGTGGACATGTGTTATACAAAATGAAAATAAGTAATTGCCCCAATAGCTCCACTGATATTCATAACGTTATCCTAACTTGAATAAGTAAGAAAGGAAAATCAGAATTATCGCAACATGACCATGATTATGAAAATCAGAATTATCCACTGATATTCATAACGGTTTGTCCTTACTCCCAACCCCCACTCAAAATATGTGTTCAATACCTCGGACATGCATTTTTTGAGTAAGGAGAAACTAACTTCGTACCTGGGCCTCTAGGGGCGGAACTCGACCTTGGCCTCTAGATGGTCGGCCTCGGCCTTGGCATGAGGACGACCAGCTCCTCTGTGTTGTTCGCTTGCTTGTTTTCCATTCCAAGGGTGCGTGCACCCAGTTAGGGAAAACTTGGGGAGGTCGAGGAATTTCCCGAGCCCCCACTCAAAATACGCATTCCAGATTTAATGAGTTGCATTTTTTTTTAGTAAGAAAATATAATGTCATACCTGGTCTTTTGAGGACAAAGTTCATTCTTGAAGCTGAGGCAGCCGGCCCTGACCTTGGTATGAGGTCGAGCCTCGTTTCTCCATCACTTGTTTGTTTGCCTCATAGTTGGACTCATGTGCGGATACTTGGTATGCGAAGTGACTACCGGACTCAGTCGAGCCCCATTCCTTGTCTAATGGTCGACCTTAGCCTCTGCATGAGGACGAGCACTTTCCCTGCATGGCTTGAGAAGTTTGAGGGAAGCTTGGGGAGGCTTTGGGATTTCCCAGGGCCTCTCTTCAAGCGTCGTGGTCATCCCAGGGGTGCGTACACTCTTCTGGGGAAAAGCTTGGGGAGGCCTAGGAATTTCCCAGGGCCTCTCTTCAAGCGTGGTGGTCATCCCTGGGGTGCGTACACTCTTCTGGGGAAAAAGCTTGGGGAGGCCTAGGAATTTCCCAGGGCCTCTCTTCAAGCGTGGTGGTCATCCCAGGGGTGCGTACACTCTTCTGGGGAAAAAGCTTGGGGAGGCCTAGGAATTTCCCAGGGCCTCTCTTCAAGCATCGTCGTCATCCCAGGGGTGCGTACACTCTTCTGGGGAAAAAGCTTGGGGAGGCCTAGGAAGTTCCCGAGCCTCTCTTCAAGCATCGTCGTCCTCCCAGGGGTGCGTACACTCTTCTGGGGAAAAAGCTTGGGGAGGCCTGGGAATTTCCCAAGCCTCTCTTCAAGCTGCATAGTCATCCCAGGGGTGCGTACACTCTTCTGGGAAAAATGTATGCTCAAACTGCCTTCTATCATATTTCCACACAATTTTGATGGCATATCAAGCAACAAAGCATTTTAAGGGAAGAAACTGTTGTCAAAAGCTTGAAGCTTGAAAATATAGCCAGGAAAAAATCATTCCAATATAACTAACGACCATAAATATGCATTTTTTGAGTAAGGAAAGACTTACTTCGTGAACGAGCTCTTGAAGGTGGTGTTTGGCCTTAGCCTCTAGGTGGTCGGCCTCGGCCTTGGCATGAGGCCGACCAACTCCTCTGTGTCATCTGCGCACTCAGTCCGTGACTCGACTTATGTGCAGAGCATCTCCCTTTCGGCTTGAACCGCTTCGGCTACGATAACAGGTCAAGTGTTGTGGTCTTCCCAGGGGTGCGTACACTCCTCTGGGGAAAAGCTTTGGGAGGCCTGGGAATCTCCTGAGTCTCTCTGCAAGCGCTGTCAAAACTTTTGAAACGAAATTCAGAGTAATTTATTTCAAATGAATCAATTACATTCCTGAGTAATATGCTATTGAAATGAAAGAAAATCGATCAACATTTCATTGGAAGGGGATAGCTTGACCCCTCAAAGGCTCGGCCTCGGCTATCTCCCAAGGCCGACGTTGCTTGAGCCTTCCTGTCGATGTTCCCGAGCGCCATAAAGTAACATTCCCTCGACATTTTTTGCTCGCCATGCGCTGCTCCACCTTCTTCGGATGATCCTCCTAAAATTGTTTGTATCTCAAATAGCGGGTTGGCACCGCCCTTACCTTGATCTGCCAGCAGTAGCCTCTTGCTTATGTCGTTCCCCACGAACCCCTTGGGGTAACCTTCTCGGATTAGGGCTTCTATCTCGTCCCTCAACTGTATGCATTCCCGGGTTGCATGACCGTGGTCTCCGTGGAACATGCAGCATTTGTTTTTGTTCCTCCTATCGGGGTCTGATCTCGACTATTCTCGACTTTTCTGGGCGTTTCAACAGATTTGTGTCCTGTATTGCGGCCAAGACCTGTTCAAACGAATCTGTTAGTTGTGTATACCTGTCGAATCTGGCTTTTTGGTTCCGCACAGCCCTGTGGCTCCTTGGCCTCTGGTCGGCCTCGGACTTTGCCCGAGCCTCTGACTTTTTCCTAGCATTATTTCCTGTGTATGTACCCGACGCTGTCTTTTGTGGCAAACTTCTGCGAGCTTTTTTTTTTGCGATTGGACTTCTGCTCGGCCTCGGCCATTGGCCGAGGGGTGCTCATGTCGGATCTGGCCTACATCTTCTACCCGACATCCTTTTCCTTTGTCTTCTTGATGCTGGTCGGATATAGCAGCTTCCCGGTTCTCTCTCTCCTTCTGCTGGTTGTCCTCTTGGGTTAGGTCCGTAGCATCGTGGGCACACGGATCCTTACAACAGTCTCCGAAGTTAGGGTCGGCCTTTTCCATACCGAGGTCGAACCCAGTCTGGCTCGGCGTTTTCTGCTCATACCCGAGGCTTCCCTCTGGTTTCTGAACCCGATCCATCCTGCAGACCACCACCGATGTGCGATCCGAACTGGCAAGCATTCTTCCCCACAGACGGCGCCAACTGTTGATGCCAAAATTTGGCCAAGCAACCCACCTGCCCTTCACGTGACACCAACAATGAATTTGTAGAAGCTGATGAAGACGTTACCTGCAAGACCAGCAAGAATCGCTGGACACCGGTGTGGTGTAGGCCACACCGCCTCCGATGCCTAAGTCAGGAAAACTGAGCAGCTAGAAAATAGAGAAAGAAGTCAAGAATCGAGTTTTCGGCCCCCTTCTTCGATGACGAAGAGGGGTATAAATACTTGCTCGGACTCCTAGGGTTTGGAGGCGTTCGGGGACGAAGCAGGCTAGACCGAGGTAGCTGGAAGCGGTAGGGGCCGAGCGGAGGCAAACGGACTCGGCCCGCGCAAACGGGCCGAGTGGTGGGCCTCGGCCCTAGGCCGAGGCCGACCGTACGGGTCGGGCCACGTTGGCCCGGCCCGTCGGTATGGTCTCCCTCTGGGTCCCTTTCCTGGTCCTATCTCCTCTCGGTTGTCCTGTCAGCTCCTCGTACGCTGTGGTGGTCCAAAATTACCTATAACACATCCAACTGTTCAAGTTCTAAATCAAAAGCAACTGTAATTGAGAGCAGTATTCTTATAGAAGAATGGCGCACTACAGGAGAAAATATTTCATTATAATCTATCCCCTCGGTTTGAGTAAAGCCCTTCGCCACTAACCGGGCTTTATAACGTTTAGGTTCATCATCCCTCATGGAATCTTTTATTTTAAAGATCCATTTACATCCAACCAATTTCTGCTTTTGTGGTTTGTCAACAAGCTGCCATGTTTCATTTTTATGCAAAGAATCAATTTCCTCTTGCATTGCAATCAGCCATTTATTTTTATCAGGTGATTTCATTGCAACTTCATATGAATCAGGTTCATCTAGTATATTATCTATTTCAGTATTCAATGCATAATATACTATATCAGTATCAGCATATCTAGCAGGTGGCCTTGTTTGTCTTCTTTCACGGTCCCTTGCTAATTAATAATCTTGGAGATTATCATGTGTAGTTTCAGTAGTTGTTTCAAGCTTAGGTTCTGCTTTTACTTCCAGTTTAATATTCTGAACATGAGGTATTGGTCCTTCCAGTTCCATATCAGAGGAACTTGATTCACTCTCCTTATGGTCCCCATTAAGCTCACTACTTTCAAATGCCATTTTAGACTCATCAAAGACAACGTCCCTACTGATAAAGCATTTCTCTTCCTCCTTTTCAAGACACCATAGCCTATAACCTTTTACCCCATTAGGATAACCAAGAAATAGACATTTCTTAGCTCGATGGTCCAGTTTTCCCTCTTTAGAATGGGCATACGCAAGACACCCAAAAACTTTAAGGTTTGACAAGTTTGGTGGGTGTTTTGACCAAGCCTCTATGGGTGTTTTAAAATTTAATGCAGTAGAAGGACATCTATTAATCAAATAGGCTGCTGTAACTACTGCCTCTCCGCAAAACTTCTTTGGAAGATTTGCATTTGACATCAAACACCTCACACGTTCAAGAAGAGTCCTGTTCATACGTTCGGCTAAACCGTTTTGTTGAGGAGTCCCTTTAACAGTATAGTGTCTTTGAATTCCACTTTGACTACACATATTTTTAAACTCTTTGCTTAAGAACTCTAAGCCATTATCATTTCTAATGCATTTTACCCTTTTCCCTGTTTGATTTTCAACAAGTAGTTTCCACTGTTTAAATTTTAAAAAAGTTTCATGTTTACCCTTTAAAGGATAAATCCAAACTCGTCTTGAATAATCATCCACTATTGACAGAAAATACTTGGCTCCACCTAAGGAAGGTGTTTTCTCGGGTCCCCAAAGGTCTGAATGAACATATTCTAGTATTTCTTTAGTTGTATGTTTTCCAGTTCCAAATGATACTCTAGTGGTTTTTCCATAGACACAGTGTTCACACATTTCTAAAGCACCAAGTGTTGTATCTCCTAGCAGCCCCTGTTTCTTTAGTTCGATTAGGCCTTTCTCACTCACATGCCCAAGTCTTTTATGCCATAATTTGGCTGCTTGTTGTTCTTTAAGAGAAAACACTGCAGCAGTACCCACAACTGTGCTGCCCTCAAGGTGATACAACCCCTTTTCGAGTTTCCCTCTCAGTTTGACCATTGCACCCTTTATTATTTTAAGGGTACTATTTTCTAACTTACACACATAACCAGCTTTGTCAAACTCTCCTAGGGACAACAAGCTTCTCTTCAACTTAGGTACATATCTTACAGAAGTCAGGACACGTACTTGATTGTCAAACATTCTAACTTGGATTGTGCCTATTCCCTTGACACTACATTCTTGGTGATTGCCTAAAAGAACCTTCCCTTCACTAATAGAATGAAATTCCTGAAACCAGTGTCGGTTAGGGGTCATATGAAACGAACAACCAGAGTCTAGGATCCATTCTGATTCAGTTGGATCAACTAACACAGCTAGGACTTCAGCTGACTCATATCCCTCGGTCATATTTGCATTACTACTTTCTTCGGGTTTATTATTTTCATTCTTCCTCTTATTTTTCAATTCGTAACAATTCCTACGAATGTGACCCTCTTTATGACAGTAGTAACAACGTTTTGTCTTCCCTTGAGACTTAGACCTACCACGATATGATTTAGATTTTCCTCTGTTAGTGTTTTGTTTAGTGTTTTTCTTCTCTGGTCTGCCCCTACTCATATGTGCCTCTCCATCTTTAGAACTAGACTTTTTATTCTCTAATTCCCTAGATCTTAGAGCACTGAGTACTATATCAAGAGTGACACTATCTCTTCCATATCTTATTGCATTTTTTACTTCATTAAAGGATTCGGGCAGAGAGTTCAAAAGAATTATAGCCTTGTTTTCATCAGACACTTTTTCTTCAATGTTATTCAGATCAAGGGTAATTTTATTGAAATCATCCAGATTCTGTTCTAAATCCTTAGAACTATCCATTCTAAAACCAAAGAACCGTTCCTTTAAGTACAATTTATTTGTCAAAGATTTTGTCAAATAAATCTTATCTAGCTTAGCCCATACTTCAGAAGCAGTAGTAGCATCATGGATTTGCCTAAGCACATTATCTGAGAGATACAAAATTACCGTGCTAAAGGCGATTTCCTCCATCTCCTTCAGTTCCTTTTCTGTTTTCTCAGTAGCTAAACCTTTGTAATCATCTAGGACTCTTGCTACCTTCTGTTGTACAAGCAGAGCTTTCATCTTCTTCTTCCAGAGTGAGAAGTCGCCTTTCCCGTCGAACTTCTCCACCTCAAATCTTGCTGCCATTTTGGAGAGATTCCGTTTGAAGCCCTAATCGATTATCCCTGGGCGCTCGGATACCAATTGTTGATTTTCAATCCCTCAACAAAACAGAGTTATTCACAACTCATTAACAACAACACAAGAAATTAAACAAAGAAGAATAACAAAGTGAAGGGAAGAAAGTTCACACCAGTGTTTTATAGTGGTTCAACCCAAGATTGGGTCTACATCCACTTTAGCCACTTGATATTAAGACTTTGCTTCAATCACACAGATTACAGAGGTCGTTCTCCACTCAATCCCAGATGAAAAACCCCTCTCAATGGAGCTTATTAGATAGCTCAATAATACAAGCAAACCTCACTCACCCAAGCCTCACAGAATACTCAAGAAGGATAAATCGCCTTTCCCTCTTCCTCTGATCTTCGGTTCTCCTCCTGGTGATTTCCTTCCACACTACACTCTCTTGATTCCCACTGAAGAGAATGTGGGTTTTTAACCATCATCACATCACGTGATTTGCTCGTGGGTGTAAACAATAATTCTTAACCGAATTATTCGATTACATGGGAGAATGAATATCAACAACAAAGCTTGGAAGCTTCGAGAATTTTATCCAGCTCAAATAACAGGTCAGCAGACACATCAGCTTCTAAACCATACAGCTGGAAGGAGGTTTCAACAATTCTTGCTCTATAAAAAATAACAGCTGGGAATGTTTGATTCACGATTTGTTCTGGATTGTGTTCATGTTATGGAGGATGGGTTAAATGTTTATTGGAGCTGTGATTGGAGTTGGGTTGTGATTCTGACTCATTTGTGTCTATAGAAGTGCCTCGTTATTGTTTCCAGGTGTATAAAAATTTTGGGTTCCCTATATGTATGCCGTTATGCTTCCGAATTTTCGGTAGCCTCATAATGGTTTAGGAATCATATTTACCTTTGAGGAAAGACTTAGAATAGGGACCTCGACTACGTTTTAGGGCCTCAGGTAGACTTATTAAATTCCTTAAGTCTTACATAGCTAGAGTGTGTTCCTTCCCCATCTCAGGACTGATAGAACTTAGTTACCAGGCACGTTTACGTGTGTTCTATTAGTTGACTGTTAGAGCTCAGTTTCAGGCACGCTAGCGTGCGCTCTTTCAGTTCAGGACGGTGTTGAGCTTATGATCAGACACGTTGTTCGTGCGCCAGTTGGCACCAGGCATGTTTACATGTGTCAGTTGCTCCACCGTATTTTTATCTTTTCATTCAGGGGTGTTGTGTTGGGATAGGTGTAGTTCTGCTAGAGGCGGCCAGCTAGTCTCTAGTTTACTTACCTTAACCGACTGACCCACACAACACTCTAGTTGGCACAGGTTGGGGATAGGTTAACACCCAAGACAGAGAAGGTTTATGTGATCAGTTGTGGCCCTAGGGTTAGAAACCCAAATGTTTATTCCAGTTAGATCCCTATGTCGCTAAGACCCAGAAATTTAGAAACTCAATTTCAAGTTACTAGATCTCATGTTTTCAGTTTTGGCTCTTAAGTGGGCCACTTACTAAGTATATTCTTATATACTCACCCATGCTACATATTTTTCCTTTTCAGGTGGTACTTGAGAGCGTTGGCGATTGGCGAGGGTCGTGGCTTGGCTGGCTATGGGACTGCAGCTGCAAACTATGTCGTTTTTCCTTAGGGATTCAGTTTCTCTCATCCTAGAACTTGTTCTATGTTGAACCTTTGTTTTGAAACGATTGTTTCTACTTTTGGAATTTATTCAGATGTTTTTATTTCATTATATATTTCAGGAACTTATTCATGTTTTGGGCCCTATTTGAATTAAATGAAAAAAACATTCTTATTTTCCGCTTTAAAGTTTACAAAGTTTTTCGTACTCGTGCATGTAGTAGCGACCCCCTGTGTATGTTTTTATTCCCTCTTTAGTCGGGTCGTTACATCATCTAACCATAGTATAAGAAACATTCATAAAAGTATAAACAAAAACTCATAGATCACGTGCTTTACAAAAAAGTAATATTAACATATATTTCTGATTCGATAGAAAAGAAACCAAATAATGATCATCCTACAATTTTTTTTGTTACAACAATCAAGAGGAAAAAGAGAAATATACCCTTATGCTTAAAATTTTAATTTCCTTAACTAATATATTAGTTTGAACTCCACAAGCAATAACGATACTAAAAAATTTGAAGACAGTACATAATCACAAAATTGGTATCATCAACGGTTGCAAAAGATAAAATTAATCCCATTATTAATGGCATAACCAAAATTTCTCCCCATTCTTCCATAGGGTCAAAACAAAAATACATGAAACCATCAAGTAGAAGAATGGATAAAAGTAGAATCGACAATGGAAACTCATATAAATCATCAGAATTAAGTTAGTGTCATGACCTTTTTTTAGTTGATGGCTACAGATTTTGAGTTATTCGACCAATGTTGCCATAACCTAAGATTTTCCCCATTCTTTCATAGATCTAAACAAAAAACAAAAAGACATTGAGCAAAAGAATGGAGCAAGAGTACAAGACAATAAGAAAACATAAAAATAATAATAAACCAATAGAATCAAAAGCATAATAGGCAACGAAACTCAATAAGAATCTCAAGAACTAAGCAAGTGAAATCACTTTTTTTTAGTTGAACTTGAAGGTCAAGTTAAGAAGGGTGGGAAAGAATTGAGTTGAACAGTTATAGAAGACAAAAGAAATGAAAGATAATACAAAGTGAGAGGGAACTGTTAAGCAAAGAAAGGCAAAATTCGAGCTTATAAGGTCATCCCATATGGAGGATGAGGAAACCCAATCGACTTTGGGAATAGTGGTAGATGATGGTTCATTAAATTCACTTTTTAATGGTAAAATAAAATCAATAAATAGATTAATTCTCAATTCTTTGAAATCACAAATTAGTTATTATAAACAACCTATGTTATGTGGAAAATGAAGAGTCATGAATTTTAAAAGCCACGGTATTGATCATAGAAGATGGAAAGATTTATTTTGTTTTTTTAAAATATAATAAGTAAACATATAAATAATTTCATATTTGAATTATAACATTTAAGAAAATAAATAATAACCTTAATTAGTGCTTATTAAAGACATCATAGCTCATTACTAAAGAGATGTTAAACATTTAAAAACAAATTAAAAAAAATGAAGAGTCAGGGATTTTGAAAACCACGGTTTTGATTGAAGAAGATAGAAAGATTTGTTTTTTTTAAGAAAATATAATAATTAAATATTTTAATATTTTGAATTGTAACATTTGAGAAAATAATAATAACTTTAATACATCATTTATTTAAAAAAAATAATTAATTCATCAGTGTTCATTAAAGAGATTATAACCCATAACTCATTCCTAAAAAAATAAGTTTTTTTTTAAAAAAAAAAAAAATCAAGCATTTACGTGGTGGTGTGAGTATTTAGTATTTTTAAAAAATATTAAGGACAATTTAGGTATTATATAAAAGACCAAGGTCAATATTGTCTAAAAAAAGTTTCTTCCACATTCACACTTTTATATATACTAGATCTTTCATACGTGCGTTGCAAGTGATTTTTCATGTTTTTCATAGTGACTTAAATATGTAATTTGAATACACAAAACGTTAACGTGCATATGAAATTTATATCGTCATTTTATTCCTATTTAAATATTCATTTTTACAAACTTTTGTTTTTAATTTTATAATTAAATATATAAATTAGCATTAATAAATTGAGTAATTTGAATCTTATTATACACAGAAAACAAAAAACGATGTTAAAATTTAATAAGACATTGTCATTTCTATATTTTGCAAATTATAAAGTGTTTCCAAACAACACTTTATTAACATAATTGCATTTACATAAATCCATTTCTTATGATTTCCAAAAAATGCTTTTTTTTTTTTTAAAAAAAAAGCATCATACAGAACTATTTTTGAATCAATGCAGTAAAATATGTAATAACTCCTATAAAAATTCAGAGCAAAAATAATAATAATATTAATGCTAATGTTATTATATTAGATATTTATTTAAAGAAACAAAACGTATATTATGATAAAAATTATTAAAAAAAAGAAGAAGAAATGTAAAATTACCTCTTCATTCATGACGATAAGTCTCAAATACATCTAGAGTCCTTTATATTGATACTTGTCAATAATTTTTTTTTTTTTTTGAATAACACTTGCTTTGAAGCTCGAAATGTTTGAAGAGGTTTAAGATCAAATATATATATATATATATATATATATATATATATATATATTATCCAACGGTTGCAATTTAACAATAATATATCACTAAGAGTAACTTTAAATGAAATTATGCAATAGAACAATTTATATATTTTAAATAAAATGAAGGAAAAAGAAAAAAAAAATAAAACTATCAAATAAATAAATAAAAAATAATAATAATAAAGATTGAGATATACCTTAAATTGATCGATTTGCACCAAAACAAAATAATAATAAATTGAAATGAGCTCTTTGATGTACTAAAATATTTATAACAAAGGCAAGATGCATATTATACATTATAATGGATCATTTATTTTTTGGTTATGGCATACTGAAAGATTAATTATTAACATAGGTATAAATAAATTAGAGAGAA
Organism: Luffa acutangula; assembly: GCA_036850905.1. NCBI lineage: Eukaryota > Viridiplantae > Streptophyta > Magnoliopsida > Cucurbitales > Cucurbitaceae > Luffa > Luffa acutangula. The sequence continues at coordinate 35,790,498 of CM072099.1, forward strand.
AAATTAAATGGGATGTACTAAACTAATCAACCTATTAATAAAAGTATAAAGAAATAAGGAAAAAAAACTCTTAAAAAAAGTAATACATATATTTAAAAAATAATAATTCATTAAAGAAACATTTAGAATTAGAGAATCAACTTTTGGAAAAAAATAATTAAAAATTCTTCTAAATTTAAGCCTGCAATTATCAATAATAATATATGATTAACAGTAATTTATATATATATATATTTTAAGAATGAATAATTTATATTATATCATCTATTTTTCTGTTGTAGATTTTGAAAAAGGTTAATTAACCTATTTAAAAAGGTATAAAGACATTTGAAAAAATAAAATTCTAAAGTTGGTTGCTAAAAAAACCGAAAGCTTTACTATATTAATTAACATAATAAAAGAGCATAAATAAATTATAAACCTACAAAACAAAATTAAAACCTTCCAAATTCGCAAATCCAAAAAAAAAAGTTTATCAAATTAAAATTCTTTTAAACAACACATTATTTATCAATTTTAAAATCTGTTAAATAATATAAATATTAAAAAGTAATAATTAATTTAAGGGACACAGCTGAAATTAGAGAATTAATATTTGGACAAAATAGTCATAAATGATTCTCTAAGTTAAACATTATTTTTTTTTTTTAAAAAAAGGTACAATCACCTCTTCATCTATGATAATGAATCTGAATGCATCTAAAACATCTTCTTTCTAAATACTTTTCAACATTTTTTGTGAATAACACAGACTTTGAATCTCCAATTGTTTTGAAATGGTTTCAGATCATGTATATATATATATATATATATATATATATCTTCTCCATTAGACTTGCAATTTAACAAATAATATATCATTAAGAGTAATTTAAAACGGAATTTGAACAAATTATTATAATTCTAATTGTGGTCTAAAAAGAGATATAAGAAAAGGACTTTGCAAATGCAATAATGCAATAGAACAATTTAAAACTTAAATAAAATGAAGGAAAAAGAAAAATAAATAGCAAAGATTGAGATATACCTTGATTTGACACAAAAGGAAAAAAAAAACATTGTTCTTTACTTGACAATGAGCTTCTTTACAAATGCATGAAAATATATATAGGGAAGATTTAAGATGTGTGTTACAAAAGTCATTTATTTTTTGGTTATGGAATATGAAAAGATTAATTAACCTACTAAAATGTATAAATAAATTTGAAAAAAAAATCAAAGTCTACGGTTTAAAAAAAAAAAGTGTTGGAGAAAAAAGTCCTTCTAAATTTCCACGTAAGCAAAACAAAATGTGCAACAAATTTAAAATTTTTTAAATAACACATTATATACCAATTTTGTAACCCCTCAAATAACATATTAAATTAATTATTAATTAACATATTAAAGGAGGTATAAGTGAATTAGAAAAATAAAATTAAAAAAAAAAATCCAAACACTACGGGTAAAAAAAGAAGACCAAAAGTTGTTTAAAAAAACCAAAAGTTTTACTAAATTAAGTATAAAAAAACTTGAAACATAAAAAAAACAAAACCTTTCAAATTTCCATTCAATAATTAATGAGAGGACACATTTGAAATTAAAGAATTAATAATTAGACAAAATAGTCCAAAAATGATTCTTCAAGTTAGTCACTTTTAAGATAGTAAGATAAGATAAAATGAAAAAATGAAAGGGCATAATGGGAAGAGAAAGTTTCTCCACTATAGCCACTTTTATATATAGAAGAATAGACTAGTTTTTAACACGTGCGATGCACGTGACATTTCCATCTTTATTTAATCATATATTAAATTTAATGATATTTCCTTACTTTTATGTTTTATATGGTAAACTTTTAAATTTTAGACAAAGACAATTAACAAAGTAAAAAAAAAAAGAAGACAATTTTCTCTTTTCATTTCTCATTAAAAAGTAGAAGAGAGTATTCTTTATACAGTGGTAGGAGTTGGAAGTAAGTTACATAATTATTAAAATTTCAAAACTTTTGAAATTCTATAATTAATTATAATTAAAGAAATCTTTTTTTTAAAAAAAAATTGTAATTAAAGACATGACTAACAATTTTAGAATTAATTTTCAGAAATACATTGATAAATCTTTTCTTATTCTTGTTAGTTCTCTAGATTTTGTATCAAAAATTATTTTTCGATATGTTTTTTATTAATTATATGATATATAGATAATTTGTATATGTTTCCATATATATATATATGTTATAGGCAATTTTGGACCACCCCGATATACAAGGAGCTGACGAGGACAACCGGGGAGAAATCGGGCTGAAAGATGGACCAAGGAGGCAAAACCGGCAAGTGGGACGGACCAAGACCGAAGGGGTCGGGTTTTTAGCCCGACCCCCCTGCTCGGCCCGCTCGCGTAGGCCGAGTCCGTCCGATGCCGTTAGGCCCCTACCGCCTCCGTCAGCTCCGGTTTTGCCTGGTTTGACCTAAAACGCCTCTGAAACCCTAAAAACGCTAGGCAGATGAACATGTATTTATACCCCTCTTCACCACTGAAGAAGGGACTCCAAATTCTATCCCTAAACACTATTCTATATTTTCTACTCTCTCCTCTTGCTCTTACTTTTCCACTCCCTACCGTTCTGCTTGCTAACTTAAGCATCAGAGTCGGTGTGGCGAGCACCACACCGGTGTGCAGGTTTACTGTCTTGCAGGCCACATCTTCACCCCCCCTCATCTACAAATTTACCGTTGGTGGCACGTGAAGGTCAAGTGAGTTCCCTCTGACCAAAATCGACCATCAACAATATATATATATATGAGACTTTTCACATTCCATTTATCTTTCAATTTTATAAATGCATCTAAATTAGTGCTTTCAATGTTTTTAAAGTTTAAATTTCATTCTAAAAGAGTATTTCACTTTTATGAGATAAAACTTTTTAAAATTTTAGTTTAATTTTTAAAAGTAAATTAACAAAAATAGATACAAACTATTCGTAAACAGGATAAAAAAAATAAGCATTACAAAATAAAATCAAAGAAAGGAAAATAAATTTTAATTTCTTTTTTAAATAAACTCTATAAAATAATCATCAACATAAAAGAAAAAACAAATACAATGAACATTTCCTCGTTCATACTGATAGAATAACATTTACTATAAACAACACTATTATGATTGGTGGACATTCAAACACCGGCGATCATGGAGCACTTGATGTTCTTTCTAGCTTGAAACTTCTTGTGATTGCATCATCGTGGTTGGAAAAGTACCAAGTCTTTTGTTACAGCAGATCGAATCTTGCACCTGTCTTAAAAAGGAAAAAAGAATGAGAAAAAAAATACACACATGCATATCAATTAAAAAAAAAAAGGAAGGAAATTGGAATGAGTGGTAATTGGTTTATGGCAAGAGTGGAGAATCATAGGGTAAGAGAGAGAGAGAGATTTTAGGGTGGTGATGTCATTTCTCCACAAGAGGAGAATATAAGAACTTGTTGAAAATGTATAGATCTAGAAGAGGGTGTTTTCATAGTTTTAGAAAATGAAAAAGTGAGAGAGAAAAATATAAGAAGAAGAAGTTGATCATGAGCTCAAATTGTTTTGAGAACGAATAGGAGACAGCCTTTTTATAGTTGTAGAAAATGAAGAGGTTGAAAAACCTTTGAGATTCTACAACTTTTGATCTTCAATAATTAAATGATAAAGAGTTTTTCTTTTCATATTCCAATATTTTAAATGACATTTAGCAAAGTTAATATGATAGTTACAAAACCTTTTTAATTGTATAACTTCTAAAATACTATTATGAATTATAATTTAAAAAATGTAAGAAAAACTTTTTAACATTCCACCATTTTAGTAGTACGTTAAAAAAAAGTGTAGGAACGACTAATTAAAATACTATTAATTTTTTCCAATAATAATATAATATGACTAATTAAAATTATAGTTTGTTAAAATTATAATTGTTAATACGTTAATGGCATATTTTGTAAAAATTATAGTTTTCTTTTTTCAATTTAAAAAATAAAATTAAAATACTATTGAGCGGCTTTTATTCTTCCCCTCCCTTGTGCTCTCTTCGAATCTTTTGTTTTGTTTTGTTTTGTTTTTTTTTTTTTTTTTGCAAAGAATTGCAATTAAAAGGAAGTTATTCTTTCTCAAAAAAAAAAAAAAAAAAAAAAAAAAAAAAAAAAAAAAAAAAAAAAAGAGTTATTCCACTAAGCAATGAATGAGGACTATGAAAGATTTAAGGGTAAAATTGACATACAATTTAAATGTTGAGGGATAAAATTGACACAAAAAGTTTCTCCTCATTGTGGCTTTTATATATACTATAAAAGAACACGTGCATGACACGTGGAATGTTGACTTTTTAGTTTAAAGTTTTAAAATAATTTATTATTGTTTGTAAAATTTTATTCATGTAACAAACAAATATTGTATAAATTTTATTTTTATGACCAAACATTGTTAAAAATAAAACATTTCTAAATATAGATTATGAATTTAGACGACACAAACACAATTTTATGAGAAAATCATTAAAAAAAATGGGACTTATAAATGTCATGTGCTATTTTGATTTAAGAAATAATGCAAACATTTTAATAATTTTATTATAAAAAATCATATTTTATTAAATAAATAAATATTGGTTATTGTTCGAACTCTATACTAATGGTCGAAATAAAGAAAGAATCCCCCCAAAGAAAAAGAGGAAGAAGAAGAAAAAAAAAACCTTTAGCACCTCCCGTTTTTTCTCCTTATTTTCCCATCATTTTATTTTTAATTTTTCACTCATCGCACACCTCAACAAACCCACGTCTTTTTTTCCCTCATCCATATTTGTCCAAGCCACCCATCTATTACAACGACGGAGATTGCTCAACTTCTTCGTGATTCAATTTTTCATTTTTTCTTTCATCGCTACCATCATCAATAAGTGAGGCTCCGATGTAGAGACGACGATATTCATTCATTCGAAAGTATAATCAATTTTATCAATAGATCTAAATAATGTGAGAACGTTAAATGCATTTTTGGCATTATGAGGCTCGATCCTCCACTGTAGTTGTTGACAATGATTGTTTGACAAATCAAGAAGCTAAATAATGTTTCTTCATTTGATTAATCTCTTTAGACCTTTTTTTGCTATGGCGGGAAAGAAAAAAGATATTTATATAGAAAAATGAAGTTGAAGCATTGAGAAAGAGGAGCGAATGGGAATGTTGGAAAATGTAATAGTCCAAGAAGCTCAATGGGTTTTTAATATTTCATGAACAATTCATTTTCATAATTTATTTTCAAGAAGTTCAATAAAAACCTAACAACAGAAAGTAAAAAACTCACCTTTTTTATTTTTTAAATTTAAATTATGAAATGGTAAACTTGACATGTAATTTTTAATGAAAGGACAAAAGTGGAACACAAAACTTCTCTTTATTGTGCATTTTATATATACTATAGATATAGATATGTATCATAATTAAAGAAATGAAGAAACAAATTACAGAAAAATTAACCTTACATTCCCAACTTTATCTATAGAAAAGAAACATCCATCTTCTCTATAGGGTAAAATAATACAAATTAAGAAAAAAACCAAAAGAAAAAAAAGGAAAGTAAAAAAAAAAGAGCCCAACAACCCAGCCCTAAATAGACTTTCTTTCTCTTCCCTGCTTTCTCTCCACTGGCCCCATTTCAATGAAAGAAAACCCAAACCTACACTAACAACGCTTCACAAACAGACGGTGGCGAGATTCTGGGAAGACTGTCGTGCGATTTTCTTCTCCGACAACACCTTTCATCTCCTTTTATCGCATGCGTTGCTCCAACTTATCTCTATTGTTGAGCCATAGCCTCCACTCAAAGTCCATACCTCCCCTCCATTGCAATGGAGTTTATATACCCAGAGGTTTTGCAAAGGAGACAAATAGGTAGACATTTACAAGCATTTATTGAATCATTGTACCGTTTTTACCGTTTTTCCATCTCTTCATCTTCTTATTCCTCTCTCTATAGGGCATTTATTCAATGCATTGTTATCTTTCCTTCCATTCTTTTTCTCTTCCTGATACTCTCTCTTTCCGTTTTTAATATATATGTTCACAAATTTAAACTTGAGGATAAAATAGGTATACATTAAAAAATTGAGGGCATAATAGGAAGCTAAAGTTTCTCCTCAATAGCAGCTTTTATATATACTATAGATATAGATAGATATAGATAGATAGATATATACATGTATGTATGTATGTATATTAAATATACCAATGCATTTAGGAGAAATATAGATATTGGGAAAAAAAGCATGTATATAACTATAAAAAAACCTTATTTTTTTAAATAATATATACATATGTATATAAGAGATCTCACAGCAACCTCCTTGTCAACAACCAACTCACCAAAAATAGCCAGCACTCACTCATAACCAGTGCAGAATAAAGCATAATATTCACCCCTTAAATCACGTCAGTAGTCATGCAAATTAGTCCAAGGTAAAATCTCCAAGGTGATTTATTTTCTCTTTCCATAACAACCTGCTCCTATCTAAGGCAAGTATTTAAAGGCCATGATCTTTTTCCTTATTGTTTGATTATTTGTAATATCTCTTTCCAAAAAGGTGGCACAGTACCGTTGGCCTCCTTGTGTATAAGTTCCTTCATTTCATTGTCAATAATATACATGAGAATCATTTTTGTTCTTTGAGTGAGGCTAAGTTTGTTTATGGTATCAGAGCATTTGCTGTGCACACATAAACTTACCTCACCAAAACCCAAATTTTTCTCATGGCCAACGAAGAAAAAGCCCTCACAATCCAGTCATTTCACCAATGCACCAGTCTCATTTCAATCAAACTCAACACTGGAAATTATCTACTATGGAAGTCCCAAGTGCTACCTTTGATTAGGAGTATGGGCATTGAACACCATCTCACAGTAGAAGAGAAGCCTGATGAAAAAGGGTCTAACAAGGAAGGAAGCTCCAATAATGATCCCACCTGTGTTGTTTGGACCACAAATGATGGTCTTCTTACATCTTGGTTACTGGGGATAATTTCAGAAGATGTTTTGAGCATGATAGAAGAAACAGAGACGGCATCCCAGGTTTGGAAATCGTTAGAGAATCAATTACTTGCAATGACCAAAGAAAGTGAGATCCATGTAAGTGAAACTCTTCTCACACTCAAAAAGGGATCTTTAACTCTTGATGAATACTTGAAGAAATTTAAACATCTCTGTGATAAGTTAGCTGCTATTAAGAAGCCATTAGATGATCTTACCAAAGTTTTTCATCTTGCTAGAGGTTTAGGAACTCGATACCAAGGTTTTCGAACAACAATGCTGTCAAAACCACCATATCCCTCTTTTAACCAATTTGTTTTAGCACTTAAGGCACATGATCAGATCCTATCCAGTGAACTTGAAGAAGAAAAACTTGTGCAAATCAATCACGCCCAAGCCTATTATAGTCAAAGAGGACGAAGCAGAGGGCGTGGCAGACATTTCTCCTCCCGAGGGAGAGGATTTCCTCAAAATAGACTCCAAGGAAGCACCGATTTCAAGCAAGAATCACGATCAAATCAGGGTGTACGCAAAGAACAACAATCAGATGGACAACCAACTCTTTTTTCTCAAGCTAACAATCAGGTAGTTTGCCAAATTTGTGGTAAAACTAACCATGTGGCTATTGATTGTTGGAATAGGTTTGACCATTCTTATCAATCTGAGGATATACCAAAGGCTCTTGCTGCTATGAATTTGATGGATGAACCAGACTCCACCATTTATGCAGATTCAGGAGCCTCAGCGCATATCACCAACTCCACAGGTAAGATAAGTCATTATTTGCCTCAGCCGACGAGATAAGTCAGGTAATGAATTTTTTGTGAAGAATCCACAGGGGCAAATATAAGAGATCTCACAGCAACCTCCATGTCAACAACAAACTCACCAAAAATAGCCAGCACTCACTCATAACTAGTGCAGAATAAAACATAATATTCACCCCTTAAATCACGTCTCTAGTCATGCAAATTAGTCCAAGGTAAAATCTCCAAGCTGATTTATTTTCTCTTTCCATAACAACCTGCTCCTATCTAAGGCAAGTATTTAAAGGTCATGATCTTTTTCCTTATTGTTTGATTATTTGTAATATCTCTTTCCAAAAAGGTGGCATAGTACCGTTGGCCTCCTTGTGTATAAGTTCCTTCATTTCATTGTCAATAATATACATGAGAATCATTTTTGTTCTTTGAGTGAGGCTAAGTTTGTTTAATGTAAATATTAAATATACCATGGCGGTGATGAAATTCAACGATACCCACGATAAAACAGTCACCAAATAGCATGCGTACAGGAATAATGTTGGAACCTAAAAAGTGAAAATATTAATAAACCACCAAACTGGTAAATATTGTATGATGTAGCAACCCAAAATTTATAAAAAAAAAAAGAAGAAGAGGAAGTGGGTTGTTTGCCTCGTCAAGAGGGGAGAGTGGGGGGAAATTTCCCCCCACATTTTCGGTCAAAGGACTGCTTTAAAAAAAAATTGAAAATTGAGATTTTTTTTTCTTCTTCCCCAATAACTCTCTCTCCCTCGCCATTCTCTCTCTCAGCCCTCTCTATCTCTATAATAGATCACCGCTGTCGTCCTCACCTCCGCCATCATTTTCGCCTTGTCGCCACTGTCGCATATCGCCTCGGATGAGTTTCCTTTTGCTCTTGATCTCTCTCGTTTGCTCCCTCGTCTCACGCCCTCTCTCTCCTCGTTCGTTCTCAACTCTCTCTCTCTCATGTAACAATCGTTGTCGCCCCTTCTCCGTTGTCGATCCGCACGCCGTCGTCGCCGCTCTCTGCACGTCGTTGTCGTGAACTCCTTTAGTAAGGTGATTTATTTTTTCTCTCTCGTCTCTTTATCTCTCGGTCTTTCGCTTGCTTATCTCCAACTCTCCCTCTCTCGATTGCAGCAACCAAACATCCGCACACCACTGTCGTCTTCAGCCAAACAACTGCACGCCGCTGCTGTCTTTAGCCAAACAGTTGCACGCCGCCTTGAGCCGCTTTAGATCTTGAGCGTTCGACGATTCGACTAATCAAAAAGTGGGTAAGGAAGTTGTAAGTTTCAGATCCATTTGGTCTTTTGCACTTTGATGGAATACCCATTAACGTTGAATCTTAATCCAAGGTATCCGTAGTAAGTGGTGGTCGAATCCTTAAAGGCGGAGCAAAATTTGGAAACTGGGCAGTAAACGTTAGTTTCGTTTGGGTGAGTTTTCGACCATCTCAAGTCTTGTGTCTTTAGGAAAATTATTGGAATTGGAATGCCTCTGATGTGAGAACCTTGTGTGTGTGTTATTAGATTACCTTTTCGTATATCGTGGTTGGTGTTATATCAAACTGTTTGGTGTTTTTAATCAAGCTTTAGTTATCTCAAGGTAAGTTAACTTGCTGAAATTAAATTGTAATTATGCATTGGTATGACAGTTGTGCTTCTCGCATGAGATTGTGTTATATGTTAGAGTTGAGACTGAGATGATATGAATGCTTTTGTTTTCAAGAATTTTGTTGCTGTGTATTTGTGCTACGAAATAGGTGTGAGTGCATGATTGTGATATATTATAGTTGACTGGCAATGTATGTAGACAGTGAGAAGTAGTGGTTTCTTTGTTCAAAGGTGTTGAATGTCTGTTAGGTTTTCTGTAATGGACTGAGTTGGGATGGTACTTATTGGTCTAGCCTGTTAGTAATCTTGGAGATAATGAATTCCATTGGTTAGGTTGCAGTCAAAATTAGCCTGAGTGCTAAGAGGCGTTAAAGGGAAAAGGAGTAAGAAAGGGAAAAAATAGGCTAGTTACTCTAGTAGGGGGTCGTGTCAATTAAACACCTAGAACTGAGATGTATTAAACTGAAATGAGGAGCTAAATGGGCGGAACATGACTTTGTAGACTAGGTGCCATTTACTAACTATGGACGTTAATTTTCAACTTAAAACCCATGGACGCCCCACCAGTGAAATGGTAGTTAGAGCGCTATGCGCACATTAGTGCCTTGATGGGTTAGACTTGACTCCACTGACTGGGTGCCTTCTACTATATATCAGTAGGAGTAGAGATCTCCCAAAATACCCACCTGTGCACCTTCAGTGAGTTGGCAAACTTATATTGGTGAATTAATTGATCACTAGACCCATACTACATGATGAATGAAATGAAATGAATGGGAACGAGATGACATAACCTTTAGTTCCTTAGCCCATTTAACCTCTTGAAACCTTGGTTGTTGCATGTTTAACAGTATTGTTACTTACTGGGTATTTTGAAATACTCATTCCTTTCCCTAACATGTAATTGCAGGTAAAGGCAAAGGTGTATAGATCACGTGACAGAATGTTGGTGAACGGGCCATGGATTTCCTTAGGATAGATTTCTGCTTATTATGTTTTCGAACTTCTTCTTTTTGCATTGTTATGTGATGTTTTAGGACTTATTCTGGTTTGAGGTTTTTGCTAGAATGGCTAAAATCTCTTCTTGTTCGGTTTTAACTGGGATCCCAGGTTGAAAAGTTTCACTGATTTTCTAAGCATGTTTTACTCTAAATGTTGTTCCAACGTTATTCTTTGTAAGTAAAATGAAATGCATGTGGTAATGGCCCTAGGATCTAGACATGAAATGTGGGGTCGTTACAGTTTGTGTCAGAGCTCTAGGTTATATGTTCTGTAGATTGGTTTACATCATAAACCTTAGATATGTCCATGGCTTATCAGCAAGCATCCGGTCACGCCAGGTACTCATTTGTTTAACTTTGTAGCCTGTAAATGTTATATATATTTGAAAAGGTTCATGTTGTGGAAAAGTATGAATGTTGTTTTGTAACGGTGAAATGTTTGAAGGAATCAAGCTTGTTTAGTAAGAGGTCGTGGAAGAGGTCGTGGTAGGGGTCGTAGAGCCCCTGAAGCAGTTGTGCCACAAGTGTAGTATGGAGATAATCTACCAGAAGATTCGCAGGTTGAACAGCCGGATGAGTAGCCGAGACTTGCGGCAGGACCTGCCACAATGGATGCCATCCAGGCAATTGTTCAGTCATAAGTTGTCGGGGCAGTTTAGTCTGCAGTTCAGTCCACAGTTGCAGGCGTGATTGCAAGACAACAGGCCTAAGCGCCTCAGAACAACGAAGCTCTATTGCGAGAGGCAAGGTGTTTAAGAAATTTTAGAAAGTGGGACCCTCGTCCGTTTGATGGAGCATCAAGGGACCCCACACTGGTAGAATTGTGGTTGTCCTCCATCGAAACTGTCTTTCGCCACATGAACTGTCTGGAAGACTAGAAAGTTTAGTGCGTCGTGTTCTTGTTGCAAGACAACGCCTTAATTTGGTGGCAATCGATCGAGAGGACTATAGACGTCAGCAACAGACCTGTTACAAGGGCTCAGTTAAGGGAGGAGTTCTTTAGGAAGTATTACCCTACAACCTCTCGTTTCAGGAAGAAAGCAGAGTTTGTGGCTCTTAAGCAGGGGAGCAAAACTGTAGAGGAATACAAGATAGAGTTCGTCAGACTATCTCGATTTGCTCCTGCCCTGGTAGCTACAGAGGCTGATAAGGTAGAACGATTTATCATGGGCTTAAAGGAAGAGATACAAGGCAATGTGGCAGCCCATCAACCACAAGACTATGCCACAACAGTCAGGGTGGCAGAGTTTATTGATCGATGACCGTCAGTCGTCTCTCTAGAACATTCCTTAGGTCATAAGCGAAGATACAATCAGATGAGCTCAAACACGCAGCGGGGTTAGCGTTACCCTAGACGAGGTCCGACTCAGGACCGTCGACAGTAAACATAGAATCAACCAGGGCCTAATCAGGACAAGTCGTTGTTAGGTTCCTAGAGTGAGTAAAAATATGATATAAAATACTCTAGAATTCCTGTGCAAGTATACACAGTCTGCAACAAGTAATAATATCAATCAGAGCCCTGAATTAGTTTCCACTCTACCTATTTTTGTGTAACTTTCCAATGGTTTCAAGAATAGTAAAATGATTGGGTTTTATCGGAAGTATGCTGAAGCAAAATAAATGATAGAATAATAAGTAAACAAACAGATAGACAGATTAAAGACAGGCGCTGGTTAGGATTTAGTGATTGCTCTAAAAGATGCTCTAGCAATATTATTGATCATGCTTTTCTCGCAGTATTATTAGCGGATTCCTCCCGGAACTCCGGATCTTTTGGGATGTGTTTCAACCCCAATGAAGTTCGACCGATCAAGCACTAGGCAACTGGCTATCCCTAGCTCAATCAATGGCGTTCACCAATACACAATGACCGTAGTGTGGATAATTGCCACACACCCTCTAAATCATCCCTGAAACTAGAGAGAGCTATCCATATCAGCTGGCCAGGCGGGCGTAAAATGAGAATAAGCACAACAATTAACAAAAATGCGATAATCAATATATTACTAGAGATGAAGCACAATAATCACATTATTCCTAACCAACACCTTAAGCTGCTTAGTTCATAATAGGCATGAAAATACAAATCACAATATGAGTAGGCATATCCATAACCACAAGTTAATAAAGAAAATAAACTCCTTAATCAGCTTGCGGATGATGGTGTTCTTGATGATCTTCAATTTCTCTATACTATTCGGCTTCCAAGGGAAAACATGGAATGAGTTTGACTTGGACGACTACTTCCTTTTATAGAAGGAGAGGAGACTTGAATTAGGTCAACTTGGACACGCGTAGGGCTCTCCTTGCTCCTTTATCACAAAAATGACTCAACAGAAGTCGGTTCATGAAGTTGGCTAACGAGTTGTGACGTGGCAGTTTATGCTCCCAGTTTTGCTGCAGCACAGAATTTGCTCCCTCCAATCGCCCAGCAGCATAATCTACACAAAATAATTTCCAATGCCTCCATTCTTCCAAATGGGTTAAAACATGTAATATCTATCCAAAACAAACCCTAATAAGCATAAAGGACACACAAATCCCTATATAATTGAGGCCTAAATAACTACCTTTTGGGCAGTTATCAGTCGTCATGTCAGTCGTGCGGGAAATACCACTGGGGTCGTTGCCTGGCAGGGACCAGTGTATGTTTCAAATGTGGCCAGGAAGGGCATATCGCTTTGAAATGTAATCAGAAGAAATCCAATTATGCCAACCAGTCGTCTAGCTCAAATCAGGCATCTGGGGTAAGACCACCACAGCAACAGGGCAAGATATTTTCCACCACCCGACAGGAGGCAGAGAACTTGAATGCAGTAGTGACAGGTACAATCCCTATTCTCGATCATTATGCTTTCATGTTATATTATTCGGGTTCAACACATTCTTTTATTTTTGCATCATTTGTAAGTCAAGTCGGCCTAGAGCTAGAGTCGTTAGGCTATGTTTTGTTAGGCTCAACCCCTGCAGGGGTAACGTTGTTAGCGAGTGAGCAATAAAAGCCTGTCAAATGTTAGTGTCTGACCGACCGATGGATGTGACATTGATCGCCTTTGACATGAGTGATTTTGATGTTATCTTGGGAATGGAATGGTTGGCTTCTAATTATGCCAACATATTGGCTAGATAGCTTGTCTCGATTGCATGCCTATTGAATGGTAGTAGGATTAGATTGTTGCCATAGTTCCTAGATAGTTTGCATGTTTCTTTTAAACATGTTGTGTGCCTTCAGATCTACGTTGTGCTTTAAGTTTGAGTTTAGTCCCTCATATCCTTACTTCATAGGAGAGCTCCTTAAGTGAATTCTTCGTTTCCTCTCTCAGAGATGAGTTCCAGAAATAGTCAAGGAAGTGGACGTTCTGGCCCTCCAAACGTTCCTGAAGTCAATTCGCATCTTGAGGCAAATCTCCCTGTTCCTCCCTCAGCGCATATGTGGATCTAGAAGCGAAGTTCGTCTCGCTTGTTCAAGGGACCATGACCGTGGCACAATATGTTAGAAGGTTCAAGGAGTTGTCTGACCGTGTCCCTGAGTTGGTCGCCACCGAGGCAAGGAGGATCAACTGGTTCATTAATGGCATGCGTGTGGAAATCAGAGGGTTGGTCAGGCTTGGTATACCAGCCACTCTCACAGCAGCTCTTGCAAGCGCACGGATGCTGGATAATGACATCCCTAGGGCGGAGCAGTCCCAGGAGGTGGGCACGTCTTCTGGTGCCAAGAGGAAGCATGAAGAGTTAGTGCATGCACCAAGTCAGAAGGTCAGAAGGTCTTTACCAGGGTCCAGTGAGTCCATTGTGGAGAAAGTCCAACAAGAGGAGTTCTTGCCCTGGGTCACCGATGAAGAGCTCAAGGCGGAGTATCCTAAGCTTTATGATGACGATGATTCTAATGATGAAGATAGCTCTTAAAGGTGGGGAGTCAGCGCACCCCTCGTTCAAGGTTAGTAATCTCTTCTCAAGTTTGTATTCTTTGGCTTTGAAATCTCCTTTCATTTGAGTATGCTTGTCTTGTGCTTATCCGCTTTGTGTATTGCGTGGTTGTATCGTTATGCTTCGATTCTCTAATCCGTAGTGCTTAGATTCTTTATTCTTTAGTTAGCTTCTAGGCTCTGTTTAACGTTGCCCACATCCTAGGGAGTTGAGAAATTTCTTTGAGAAAAGAAAAAGGTTTCCTTATGATAGTTTTGTATCCAACATCTCTAGTTGAAGGTCAAGGAGTTAGCTTTCCAAGGATGCCTAAAAACCAGATATAAGCGTTGCAAGCTTCTGTTATGTCTTCGAACTCATGGATAACCTTGTCGCTGCTTGGATTTCATGAATCAAGTCTCGAGGTTTATGGACTTTCTCGTGACAATGCTCTTAATGGTGTCAGTTTATTCTCAGACCAAGAGTCAGAGCATTTCCCCCATGCAGCAAGACCTCAATCCAAGTGATAACTGCCCAAAAGGTAGTTATTTAGGCCTAAATTATATAGGGATTTGTGTGTCCTTTATGCTTATTAGGGTTGGTTTTGGATAGATATTACATGTTTTAACCCATTTGAAAGAATGGAAGCATTGAAAATTATTTTGTGTAGATTATGCTGCTGGGCGACTGGAGAGAGCAAATTCTCTGTTGCAGCAAAACTGGGAACAGAACTGCCACATCACAGCTCGTTAGCCAACTTCATGAACCGACTTCTATTGAGTTATTTTCGGGATAAAGGAACAAGGAGAGTCTTACACGTGTCCTAGTTGACCTAATTCAAGCCTCCCATCCTTCTATAAAAGGAAGTAGCCGTCAAAGTCAAAAGCATTTCATGTTTCCCCTTGGAAGCCGAATAGTATAGAGAGATTGGAGACCACCAAGAACACCATCATCCGCAGTCTAATTTAGGAGATTTATATTTTCTTTATTATCTTGTGATTATGGACACGCCTACTCAGATTGTGATTTGTATTTCCATGCCTATTATGAACTAAGTAGCTTAGGTGTTGGTTAGGAATAATGTGATTGTCGTGCTTCATCTTTGGTAATATATTGACTATCGCATTTTGGTTAATTGTTGTACTTATTTCCATTTTATGCCCGCCTGGCCAGTCGGTGTGAATAGCTCTCTCTAGTTTCAGGGATGATTTAGAGAGTGTGTGGCAGTTATCCACACTACGATCATTGTGTATTGGTGAACGCCAGTGACTGAGATAGGGATAGCCAGTTGCCTAGTGTTTGATCGGTCGTACTTAATCGGGGTTGAAACACATCCCAAAAGATCCGGAGTTCCGGGAGGAACCTGCTAATAATACTGCGAGAAATGCATGATCAATAATATTGCTAGAGCATCTTTTAGAACAATCACTAAATCCTAACCAGCGCCTGTCTTTAATCTGTCTATCTATTTGTTTACTCGTTGTTCTATCATTTATTTTGGTTCAGCACAATTCCTATAAAACCAAATCATTTTACCATCTTTGAAACCATTAGAAAATTACACAAAATAGGTAGAGTGGAAACTAATTCAGGACTCGGATTGATAATATTACTTGCTGCAGACTGTGTATACTTGCATAGGAATTCTAGAGTCTTTTATACCAATCTATCCAACATCTGGTCAATAAATGGTAGAGGGAAATGGTCCTTACGGGTAGCTTTATTAAGCCTCCTGTAATCCATGCAAACCCTCCAGCCAGTTACTGTCCTGGTTGGAATTAATTCATTATTTTTATTGCTCACCACGGTGACACCTCCTTTCTTAGGAACACATTGGACAGGGCTCACCCAATTGCTATCGACAATTGGATAAATGATCCCAGTATCCAACCATTTAATTACTTCCTTTTTAACAACCTCTTTCATTGCAGGGTTAAGCCTTCTTTGTTGCTCAATACTCCTAAAGGATCCCTCCTCTAGAGTGATTTTGTGCATACAAAAAGATGGGCTAATTCTCTGAATGTCAGCCAACGTCCAACCTATAGCCTTGCGGTATTGCTGTAGTAATTTTATTAAGGCCTCCTCATGCTCTGGCATTAAATCTGATGCAACAATAATGGGCAACGTCTCACCTTCCCCAAGATACACATACTTTAGATGATCCGGTAAGGGCTTCAAATCTAAAGTAGGTGCCTCAATCAGGGATGGCTTAATGGGAGGAGCTTTCCTTTGGTTTAAATCTAAAGACTCAAAAAGATCCTCACATCTAAACAATTCTTTTTCTTTTTTTCTATCTAAAGAACAAATTTCAAAATCCTCTACACTAACCTCTCCATGCTTTTCCGAATGCTTATCAGCCGAATCCTGTATTGTTGTCTCAATAACTGTGCTCTCCAGAATCCTAATGAAGGAGCAATCCTCCATTTCGTCTGGATATTTCATGGCTTTAAACACATTAAATTTCACCTCCTCATTACACACTCTCATTGTTAACTCCCCTTTTTGAACATCTATTAACGCCCTACCAGTAGCAAAAAATGGACGACGTAGAATAATTGGGACATCTTTATCAGCCTCATAGTCTAAAATAATAAAATCAACAGGAAATATGAATTTATCCACTTTTACTAAGACATCCTCAATTTTACCCTCTGGATATGTGATAGACCTATCAGCCAATTGGAGTGTAACTGTGGTAGGCCTAGCTTCACCAATACCTAACTTCCGATAGAACGAAAGAGGCATAAGGTTAATGCTTGCGCCTAAATCACAGAGTGCTCTACCTAATTCTTTTCCACCTATAGACACAGGTATGGTAAATGACCCTGGATCCTTAGTCTTGGAGGGTAGCCCATTCTTAAGGATAGCACTACATTCCTCAGTAAGAGATACAGTTTCAAATTCACCTAACCTTTTCTTTTTAGTCAAAATATCCTTAAGAAATTTAGCATAATTAGGCATTTGCTCAATAGCTTCTACTAAAGGGATATTTATATGCAATTGCTTAAGAATCTCTAAAAACTTTTTAAATTGACCATCCTGATTCTTAGGCTTTTGCCTTTGTGGAAAAGGTAGAGGTGGTACATAAGGTGGGGGTGGCACATAAGGTGGTTCCACATCTGGAACAGAACCAGATGCTCCAGCATCTTTATTGCTGCCTCCGGCACCCTGACCAGACTCCAACTCTTTCTCAACAATATCATTTTTATCACCATTTTTCTCTATAACCTGGGTTTTACTAGGCTCAATTCTTTCTTCTAATGGCTTACCACTCCTAAGAGTTACTGCCTTTACCTGCTCCTTACCTTTCCTTCTAGGGTGTTCAGTATTTGATGGAAGTTTCCCTTGAGGCCTTGCCTTCAGCTCATTGGCTAGCTGACCCACTTGCAATTCCAGGGCTCTCATCGAAGCTTGATTACTTTGAATTGCGGCATCTGTACGAGTCATAAATTTTTTCATCATCGCCTCGAGAGAACTTCCCGAATTTTTATGGAGCAAAGCCTTCTTATTTTGCTGGGGCATTATCTGCGTTTTAGCAAATCGTGGCTGGTTCACCTTTTGTTGTGTTTGTACGTTACTTCCTTGTCCTCCCCATGAAAAGTTGGGGTGGTTGCGCCAACCTGGATTGTAAAAGTTAGAATAAGGGTTATTCCTCTAATTACCTACAAAAAACACAGAAGCTGGATTGCTGGGGCAAACCTCGTAGTTGTGGTCTTCGCCACAATAGACACATGCTTCCTCTGCCACTTGGTTCACCACTGCAGCAGGCTCAATAGCTGGTGGCTGCTGATGACTAATCACTGTCACATTCTTAAGAGCGTTAGCAATCATAGCAAGATCAGCCCTAATGGTGGACACACCATCAACTTCTAATACACTCTTAACTTTTTTATTTGTGCCTCTAACATCCGACCACTGACAACTATTAATAGATATTCTTTCTAAAATTTCATAAGCTTCATCAAAAGTCTTTGCTAAAAGGGCCCCTCCAGCCGAAGCATCAACCATACCTTGGGTTACTCCATTTAAACCATTGTAAAATGTCTCCATTTGAATACAATGAGGTAAACCATGGTGGGGAAACTTTTGCAAAAGCTCCTTAAATCTCTCTCAAGCCTCACTAAAAGTCTCATCCTCAAGTTGCCTAAACCCTACTATTTCACTCCTTAATTTAGCATTTCTATTAGGTGGGAAATATTTACTCAAAAATTTTTCATCTAACTCATACCATGTCCTAATTGATCCTGGAGCAAAAGAGTTCAACCATGCCTTTGCTCCATCTATAAGAGAATACGGGAACAAAGTTAATCTAAGGGCATCCCTAGGCACTCCTTGAATTACGAAAGAATCACTAACTCCTAGAAAAGACTTAAGATGTAAATGAGGGTCTTCAGATGTCAAACCATGGAATTGTCCCACGGTTTGCAACATCTGAAACATTACCGGTTTCATCTCAAAATTCGCCGCTTGGATTTGGGGACGTGCAATCCCTGGATTCAACTCATTAAACATCAGGACAGCACATGCTCGAATGGCTCTGGTCCTATCGTTCGCTATCAGGATAGGATTCTCAACCTTATTATTTTGCTGCTCATTTTGTTCAAACAATGGGTTTTGTTGCAGCAATGGATTCTGCTGGGGGTTTGCTGGACCTTCAGGAGCCTCTGGAAGACGCGACACGTTCTCCATCTGGTTTATGCGCTGCTCCCTCCTTTTGTTCCTAAATGTCGTTTCAATTTTTGGATCAAGCTCAAACCTTACCCCAGGTGGATCGCTCATGCACCAAACTCACACCTGCAAAAACAAAAGAAACAATAAAAAAGTTCTAGCACCAAACCACTAAAACACATACACAAAAATAGATGAGATAAAAACTTATTCAAGTCCCCGGCAACGGCGCCAAAAACTTGTTGGGTTCCTAGAATGAGTAATAATATGGTGTAAAAGACTCTAGAATTCCTGTGCAAGTATACACAGTCTGCAGCAAGTAATATTATCACTCTACCTATTTTGTGTAACTTTCTAATGGTTTCAAAGATGGTAAAATGATTTGGTTTTATAAGAGTTATGCTGAGGAAAAATAAATGACAGAACAATAAGTAAACAAATAGATAAACAAATTAAAGACAAGCGCTGGTTAGGATTTAGTGATTGTTCTAAAAGATGCTCTAGCAATATTATTGATCATGCATTTCTCGCAGTATTATTAGCGGATTCCTCCCGGAACTTCGGATCTTTTGGGATGTGTTCCAACCCCAATGAAGTACGACTGATCAAGCACTAGGCAACTGGCTATCCCTAGCTCAGTCACTGGCGTTCACCAATACACAATGAACGTAGTGTGGATAATTGCCACACACTCTCTAAATCATCCCTGAAACTAGAGAGAGCTATTCACACCAGCTGGCTAGGCGGGCATAAAATGTTAATAAGCACAACAATTAACCAAAATGCGATAGTCAATATATTACTAAAGATTAAGCATGACAATCACATCATTCCTACCAACACCTTAGCTACTTAGTTCATAATAGGCATGAAAATACAAATCACAATCTGAGTAGGCATATCCATAATCACAAGTTAATAACGAAAATAAACTCCTTAATCAGCTTGCAGATGATGATGTTCTTGATGATCTTCAATCTCTCTATACTATTCGGCTTCCAAGGAAAAACATGGAATATCTTTTGACTTTGACATCTACTTCCTTTTATAGAAGGATGGGAGGCTTTGAATTAGGTCAACTAGGACACGTGTAAGGCTCTCCTTGATCCTTTATCACGAGAATAACTCAACAAAAGTCGGTTCATGAATTTGGCTAACGAGTTGTGATGTGGCAGTTTCTGCTCCCAGTTTTGTTGTAGCACAGAATTTGCTTCCTCCAGTCGCCCAGCAGCATAATCTACACAAAATAATTTCCAATGCTTCCATTCTTCCAAATGGGTTAAAACATGTA
Organism: Luffa acutangula; assembly: GCA_036850905.1. Taxonomy (NCBI): domain Eukaryota; kingdom Viridiplantae; phylum Streptophyta; class Magnoliopsida; order Cucurbitales; family Cucurbitaceae; genus Luffa; species Luffa acutangula. The sequence continues at coordinate 35,810,783 of CM072099.1, forward strand.
ATATCTATCCAAAAACAACCCTAATAAGCATAAAAGACACACAAATCCCTATATAATTGTGGCCTAAATAACTACCTTTTGGGCAGTTATCAATGAGCAAAAAGTCTCTGGTGTTAAGTGCCTTGGGGAGCATGCGTTGGAGTCAAGGCCAGTTGCCTGGTGTAGTTAGGCGAGCACCTTTCGAGATCTGGAGTTCATCTGTAGTTAGGCTATCAGTATTGGTGATTGTGTGTTCTTGCACGTGTTGTCAATGGAAGAAGGTTCGTCACTTGATGAAAAGGGGGAGCTTAACCTGGGTTCATTGGATCTATGAGAACTTGGACCGCATCTAGCCTGTTGCTTACATGTTTGCATTATCACCGACCATGTCGACTGTGCATGAAGTGTTCTATGTTTCCATGTTGTGGAAATGCGTGCGTGACCCTTCACATGTGTTGAATCCTGAACCCCTGTCGTTGATCGAGGACTTGGCGTATGTGGTGGAGAAGTCTGTCAAGATCCTAGCCAATCAAGCAAAGGTTCTGAGAAGCAAGACCTTTGTTTTGGTGGAAGTGTAATGGTTGAACCATAAAGCAGAAGAAGTTGCTTGGGAAAGAGAAGCCGAAATTAGAGCCAAGTACCCAGAGTTGTTCAAGCAGTAGACTTTTGAGGACGAAAGCTTCTAAGGTGGGGAGAATGTAACGCCCCTAACATTCCGATGTGTTAATCTCCGGTATTTAAGTCCAAGGTTAATTTAATTGTAGCCTGGCTTATACCTTGGGAGATAAATAAATATATTGTAGTCTGAATGTTTTTCTCTTGGGAATTTAACGTTATTCAAAAATAAAATCTCTCCCTAAAACTCGTTGGATATGGTATGCGTTGGTTGAGAAGCTTAAGCATTAAAATTCAAAGTATACGCTGAATAATGGGTTTTGGTTGAGGAATTTCTATTCTTGGGTTTCTATTTTGGGCTTTTGAATTATTCAAAGAAAAAGAAAAGAAATGAATTCTAGGAAAAGGAAAAAGAAGCCCTAGCTTCTTCCTAGAATGGCTAGTTAGCTTTGCCCAACCTTTGTAGGTTCTTGAACCATGGAAATGAATGAGTTATGCTTGCTGTCCATAGTTTAAAAAACATGCTAAATAGGTTTCCATTAATTATCTAAGCCTTAGTTGCATTGCCTAAGCTTTAGGAGCTATTAGAAAGTCATTCATGCGTTTTAGGTGATTGTTGCTTGCTGTCCAGTGGTTGTATAGCCTTAATATCGACATCCAACAAATACCCACCGCCCATAACGCCTTAGACATTGTTGCACGTGGTTTTATAGCGTTGGGTTTTCAATCGGGGTTATGTTTAGATGTTGTCTAGCAAGGAAAGACACCGTTATTGGTTAAGTTTTGCCCTTAACATTATGTTTTAGGGTGCTATCCTTTAGTGTAGACTTCCTTTAATGGTTGGTAGTTTATTTGTAGTTGGAAGTTCGTTTTGGAACGAGATTGTGCAGTTCCAGCTAGCGTTGGTATTTAAAAGTGCTTTGTAAGTAGTTTCGACTTGCTGGGTTTGTTTGATTATGAGAAGCATGTTGTTTGTTTTTATGCCTTATCTTTATACTTGCGAAAAATATGATCTATTGTGTTGATATGTGCTGTATTTCTTGAGATGAGCGTGTATTGTGTTATTTCTTGAGATAAGCATGATTTGATGTGTTTAGATGTACTGCAATGCTTGAGATGAGAATGTTCTGTTAAGTTGATTGGGGTAAGCATGTTGTGTTTTTTGTTTTTTAGGTGTTCTTGAACTCTTGGCTTGCAAACATCCATGAGAAGGTCATCATTCCAAGGTAGTATTGTTCACCCCTTCCATTCCTTCCTTGTTCTAATGCATGTTTTAAGTTTGGGGGTGGAATGCTTTGCTTGTTGAGCCCTTGAGCAACTGAGTTCGGGGTATACTTTTTTGAGCTTTTTCTGATTATGGCATATGGTTGCTTTTGGATGCTATTTCTGCATGATTATGATTTCCTAGGATAGGCTTTATTGTTAATTGTTAAGCTTTTGATGAGTTGTAAGCATGAGTGCCCCAAAAGAGAAATTTTTTAAATTTTTTCTAGGAGATGTCTTGCATTAGTGGAGTATTTTCCTTGGTTAGAATTGGACTTGAATGCTTAGGACCGAATTATTAGGTTCATATGCTTGTTGTCACCTCAATAGGTGTAAGGAAGAGCTAAAGAGTAATATTTTGCAAATTAACATGTTTAATCTTTCGTAGGAGGAAAGAAAAGAATATATGCTTATCAAGCTCATAAAGAAAAATCAACCTTGTTGTTACATTTGAAAGAAAAATAAAGTCATGACTTATATGCACACTATGCAATGATTAATAGTATTTTAGGCAAAAAGAGCTACCTCTATTGTGATAAGTTAGGCCAAACTCGGGTTATGGGTCCCTGCAATAGGTGTTTGAAAGCTAGTGTCACGTATAATTGCTTGATTCAATTAAGTTTAAAGCACCTAGGTATGGATAAAAATAAACTAATTTGTCTAGTAGCATATTAGTAAATCATCAGTGCCAGTGTAGAGGGAAGATGAGTTGAGAGTGTAATAATCCAATCCCGAGCTAGTAAAGTCTAGTCTAATTAAGTTAGGTCTCACTTATGCAAGTTAATTTTGGAAAAATTTCGATTTGTCTCCTTCATTGGGCCTTATGTTCATGTCTCTTGATTGCTTGCTTATTGACTTTTGAGCCTTGAGGATTGAGTTGTGTGTTGTTGCATCCATTTACAACCGATGTCTAATTTTTAGTTTGCTCGAGGACTAGCAAAAGCTTAAGTTTGGGGGTGTTTGATAGCATGCATAACAAGCTATATTTCCCGATAATTTATAGTTAGTCTTTGAGTAATTCATGGCCATTTTAGTGCACTTTAATGTTTATTTTGTAGGAAATTGTTTATTAGAGCTAAAACGAGAATTTGGAGTTAATCGGGTGTTCGGGGAGCCAAAAGAAGCCAATAGAGTAAAGAGGAATCAAGTTGGAGGCTTAACAAAGTGGACATACTCGAGAGCTAGCGTCGAGATGCTGCACTTGTTGCGTCTCGACGCTGCTCTTGTGGCGTCTCGACGCTGCCCCTTAGCGTCTCGACGCTGTGACATTTCCTCTTCTATTTTGGCGGGTGCAGAGGACAGTGTCGTGACGCTATCCATAGCGTCTCGACGCTGTCGGTAGATTTCCTATATATTCATCCTTATTTTCTACGACCAAGGGAAGTCCAATTTGAGAGAATTTAGCCCTAATTTCGACTAGAGACCTTCTGTGGGAGTTGAAGCAAGGCCAAGGAGCGAAAACCAAGCTTGAAGGCATGGAGATCGTGACAGGGACGTGCTGGTTTCAATGACTTTGAGTGTTTTCCTTCCTTTTCCTTTTCTTGAGTTAGGTTTAATGGCTTTATCATGCTTAGTTTATATTGTAACTATTGGGTTTTATGCCCTAAAACTTGTAGATAGTAAATGTAACGATTGACCGAACATAAATAAAGTATTGTTTGATATTTTTTCAATAAAGAGTTATTGTCTATATTATGTACATCTTGCCTAAATAACCCTAATCCAATAAACTAAACATCCTAGGTTGTGGGATGAGTCTTGAACTGTTGGTGGAGACATACGGGGATCATTGTTCAAGAAACAGCCTGAAGGGTCTATAGTATAGGGATAAGGCTGGGTACCTTATTTTGGTGACACTATGGATACGACACACTTTGTATTTGATACAAAAGCAATGATCCAACCCGCTCGTGTAGGGGACATGCGAGTGGGGGTATCCTATGCAATGACTTTGCATAAGACCGAACCGCGAAATAGTAACCGCTAGTTGTAACATCGTTAACTAGTTAGGTTTCTATTTCACTAGGATGACCTAGGCAACTTAGTCTGAATTCTGAGTGGATTATGGACTCCTGTTCACGAGGGATTGTCCTTTGATTTGTATGGGTGAGAGTGGTCAGTACGCCAACTCAATAAGCCTACCATTTTGGGGACATGACCGAGTGGGGAGCTGGGAACATAATCACACAAGATGGAATTCACTCCTTTCCGACTTTTGAGGAAGTAGATGAGTGTTCCCTTAAGTGGTGTCTTCGGGTGTTGAACAAAGAGCCCTACCCTTTCACTGGCCCGAGAGGGGTTTCTGTTTGATGGTTGGACCACAAACAAGTTGTTCATTAGAGGAACACTGGTACTTAAGGAGGTAGAGGTAACTCACGGCTAAAATGGTAATTTGACTCAACTGGAGTTATGAACACTCGTGAAGGACTAACTTGTTGTTATTGGTCTATATCCATGGACACAGAATTATGTTTGCAGTGAGAATAGTGCAACTGTGGGTCTTTAGTGAAGTGAACCCACAGTTAACGGAAATTGATTAATAGGTTAATGAGTCTAGTTGATTAAATCTCATATCGTTAGTGCTTCTGATCCGCAGGTCCATTAGGTCCCACTAGTAGCTCGTAAAGCGACTTGAGGCAATTAAGTATAAATTGTAAATTGAAAGTGTTCAATTTATTTACGGGAATAATTATAATGTATATATAAAGTTTATGAAACTTTATAATATAATCTTGAACTAATTTCAAAATTAATTCTTGAGAGAAAATATTTGAAAGAGTTCAAAAAAATAATATGAATTGGATTCATATTAATATATACAATTTAATAAAATCCCTAAGATTAAATTTATGATATTTAATTGGATAGTTAATTAATCATGATATTAATTAATTATTTATTGAAATTAGATATAAATAAGATAATAGATTTGATCTTATTCATGACCTTTTCCTTTAAATAGGACCCCAAGGGTGGGGTGAAAGGCATCCCATTCATTCTCCTACTGTAGAGAATTCTCCTAAAGGCTCCCACCAGTCTTCTGCCTCTAGTAGTCTCAGAGTCATACCGGTGTAGCCGTAGTGGTAGTGTTCACAACAATTTGTGATTATTTCACAAGCAGGTTGTGAATTTAATATGAGTCGTCAACGAGAGTAAGTAACTTGTTACTATATAAATTAGATTTAGATCTAATATTTTTGTCTGCTTAGCCTTAATATAAATCTAGAATAGTTCGAAGTTTATTGCCAATATATTGGTATTTTATATTACGCTTCCGCTTTACGGAATTACGGAATTCCAATCCCTTCAATAACGCCATGTATGAATAACTAAGCTTGTTTCTTAGGGATTGATGTAGTCCTTTATGTTTATGGATTGATTTATGGGATGTTTTGTGCAATTGTTTTATGTGTGCAATCATATATGAATGCTTTCAATTAATTGGCCATTAGTTGATTGATCTAAGTGTGAATCTTGCTCGGGAGAGGGGGTTTATCGTAGACTTAGCTAAGATTGCATAACTAAAGTATAATTTCTAAGCTTGTGATGGAATTTAGAATAACTTTAAAATTGGTCAAAAGAACTAAAAGCCTTGTATGTTAATGAACTTAGATAGGGATATCAAGTTAATTATATGCATGAGAATCAATTATGCTCGGGAGAGATTGTTGTGATAAAAAGTTCTTAGGCTCATAAAATAAATACACGTTACAATTCATTCCTTTAAATTAATCCTAAACTAAATTGACGAAATCAATTCCCTAAAAATTCATTCAATTGAATCTCACATCTTTAAATTGCATCACCTTTGTTTTCCAAGTTTCACTACTTTTCGGTCCCTAAATAAAATTCAGCAAAAGTATTCACGGTACTTAATTTAACTTAAAATCCAATCCAAAGGACGACATTCGATTATACAAATCACTATATTATTACTTGACCCGTGTGCTTATGGTAGGAAAAGTCCACATTAGTGGGTCGTATCAAATAGTCTCGCCAGGATAAGGTACCCAGTCTTATCCCTATACTATAGACCTTTTAGGTTGTTACTTGAACATTGAACCTTGGATGTTTAGTTTATTGGATTTAAGGTTAATTATTGCAAGACTATGAATAACAAATTCAATAACTCCTTATTGAATAATTTCAATATAACTCCTTATTGATATTAATTAATTTGTTACATTTACTATCCACGAGTTTTAGGGCATAAAACTCATTAAACTCCCACTTGAACTAAAATTCTGGGGTGTACATCAACAAAATAATCCAAAACCAGTGAGTTGTGTTATTATAGTATAATACATAAAATGTACAAATATATGTAAAATACAATAAACTAGAGCATCCAGTATACCCATTACACATTCTACCACTTGCCCTAGATTATCCTATGTACAAATCTCGCAAACCTAGACTCTCTAGTTGACCCTCAAACACTTTAGCCATGAGAGCCTTCGTAAACGGATCAACAATATTGTGTTTGCCTCTTTTGTGACTACGAGGTTCTTTAGAATTTGCCACGGCAACACTATTATCACAACGAAGGGTGACTTGAAAGTTCATATTTGGAACAACTTCTAAATCTATTAAGCCACAACCTCCTTAGTTGCTTCACAAGCAGCGACGTATTCAGCCTCCATGGTGGAGTCTGTAATGCATCATTTCTTGATGCTACACTAGACTATAGCTCCCCCATTAAGGGTGAACACTAACCATGATGTGGGTTTCCTAGAGTCCTTATCAGTCAGAATTTGTGTATCCTGTAAGGATCAAATCCTTAGTGCCATACACAAGCATATAGTCCCTCGTTCTCCAAAGACACTTGATGGTGTTTTTCACAGCAATCCAGTTGTCTAACCCTGGATTGGATATCATCCACATACAACACCAGAAAAGCTGTTGAACTATTGATGATTTTCTTGTAGACACAAGGCTCATCAACATTCTGGTCAAAGCCATAAGATTTGATTTCAGTATCAAACCTTATGTTTCAAGATCGAGATGCTTGTTTCAATCCATAAATGGATCGATTAAGCTTGCAAACTTTTTGCTCTTGACCTTGAGTAATGAACCGCTCTTGTTGAGACATAAAGATGCCCTCCTCAAGATTGTCATTTAGAAAGGCAATCTTGACATCCATTTTCCATATTTCATAATCATAAAAGGTGGCAATGGACAAGAGTATCCTTATCGACTTTGACATGGAAACAGGAGAGAAGGTTTCCGTATAGTCCACCCCCTCCCTTTGGGTATAACCCTTTGCCACAAGTCGAGCTTTAAAGGTCTGTACCTTTCCAACCGCGTCTCGTTTTCCTCTTGTAGATCCATCTACACCCTATGGGTTTAGATTGTAATTCGTGTTTCCTTGCTTATTATGAACTAAGTAGCTTAGGCATTGGTTAGGAATATGTAGTTGTCGTGCTTCATCTCTAATAATATTTATTGATTATTGCATCTTGATTAATTGTTGTGCCTATTTCCATTTTATGCCCGTCTGACCAGCCGGTGTGAATACCTCTCTCTATTTTCAGGGATGATTTAGAGAGTGTGTGGCAATTATCCACACTACGATCATTGTGTATTGGTGAACGCCAGTGACTGAGCTAGGGATAACCAGTTGCCTAGTTCTTGATCGGTCGTACTTCATTGGGGTTGAAACACATTCCAAAAGATCCGGAGTTCCGTGAGGAATCCGCTAATAATACTACGAGAGTTTGCATGATCAATAATATTGCTAGAGCATCTTTTAAAACAATTACTAAACCTAACCAGTGCCTGTCTCTAATCTGTCTGCCTATTTGTTTACTTGTTGTTCTGTCATTTACTTTGCTTCAGCATAATTCTTTTAAAACCCAATCATTTTTATTACCTTGAAACCATTAAAAGATTCATACAAAATAGATAGAGTGGAAGCTAGTTCAGGCCTTGGATTGACAAATACTTATTACTTGCTGCGGACTGTGTATACTTGCACAGGAATTCTAGAGTCTTTTTAGATCATAATTTTACTCACTCTAGGAACCCAACACCCATACATAAAAAAGTTTTACCTCAAGAATAGGGGTTAGGGGCATTTCATGACGTCTAGAAATATTACCTATCCTCTGGCATCTATCACATGTTCTCACAAAGGTATAACAATCTTTAAACAACGTAGGCCAATAAAAACCAGATTGAAGTACGTTTGCTGCAGTGCGAGTTGGTCCAAAATGACCACCATAAGGAGAGGCATGACAATCATGTATAATCTTACCTACTACTTCTGTTGGAATGCACCTACGAATGATTTGGTCATAACACACCTTAAAGAGAAATGGGTCATTCCACAGATAGGACTTCACATCATGGAAAAACTTCTTTCTTTTCTGAGCATTTAAGTCTGGAGGTATTTCCTTTCCTGCAAGAAAGTTTACAAAATCGGCGTACCAAGGAAAAGAAGTTTTGACAGCATGTAATCTTTCATTTGGAAAAACTTCTTTAATGGGAAAGGTTGCGATATTCTTTTCGTGCTCTATCCTAGACAGATGGTCTGCGACCACATTCTCACAACCTTTTCTATCCTTGATCTCATAGTCAAACTCTTGTAGTAAAAGAATCCATCTTATGAGTCTAGGTTTTGAATCCTTTTTACTACTCAAATATCGAATAGCAGCGTGGTTAGTGTGCACTATAACTTTCGTACCAAGCAAATAGGGCCTGAACTTATCAAATGCAAACACAACAACAAGCATCTCTTTTTCCGTAGTGGTGTAGTTCTGCTGAGCACTATCTAGAGTTCTACTTGCATAATAGATAGCCCTAAAGAACTTATCTCGACGTTGCCCTAAGACAGCTCCTAAAGCATAGTCACTAGCATCACACATGATTTCAAACGGTTGACTCCAGTCTTGCACAGCAATGATAGGTGCGGAAATCAACTTTTCTTTTAAAAGATTAAAAGCTAGCAAACAATATTTTGAAAACACAGATGGAGCATCTTTTTCAAGTAAATTGCACAGGGGTTTAGCAATCTTTGAAAAATATTTTATAAAACGCCTATAAAACCCTACGTGGCCTATGAAACTTCGAACTCCCTTAACATTAATAGGTGGAGGAAGTTGTTCAATAGCAGAAATTTTGGCTTTATCAACCTCCAAACCCTTTTCAGACACTTTGTGGCCTAGGACTATCCCCTCTTTTACCATAAAATGACATTTTTCCCAATTTAAAACAAGGTTCGTCTCTTGGCATCTTTGCAAAACACGAGAGAGATTATGTAAAATGTTATCAAATGATGAACCGAAAACAGAAAAATCATCCATGAATACCTCCATAATCTCTTCTACAAAGTCTGAAAATATGGCCATCATACAACGTTGAAAGGTAGCTGGAGCATTACACAATCCAAATGGCATACGCCGAAAAGCATAAGTACCATAGGGACACGTGAATGTTGTTTTCTCTTGGTCCTCGGGCGCAATCGCAACTTGATTATAGCATGAATAACCATCAAGAAAACAATAGTACGGATATCCAACTAACCTATCGAGCATTTGATCGATAAAGGGGAAAGGGAAATGATCTTTTCTAGTGGCTTTGTTTAACTTCCTATAATCAATACACACACGCCAACCAGTGACTGTCCTAGTAGATATTGATTCATCCTTCTCATTCTTAATAACAGTCATCCCCCTTTCTTAGGCACTACTTGAACAGGACTCACCCAAAGGCTGTCAGATACAGCATAAATAATCCCTACATTCAATAATTTTAACACCTCGGCTTTTACCACTTCCTTCATTGCTGGATTTAGTCTCCTTTGGTGCTCTACTGTAGGATTAAAGGCATCTTCCATTAAGATTTTATGCATGACAATTGAAGGACTAATACCTTTAATATCACTAATAGACCATCCTAAGGCAGATTTATGCTTTTTCAAAACATCCAACAATTTTTCCTCTTCTACTTTACTTAAATCAGCATAAATGATAACAGGAAAAGTAGAAGATTCTTCTAAGAAAGCAAAACGTAGGTGAGCAGGTAATTGTTTTAATTCAGAGGAAGGGGCGTCAACTTGAGCACAAATATCTAATGATAATTTTTCTTCCCTTCCTAAAGGTCTATCAATTAAAGCATTTTCCTAATTAACATCTAGTAGTTTTTCTCCAAACACATCAGGCATGCTTATTTCATAATGATCAACAGGAGACTCTGACTCTAAGCATTCATTGATAATAGTGTCAAATGAATCAATCGAAAAACAAGAACTGACCTCTTATTCTGGGTGTTTTAAAGCATTAAAAGGGTTGAACACTACCTTGTCATCTTCCACTCTGAGAGTTAGGGTTCCTTTCTGTACCTCAATCAGCGCACGAGCGGTTGCCAAAAATGGTCTCCCAAGAATGATCGGGACTTCGGGGTCTTCTTCCATGTCTAATACTACAAAGTCTGCAGGGAATATGAATTTGTCAACGTTGACCAAAACATCCTCTAACACACCTTTAGGGTATGTCATTGAACGATCTGCCAATTGCAAAACAATTGTGGTTGACTTTAATCCCCCCAAACCAAGTTTCCTGTAAACACTGAATGACATTAGATTTATGCTCGCCCCTAAGTCGCACAAAAAGTTTTTTATAAACAAACTACCGACAGTACAAGGAAGAGTGAAACTCCCTGGATCTTTTAATTTTGGTGGTAGATGTTTCTGGATTATGGAACTACACTCGGCTGTCATATTTACTGTCTCATGATTTTCGAACTTCCTTTTCTTTGATAAGATTTCCTTCATAAACTTGGCATAGTGTGGCATCTGTTCCAAAGCATCAGAAAAGGAATGTTAATGTGGAGCTCTTTAAAAATATCAAGGAATTTTGAAAATTCAGCATCCAACTTTTTCTTTTGGAATCTCTGAGTATAAGGAATTTGATTAAGAACTAAGGGAATAGAATCTGAAGACTTATCTGGCACTGGCTGTGCTGTTTTTTCCTCTTCTTTGGTTTCATCATCCTCATCCAATATCCTTCTAGAGTTGGGCTTTGGTTCTTCTTTTCTTTCAACTTTTTTCAATTGTTTCCCACTTCTGAGAGATATGGCAGGGCATTGCTCTTGTGGGTCCATGGCAACGACATTGGATAAATTTCCTTGCTGGATCTCCTTCATGAATATTGTTAGTTGATATATTTTTGCTTCCATCTTATCAACGACAATGTCTACTTTGGCTTGCATTGTTGAAACTACTCCTTGCATATTTTCATTCAAATTTCTAGTCTCATTTATGAAGCTTCCTAGTATTTCCTTCAAAGGGTTTTTCTTTTCTTCAGGTTTAGGCTCTTCTTTTACTTCGACTTTTGGCGAACTCAGAATTTCTGATCCTATGAGCTTATTTAGAGCCTTGGTCAGAGCTTCGACTTGCAACCTTAAAGCACTCACTTCATCATTCTCACATGTTTTCTCCTTAATTTTGGATTCTGGTTGCTCAGACTGCCACTGATAACTTGTTGAGGCCAACTCTTCTACTATGGTTCGAGCCTCCTTGACAGTTTTGGCTAAAAAGTTTCCTCCAGCCGTAGTGTCAAGAATTGTCTTAAAATCCTTATTTAACCCATCGTAGAAAAGTTGTATCTGAAGCCAATCATGATTGGCTAAAAAGTTTCCTTTAATTGTTTAAACGTTCCAATCTCTGTCCTAAGCTTGGTAATTTTGGCTAATGGGAAAAAATTTGTAAGGAAAGTTTTGACTAAATCATTCCACCCAAGGATGCTATTTGAGGTCAACGAGTCTAACCAATCTCTAGCCTTTTCTTGTAAAGAAAATGGAAACAATTGCAATCGAATAGCGTCAGAGCTAACTCCTCCTATTTTTACCGTTCCACAGATATCCAAAAATGATCTCAGATGATGGTGTGGATCCTCTGATGGATAGCCTTTGAAAGCATTTTCTCTTACCATTTGAATGAGACTAGCCTTGAGCTCAAAATTATCAACAACGATTGGCTCATAAGTTATTCCAGAGTAATTTAATGGAAATTCAGGCAAGAAATAATCTCGGATTGCTTTATCTTCTTTATCTGCCATGCTTAAAGAAACAATTTATCCACCTTATATCTTCACAAATTTTGCCACAACTTGCTAAAAATTAAAATGTAGACAAATGAATTTCTAAATTAAAATCAAACACTTAATTCTCAATATTAACGGAAAAAATTACAATTTCCCCGGCAACGACGCCAAAAACTTGGTGACCGCAAAGTGCACGGGCCGCAAGTAATATAAAACGAAAAGTATTCCGAGTATCGAATCCTCCGGGAAATTGAATTAATTCCATTAAGTACCAAAAACCATCATGTTTTAATTTTATTTAGAATTCCAACTCGAATGATTAAGCGAAAATTAAAGAAACTAATAAAAATAAACATGCAATAAATAGTGGGAATATCCAATTAAGGGGGCTTGACCTAGGGTGTTATCTAGCTTTCTTGGATTTGTAGCTCAAATACATGAATGCATGTAACTAATAGTCATCAATTCCATAAATCTAGAAGTAATTTTAAGCGAATTTCTCTTTCAAGCTCCTCCGCATCTCATACTAACATAACTAATTCATGCGTCCATCTCCTTAGTTAATCATAGTATGGCATTAAGCAACTTCATTATCAATTTCTAACAATTCTTTTTCACTCTCGTCCTCCAAGCAATTATTAGCCATGCAATTAGGATCTAATCTAATTTCTCTCTGTCGAGTATCAATATAGACCAACATAACAATTAATCCGTGATCAAGAGATTAAAGACATTAAGCAAAAATTGCATAGATGAAATATGAAGAAATTCATTACATAATCCAAGTAATTGCGCTACAATAACCAATTAACTAGAATAATGACCCTAGGTCTCAAGATCTACTCACAAATGGAAATAATTTTGCCAAAATGATCTTGATCCATAGGCCTAACTCAAGTTACAACAAGGAATTATAAAGAAGTAAGGAAGAAATAACCGATAAGTTGATCCCAATCTCCCGTCACGATCATCTCGAATCCCGAGCCTTGGAATCTTGCTCAATTCCACCTTTTTCCTCACAATTCTTCTCACTTTTTCTCTCTATTGAGTTAGGGGAGAGCTCCCCACAATGGGATGCATTTAACCAAAGGGAAGGGGCCTTTTTATAGTGCTTGGACGGAGGGATTTCTTGTTGAACAAGCCGACAACGTCGAGACGCTAGGCCTTCTAGAAGCCTTATTTGCGGATTTTTGCCTCATTTCTTCAAACTTTTGGCCTTTTTGGGCCTCCCACTTCAATTGTCTTATTTTCTTGGACCTTAGGGCTTGGATCTTCAATGATTAATCTTCAAATTGGCCACAAAGTCTCCAAATTCACCCAAATTCTCTTAAAATATCAGTTTTTCTTCTCAAACTCGGTTTTCTACAAAATTAACATAAAAATATATTAAAACTAGCTAAAATTAATAGGAAAATGATGACAATTTTGCCTGTCATCAAGGTCTGCCCCAACAAGCTTCCGTAGGGTAAGACAATGTTGGTGCAAAACCTAGGAAACCCTATCCATTTCTGAAGTTTGCGTTGTTCCGACTCCCATGCTCAATCCTTTCGTAGAGTGATCGCACCCAAGGTGACTCGAAGGCAGAGCATGAGAATGTCACAGTGCAACGTAATGGAAGAAACTGTAGGATATGTTGACATGTGTCCTTCTCCCACTTACTATATATACTTTCTCCATTCACCTTGTTATTGACTCATTCAAACACTATCTGCAGGGGATGCTCCAAGGGTGTCTCGAGGACAAGCATGGATCTCACGGTGTAAACTCTTAGAGACGTGGGAGCTAAAAAATTGATATATCATATATATCATTATTCTCCCACTAAGTATTTTAAAGATTAGAGTTTATTACTTTGGTAAATTTTGACTAAATGAATCTATCTAAGTCTATGCCTTATATAACTCTTATATGAAGGTCTTTAATCTAATGTCTTAGGTGAATTAAACTCTTTTAATTAATCTAGCGACATTGTATGCTAACATAACTATGGTTAATTCAACTCAGGCTTCGAGTTAGTTCCCAAGTAGCAGGTGTTCCGTAAACCGTCAGCTTAAATACCATCAGCCTTAGATAGAACTTCACCGGGAGAGTTCCTTTATAACCATAGTAATGTTAAGTCTTTACTCAAATTAGCTTTATATTTTAATGCATCACTATACATTATATTAATTTGTATCTCATACAATTAACTTAATTCCCAATATGGATTTGAACTATTCAAATTCTCTCAAGATATATTTGTTCCTAATTACTCTTTACGAGCTAGCAGGGGGACCTAATGAACCTATAGATCAGAAGCTCCAATGATATGAGGTTCACTGATCAAACTCATTAATCAAGTTAACCAATATTCATTAACTGTGGGTCATTCCACTAAAGACTCACAACTGAACTCTTCTCACTGTAGAACATTTTTGTGTCCATGGATGTGGACCTATGTCGGTAAGTCAATCCTTCACGAGTGTCTGTAATCCCAACTGGGTCAAATTACCGTTTTACCCATGTGTTATATCTGTCTCCTTAAGTACCAGCGCTCCTTTAATGAACAACCTGTTTATGGTCCAACCATTAAACAGAAAGTCCCTCTCGGACTAGTGAGAGGGTGGGATCCCTTTGTTCAAGTCCCGGAGTCACCACTTAAGGGAACACTCATCTACTTCTCCTAGAAGCGGGAAGAAGTGAATTCCTTCTTGTGTTGTCATGTCCCTAGCCTCCCACTCGGTCTTGTCCTAAAAAAGGAAGGCATATTGAGTCGACGTATTGGCCACTCTTACCCATGCCAATCAAAGGACAATCCCTCATGAGAAGGAGTTCATGACACACTTAGGATTAAGACTGAGTTACCTAGGTCATCCTATTGAAACAGTAACCTAACTAGTTAACGGTGTTATAACTAATGGTTAACTATTTCGTGGTCCGGTCTTATGCAAACTCATTGCATAGGATACCCCCGCTTGCATGTCTACTACATGTACGTTTTGGATCAATACGTCTGTATCAAATACAAAGTGGGCCGTATCTCATAGTGTTACAAGGATAAGGTACCCTGTACTATAGACCTTTTAGGTTGTTACTTGAGCATCGATCCCCGTATGTCCCCACATACTAGTTCAAGTTAAATACAAACAACCTTGGATCTTAGTTTATTAGATTTGGGTCAAATTGTGCAATATTTAACAATAACACTTTATTGTAGAAACTCAATAACACTTTATTGAAACAAGTATACAATTTGTTTACATTCACTATCTACGAGTTTTAGGGCATATTCGGTTTGTGAGCTTTCACAAGTGACAAGTGACATTGTTTAGTCCCCAAATTTTGAATTTTATTTTTTCATTGGTCCCTAGAGTTTGAAAATGATTTCTAAGGTCTCTAAGTTGAATTGAAGGTTGTTTAATATATGAGAAAGATGTTGTCGGCTTCTAAACATTATAAAAATTTGACCCCTAATCTATATTTTTTATCATCCTCCCATCATATTCAAGTCATATGTTGATTACTAGATAACTCTATTTGAAAAACGAGCTTAGCTCAGCAGTAATTGGCATGTACCCTCGACCATGAGGTCAAAGGTTCAAATCCCCCCACCCCCAAATGTTGATGTACTCAAAAAAAAAAAAAAAAAAAAAAAAAAACTCTATTTGATAAACAAATAATTTCCTTGCCTAAAATCATTGAGCCTCAAAATGAATAACACTCATACAATAACTATTCTGTTACTAAATTCAAAATATCATTTAATTTTTAATATATGGTAAATAAATAAATTTCTAACTAAAATGATTAAATCATATCAAGAAAATGATCCGCGTACAAATGACATTTAGATCATTTTACTTGGAATGTGTGTGACATTCAACTATAATATATATTTGTATATATATGCTAAATAAAAAATTATGTGAATCTTAAACGAAAAATATCCATACACATGGAAATCTAATAATCATGAAAAATATTTGTTATGGGCAGAAATCGTTCTGTGATATTTTGTGCAGGATGGGCCCTGGTAAATCGGCCCAGAAGCTAGAAGAAGCCAAGGAGAAGAAGGCCGAGGGGCCGGAGCCCAACCCGGCCCCCAGGACACGACGCTCGGCCTCATCCCAAGGGAGAGGCCGAGCATGTGGTCGGCCTCGGCCCAATGCCGAGGCCGACCAGGGCCACAGGCCCATGAATGCTCCGGTGATGAGCAGCCGAAACCCTAAGGGGACTTACAAAAGGGGGGACGACCAACGCAGTCAGGTATGCAAAACTTAACCCTAAATACACGTTACTTGTTCTTCGGCCAGGAACTAACTTAAGCATCGGAGCACGCGTGGTCTACACCACACCGGTGTGCAGCGTTTGTTTGATTTGCAGGTCACGCTCTTCCCGCATCTTTACAAATTCACTGCTGATCGTTGCGTGGAGCGAAGGGC
Organism: Luffa acutangula; assembly: GCA_036850905.1. Classification (NCBI taxonomy): domain Eukaryota; kingdom Viridiplantae; phylum Streptophyta; class Magnoliopsida; order Cucurbitales; family Cucurbitaceae; genus Luffa; species Luffa acutangula. Next base: position 35,827,104 of record CM072099.1, read on the forward strand.
AACTCCCTAAGCAAAATTCAACCATCAACAGTTGGCGCCGTCTGTGGGGAAGAGTTGACGAGCAAACGCTGTAGGCAACAAGCAAATACAATGGAGAACGAGAATCAACTGATCACGGGTGAGCCGAATCCTCTAATACGGCTCGAGGCACAGGAAACAGAGATCGCGGAGATGAAGGGGAGGATGAACGAGATGGGGCAGAACTTGGCCGAGATCCTCACTCTGCTGAAAAAGCCTGATCTTGCCGGGCATGAGGAAGAGCATCCACACAGAGACCCAAAGAAGGGTAAGGGCATAGCCAACGAGGAGGTGGGAGATTCAGAAAGCGTGACCAGCCGGATGCCACCTCCCGGGGATGACCGGGTACAGAAGGAGGCCGGGCCGAGTCGCAAGAAGGTCCGCAGGGGTTCTCCGCTAACCCAGGCACCAGGTAAGTATACAGGAAACAACGGCAGGTTTGAGCCTCGGCCAAAGTCCGAGGCCGAGCGGGGTCGAAAGGAGCGGGAGGTATCCGGTTGGCCACAAGGAGAGGTTAGCCACCAAACCTCCCAAAAGAAGGCAGAGAATGAGGACATAGAAGATTTGATTGGGCAAGAAGGGCCAGTCTTCACGGATGAGATTATGAAAGGGGAGGTGCCGCACAAATTCAGGGTGCCGAACTTCCCGCAGTACGATGGGAAAAAAGATCCGAAACAGCACCTAGATGCATATCAAACTTGGATGGACTTTCACGGGGCAAACGAAGCAACGAGGTGCCGAGCCTTTGCACTCACACTCACAGGTCTAGCGAGGCAGTGGTTCGGGAAGGTCCCGCGAAGGTCAATTGGCTCGTTCAGAGAGTTGGCCCGAGTGTTTATCACGCAATTCCTGGGGGCCCGTAGTCGACAGAAGCCCCAAATCAACTTGCTGACAGTAAAGCAGGGGCCCCGGGAGAGCCTAAGGGATTATATTAACAGATTTAGTAACGAGGTTTTGCAGGTGGAACGTTATGATGATGGAGTTGCCTTAACTGCTGTGATTTCAGGGTTGCAGGACGAGAGACTACTCAATTCAATTGGGGAGAGCCAGCCACGAACGTATGTTGAGTTCATGACCCGGGCTCAAAGATACATAAGTGCTGAAGAACTGTTGAAATCTAAGCAGGAAGAAAGAGAGGGTCGGGGGGTAACGATGCCAGACCGACGCCGCGAGGACAAAGGAAAGAGGCACCCGGCCGAGGGAAAAGGCCGAGGCCGACCAGAACACTCCTCGGCCAATGGCCGAGGCCGACCAGATGCCAGGGAACTGCAAAGTCGGGCAGAGCCTAAATCCAGGTACGACAGGTACACACCATTGACAGCTTCACTTGAACAGGTCTTGGCCGCGATACAAGACACGAATCTGCTGAAACGACCGGAGAAGTTGAGGTCGGATCCCGACAGGAGAAATCGAAACAAATATTGCATGTTCCATGGAGATCACGGCCACACAACCCGGGAGTGCATCCAGTTGCGAGATGAGATAGAGACCCTGATCAGAGAATGTTACCTCAAGGAGTTCGTGGGAAACGATAGAGGCAAAAGACCGCTACCAGCAGACCAAGGCAAGGGCGGTGCCAATCCACCACTGGAGATTCGAACCATTCTAGGAGGACCCTCAGGAGGGGAGTCAGGTAGGAAACGAAAGGCTGCCGTTCGGGAAGCGCAACACGAGCCCGATGGGCGAGGTATGTACTCACTCCATCTTGATAAAAACTCACCCAGGTTGGAGTTTACAGAGGAGGAGGCCACCGGAGTGCGTCACCCGCACAATGATGCACTAGTGATTGCTCTGACGATAGCCAATGCAAAGGTTCACCGGATTCTCGTTGATGGAGGAAGTTCCGCTGACGTACTCTCGGCTGCTGCATTCGACGCCATGAGGCTGGGGAATGAACACCTAAAGCCGAGTCTTACGCCTCTGGTGGGCTTTGGCGGAGAAAAAGTCAGCCCGAGAGGGAGCGTAGAATTACCGGTAACGTTTGGAGAAGGATTGCATGCCATAACGAGGATGATCAACTTCTTGGTGGTTGATTGCGTCCCGGCATATAACGCCATCTTGGGACGACCCACCCTGCACGGGCTCAAGGCTGTAGCTTCAACCTACCACCAAGTCTTGAAGTTTCCAACAGAGAAAGGCGTTGGAGCAGTGTATGGCGAGCAGAAGATGTCTCGAGAATGCTACTTTATGGCCCTCAAAAATATTGACAGAAGGATTCAGACAACACCAGCCTCGGGGTATGGCCGAGGCCGAGCACATGAAGAGGCTAGTTTTCCCCTCCCAATGGAGCTCTAGTTTAGTATTTACTATGTTTTCAGTCCTCCGGGATCACTTTCAGTTTTCGTTATTCTTTGTAATCAATTTGTTGATCTGGAATAAAGAATTTCGTTTCATAAAGTTTCCAAGCACCTTTCCCCAGAAGAGTGTACGCACCCCTGGGATGAACATTATGCTTGAAGAGAGGCTCGGGAAATTCCTTGGCCTCCCCAAGCACCTTTCCCCAGAAGAGTGTACGCACCCCTGGGATGAACATTATGCTTGAAGAGAGGCTCGGGAAATTCCTTGGCCTCCCCAAGCACCTTTCCCCAGAAGAGTGTACGCACCCCTGGGATGAACATTATGCTTGAAGAGAGGCTCGGGAAATTCCTTGGCCTCCCCAAGCACCTTTCCCCAGAAGAGTGTACGCACCCCTGGGATGAACATTATGCTTGAAGAGAGGCTCGGGAAATTCCTTGGCCTCCCCAAGCACCTTTCCCCAGAAGAGTGTACGCACCCCTGGGATGAACATTATGCTTTAAGAGAGGCTCGGGAAATTCCTTGGCCTCCCCAAGCACCTTTCCCCAGAAGAGTGTACGCACCCCTGGGATGAACGTTATGCCTGAGCGAGGGTCTAGGGACTTTCCGGGCTTCCGCACTGGTCGTAGGTGAACAGGTCTTGCGAGCTATGTAAAAATGAGTGCTCGGCCTCATGCCAAGGCCGAGGCCGAGCACCCTGATGTTGGGAACATCCCAGGGGCACGCTGAGTCAATTGCACATGACGAGGGCACGCCTCTCCCTTCAAGAGCCAGGTATGAGCTTGTTCTTGTTTCCTCCAGAGTTACGATTCTTGGCATGATAAGGGCATGTTTTGAGGGTAGGAATGGATTAAGAATGACCTTTTTGCTAAGGTGAAAAGGGGCCCTCCGGCCACTTCTGTGACATATCACTCTTCTCTTTTCCGTTTCACCTAGTCCCTACTCAGGGAATCTTTAGCTTGTATAGCTCGCCCTATCTTGCAGGATAACAAAGAAGTCATGCGAAAGTCAACACGAGACGAGAGTTGTACTCTTAAATTGGGCTTAAGGAGCTCGGCCTATAGTATGAAAGTCGCGCTTGAATCCCAATTCAAGAGTGGGGGCTTAATGCTATAGGTGATTTTGGACCACACAGATGGACAATGAGCGGACGAGGACAGTCGGACAGAGGTAGGACCGAAAGACCGACCCAGAGGAAGACCAGACCAAAGGGTCGGGCTAAAATGGTCCGACCCATATGGTCGGCCTCGGCCCTATGCCGTGGCCGAGCGTATGGTCGGCCCTTTGCCGAGGCCGAGCGTTTGCGCAGGCCGAGACCGGTGGCCTCCATTCGGTCCCTAGTGGCCCGTTCTCTCTCTAATGTTTCGTAAGTTGCTTGTTTGTTATGCATATGGTCTTGCCTGTCCTGATGGGGTTTTTCTTAGTAATCCCAAATGTTATTCGAGGTAGGCACGAGCGTTGAAAGATAAAAGGCCATGGCCTATTTTTCATTAATTGGAAGGGAAAGTACAAGTGCAGGAATTAAAGGGTGAAGTTTGACAAGGCAAGATTGGAAGCATGCAGCAGGCAGAGGAAGTGCTTAAACATTCCTAACGATGGTCGTCCCCGGAGAATTCCATGTCTTCACGTCCGCTGGACGAGCTCTCTGATGCCGGATAGGAGTCAGGATCCACAAGCATGGCGGCCATCTCGGTCTTCAGAATGGATCGGTCCATGTCAGGAAAATGTTTTCGCATGCGCCGGACAGCCCAGGTCGCCCCATCCTCCCACATTTGGTTGTGGGTGACAATGTAGTCCTCCGTCTTCCGATATGCTTCGGCAAGGTACTTAGCGTCGGCAAGGTGGGCTCGAGCTTCGGCTAGCTGGGCTTTGGTTTGATCCCAACCCATTTTGTGACGGTCGAGGTCGACCCTCACCTCTTCGAGGAGACGGTTGGCGCGGTCAAGGCTGCTCTGCGCCTGGATTAGTTCTTGCCTTGGGACGCTATTCGACTGCAGCTCATTTATTTTGTTCGTCAGGCTCATGGCGGACACAGTAACCTTGGTGAAAACCTGTGGAAGGAGCAGAACTCAGTAAGAGGTTGTCCGGAAAAGGAAAGAGTAACCGAATTGTGAGCAGGGAAAAAGTTCTCACCTCGCGAAGGTGGCGGTGGACAGATTGAAGGCTCTCTGCGGGGTCGTCGTACCCTAATTCCCCCACGGGCTTATGGGTTTGCAAGCCCTGCCAGCAGCGGAGGTCGTGGGCGAGCATGTCCACTTGGTCTCCCGTCCCAGAGTAGTCCTCCGGAAGGACACAGACGGGAAGGGAGGTGCCCTCTTCTCTGATCGGAGAAGGAATGACTGGAGGGCGGCGGCGTGACGACCTCCTCAGACCCGTGGTGGAGGAGCGGGCAGCGACTTGGGGCGCGTCAGAATCTTCCTCGGTCAGATCGGTGACGTTTGCTTGTGAGGTGCTTGCCACACCCTTATTCTTCTTTTGCTTGCGGCTCCCGTCGTAGATTAGGCGTGGCGGCATCGCTGTGTTTAAGAGAGATGAAATTAGTAAATGTGGCAAAGTCAAGTAAAAGGAAGGAAGAGGAGCGCTGGCAGGATAGCAGAGGGAGCTTACTGGACAAAGGGCGAGCGAGTCTGAGGAATACAAGATTTTCTTGGTTGACGAGGTCGGGACCGAAGCGGTGGCAAAGCGGGATCCGTCGTACAACCTCAGCGAATAGGCGAGCTTCTGCGGTTCGGCGAGCCCTCCGAGGAACTGAGAAAGTGAGAAAGATGAAAGGTGAGTTAGAAGTATTGATCAAGGCAATAAGCGCGCAAATACTCACCATATTTGCGAAAGTATGTGGAAACAGCATAATGGTTGCCGTCTGGGTTTCTTTCTAGCCAATTTCCACTAACAAAGAACCACCCACTCCTCCAATTTTTCACAGATGAGGGGGTGTTAACAATGGTTCCCTGTTTGGCGCTAATATAGTAAAAAAGATGCCCAAGGTTGGGACTGCGGCTGATAGAGTGCAGAGAAAAGAAAATATCCGGGTCCATAGTAGCATCCGGGTTGCCATATGCCCATAAAAGGATGCAACCGATGAGATGAGCCCATCCATTAGGCACAATTTGTGCCGGGGCTAGCCCGGTGATCGTCAGGAAGTGTTGGAGGAGCAGGGGGAGCGGTAGGCGGACTCCAAACTTGAACATAGCTCTGTAGAATGCCACCTCACCTACGGGGGGGTGAGAAAAGCTTTCATCTGGACCCGGAACCCTCATATGCACATCGTCAGGAACGCCATACTCGTACCGAAGGCGCTCCAAGTGGGCCTCGGTCACCAAGGATGACGTAACTGAAGGAGGTGCCGAAGGGTCGGAATCCTCAGCTTCCTCAACGTTCTCCTCCCCCTCCGAGTAAGAAGATTCATCATAAAAGCTAGAACCGCTCCCGGAATGAAAGTCGGTATGGACAGACTCTTCACTCGACATGGCAAGAAAAACGTTTCGCAATGAATATGAAAGAAAGGAAAAGGCGCTACCTTGGAGAAAGCTTGAGAAGAGAGTTTGGTGAGGAAAGTGGAGAGCATGAAGAGGCTTTTTATAGAGCAAAAGTGGAGGGAATTTCGGATTTCAAATTTGAAATTCAAAAAAAAAAAAAAAAAAAAAGAGAAGAGAAATGATGATGGGACAGGTCATGCTAGGCCTGCCACGGCAGGCCGAGCCCACCTGCTGCCAGGCAGCGGGCGCCTGTCGCGCCAGGCATGCGCCTGGCGCGGTGGCAGGGGGCTGACCCCCTCGGGCAGCCCCCCGTTTTGTCTTTTCCCATTCGTCTTTTTCGTTCAACTAGATCCCAATGGGATTCTCAATTCCAAGGTGCTAGGTTGGTTCCAAACCAACTCACAAGTTGACCAACAGTCAACTAGAAGAAATCTTCTTGCCCCACAAAGAGTCAACCAAATGGTTGCACCGTTCGAAGGCAAAATATGATGGTTGATGCATGAGTAATGAGTTTTTTTTACAGTAGAATGATTGAATTCCAACTCTCCATTGGAGTCCGAGAAATGCCCCGGAACTCCAATAGAGAGTGGGGGCTTAATGTTATGGGCAGAAATCGTTCTGTGATATTTTGTGCAGGATGGGCCCTGGTAAATCGGCCCAGAAGCTAGAAGAAGCCAAGGAGAAGAAGGCCGAGGGGCCGGAGCCCAACCCGGCCCCCAGGACACGACGCTCGGCCTCATCCCAAGGGAGAGGCCGAGCATGTGGTCGGCCTCGGCCCAATGCCGAGGCCGACCAGGGCCACAGGCCCATGAATGCTCCGGTGATGAGCAGCCGAAACCCTAAGGGGACTTACAAAAGGGGGGACGACCAACGCAGTCAGGTATGCAAAACTTAACCCTAAATACACGTTACTTGTTCTTCGGCCAGGAACTAACTTAAGCATCGGAGCACGCGTGGTCTACACCACACCGGTGTGCAGCGTTTGTTTGATTTGCAGGTCACGCTCTTCCCGCATCTTTACAAATTCACTGCTGATCGTTGCGTGGAGCGAAGGGCAACTCCCTAAGCAAAATTCAACCATCAACAATATTCATACACATGGAAATTACTCAAAAAAGAAATATAATAATCACCTATGGGATTGAATCTTTTAACATGAAAGATTTTCCATAAACTATGTTTTAGCTGTCGTCATTATATATATCAAAGATCAAAAGAAATAGTTCTCATATATGAGCAACAAACTTCATTTCATTTCTTTGTGATTCTTTGTCTTCTAAATATTCGTCAAAAGAAAAAACAATGAAGTCGAACCTCATTTTAGCCATTGTTCTTGTTTTCCTCATTTTCACCGGTATCTATCTTTCTTATTACAATTCTTTAAAGATTTTTTGTTTGGTAATCATTTAATTTCTTTGCAATTCTTAGTCTCCTAACCATTTAATTTTCTTAAATGCTTGTTTCATTTTATAACTTTTCTAATGTTTTATAGTTTCATTCTTTTTGTATTTTGTTTATTGGACAATATAACACATCACATGTATAAAGATAGGGGTTACAACTAATAGTGGACCCTAGGGAGGTAAAGATGTCTTGAGTATTGCATTCCTTGATTTTTTATTTTCTTTTTACATTAAAATTCATAGACGAAATTATAATATGATATAAAAGTATATAAATTTTTTTGTTTGAGTTAGAAATATTTTACATTTAAATTTTATGAAATATCTGTCCAATCATAAAATTGAAAACATACTCACTTACTTGACTTAAGTTTTGTATTTTTTTTTTAACACCAAAATTGCTTCTTCATTATGGACAAAACATTCATTAAAATATATTATATTAAAAATCCATTAACAAAACTCAAATGTGATAATCCATGTTTATAGGCAAGTTTTTTTTAGTAACAACATGCAGGTTGGTTATTCATAACAAAAATGTCATATTTTGTAGTGGATTCCGTTAGAGATAAAATAATCATGAGAAGCGTGGAAGAGCAACGACCCAGATGCATTAGGTCTTTACCAGTATCCCAAAGCAGGCCCTTGCTTTGATGCAGAATGTGCTGCATTATGTTCAAGTCAACTTCAATCTGTAATATCTGGAACTTGTGCAAGTCAACATACTTGTCTTTGTATCTTCTTTTGTTGATATTAACCTTCTTAAATCTCCGGTTCAATAATTTGATGCTTATACCACATTATAATAATTGCATACAAAAGTTGTTTATGGAGAATTCTTTGTGAAGTGTTTCAATATCTTTATGTTCTCTCTCAATTGCTTCTAACACAAGTTGTTTGAACACTCCCTCTCTACCTTTTTTTTATGATTCCAATAAAAAATTTCTCTTTCACACATTAAACGTTTTATGATTCTATGAGATTTGCCAACTATGGTGTGGTGAAGTAACGATTGAGAAAGATTGATGTATCATATATAACACCTCAAAATTTCTAACTAAGGGAAACATTACTAAAACCTCCCACTATTAAGAAATAGAAAATAATAATAAAACAAATCTACAGTATATATAGAAAGTACAATGTAGAGAAATTTTCTTGGCCAAATTTGCCCTCTTTTATTAATTATGAACCAATTTTATCAATTTTAGATTTCTTTTTCCTTTTTTGAGTTCACCTTCCCTCATTTTGAAATTCAATCATAATAAAACAAAAAAAAAAAACTCACATTCATAGAATAAAGTAATTGGTATTACAATCAATTTAATGCTTTAATAAAAGAAGCGATAGAGAAAGTTTGTGTGCCAAATTTGTCCTTCCTTTATTAATTATATGTGTTCCAATTTTATCCATTTTGAACTTCTTTTTCCTTTTCTGAGTTTACCTTCACTCATTTTTAAATAGTCATCATAAAAAACAATCCACATTCATAGAATAAAATGATTAGTATTCCAATCAATTCAATGCCATAGAATAAAAAATGTTTCATAATAGTAAAATAATCCACATTAAAAAGTAAGTGATTGATATTCCAATCAATTTAATGATTAAGGACGGTACAATGTTTCAAAATTCAAAAGTTTAGTGAATTTGTTATAAAACTAGAGCAAAAGAAGAACACAAGATGAGCAATTAGAGAGCAAAATAGAGAGGAGAAGCAAGTAGAGAGAAAAGTGATTCTCTATTGAGGTGTATCTTTCAAGGTGGATACAACCACTATTTATAGGATTTACATGAGTGTAGGTTACAAGATCTACACAATACAAAATGTGTAACTCATGGAATCGTTAATGAGAGGGATTCATTGGGAAGTGTAACCTATGGGGGTTATGGGCATCTAATTAGAATATTCTAATATTCATAATACTCCCCCTTTAGATGCTCATTGTATATCGAATATATGCCTCGTTAAAACCTTATTAGGAAAATACCCAATGGGAAAAAATCCTAATGAAGGAAAAGTAGTACATTATTCATATACTTTAACATCTCTGCCTCGTTAAAAACCTTGTTAGGAAAACCCAATGGGAAAAACCATAGTCAAGGGAAAAAAAGTGCAGTACAACTCCCCCTAATGGAAATATCACTTGAGATCTTTAAGTCGTCGCATCCCAATATCATGCACCAACTTGTCAAATGTTGTGGTTGGCAACGCCTTTGTAAATAAGTCCGCCAAGTTGTCCTTTGAAGAAATTTGTCGAACAGTGATGTCACCATTTTCTTCAAGGTCATGAGTGTAGAAGAGTTTTGGCAAGATGTGTTTTGTTCTATCTCCTTTAATGTATCCTCCTTCTATTTGGGCTATCATGCTGTATTGTCTTCATATAATATTGTTGGAAGATTTTTGTTAGAAGACAAGCCACATGTTTCCCGAATGTGTTGAGTCATTGATCTCAACCATACACATTCTGGACTGGCCTCATGAATTGCGAGAATTTCTGCATGATTTGAGGATGTGGTCGTAATGGTTTGTTTTACGGACCGCCATGATATAGGAGTTCCTCCACATGTAAACAGGTAACCTGTTTGAGACCTAGCTTTGTGTGGGTCAGATAAATACCCTGCATCTGCATAACCAACTAGATCAAAATTCGATTTGTTTGAATAAAACAAACCCATATCAATCGTTCCTCGAAGGAAACGAAGTATATGCTTAACTCCATTCCGATGCCTTTTTGTTGGAGAAGAACTGTATCTAGCTAATAAATTTACTGAAAAAGCTATATCTGGTCTTGCGTTATTAGCAAGATACATTAGTGCACCTATTGCACTAAGATATGATACTTCAGAACCAAGTAGTTCTTCATTATCTTTTTGAGGTCGAAAGATATCCTTCTTCACATCTAGTGATCGAACAACCATTGGAATGTTCAATGGATGTGCTTTGTCCATGATAAATATTTTTAAAATCTTTTATTTATACGTTGATTGATGAACAAAAATTTCATCTACTAGATGTTCAATTTGCAAGCCAAGACAAAATTTTGTCTTACCAAGATCTTTCATTTCAAATTCTTTTTTGAGATATTCTATCGCCTTTGAAAGTTCTTCAGGAGTCCCAATTATGTTTAAATCATCAACGTATACAACAATGATAGCAAATCCTAACTGTGATTTCTTAATGAAAACACATGGATAAATTGGATTATTTTGATATCATTCTTTCAATAAATATTCACTTAGACGATTGTACCACATTCGTCCTGATTGTTTTAATCCATATAGTGATCTCTGTAATTTGATTGAATATAACTTTCGAGAATTGGATTTATATGATTCAGATATCTTAAATCCTTTAGGGATTTTCATATAAATTTCATTATCAAGAGATCCATATAGATATGTTGTGACTACATCCATGAGATGCATGTCAAGCTTTTCATATACAGTCAGACTAATTAGATATCTTAGTATAATTGCATCCACCACAAGGGAATATGTTTCCTCATAGTCAACACCTTGTCTTTGTGAAAATCCTTGTGCAACAAGGCGTGCTTTATATCTTGTGACCTCATTATTTTCATTTCTTTTACGTACAAATACCCATTTGTATCCCACAGGTTTTACACCTTCAGGTGTATGGACTACATGTCCAAAAACTTCACGTTTTGAAAGCGAGTTTAATTCTGCTTGGATTGCTTCTTTCCATTTAAGCCAATCCTTTCTATGTCGACATTCTTCGATAGATTTAGGTTCAGAATCCTCATTTTCATAAATAATATCGTGAGCAACATTATAAGCAAAAATGTTGTCAATAACTGTATCAGTTCGGTTCCATCTTTTTCCTGTCATGACGTAGTTTATCGAAATCTCCTTTATTATCCTCATTTATTTGAGCCTCTTCGATATTCCTATAGTTAGTCATGTCCAGGGTTTCCTCTGGAATATCCACATTTTCAATTAAGTCATTTCGACTATTTACTACTTTCCTTTTTCGAGGATTTCTATCTTTGGAACTCATTGGTCTACCATGTTTCTGGCGTATTGTAGACTCATTAGTTGTGACAACTTGTTGTGTTGGGATTTTAATTCTAGATGGAGTATTTGCAGCTGGTATATATGACTTGGTCACTTTCTTAGCATCCGTAAATGCGTCTGGCATTTGGTTTGCTATACTTTGTAAATGAATTATCTTTTGAACTTCTAGTTCACATTGATTTGTACGATGATCCAAATGAGACAATGATGCACTCCATATAATTTCTTTTTCCAACTTCTTAATTCCAACCCCTAATGTTGGAAAATTTGACTCATTAAAATGACAATCAATGAATCTTGCTGTAAAAACATCACCCGTCAAGGGTTCAAGATATCTGATAATTGATGGGGAATCAAATCCAACATATATTCCTAACCTCCTTTGAGGACCCATCTTAGTACGTTGTGGTGGAGCAATTGGAACATATATTGTGCATCCAAAAATTCGTAGATGAGATATATTTGGCTCCTGGCTATAAGTTAATTGTAATGGGGAGTACTTGTGATAAGATGTTGGTCTAATGCGTATAAGTGACGCTGCATGCAAAATAACATGACCCCATACAGATATTGGATGTTTTGCTCTCATAAGTAATGGTCTAGCAATTAACTGTAAACGTTTTATAAATGATTCTGCTAAACCATTTTGTGTATGAACATGAGCTACAGGATGTTCAATATTTATCCCAATTGACATACAATAATTATTAAACGCTTGGGATGTAAATTCACCAGCATTATCAAGACGAATGTTTTTAATTGTATCACTACTACAAAATGTAGAATACACTACACTTTATTTTAGATATTAGACCATAGTTTTGAAAAAACCATAGTGTAATGTTTTAGAGATTTGTCCAACCATGGTCTAAAATAAATAAACCTATTTATAGACCACGGTTACAAAAAACCTGTAGTCTAAAGGTTTACTATAGACTACAGTTTTAAATAATCGTAGTGTATAAATTACATTTACAACCACGGTAAATAAAAATCATAGTCTAAAAGGCAACTATAGACTCAGTTTTAAACAACTATGGTCTAAATATGAACTTTACACCACATTAAATAAAAACCATAGTCTAAAAGCCAACTATAGACTACAATTTTAAACAACTATGGTCTAAATATAAACTTTACACCACGATAAATAAAAAACATAGTCTAAAAGGCAACTATAGACTACAATTTTAAATAACTATGGTCTAACGATGAACTTTACACCATCATAAATAAAAAACATAGTCTAAAAGCCAACTATAGACTACAATTTTAAACAACTATGGTGTAAATATGAACTTTACACCATGGTAAATAAAAATCATAGTCTAAAAGGCAACTATAGACTACAGTTTTGAAAAACTATGGTCTAAATATGAACTTTACACCATGATAAATAAAAACATAGTCTAAAAGCCAACTATAGACTACAATTTTAAACAACTATGGTGTAAATATGAACTTTACACCATGGTAAATAAAAATCATAGTCTAAAAGGCAACTATAGACTACAGTTTTGAATAACTATGGTCAAAATATAAACTTTACACCATGATAAATAAAAACATAGTCTAAAAGTCAACTATAGAGTACAATTTTAATTAACTATGGTCTAAATATGAACTTTACACCACGGTAAATAAAAATCATAGTCTAAATGCCAATTATAGACTACAATTTTAAACAACTATGGTCTAAATATGAACTTTACACCACGGTAGATAAAAATCATAGTCTAAAAGCCATATGCATATTACAATTTTAAAAAACTATAGTCTAAATATAAACTTTACCCCATAGATAATAAAAATCATGATTAAAAATATACCTTTACATTAAAATAAAAGAACACAGTGGTTTTCATATATAAAAAAAAAAAAAAGAACACAATGGTTTAAGAACCAACCATAGACTACAATTTTAAATAACCATGGTCTTATAATTAAGATTACATCATGGATAACAAATATCATAGTTTATCGTCATATTATTATTTTACATTAGATCATAATTTGTTAATACCATGGTGAAAAGTATACTTTTACACCATAATCTAAAATTCAACTATAGACTATAATTTTAAACAAACATAGTCTAACAATTACAAACAAAAATATTATTTAATAAAAAAAATTATATAAATTTGTATCATATTTTTTATTTAATAAACAAAATGTTTATAATATTTAAAAATTTTAATTTAATAACATAAATTTAAATAACAAAAAAAAACATTTTTTTTAATATGCTACAATCATAAAAAAAAATTAAACGAAGGCTTTTCTTAATTTATTAAACTGCAATTTAAAAGAATTAAAATGACATTTTGTAAATTTCTATAATATAATTTTATTTAATTCACTTAACTGAAGTTTTAAAAGAATTAACTTTTTTGACTAAAAAAAAAAGAATTAACTTTAATGTATCAAAGAAAAAAAAGAATTAACTTTAAAAAAAAATCAAGAATTAAAAAATTAAAAGAAAAAGTAAGAAAACCTAACCTATATTTAGCCTTGTGTGTGGCACACAACGGAGAGGGAGATTGAAGGGTAGTTTCTGCAAAAGGAGATTCAGATCGTTTAGCCGCTATATTCACATCTTCAACAAGGAACATTGTCGCATCCCCGTCGTTCACTCAACTTGCTAACCCAATGCCGCCCTCCATTTTGCTAAACAAACGCCATCAACTGCAAGAGTATGTTTGCGAGTTTGCACGTTGTTGCTGCATTTTTTCTTTCTTCTTTTTTTTTTTTTAATATTTTTCTAAGTTCATGTTACTTTTAGTAAGCATTTATTGATTCTCTTATGGCAGTTTTGTTGTTGAAATTGTTAAACAAGACCATAAAATAACAAAGTTCTTAAGAGTTTTTTCTGAGTTTTTTATTTATGAGGATGTCTTACATTTCATTAATTTTCCCTATACTCGGATTTTTATATGAGAACATTATTTGAAATCCAATTATTACATTATTCTTCATGTTTGCTTTACTCTAGTTTCTTTGATCTCCTTTTTTTTTTTCAATTCAATGTTGTTGGAGGTGGTGTGAGAAGAAGCAAAAACTTGTATGATAAATTTTGAAGCTTCAAATTCTCGTGATGTTATAGACATGTTTTAGATTTTTTTTTTTGTTATCTAGAATTCAATTCGGTAGCTTTTCCAACATCTGTTTAATAAATTTTGATGGTATTAGAATATGCGTTTGATTCAAAAGAGTATCCATTTTCGTTGTCTTGGTTGCATGATCTTTGTTTCTTTCAAAGAATAACAATTTCTCTTGAACAATTTAACTTATAATTTTCTTATTTCAATCAATTTAATTTTTTTGCAGGGTCTTTGATAGAAATGATCCTATTGGTTCAATCACAGCATTAAGGTATATATAATTTGTCATTGAATTTTATTTTTCATTTCATTTCTGGTAGGAAACAACATGCCTCGATGCTTCTTAACGTATTGGATGATTAGCTCGCATTATTTGTTCTAGGTAGGAAAGATTTAAAATGAGTATTTACATAGCATGTTCAATTTGTTGATAGATTTAAATAATCAAATTGTTTAGATGAAACTCTTTTAATGTTTAATTTAGAAAACAACATCTTCAAGTACTATTAAAGTTGGAGTTAACTATTAAAAGCACTTAATGTTAGACATTGTTCACTCTTAATTTATAGTTTGGAGTTCTTGACCATTTGTTGAAATTTATTTGAGATATTGAATATTAATATAATATAATTATATTGTTCTTCTTTTTGCAGATTAGTAGTAGAAAGACTCTAATCAAGCTGAGATTAATGAAGTTCTCGTAATTCTCATAGATAGTTTCTTCAGCAATACATTCTTGTACAAAATAATAAATGATATACAATTTCATATTATTTATTAACTTAATATTTTACTTTAATTCAATTCAATGTAAATAATTTACATTTTCTTATTCAATTTTGAAAATTTTGTTTGAGTTTATTTTAATGGTACGTTTTGTGTCAATTAAAGGAAAAGTGGGAGAATGACAACGTTGATCTTCATCCTAATTTTTCTAAAAAAATATGTGCATATAAATGGGGATTTATACAATAATATTAAAATTTTTAAATGTAAAAAATGCCATGGTTGATCGTAACCATGGTCTGTATTATAGCCAACGATTACTGTTAGTTGTGGTCTATTAGTATAGACCATGTCTAACGTCGACCATGATCTATACAAGTAGACTATAGCTAACGTCGACCATGGTCTATACTTATATATTATGGTGGACGTTAGACGTAGTCTATACTATAGACTATGGTTGATTATGACCATGGTCTATAGTATAGACTACACTGGAATATACTACGGTCGTAAAACCATGGTCTAAACCATAAGATCATGGTCATATGACTATGGTCTATTCCAAATTTTGTAGTAGTATATAATCAGGAAATTGTGCTCGTAATTTTATTATTTGAGCAAGTAATCTTGCAAATGCAAGGTTTCGACTTGATAATGGACATACATGTGACCATCTAATGGATGCGTCAATTAAAACCATAAAATATCTAAATGGTCCACTTGGTGGATTAATAGGTCCACATATATCACCATGAATTCGCTCTAGAAATGTAGGTGACTCAACACCCACTTTAGCCGGTGATGGTCTAATTATTAATTTACCTTGAGAGCAAGCAACACATGATAATTCATTAGATTGAAGAATCTTCTGGTTCTTCAATGGATGTCCATGTGAATTCTCAATAATTCTTCTCATCATTATTGACCCAGGATGACCCAATCGATCATGCCAAACAGTGAATATATCTAGGTTCATGAACTTCGGGTTCATTGTTGCATATGTTTCAATTACTCGTATATGAGTATAATATAATCTAGATGAAAAAGCAGGCAGTGTTTCTAATATACGTTTTTCATGTAAAGTAGTAGATGTAATATATAGATATTCTATATTATTTTTTCTACTAGTCTCAACATGATAACCATTATAACGTATATCTTTGAAACTTAACAGATTTCTTTTTTATTTGCTAGAGAACAAAGCATTATTAATTGTGAATTTTGTTCCTCTAGGCAAAATCAAATTTGTTTTTCCAAAGCCTTCAATCAGGTTTGCAGAACCTGATATTGTATTGACATTTGCTTCAAGCATTGTCAATTTATAAAAGTATTTTGTAACGACCCTACTTTTCATGCCTAGATCCTAAGGCCGTTACTACATGCATTTCATTCTACCTCTAAGAACAGCGGAAATATTTCCATATAACAAAAAAAACCACACTTAGAAATTTGCGAAACATTTCAATCTGGGATCCCAGTTTAAAACAAAACAAACAAAAGCTTTGGTAAATCAAACAACTAAAAGCGGAATAAAACGTAAATCGTTCCAAACAAGTTCAAAGGGACATTTCAAAACGTAAAATGCGGAAGGCTTAAACTAAGGAGATCCATGGCTCAGCAGCTCTCCGTCACGCGTTCCGTACACCTTTGCCTCTACCTGCAGTTGTGTGTAGGGAAAAGAATGAGTATTTAAGAAAATACTCAGTAAGTAGCAATAAAAGTTTTAACATCTTATTCGAGTTAAAAGCCTCAGGGTTAGGTCATCTCATTTCAGTTCATTTCATTTCATTTCATTTCATTTCATTTCATTCCATTTCATTTCATTTCAGTTCGGGTCTCGTATTCAATTAGTACACCTTTAAATATACATATGTTTGCCAACTCACTGATAGTGCGCAAGTGGGAGTTTTGGGAGGTCTCTACTCCTACTGATGGTAGATGGCACCCAGTCAGCGAAGCTAAGTCTCATCCCTCAAGGCACTAATAGGCGCGTAGCGCTCTAAACTACCATTTCACTGGTGGGGCGTTCATGGGTTTAAGTCAGGAATTTACTTCCACAGTTAGTAAATGGCACCTAAACTGCGAAGCCAAGTCCCGCCCATTAAGCCCCTCATTTCAGTCTATTACATCTCAGTCCTAGGTGTTTAATTGACACGACCCTTGTCTAAGGCACTAGCCTATACCCTTCTCTTTCCTAATCCTTTCCCTCAAGGTAAATATGATTCCTAAGCCGTCATGAGGCTACCGAAAATTCGGCAGCATAACGACGTACGTAGAGGGAACCCAAAATTTTTCTATACACCTGGAAACAGTATATTGCACTTCTATAGCCACAACGGGTCAGATGTCGCATCCAACTTCAATCCAAACTCCAACAGACATTTAACCCATTCCCCAACATTACAAATAAATCCAGAGAAACACGTTGCCATCCAAGCCAAACATGCTTTAAAACAAACCAAGAGATGCTAAGTTAACTTTAAGATCCTCGTGCTATCAACATGTCTTATAATGAAGCTTATCATGATTCCACAATCAAAACTCAAGGCGCAAATCTTATACATGCTAACATATTAACTTTTCAAAGAAAATCAAGCCAAAGCATATAACTAAATCCAACGACTACATATACATTAATCCCAAGCATTTCAGTTCATGGCTAACCAAATAGAGTATGAAAATCACGGCCTCAACACAAACAAGAACACTTAGCCCAAACTCCAATTATTCCATAATCCACGCTTCTCATTTAATGCCCAAATAATGACAATCTCAACATGCTCAATCATGCTTCAAAAGTTAACCCAACACACTTTACTTAAGCTTAAGGACCAACTTGGTTAAAAACAAATGGCACTTCAATCCGACTATCCACTTTAAATTCCCAATTAACAAACAAGGGTCAATTAGTCTAAGACATAAAATTTGAATCCAACTAGCTACTTACCTTAGTGAAGGAGATACTTGATTAACCCAAGAAATTCCTTAACTCCAAGGTTCTTATGCAAGCTACAACAAGGAAATGAACTCTTAATTAACTATGGACTCCAACCAAGCATTCAACTAAGAATCCCATTACCTTTGGGGTAAAATTAACAACTAAAGCTTACCCAAACAGAACCACAGCTTGCTGTCCAGCAGTCCCAAATCGCTCAAATTTAATAATTCGGCCTCCAAACGTTGTGGGTAACTAGAAATCAATAGCTAATATTAATGGGTACTCTTTTCACACAATTAAATCATTCAAAACTTAACTTAGTTCACTTACCCAAAGTCGGAAACTCACCCAAAACAGTAACACTACTTGCTGTCCAACTTCCAAGTTTCGCTCCGATTCGACAACTCGGCCTCCAACGCCACGGGCACCTTGAAATCGAAAACTAAAACCAGTGGGTATCCTTAATTTAGCATTAAATCGACCAATAACCCACACTTATAAACTCCTTACCCACTAGATGAAGACGGCAGCGGCGGCGGCGATCTGCGAACAACGGCGGCGGCTCACGGCTGAAGACAATGGCGTGCGGCGCGGAGGTGAGAGAGACGGTGCAGACGGAGAGAGAGGCTGCGAGGGAGAGACGAGTTAGAGAGAGAGAATTCGAGGGAGAAAGAGAGAGAACTCGAAGGAGAGAGAGAGAGAAAAGAAGAACGTTACCGGCGGCGGCGGAGCGTGCGGCTGAAGACGGCGACGTGAGGCGGCGGCGTCGGCTTGCGGCGGTGGGCGGTACTGTGGCTGAGAGGGAGCGAGAGAGAGAGAGAGAGAACCGAAAGAGAGAGAGGGAAAGCTCGAGGGAGAGAAAGAGAGTCGGGGAGAGAGAGGGAAGAAAAGAAAAAAAACTGATTCTTTTTTTTTTTTTTTTTTTTTTTTTTTTTTTTTTTTTTTTTACAAACGGTCACTTTGACCGAAAATTGGGGGGAAAGTTTCCCCCCCTTTTTTTTTTTCCTTTCCCCCCTTGACCGGCTGCTACATCATACTAACCTTAAAAGAACTTTCGTCCTCGAAAGTTGCTAGTACTGGAACAACTCTGGATACTTGGTCATCATCTCGTCTTCTCTCTCCCACGTTGCCTCTTCAGACAAATGGTTCCGCCAAAGGACCTTCACGAGAGCTATCTCGCGATTGCGAAGGACCTTCACCTCTCTGTCAAGGATTAGCACCGGTTCCTCCTCATAAGACAAGTTCTCGCTCAAATGTAAAGGTTCGAAGTCCACTCTGTGGGTTGGATTTGTCAAATACTTTCGCAGCATGGAGACATGGAAAACGTTGTGTACCGCCGAAAGAGAAGGCGGCAAGGCTAAACGGTAGGCTACCGGACCAATCCGTTCTAAAATCTCAAACGGACCAATGAAACGCGGGCTGAGCTTGCCCTTCCTTCCAAACCTCAATACTCCTTTCATCGGAGCTACCTTCAAGAAAACATGATCACCCACGTCAAACTCTAAATCTCTTCTCCTTGTATCAGCATAGCTCTTCTGTCGGCTTTGAGCTGTTAACATCCTCGACCTGATTGTGCGAATAGCCTCGCTGGAGGCTTGGATCAATTCAGGTCCCAACAGCTGACGTTCTCCGACCTCATCCCAATAAACAGGGGACCTGCATCTCTTCCCATAAAGGGCCTCAAACGGTGACATACCGATGGTTGCTTGATAACTATTGTTATAAGCAAATTCCATTAAGTGCAGGTGTGCATCCCAACTACCTGAGAAATCCAAGACACATGCTCGCAACATATCCTCTAGAGTTTGGTTCAATCGCTCAGTTTGACCATCTGTCTGAGGGTGGAAAGCTGTACTGAAACGTAACTGAGTACCCAAGGCTCTTTGCAGACTCCTCCAGAAGTTAGACGTGAACCGAGGGTCTCTATCTGACACGATTGATACCGGCACACCATGAAGCTTGACTATCTCTGTCATATATAACTGTGCCCACTTTTCAACAGTGTAAGTGGGCTTCCCAGGGAGAAAATGTGCTGACTTAGTGAGTCTGTCGATAATGACCCAAATCACGGTGTAACCCTTGGCCGTTCTAGGCAATCCTGTGATGAAGTCCATAGATATATGCTCCCACTTCCATTCTGGGACACTCAGCGGCTGCAACAAGCCTGCTGGTTTCTGTCTCGGGGCTTTCACCTGTTGGCAAACAAGGCATTTACTGACAAAATCCGCTATCTCTCTTTTCATGCCCTGCCACCAGTAATACTGTTTCAAATCATGGTACATCTTCGTACTTCCTGGATGGATTGCAAAAGGTGAACTATGTGCCTCAGCTAATATTTCTTGTTTGAGTTCGACATTCTCAGGTACGCATAAGCGACCCTGGTAACACAAGCCGAGGTCTGAAGATAAGGAGAACTCGTTCACCTGCCCCGCCTCTACTTGACTGCGTTTAACAACAAGATCAGGGTCATTTGGTTGTTCATCTATGATCCTCTGTCTCAAGCTCGACTTAACTGTCAACTGAGCTAGGCGTGCTGTAACTTCCCCCACTGCAATCATAATCTCTGCACGTTCCAAGTCATCCAATATATGAGCCTGAGTAGTAATCATAGCAGACGCATGAGCGGTCTTCCTACTGAGGGCATCTGCAACCACATTTGCCTTACCCGGGTGGTACTGGATGTCACAATCATAATCTTTTACTAACTCTAACCATCTTCGCTGTCTCATATTCAACTCTTTCTGGGTGAAGAGGTATTTCAAACTTTTGTGGTCCGTGAAGATTTGGATTTTCTCTCCATATAAATAGTGCCTCCAAATCTTCAACGCAAAGACCACTGCTGCCAATTCCAAGTCATGGGTCGGGTAGTTCTTCTCATAATCTTTCAGCTGACGAGACGCATAAGCAATGACCTTACCATGCTGCATTAACACACAACCCAGTCCCTTCTTTGAAGCATCACTGTAAATAACAAATTCTCCTGAACCATCAGGTACTGTAAGTACTGGTGCTGACACTAGTCTCTGCTTAAGCTCTTGGAAGCTTGCCTCACAAGCTTCATTCCACACGAAGGGAATACCCTTTCGAGTCAACTGAGTTAGAGGTGCGGCTATACTGGAAAAACCTTGCACGAAGCGACGGTAATAGCCTGCTAACCCCAAGAAACTCCGAATCTCGCTGACTGAAGTGGGTCGAGACCAATTGGTCACTGCCTCTATTTTGGCTGGATCTACTGTAACACCTTCCTTCGAAACCACGTGCCCTAAGAAGGAAACCCGTTGTAGCCAGAACTCACATTTAGAGAATTTGGCATACAACTTGTTCGTTCTTAAGGTAATTAGAACTCTCCTGAGATGATCCTCATGTTCCTCTTCTGTCTTGGAGTAGATAAGAATGTCGTCGATAAAAACAATCACGAATGAATCTAGGAATTCCTTGAATACCCTGTTCATCAATTCCATGAAAACTGCGGGAGCATTAGTAAGCCCAAAGGACATCACAGTGAATTCGTAATGCCCATACCTGGTTCGGAAAGCTGTCTTGGGTACATCGTCCTCTCTAATCCTCAACTGATGATAACCTGACCGTAGATCTATTTTAGAGAATACTGCTGCACCTTGAAGCTGATCAAAAAGATCATCAATCCTGGGCAGAGGATATCTGTTCTTTATTGTTACCTTGTTCAGCTCTCGGTAGTCGATGCACAAACGCATTGTCCCATCCTTCTTTTTCACGAATAAAACTGGAGCACCCCACGGCGAAACGCTGGGGCGTATATAACCTTTGTCCAACAGCTCCTGAATCTGGACCTTAAGCTCTTTCAATTCCGCTGGAGCCATCCTGTATGGAGCTTTAGAAATCGGATTAGTACCTGGCTCAAGCTCGATGCAGAAGTCAACCTCTCGTGCTGGTGGTAGTCCTGTCAGATCTTCAGGGAACACATCTGTGAACTCCCTTACTATCGGAATTGAGGTCATTGATGCCTCGGTTTTCCTTGTGTCAACCACGCTAGCCAATAAGCCCCAGGCTCCTTGGCTAATCAATTTTCTCGCCTTTATTGCAGAGACCACTTTAGGAGCACCTTTGATCATCGATCCTTTAAACTTAAAGCTTGCCTCTGACGGAGGGTTAAAGATCACCTCCTTACGATGACAGTCTATGTTGGCATAATTAGAAGCCAACCATTCCATTCCCAAAATAACATCAAAATCACTCATATCAAGGGCGATCAATGTCACATCCATCGATCGATCAGACACCAACATTTGGCAGGCTTTCACCGCTTCACTAGCTAGTAGTGTTACCCCTGCAGGGGTTGAGACTGACAAAACATAGCCTAGCGGTTCTAGTTCTAGGTTGGCTTGACTTACAAATGATGCAGAAATAAAAGAATGCGTCGAACCCGAATCAAATAACACAAAAGCATAATGGCCGAGGATAGGGATGGTACCTGTCACCACTGCATTAAGGTCCTCGGCCTCTTGTCGGGTGGTGGCAAATATCTTGCCCTGATGTTGTGCTGGTCTCACCCCAGATGCCTGATTTGAACTGGACGGCTGGTCGGCATAATTAGCTCTCTTCTGATTACAATTCGGAGCAATATGCCCCTCCCGACCACACTTGAAACAAACACGGGTCCCTGCCAAGCAACGACCCCAGTGGTACTTCCTACAGGTCTGACATAATGGCCTATCTTGATTAGGCCCTGACTGATGTTGTGCTCTCTGTCGACGGTCCTGGGGCGGTCCTCGTCTAGGGTAACGGTGACCCCTCTGTGTGTTCGAGCTCATCTGATCGTACCTTCGCTTATGACCTGAGGAATGTTCTGAAGAGACAGCTGACGGTCGTCGATCAACTAGCTGTGCCACCCTAACTGCTGTGGCATAGTCTTGGGGTTCATGGGCTGCCACATTGCCCTGAATCTCTTCCTTTAAGCCTGTGATGAAGCGTTCCACCTTATCAGCCTCTACAGCTACCAGGGCAGGGGCAAACCGTGACAGTCTGGCAAATTCAGTCTCGTACTCTTCTACCGTTCGGTTTCCCTGCGTAAGAGCCACAAACTCTGATTGCTTCTTGAATCGGGAGGCGGCAGGGTAATACTTCCTGAAAAACTCCCCCCTGAACTGAGTCCATGTGACAGGTCCGTTGCTGACGTCTAAGGTCCTTTCAATCGATTGCCACCAAATCAGGGCGTTATCTCGTAACAAGAACACGGCACAATACACTTTCTGGTCCTCCGGGCAGTTCATGTGGCGAAAAACAGTCTCGATGGAGGACAGCCACAACTCTGCTACCGTGGGATCCCTTGAGGCTCCATCGAACGGACATGGGTCCCACTTCCTGAAATCTCTTAAGCACCTAGCCTCCCGTGATAAGGCGGCTTCGTTGTTCTGAGGCGCTTGGGCCTGTCGCCCTGCAAGCACGCCTGCAACTGCAGCCTGCACTGCGGTCTGAACTATTGCCTGAATGTCCACCGGGACAGGTCCTACCGCAGGCCCCGGCTGTTCCACTTGTGGGTTTTCTGGTAGGTTTCCTTCTTGCTCTACTGGTGGCACGACTTGCTCAGGGGCTGTACGACCCCTGCCACGTCCTCTTCCTCGACCTCTTCCACGTCCTTGTGCTCGGGGAGGCATGATCTATTTCACAAAAATTATATCATCTTACTAACGGGCTTGAATCCTTTAAACAAATCATAGGTACTAAACCCTATGCATATCTTTCCCACAACATGGATCTTTTACGAACATGTATAACATATAACATTCACAAACTACAAAGTAATCAAAAGTGTACCTGGCGTGACCGGATGCTTGCTGATAAGCCATGGACATACCTAAGGTTTACGATGTAAACCAGTCTACAGAACCTATAACCTAGAGCTCTGATACCAACTGTAACGACCCTACTTTTCATGCCTAGATCCTAAGGCCGTTACTACATGCATTTCATTCTACCTCTAAGAACAGCGGAAATATTTCCATATAACAAAAAAAACCACACTTAGAAATTTGCGAAACATTTCAATCTGGGATCCCAGTTTAAAACAAAACAAACAAAAGCTTTGGTAAATCAAACAACTAAAAGCGGAATAAAACGTAAATCGTTCCAAACAAGTTCAAAGGGACATTTCAAAACGTAAAATGCGGAAGGCTTAAACTAAGGAGATCCATGGCTCAGCAGCTCTCCGTCACGCGTTCCGTACACCTTTGCCTCTACCTGCAGTTGTGTGTAGGGAAAAGAATGAGTATTTAAGAAAATACTCAGTAAGTAGCAATAAAAGTTTTAACATCTTATTCGAGTTAAAAGCCTCAGGGTTAGGTCATCTCATTTCAGTTCATTTCATTTCATTTCATTTCATTTCATTTCATTCCATTTCATTTCATTTCAGTTCGGGTCTCGTATTCAATTAGTACACCTTTAAATATACATATGTTTGCCAACTCACTGATAGTGCGCAAGTGGGAGTTTTGGGAGGTCTCTACTCCTACTGATGGTAGATGGCACCCAGTCAGCGAAGCTAAGTCTCATCCCTCAAGGCACTAATAGGCGCGTAGCGCTCTAAACTACCATTTCACTGGTGGGGCGTTCATGGGTTTAAGTCAGGAATTTACTTCCACAGTTAGTAAATGGCACCTAAACTGCGAAGCCAAGTCCCGCCCATTAAGCCCCTCATTTCAGTCTATTACATCTCAGTCCTAGGTGTTTAATTGACACGACCCTTGTCTAAGGCACTAGCCTATACCCTTCTCTTTCCTAATCCTTTCCCTCAAGGTAAATATGATTCCTAAGCCGTCATGAGGCTACCGAAAATTCGGCAGCATAACGACGTACGTAGAGGGAACCCAAAATTTTTCTATACACCTGGAAACAGTATATTGCACTTCTATAGCCACAACGGGTCAGATGTCGCATCCAACTTCAATCCAAACTCCAACAGACATTTAACCCATTCCCCAACATTACAAATAAATCCAGAGAAACACGTTGCCATCCAAGCCAAACATGCTTTAAAACAAACCAAGAGATGCTAAGTTAACTTTAAGATCCTCGTGCTATCAACATGTCTTATAATGAAGCTTATCATGATTCCACAATCAAAACTCAAGGCGCAAATCTTATACATGCTAACATATTAACTTTTCAAAGAAAATCAAGCCAAAGCATATAACTAAATCCAACGACTACATATACATTAATCCCAAGCATTTCAGTTCATGGCTAACCAAATAGAGTATGAAAATCACGGCCTCAACACAAACAAGAACACTTAGCCCAAACTCCAATTATTCCATAATCCACGCTTCTCATTTAATGCCCAAATAATGACAATCTCAACATGCTCAATCATGCTTCAAAAGTTAACCCAACACACTTTACTTAAGCTTAAGGACCAACTTGGTTAAAAACAAATGGCACTTCAATCCGACTATCCACTTTAAATTCCCAATTAACAAACAAGGGTCAATTAGTCTAAGACATAAAATTTGAATCCAACTAGCTACTTACCTTAGTGAAGGAGATACTTGATTAACCCAAGAAATTCCTTAACTCCAAGGTTCTTATGCAAGCTACAACAAGGAAATGAACTCTTAATTAACTATGGACTCCAACCAAGCATTCAACTAAGAATCCCATTACCTTTGGGGTAAAATTAACAACTAAAGCTTACCCAAACAGAACCACAGCTTGCTGTCCAGCAGTCCCAAATCGCTCAAATTTAATAATTCGGCCTCCAAACGTTGTGGGTAACTAGAAATCAATAGCTAATATTAATGGGTACTCTTTTCACACAATTAAATCATTCAAAACTTAACTTAGTTCACTTACCCAAAGTCGGAAACTCACCCAAAACAGTAACACTACTTGCTGTCCAACTTCCAAGTTTCGCTCCGATTCGACAACTCGGCCTCCAACGCCACGGGCACCTTGAAATCGAAAACTAAAACCAGTGGGTATCCTTAATTTAGCATTAAATCGACCAATAACCCACACTTATAAACTCCTTACCCACTAGATGAAGACGGCAGCGGCGGCGGCGATCTGCGAACAACGGCGGCGGCTCACGGCTGAAGACAATGGCGTGCGGCGCGGAGGTGAGAGAGACGGTGCAGACGGAGAGAGAGGCTGCGAGGGAGAGACGAGTTAGAGAGAGAGAATTCGAGGGAGAAAGAGAGAGAACTCGAAGGAGAGAGAGAGAGAAAAGAAGAACGTTACCGGCGGCGGCGGAGCGTGCGGCTGAAGACGGCGACGTGAGGCGGCGGCGTCGGCTTGCGGCGGTGGGCGGTACTGTGGCTGAGAGGGAGCGAGAGAGAGAGAGAGAGAACCGAAAGAGAGAGAGGGAAAGCTCGAGGGAGAGAAAGAGAGTCGGGGAGAGAGAGGGAAGAAAAGAAAAAAAACTGATTCTTTTTTTTTTTTTTTTTTTTTTTTTTTTTTTTTTTTTTTTTTTTTACAAACGGTCACTTTGACCGAAAATTGGGGGGAAAGTTTCCCCCCCTTTTTTTTTTTCCTTTCCCCCCTTGACCGGCTGCTACATATTTTCTATCTGTAAGTATTGTATGCGTAGTTGCACTATCTGCCAAGCATAAATCTCCATTGTTCATCTTTGAATCAGCCAAAATATGAGAAATTTCCATGATTCTTCATTAAAAATGAATGATTACAATAAGTCTCACGAATGGAAATTTAAAACAAAACTTGAAATGTAAAAATTCAAAACTCAACTAGTAAACATAAAAATAAAACAATTAAAACATAAATCAATACTAATTTTGGACATTCTCATAGTTAAAAGAAGTATTTGCTACTCCTCCAGTGCTTTCAATCTTCTCTTCAGGAGTTTGAAAGAAATTAGCAACATCCAAATGTGTCATGTTAGAAGGGTCAAATACATCATCTTCTTGATATGCAAAATTTGCTTCCACATTTGTCTCCTTTTTCTTCAATGAGGCTTGATAGAGATCAACAAAGTGTTTAGACGTGCGACAGTTATGAGACCAATGCCCCTTCATACCACAACAAAAGCATTGGTTTTCAACACTTTTAGAATTCTTATTTTGTGGAGTTTTCCCTTTATGATCATCATTATTTGTGGTCTTCTTGAAATTTGAATAATTATGGCGACCACCACGAAATGAATAATTATTTCTTCCTCTACCGCGGTCACGACCTCGACCTTGACCATGATTATTAGAAGTTATAGCATTCACTTCAGGGAATGGTGTTGCTCCAGTAGGTCGACATTCATGATTTTTTATTAGAAGCTCATTATTTTGTTCAGCCACGAGAAGACATGATATAAGTTCAGAATATTTTTTAAAACCTCTCTCTCGATATTACTGCTGCAGGAGCATATTCGAGACATGAAAAGTAGAAAATGTCTTCTCTAACATATCCTCATCAGTAATTTTTTCTCCGCATAACAATAGTTTTGAACTTATTTTGAATAATGCAGAATTATAATCATTTACTGATTTAAAATCTTGCAACCTCAGGTGTATCCAATCATAACGAGCTTTTGGAAGAATAACCGTTTTTTGATGATCATACCTTTCTTTCAATTTTTGCCATAAAATGTAGGGATCTTTTACCGTAAGATACTCAATTTTTAGTCCCTCATGAAGACGATGACGAAGGAAAATCATGGCTTTTGCCTTTTCTTGATTTGAAGTTGTATTTTCTTCTTTGATTGTTTCTCCGAGATTCATGGCATCCAAATGAATTTCAGCATCAAGCACCCATGACAAATAATTATTTCCATTGATATCAAGAGCTACAAACTCTAATTTTGTAAGATTTGCCATGGTAAAACTATCACAAAGAAATACTTATATTAGAAATTTAATATACCAAACATGCATTCTAAAAATTGTAGGTAATCAACAACTAAAGTTGTATTGTGTCTATAAAACATATATTCATGCTCTATATATATCAAATATATATAGGTATCAAGCCACGGTGAACGCACATATATATTATTCACATAATAATATTCAGGAAAAATTTAAACAATAATGTATATAAAATTAACAAAATCAATATACATTAGCTCTATAGGGAATTATGTTATGTACATAACATTTTAAACATCATGCATAACAAACATATACCAAATTTTGATTATCAAGTAATAAGAATTTAAATATATAATATATCTCCAACATATTGATTATTGAAAGAAAGAAATAAATAAATTGCAATATCGAATACATGTTATAGAAATGTTAATAGCAACATTGTGATTAGCAATATAAACATTTAAATAAGTAAAGAATTTAAATTCAACATGTTCATAAAAGATTGGTGTCAAATAATTAATAACAAAAGCATTTGAATTATGAATTGCCACAAATCTCAACCCTAATATGAAAAATAAAATGAATCGTGAACAATTAAGGTGAATCATGAAAAATGAGATGAATTCAAATGTTGAATCATAAGCGATAAAATGAATTTAAATGTTGAATCATAAACAATAAAATGAATTATAAAATATAAAATATGAACAATTAAGGAGAATTATAAAGGAAGAATTGAATTTGAATGTTAAATCAGAAACGATGAAATGAATTCAAACAAATGAATTCAAGTGATCTTGACTTGTAAACAATAATATGAATTTAATTCATGGAATTATGATAAATAAGAAATTACTTTTAAACATAACATGAATATTATAAAAATAACATGTCAATGTGTATAAAATAATAGATTGTCAACGTTTAAAGAATACACAGTGTATATATGAGGTATTCAATAGATATACACTGTTTATATAGAACGTACATAATACAAACAACAAAAACAAAAATAAAGCCTACCTTTAGCAAAGAAAAGTGATAGAGCTTCATGCTGATAACATATTATAAAACTAGAGCAAAAGAAGAACACAAGATGAGCAATTAGAGAGCAAAATAGAGAGGAGAAGAAAGTAGAGAGAAAAGTGATTCTCTATTGAGGTGTATCTTTCAAGGTGGATACAACCACTATTTATAGGATTTACATGAGTGTAGGTTACAAGATCTACACAATACAAAATGTGTAACTCATGGAATCGTTAATGAGAGGGATTCATTGGGAAGTGTAACCTATGGGGGTTATGGGCATCTAATTAGAATATTCTAATATTCATAATAGAATTGATATTAACAACAAATTTTAACTTATACGAAAAACGTACAATTTAAATTGTCTAAAGAAATATATATATATATATATATAGGAGGAATGATCTTTCCAAATCTCAAGAGAGGGAAGCTATTGTAAACCACGGTAACAAATGGTGCGACTTACGAGTGTGAATGTATGTACTCACAATGTGTAATATTTGTTTATGGTTGAAACGGAGAGCGTGGGACTTGTGATAAATATTTTTTAGGTCTCTCCAAAATTAGTGATGATTGGATTTTAACTCTGTTTCAAACATTTCTACTTTCTCTTTCAACGTGTTGTTTGATTTCCGTAGAAAAACGTTTCGACGACCAAACATGTGATAGTAGCTAGGTTCCAAATTTCATTTTTTGTTTCCTTTCTTTTTTGTTTTCTTGATTTTATTTTTTTAATTAAGTAGACTTGGTTGTTGTTGGATTGGTACGATAGGACTAGAATTGTAACGACCCTACTTCTCATGACTAATCATAGGGTCATTAGTGGATGCATGTCTATTTGCTTTTAGCAAAAAGTATCTTTGGAAATATATACCGAATGACATAAGGGTATAAACCACAACCAAAACCTTTCGACTTGGCATCCCATTTAAAACAAGAAACCGAACAAAACGTTATTTAAGGAAAACAACGTTCGAAAAATTGCATAAAGGCCAAAAACCACAATCTTCAAAATGACTATTATTACAAAAAAAAAAAAAAAATGCAATAAAAGAGTTAGAAGAACTGAATTTCTTGGAAGACTTAATCCAACATTTTTCATAGCTCATCAAGCAGCATTTCGTCACCCGTTCTATACACGCTTGTCCTTACTTGAAAATAAATATATTGTTCATTAGAGGATCAGTGGTACTTAGGTATAAAATGTAATCACATGGGTAAAATGAACTTTTTGGCCAAACTTTAATTATGAACAACTCGTGAAGAATCAACTCGCCTGTAATGGCCCACTACAACAAATTTGGCCTTTAATGTCGGTAAATGCCCGACATTGAAAGTGGGTTTTAATGTCTGTCAACCACTCATTGTCCGACATTAAAAGTAACTTTTAATGTCAGTCAGGTTTTTATGTCGATCATTGCCCAGCATTAAAAATTGTGACATCAAAAGTGTCTGACATTAAATGTGCGATATTATATGTCAGACAATGAAATTCCATTTTGTATGTTTCAATGAAAGGCAATGCCCATCATCATTTTTATTCAGTATTAAATAAAAAAAAAAAATTGTTGGTTGCACACGTAGCTAACCAACAATACTTTTTCTTCCTTTTCTAAGAACTTGTAAACAAAATAGAATTTCAACTTTATAACTTACAACAAAAGCCTAATAGTAACTAAATCCAAACACAATTTTTTTATATCACAAAACCAACTTGAAATACAAACATTAAAACACTTCTATATCATTTACAATATAATACTTGGACCACTCATCCCTCTACAAAATAGATCCAACCAAATATTCCAGAACCACTTTCATGAGAGAACACATATGAACATACACTATTCAAAAGTATGTACGCCTAAACAAATCCTAAACAAATCATCCACTATATATACACATTTAGAGTTAATTAATGTATTCAAGTATGCCTAAACAAATCCTCCAACAAAATATACCCATTCTATACGTACCTCATCGATCTCGTCTTGTTTAAATGCACTCTTTGTGTTAAACTACAACGAAACAAAAAAAATTATATGACATAAGAATGAAAGGAAATATAAATTATAATCACACGTATAGATAGTAATAATACTTACAAGTTTAGTTATATAGCTATTAGAGTTCAACATTATTTCTTTTATATATTTTTGTTGGATATTTTTACAAATAAATGTGAAAGAAAGTTTAAATTCAATTTTTCAAGAGTTTCAAGATGGATTGAAACATCAAATTCAATTTGAAGTTTCAATTACAAATTTAACATATGGAAGTTAAATTTGGTGTTATAACTCAATTGAGTTATATTATTTCTTATGTTTCAATTTTATATAATTTTGTTCTTTGGAGTTACTAAGTTGCTAGCCTATAAATAGAAACTTGTTTCTCCATTTGAATCATCTCATCTCATCTCATTCCACTTGGAGCATTCTTCTTTCTTTCTTTATTTCTTTTGATCTTGAGTCAAGTTGAGAGCAAGTATCCAAGAGTTCTGAGACAATCGCTGTAGTCTGCTAGCAACCCGTGTAGAGTGAATAATTGTCTTTAGGACAGCGCTCTGAAAGCGTGCCTCGTCTACCTACTATCACATTCTTTTGTTTTACAGGTTCTATTCACTTGATGTGGTTGTTTTTGTGAATCGGATCATCTACGAAAATCGAAGCGCTTTAATCTTCTGATACAGTTTAATTATATTTATGCAATTTTTGTTATATACAATGTTTGTAGATATATTTACTCTGTATTTGTTTGTAGCCAGTTGCATTGTAATCTGTTTGCTAATGTGCAACAGTTTTTATATATATTGTAGGGATAAGAGCCCTAGCGCAGCGGAAACAATCAGAGACCTTATCGGTTTGAAAATCGATTGGGAAACCAATACGACGACAAAAGCAATAAACATTTTACAACAAGCAATATAAACAATAAACATGCTGTAAAACTCATAAAGCATGCTGGAAAACCATAAAACCTATAGATCTAATCTATAAATTGGATCCTATTGATCCTAGGGTTCAAGAATACTTACCCTTGAAGTTTTCTTGACGAGATTTCACAAAAATCCTTCGATTCCACAGAAAAACAGCAACCAAGAACTCCTCTTCTTTGCTGGAAAGAAATCACAAACACCACCACCACAATTGCACCGGTATCCTCTTAGGGAATGTGTGTTGAGAAGCTTGTGGGAGTAAGGTCTCGAAGGATTTTTCTCTGGAATAATGTTCTGTATTCACAAAGGGAGTGGGAAACGAGAGAGAGGGCGAGAGAGAGGGAGAGAGACGTGAGAATTGGGGAGCCATTAATCTGAAACTGAATATGACCCCTTCAGTATTAACCTCACGCATAATATCAGGTAACTGAAATATCAGTTACCTGATATTTTTAATTAATTATTAATTTAAAATTCAAAAATTTAAATTTTAATTAATCAACATTGATTAAAATAACCTTAATTTAAATCTCATTTAAATTAATATCCCTCTTAACCTATAGTTTAATTAAATAAAATTTAATTAAACTAGATCAATTTAATTAATTCAAAATTAATTAATTTAAAAATAATAAAATTGAACATCATATATTCAACTATTATTATTCTCTCTCATAAAACTATAATATTAATATACATCCAATGCACATTGATTATAACCTATAGTTTTAATATGAATCAAATTCACATTTTAGTTTAACATTCGAACCTTAGAAATTTACCTCAACGCCCTTATAGAGCTACCGATGGGACCTGATGGACCTACAGATCAGAAGCTCCAACGATATGAGATTAGTTGACTAAACTCATTAACAAAGTTAATCAATATTCGTTAACTGTGGTTCACTCCACTAAAGAACCACAGCTGCACTCTTCTCACTGCAGATATATTTCTGTGTCCACGGATATCGACTGTCAACAGCAAGTCAGCCCTTCACGTGTGTTCGTACCCCAGCTAGGTCAAATTACCGTTTTACCCCTAGGCTACCTCTTGGTCCTTAAGTACCAGTGCTCCTCTAATGAACAACCTGTTTGTGGTCCAACAAGCAAACAGAAATCCCTCTCGTGCCATAAAGAGGGTAGGGCCCATTGTTCAAGACCCGGAGACACCACTTAAGGGAACACACCTCTACTTACCCTAATCTCGGGAAGGAGTGAATTCCATCTTGTAAGACTACGTTCCCAGCTCCCCTCTTGGTCTTGTCCCCAAAATGGTAGGCATATTGAGTCGGCAAACAAGCCACTCTCACCCGTACAAATCAAAGGATAATCCCTCATGGACAGGAGTCCATAATCCACTCAGGATTAAGGCCAAGTTGCCTAGGTCATCCTAGTGAAATAGAAACCGAACTAACTAACGGTGTTACAGTTAGTGGTAAACTATTTCGCGGTCCGGTCTTTGTGCAAACTCATTGCACAGGATACCCCCACTCGCATGTCAACCACATGAACGCGTTGGATCACTACGTTTGTATCAATTTACAAAGCGGGTCGTATCCATAGTGTCACCAGGATAAGGTACCCAGCCTTATCCCTATACTACAGACCCTTTAGGCTAAAACTTGAACATTGATCCCCGTATGTCCCTACCTACTAGTTCAAGCCTCATTCTATTAGCCTTGGATGTTTAGTTTATTGGATTAGGGTTAATAAGACAAGATATAATACAAACACTGAATAATACATCACTTTATTAATGTTCGGTCAAATGTACATTTACTATCTACGAGTTTACGGCATAAAACCCAACAAACTCCCACTTGAACTAAAACTCAAGTTGCAGGGAAAGTATATACAATTTAATCCAAAGCTGGAAATGGTACATGTATGTTGTACATTACATAATAGGTAAATATACAAAATACAATAAACTAGGGCATCCTTACACCCATTACACATCTCCCACTTGCCCTAGATTATGCTATATACATATCTCGCAGACCTAGACTTTCTAGATGACCCTCGAACACTTTAGCCGAGAGGGCCTTCGTAAACGGATCAACAATGTTGTGCTCGGAAGCGATCTTGGTCACGACCACATCTCCTCGTTGCACAATCTCTCGAATCAGATGATACTTCCTCTCTATGTGTTTACCTCTTTCGTGGCTGGGAGGTTCCTTTGAATTGGCTACAGCCCCACTGTTGTCACAGTATAACGTAATGGGCAAGTTCATATTTGGAACAACTTCCAAATCTGTCAAGAACTTCCTTAGCCAAACAGCTTCCTTAGCTGCTTCACAAGCAGCTACATACTCAGCCTCCATCGTGGAGTCTGCGATGCATCCTTGCTTTATACTTCTCCAAACTACAGCTCCCCCGTTTAGGGTAAAAACTGACCCTGATGTAGATTTCCTAGAATCCTTGTCAATTTGGAAGTCAGAGTCGGTGTAACCAGTGAGAACTAACTCTTTAGCCCCAAACACCAACATGTAATCCCTCATTCTCCTAAGATACTTGAGGATTCCTTTAACGGCGGTCCAGTGGTCTAACCCTGGATTCGACTGATATCTGCTGACAATCCCTACAGCAAAACAAATGTCAGGCCTCGTGCATAGCATGGCATACATTACGCTACCCACTGCAGAGGCGTAGGGAATCCGTCTCATGTCCTCAACCTCTTGAGGTGTCTTAGGAGACTGTTCCTTAGACAAATGAACCCCATTCCTGAAAGGCAACAGGCCCTTCTTGGAGTTCTGTATCGAATATCGAGCCAACATCTTGTCGATATACGTTGCTTGAGACAGAGCTAGCGTTTTGTTCTTTCTATCCCGAATAATCTGGATTCCAAGAACATACTGGGCCTCACCCAAATCTTTCATTTGGAATTGAGCTGCTAGCCATTCTTTTACGTCAAACAGATACCCTACATCATTCCCAATGAGTAGGATGTCGTCAACATAAAGTACGAGGAAAGCTACCTTATTCTTGTTGATCTTCTTGTATACACAAGGCTCATCAACATTCAGGTCAAAACCAAAAGATTTGATCGCAGTATCAAATCTAATATTCCAAGATCGAGAAGCCTGTTTCAACCCATAAATGGATCGATTCAGTTTGCAAACCTTTTGCTCCTAACCTTGGGTTATGAACCCTTCGGGTTGAGACATAAAAATACTCTCATCAAGGTTGCCATTCAAAAAAGCTGTCTTGACATCCATTTGCCAAATTTCATAGTCATAAAATGTGGCAATGGATAAGAGATTTCTTATAGACATAAGCATAGCAACTGGAGAAAAGTTTTCTTGACAAGATTTCACCAAAATCCTTCGATTCCACAGAAAAACAGCAGCCAAGAACTCCTCTTCTTTGCTAGAAAGAAATCACAAACACCACCACCACAATTGCACCGGTATCCTCTTAGGGAATGTGTGTTGAGAAGCTTGTGGGAGCAAGGTCTCTAAGGATTTTTCTCTGGAATAATGTTCTGTATTCATAGAGGGAGTGGGAAACGAGAGAGGGCGAGAGAGAGGGAGAGAGACGTGAGAATTGGGGAGCCATTAATCTGAAACTGAATATGACCCCTTCAGTATTAACCTCACGCATAATATCAGGTAACTGAAATATCAGTTACCTGATATTTTTAATTAATTATTAATTTAAAATTCAAAAATTTTAATTATAATTAATTAAATTTTAATTAATCAACATTAATTAAAATAACCTTAATTTAAATCTCATTTAAATTAATATCCCTCTTAACCTATAGTTTAATTAAATAAAATTTAATTAAACTATATCAATTTAATTAATTCAAAATTAATTAATTTAAAAATAATAAAATTGAACATCATATATTCAACTATTATTATTCTCTCTCATAAAACTATAATATTAATATACATCCAATGCACATTAATTATAACCTATAGTATCATAAAACTATAATATTAATATACATCCAATGCACATTAATTATAACCTATAGTTTTAATATGAATCAAATTCACATTTTAGTTTAACATTTGAACCTTAGAAATTTACCTCAACGCCCTTATAGAGCTACCGATGGGACCTGATGGACCTACAGATCAGAAGCTCCAACGATATGAGATTAGTTGGCTAAACTCATTAACAAAGTTAATCAATATTCGTTAACTGTGGTTCACTCCACTAAAGAACCACAACTGCACTCTTCTCACTGCAGATATATTTCTGTGTCCACGGATATCGATCGTCAACAGCAAGTCAGCCCTTCACGTGTGTTCGTACCCCAGCTAGGCCAAATTACCGTTTTACCCCTTGGCTACCTCTTGGTCCATAAGTACCAGTGCTCCTCTAATGAACAACCTGTTTGTGGTCCAACCAGCAAACAGAAATTCCTCTCGTGCCATAAAGAGGGTAGGGCCCATTGTTCAAGACCCGGAGACACCACTAAAGGGAACACACCTCTACTTACCCTAATCTCGGGAAGGAGTGAATTCCATCTTGTAAGACTACTTTCCCATCTCCCCACTTGGTCTTGTCCCCAAAATGGTATGCATATTGAGTCGGCAAACAGGCCACTCTCACCCGTACAAATCAAAGGACAATCCCTCATGGACAGGAGTCCATAATCCACTAAGGATTAAGGCCAAGTTGCCTAGGTCATCCTAGTGAAATAGAAACCGAACTAACTAACGGTGTTACAGTTAGTGGTAAACTATTTCGCGGTCCGGTCTTTGTGAAAACTCATTGCACAGGATACCCCCACTCGCATGTCAACCACATGAACGCGTTGGATCACTACGTTTGTATCAATATACAAAGCGAGCCGTATCCATAGTGTCACCAGGATAAGGTATCCAGCCTTATCCCTATACTACAGACCCTTTAGGCTAAAACTTGAACATTGATTCCTGTATGTCCCTACATACTAGTTCAAGCCTCATTCTATTAGCCTTGGATGTTTAGTTTATTGGATTAGGGTTAATAAGACAAGATATAATACAAACACTGAATAATACATCACTTTATTAATGTTCGGTCAAATGTACATTTACTATCTACAAGTTTTAGGGCATAAAACCCAACATATACAACATACTCCAACAATCTGAAGACAATTAGGTGATTGATGGCTACAAGCTCCTCCACTAATATTGCTGCTCCTACCATGATGAGTTCAACCATTATCAAAGTTCATGCTAAAAACAAAAGATGATCTTCTACCTCACTATGTTGGACCTTGCTCACATATTGAATGAATAATGTCAATGAGTTCTCAAGAAGTGTGAAGCAAAGGCTATTAAGTAAGCAAAGGTGGATGCATCCTATGTTGCAATTACACTGTAAGTGGTTCTCAGGACACTTTTAGTAATGTTTATTGCAATGCCTATAAAACTTCAAGGTTTTTGTGCCTAAGAGGCTAGAGGTTTGAGGCCCTCCCAAACATCAATGTTGCAAGTGAATTAAGTCTTCCTAATGTTTGGTGGTGAGGAAAAATGGGCTTTATAGCTAGTAGTTGTTTTTATTTATTTCTTATTATTATTAAATGGTTGAGTTAATGTGGTCTTTGGCTGGCTAAAGCATTTCATTATGTGAATCTATTATTTGATGTTGGGTAGAAATTTGTGGTAGTTTTGGCGGCTATGTCACGTTCGAGTTTTTGCATTGAGGTTTAGTCTTGTCATGTACTTTGAGATGCTCTTGAATGTGTAATAAGTACAATGCCTTTCTCTTAGGTGTTGTGACCTTATTGACTTAATTAGGTTATGCTTGACGTGAGGTCTGACTCGTTCTTGTTATTTGTAAGTTTGGATATGTGATCCTGCTCTCAAGTGATGTGGAAAATTGTGGTAAGGATGTGTTGGTTGGGTCTCGAATGCTTTGATCCCCTTGAACACTAGTTTAGGGGATATAGCAGGTTCTCTTTTAAATGATCGAATTCTCTGAATTTTAGGGGTCGATTGAAGGTTGGTTTGTTTGGAGCAAAGTGTAGGCTTGAGTGGATGGTTCATGTGTCATTGTTGAGAAAGTGTAGCGTGAACCCTTCCAATATGTCAGATCTAGAAATTTCAACATGAGAATTTGGTATGAGGAAAAAAAAATGTTAGGATTATGGCTTAAGGAAATATTGTGCTATAAGGGATGAAATACTTGATTTGGTAAAAGTATTATAATGGAATTAGAGAACAAAAGAAGTGGCTTGAGAGAGAGAAGTTGAAATGAGGGCTAGTACCAAGACTTGTTTAAGGACTGGTTGCTTTCGAGGACGAAAGCTCTTTTAAGGTTAGTATGATGTCACAACCAAAATTGAAAAGAAAAAAAAAAAGAAAAAAAATGAAAAGTGGGTTGATTATTTTTTTTGTCTGGTCAAGAAGGGAAAGGGGGGGCTTTCCCCCCCCCCCTCAAATTGTCGGGCAAAGGTGTTTAAAAAAAAGAAGAGAAAGTTATTTCTCTCTCCCCAGTTTTCATCCCTCTCTCACGCTCCCACTCTCAGCTCTCTCTCTTGACTGCATCACGACGAGTCGCGCCGCCCTCCTCTGTTCACGTTGTCGTCGTCTGCATTGTCGTCGTCACCGGTGAGTTTTTCCCTATCTCTTTCCCTCTCTCATCTCTTACTCTCGCGGCTCACTTTCTCTCTCTTTGTAGATCTGGTCACTGTTGCACCGCCACCGCTCAGATCCATCGCCCAGTCACGCCGCTCTGCCGTTGTCACTAGGTTCGCAGCGCCGCTCCTCCATTTTCTCTCCCTCATGCCAATGTTGTCGCTCTCTCGCAAGTTCTTCGAGTTTTGGCGGCGTGGGTTCTTCTTCGAGTTTTTGGTGGCTGACATGATAGACAACAACTTTCTCCTTAAATTATGACGATCCAGCAGCGTGAAGCTTTAGTTTTCGACGATTGGGTAGTGGGTCTTCGAGTTCGGTGAGTTTTAGACAATTCAACCAGGTAAGCAACGATTCATGAATTTTTTTGGGTGGATTATAATGTTCATTTGAATACCCTTTAAAGTTTGATTCCTAATCTAAGGTACCCATAGAGTTTGGGGGCTGAATCTTTAAATTGGTGCAATATTAGAACTCAGGTAGCAAGTCGGCTTCGTTTGGGTTAGTTTCTACCTATTTAAATCAATTTGGTTGTTAGCAAATTATGGAAATTTGATTTTCCTAATTTTTGGAACTTTGTGTGATTTTAGATCGAATTATTTGTGGTTGTGAGCGGTAGCTAATTGGATTTGCATAATTCAAGAATCAGTTACGCGCCAATGTAAGTAACCTTACTACTTGGAAAGCCTCGGCTAGGCTAGGCTATTTATTATGAATGGTTACATGCTTTGAATAGTATAGAACAGAAGACATCGATTATGTATGGTTGGAATATGGAATGTTGGATATTGTGTGTTCTGGCGATACTAAATCTTCTGGTTATGCGTGCGTTCGTCTATATTGAATGCACTGAATGTTTTGTGTTGGTAAGTATAGAATATTCTGCTTGGGTAAACCTTGAATGCTTTGAATGCTCTATGTTGGGTAATATATAATGTTCTATATGCTTGGGTAAATCATCTATTGTTGGTTTAAATTGTTGGGATTACTAAGTTGAAATAAGAAAGAAAAGGAAATAAATGGAAAAGGAAAATGAAAAGGAAAAAGGAAAAAAAAAAAAAAGAAATCAGCAAAAAAAAAAAAAAAAAAAGAAGAAAAAAAAAAAGAAAAGAGAAAAGAAAGAAAGTGAATGGGAAATGACAGCACCAAACCCACCACCGACTACATATTCCATCAGCCCATTTCCATCTCATTTCTCATCCTTTTCCACTGAAACTTTCAGAGCACTTTAAGGAGAGAGTGAAGGAGGAGGAAGAAGAAGAATTTCGTGGTTTGAGGTTGAGGAAGATAGGGAAAGACTCATGCAAAGCCAGCCATTGGAGAATCTGTGTTCAACCTGTCAACCTCTGATGTTTTAGTCGGGTTGGGCTGCACAGTAGGAATCAAGAGGTGAGGTTTGATTTTCTTGAAATTTAGTTCATTTTCTAAAAAATTTAATGAAGTAAGGTTTACCTAAATCGAATGGGAAGTTGATGGTTTTTGGAATGGAAAACAGAGCACAGGATTTTCGAGCAAACCAGGAGGATCTCTGGTGTTCTCTGATGTTTTGAGTATTCTGGAGTGCACAAGTCGAATCCGAAGCTCTATTTGGTATGGTTGGAAATATTATTCAATATGCTACAACTTTCATGAAGAATACGTGAGCCAAAAAGTACTTGAAGTAGGTTTAATTTCAGGAGGAAGATAAAGGGTAACAGAGAAGCTCGAATCTGTGTTGTCTGATTTCGGGGCGTTTCTGGACAAATTGGTTGAGAATCTCGTTTTCATATCTTCAGGTAAGTTGTAGAGTGTTCGAAAATGAAGAATTTGATTTGTATTTCATTAATTTTGGTTAATTATTGAGAAGGTTATGGGTGTTGGAAGTTAGGGTATAGAATCTGGAAAATCTGGGAAGTAGAATGTGAATGCCATTCTAAATCCAATTGTTTACAAATTTATGAGCATGGAAAGACAAAGCTATCTATGGTTCTAATGCTCGGTTTTGGTTATTTGACAGGCCAAGAGGAAATAGGTCGAGTCTACAAACCGGGGAACTAGATAAGACTGTGAGTGACAAAATGAATTTCGAAAATGTTCTTAAACGGTTGTTCATGATTATATGTTTTACATGCTTTTCTATGAATGATACATGGTTTTTGTGAACGGTTCCAAACATGAGTTTTGAGCTTAGATTTTCTAATAAGGTTTATATACGAGCACGTGGCTAATGGCTTTATGAAAAGTAGTTGAAACGATATCTTTTAAAGTAAAGCATGTGTTGGCAAATATTGTTTAATGATTTAAAGTTTTTCACGAGCAAGCTG
Organism: Luffa acutangula; assembly: GCA_036850905.1. Lineage (NCBI taxonomy): Eukaryota > Viridiplantae > Streptophyta > Magnoliopsida > Cucurbitales > Cucurbitaceae > Luffa > Luffa acutangula. The sequence goes on from CM072099.1 coordinate 35,867,753, forward strand.
AGTAAGCTTGAGTTTTACGAAAGATAACGATAAGCAGACATGTTTTAATGTTTTCATGTGATTTCTGAGATTTCTATTGATTACATGACTGGGATATTGAGCCCGAGGCTATATGGTACCGTGTGCACAAAGGTTATGTTCCGTTGTTGACGTTGAGTGTACTCCGTGACAACGATGCTGTCGTGAGTGCTGGGCGGGCCCCACTACGACAAAGACGATGGGAGTGCTGGGCGGGCCCCACTACATCGTAGGACTAGTAACGTTGGTTGTACTGGGCGTGCCCTACACAACGTAGATCGGTCATGTTAGTTAAAACGTTTGATGTACTTGATATGCCTTGCTAGATTTTTATTGACGAACTTGCGAGATATTTTAGAAAACCTTTTCCATTACACGTTTATGTTAAACGCTTTGATTGAGCATATTTATACGTTTAAAGGTTTATCACGTGTTTTTGACTTCCGGATTTAGAGTTTTAAAGTTAGTCACTCACTGGGCTTCGTAGCTCATTCTTTCGAAATGTTTTTCCACTTTTCAGGTAGAGATCGAGCTCCCGGTGCCTGATACACTGCCAACGTCTGCTGAAAGTTCCGGATCAAGCTTCAGTACGTGGGTGGAGTTGTAAATTGAGTCTGTTCATATTGTAAATGTTTTGTAAGCATTGGATAATATAGTCCTAGAGGTCGTGGTTGTATAAATCCTAGTTGTACATGTCTTTGGTTATGATATCTATACCAGGTTATTTCCAAACCGAGATATGTCATGGCGACACCTCGTGTATGTTGATATGTTTTCGGGGTTTCCGTTGTGTTGTGGTTCATATGGAATATATTTTATGTCCATGATTAGTATGTTTATCAGGTTCAAAGTTTCAGTAGGGTCAACAGGGATCGTTAGAGGTGATGATGTCTGTTGGCTTCACGCCGTCTTTCGGGCTAAGCTAGAGGTGGTCCGGGAGGGGGTGTTACACCTTTGGTTTGGTATGTGTGGTTTTCTAACCCTTTCACATATAGGTGAGTTTTATTATTAAAAGGGAAAATAAATCTCCCTCTAGTTTGATTTGAGCAAGACATTATTACCCTAATAAGTGATTCTTAACAACTAGAGTCTCTTCATGTAGTTTTGGTCTTAGTGTTGGGAGAAATTGCGGAATACAAATAACAATAATATTATAACAACAATCAATAATATTATAACCATCTCCCCTTCCACAGGTTAAGCCAACACAAGCCAAAAATAATAGTCACGAAAATAATAAAAAGATAGGGAAAAGAAAATGACACAGAAAGATATACTGGTTCGCCCCAAGCTCGGGACTGCGTCCAGTCTTCTGCAACTGCAGGTTCTACTAGAATTTGGGAAATTACAGGCAGCCTTCAATAATGCTACAAACCAACCCCCAATAGCCCAACAAAAGCTATTGACTTCCAAGTATCACAACCCGATAGCTTGGGATAAACAAAGAAACAAAACACCCTCAATCCCACAAGAGAATAAATCTCATTCCCTCCAAATATCTCACTGCCGCACATCAGCTTGCTGTAAAGAAAAACAAGCAGCCGCAACTTCAAGAAAAGTCCTCACCTTCGGTTGCACACCTCACATATATATATATATATATAAATAGTGAAACCTAATTAGTTAATGTAAATGGGCCTTGGCCCATTTGTACTCATTTTCCTTTTCACGCACGACAATTTGAGGTTGAAGGAGTTTTGGCTCCACACTTCAACAATTTCGCACTTGGAGACAAAACAACGATCTCGTCTCCCACTACCACAAAACTCTAAACATCTTGGCAAACTCCAAGGCTCTACTCCCACTACAACTGTTATCTCTGATCTTCTTGGTAAACTCCAAGGCTCAAAATACCTGAAAACAACAAACTCACAAAAACAGGCAACTATCAAAGTATAACTCTAGCTCATCTGTGCTCGCCCAGAGGTATGGGCTAGCTACGTGGACATGTCTCCCAGACAAAAAAGACAGACACGTATTCCCACTTCAGCTAAGTGGTATCACCTGTCATCTTCTTCCAATCCGAACAACTGTTCCTAAAGAAGATACACTCTGAGAATGGCTTGAATACTCTATTCAAACCTGTTACCAAGCTAAAGACCTGACCTTTGACCTTAGCAACTGCTCTGGCCTTCCACTTTGATGCCTCAACTCGCCTAACCGACTTCTTCAATTCATTCGACCGTCTGACAACTGGGGATTCACGATAGCCATCAACTTTCTCTCCTAGACTTCCCAATTGTTTGTGAACTGAAGGATCTTGATCGAACTGATCGAAATTGACTATCCTCGCTGTTGGCTCAACTGTACCTCTACAACTACCATCTGCAGCTTTAACCGGCATCCACTGTCTCTTTGAACCTTTGGCAACATTCAACTCACATCTGTACAATGTAGATTTCTTGTGACCAACTGCCACTACTTGGGATCCGAACTTGAGTTTACACTGGCGACTACCAAACTCACACATGTAACCATCATCTGCCAACTTACCAATAGAAATAAGATTCATCTTGATATTAGGCTCGTACCTGACATCTCCCAGTATCAATTTACCTCCACATTCTGTCTTCAGACTAACATCTCCAATCCCTCTAGTCTTGGAGGTTCTACCATTCCCCATCCTCAATAGGCCACGATGCTCTCCTGTGAATGATGTGATCAAACTTTTATCTGAAGCTATGTGAACAGAAGTTGCACTGTCTAATATCCAATCTGATGAGTGGTTACTATACTTTGTGTCACTCTCAACACAAGCTAAGACAACCTCCTCCACTATATTTGCCTCTGGTTTTCTTTTCTGATCCTCTTTAAATTTCCAACACCGATACTTGAAGTGACCTTTCTTATGGCAGTAATAACATTCTACCTCATTTCTACCTTTCCACTTTTTCCTACTACTACTCGGTTCATTATCTTCATCGACCTTATCTTTACCTTTAGTCATAACGAAAGCTGACCCTACAATAGACTCTTTATTACTACCCTGCCTACGAATTTCCTCAGCTATGGCTAAATCATAAACTTCTGAAAATTTTAAAAAGTGTTATTTCCAGTCGATTTAGACACTGCTGTCTTCATCGTTGCCCAACTATCAGGTAAAGACGTTAACAACTGAATAGCATTCACCTCATCAGAAAATTCTATCTTAACAGATTTTAACTAATTAATCAAAGTGGTAACCTCATTAATATAAGAATTCACAAAAGCATCCTCAAACATTTGCATGTTGAAAAACTTCTTAACTAGGTAGACCTTATTATTTGCAGAGGGTTTTTCATACCTGTTTGTAAGCGATTCCATCAACTTGACTGCAGTTGTCTCATGGGCTACTAGACGTGCCACATCCATCGACAAACACATCCTTATGGTTACAACTGCCTCTTCATCTAGAGCTTCCCAATCTCCGTCTGACATCTCTTTCGGTCTCTCCTTCAATGCCTTATGCACTTTCTTGCAAGTTAAATAATCTTTGACTTGCATCTTCCAATATCCAAAATTTTTCCCATCGAACTTCATGACTCCATCGAAAATTTTTGGCTCTAGAAAACCCATGACTCCTGAACCAAAAGCTCTTATACCAATTGTTGGAAGAAAATGCGGAATACAAATTACAATAATATTATGACGACAATCAATAATATTATAACAATCTCCCCTTCCAGAAGTTAAGCCAACACAAGCCAAAAATAATAGTCACGAAAATAATAAAAAGATAGGGAAAAGAAAACGACACCGAAAGATATACTGGTTCGCCCCAAGCTCGGGCCTACGTCCAGTCTTCTGCAACTGCAGGTTCTACTAGAATTTGGGAAATTACAGGCAACCTTCAATAACGCTACAAACCAACCCTCAATAGCCCAACAAAAGCTATTGACTTCCAAGTATCACAACCCGATAGCTTGGGATAAACAAAGAAACAAAACACCCTCAATCCCACAAGAGAATAAATCTCATTCTCTCCAAATATCTCACTGCCGCATGTCAGCTTGCTGTAAAGAAAAACAAGTAGCCGCAACTTCAAGAAAAGTCCTCTCATTCGGCTGCACACCTCACATATATATATATAAATAGTGAAACCTAATTAGTTAATGTAAATGGGCCTTGGCCCATTTGTACTCCTTTTCCTTTTCATGCACGGCAATTTGAGGCTGAAGGAGTTTTGACTCCACACTCCAACACTTAGCTCTGTTTGGCTTAAGCTTTTGCTTTCATTCAAAATAAGGGTGGAAGATATATTGTATGGAGACTTCTGTTTTGCTTTGATGGTGAAGTCAAGCTTTAAGAGGATTTCAGAGTATGTTTAATGTTTTGCTGCCATTCTGTTAGACTATGGGATGGGCTACTTTTCCATTAACAATAACTGTTGATGTTCATTTGATAGTAAGAGGATTTTAGAGTATGTTCAAAATGGCAACTTTAAGTCTTTAATGATTTTTTTTTCTTTGCCTACGTTTTCCTCAAATGACCTCTTGGGGGTTGCCAAAATTTGTTTAACTCTGTAACCCAGGGACTGACAAAGTTGTGGAAAGTTATTGTATTAGAATTTTTTTCTTCGAAAATGAAGACTAATAGAGGCTCAAATTGTTTTAATCAATATTATTGTACACTACCTCTTTTTATAAGTTATCGACCACCAGTGTTGATTAAGAAAATTATCAGAATCTTTTTATGGGAAGGTTTATATCGACATGGTGAAAATTGTCTCCTACCCTAATCTTGGATGGTCTTGGAATTGGCATTTTGAGCTAATGTTGTTGTAGATGACTCAATTCTTTAGTCTTTCTTTTTGTATATCTTCTGAGCTACTGGTTTCTTTTCATTATCGTTGATAGTTTCTTTTGCTTTGCATTAGTATATTCCTTATAGTATACTACAAAAATGTTACCGCTGTTCATGGAATGATTAGAATATAAGGTGAGGCTGAGGTTTTATTGCATATCCTGTAAAGAATAACGAGACCTTATTGATTATTTGAATTTATTATAAATTGAAGATGCATATTTTGTTTTCAAGAAAAAGAGTTTTTCAAATCCATCATCAATGACAAGGGTTGCATTATGGGCAAAGGCACATAGGAAAAAGGATGGAAGTCCAATTAACTCAAAAGTTGTCGAAACACTGGTATGCTTACAAAACCTCTAAATTCAATTAACATTCAAGTAACTAATGTGTTAGACTTTATTGTCATATATTGGACTATGATGTCATTTAATTGGTAATCTGCTATTATAATATGAGTGTGAGAGGGGGATGGGGGTTTCTTAATGTGACGCTTCGTATCCCATGTAACTTAAACTCGTGTTAAATTGATATTTTGGAAGCTAATTGTGATATTTTTTGCATAATGAATGTTTGTATTTTGACTAATTAAATACGTGAGATCTGACTCGCTTGTGTTGTGGATGTTTGGAGTTTGTTGTGTTAGTCTTGGGTGTTGTGGTGATGTGTAGTTGAGTTCAGAGATCATAGATGTGTTGTTTTTATGTTTAACAGGCAAAAACATTTTTGGTTTGGTTTAAGAGAGGTTGTTGCTGAAGGTCGATGGTCTTCAAATGACCCAAATGTTCTTGTTCATCACGTTCCCCTTGGTTTGTTAGCAGTTAGAGTTTGTGTAGATTTACAAATAAATCCCAATGCATATTTATGGAGGCCTAACTCAGAAATGACATATATCGAGGATGCTATTGGTAGTACAGCTACATGGCCTTTTGACAAAGGTATAATGAGTATGTTCATGTATTTCTTTATTTTTTATTAAATATATTTACTCCAATTAAACTTTCACTTGAATGATTATTTTTTTATATTTGTTCCTATTTTTATAACTTATCTCTTTTTGTAGGTTGACGTTCTCTAAAATGGAATGGCATACTACACATTATTTTGATTTTGGATATGAACATATTTTGTAAATCAAGAATGATGGGTGGATAATGTTTTGTTTTGTATCATTATATCATCCAAAGTTGATGATATTTATTATTGTATTTACTTGTTTTTGTGGGCATTGTGAATTATGTATTGAACGTTTATTTAGAGAAAGTGTTATAGGTAATTTTGGACTACTCCGATGTACAAGGAGCTGACGAGGAAAATCGAGAAGAAATCAGACTGGAGGATGGACCCTAGGGGTGAAATGGGCCAGTGGGTCAGGCCAAGACCGAAGGGGTCGGGCTTTTGGCCTGACCCCCTGCTCGGCCTCAGCCTTGGGCCGAGGCCGATTTCATTCGGCTTCGTTTAGTCCCTACTGCCTCTGGGCGCCCCAGTTCCACATGGTTTGTCCCGAAACGCCTCCGAATTCCTAAAAACCCTAGGAGCATGAGCAGGTATATATACCCCTCTTCGCCACTGAAGAAGGAGATCTGAACTCTCCACTCTCTCCTCTTACTCTCTTGCTATCCTCTTCCCGTTTTCTGACTTAAGCATCGGAGGCAGTGTGGCTAGCACCACACCGGTGTGCAGGTTTACTGTTTTGCAGGCCACGTCTTCCCCCTCATCTACAAATTTACCGTTGGTGACACGTGAAGGTCAGGTGAGTCCTCCCGACCAAATTTGACCATCGATAGTTGGCACCGTCTGTGGGGAAGAAAGTTTGCCAAATCTGCGCACCGGTCATTCCATGAGTAAGGGGATGGTGAAGAGAAACCAGGACATGAACGCAAAACATTTGGGTGGTGACCGCCACCAGCGGAGGTCATGAGAAGAAGCCAGAGATCGACCTCGGACTGAATCTCCTCGTCCTCAGTCTCCACTGCCCTCATCCCGAGAGATGCAAGCTGATCTCAAAATTGCTGCTCTCGAAAACTAAGTAAGTGCAATGGATCATAATTTTTCCATGATATTTCATATCTTGGATAAAACTGGTCCTAGCACTAAAACCCATGATGAGAGGTTGGTAAGGGATCCGAGAAAGGGGAAGGAGCCCGTGGAGCACAGTGTAGAGTCAGGGGCGAGGTCGAAGGAAAAGAAGACTGACAACATGACCAGCAAGGTCATCGGGCTCAAAACTATAGATCGTACAATTCTGAGGAGCCCAGAACCAAGCACACTGAAGGTACGTGACCACGCAATTTCAACACCAAGTTCCAGTCATACCGAGACAGACCTGAGAAATCTGATCGAGGGGAAGCGCATAAGTGCCAAGGCTGCCGAGGCCGAGGCCAGAGCTGCCAAAGTTGAAGTCAAGGCTGCCGAGGCCAAGAAAGGCAATCTCCCTTGGAAGATCGGGCTTCTGGACACATAAAAAGAGGTCGGAAATCCTTAGGGAAACTTGCAGAAGTCAAAGGACCCTGGAGCAGAAGACTTGGAAGAACTGATCGACCAAGTTGACCGATCCTTCACGGAAGAAGTCATGAAGGCCGAGGTGCCTCAGAAATTCAAGGTACCTACATTCACACCGTATGATGGCAAGAAAGACCCTGTGTAGCATCTAAACGCCTACAAAAGTTGGATGGACTTCCACGGCATCTCAGAAGCAATCAGGTGTTGAGCATTTTTTTTTACTCTAATAGAATCAGCCAAGCATTGGTTTGAAAGGCTAAAAAGAAAATCCATCAGCTCTTTCAAGGAATTAGCCTGAGCATTCCTTGCACAATGGGAGCCAGAGAACAACGCAAGCCTCACATCAACCTCTTAACAGTCAAGCAACAACCAGTGAGAGCTTGCGTGATTACATAACGCGTTTTAATGACGAAGCACTGCAGGTTGAGGGATACAGTGAGGTAGCAACCCTAGTAGCCATCACAACTGGACTGGAAGACGAAAGACTGCTCAATTCAATAGGTTAGAGCCAACCTCGAACCTATGCAAAGTTCGTCTCCCGGACACAGAAATACATGAGCGCAGAGGAGTTGCTCAAATCAAAGTAGTCAGAACGAGAACACAAGAGGTCTTCTTCATCTGACCACGACAATGAAAAGGGCAAAAGGCAGCGAACAGACGAAGGAGGCTGTTGGGCTTCTAGAGTGGGTGAAAATGTAGTAAGAATAATATGCAAATAGACTCTAGAACTCTGTGCAAGTATACACAGTCCGCAGCAAGTCATAAGTATTTATCGAATCCAAGGTATGAACTATCTTCCACTTTATTTATTTTGTTTAGCTTTTTAATGGTTTCAACGGTGGTTAAAATGATTGATTTTTATAGAATGCTGAAGCAAAAGAAATGACAGAATAGAAAATAAACAAATAGGCAGACAGATTAGAAACAGACGTTGGTCAGGATTTAGTAATTGTTTTGGAAGATGCTCTAGCAATATTATTGATCATGCAAAACTCTCGCAGTCTTATTAGCAGATTCCTCCCGGAAGTCCAGATTTTTTAGAATATGTTTCAACTCCAATAAAGCTCTACCGATCAAGCACTAGGCAACTGGCTATCCCTAGCTCAATCACTAGCGTTCACAAATACACAATGATCTAGTGTGATTAACCGCCACACACTCCCTAAATCATCCTTGAAACTAGAGAGAGGTATTCATAACGGCTGGCAAGGAGGGCATAAAATAGAAATGAGCACAACAATTAATCAAGATGCATCAAACCAATATTTATTGCATAGAAGTTAAGCACGACAATTACATGCTCCCTAACCAACGCCTAAGGTTACTTAGTTCATAAAATGCATAGAGACACACGTTAGAATCTGAGTAAGCATATCCATAATCAGAAAATAATACAAGAAAATTTTTATTCCCTAGATCAGTTTGCAACTGATGGTATTCTTTTAGGTCTCTAATCTCTCTCCTCTATTCGGCTCCCAAAGGTGGAAGTAAACTTTCCAATAGTGGAATGTTACTCCCAAGGATGGAATGACTTTGACTTGGGCGGCTATCTCCTTTTATAGAGTGATAGGAGACTTGAAGTAGATTGACCTAGACACGTGTATGGCTCTCCTTGCTCCTTTATCCTGAGAATAGCTTAACATAATTCAGTTCATTAACTTGGCTAACGAGCTGTGACGTGGCAGTTTTGCTCTCAGCTTTGCTGCAGCACAGGATTTGCTCCCTCATGTCGCTCAACAATATATTCTACACAAAATAACTTCCAAAGCATCCATTCTTCCAAATGGGTTAAAAGATATAATATCTATCTAATAGCAACCGTATTAAGCACAAAAGACACACAAATCACTATAGAAATAAGGCCTAAATAATGCCCTTTTGGAGAGTTATCAGAGGCCGAGGCCGACCAGACCGAGGAGACTACTTGAAGAAGTTTGAAAAATACACCCCTACTTCGATTCCACAGGAGCAGATCTTAATGGAGATACAGAATACAAACCTGCTCAACGTGCCAGAAAGCTGAAGTCAAATCCTGATAACAGATACAAAAGCCAGTATTGTCTCTTCCATCGAGATCATGAACATTCAACTAGAAACTACATTAAGCTAAAGAACGAAATTGAAGCGTTGATTCGGAATGGATACCTGAAGAAGTTCACCACAAAGGCCGAGGCATACCGGAGATGGTCGAGGCCGACCAGAGATGACACAGGCAAAGATGATGGTGGACCTCCTTTGGTAATCCATTAAGGATCAGGAATGACTCTCCTATGGCCAAGGTCAAGGCTGAGCCCTACCACACCTTATGCTAGGGTCAAGGACAACATTCTAGAGAACACACTAAGCCTTAGTTTAGGGAATTCTAGTTTTCTTTTATCTATTGCACATTTATCATGTAGTCAGAGCACTGTCGCTCATTTTACTTTTGGTAGGTAGGAGCAGACTTTTCCCTTTTGCTTTACCATTAAATGTGAACATTATCATTAATGTTAGGACCCAGATGTTCCCTTGTCAAAGCTTAGAGTGTGTTTTAAGGAATGTATGAAGACGACATGCGAGGCTATCCTTTTCAGCTTAGTGCTCACGCTCAACATGTGAGCCTAAGCTTTTCAGCTTAGTGCCCACGCTCAAACATGTGAGCCTAAGCTTTTCAGTTTAGTGCTCACGCTTCACATGCGAGCCTATAGAGCCCACGCCTACATGTGAGCCTAAACTTTTCAGCTTAGTGCCCACGCCTCCATGCGAGCCTAAGTTTTTCAGCTTAGTGCCCACACTCGACATACGAGCCTAAGCTCACTGTTTAGTGCCCATGCCTACATGCGAGCCTAGGCTTCCACGCTTAGAGCCCACGCTATTTCTCACGAGCCTGGACTACCAAGTCTACCTCACCTCATCTGGCTTGAGCATCTTCATTTCATGCGAGCTTGGACTAACAAGTCTACCTCACCTCAGAGCTCAAACACTTGATATAAGTCAAGTTCACCTTGCGGAGGCCGAGACCGAGCACCTCTTGCCGAGGCCGAGCCAAAATTTAAAGGTATTCTCCTATTTACTCAATTATACTTTATGTTTCAGTGAAGTTCTACTTGAGATTGGGGGCTACAAAGGGGATATGCACTCCCTATTAAACAAAAAACAAGCAACAGGGGATATGCACTCCCTATTAAACAAAAAACAAGCAACAGGGGATATGCACTCCCTATTAAACAAAAAACAAGCAACAAGGGAAATGCACTCTCTATTAAACAAAAAGCACACTGGCTTAGCATGTTTTACTAAAAATTACATGTCCTAGCTTGTTCTTTTACAATTGTCCTACGAGGACTAATATATGGATGCAGGGAGCCAAATTTTAGGCTAACAGGGGCTTGAGGCCGAGGCCGACCCTAGCCTCTTCCCTAACGTTTCTCTTGCAGACTTGAACCTGGAATGAAGCACTCCGAATGACCAAGTATGGGGGTCTCGCCGGTGGGAGCTCGGGGGCAACGCCCCCTAAGCAAAATTAGGACACTTCTGTGGTTGGCCTCTTCCCAAGGCCGAGGCCAACCAGAGAGATTTTTGTAATCCCTCACCCTTTTCATTTCCATTTCACCTAACCCATATTCAGGGAGCGTCTACTTTGTCTATTTCTATCATATTTTGTAGGATGACAATAAAGCTGCACATAGGTCAGCACAAGGCAAAGATCATTACTCTTGAATTGGGCTTAAGGAGCTCAACCTATAGCAATAAGTCACCCTAAATCCCAATTCCAGAGTGGGGGCTTAATGTTATAGATAATTTTGGACCACACCGATGTACAAGGAGCTGACAAGGACAACCGGGCAGAAATCGGATTGGAGGATGGACCTTGGGGGTGAAACGGGCCAGTGGGTTAGCCCAAGATCGAAGGCGTCGAGCTTTTGGCCCGACCCCCTGCTCGGCCTCGGCCTTCAACTGAGGTCGAGGCCCATGGTCTTGCTCGGACATGGGTCGAGGCCCATGGTCTGGCTCGACCATGGGCCGAGGTCGAGCTCGTCCGACTCCATTTGGTCCCTCCCGCCTCTGGCTGCCCCGGTTCTGCCTGGTTTATCCCGAAATGCCTCCGAATTCCTAAAACCCTAGGAGCATGAGCAGGTATATATACCCCTCTTCGCCACTAAAGAAGGGGACCCGAACTCTCCACTCTCTCCTCTTACTCTCTTGCTCTACTTTTCCCATTTTCTGACTTAAGCATCGGAGGCAGTGTGGCTAGCACCACACCGGTGTGCAAGTTTACTGTTTTCCAGACCACGTCTTCCCTCTCATCTACAAATTTACCGTTGGTGGCACGTGAAGGTCAAGTGAGTCCTCCCAACCAAATTTGACCATCAACAGGAAGCAATGATATTATTGTAGCTATCAAGAACATCATTTTTGAAAATCTAAAGCCTACTATATAATAACATTCATCCAATACTACAAAAGCTATTGAATGGAATTTATCTTATATAACATAACACATTTATCCAATACTACAAAATGTTTCTAAAAGCTATAAAAGACAAGACACAATGGTATTTATCCAAAGCTATAAAAGTAGCTTAAAATCATAAAAAATTCATAAAAGCTATCAAAATTACATCAATGATATAAAACCAACAACAAACTTATTATTGCTCCCATTTAAAGCTATAGGAAACTATTTATAGCTTTATATAAACATGATCATAGACAAACAATAACATTTTATTACGGTTATAATAACATTTTTATAGCTTTTACAAAAAAGCTATTATATGTCTGAAGGATAATAAAATTATGGTATTAAAAATGAGTTCTTATAGCATTTTTTATAACTTTTATAAAAACCCAGACTTTTTATAGCACGGGCTGTCATGACTTTTTGTGAAATGCTATAAAAGACCAATGATAGCATTTGTCTGAAGCTATCGTAGGGCTTTTCTCCTGTAGTGAGTGTGGGGGTGTTTGGCAAAGGTACAAGTTCCTTTACCAAAAAGGACCAAACTAGGACCTAAGACAATTGATTGCGTCTTTATAGGTTATGCTTTGCATAGTGTTGCGTTTAGATTCCTAGTGATTAAATCAGAAATACCTGATATTAATAATAATACCATTATGGAATCTATTGAAGCTGAACTTTTCGAGGATGTATTTCTTTTTAAAGAGGAAAGACACATGAGTAGTGGTGTCAAAAGGAATTATGAGGCTAGCTCTCCAACAGGTCAAGACGATCAAAATATTGAGTTTGAACCAAGGAAAAACAAAAGAGCTAAGAAAGTTACTTCCCTTGGACCTGATTTCATAACATATATGATAGATGGTGAGCCTCAAGCTATCAATAGTGAGACAGAATCCATTTTGCATAGCAAATCTTGGGTATTGGTTGATCTACCTCCTGGTAGTAAACCAATTAGTAGTAAATGGATTTTTAGAAGAAAGGTAAAGGTTGATGGCACTATTGATAAGTAGAAAGCCCGCCTTGTTGCTAAAGGCTTTCGTCAAAAAGAGGGGATAGATTTCTTTGATACCTATTCTCCAGTGACGAGGATTACATCTATAAGGGTGTTAATTGCAATAACAGCTTTACAAAAATTGGAAATACACCAAATGGATGTGAAAACTGCATTTTTAAATGGAGAATTAGATGAAGAAATTTATATGGAACAACCTGAATGGTTTTTTGTCAAAGGACTTGAAGATAAAGTTTGTAAACTTGTCAAGTCTCTTTATGGGTTGAAACAAACACCTAAACAATGACATGAAAAGTTTGATCACGCTATGTTATCTAATGGATAAATGCGTCTATGCTAAAACCATAGATCAAGATTGTGTTATCATTTGTTAGTATGTGGATGATATGTTGATAATGGGCACAAATAGAAGTGTCATTGATTCCACTAAAAGAATGTTGAAATCCAACTTTGATATGAAAGACCTTGGTCTTGTTGATATTATACTTGGAATTCATATAACGAGAAATCCAAGTGGATACATACTTTCTCAATCTCACTACATAGAGAAAGTGTTGAGAAAATTTGATCAATTTGAGAGTAAATCTGCAGTTACTCCATTTGATCCACGTTTTAAGTTAAAGAAGAATAGTGGTGAATGTGTGTCTTCTCTATAATACTCTAGAGTTAATGGTAGCTTAATGTACATTATGAATTGTACAAGACCTGATATAGCCTATTCAGTAGGAAGGTTAGCAAGATAGACCAGCAATCCTGGGCATGATCATTGGAATGGTTTAGTTAGAGTTCTAAGGTACTTGAAGTACACTCTGAATTATGGATTGCATTATATGAGGGATCCACATGTACTGGAGGGATTTAGTGATAGTAATTGGATTTCTAATAGCATGGAGACTAAATCTACCAGTGGGTATAATTTTACCTTAGGTGGAATAGTTGTATCATGGAAATCTTTAAAACAGACATGTATAGCGTGACCTACAATGGAGTCAGAGTTTATAACTCTTGACAAAGCTAGAAAAAAAGTTGAATGGCTTCAAAATTTTCTTGAAGATATTCCATTATGGTTGAAGCCTGTAAGCACAATATGTATTTATTCTGATAATTTAGCGGCTCTATGAGGGCCAAGTAGTCTATAATGGAAAGTCGCGACATATTAGACGAAGACATAATTCGATAAGGCAATTGCTCTCTAATGGAATAATTTTCATTGATTATGTGAAATCCAAAGAGAATATAGCAGATCCTTTAACAAAATGATTGTCAAGAGAACAGGTGTTGTATACATCAAGAGAAATGTGGCTAAAGACTATGAAATAAATTATCTAGTGGTAACCTAACCTAGTTGATTGGAGATCCAAATATCTAGGTTCAATAGGCAAACTAGCTGGATAATTTATAGTTGACACACTATGAAACTTATAGTTTCTTCCCATTTCTATGATGTTGGAAAGTGTGTGATCTGTTGATGTTAAGGTCATGTTCATATCTTGTTTACAAGAGGAGTAGTGACAGAATACTCTTAACCAATATCACCTATGTGAGAGTAGAAGTGGGGTCGCTTCTGTGAGAACCTTTCCAATGGCTTATGTTCTCTAAAGCTCTCATGAAATCGGGATCTTGTCTATGACCAAAATGGACACACTTTTTCTTGTAATTTCTCGTAGTGATGGATGCACACACTCAGATTGTACTGTGTGTTATCATGTGATTCATGAACAAATTTACTTTAGGTGTTGGGTAGGAGTTATGTAATTGTCGTGCTTAATCTCTATGCAAAATGTGTTGATTTGATGCATCTTGATTATTTGTTGTGATTATTTATATTTTGTACCCGCCTGGCCAGCCGGTATGAATATCACTTCCTAGTTTCAGGGATGATTTAGGGAGTGTGTGGCATTTAATCACACTAGATCATTGTGTATTGGTGAACGCCAGTGACTGAGCTAAGGATAGCCAGTTGCCTAGTGCTTGATCGGTAGTACTTCATTGGAGTTGAAACACATTCTAAAAAATTCGGAGTTCCGGGAGGAATCCGTTAATAGGACCGCGAGAGTTTTGCATGATCAATAATATTGCTAGAGCATCTTTTAAAACAATTACTAAATCCTAACTAACGCCTGTTTCTAATCTATCTGCTTATTTTTTTACTTTGTGTTCTGTCATTTCTTTTGCTTCAGCATTTTATAAAAACCAATCATTTTTACCACTTTTGAAACCATTGAAAAGTTAAAAAAAATAGATAAAGTGAGAGCTAATTCAGACCTTGGATTCGATAAATACTTATTACTTGTTGTGGATTGTGCACACTTGCACAAAGTTCTAGAGTCCATTTCCGCCTTATTTTTACTCACTCTGGAAACCCAACCCCCCCCCCCCCCCCCCCGATTAGGTTACTAATCATAATATGTTTAATTAATTGAATTAATTGTGGTTGCTCCCTGTGTCGGACTCTTGCCGCTATAATTGTAAAGTGGGAATAGGTAGGTAATTATAAATTTAATTTGAATGTATCTTCAACAAGTATGACTATTAAATTCAGTTTAATTGTCGTGGAGCACGGTCTATTAGTTTCATTAATTTTTTTTATTCTTTGCCTTTTGCCTTTTGCCTCTTTTATTTTAGTTCGTTTCTTGCAGGGACTTTAGTACCTTTTTATTAGCATAACCTGGGTGGAGTTTATTTTCTTATCAACATGGTCGAGCATACTATGAAAAAGTTCTTAGCTCCACATTTGAGCAAGTAGCCTCTATGCACAATGTATTTTGAGATTGAAGGTAACTTTGGACCTCACGCTAGTTTTATTAACTAACTTCATTCTTTTCATGGCACTGCAGGAGTGGCAGAATTTTGGCATTTCCATTTTCGATAAGAGGAAAGGCAAGAGGTGGTTCTACCACTTGCACTGTGTTTTAGGAAAGAGATATATGCTGCCCAATTTTTAAAGCAGGTAAGGGCATACCCATCATTTCCTTGCCACAGTGTTTGCATGGTGGCACACAATCCTCAAAGGACTTCGTGCCTTTGGCTTTACATTGGGTCAGTTCAAGTTTTAAAGCAGGTAAGGGCACTCTCCAAGGTCTTCCATCTGGCCATCATGGCGTCATAGTTGTTGGCTGTAGAGAATTGTAGTATGGCCGCCACCATACTGCACACTAGCAATGTTGCCATCATTTTCCTGGCCATTTTGTTGGTTAATCTCCTTTTGTCTTGTCTTGGAATTTTATTTTTTTTTTTCTTTCTTAGATCATAAGTAGATGATTGTTTGATGTGATGGGAGGGTCATTTTATACGCTATCCTTTGTTAAATTTAGAACATTTATTGATAAATTTAGTTCTTCACTATTTTTCTATATTTGGATGGAGTGATCTTTGTTTGTTATATGTTGACAAGTTTTTTTTCCAACACAGTTGTATAAAGAAAAGGCTTTTTCATGGTTCCTTTCTCTCCTTTAATTGGAATGGTTTTGGAAAATGGTAAATAGCATATGAAATGAAACTATTTGGTTATCATAAATGTATTGAAAATAAAGACGAAGATAATTGTCTCGGTTGACAATACCGTTTTTTTTTTTTTTGATAAACGGTTGACAAGACCATTTGCCAAGATCATAGCAAAGCAAATTCTTCATCTTTTAGTGTTAACTATTCCCGATTATTCGAGTGATAAATATTTCCTTCAAAAAAATTATGATAAAATTTGTTTATTTTCATTTTCAATTGGTATATCCATGATTTCAAAAACATTAATTGAAAAAGATACGGTGTATTTAAACAATTGAAGAAACAAATATGCAACAATATATATATATCAAACACATTACACGCGTCACAGCATACCCAAACCATACAATAGTTGCCATGTTCATCGAGTGTGAAACATAAACATATTAATTCTAAGATTTTAATAAATATATATATAAGAAAAAAATTACCCATAGAGATTCTTGAACAACGTGACATTGCCTTCCAATTGAACTCCGGGTTTGAGGACTTGGAGTCACATATTAATTGATTTACAACTTTTCCATGGATCTTAGGCTTATCAATAATCCACATACGCTAATTTAACATACAAATTAACGATGGACTTGCCTTAGGAGTGTAGAACACCCGAGCGGAAGCAATTTGGATCCAAAGCCTCTCATTTTCTAATAATTTTAGAACTTAAGCATGCTTAAATAACAACTAAAAACCGTAGCAGAAAATTACCAACCTTTTGGGAAGAAATTCGAGCACTCTATGGATGAAATCTAAGCACTAATTACTTGTGGACGACCACTGTGATCTTCCCCACTATCCTTTGTCCTTAGAACGTGTTGTGAGACACAAATTTGTGATGAATTTAGGAGAGTTTCTTCTTATTTTGAGAATTTTAGCTTGTGAACTTGAGAGAGAAATTTTTCATCTTTTTCATCAGCTTCCATCACGTTTTTTCTTCTTCTTATATAGAAAAAACATATGCAAGTAGTGCTATTTGAAGAAGACAACATATTGTCTTGTTTGAGGTGTCCATGGAGGTGTCAAAACTTGGAGAAAAGAGATGTGAAAGTTCACATTTCACCACCTCTTGGAAAATGAAATCCAAATACAAATTAAAACTAAGATTTAATTTGAATTAAATTTACAAATTGATTTCTCATATTTAATTAATAATTTAATTAAATATAATTTATTTTAATTCAATATCAAATATTAAATTAAAGAATTATTCCATTCTCGAGACCGTTCTCGACTTCCCTTAAACTCGGTTTTCAAATATGAATCACTATTCAATTCTAAGTCGATATGAGCATTAAATTCTAATATTTAAATATTATTTAAAAATTCCCGACTCTCTCTATTATGGTTTAATTTGTAACTAAACTTTAACATTAAATATATAAAATATAATTTAACAAGAACTCCCTATAATGAAGTTGAACTTCTCAAACTCTCTATCATACTTGTTCCAAGGTTTATTCTGTATGAGCTAGCAGGGGGACCTAATGGACCTACAAATCACTTATTTAATGACCTTATGTGAACAAAAACTCGATAACAACTTTATTGAACAAACATATAACTATTTGTTTCATTCACTATCCACGAGTTTTAGGGCACCAATGCCAACAATCTCCCACTTGCACTAAAAACCTAGTTTATTGGGGTGTACAATAATCCATTATAGCAGTGAGTGAATAAATACTTTTATTGATAACAACTTACAAATACAATAAACTAGGGCATCACAATATCGAGTACAATAGGGTATCGAATACCGATTACAATTCTCCCACTTGCCCTAGATTATTTTCTATACAGATCTCGCAGACCTAGACCCTCTAGATGACTCTTGAACACTTTAGTCGTGGGAGCCTTCGTGAATGGATCAACAATATTGTGCTTCAACGCTATCTTTGTGACGATCACATCTCCTTGGTGCACTATCCCCACGATGAGATGATATTTCCTCTCAATGTGCTTGCCTAGCTATTATCACAGTATAGGGTGATGGGCCGACACATATTTGGAACGACGTCCAGATCGGCCAAGAACTTCCTAAGCCATAGTGGCTCTTTCGCAGCATCGCAGACAACTACATAGATAACCTCCATGGTCAAGTCTGCTATGCATCATTGTTTGATGCTACGCCACACTATTGTTCCTCCAATTATAGTGAAAATTGAACCCGATGCGGATTTCCTCAAATCCTTATCAGTTTGGAAGTTGGAATCAACATATCCTGTAAGGATAAAATCCTTATCACCATACATAAGCAGATAATCTCTCGTTCTCTTAAGATACTTGAAGATATTCTTAACGACAGTCTAGTGGTTGAAACCTGGATTGGATTAATATCTACTGACAATCCCTACTACATAACCAATGTCAGGCTTTGTACACAACATGGCATGCATTAGGCTGCCTACTACAGAGGCATAGGGAATATGTACACAACATTGTTCCTTAGACAAAATTATTTCGTGCCTGAAAGGTAACAAACCATTCTTGGAATCTACATCTTATGTCTAATCAACAACATTTTTATATAAGATGCTTGAGACAGAGCTAGCATTTTGTTCTTCCGGTCCCAAATAATTTGGATCCCTAGAACATATTGTGTCTCACCCAAATCTTTCATTTTGAACTGAGTTCCTAGCCATTGTTTGATGTCAATAAGATAGCCTATATCATTTCCGATGAGTAGGATATCGCCCACATAAAATACTAAAGGATATCGTTACAACCTAAAAGTGTACGGGTCAAATAATAATATAGTGTTTTCATGACTAACACAAGTGTCGTCCTCTGGATTGGTTTTCTAGCAAATTAAGTACCGTGAATAATCTTGTCGAATTTTATTTCGGGAGCAAAACTTAATGATAAAGATAAATTTAAAGACAAAAGCATAAAATAAAAGGTGGAGACTCAAATGGAAAGATTCTTATGGAATTGATTTCATTGATTAAGTTTGAGGATTGAACCTTATCACAATTATCTTTCCTGAGCATAATTGATTCTCATGCCTACAATAAACCCAATATCCCTATCTAAGTCTATTAGTATGCATGCCATTATTTGGTTTAGTCCTTGTTATATGTCTAAAGAAAATATAAATTTCGTCACAAACTTCGAAACTCGGCTTTAGTCATGCAATTAAATAAGTGAGTCTAGGCAAAACCCCCTCTCCCGAGCAAGATTCAACACCCAAATCATCCAATTAGTGATCAAGTAGTTGAAAACATTAAACAAGATTGCATGAATTAAATAAAAACACATCCATAACAAAAATCAATCCAACAGAATAAAACAACTACATCTCATAATCATAGAATATGGAAATGGATAGAAGTATCATTATCGACTTCAACATGTCAACCAGGGAGAAAGTTTCTTCATAGTCAATCCGTTCCCATTGGGTAAAACCTGTTGCCACAAGTTATGTTTTAAAGGTCTTTACCTTTCCAGCAGCGTCTCATTTTCTCATGTAGATCCATTTACAGCCTATGGGTCTTACCCCTTTAGGTTGATCTACACGCTCATATACTGAATTAAAATACATGGACTCCATTTCGAGATCCATAGATTTAATCCAATTTTCCTTGTCGACGTCATTCATTGCTTATTCATAGGTCAATGGAACCTCAACTCTATCATCAGGCATGACGATTGGAGTTTCAGATAAACCTAGATAGTTGTTAGGTTGTCTAATAACCCCCCCACTACGTCGAGGCTCTCTTCTCTCTTAAGAAAGACGTGACTGACTGGAGGTGCCAGCTTCATCGACAACTTTCGATGAGGTTTCCGTAGCTTTATTAGATAATTCAATTAAAACAATTTTACTCTATGGCTTGTGGTTACTGATGGGGTCTTCTTTTAAGAACGAAGCATTTGTCGATACAAATACTTTGTTATCTTCCGGATCGAAGAAGTATCCACCTTTCGTCTCTTTGGGATAGCCTACAAAGAGGCAAAATCTTGAACGAGGTTCTAATTTCTTTAGATTTGCATCTAGCACGTATGTTGGGATTCCAAAATTATGAAAGGAAGTAAACTTGCTTTACGCCTTTTCCATAGCTTAAACGGTGCTTCTGAAACACGCTACTACATAACCCCAAAATGAGTTAGGTAATTGAGCATAGTTCATCATCGAACGAACCATGTCTAACAGAGTTTTGTTTCTCCTTTCCGATACACTGTTCTGCTGAGGTGTACCAGGGGCTGAGAGTTGGGACGTGATTCCATGCTCTATCAAGTCGTCCTTTGAATCTCGAGTCTATATACTCTTCACCTCGATCGAATCAAAGTGTTTTAATCGTCTTACCTAAGAGGTTCTCAACCTCGACCTTATACTGCTTGATTTTTACAAGGGCATCGGACTTATGATGCATTAGGTAGAGATACCCATACCGTGAATAATCATCAATGAAACTAATGAAATATTTGTACCCTCCTTGAGCTCTAACGTTCCTAGTTGTCCCTCGAACACTGATAGTTGTGAGGGCCTTCGTAAATGGATCAACAATATTTTACTCTAAGGCTATTCTCGTATCAATCACATTCCCTCTGTGTACATAATCTCTTAGATAAGATTTACGTTTGCGTTTTATACATTCATCTCATATTTGGAACAACTTTCCAAAAGAACTTCCTAAGTCCTACAGACTTCTGAACTTGGTTCATAAGTAGCAATACACTTGGCCTTCAAGATAAAGTCTGTATTACATCCTTACTTGATGGTACGTTATTCTATATCTTCCTATTAAGGATGAATTCTGATGTCGATGTGGATTTCCTTAAAACCTTATTGGTGTAATAATCAGAATCAGTGTATCTTGTAAGGATCACATCCTCAATACTATACACGAGCCTATTATTCTCTGTTCTCCTAAGATATTTGAGGATATTTACACTATAGTCCAATGGCCTTACCATGGAATGAATTGGTATTTACTGACATTCCCTACTGCATACCATATGCCAAACCGGACAACTAATTGTCGAGGCACGGGGAATCCGTCTGAAATCCTCAACCTTCTGAGGCGTCTCAGGACACTGCTCCTGTGACTAATGAATTCCATGTCAGATAGGCAACAAGCCATTCTTGGAATTCCAATCTTATATCTAGCTAACACTTTTGTCCATATAAGATATTTGAGACAGAACTAGCGATCTTGTTCTTGTGATTCCGAATGTTTTGGATTTTAAGAACATACTCAGCTTTTCCAAATCTATTGTTTGGAACTAGGCTGCTAGCTAACTTCTAATGTCAGTTTTGATAACCTATATCATTCCCAAAGAATAGGATATCAATCACATACAAAGCTAAGAAAGCTACTTAATCTCTTTCTGTCGACACAAGGGTTATCAATACTCTGGTAAAAAAATTATAAGATTTAATCGTGTAATAAACCTTATGTTCCAGGATCGAAACTTTCAGTTTAATCCATAAATGGATTGACAAAGTTCGTAAACCTTTTACTCTAGATCCTGGACTATGAACCTCTTTTTGGTCAATATGAGATTGAATTAAAGTACACATACTCCATTTCAAGGTTCATAGCTTTTTTACTTAATTGTCCTTATCCATGTCATCCATTACCTTGTTAAAGGTCAATGGATCCTCAATATCGTCATCAAGTATGACGATCAGAGTTTCACTTAAACTCATACGATTTTCATTAGGGTGATTAACAACCCTCCCACTACATTGAGGCTCTCTCAATAATTGAGAAGGACAAGACTAACTTAATGGGCCAGCTCGATCAACAACCCTTTGTTGAATGACTAGTTTGATAAACAACTCTTTGTTGAAGGATTAGCTTGATCAACAACTCTTTGTTTGATATATTTGTAGCTTTTACTATGTAACTTTCTTAACACTATCTAAACACGTGGTTGTGATGCTTAACACGTGATCTTCTTTTAAGAAGGCAACATTTTGTCAATACAAATGCTTTCTTTTGAAAGAAGATTCGATAACTTGTTTCATATGAATAACCTACAAATAGGTATCCCATACGAATAATGTTTTAGTTTGGTCGGGTTTGTCATCTATCCATGAAATCCCTTATGTTCCAAAACAACATAAACACATTTTATGCTCTGTTCAGAGTTTCAAACAATGTTTCAAAAACATTCTTTTGAAAGAACTGTATTCGTACTTTAAATTGTAGTCAACACTGCATAGCTCAAAACGAGTGAGGCAACTGAGCATGGTTTATTATCAAACGAACCATGTCAAACAATGTTATGTTTCTCCTTCCCGATACGTCACTTTACTATGATGTACTAGGTATTGATAGTTAGGACACAATTCCATATTCTATCAAATAGATGTTGGATCTCTAGTCCATATACTCTCCACCTTGATCGGATCAAAGTGTCCTTATCCTTTTACCTAATTTGGATTTTATCCACAGCGTTATACTGCCTGAGCTTCTCAAGAGTTCGATCTTATGACGCATTAGGTAAATATAATCATACCTTTGAATTATTATTAGTGAAACTGATAAAATATTCATACCCTACTCATATCTTTTATATTTCATTGGTCCAATATGGATCTGAATGTACAAGTATCAAGGGTTCTTTGGCACGATGACCCTTTTTCTAGAAAAAGGTCATTTAGTCATCTTATTTTGAAGGCATGACTTGTAGGGAAGTAATGAGTCGTCATCTAACTTGTTTAGATGTTCATTTTATGTCAATCTTCAATCCTATTGAATTTTAATATGGCCCTAACCTCAAGTGCTAAAGATAGGTACTTAGAAAGAACATGTTGCCTTTTGATTGAGTCTTAGCGGTTTAAATTTCTCATGTTTTAAAATCGCTATAAACTATCTCGGTCTTAAAACGTATATGTTATTCTTTATGTTTGCAGAACAAATATTGGCATGCTTTTTGAAATGAACGGTTCATACATGAAAGGTAACATAATAGCCTTGTTCTAGCAAACAAGAAATCATAATTTATTTTAGGAACCATATGCATTAATATGTAATGTTCCTGAGAAAAGAATAACTTTATGTCTCCCACTGCCTTTGCTAAGATAAACTCTTCCATTTTAACTATAGGAGTTATCTAAACTAGTTCACAGCTAGTGCTTGGAACACATTCCTTGAAAAGAACGTACGTGATTAGTGGGCCCTGAAATAAATATTCAGGTAGAATCACTATTCTTAGTAAGCACACTGTCAAGACGAATAAATCATATTTAGAGTCTTTGGATCATGTTCTTATTTGGAGGCAGTTTTCTAAGTCATATTTATCATGAACATTTCGAGCATGATTAAGATATAAAAACGTTGGGGACATTCCTTCTTTTAAGAATGTTTCACATCCCTGACCATGATCTAGTGTTTTAAGTTTGTTCTCTTAGTCGTATGTTTTTATACCAATAATGTATTTGGCATATAAACGAGGCATTTATAGAACTTATAATTATTGCTGAAAATAAACAAATAAACTTTTATATTGGTTGTCTAATATTTAACCCACTTACCTAATCCAATCAATTTAGCAAAAGCAATTAAGCTCCCTATGAATCTTAACTCTGTTGCAACGATACTTCAAAGGTTTAGAGCAGCAGCCACCGAGGGGTGATCAACTACTCCTCCTTTGAATCGAGACATTCTCGACGAAACTCTAACACCAGAGTAACTCTTTATTAAATTAGGATTTAGTTACCGTTGTTTGGTCAAGAAATTATTAACATCTTAAAATTTCCTGTAAGTGTAACCCACCATCTTTCAGATTCCAGAGGTCTGCCCCAACAAGCTACGATCAAGAAAGACAATGTTGGAGCAAAAAACAAGAAACCCTATGCATTGCGGAGTTCGCCTTGCTACCCCATACTTAAGCCCTCCGAAGGGATGGTTACACTATTGGCAACACGCAGGTGAAGTATGAGATATCAGAACGTACCAATAGAGGAGACCATAGGATGTGTTGACACGCTTCCTGCTCCCACTTACCATAAATACTCTCTCCGTTCACCTTGGTATTGAATCACACAAACACCTTCCGAAGGGAGGTCACTTACAGGGTGACACGAGGCCGAGCATGATTCTCAGGGTGTGAAGTATCTGAAGATACATGGGAATAAAAACTCGATATGATACATCTCATTTTTATATTTTTCCTCTCACTGAGTATTTTAATGATTAGGATCTAATTTTACTTAGGTAAATTCTGGCTAAACGAATCTATCTAAGTTAATGGCTCATAATTAACTTTTTAAATAAGGTCTTTATTCTAATGTCTAGACGAATTAAACCCTTTTTAATTTCCTAGCGACATTGCTTGCTAATAAGACCATGGTTAATTCAACTCAGGTACCGGTCCATTTGTCGGGAGAGTTGCCTTATAACCAAAGCCTTATATCCTACATAATATATTTAAAACACTAAATAGGAAGCTTTTCTAATCCTATTAGAAAATAATGATCTTAGGTTTAAGAAATTTTAAACGTTTTAAAATTAATTTATGCTACATAAGATCCTATGTTAGCATGCAACTCTTTGTTATAGGATTTGACGGTTTCTATTCATTAACCTTATAACTATTATAACTTTTAATGAATTAATCATATAACATGCTTCTAATGGTGATGAAAACATATAACAATCAAAACTCAACTTATATAAAATAAAACACCATTCAAAAAGCATAAACGTTTTGAAACGACCTACATTTAGGTGATTTCTTACGACATAACTATTACGCTATGATGTCTAGGTGATAAAACCTCACATCTCTCACGCGTGCTCATAAAATCGGGTTAACCTAACTCAAGTACTGGCTCGATGCCAAGGTAGGAGGTGTTCCGTAAACCGTCAACTTAAATACCTCCAGCCTTAGACAACATCTCGCCAGGTGAGTTCACTTGTAACCTTAGCTTTACAAGATATCGACCTATTCTATGCAAATTGTTCGAGACTGGATTCCATTAACCCTAAGTGAGCATGCATTTATCTTTGTTATAGGTTTTAACGTCTATCTCAATTTTATAACAAATTATAATATAGACAACCTATAACACTCATCTACGCAAAGGAGGTTTCATGTTGCATGCTCGTTCGTTTTCGTTTATTAATATAACGCTTATATATAAACATTCATATACGAAAAATATAACAATCCATCATGCATCTATCATGAAACCTAACATGCATGCATTCTTTTTATTATAACCTTTATAATAAATTACTAATGCATGAAACATGCTTTCCTATGGTGGGATTTTAAATCTATATGACATACTTTATGCATATTCAATTCTAATTTAATAATAACATACATTCCTAATGTATAAATAATAAAACACACTAAAGTGGATCAGTTTTTGCATCCATACAATCAAACTAAGCAAAATTATTACAATAATAATTAAATAAACAAGTGAACCACCTTGGATAGCTCCTGAACCGACCCCGAACTCCTCGAACCATCCATAAAATACTTGAACCGAACCAATGGGCTTGAAAAATGGGTTAAACCGGCCTTGAACCAATCGAACCGGCTGGGAAATGATGAATCAGACCCTGATTTAAGCCACTGAACCGAACCACTGCCAGAATTCAAACATTTTGAATTTTTCGCAGTAGCGTCGCGACGCTGTTCATCCAGCAGCCTAGAAAACAACGTGCTCTATTTTTCGGCCAGTGAACATGTTGTCTTCTTCCATCGATTACAACCTAAATTCAACTCTATTGACTTCCAATTTTTACCGACTCATGCCAAGACATTAAAGACCATAAACATGTATGCTATTACAATTTTAAACAAGAATTGAAAGCTTAATTTGATGCCAAAATCGAGAATCCAACTTTAGCTCCACAACACATTCAACAATTGAAATTCACCCACCAAACTCGAAATTCATGGAAATCAAGTGCTCAAGTGCCCAAACCTTGCTTGATACCAACTGAAGGAGTGTATAACACTCGAGCGGAAGCGTTAGCGGATCTTAGGCACCAATTTTTATTAATTTCATTGATTAAAAGCATGCTAAAATAGGAACAAAAACAAAGGAAATATAAATACCTCTTGGAGCTCCGAATTCAAGCTTCCGTTGGTTGTTTCTCTACACGATCAAGTCATGGACGACCACCGAGATCTTCCCTGCTATTCTCTGGCCTTAGAATAGGCTTGTGGGAACCCGAGCATGATGAATTTGAGGGAGAAAGATAGGTTTTTAGAGCTTAGAGACACACGACTTTGGAGAGAAGAAAGGGCCATCTTTTCCATGATTCCAAGCTTCAGCAACCTACCCACACATTCAACTCATTTCATTTATATATAGATGAAAATGATGAAAATGTGTGTCTTCAAAAAGAACACAACAAATGGGCTTTGGTGGCAAGAATCCAGATTTTGCCTCTTGGATTAAAATAATTGAAAAGGACATTGATTTTTCATAATTATAATTTAAATTAATTCAAGTAGTTAATTTAAATTAATTTCATTTTCAATTTCTAAATATAATTAACTAAACAAATTAATTAATTATATTACTTTAATATAAAATATTAAATTAGTTATATACACCAATCTCGTCTTCTGTCAAAACCGGTAATGTGAATCACTATTCAACTTCATACCGAATATGTATTGAATACATTTTCTAATATTTAAATCATATTTAAATATTTTTCATTCTCTCAAAATATGGTTTAATATATCATTAAACCAACATGTTAAATTATATCGAATATAATTATCTCCACAAATCGAATTTGAACGTTTTTTTTAATTCCTTCATCATTATGTTCTAAGGTTAATCCATATGAGCTAGCAGGGGGACCTAATGGACATACAGATCATGGGCTCCAACAATTCGAGATTAACTGGTCGAATTCTTTCAATCCTTGTTAACCAACATTCATTAATTAACAGGACACTCCACTATAGCGTGTAGCTGAACTCCCCTCACTATAGATATATTTCTGTTCACACGATATAACCATGATTAGTAAGTCAATCCTTCATAGGTTGTTCGTAACTACAGCCAGGTCAAAAGTTCGTTTTATCCCTGTAGCACTTTTTGTTCCTTAAGCCTCCACTGAGTCCCTAATGAACAATTGGTTTGTGGTCCCACCACTAAACTTAAAACCTCTCGGGCCAATGAGAGGGCGTCGCCCCTTTGTTCTTTTCCCGGAGTCAGCACTTAAGAGAACAACCTCTCTATTATCCCTAAAAACGGGTAGGAGTGAATTCCATCTTACAGGACTATGTCCCCATTTATCTACTCGTTCCTATCCCTGAAATGGGGGGTTTCTTGAGTCGGCGCTGTTGAGCCACTCTCACCCGTGCAAATCTAAGGATAAGCCCGAATAAACAGGAGTTCATAGTTAGCTCAGGATTAAGATCTAGTTACCTAGGTCATCGCTTGAAATATGTCAGTTTCACAGTAAACGACGTTATAAAGTGAAAGTGACTAATTCCGCAGACCGGTCTTATGCAAACTTCTTTTGCATAGGACACCCCCACTCGCATGTCTCTGCATGAACGATTCAGGATCACATCGTTTGTATTAAAACAAAGTGGGTCGCGTCACATAGTTTTTCCTAGGATAAGGTACCCAGTCGTATTCCTATACTATAGACCGTTTAGGCTATGTACTTGAACTTAATCCACTTTTATGTCACTACATAAAGTTCAAGCATTCATATCATAGCTAAGGATTCTAGTTTATTTGGTTTGGGTTAATTAATACATAATTGAAAATAACTATTCAACAACCATAAATTAAATAACCTCGATATCGCTTTATCGATTATAATTGACTTTGTTTAAATTTACTATCCACGAGTTTTAGGACATAAAACCCAACATTTATTTCTCCCACTATAGTAGCCGTGATGACTTCTCCGTTTCCGAATTTAAATGTCATCTTCTTGGCTTGTAACTGAGTCCATGAACTCATTCCTTGAAATGAATAACATATGTGATTAGTGGCACCTGAATCGAGTATCCAGACTGAACTATCATTTTCGACTATCCACGATTCCAAGAGTAATAAATCAGATTTAGAGTCATCGATTATGTCCCTCTTGGCCAAGTAGTTTTCTTGAGGACATCCCTCAATTAAAACCATACCTAAATTGTTTGCCACTAGTTTTAAGTGTTTCTTAGTCGTATGTTCTAAACCATTTAATTTGTCATTCGACAAAACACATACATAATTCAACATATTGCTGAAATAAATAAATAACTTGTATTAAAAACTAGCACTAAACCCATTATAAATATTATCCAATCAAATTTAGTAAAATTAATCATCGACCCAAGTATATTATTTGATATATCTTGCAACGATACTTCAGAATAACCTCTACCGTAGGGCAGTCAGCTACTCCTCTAAATTGAGACACTCTCGGCTATTTACTATTGTCAAAATAACTCTTTATTTCAATAGTTATTAGCTACCGTCGGTTCAGTCAAGACAATCTTGTAAGTGTGAACCACCATTTTTAGATTCTAGAGGACGTCCCTAACAATGCCACCGTATGGAAGAGCTAGTGTTAAAAATGCTCCTAAGAAACCCTATCCATTTCTGGAGCTTGTGTTCTTCTGAATCCCATGTGTCAGCCCTCTGTAGGGTGATTGCTCCTAGGGAGACTCATAGGCGGTGCATAGATGTTGGGTTTTATGCACTAAAACTCATAGGTAGTAAATGAAACAAATTAATTTATGTCAATAAAGCGTTATTTGAGTGATTCAATAGATTGGTTATTGAATAATTGAGTTTGCATTAATAAACTAAGATCCAAGGTTGTTTAAATGAAAGTTGGACTAGTATGTGGGACATACAGGGATCGGTGTTCAAGTAACAACTTGAATGGTCTATAGTATAGGGATAAGGTTGGGTACCTTATCCTGGTGGCACTATGTGATACAATCCACTTTGTATTCGATAGAGATGCAATGATCCAAAGCATCCATGTAGGAAACATGCGAGTGGGGGTATCATAAGTAATGAGTTTGCATAAGACCGAACCACGAAATAGTAACCTCTAGTTGTAACACCGTTAACTAGTTTATGTTTCTATTTCAATAGGATGACCTAGGTAACTCAATCTCAATCCTGAGTCTATTATGAACTCATTTTCAGGAGGGATTGTCCTTATAGGCAAGATCAAATGGGGGCTGGGAACATAACAATAGAAAATGGAATTCACTCATTCCCCTATTGGAGTAAGTAGATGTGTGTTCCCTTAAGGGTTGATTCCGAGGCCCGAACAAAAGCGCGCTTGTAACGACCCTACATTTCATGCCTAGATCCTAGGGCCATTACTACGTGCATTTCATTATACTTTCAATTAGTGAATAAGAAATAACATTGGAGTAAAACATGCTTAGAAAATATGTGAAACTTTTCAGCCTGGGATCCCAGTTAAAACAGAACAAAAGAATCTTTAGTCATGCAAGAAAAACTTAAAGCGGAATAAATCATAAAACATCGCAATACAAGTTCAAAAGAAGAATTTTGAAACATAAAATGCAGAAGACTATCCTAAGGGATTCCATGGCTCAGCAGCGCTCTGTCACACGTTCTATACACCCTTTCCTTTACCTGCAATTACATGTTAGGGAAAAGAATGAGTATTTAAGAAAATACTCAGTAAGTAACAATACGGCTAAACACTTGCAACAACCAAGGTTTCAACATTTTATTCGAGCTAAGGGCCTAAGGGTTAGGTCATCTCATTCTCATTCATTTCATTTCATTTATCTGTAGCTCGGGCCTCGTGATCAATTAACTCACCTATATATAAGTTTGCCAACTCACTGGTAGTGCACAGGTGGGTGTTTTGGGAGGTCTCTACTCCTACTGATGGTAGAAGGCACCCAGTCAGTGGTGCTAAGTCTCATCCCTTAAGGCACCAATGGGCGCGTAGTGCTCTAAACTACCATTTCACTAGTGGGGCGTTCATGGGTTTAAGTAAGAAATTAACTTTCATAGATAGTAAACGACACCTAGTCTGCAAAGCCAAGTCCCGCCCATTAAGTCCCTCATTTCAGTCTATTACATCTCAGTCCTAGGTGTTCAATTGACACGGCCCTCAACCGAGGCAACTAGCCTATCCTTTTCCCTTTCTTAATCCTTTACCCTTTAGGTCCCCTTAACACTTACTAATTTTTAACTGCAACCTATTTAATACAATCGGTTTCTTTTCATAGACTACTAACAGGCTAACTGATATGTACCATCTCAACTCAGTCACATCTCAAGAACAAGAAATGGAGGCGACAACCAACACTCCTAAACAGAGAAACCACAAACTTCCCGTTGTCCACAAACAATGCTAGTCAACTTATAATTTAAGTCAGTCAAGCACTTTCACTTATCACGTAGCACAAGTACACAACAACCCAAATTCTTGAAGACAAACGCATTCATATCATCTCAATCTCAATCCAAAATATTTGATACCAACTCATGCCAGGAGTAAACAGTCATTTCAACGCATAAACATTTCATTCCAACGCAGCAAGTTACTTACCATATTCAGCTACCATACTATGAATCAAAAACATGGAATTTGAATCCAAATAGCTACTTAAATCCAAAGGGGCAACTTAAGGATTAAATCCAACTCATGCTAGTATAAACCATTCTCAACTAGAATGGTCTTAAAGCATAGAATTAATTCCAAATTACTACTTCCATTAGTGAAGAAGATATTTGATTAACCTTAAAGACATTCCTTAACTCCAAGGTTCTTAAGCAAGCTACAACAAGGAAAGAAACTCTCAAATAAATAGGGACTCTAATCCAAGCATTCAACTAGGAACCCATTAAATTTGGGGGTAATTTAACACCAAAAACTCACCCAAAACAAAAGCACAGCTTGCTGTCCAGCAGTCCAAAATCGCTCAAATTCGACAATTCAACTTTACGAACGCTACAAGCACCTTGAAATTGGAAGCTAAAATCAATGGGTATCCATGATTAAACATTAAATTGACCAAAACATCTTAAATCTCACTTACCCACTAACTGAAATCGTCGAACATACAAGTTGCGTGAGGCTATTTATTTTAAGGCGGTGGTGGCGACGATCGATTCTGAGGGACAAAAAGAAACAGATCTGAACGGCAGCGGCGGCGCGCGACTGATCGGCTAAACGTGGCGGCGGCGGAGCTACACACAGAGAGATAGTACAGTCGAGAATGAGAGAGAGAAATAGAGAGAAAGAATCTGAGAGAGAGAGAGAGGAACGATGGAGACTCACCGGATGCAGTTATCAACGTGCGGCGGTTCACGGTTGCGAAAGATGGTGGCGGCGTTAGCGTCGGCGAGAGGAGGCTGAGGGGGAGAGAGAGTGCCAAGAGGGAGAGAGAGAGAGCGTGAGACGGAGAGAGAGTGCCGAGAGGGAGAGAGAGAGTGCGTGAGAGGGAGAGAGAAAAGAAATCGGAATTTTTTTTTTTAAAAAAAAGTCAGTTGACCAAAATTTGGAGGGGAAGTTTCCCCCCTTTTCTTTTCCCCTTTTTGACCGGGCAAAGTGCCCACCTTTTCCCCCATTTCTTTTTTTTTTCTTAAAACTGGCTGTTACAACGCTGTCCTCTCCTTGCTCGAGAGGAATTTCTGTTTGGTGGTTGGACCCTAAACAGGTTGTTCATTAGAGGGATCAGCAGTACTTAAGAATCCAGAGGTAACCCAGGGGTAAAACGGTAATTTGGCCCAGTTTGAGTTACGAACACTCGTGAAGGATTGACTTACTGTATTGGTCAATATCCGTGGCCACAGAAATATTCTACAGTGAGAATAATGCAATTGTGGGTCTTTAGTGGAGTGACCCACAGTTAACGAATGTTAATTAACTTTGTTAATGAGTTTAGCGAGTTAATCTCGTATCGTTGAAGCTTCTGATCTATAGGTCCATTAGGTCCACCTGCTAGCTCGTAACGGGTGTTGAGATTATTTAGTCTTGAAAATTAAGAGATTTAATATAATGTATGGAGATACATTACTATATAAGTTTAATTAGAGAATTAAACTTTATAATAAAATTAATTTTGGATGTGATTCAAAAATTCATTAGTGAGAGAATTACTAATTTAATTAAATATGTGATATTTGATTAAATTCGTGAATTAATTAATTGGGGAATTAATTAATTTAATTTAATTTGATTAAATATGGTTTAATCAAATTAATGCTATAGTTTATGTTAATGTACATTTTGATGCACATTAAAACTATAGGTTAAATGAGAGAGATAAAATTGAATATGATTCAATTATAAAATAAATAAATATTTGATATTTAATTAGTGTGGACTCAATTAATTGAGAGTTAATTGAATGGCCAATTTAATGTAATTGAATATGATTTAAATTGAATTAAAACCCTTATATTATAATTGATTTAATTAAATTAATTATAATCAATCAATTAATTAAATATTTATTATTTAATTAATTGATGGCCAAGGTCGTTTAGGTAATAATCAACGATCAAGATTGAGTAGGGAAGATAACTTCCCTTCCCCACTTATCGTATGTTGAAGGGGAGTTCCCTACAGTTACGTTCATTCTCTCACTCACGGAAAAAACTGTTCTCTCAGAAAAAATCTCTCCCAAATCTGCAACAACTCTCCCTGCTGTAGAATTCCCTTCCAAGACATCTTTTTGACTCCCACAAGCTGGTTTTCATATCCCAATAGTCATAGCGGGTGATCTGTCGTGGCAGTGTTCGTTGGGAGGAAAAACTACATGAATTGGAGCACCGTGCAAAGTTTTGATCTTCAATCCATCTAAATGTTCCGGAATTTAAATAGTTTAGATCGTTTTATAGCATGCTTAATCTAGAATTTGTAGAAAAATTGTTTCTATTTTAGATTTCCAACGTACTGGTATTTTATTTCGTAATTAAAACTGAGTAACGGTCTGAGTTAATTCCGCTACGCAAGGGCTTTAATCCCTTCTAATGGTATCAGAGCCATCTCCGATTTTTAATTATTGAATTGAAATTTGCGTTGGTTCTTACGTGGGGTTTCTACATTATGAATGTACGGTTTGCTGTGAACTATTTTGGTTTAATTGGCCTTAGATTACCTAATTTTATGTGATTTGATCGTGTAAAGGGCCCTTGTGTTTTTTGGCATTTTGAGTAAATCGTGTCTCTTTAAGTCCCTGTCTATCAATAGGATTGAATTTGGTGAAAACCGGGACCAAATTTGGCTAAAAATGGTGAAAAATAATGGATGGAATGAAGAACACAGTGCTGGAATCGAAAAAAAAAACGATAAATTGTGCAGGCGCAAGGGCTAACGTCAGTGTGACGTCTCGAGGTGCGATCCACCCATCAGGAGGCACGATTTGCAAAAGCGGTTCGGTTCGAACGTCGGTTCGACTGTATGGCACGCTATTCATCATTTTGTTCACTGGTTCGTTGACTGGCTCAACGGTTCGCGCGTGGTTCAGTGGTTCTTCAGCGGTTCGTTGACCAGGCCGAAGGAGTTTGACTGGCTCGCGGGTTTTGACACTGGTTCGGTGCTTTTTGGACCGGTTTTGACCGTTTTTTTACTTGGTTTAGGTAGTTTTTGGCTGGTTTTGTCCGGCTTTTTGAGTGGCTAAAGGCTTTTAGGATAGATTTTTGTAAAATTAATGTAATTTTATGCTTTAATTTTTTCCTAGGGGCCAATTAACCGGTTCACATGCTCTTTAATTGCTTTATGAATGTCATTTAGCTGAATCCCACCATAGGTTAAACATGTTTCATGCATATTTATGTTATAATTGTTATAACATATGATAAATATGTATGATTTAATTTCATGAGTGATTTAGTATAATTGTTATATTAAATATATGAAATTGGAGAAGCATGATGCATGACATTAATTTAGATAAATATAAGAATTGTATTTAATTAATGTAGCATGCATGCTTAGGTTTATTTTCATGAGTTATTATAAGTGTTATGTTATGGATGAGAATAATAATCTCAATGCTTTATTTTCATGTACGTGTTTAATATAAAGTGTTATATTAATTAAATGAAAATGGAATAGCATTGAACATGACATTAATTAGATTAATATAAGAGTTATATTATATTAATGTCAAATATCATTTAATTTAGCTTTGTGGATGTTTAATCAATATAATCGATATTAATTAAATGAAATTGAAATTGCATGAAACATGACACCACTTTAGGTTAATATAATCGTTATATTATCATTATCAGCATCATAATAATATGGTGTTTAATAATTAGAATATGATTGTTATTTTTTCCAACACCATAGAAGCATGTTATAGGGCTAATAATAAAAATTTTATAATGGTTATAAAAATGATTAGAAATTGTCAACCTATAACAAAGAGTTGCATGCAAACACACGATCTTTTGTTAAATTGAATTAATTTTAAAATGTTTAAAATTTATTAGACATAAGCTCATTTTAGTTCTAATAGGATTAGAGTTGTTTTCTTACTTATAATTAAAATAGTTTTAATATACTAAGTAGGAAAAACATTACTATGATTATAAGGGAACTCTCCAGGTGAAGTTCTGTCTAGGCTCTAGGGGTATTTAAGTTGACGGTTTACGAAACACCTCCTACCTGGGAACTGACCCAGAACTTGAGTTGAATTAATGATAGTTTAATGTTAGCATACAACGTCACTAGGTAATTAAAATGGTTTAATTCACCTAGACATTAGAGTAAAGACCTTTATATAAGAGTTATATACAGGCATAGATTTAGATAGATTCACTTAACCAGAATTTACCTAAGTAATAGACGCTTTAATTATAAAAAATACTTAGTGGGAGGAAATATATCAAAACAAGATTTTCATAAATCAAAATTTTCTCTCACGTCTTCAAGAGTTCACAACGTGAGGTCCATGTTTGGCCTCTAGTCACCCTAGGAGTGACCCCCTACGGATGGTGTTTGCATGGATCAATATCAAGGTGAATGAGAGAGTATTTTATTTGTAAGTGGGAGTAGGACACGTGTCAACGTATCCTACGGTCTCCTCCATTAGGTTGCACTGTGAGATCCCCATGATCTGCCTACAAGTCGCCCTGGGAGTGATCGCCCTATGGAGGGTTTGATCATGGGAATCAGAACAACGCAAACTCTGGAAATGGATAGGGTTTCCTAAGTCCATTTCCGACGTTGACTTTCCCTACGGTAGCATTGTTGGGGCCGACCTTTGAAATCTGAAAATGGAGGGTCACACTTACAGGAAATTGTTAAGGTTTTAATAATTTCCTGACCAAAAAACGGTAGCTAAGAACTATTGGAATATGAGTGATTCTGGTAATAGGGATTGACTTAGATTGTCTCAATTCAAGGGAGGAGTAGCTGATTGTCCGACGGTAGCTGTTGCTCTAAACCTCTGAAGTATCGTTGAAAAATGAATGTTTATTCTATGGGTCGATCATTACTTTTGCTAAATTGATTGGATTAAAATAATGATATTATTTTGTGTAATGGGTTAATGCAACAATACTAATTAACTTAATTTGTTGTTTTTAGAATGAATCATTCTTTGTATGCCTCTAATAACGCCAATTTAAAAACTGGTATTGCTAATACAACTAAGAAAATGAACTTAAGCATTAATTGCTTGGAATTGGTCATAACTGAGGACTGTCCTCAAGCTCACTGGTGCGGCAGAGGCTGAATGATGGATGTAAGATAAGATGAACAATAATAATAATGATAAATTCAGCGAACCTTAGTGCAAGTATACACTATCACACATAGTAATAAAAAACATTAGAAGTATTCCAAGGGTATCGATCCAAGGAGGACTAAATTGGAAATTAAGATTTGAAGAAGAAACTGCTTAAATGATTGCTTCAAATAGGTAACCAAAGAAATAATTGTTCATTGGTTTTTGGAAGATAAACAAAAATAAAGAAATAACAATAATAAATAAAAAGAGGTATTCATCATAGTTTCATCCCAAAGGAAAATAACTTTAATCATAGAATATTCAACTTAAGGTTATTTAATGCATTGGGTCAGATTTAACTTCTATTTGGCCTTGCTCCCAAGAACTGTTAGAAAGCTAAGCAAGTACCGTTATGCACATTTATGTGACTTGACTCTGACATAAATAATTCACGAATGCAATCTATAACCATATAGTTGATATAGGGTGGCTTAGGCAGCTTGCCCTATACCACAGAACAATCTCTTTCGAGCTTTTTCTCCTATATCACCTTTATGAGAACCGATATCGTTTGTCCCTTTCGAGATCAAACACACATAGAATGCAAAGTCTAGGTGATCAATTTTAACTTAGCAACATCATAATGATAATCAATAAAGAATGACATGCATTGAATATAAACTTAACCAAATAAACACTTTCAAGCTATTGAACCATAAGGGAATTCACTATATTGAACCCCTCAACGGAATTTAGCTACTCGTGGTGGGATAAAGTGCTAATGAATATCTTTTCATTGAAATAAAGAATAAAGAATACAGATAAATGAAAAGTAACACAAGCTGGAAGTAATGACAATAGCTAAATACTAGGGTTTTTTCTCTTTTATCCAATCCTTCTAGAGTTTGCTCGACACTCCACTCTCTCGCTTTTATAAGTGGGAATGTGTGAAAATCCATACAAACCCTAAGGTTTGATGTCTAACTAAGGTTAGAATTTAGTCATCTAAGAAGGACCTCGTGCATCCCAACTCATAGACGCCAACTAGAGTTCTGTCACCATCCTCTTCTTCCAAATGAGTTATGCTCGCATTTGACGTTGAATCAAGGTCTTATGTAGCGTTGGAAGTGGTTGAGAAGCTGCAAAAATGGTGTTGGTAGGTAGCCCAGTTGAATTTGGGGTCAAAACAGCCGGTTTGGTGCGCAATAGTTTCGTTCAAAACGACCCGCAACGAACTTAAAACCGCCTCTATTTTTCCAAAAATGTTGTCGCATTTTTGGCTAAATTACAACTTCCTCTGTTTTTCTCCACAACAACATTTTTGATATGTATAACTTAGTCAAATTCATATCAATTTGAGTCTTTTCAAGCACAAATAAGCATATTTTGACATGTATAACTCTCAACTCCTTAACTTATCAACTTTAACATATTTTGAGCTCGAGAACAACAAATATGATCTAAAACATATAATTTTGACAAGATAATGAGCTAAATATAAGGGTAAAAAAGGTATATTTTTTACCCTTATCATACCCCCAAACTTAACTCATTGCTTGTCCTTAAGAAGTTGCAAATCAGAATGTTAGAAATAAGTTTTTAATTGCAAATTAGAATGTAAGAGCTCAACACTAATTGCAAATAAAAAAATGATATGGATCATATTAAATTGTCAATCATTGTACTAGCATTGTTGGGCTCCTAGAGTGAGTAAAAATATAGTATAAAATACTCTAGAATTCCTGTGCAAGTATACACAGTCTGCAGCAAGTAATATTATCAATCCAAGGTCTGAATAAATCTCCACTTTACCTATTTTGTGCAATTTTTCTAATGGTTTCAAGAATAATAAAATGATTGGGTTTTATCGGAATTATGCTGAAGCAAAATAAATGACAGAACCACGAGTAAACAAATAGATAGACAGATTAAAGACAGGCGCTGGTTAGGCTTTAGTGATTGTTATAAAATATGCTCTAGCTATATTATTGATCATGCATTTCCCGCAGTATTATTAGCGGATTCCTCCCGGAACTCCGAATCTTTTGGGATATGTTTCAAACCCAATGAAGAGCGACCGATCGAGCACTAGGCAACTGGCTATCCCTAGCTCAGTCACTGGCGTTCACCAATACACAATGATCGTAATGTGGAGAATTGTCACACACTCTCTAAATCATCCCTGAAACTAGAGAGAGCTATCCATACCGGCTGGCCAGGCGGGCATAAAATAAGAATAAGCACAACAATTAACCAAAATGCTATAGTCAATTTATTACTAGAGATGAAGCACAGTAATCACATTATTCCTAACCAACACCCTAAGCTACTTAGTTCATAACAGGCATAGGAATACGAATTACTATCTGAGTAAGCATGTCCATAACCACAATTTAGGAAGGAAAATAAACTCCTTAATCAGCTTGCGGATGATGGTGTACTTGATGATCTTCAATCTCCCTATACTATTCGGCTTCCAAGGAAAAACATGGAATTCTTTTGACTTTGACGCCTACTTCCTTTTATAGAAGGATGGGAGGCTTGAATTAGGTCAACTAGGACACGTGTAAGGCTCTCATTGATCCTTTATCCCGAAAATATCTCAATAGAAGTCGGTTCATGAAGTTGGCTAACGAGCTGTGATGTGGCAGTTTCTGCTTCCAGTTTTGCTGCAGCATAGAATTTGGATAAATATCTCAATAGAAGCATGATGCATGACATTAATTTAGATAAATATAAGAATTGTATTTAATTAATGTAGCATGCATGCTTAGGTTTATTTTCATGAGTTATTATAAGTGTTATGTTATGGATGAGAATAATAATCTCAATGCTTTATTTTCATGTACGTGTTTAATATAAAGTGTTATATTAATTAAATGAAAATGGAATAGCATTGAGCATGACATTAATTAGATTAATATAAGAGTTATATTATATTAATGTAAAATATCATTTAATTTAGCTTTGTGGATGTTTAATCAATATAATCGATATTAATTAAATGAAATTGAAATTGCATGAAATATGACACCACTTTAGATTAATATAATCGTTATATTATCATTATCAGCGTCATAATAATATGGTGTTTAATAATTAGAATATGATCGTTATTTTTTCCAACACCATAGAAGCATGTTATAGGGCTAATAATCAAAATTTTATAATGGTTATAAAAATGATTAGAAATCGTCAACCTATAACAAAGAGTTGCATGCAAACACACGATCTTTTGTTAAATTGAATTAATTTTAAAATGTTTAAAATTTATTAGACATAAGCTCATTTTAGTTCTAATAGGATTAGAGTTGTTTTCTTACTTATAATTAAAATAGTTTTAATATACTAAGTAGGAAAAACATTACTATGATTATAAGGGAACTCTCCAGGTGAAGTTCTGTCTAGGCTCTAGGGGTATTTAAGTTGACGGTTTACGAAACACCTCCTACCTGGGAACTGACCCACAACTTGAGTTGAATTAATGATAGTTTAATGTTAGCATGCAACGTCACTAGGTAATTAAAATGGTTTAATTCACCTAGACATTAGAGTAAAGACCTTTATATAAGAGTTATATACAGGCATAGATTTAGATAGATTCACTTAACCGGAATTTACCTAAGTAATAGACGCTTTAATTATAAAAAATACTTAGTGGGAGGAAATATATCAAAACAAGATTTTCATAAATCAAAATTTTCTCTCACGTCTTCAAGAGTTCACAACGTGAGGTCCATGTTTGGCCTCTAGTCACCCTAGGAGTGACCCCCTACGGATGGTGTTTGCATGGATCAATATCAAGGTGAATGAGAGAGTATTTTATTTGTAAGTGGGAGTAGGACACGTGTCAACGTATCCTACGGTCTCCTCCATTAGGTTGCACTGTGAGATCCCCATGATCTGCCTACAAGTCGCCCTGGGAGTGATCGCCCTATGGAGGGTTTGATCATGGGAATCAGAACAACGCAAACTCTGGAAATGGATAGGGTTTCCTAAGTCCATTTCCGACGTTGACTTTCCCTACGGTAGCATTGTTGGGGCCGACCTTTGAAATCTGAAAATGGAGGGTCACACTTACAGGAAATTGTTAAGGTTTTAATAATTTCCTGACCAAAAAACGGTAGCTAAGAACTATTGGAATATGAGTGATTCTGGTAATAGGGATTGACTTAGATTGTCTCAATTCAAGGGAGGAGTAGCTGATTGTCCGACGGTAGCTGTTGCTCTAAACCTCTGAAGTATCGTTGAAAAATGAATGTTTATTCTATGGGTCGATCATTACTTTTGCTAAATTGATTGGATTAAAATAATGATTTTATTTTGTGTAATGGGTTAATGCAACAATACTAATTAACTTAATTTGTTGTTTTTAGCATGAATCATTCTTTGTATGCCTCTAATAACGCCAATTTAAAAACTGGTATTGCTAATACAACTAAGAAAATGAACTTAAGCATTAATTGCTTGGAATTGGTCATAACTGAGGACTGTCCTCAAGCTCACTGGTGCGGCAGAGGCTGAATGATGGATGTAAGATAAGATGAACAATAATAATAATGATAAATTCAGCGAACCTTAGTGCAAGTATACACTATCGCACATAGTAATAAAAAACATTAGAAGTATTCCAAGGGTATCGATCCAAGGAGGACTAAATTGGAAATTAAGATTTGAAGAAGAAACTGCTTAAATGATTGCTTCAAATAGGTAACCAAAGAAATAATTGTTCATTGGTTTTTGGAAGATAAACAAAAATAAAGAAATAAAAATAATAAATAAAAAGAGGTATTCATCATACACTACAAGAAATAACGGATACGATAGCTAACGAAAAAAGCTATAAAAGACCTATTATAGCTTTTTTCGAAGGTCCTGACAGCCCATGTTATTAAAAGTCTGAGACTTTTTATAGCGTTTTTGTAGAGCTATGATGAGTGCTATAATAGGGTATAGAGATATAGCATATATGCATTGCTATGGAAGCTTTTGATAGCGTTTGTTATTAAAGCTATCATATGTTTATAATAGCATTTTCTTAACGCTATCGTTAAGCTATTATAGCTTTTTCACAATGCTATCTTTAACATATTATAACTTTTTTTAAACGCTATCTTTAATATTTTATAGCATTTTTTAATGTTATCTTTTAACATATTATAACTGTTTTTTAACGATATCTTTAAT
The DNA here is from genome assembly GCA_036850905.1 of Luffa acutangula. Classification (NCBI taxonomy): domain Eukaryota; kingdom Viridiplantae; phylum Streptophyta; class Magnoliopsida; order Cucurbitales; family Cucurbitaceae; genus Luffa; species Luffa acutangula. Next base: position 35,908,828 of record CM072099.1, read on the forward strand.
ATATTATAGCAATTTTTAATGCTATCTTTTGACATATTATAGCCTTTTCTCAATATTATGTTTAACATGTAATATTTTCATATTAATATTTATTTAAATTAATTAGATTTTAATAAAATTTACTTCAATGGCTCATTTTTACCTAATAAATCCACAAACAAGAAATAATTCATAACACATCAAATACCATAACTTTCATTCATAATTGAAATTTCATAATCAATTTACATTACAAAATAAAGTATTCAATAGTTTCCTAGAATAAAGAAGTTATCCAAATGATACAAGGTAAAGTATTCATTTAATGTAATTTCTAATAACATATATTAGTTCACAAAATACAAAATTCACAAGGGTTCAAGATTATAGTCATCATATAGTTGAGTTGTCATCTTTGATCCTTTTGCATGCGTGGATAAGGTATCATTCCATTCACCTGCATAAATATATGATTGTGTGAACACCAATGATAATGAATTAAGTAAATAAAGAAATTCTTTAAGAAATGTAAATGAATAAACCACCTAGAAAATAGCAAACTAATGGTCACTTTGTCAATGTAGGAATTCTTAACACCAAAACAAATACATTGAAGAGTAACATTTAACTCTCATTGATAAATTCCAAAATTATTACTACTAATTCCTACACCTAAATTTAAGCCTCATTCCAAAAGAAATGGAAAACGCACCAAAACCATGAATAAGAACTATTGGAGGACCTTCTCCTTGTACAACATAATGTATCTTGTGACCCCGCCATGTCCAAAAGTAGTGCCATTTTGCCAACATAAGGAAGAAACGATAATAAATAAAATAAAATGCAAGAAGAATCAGTTCAATATGAATGGTAAAACAGGACAATGGTGATCTAGTGAACTAGCATCATATCAGACCCTCACAAAAGTCTCAACACTCAAAAGAAACTTGATCCAAACAATTTCCTTGAATAGAAAACAACGATAATCCTGAGGAAAAAAAAGCAACCTAGAGAAAATAGAACATGATTGAAAAAGCTCAAAGAATAAAGATGAACCATTAACTCAAGAATCAGAAAGATTACAAAGAAGTGAATCATCAAAAACTCAAGTTTATGAATTCAGTTAAAGAAAAAGTTCAAGAAAAATAAATAGGCAAACAAAGATGAATTGCTGAGAAATCTTCATCTACCTCATGCATGTTTGTGAAGACAATTAAAAGTTATAATATCTTAGGCACAATTCAATCAAAAGGGGAAGAGTAGAATCATAAACAACTTGGGAGGCTAGCTAAAAGATACATTTGGTTATAATAGATCACATCGTGAGATGCATCTTGGAGAAAAAAATATGAAAAGTTACTAATTCAAGATTGCCTTCTAGAAGCGATGATTGCACACTATTTTCAGATCCCACTTGCTTAGGATAAAAGATCATTAGTTCCAATTCTCAATATTTCTTCGGTTAGGGATGGAAGCCTATCCTTGGCCTGATAAAGGAAATTGAACATTTATAATGTGGTTGTAAATGTTAATTACAAATAGAAACTGCAGTAACTATCCAATTTTCCATGGACAAAGTTCTTTCCATCATATGATTAACCAACGAACAACATTAGTCGATTACAATATTTGTGGCCTTGAGGATTCTAGGATTCTAGGATTACCTCCTCTTGCTGTGAAAACATCCATCTCTTCAAATCAGGTCTCAAATAGTTTATCCATCTCAACCTGCAACTTTTGCCACACCTTTCCAAGCTTGCAACAACCAATCAAACAGTAAAAAAAAACAAAAAAAGATCAAAACCCAGATAGAGGAAGAGTGGATGGAACCTTTGTTGGCATGTGCGCTTGTAGTGACATTCGAAAATCCCTTGTTGACCAAATGTAAACGTAAATACGGCTTCATAACCTAAACGTAAATATCAAGTAGACAAAAAAAGCATAATGCGAAAAAACAAGAAAAAACTGACCCCAATCCAAAAAGAAAAAAACAAGAAATACAGCTTTAAGTCAACCAAATTCCAATAAGTATACAATATGCCTATAACAAATGGAGCACCCTCCCCCCCCCCCCCCCCCCCCGGAATGCAAGTCTTGAAATCATTTCTAACCAAATTCCAACAAGTTTACCATATACATAGAAAACATCAACAAAGAAAACAACTTTGTATCCTTCATGTGGTTGTTAAATTTCAGCATGTATGGATTGCACAAACACAGTGAAACATAGAGATAGCTTCCACTATTAAGTTTTTGTTCAACAACAACTAAACTAATATTATTGTATCACCATATGTAATATGCAATGTGAAATTTCTTCTTACTAAGGAAACATATACATCTATCTAATAATAATTGTCATAAGCTTGTCGTCTTTTTTTTTTTTATCAATAACCAGACTTTCATTGAGAAAAATATGAAAGAATACAAGGCATAAAAAAACCAAGCCCCCAAGAGAAAAATATGCAAATAACCAATGACTCTCGGTATTTTTTCATATTGTATTGAAGAATGGCCCAATTGACCATGTCCACCATAACCCCAGGAAAGTACTTTCCCATCACCTGGGTTAGAATAACAAGCTAAGAAACCTTAATAAACACAAGATGTGAATACAATAACCTCAAAAAGAAAAAACAGTAAGGGAGATGTGGTTGCATCTACAGTCAATTTACCAGTTAATGCAAGTGAGTGGTATCCACCACAGGCTATCTGAATGACGGGTGTATATTCAAGACAAGGAATGGACTTTGGTTCCCAACCACCAATCTTATTACCTCTACCAAGCTCGAAGTTGGTGTTTGCTGCATAAGTTACCAACAACAAGATATGCATATTAGTAATGTTGATTAGAGAAGTTGATTTTTAATCTAGGGGAGAACTAAGCTCAAAAGCTTCTTTATACAGGCCAAACCTACTTCCCCATGGCCCAAGCCTAGCAGCATGGATGATGCAACAAAATAAAAATAAATAAATAAATAACTTTTAAACCTAACTGTAGAACATAACATAGTAAAAAGAGCCAACTGGCTCAGTTTTGTCCGTGTTATAAGATCATGCACATAGCTGTAAGTTCTAAAATCCAAGTTGCTGTCATGAAAAGAACCCAGTTTATTAATTAGTCAGATAATTTTTATGCTCTCATTAATTCCATTGAATTAAACTGGCACACTTTATCACAACTGAGGCATGCATTAAGAAAATAATTATGAAACAGGAAGTAAAGGAGTATAATTTCTAAATAATCTATCAACTGAGGCATGCATTATAGTTTCAAAAAAAAAAATACTATACAACATTTCCCAGGTAAACTAGTCGAGTTTCCTTTTACAATTGGGAGTAAAACATCAAAATAAGATTGCCCACCTATCCTTCTGCAAACACCACACATAATGATATTACTAAAACGACTGTCCTATTGTGTACATCCTCCACGAAATTAACACAATTTGATTCTCATTAGCCGTATTCCAAAAAAAGAAAAAAAAAAGAGAGTTCCATATGATTAAAAGAAGTTATGTTCGTTCAACTAGTACACTCTAGAATCATTCTCCTTCGATCTATTATAAGTTAATGAAGTTTGGAATAGATAAGAAACAAAGTGGTTCAACGCTAAATTGTATAATCAACATATAAACAATAGAAAAACTGAAAGTACAAATCACGTTGAGATACTGACCAAGTGAAAACCCGCCCAAGCGAGTTGAGCGCAACGGAATACAAACCCCCAAGAGCAATGCAACGAACACCCTCTAAGTGAGGATTCAAAGTGGGAACAAACACAGGGTTCTCATGGCCGAAACCTATTTTCTCCCTTCAATCCCACTGTTTCAGCAAAACCAAAATCCAACCCCAAATTCTTCCCACAGTTCTCCTATGGTCGCCGCTGTTCAGTCCTGAGAATCTCCATTTTCATGGATTCTGAGCGCCATTTTCGTACCACGAGCACCATCAATACCACTTCAACCGCCACTGCCTCCAGCGAGCTCTTCATCTGCTTTGCTTCTCGCTTCTCTTCTTATTCTTCTTCCTCCATGAAGATCTCTTCCAAGTCCATTCTCAACCCTGGCCTAGCTCGCGAGCCCTCCCAAATCCTCCTCTCCACTTCCCTCAACCGCCGTCTTAAATCCAGCGGCAGCCTCAAGGACGGCCAGGCCTCCCCGATGTTTCCGACCAGTGGGAAGAAAAGAGGCTGCGCGTTTGAGAATCTGGAGTCGTCGTCGCCGAAGGTTACCTACATCATTAAACAGGTTAGGGTTAAGACCAAGAAGCAATGGAAGAAGACGAGGGCCAGATCGCTTAAGCGGAGGAGTAATTCGGAAGTGAGTTTTTGGAAATCGGAGAGTGTTCATTCGCAGGGGAACGGGAAAGACCTAGGAACGAGAGAGATGGGTTTTGGGGAAAAAATAGAGGGAAAGAAAAAGAGGGAGAAGGGAAAAGTCACGCGGTCTTTTATTTCTTTATTTTTAAATTTTCATTTTTATTACTTCTATGATAGCCTATATTCAAAAAGGCTATATTAAAAAGCTATTAAAAGACCTTTTTCTTGTAGTGATAGTTTCATCCCAAAGGAAAATAACTTTAATCATAGAATATTCAACTTAAGGTTATTTAATGCATTGGGTCAGATTTAACTTCTATTTGGCCTTGCTCCCAAGAACTGTTAGAAAGCTAAGCAAGTACCGTTATGGACATTTATGTGACTTGACTCCGACATAAATAATTCACGAATGCAATTTATAACCATATAGTTGATATAGGGTGCCTTAGGCAGCTTGCCCTATACCACAGAACAATCTCTTTCGAGCTTTTTCTCCTATATCACCTTTATGAGAACCGATATCGTTTGTCCCTTTCGAGATCAAACACACATAGAATGCAAAGTCTAATTGATCAATTTAAACTTAGCAAAATCATAATGATAATCAATAAAGAATGACATGCATTGAATATAAACTTAACCAAATAAACACTTTCAAGCTATTGAACCATAAGGGAATTCACTATATTGAACCCCTCAACGGAATTTAGCTACTCGTGGTGGGATAAAGTGCTAATGAATATCTTTTCATTGAAATAAAGAATAAAGAATACAGATAAATGAAAAGTAACACAAGCTGGAAGTAATGACAATAGCTAAATACTAGGGTTTTTTCTCTTTTATCCAATCCTTCTAGAGTTTGCTCGACACTCCACTCTCTCGCTTTTATAAGTGGAAATGTGTGAAAATCCCTACAAACCCTAAGGTTTGATGTCTAACTAAGGTTAGAATTTAGTCATCTAAGAAGGACCTCATGCATCCCAACTCATAGACGCCAACTAGAGTTCTGTCACCATCCTCTTCTTCCAAATGAGTTATGCTTGCATTTGACGTTGAATCAAGGCCTTATGTAGCGTTGGAAGTGGTTGAGAAGCTGCAAAAATGGTGTTGGTAGGTAGCCCAGTTGAATTCGGGGTCAAAACGGCCGGTTTGGTGCGCAATAGTTTCGTTCAAAACGACCCGCAACGAACTTAAAACTGCCTCTATTTTTCCAAAAATGTTGTCGCATTTTTGGCTAAATTACAACTTCCTCTGTTTTTCTCCACAACAACATTTTTGATATGTATAACTTAGTCAAATTCATATCAATTTGAGTCTTTTCAAGCACAAATAAGCATATTTTGATATGTAAAACTCTCAACTCCTTAACTTATCAACTTTAACATATTTTGAGCTCGAGAACAACAAATATGATCTAAAACATATAATTTTGACAAGATAATGAGCTAAATATAAGGGTAAAAAAGGTATATTTTTTACCCTTATCATACCCCCAAACTTAACTCATTGCTTGTCCTTAAGAAGTTGCAAATCAGAATGTTAGAAATAAGTTTTTAATTGCAAATTAGAATGTAAGAGCTCAACACTAATTGCAAATAAAAAAATGATATGGATCATATTAAATTGTCAATCATTGTACTAGCATTGTTGGGCTCCTAGAGTGAGTAAAAATATAGTATAAAATACTCTAGAATTCCTGTGCAAGTATACACAGTCTGCAGCAAGTAATATTATCAATCCAAGGTCTGAATAAATCTCCACTTTACCTATTTTGTGCAATTTTTCTAATGGTTTCAAGAATAATAAAATGATTGGGTTTTATCGGAATTATGCTGAAGCAAAATAAATGACAGAACAACGAGTAAACAAATAGATAGACAGATTAAAGACAGGCGCTGGTTAGGCTTTAGTGATTGTTATAAAATATGCTCTAGCAATATTATTGATCATGCATTTCCCGCAGTATTATTAGCGGATTCCTCCCGGAACTCCGGATCTTTTGGGATATGTTTCAAACCCAATGAAGAGCGACCAATCGAGCACTAGGCAATTGGCTATCCCTAGCTCAGTCACTGGCGTTCAACAATACACAATGATCGTAATGTGGAGAATTGCCACACACTCTCTAAATCATCCCTGAAACTAGAGAGAGCTATCCATACCGGCTGGTCAGGCGGGCATAAAATAAGAATAAGCACAACAATTAACCAAAATGCTATAGTCAATTTATTACTAGAGATGAAGCACAGTAATCACATTATTCCTAACCAACACCCTAAGCTACTTAGTTCATAACAGACATAGGAATACGAATTACAATCTGAGTAAGCATGTCCATAACCACAATTTAAGAAGGAAAATAAACTCCCTAATCAGCTTGCGGATGATGGTGTACTTGATGATCTTCAATATCCCTATACTATTCGGCTTCCAAGGAAAAACACGGAATTCTTTTGACTTTGACGGCTACTTCCTTTTATAGAAGGATGGGAGGCTTGAATTAGGTCAACTAGGACACGTGTAAGGCTCTCTTTGATCCTTTATCCCGAAAATATCTCAATAGAAGTCGGTTCATGAAATTGGCTAACGAGCTGTGATGTGGCAGTTTCTGCTTCCAGTTTTGCTGCAGCATAGAATTTGCTCCTTCCAGTCGCTCAGCAGCATAATCTGCACAAAGTGATTTCCAAAGCTTCCATTCTTCCAAATGGGTTAAATCATGTAATATCTCTCTAAAACCAACCCTAATAAGCATAAAGGACACACAAATCCCTATATAATCGAGGCCTAAATAACTACCTTTTGGGCAGTTATCATACCCCCAAACTTGAACTATTGCGCGTCCCGAGCAATACTAGCCAACCTTCCTTCAAGAATTTCAGAACATTAGACAAAGAATTAGCTTAATCAAACCAGACAGTCCAACACTACCTTTAACCTTTACCTGAGCACTCTGCAAAACCAAGCTCTGCTGCAACAAAATGATTCCTTCAGCAGGGACAAATAATCACCACTTTTCAACTTAATTCTAGGAACTCACCACAGCCTAGCTCTATTATCAGACATTTCAAAACATATTTTTAAAGGGGTTTATATCATTATTTATCAGACTTAAAGCAGCCTTACAGTCATAAGCTCTTAAGCACGGGATGACCCACTTTATGGTGCAGTATACCCTTGCCTCAAGCTCATCACCAACTAGACTCAATACTCATTATAAAGCTAAAAAATCCTTAGTTATTCTGTCTCTTGCCCCTCAGAATGGCGACATTTTATGATGAAGCTGACCTAAGTTCTGGGAGACAGAAAAACTGCTGGATCATCATTCATCCTTCAAAAACTTTTGCTCTGTCAATTTTTTTCAGCAAAATCTTCAACAAATAATAATTTTTTTTCAGCAAATAATTTTTCTCATATTTCTCATTTTTCACGTTTCCTAGGTCATCTTTTGACGCGAAGACAAACTGTGGGTATCACAAATGTCCCCGGTTACTCAATAACCTAGCAAATTTTAATTTTGAAGGAGAGGAATGCTCGAGCAAAATAATTGGAGTAGCAAAAAGTCCCCCAAACTTGAATTATTCATTGTCCTCAATGAATCATTAATTAAGCAATTATACCCCCAAACTTAAATTTTTCTATCTGAATTTTTAAACTAAACATGGGACTAGGATTAAGCTTAAAGTGGATCATATAAGTCAATACTACCGTCAAAATCTTCTTGCCGCAGCAACAGTCCAGGCTAGAAGAAATGCTCAAGTAAAAGGTTTCTGGAGATTAGAATACCTTGATCTAACTAAGCGTAATCAGTCCAAGCTTCAAAAATTAAGAAGAAAATAGTTAAGTTAGAGTCAGTCAGTGCTCATGGAATAGAAACATTCAGAAATTTCATTTAAAATCATAGAAAAATATTACAAAGCAGAGATATATTTTTAAAACAGAAGAAATTAAAAAGAAGCAAGGCAAGCAATCATATAAAAGATGGGGTTAGGAATGCGCCAGCAAACAAAATATTTCATCAAAAAGCTTGCGCGCTAAAATCTCTCTTCAATCTTCCTGACCCAGATCTTCCTCTTCATCTTCTTTCTCAGCAGGCGGCGGTGGAATCCAAGGGTTCAACAGATCTTCAGGGAATGTAGGAAGGGCTGGATACGGCTTGGAAAAATTCTCTTGCAGTGCCCTTCTTAAGCTGGCATCTCGATTCTTAACATAGTTCCAGAAGGTTAAAGTTTGCCTTTCAGCAAACTCCTGCCTACTGGCCGAAAGTGCCAGTTGTTCTAGAATCGTATTGATGTCGTAGATAAGCCCACCTTGACGTATCTCCTGCGTGCGCTGGAGCCGCGCCAAATTGGGCGTATCAATGATCCCTTTATCAAATAGAATTGTATCACTCTCCTCCACTGGAACCCCTGCTTGTCTGCATAGCATAGTAATTGTGTTCGGGAAGAACAACTTCCCCACCTTTTTCTTCCAACAGCAGGCAATTTCATTACAAATAATTTTTCCTACGTCAATACTGAGAGACCTTAAGATAGCAAAAGCCAAAAGAATTTGTTCCCTGGATACTGTCGAGTCGTGCGTTGTCGGAAGCAACCTCTGCCTGATGAAACCCATCCACGTGTTTGCTTCCTTGTTCAAGTAAGCCGATTGGAATGTCCTTTTCTGCGTCTTTGATAGTTGCCACTGCGCCCCCTCAATTCCTACCTCCCGGACAACATTACTCAACTGCTCCTCAGATGGCGCGACTGCCATTTCATTGAATGTCGCGTGGGGGAAGTTTTGAAGATGGTACAGTGCGTTGATCGCACTTGGACTCCAATCTATCTCGACTCCTCTAAAAATTACCAGGAAACCTTCTTCTTTATCAATGTTGGCATAGAATCCAAGCACCACCTGTGCGTATACAGCCTCTGGCTTAGCACAAAACAGCTCCCAGTCGTGGTCAGCTATGCCGGTCCTTAGAAATGGCGGAAGATCACCGCTGAAACCTCTTTCGAACAGAAAATCTCTTTTCAAGAGCTCAGTGTATTTTGCTCTAGCAAAATTATTGACGAAGCGATCGTATGGCACCTGTCGCTATGTTATTTCATCGTGCTCCTCGGATGCTTCAGCAATCTTTTTGCCCTTCTCTTCTCTCCGCTTCAGCAACTGTTCCTCCTCTGCCTTTTTCTCTTCTTCTTCTCGCCTTCTTTCCTCAGCCTTTTTTTTCTCTCGTTCCTCTTGCTCGGCCTTCGCCCTCTCGGAATCTGATGATGGAGGCGATGGGGTATCAGTCCTGATTACTGGAATGCGCCCAGCCTTTCGCTTAATGCGGCGTCGTTTCGGAGGTTCAGGTATGATAACCTCCACCCGAGCCTCCTGAACTGGCTCTCTGTCTTCTTCCACTACAGCCTCCATCTGCATAACCTCACTCTGTTTCATCTGAATTCCCTCTCGAACCTCTTCTATAGTCGCCACTTCCCGTCCATCCTCTTCTTGATTCGGTTTGCCAGATTCTTGTGGGTCTTCGTCTCCTTCTGCAACAACCTCCTCCTCTCTCGCTCTTTCTTGTTCTGCAACTCTTTGTTGCCTTCTTCTTCGCTTAGCCTCCTTCTCTTCTAGCGTTCTCTTTTTCGTAGTTTTTACTTTTTGTACTTCCGGTGTGACCGGCACCTCCTCCTCTTCACTCTCCCTCTCTTTTCGAGCTCTTGTTTTAGCCATTGAAGGTGTAAAAGGGTTTTGATAGAGAGTGCAGAGAAAGAAAGAATAACACTCACAAAGATTCAAGAAGACGAAGTGAAACGCACTTACCAGAGATTGCGAATAAATAGAGCTGCAGCAAACAAGAATCCTAACTAAGTTATGGGAGACAGAATAAATAGAGCATGCACATTTACCTGCAAGAATTCAAAGCCAAATCCAACGGTAACAATAATAAATTCCAACGGAAACCCTTCTGACTCGGAATATTTTGCTCCAGCAATATTTGTGCCGCAACAATCTTTTGAACCTGAAGAATCTTAGATACGGAATTCGAATCTCAAAATAGACAAATCAAATCTTTTTTTTCTTTTTTCAAATTAAACCAATCAAAGCAAACTTAACCTGTTATTCTCAAAAGAAACTGAATAAGTTAGAGAAAATCTCTATTTAATTAAAACTAGAATTCAAATAACCGAAAATAAAATCTAGATAAAATAAAATCTATCTAACTAAAAGATAATTGCAAGATAATTTAAATAAAGAACCCGAAAATAAAATAAAATCAAATCTAACCTACCAAAAATAAAAAATACTTAAAAGATAAAATCTAATAACTCATGCAAAATTAAATCTAACCTAACCGAAATTAAAATCAAATTAACGAAAAATAAAATCAATTCAAATCCTGGGAGCTCAAAATTTTGCTCTGTGAAATGCTCCCGCAAAAGTCCTGCTCTCTCAAACATCGACCAACTTTAGGGAAGGATATTTCGACTGAAACTCCTCACCCCAATAATGCTTCACACGCTGTCCATTCACCTTGAATACTCTCCCATCTTTTTCATCCTGCAAAGTAATTGTTCCATTGGAGAAAACCTCAATCACAATAAACGGTCCTGACCATTTAGATTTTAATTTTCCAGGAAATAATTTTAATCTAGAATTATAAAGTAAAACTTTCTGACCCTTGACAAACTCCTTAGATTTAATTTTTTTTGTCATGCCACAGCTCAGTCTTTTCCTTATACATTTTCGCATTTTCGTAAGAAAATTGACGAAATTCCTCTAACTCATTAAGCTGCAGCATTCTTATTGCTCCTGCACGACTCAAATCAAAATTTAATTTTTTCAAAGCCCAAAATGTTTTATGCTCAAGCTCTAATGGTAAATGACAAGCTTTTCCGTATACTAACCTATAGGGAGACATACCTAAAGGAGTCTTATAAGTTGTCCTATAAGCCCAAAGAGCCTCATCCAACCTAAAGGACCAATCCTTTCTAGATGGATGGACTACTTTCTCTAAAATAGCTTTAATTTCCCTATTACTAATTTCAACTTGACCATGTGCTTGTGGGTGATAAGGGGTAGCTATCCTATGCTTAATCCCATACTTAGCTAAAAGCTTAGTTAAGATATTATTAACAAAATGTTTACCCTCATCACTCACTAGAGACCTAGGTGTCCCAAACCGCGCAAAGATGTGGGATTGAAGAAACCTTGCAACTGTCTTGGCATCACTCTGATGGCATGCAATGGTCTCCACCCACTTGGACACATAATCAACTGCCAATAAGATAAAAACATTGCCATTAGAAGGGGGAAATGGTCCCATAAAGTCAATACCCCATACATCAAATAATTCAACTTCTAAAATGTAAGTAAGAGGCATTTCATCTCTAGGCCCCAAATTTCCTCTCCTTTGGCAAGCATCACATTGCTTGTAGAACCAATGGGCATCCTTAAATAACGTAGGCCAAAAAAATCCGCAATGCAAAATCCTCATAGCCGTCCTCTGACCGCTGAAATGACCTCCATACGGCGAAGAGTGACATTGCTCCAGGATTTCCTTTGTTTCAGCACCTGAAACGCATCTACGAATAATACCGTCAGAGCATTGCTTATACATAAATGGCTCATCCCAATAGAAAAATTTTGCATCATGCTTAAACTTTTTCTTCTGCCTCCAATCCATATCAATAGGGGTGACTCCCTTCACTAAAAAGTTAGCAATATCAGCATACCAAGGGACATCCCTGACTACCTTTACCTGAACAGCAAAAAGCTGCTCATCTGGAAAAGAATCGGAAATGGCAGATTGCTCCAGCAAAGATGATGATGGATCAAGACGAGACAAATGATCTGCAACGACATTCTCTGATCCCTTCTTGTCCTTTATCTCCAAGTCAAATTCATGCAGTAATAAAATCCAACGAATTAGTCTTGGCTTTGCATCTTTCTTTGACATTAAATACCTTATTGCTGCATGATCCGTGAAAACCGTGACTTTGGATCCAACCAAATATGGCCGGAATTTTTCAAAGGCAAACACAACAGCTAACAACTCCTTTTCAGTAGTTGTATAGTTGACCTGTGCTTCATTTAAAACCTTGCTTGCATAATATATAGGATGAATAAATTTGCCCTGCTTTTGCCCCAGCATCGCTCCTACCGCAGCATCACTCGCATCACACATTACCTCGAATGGCAAATTCCAATTAGGCGCGCAGAGAATGGGTGCTGAGATTAAAGCAGCCTTTAATGTTTCAAAAGCCTTCCTACAATCTGCATTAAAGTCAAAAACATGATCAGTGCACAATAAGTTACAAAGAGGTTTACTGATTTTGGAAAAATCCTTTATGAACCTTCTATAAAATCCAGCATGTCCTAAAAAACTCCAAATTCCCTTCACTGAATTCGGTGGCTCTAGCCTTTCAATAACCTCAACTTTTGCTCTATCAACTTCTAGACCATTTTTAGAAATTTTATGACCTAACACTATGCCCTCCTTCACCATGAAGTGGCACTTCTCCCAATTAAGAACTAGATGGGTATCCTCACATCTTTTTAACACCTTTCCTAAATTTTCTAAACAACTCTGAAAAGAACCTCCAAAAACTGAAAAATCGTCCATAAAGACTTCAACAGTGGACTCAATCATATCAGAAAAAATTGCTAGCATACACCGCTGAAATGTTGCTGGAGCATTGCAAAGGCCGAAAGGCATTCTCCTAAAAGCGAATGTCCCATAAGGGCAGGTGAAAGTGGTTTTCTCCTGATCTTCAGGAGCAATAGTAATCTGGTTATACCCAGAATAACCATCCAAGAAACAGTAATAGGCCTGACCAGCCAATCGATCCAACATCTGATCGATAAATGGTAGAGGGAAATGATCCTTTCGGGTGGCTTTATTAAGCCTTCTGTAATCCATACAAACCCTCCAGCCAGTTACTGTCCTGGTTGGAATCAGCTCATTATCTTTATTGCTCACCACAGTGACACCTCCTTTCTTAGGAACACATTGGACAGGGCTTACCTAATTGCTATCGGCAATTGGATAAATGATCCCAGCATCCAACCATTTAATTACCTCCTTTTTAACAACCTCTTTCATTGCAGGGTTAAGCCTTCTTTGTTGCTCAATACTCCTAAAGGATCCCTCCTCTAGAGTGATTTTATGCATACAAAAAGATGGGCTAATCCCTTGAATATCAGCCAATGTCCAACCTATAGCTTTGCGGTATTGCTGTAGCAATTTTATTAAGGCCTCCTCATGCTCCGGCATTAAATCTGATGCAACAATAATAGGCAACGTCTCATTTTCCCCAAGATACACATACTTTAGATGATCCGGTAAAGGTTTCAAATCTAAAGTAGGTGCCTCAATTAGGGATGGCTTAATTGGGGGAGCCTTTCTTTGATCTAAATCTAAAGACTCAAAAACATCCTCACACCTAAACAATTCTTTTTCATTTTTTCTATCTAAAGAACAAAATTCAAAATTTTCTACACTAACCTCTCCATGCTTTTCCGAGTGCTTATCAACCGAATCCTGTATTGCTGTCTCAATAACTGTGCTCTCTAGAATCCTAATGAAGGAGCAATCCTCCATTTCGTCTGGATATTTCATGGCTTTAAAGACATTAAATTTCACTTCCTCATTACAGACTCTCATTGTTAATTCTCCTTTTTGAACATCTATTAATGCCCTACCAGTAGCCAAAAATGGACGACCTAGAATAATTGGGACATCTTTATCAGCCTCATAGTCTAAAATAATAAAATCAACAGGAAATATGAATTTATCAACTTTTACCAAGACATCCTCAATTTTCCCCTCTGGATATGTGATAGACCTATCAGCTAGTTGGAGTGTAACTGTGGTAGGTCTAGCTTCACCAATACCTAACTTCCGATAGACCGAAAGAGGCATAAGGTTAATGCTTGCACCTAAATCACAGAGTGCTCTACCTAATTCCTTTCCACCTATAGACACAGGTATAGTAAATGACCCTGGATCCTTTGCCTTGGGGGGTAGCCCATTCTTAAGAATAGCACTACACTCCTCAGTAAGAGATACAGTTTCAAACTCACCTAACCTTTTCTTTTTAGTGAAAATATCCTTAAAACATTTAGCATAATTAGGCATTTGCTCAATAGCTTCTACTAAAGGGATATTTATATGCAACTGCTTAAGAATCTCTAAAAACTTTTTAAATTGACCATCCTGATTCTTAGGCTTTTGTCTTTGTGGAAAAGGTAGAGGTGGTACGTAAGGTGGGGGCGGCACATATGGTGGTTCTACATCTGGCACAGAACCAGATGCTCCAGCATTTTCTTTGCTACCTCCAGCACCCTGACCAGACTCCAACTCTTTTTCAATAACAACAATATTATCACTATTACTATTTAAATCCTGGGTCTTTCTAGACTCTTCTAATGGCTTACCACTCCTAAGAGTTACTGCCTTTACCTGCTCCTTACCTTCCCTTCGAGGGTGTTAAGTATCCGAAGGAAGTTTCCCTTGAGGCCTCGCCTTTAGCTCATTGGCTAGCTGACCCACTTGCAATTCCAGGGCCCTCATCGAAGCTTGATTACTTTGAATTGCGGCGTCTGTGCGAGCCATAAATTCTTTCATCATTGCCTCGAGAGAATTTCCCGAATTTTACTGGGGCAAAGCCGGCTTATTTTGTTGGGGCATTACCTGCGCTTTAGCAAATCCCGGCTGGTTCATCTTCTGTTGCGCTTGTACGTTATTTCCTTGACCTCCCCATGAGAAGTTGGGGTGGTTGCGCCAACCTGGATTATAGAAGTTAGAATAAGGGTTGTTCCTCTAATTACCTACAAAAAATACAGAAGCTGGATTGCTGGGGCAAAACTCGTAGTTGTGATCTTCACCGCAATAGACACATGCTTCGTCCGTGACTTGGTTCACCACTGCTGCAGGCTCCATAGCTGGTGGCTGTTGATGACTAATCACTGTCACATTCTTAAGAGCGTTAGCAATCATAGCAAGATCGACCCTAATGGTAGACACACCATCAACCTCTAATACACTCTTAACCTTTTTATTTGTGCCTCTAACATCCGACCACTGACAACTATTAATATATATTCTTTCTAAAATTTCATAAGCCTCATCAAAAGTTTTTGCCAAAAGGGCCCCTCCAGCCGAAGCATCGACCATACCTTGGGTTACTCCATTTAAACCATTGTAAAATGTTTCCATTTGAATACAATGAGGTAACCCATGGTGGGGACACTTTCGCAAAAGCTCCTTAAACCTCTCCCAAGCCTCGCTAAAAGTCTCATCTTCAAGTTGCCTAAACCCTACTATTTCACTCCTTAATTTAGCATTTCTATTAGGTGGGAAATATTTACTCAAAAAATTTTCAGCTAACTCATCCCACGTCCTAATTGATCCTGGAGCAAAAGAGTTTAACCATGATTTTGCTCCATCTCTAAGAGAATACGGGAACAAAGTTAATCTAAGAGCATCTCTAGGCACTCCTTGAATTACAAAAGAATCACTAACTCTTAGAAAAGACTTAAGATGTAAATGAGGGTCTTCAGATGACAAACCATGGAATTGCCCCACGGTTTGCAACATCTGAAACATTACCGGTTTCATTTCAAAATTCGCCGCTTGGATTTGAGGACGTGCAATCCCTGGATTCAACTCATTAAACATCGGGATAGCATATGCTCGAATGGCTCTGGTCCTATCGTTCGCTATCAAGATAGGATTCTCAGCCTGATTATTTCGCTGCTCATTTTTCTCAAACAGTGGGTTTTGCTGCAGCAACGGATTCTGCTGGGGGTTCACTGCTACTGGACCTTCAGGAACCTGCGGTAGTTGCGGCACGTTCTCCATCTGGTTTTTGCGCTGCTCCCTCCTTCTGTTCCTAAATGTCCTTTCAATTTCTGGATCAAGCTCAAACCGTACCCCAGGTGGATCGCTCATGCACCAAAATCACACCTGCAAAAACAAAAGAAACAATCAAAAAGTTCTAGCACCAAACCACTAAAACACATACACAAAACAGATCAGATAAAAACTTATTCAAGTCCCCGGCAACGGCGCCAAAAACTTGTTGGGCTCCTAGAGTGAGTAAAAATATAGTATAAAATACTCTAGAATTCCTGTGCAAGTATACACAGTCTGCAGCAAGTAATATTATCAATCCAAGGTCTGAATAAATCTCCACTTTACCTATTTTGTGCAATTTTTCTAATGGTTTCAAGAATAATAAAATGATTGGGTTTTATCGGAATTATGCTGAAGCAAAATAAATGACAAAACAACGAGTAAACAAATAGATAGACAGATTAAAGACAGGTGCTGGTTAGGCTTTAGTGATTGTTATAAAATATGCTCTAGCAATATTATTGATCATGCATTTCCCGCAGTATTATTAGCGGATTCCTCTCGGAACTCCAGATCTTTTGGGATATGTTTCAAACCCAATGAAGAGCGACCGATCGAGCACTAGGCAACTGGCTATCCCTAGCTCAGTCACTGGCGTTCACCAATACACAATGATCGTAATGTGGAGAATTGCCACACACTCTCTAAATCATCCCTGAAACTAGAGAGAGCTATCCATACTGGCTGGCCAGGCGGGCATAAAATAAGAATAAGCACAACAATTAACCAAAATGCTATAGTCAATTTATTACTAGAGATGAAGCACAGTAATCACATTATTCCTAACCAACACCCTAAGCTACTTAGTTCATAACAGGCATAGGAATACGAATTACAATCTGAGTAAGCATGTCCATAACCACAATTTAAGAAGGAAAATAAACTCCCTAATCAGCTTGCGGATGATGGTGTACTTGATGATCTTCAATCTCCCTATACTATTCGGCTTCCAAGGAAAAACATGAAATTCTTTTGACTTTGACGGCTACTTCCTTTTATAGAAGGATGGGAGGCTTGAATTAGGTCAACTAGGACACGTGTAAGGCTCTCCTTGATCCTTTATCCCGAAAATATCTCAATAGAAGTCGGTTCATGAAGTTGGCTAACGAGCTGTGATGTGGCAGTTTCTGCTTCCAGTTTTGCTGCAGCATAGAATTTGCTCCTTCCAGTCACTCAGCAGCATAATCTGCACAAAGTGATTTCCAAAGCTTCCATTCTTCCAAATGGGTTAAATCATGTAATATCTCTCTAAAACCAACCCTAATAAGCATAAAGGACACACAAATCCCTATATAATCGAGGCCTAAATAACTACCTTTTGGGCAGTTATCAAGCATCAACTTTTAATTTCAAATCAAGTGACTTTGAATCAAGTAAACATGTTTTTCAAGATTGTTTTCTAAAAAGTTTGCCTTTCAGGAGAGGGTTCTACTCTAGTGTCAGTCACAACATCTAAGTTTCTGAGGCATGAAGATTTCTATTATTCTTTTTCAAATCAAAACTCTCCCTAGCCTATCCTAACCAATATGTTTAAACTACCTAACTTCTACTCATTGAGCCTAGTGTAGTCCTTGTAGTTAAGAAACACAAAACTTGAGGTTCCCTGAGCATACATGAGTTACTAGACCTTTTCCTATCTCCCCCAAACTTATTTGACTACTAGTGCTCTTTCTATTCAACATCTTTTTCTCCCAAGTGTATCCTGTTTGGTTTTATGCCCTAAAACTCGTACATAGTGAATGTAAACAAATTGTATACCTTTTTCAATAAATTCTTATTGTTAAATATTGTAAACTTTGACCCAAAATCCAATAAACTAAGATCCAAGGTTGTTTACATGTGACTTGAACTAATATGATTAATTAATTAACTTTTAATTAATTGATCTTGACCTAACGGTCAAGATTGTTTCCTAACCTCACATTAAGGTGTCCTCTCTTATAAAAGGAAAGATTATGAGAACCCTAACCCTAAGGTCTCATTCTAGCCTCCCTCACATTCTCTCAACTCAAAAACTCTAGATAGAATATTTTTCTCTCTAAGAGTAATTCCCATTCAAGATTAGGTAGTCCCACAACTATGTTCCTAATCACAAAGAATAGCGGTGTAGCTCATGGTGGTGTCTGTTGAAGTATTTAGATTCGCCAATGTATTGGTTTTTTGTAAAATAAAATTAAATACTAACGGTCCAATTGCTTCCGCTGTAACGGAATTGGGAATTCCAATCCTTCATATCCTTGCTGTCATTTTTGCCTTCATTCTAGTTTATCGACACTCTGTGGTGAAGATATCTAGCTACGAGAAGAGTTCACAAGCTTGGAATAAGACTCACTTCCCTTAAGTAAACCTTTCATACAGTGGCAAACCATGGGTTGAAGGATTGGAATTCCCAATTCCGTTACAGCGGAAGCAATTGGACCGCCCCCTAAAGACCCACAGCTGCACTCTTCTCAATGTAGAATGTTTATGTGTCCACGAATGTTGACCAATAACAGTAAGTAAATCCTTCACGAGTGTTCTTAACTGCAGCTGGGTCAAATTATCGTTTTACCCTTGAGTTACCTCTGGCTCCTTAAGTACTAGTGCTCCTCTAATGATTAGCCTGTTTATGGTCCAAGAATTAAACATAAAGTCCCTCCCGGGTCAATGAGAGGGCGAGATCCCTTTTTTCAAGACCTAGAGTCACCACTTAAGGGAACATTCATCTACTTCTCCTAAAAGCGAGAAGAAGTGAATTCCATCTTGTGTTGTCATGTCCCCAGCCCCCCACTCGGTCTTGTCCCCAAGAAGGTAGGCTTATTGAGTCGGCGTGTAGGCCACTCTCACCCGTACTAATCAAAGGGCAATCCCTCGTGAGAAGGAGTTCATGACACACTCAGGATTAAGACTAAGTTACGTAGGTCATCCTACTGAAACAGTAACCTAACTAGTTAACGGTGTTACATCTAGTGGTTTACTATTTCGTGGTTCAGTCTTATGCAAACTCATTGCATAGGATACCACCGCTCACATGTCTCCTATATGGACGCCTTGGATCAATACGTCTGTATCGAATACAAAGCGGGTCGTATCACATACTGTTACCAGGATATGGTACTCAGCCTTATCCCTGTACTATAGACCTTTTAGGTTGTTACTTGAACACTGATCCCCGTATGTCCCCACATACTAGTTCAAGTTACATATCAACAACCTTGGATCTTAGTTTATTGCATTTGAGTTATATTGTACAATTTTAGACTTAAACTAACAATAACACTTTATTGATACAAGTATATAATTCGTTAACATTCACTATCTACGAGTTTTATGACATAAAATCCAACACATGGGTGTCATGAATGCCCATGGTTACTCTGTAAACCCTAGGAAGGAGGACTAACTCTCGATTTTTCATTTTCTTCTCTTTTTTTTCTAGATAATATATACTCAGCACTCATTCTTTTCCAGCAGTACAAATTACAAAAAGAATAGCATAAAGCATAAATATTTACAACGTAAAGCACCCCCCCAAACTTAAATTTAGACAATGTCCTCATTGGCTTTGTTTTTTAGGAAAAGCTTTGCATAAGGCTTTTTTTTTTTTTTTTTTTGAAAACTTTAAGGCTTTGCATAAACTCTCCTAGAGTGTTAGAAATGTTAAACACGAGGAAGGTTAGACTTAAGAAAAATTTTGTAAAGAAAAAGACTAATGGAAAGCCTATGACTAGAAAACAATTCAGTTGTGATAGTGGCACTTTTGAGATAGAACAAAGCTCTAGTTATCATCATCAAGGGCTTTAAAGAAAACTCCTTTGAAAACATGCTCTTTTCCAAAAACATTTTTTTTCAAGCAATTTTAAAGTTGATTTTTTTCTCAAAAGTTTCACTGGTTCATTAAAAGACAACAGCAAATTGTTTAAAAAAAATAACAAAACCCAAGTAGAATGCAATTATTCACAAAACAACTACCTTTAAACTAACCTAGAAACTTCAACTAACAATTAGACAACAATTCATGCAATAAACAACAACTAGATAAGCAAAAACAAAATCTAAACATGCAAAAACTAAAAAAACTAACCTATAAACTTAATCATGTACACCCTGTTGATGTCCATTATAGAGAATCTGACCATCTTGCCTTTCACCAATGCCATACTTATGCTCTCCTCTCTTAGTCCAGCGTAAAATTCTCGAACTAAAGGCACTAGCCTCCTGAGGGTGAGCACAAAACTCCTGCCACTTATTTTGTGAGATAACTCTTGTTACGAACTCTGGCAGTGCTCCTGCTCTATTAGAGAATCCCTTCTCGTTGAGGAAATCTATTTTTCTTATTATCTTCATCCTTTCCTGAAAATTTACAGCTCTGAAGACTTCGGGGAGTGGATTTTTAGGAGATGGAGCCTTAGGAGATTTGAGACGGTAGGAGGAGCTACAGGAGAGGCGTCCATGGACCTAGTCCTCGGCCTCTAGGCAAAAATCGGGTCATTCTTTTTCTTTGTCCTCCTTTCGGCCCTAAGCTATCTGTTTCTCTTTTTCCTCAATGCTGTAGAGATTGAAACTTGGTCGTCATCCAATTCCTTGATCTATGAGTCAGATTCTGATTCTGAATCACTGGAGGTCTCGACCTCCTTGTTCTCTTTCTCTTCTTCATCCTTTTTCTCTCTCGAAGAGGTGCTATCAGCTGTTGGTGGATCATACTTGAATAGAGGTTCGAGGACCTCATCAGCTGGCTGTTCGTTGGTGGCCTCTTCTTGGCCTTCATCAGAACTCGGCCCAGATGCGGTCGCATTCTGGCCTTCATCCATTTCTTCTTTATCTTCTTTTTCTTTTTTTGGATTTCCTTCATTTGGCCCCTCAAGGGCCTCTTCTTCCCTTCCTTGCAGAAGCTCAGCTTCACTTTGAGTCTTGTGGAGTGGCTCGAAAGCTGCAAGGAAGTTTTCGACTTCCTTTCTTCTTTTTTCTTCTTCCCTCAATTTTTCTTCTTTAAGGAGATGCAATTCAGCTGTTGCTCTTATGAGTTCTTCATCTAATTTTCTTTCTTTTTCAGCTTCTAAGGCCCTCTCGGCCTCTTGCCTTTCCTCTTCCTTTTTCTTTTCTTTTTCTAGATCTCTTTTTCTCCCAAATTCATCCTCTTCCCTCATGTGCAGGTTTTCCATCTCTTTTTCAGCCTGAATTTCCCTCAATTCATCTTGTTCAGCCTTGCAACCTTCAACAATCACAAAGGCCTTTGCCACATCCGGGGGCATTCTTGCGGTCTTGAGGGGCTCAATGACAAGTGGTTGTTCGGGTGCAACTTTCTTGGGACTCTTCTTTCTTGCACTGTATGTAACAAAAGGTTTGTCCCTAAGAGACGAAGAAAGGTTAGTTGAAGGTTCAAATGTTTTACCCGTTAGAGTCTCTCCTGCCTTGACGGCTTCTTCTTCATCCCATCTTCTTTCTTCTTCTTCAAGGGCCGCACGCCTTTGGGCTCCCATCTCCCGTATCATTCTAAACCATTCGCTTGAGCGTTTTCTAAATTGTTGGCTCACAGGTTTTTGGGTTTTATGGATGGGATTAATGTGCGTGGACCTCCTAAGTTGAGATGAACTTGGATTTTCCCTCGAGGTGGTCGCCATTGTCTAGGAAGAAGGAGTTTGGACGCTGGTTCCTTGGTCAACGATCGCCGGTGATAAACCAGTAGATCTCGCCACTCTGGTGCCGTGCATGGCTGTTGTGGGTTGTTTCTTCTTGCCATCGACACTTGATTCAGCTGCGTGGGTATGTTGAGCACTCTGGGATCGAGTGATCTTGCAAAATGAAGAGGATTTCAGTGTATTCGTCATGGTTTCTTTGTTGTGGGTTTCAGTATCAAGACGAGAGAAGATGGAGAGTTCTTGAATTTGACTTGAATGAAAAAGCTTTGAGTGGTTGGTGAAGAGGGAAAGACTAAAGTTAGCTATTTATAGGTTTCTCAATTAGGTCACGTGTTGATTAAAAAGTTTCGTGACTGCCGTCTTTCTTTTGGAGAATGCGGTCGCATTTCCAAATGAACTAGGAAAAATGCGGTCGCATTTTCCCAGTTCTTTTTCTCTCTTTTTTTTTTTTGGTTTTAACCTTTTCATCTTCCCTTGCTTTTCTTTTATTTGTTGAAACAATCACAAATAGTTAGAAAGTTCACATGCTTAATCGGAGTTCTTCCAGCTCATTAAGTTGTAACTTCCTCCTGATCCCGACTTGGTCCATGTTGAAGTTACTTTTTCAATGCCCAATAAGCCTTGTGTTCTAACTCGAGTGCCAAGTGGTAGGCTTTTCCAAATAAGAGTCGATACGGAGACATCCCTAAGGGCGCTTTGTATGCAGTTTTGTGGGCCCATAGTGCCTTGTCAAGCCATAATGATCAATCCTTCCGAGAGGGGTCCACTATCTTTTCCAAAATAGCTTTGATTAGAGAGCTCTGCTTGTCCATTCGTTTGAGGATGGTAAGTAGTGGCTACTCTATGCCTAATGTTGTATTTGGAAAATAAGTTGGCTATCATTTTGTTTAGAAAATGAGACCCTTCGTCACTTATGATGAAATTTTAGAGAAATCTTTAATGAATCTTCTGTAAAAACCTATGTGACGAAGAAAGCTTCTAATGTCTCGAACTATTTTTGGGAAGGGCAACTTGGATATGATCTCCATTTTTGCCTTGTCCACCTCAATTTCATTTCTAGAAATGCAGTGTCCAAGGACCATGCCTTCGCATACCATAAAATGACACTTTTCCCAGTTGAGTACCAAGTTGGTTTCTTCACATCTTTCTAGCACTTGGTCTATAAATTCTGTAAACATGTTGCAAATGATTCACCGAAGATAGAGAAGTCATCAATAAATACTTCCACGGTTCGTTCTACCATATCGGAGAATATAGCCATCATACACCTTTGGAAGGTGGCTGGTGCATTGCAAAAACCGAATGGCATTCTCCGAAAGGCAAATGTCTCGTATGGATATGTGAACGTAGTCGTCTCCTGGTCTTCTAGGGCTATTGTTATTTGGTTCTAACCAGAGTAACCATCTAAGAAGCAATAATAATCCTTCCCTGCAAGTCTGTCCAACATTTGATCTATGAATGGTAACGGGAAGTAATCTTTCCTGGTTACTTTATTAAGGTGGCGATAGTCTATGCAGACTCACCATCCTATAACTATCCTTGTTGGGATCAATTTGTTTTTCTCGTTCTCCACTACAGTTATCCTGCCCTTTTTCGGTATGCATTGTACTGGGCTCACCCAGCTACTGTCTGAGATTGGATGGATGACTCTTGTGTCCAGCCATTTTAAGATTTCTTTCCTGACAACTTCTTTCATGATGGGATTTAATCTCCGCTGAATTTCAATGGAATTCTTAGCTCCTTCTTCAAGGTTGATTCCGTGCATGCAGAATGAGGGGTTGATTCCTTGAATATCTGCAATTGTCCATCTTATTGCCTTTTTTATGTTTAGAGATGACTTGCAGTAAAGGATTTTCATCCTAGTCAGTAAGATAGGCTGATATAATAACTAGTAATGTCTTGTTTTCTCCAAGGAAACTATATTTAAGATGCTCCGGCAGAAGTTTGAGTTCTAGTTCTGGAGGGTTGATCAAAGATGACTGTAGCGGCCTGACTTCTTCTTCGTCTAATTTCGATGAATAACTCAGTGCTTCTATCCTTGCTACTGCAGAATCATTGGTGACTGGGTTTTCTACTCCTTCAATCCTTTTTTCACCTCTTTCTTTTGGTTCAAGCGTGTTTCCTTTTAGTAGCTCTCCCTTTAATGTTTCCTGCAAAACAGATACAGAGAGTTCATCAATTTCTTCAATCATGGAGCATTTTTCAAGATATCCTAGTTATTTCATTGCCTTCATCACATTGAAAGTGACTTGCTTGTCATTGACCCTCATGGTTAACTCTCCTTTTTGTACATCAATTAAGTAATGATTGGAATTCCCAATTCCGTTACAGCGGAAGCAATTGGACCATTCGTAAATTAATTTTGTTTTACAAAATACCAATGCATTGGCAAAAGGTTAAGCGATGAGAAAACATACCTTCGTTGACGACTCTGAATTCTTCAAGAACGCCTTTCTTGATTGCTCTGCAACAACGAAGAACACCACCATTTGATCTTCCCCGCTATAACTCTGAGATTAGGAACGTAGTTGTGGGACTACCTAATCTTGAATGGGAAAAACTCTCAGAGAGAAAATTCTCCCTAGAGTTCTTGAGTTGAGAGAATATGAGAGGGCCTTATGGTGGCCATATGTTGTGGTACCTAAACCCTAGGGTTAGTGTTCTATTTATAGGAGAAAGGCCATGAATAAAATATTCATTTAAAATCAATTATTTCCATAACTGATTTAATCTTTTCCATTAATCAATTTCATGACCAATCAATTCCATTATTGATTAATCTTTTCCATAAATGATTGATCACTTCCATAAGTGATTATTCATTTCCATAATTGATTAATTTCCAATTAATTAATTCTTTAATTAATTAATCACCAATTAAATATCATATATTTAATTTCAGATCTTCTATTAGTTAATTAATTAATTACCCAATTAAATATCATATATTTAATTTCAGGCCTTCAATTAATTAATTCTATAATATGAATCAAATTCATATTAAAATTTGAACTCCTTCAAATTCTCTTATATCCTATAGATTTAATATGAATCAAATTCATATTAATATTTGAACTTCTTCAAATATTTATTTCTCTGATAGACTATAGTTTAATTAAATCTCATTTAATTTAAACTAAATTGAATAATTAATTAATTCATAATTAATTAATTCATCTTCTAATTAAATACCCTATATTTAATTAGACATATATTTGAACTCTTTCAAATATATCAATCTCTCAATTTAATAAAGTTTAATCTCAAATTATACTTTATATTTTAATGTATCATTATACATTATATTAATATGTATCTCATACAATTAACTTAATTCCCAATATGAATTTGAACTATTCAAATTCTCTCAAGATATATTTGTTCCTAATTACTCTTTACGAGCTAGCAGGGGGACCTAATGGACCTACAGATCAGAAGCTCCAATGATATGAGGTTAATAGATTAAACTCATTAATCAAGTTAACCAATATTCATTAACTGTTGGTCATTCCACTAAAGACCCACAGCTGAACTCTTCTCACTGTAGAACATTTTTGTGTCCATGGATGTAGACCTATACCGGTAAGTCAATCCTTCACGAGTGTTCGTAATCACGGCTGGGTCAAATTACCGTTTTACCCCTGTGTTACATCTGTCTCCTTAAGTACCAGCGCTCCTCTAATGAACAACCTGTTTATGGTCCAACCATTAAACAGAAAGTTCCTCTCAGGCCAGTGAGAGGACGGGATCCCTTTGTTCAAGTCCCGGAGTCACCTCTTAAGGGAACACTCATCTACTTCTCCTAGAAGTGGGAAGGAGTGAATTCCTTCTTGTGTTGTCATGTCCCCAGCCTCCCACTCGGTCTTGTCCCCAAAAAGGAAGGCATATTGAGTCGGCGTATTGGCCACTCTCACCCATGCTAATCAAAGGACAATCCCTCATGAGAAGGAGTTCATGACACACTCAGGATTAAGACTGAGTTACCTAGGTCATCGTATTGAAATAGTAACCTAACTAGTTAACGGTGTTACATCTAGTGGTTTACTATTTCGTGGTCCGGTCTTATACAAACTCATTGCATAGGATACCCCTGCTCGCATGTCTCCTACATGGACGCATTGGATCAATACGTCTGTATCGAATACAAAGCGGGCCGTATCATATAGTGTTACCAGGATAAGGTACCTAGCCTTATCCCTGTACTATAGACCTTTTAGGTTGTTACTTGAACACTGATCCCCGTATGTCCCCACATACTAGTCCAAGTTACATGTCAACAACCTTGGATCTTAGTTTATTGGATTTGGGTCAAATTGTGCAATATTTAACAACAACACTTTATTGTAGAAACTCAATTACACTTTATTGAAACAAGTATACAATTTGTTCACATTCACTATCTACGAGTTTTAGGGCATAAAACCCAACATTAAGGTCCTGCCAGTTGCTAAGAATGGTCGTCCTAAAATGATCGGCACGTCCTTATCAGCTTCACAATCCAAAATGATGAAGTCTGCTGGGAATACGAATTTATCAACCTTTACTAACACATCTGAAGGGTTAAAATCCCTTTGGCAGCGGAAACAATCAAGACCAATTCGCTTCACAATTTCGTTTATGAAAAAACCAATACATTGGCAATTAAAATTCAGAAATAAATTTCTAAATTAGAAAACGATTAAGGATGCTAAAATAGATTCAAGATCAAGAACACTTACTGGATTTCGAAGAACACTGCACAAGTCTCCAAGGATCTCGTTCTTAATCTCCAATGGACACCACCACACGAATTCACCCACTATATCTCTTGGATCTCTGAGATTGGCTTGTGGGAACCCAAAATTCGTCTTGGAAGGGAAAAATTCCAGCAAGTTAATTGTTGGAATTGAGAGAAAACTAGAGAGAAAAACTCAAGAACTCCCTCTGCGTTTTTACGTGAAGATGAGAGAATCAGAGAGATGGCCAAACCCCTCAGGCAACTACGTAGGATTAGGTTGGGAAGTTATCTTTAACTCCCTAACTAATCCTATCCATTGATCTAAACCAATTAGATCTAGACCGTTTAATTACTATCAAATAATAATTAATAATTATTGAAATAATAATTAATTATCTAATTAATTATAATTAATTTAATTAAACCAATTTTAATTAAATCAATTATAACATATAGTTTTAATGCAATTAATTTAAATTAATTGATTCCACACTAATTAAATATCAAATATTTAATTAATTTTATAATTGAATCATATTCAATTTTATCTTTCATTTAACCTATAGTTTTAATGTGCATCAAAATGTACATTAATATAAAATATAGTATTAATTTGATTAAATAACATTTAACCAAATTAAATTAAATTAATTAATTCATGAATTAATCAAATATCACATATTTAATTAAATTCATAGTTCTCTCATTAATTAATTTTGAATGATATCGAATATTAACTTTATTATAAAGTTTAATTCATTAATTAAACTTATACTATAATGTATCTCCATACATTTTATTAATTGCAACAAAATACAATTAACTGAAACTCCCTTTTAATATTCAAGACTATATTATCTGATCAGAACCCGTTATGAGCTAGCAGGTGTACCTAATGGACCTATAGATCAGAAGCTCCAACGATACGAGATTGATCAGCTAATCTCATTAACCGAGTCAATCAACATTCGTTAAATGTGGGTCACTCCACTAAAGACCCATAGCTGCACTCTTCTCACTGTAGAATATTTATGTGTCCACGGATATCGACCAATGCAGTAAGTCAATCCTTCACGTGTGTTCGTAACACCAGCTGGGTCAAATTACCGTTTTACCCCTGGGTTACCTCTAGATCCTTAAGTACCACTGATCCCTCTAATGAACAAGTTGTTTAGGGTCCAACCACTAAACAAGAGTTCCTCTAGGGCCAAGAGAGGACGACACGTCTTTGTTCAAGACCCGGAATCAACCTTTAAGGGAACACACATCTACTTGCCCCAATAGGGGAAAGAGTGAATTCCATATTGTATTGTCATGTCCCCAGCCCCCCACTCGGTCTTGTCTCCAAGAAGGTAGGCTTATTGAGTCGGAGTGCTGGCCACTCTCACCCGTACTAATCAAAGGACAATCCCTCGTGAGAAGGAGTCCATGACACACTCAGGATTAAGATTGAGTTACCTAGGTCATCCTATTGAAACAGTAACCTAACTAGTTAACGGTATTACATCTAGTGGTTTACTATTTCATGGTCCGGTCTTATGCAAACTCATTGCATAGGATACCCCCGCTCGCATGTCTCCTACATGAACGCCTTGGATCAATACGTCTGTATCGAATACAAAGCGGGCCGTATCATATAGTGTTACCAGGATAAGGTACCTAGCCTTATCCCTGTACTATAGACCTTTTAGGTTGTTACTTGAACACTGATCCCCGTATGTCCCCACATACTAGTCCAAGTCTCATGTAAACAACCTTGGATCTTAGTTTATTGGATTTGGTTCATATTGTGCAATTCTAGACTTAATATGACAACAACACTTTATTGATACAAGTGTGATCACGGGTCAAGTAATAATAAAGTGATCGAAAAAATCGAGTGTCGTCCTTTGGATTGGATGTTTAAGTTAAATCAAGTATTGCGAATAATCTTGCTCAATTTTATTTAGGGAACGGAAAGTAGTGAGTGATAGATAGAAAACTAGATCAAAGCAAATAAACAAAGGAGATTCAATTGAAAGAACACTTAGGGAATTGATTTCGCCAATTTAGTCTAGGATTGATTTTAGGGAATGAGTTATCATGCACAATAGAATTATGAGCTTAAGAACCTTTAATCACAACTACCTCTCCCGAGTATAATTGATTCTCATGCAAATTAACCAACTTGATATCCTTATCTAAGTTTATTAACATCCAAGGTATTTAGTTCTTTTTGACCAATTCTAAAGTTAATCTAAAATTCGTCACGAGTTTAGAATATAAACTTTAGTCATGCAATCTTAATAAAGTCTACGTTAAATCCCCTCTCCCGAGCGAGACTCAACACTTAGATCATTCAACTAATGGCCAATTAATTGAAAGCATTAAATTAAGATTGCAAACATAATAACCATTGCACAACTCATACCGTAAATCAATCCATAAACTAAAAAGACTACATCAATCCCTAAGCAACAAGTTTAGCTACTCATACATGGCGTTACAAGATCAACTAAACATGAAAAAGCCATTAAATCTTACTAGAGAAAATGAAAAGGAAAGGAAACACTCAATGTCGTCGAAACCGACACGTCCCCGTGACAATCTCCATGCCACCAAGTGAGATTCCCGGTCCTCGTCCTTGCTTCAGCTCCCACAGTAGGTCTCTAGTCGAAATTAGGGCTAAAATATCTCAATTTGGCCTCCCCCAATCCGTAGCATGAAAAGAACTATAAATATGAAATTTTGTCGATATGTCGAGACGGTATGGAGACAGCGTCTCGACGTTGTCGCATGCCACGCTTTCTGTATAAGGAAAAACCGATAGCGTCGAGACGCTCTTGGCACAGCGTCTCGACGCTGTGACTTTTGCTGCCCAAATTAGAAAAGGAAAGGCAACGTCGAGACGCTCCAAGAGTAGCGTCCCGACGTTGGTCTACAGATTGCCCTCTCTTGGCTCCTTCTAACTTGAATCTTTTCGGTTCTTTGGCATCTTTTCACGTCCCGAACACCCGATTAACTCTAATTCCACGCTTAAGTTGTAATCAACATTTTCCTACAAAATAAACAATTAAGTGCAATAAAATGGCCAAAAAATCATAAAAGACTAGCTAAATTAATTAGGGAAAACTAGCTAGCTCAACCGGGATTGAACCATCTCCGATTTTTAATTATTGAATTGAAATTTGCGTTGGTTCTTACGTGGGGTTTCTACATTATGAATGTACGGTTTGCTGTGAACTATTTTGGTTTAATTGGCCTTAGATTACCTAATTTTATGTGATTTGATCATGTAAAGGGCCCTTGTGTTTTTGGGCATTTTGAGTAAATCGTGTCTCTTTAAGTCCGTGTCTATCAATAGGATTGAATTTGGTGAAAACCGGGACCAAATTTGGCTAAAAATGGTGAAAAATAATAGCTCGAATGAAGAACACAGTGCTGGAATCGAAAAAAAAAATGATAAATTGCGCAGGCGCAAGGGCTAACGTCAGTGTGACGTCTCGAGGTGCGATCCACCCATCAGGAGGCACGATTTGCAAAAGCGGTTCGGTTCGGACGTCGGTTCGACTGTATGGCACGCTATTCATCATTTTGTTCACTGGTTCGTTGACTAGCTCAACGGTTCGTGCGTGGTTCAGTGGTTCTTCAGCGGTTCGTTGACCAGGCCGAAGGAGTTTGACTGGCTCGCGGGTTTTGACACTGGTTCGGTGCTTTTTGGACCGGTTTTGACCGTTTTTTTACTTGGTTTAGGTAGTTTTTGGCTGGTTTTGTCCGGCTTTTTGAGTGGCTAAAGGCTTTTAGGATAGATTTTTGTAAAATTAATGTAATTTTATGCTTTAATTTTTTCCTAGGGGCCAATTAACCGGTTCACATGCTCTTTAATTGCTTTATGAATGTCATTTAGCTGAATCCCACCATAGGTTAAACATGTTTCATGCATATTTATGTTATAATTGTTATAACATATGATAAATATGTATGATTTAATTTCATGAGTGATTTAGTATAATTGTTATATTAAATATATGAAATTGGAGAAGCATGATGCATGACATTAATTTAGATAAATATAAGAATTGTATTTAATTAATGTAGCATGCATGCTTAGGTTTATTTTCATGAGTTATTATAAGTGTTATGTTATGGATGAGAATAATAATCTCAATGCTTTATTTTCATGTACGTGTTTAATATAAAGTGTTATATTAATTAAATGAAAATGGAATAGCATTGAACATGACATTAATTAGATTAATATAAGAGTTATATTATATTAATGTCAAATATCATTTAATTTAGCTTTGTGGATGTTTAATCAATATAATCAATATTAATTAAATGAAATTGAAATTGCATGAAACATGACACCACTTTAGGTTAATATAATCGTTATATTATCATTATCAGCGTCATAATAATATGGTGTTTAATAATTAGAATATGATTGTTATTTTTTCCAACACCATAGAAGCATGTTATAGGGCTAATAATAAAAATTTTATAATGGTTATAAAAATGATTAGAAATTGTCAACCTATAACAAAGAGTTGCATGCAAACACACGATCTTTTGTTAAATTGAATTAATTTTAAAATGTTTAAAATTTATTAGACATAAGCTCATTTTAGTTCTAATAGGATTAGAGTTGTTTTCTTACTTATAATTAAAATAGTTTTAATATACTAAGTAGGAAAAACATTACTATGATTATAAGGGAACTCTCCAGGTGAAGTTCTGTCTAGGCTCTAGGGGTATTTAAGTTGACGGTTTACGAAACACCTCCTACCTGGGAACTGACCCAGAACTTGAGTTGAATTAATGATAGTTTAATGTTAGCATACAACGTCACTAGGTAATTAAAATGGTTTAATTCACCTAGACATTAGAGTAAAGACCTTTATATAAGAGTTATATACAGGCATAGATTTAGATAGATTCACTTAACCAGAATTTACCTAAGTAATAGACGCTTTAATTATAAAAAATACTTAGTGGGAGGAAATATATCAAAACAAGATTTTCATAAATCAAAATTTTCTCTCACGTCTTCAAGAGTTCACAACGTGAGGTCCATGTTTGGCCTCTAGTCACCCTAGGAGTGACCCCCTACGGATGGTGTTTGCATGGATCAATATCAAGGTGAATGAGAGAGTATTTTATTTGTAAGTGGGAGTAGGACACGTGTCAACGTATCCTACGGTCTCCTCCATTAGGTTGCACTGTGAGATCCCCATGATCTGCCTACAAGTCGCCCTGGGAGTGATCGCCCTATGGAGGGTTTGATCATGGGAATCAGAACAACGCAAACTCTGGAAATGGATAGGGTTTCCTAAGTCCATTTCCGACGTTGACTTTCCCTACGGTAGCATTGTTGGGGCCGACCTTTGAAATCTGAAAATGGAGGGTCACACTTACAGGAAATTGTTAAGGTTTTAATAATTTCCTGACCAAAAAACGGTAGCTAAGAACTATTGGAATATGAGTGATTCTGGTAATAGGGATTGACTTAGATTGTCTCAATTCAAGGGAGGAGTAGCTGATTGTCCGACGGTAGCTGTTGCTCTAAACCTCTGAAGTATCGTTGAAAAATGAATGTTTATTCTATGGGTCGATCATTACTTTTGCTAAATTGATTGGATTAAAATAATGATATTATTTTGTGTAATGGGTTAATGCAACAATACTAATTAACTTAATTTGTTGTTTTTAGAATGAATCATTCTTTGTATGCCTCTAATAACGCCAATTTAAAAACTGGTATTGCTAATACAACTAAGAAAATGAACTTAAGCATTAATTGCTTGGAATTGGTCATAACTGAGGACTGTCCTCAAGCTCACTGGTGCGGCAGAGGCTGAATGATGGATGTAAGATAAGATGAACAATAATAATAATGATAAATTCAGCGAACCTTAGTGCAAGTATACACTATCACACATAGTAATAAAAAACATTAGAAGTATTCCAAGGGTATCGATCCAAGGAGGACTAAATTGGAAATTAAGATTTGAAGAAGAAACTGCTTAAATGATTGCTTCAAATAGGTAACCAAAGAAATAATTGTTCATTGGTTTTTGGAAGATAAACAAAAATAAAGAAATAACAATAATAAATAAAAAGAGGTATTCATCATAGTTTCATCCCAAAGGAAAATAACTTTAATCATAGAATATTCAACTTAAGGTTATTTAATGCATTGGGTCAGATTTAACTTCTATTTGGCCTTGCTCCCAAGAACTGTTAGAAAGCTAAGCAAGTACCGTTATGGACATTTATGTGACTTGACTCCGACATAAATAATTCACGAATGCAATTTATAACCATATAGTTGATATAGGGTGCCTTAGGCAGCTTGCCCTATACCACAGAACAATCTCTTTCGAGCTTTTTCTCCTATATCACCTTTATGAGAACCGATATCGTTTGTCCCTTTCGAGATCAAACACACATAGAATGCAAAGTCTAATTGATCAATTTAAACTTAGCAAAATCATAATGATAATCAATAAAGAATGACATGCATTGAATATAAACTTAACCAAATAAACACTTTCAAGCTATTGAACCATAAGGGAATTCACTATATTGAACCCCTCAACGGAATTTAGCTACTCGTGGTGGGATAAAGTGCTAATGAATATCTTTTCATTGAAATAAAGAATAAAGAATACAGATAAATGAAAAGTAACACAAGCTGGAAGTAATGACAATAGCTAAATACTAGGGTTTTTTCTCTTTTATCCAATCCTTCTAGAGTTTGCTCGACACTCCACTCTCTCGCTTTTATAAGTGGAAATGTGTGAAAATCCCTACAAACCCTAAGGTTTGATGTCTAACTAAGGTTAGAATTTAGTCATCTAAGAAGGACCTCATGCATCCCAACTCATAGACGCCAACTAGAGTTCTGTCACCATCCTCTTCTTCCAAATGAGTTATGCTTGCATTTGACGTTGAATCAAGGCCTTATGTAGCGTTGGAAGTGGTTGAGAAGCTGCAAAAATGGTGTTGGTAGGTAGCCCAGTTGAATTCGGGGTCAAAACGGCCGGTTTGGTGCGCAATAGTTTCGTTCAAAACGACCCGCAACGAACTTAAAACTGCCTCTATTTTTCCAAAAATGTTGTCGCATTTTTGGCTAAATTACAACTTCCTCTGTTTTTCTCCACAACAACATTTTTGATATGTATAACTTAGTCAAATTCATATCAATTTGAGTCTTTTCAAGCACAAATAAGCATATTTTGATATGTAAAACTCTCAACTCCTTAACTTATCAACTTTAACATATTTTGAGCTCGAGAACAACAAATATGATCTAAAACATATAATTTTGACAAGATAATGAGCTAAATATAAGGGTAAAAAAGGTATATTTTTTACCCTTATCATACCCCCAAACTTAACTCATTGCTTGTCCTTAAGAAGTTGCAAATCAGAATGTTAGAAATAAGTTTTTAATTGCAAATTAGAATGTAAGAGCTCAACACTAATTGCAAATAAAAAAATGATATGGATCATATTAAATTGTCAATCATTGTACTAGCATTGTTGGGCTCCTAGAGTGAGTAAAAATATAGTATAAAATACTCTAGAATTCCTGTGCAAGTATACACAGTCTGCAGCAAGTAATATTATCAATCCAAGGTCTGAATAAATCTCCACTTTACCTATTTTGTGCAATTTTTCTAATGGTTTCAAGAATAATAAAATGATTGGGTTTTATCGGAATTATGCTGAAGCAAAATAAATGACAGAACAACGAGTAAACAAATAGATAGACAGATTAAAGACAGGCGCTGGTTAGGCTTTAGTGATTGTTATAAAATATGCTCTAGCAATATTATTGATCATGCATTTCCCGCAGTATTATTAGCGGATTCCTCCCGGAACTCCGGATCTTTTGGGATATGTTTCAAACCCAATGAAGAGCGACCAATCGAGCACTAGGCAATTGGCTATCCCTAGCTCAGTCACTGGCGTTCAACAATACACAATGATCGTAATGTGGAGAATTGCCACACACTCTCTAAATCATCCCTGAAACTAGAGAGAGCTATCCATACCGGCTGGTCAGGCGGGCATAAAATAAGAATAAGCACAACAATTAACCAAAATGCTATAGTCAATTTATTACTAGAGATGAAGCACAGTAATCACATTATTCCTAACCAACACCCTAAGCTACTTAGTTCATAACAGACATAGGAATACGAATTACAATCTGAGTAAGCATGTCCATAACCACAATTTAAGAAGGAAAATAAACTCCCTAATCAGCTTGCGGATGATGGTGTACTTGATGATCTTCAATATCCCTATACTATTCGGCTTCCAAGGAAAAACACGGAATTCTTTTGACTTTGACGGCTACTTCCTTTTATAGAAGGATGGGAGGCTTGAATTAGGTCAACTAGGACACGTGTAAGGCTCTCTTTGATCCTTTATCCCGAAAATATCTCAATAGAAGTCGGTTCATGAAATTGGCTAACGAGCTGTGATGTGGCAGTTTCTGCTTCCAGTTTTGCTGCAGCATAGAATTTGCTCCTTCCAGTCGCTCAGCAGCATAATCTGCACAAAGTTATTTCCAAAGCTTCCATTCTTCCAAATGGGTTAAATCATGTAATATCTCTCTAAAACCAACCCTAATAAGCATAAAGGACACACAAATCCCTATATAATCGAGGCCTAAATAACTACCTTTTGGGCAGTTATCATACCCCCAAACTTGAACTATTGCGCGTCCCGAGCAATACTAGCCAACCTTCCTTCAAGAATTTCAGAACATTAGACAAAGAATTAGCTTAATCAAACCAGACAGTCCAACACTACCTTTAACCTTTACCTGAGCACTCTGCAAAACCAAGCTCTGCTGCAACAAAATGATTCCTTCAGCAGGGACAAATAATCACCACTTTTCAACTTAATTCTAGGAACTCACCACAGCCTAGCTCTATTATCAGACATTTCAAAACATATTTTTAAAGGGGTTTATATCATTATTTATCAGACTTAAAGCAGCCTTACAGTCATAAGCTCTTAAGCACGGGATGACCCACTTTATGGTGCAGTATACCCTTGCCTCAAGCTCATCACCAACTAGACTCAATACTCATTATAAAGCTAAAAAATCCTTAGTTATTCTGTCTCTTGCCCCTCAGAATGGCGACATTTTATGATGAAGCTGACCTAAGTTCTGGGAGACAGAAAAACTGCTGGATCATCATTCATCCTTCAAAAACTTTTGCTCTGTCAATTTTTTTCAGCAAAATCTTCAACAAATAATAATTTTTTTTCAGCAAATAATTTTTCTCATATTTCTCATTTTTCACGTTTCCTAGGTCATCTTTTGACGCGAAGACAAACTGTGGGTATCACAAATGTCCCCGGTTACTCAATAACCTAGCAAATTTTAATTTTGAAGGAGAGGAATGCTCGAGCAAAATAATTGGAGTAGCAAAAAGTCCCCCAAACTTGAATTATTCATTGTCCTCAATGAATCATTAATTAAGCAATTATACCCCCAAACTTAAATTTTTCTATCTGAATTTTTAAACTAAACATGGGACTAGGATTAAGCTTAAAGTGGATCATATAAGTCAATACTACCGTCAAAATCTTCTTGCCGCAGCAACAGTCCAGGCTAGAAGAAATGCTCAAGTAAAAGGTTTCTGGAGATTAGAATACCTTGATCTAACTAAGCGTAATCAGTCCAAGCTTCAAAAATTAAGAAGAAAATAGTTAAGTTAGAGTCAGTCAGTGCTCATGGAATAGAAACATTCAGAAATTTCATTTAAAATCATAGAAAAATATTACAAAGCAGAGATATATTTTTAAAACAGAAGAAATTAAAAAGAAGCAAGGCAAGCAATCATATAAAAGATGGGGTCAGGAATGCGCCAGCAAACAAAATATTTCATCAAAAAGCTTGCGCGCTAAAATCTCTCTTCAATCTTCCTGACCCAGATCTTCCTCTTCATCTTCTTTCTCAGCAGGCGGCGGTGGAATCCAAGGGTTCAACAGATCTTCAGGGAATGTAGGAAGGGCTGGATACGGCTTGGAAAAATTCTCTTGCAGTGCCCTTCTTAAGCTGGCATCTCGATTCTTAACATAGTTCCAGAAGGTTAAAGTTTGCCTTTCAGCAAACTCCTGCCTACTGGCCGAAAGTGCCAGTTGTTCTAGAATCGTATTGATGTCGTAGATAAGCCCACCTTGACGTATCTCCTGCGTGCGCTGGAGCCGCGCCAAATTGGGCGTATCAATGATCCCTTTATCAAATAGAATTGTATCACTCTCCTCCACTGGAACCCCTGCTTGTCTGCATAGCATAGTAATTGTGTTCGGGAAGAACAACTTCCCCACCTTTTTCTTCCAACAGCAGGCAATTTCATTACAAATAATTTTTCCTACGTCAATACTGAGAGACCTTAAGATAGCAAAAGCCAAAAGAATTTGTTCCCTGGATACTGTCGAGTCGTGCGTTGTCGGAAGCAACCTCTGCCTGATGAAACCCATCCACGTGTTTGCTTCCTTGTTCAAGTAAGCCGATTGGAATGTCCTTTTCTGCGTCTTTGATAGTTGCCACTGCGCCCCCTCAATTCCTACCTCCCGGACAACATTACTCAACTGCTCCTCAGATGGCGCGACTGCCATTTCATTGAATGTCGCGTGGGGGAAGTTTTGAAGATGGTACAGTGCGTTGATCGCACTTGGACTCCAATCTATCTCGACTCCTCTAAAAATTACCAGGAAACCTTCTTCTTTATCAATGTTGGCATAGAATCCAAGCACCACCTGTGCGTATACAGCCTCTGGCTTAGCACAAAACAGCTCCCAGTCGTGGTCAGCTATGCCGGTCCTTAGAAATGGCGGAAGATCACCGCTGAAACCTCTTTCGAACAGAAAATCTCTTTTCAAGAGCTCAGTGTATTTTGCTCTAGCAAAATTATTGACGAAGCGATCGTATGGCACCTGTCGCTATGTTATTTCATCGTGCTCCTCGGATGCTTCAGCAATCTTTTTGCCCTTCTCTTCTCTCCGCTTCAGCAACTGTTCCTCCTCTGCCTTTTTCTCTTCTTCTTCTCGCCTTCTTTCCTCAGCCTTTTTTTTCTCTCGTTCCTCTTGCTCGGCCTTCGCCCTCTCGGAATCTGATGATGGAGGCGATGGGGTATCAGTCCTGATTACTGGAATGCGCCCAGCCTTTCGCTTAATGCGGCGTCGTTTCGGAGGTTCAGGTATGATAACCTCCACCCGAGCCTCCTGAACTGGCTCTCTGTCTTCTTCCACTACAGCCTCCATCTGCATAACCTCACTCTGTTTCATCTGAATTCCCTCTCGAACCTCTTCTATAGTCGCCACTTCCCGTCCATCCTCTTCTTGATTCGGTTTGCCAGATTCTTGTGGGTCTTCGTCTCCTTCTGCAACAACCTCCTCCTCTCTCGCTCTTTCTTGTTCTGCAACTCTTTGTTGCCTTCTTCTTCGCTTAGCCTCCTTCTCTTCTAGCGTTCTCTTTTTCGTAGTTTTTACTTTTTGTACTTCCGGTGTGACCGGCACCTCCTCCTCTTCACTCTCCCTCTCTTTTCGAGCTCTTGTTTTAGCCATTGAAGGTGTAAAAGGGTTTTGATAGAGAGTGCAGAGAAAGAAAGAATAACACTCACAAAGATTCAAGAAGACGAAGTGAAACGCACTTACCAGAGATTGCGAATAAATAGAGCTGCAGCAAACAAGAATCCTAACTAAGTTATGGGAGACAGAATAAATAGAGCATGCACATTTACCTGCAAGAATTCAAAGCCAAATCCAACGGTAACAATAATAAATTCCAACGGAAACCCTTCTGACTCGGAATATTTTGCTCCAGCAATATTTGTGCCGCAACAATCTTTTGAACCTGAAGAATCTTAGATACGGAATTCGAATCTCAAAATAGACAAATCAAATCTTTTTTTTCTTTTTTCAAATTAAACCAATCAAAGCAAACTTAACCTGTTATTCTCAAAAGAAACTGAATAAGTTAGAGAAAATCTCTATTTAATTAAAACTAGAATTCAAATAACCGAAAATAAAATCTAGATAAAATAAAATCTATCTAACTAAAAGATAATTGCAAGATAATTTAAATAAAGAACCCGAAAATAAAATAAAATCAAATCTAACCTACCAAAAATAAAAAATACTTAAAAGATAAAATCTAATAACTCATGCAAAATTAAATCTAACCTAACCGAAATTAAAATCAAATTAACGAAAAATAAAATCAATTCAAATCCTGGGAGCTCAAAATTTTGCTCTGTGAAATGCTCCCGCAAAAGTCCTGCTCTCTCAAACATCGACCAACTTTAGGGAAGGATATTTCGACTGAAACTCCTCACCCCAATAATGCTTCACACGCTGTCCATTCACCTTGAATACTCTCCCATCTTTTTCATCCTGCAAAGTAATTGTTCCATTGGAGAAAACCTCAATCACAATAAACGGTCCTGACCATTTAGATTTTAATTTTCCAGGAAATAATTTTAATCTAGAATTATAAAGTAAAACTTTCTGACCCTTGACAAACTCCTTAGATTTAATTTTTTTTGTCATGCCACAGCTCAGTCTTTTCCTTATACATTTTCGCATTTTCGTAAGAAAATTGACGAAATTCCTCTAACTCATTAAGCTGCAGCATTCTTATTGCTCCTGCACGACTCAAATCAAAATTTAATTTTTTCAAAGCCCAAAATGTTTTATGCTCAAGCTCTAATGGTAAATGACAAGCTTTTCCGTATACTAACCTATAGGGAGACATACCTAAAGGAGTCTTATAAGTTGTCCTATAAGCCCAAAGAGCCTCATCCAACCTAAAGGACCAATCCTTTCTAGATGGATGGACTACTTTCTCTAAAATAGCTTTAATTTCCCTATTACTAATTTCAACTTGACCATGTGCTTGTGGGTGATAAGGGGTAGCTATCCTATGCTTAATCCCATACTTAGCTAAAAGCTTAGTTAAGATATTATTAACAAAATGTTTACCCTCATCACTCACTAGAGACCTAGGTGTCCCAAACCGCGCAAAGATGTGGGATTGAAGAAACCTTGCAACTGTCTTGGCATCACTCTGATGGCATGCAATGGTCTCCACCCACTTGGACACATAATCAACTGCCAATAAGATAAAAACATTGCCATTAGAAGGGGGAAATGGTCCCATAAAGTCAATACCCCATACATCAAATAATTCAACTTCTAAAATGTAAGTAAGAGGCATTTCATCTCTAGGCCCCAAATTTCCTCTCCTTTGGCAAGCATCACATTGCTTGTAGAACCAATGGGCATCCTTAAATAACGTAGGCCAAAAAAATCCGCAATGCAAAATCCTCATAGCCGTCCTCTGACCGCTGAAATGACCTCCATACGGCGAAGAGTGACATTGCTCCAGGATTTCCTTTGTTTCAGCACCTGAAACGCATCTACGAATAATACCGTCAGAGCATTGCTTATACATAAATGGCTCATCCCAATAGAAAAATTTTGCATCATGCTTAAACTTTTTCTTCTGCCTCCAATCCATATCAATAGGGGTGACTCCCTTCACTAAAAAGTTAGCAATATCAGCATACCAAGGGACATCCCTGACTACCTTTACCTGAACAGCAAAAAGCTGCTCATCTGGAAAAGAATCGGAAATGGCAGATTGCTCCAGCAAAGATGATGATGGATCAAGACGAGACAAATGATCTGCAACGACATTCTCTGATCCCTTCTTGTCCTTTATCTCCAAGTCAAATTCATGCAGTAATAAAATCCAACGAATTAGTCTTGGCTTTGCATCTTTCTTTGACATTAAATACCTTATTGCTGCATGATCCGTGAAAACCGTGACTTTGGATCCAACCAAATATGGCCGGAATTTTTCAAAGGCAAACACAACAGCTAACAACTCCTTTTCAGTAGTTGTATAGTTGACCTGTGCTTCATTTAAAACCTTGCTTGCATAATATATAGGATGAATAAATTTGCCCTGCTTTTGCCCCAGCATCGCTCCTACCGCAGCATCACTCGCATCACACATTACCTCGAATGGCAAATTCCAATTAGGCGCGCAGAGAATGGGTGCTGAGATTAAAGCAGCCTTTAATGTTTCAAAAGCCTTCCTACAATCTGCATTAAAGTCAAAAACATGATCAGTGCACAATAAGTTACAAAGAGGTTTACTGATTTTGGAAAAATCCTTTATGAACCTTCTATAAAATCCAGCATGTCCTAAAAAACTCCAAATTCCCTTCACTGAATTCGGTGGCTCTAGCCTTTCAATAACCTCAACTTTTGCTCTATCAACTTCTAGACCATTTTTAGAAATTTTATGACCTAACACTATGCCCTCCTTCACCATGAAGTGGCACTTCTCCCAATTAAGAACTAGATGGGTATCCTCACATCTTTTTAACACCTTTCCTAAATTTTCTAAACAACTCTGAAAAGAACCTCCAAAAACTGAAAAATCGTCCATAAAGACTTCAACAGTGGACTCAATCATATCAGAAAAAATTGCTAGCATACACCGCTGAAATGTTGCTGGAGCATTGCAAAGGCCGAAAGGCATTCTCCTAAAAGCGAATGTCCCATAAGGGCAGGTGAAAGTGGTTTTCTCCTGATCTTCAGGAGCAATAGTAATCTGGTTATACCCAGAATAACCATCCAAGAAACAGTAATAGGCCTGACCAGCCAATCGATCCAACATCTGATCGATAAATGGTAGAGGGAAATGATCCTTTCGGGTGGCTTTATTAAGCCTTCTGTAATCCATACAAACCCTCCAGCCAGTTACTGTCCTGGTTGGAATCAGCTCATTATCTTTATTGCTCACCACAGTGACACCTCCTTTCTTAGGAACACATTGGACAGGGCTTACCTAATTGCTATCGGCAATTGGATAAATGATCCCAGCATCCAACCATTTAATTACCTCCTTTTTAACAACCTCTTTCATTGCAGGGTTAAGCCTTCTTTGTTGCTCAATACTCCTAAAGGATCCCTCCTCTAGAGTGATTTTATGCATACAAAAAGATGGGCTAATCCCTTGAATATCAGCCAATGTCCAACCTATAGCTTTGCGGTATTGCTGTAGCAATTTTATTAAGGCCTCCTCATGCTCCGGCATTAAATCTGATGCAACAATAATAGGCAACGTCTCATTTTCCCCAAGATACACATACTTTAGATGATCCGGTAAAGGTTTCAAATCTAAAGTAGGTGCCTCAATTAGGGATGGCTTAATTGGGGGAGCCTTTCTTTGATCTAAATCTAAAGACTCAAAAACATCCTCACACCTAAACAATTCTTTTTCATTTTTTCTATCTAAAGAACAAAATTCAAAATTTTCTACACTAACCTCTCCATGCTTTTCCGAGTGCTTATCAACCGAATCCTGTATTGCTGTCTCAATAACTGTGCTCTCTAGAATCCTAATGAAGGAGCAATCCTCCATTTCGTCTGGATATTTCATGGCTTTAAAGACATTAAATTTCACTTCCTCATTACAGACTCTCATTGTTAATTCTCCTTTTTGAACATCTATTAATGCCCTACCAGTAGCCAAAAATGGACGACCTAGAATAATTGGGACATCTTTATCAGCCTCATAGTCTAAAATAATAAAATCAACAGGAAATATGAATTTATCAACTTTTACCAAGACATCCTCAATTTTCCCCTCTGGATATGTGATAGACCTATCAGCTAGTTGGAGTGTAACTGTGGTAGGTCTAGCTTCACCAATACCTAACTTCCGATAGACCGAAAGAGGCATAAGGTTAATGCTTGCACCTAAATCACAGAGTGCTCTACCTAATTCCTTTCCACCTATAGACACAGGTATAGTAAATGACCCTGGATCCTTTGCCTTGGGGGGTAGCCCATTCTTAAGAATAGCACTACACTCCTCAGTAAGAGATACAGTTTCAAACTCACCTAACCTTTTCTTTTTAGTGAAAATATCCTTAAAACATTTAGCATAATTAGGCATTTGCTCAATAGCTTCTACTAAAGGGATATTTATATGCAACTGCTTAAGAATCTCTAAAAACTTTTTAAATTGACCATCCTGATTCTTAGGCTTTTGTCTTTGTGGAAAAGGTAGAGGTGGTACGTAAGGTGGGGGCGGCACATATGGTGGTTCTACATCTGGCACAGAACCAGATGCTCCAGCATTTTCTTTGCTACCTCCAGCACCCTGACCAGACTCCAACTCTTTTTCAATAACAACAATATTATCACTATTACTATTTAAATCCTGGGTCTTTCTAGACTCTTCTAATGGCTTACCACTCCTAAGAGTTACTGCCTTTACCTGCTCCTTACCTTCCCTTCGAGGGTGTTAAGTATCCGAAGGAAGTTTCCCTTGAGGCCTCGCCTTTAGCTCATTGGCTAGCTGACCCACTTGCAATTCCAGGGCCCTCATCGAAGCTTGATTACTTTGAATTGCGGCGTCTGTGCGAGCCATAAATTCTTTCATCATTGCCTCGAGAGAATTTCCCGAATTTTACTGGGGCAAAGCCGGCTTATTTTGTTGGGGCATTACCTGCGCTTTAGCAAATCCCGGCTGGTTCATCTTCTGTTGCGCTTGTACGTTATTTCCTTGACCTCCCCATGAGAAGTTGGGGTGGTTGCGCCAACCTGGATTATAGAAGTTAGAATAAGGGTTGTTCCTCTAATTACCTACAAAAAATACAGAAGCTGGATTGCTGGGGCAAAACTCGTAGTTGTGATCTTCACCGCAATAGACACATGCTTCGTCCGTGACTTGGTTCACCACTGCTGCAGGCTCCATAGCTGGTGGCTGTTGATGACTAATCACTGTCACATTCTTAAGAGCGTTAGCAATCATAGCAAGATCGACCCTAATGGTAGACACACCATCAACCTCTAATACACTCTTAACCTTTTTATTTGTGCCTCTAACATCCGACCACTGACAACTATTAATATATATTCTTTCTAAAATTTCATAAGCCTCATCAAAAGTTTTTGCCAAAAGGGCCCCTCCAGCCGAAGCATCGACCATACCTTGGGTTACTCCATTTAAACCATTGTAAAATGTTTCCATTTGAATACAATGAGGTAACCCATGGTGGGGACACTTTCGCAAAAGCTCCTTAAACCTCTCCCAAGCCTCGCTAAAAGTCTCATCTTCAAGTTGCCTAAACCCTACTATTTCACTCCTTAATTTAGCATTTCTATTAGGTGGGAAATATTTACTCAAAAAATTTTCAGCTAACTCATCCCACGTCCTAATTGATCCTGGAGCAAAAGAGTTTAACCATGATTTTGCTCCATCTCTAAGAGAATACGGGAACAAAGTTAATCTAAGAGCATCTCTAGGCACTCCTTGAATTACAAAAGAATCACTAACTCTTAGAAAAGACTTAAGATGTAAATGAGGGTCTTCAGATGACAAACCATGGAATTGCCCCACGGTTTGCAACATCTGAAACATTACCGGTTTCATTTCAAAATTCGCCGCTTGGATTTGAGGACGTGCAATCCCTGGATTCAACTCATTAAACATCGGGATAGCATATGCTCGAATGGCTCTGGTCCTATCGTTCGCTATCAAGATAGGATTCTCAGCCTGATTATTTCGCTGCTCATTTTTCTCAAACAGTGGGTTTTGCTGCAGCAACGGATTCTGCTGGGGGTTCACTGCTACTGGACCTTCAGGAACCTGCGGTAGTTGCGGCACGTTCTCCATCTGGTTTTTGCGCTGCTCCCTCCTTCTGTTCCTAAATGTCCTTTCAATTTCTGGATCAAGCTCAAACCGTACCCCAGGTGGATCGCTCATGCACCAAAATCACACCTGCAAAAACAAAAGAAACAATCAAAAAGTTCTAGCACCAAACCACTAAAACACATACACAAAACAGATCAGATAAAAACTTATTCAAGTCCCCGGCAACGGCGCCAAAAACTTGTTGGGCTCCTAGAGTGAGTAAAAATATAGTATAAAATACTCTAGAATTCCTGTGCAAGTATACACAGTCTGCAGCAAGTAATATTATCAATCCAAGGTCTGAATAAATCTCCACTTTACCTATTTTGTGCAATTTTTCTAATGGTTTCAAGAATAATAAAATGATTGGGTTTTATCGGAATTATGCTGAAGCAAAATAAATGACAAAACAACGAGTAAACAAATAGATAGACAGATTAAAGACAGGTGCTGGTTAGGCTTTAGTGATTGTTATAAAATATGCTCTAGCAATATTATTGATCATGCATTTCCCGCAGTATTATTAGCGGATTCCTCTCGGAACTCCAGATCTTTTGGGATATGTTTCAAACCCAATGAAGAGCGACCGATCGAGCACTAGGCAACTGGCTATCCCTAGCTCAGTCACTGGCGTTCACCAATA
This sequence comes from Luffa acutangula, assembly GCA_036850905.1. Taxonomy (NCBI): domain Eukaryota; kingdom Viridiplantae; phylum Streptophyta; class Magnoliopsida; order Cucurbitales; family Cucurbitaceae; genus Luffa; species Luffa acutangula. The sequence goes on from CM072099.1 coordinate 35,953,718, forward strand.
CACAATGATCGTAATGTGGAGAATTGCCACACACTCTCTAAATCATCCCTGAAACTAGAGAGAGCTATCCATACTGGCTGGCCAGGCGGGCATAAAATAAGAATAAGCACAACAATTAACCAAAATGCTATAGTCAATTTATTACTAGAGATGAAGCACAGTAATCACATTATTCCTAACCAACACCCTAAGCTACTTAGTTCATAACAGGCATAGGAATACGAATTACAATCTGAGTAAGCATGTCCATAACCACAATTTAAGAAGGAAAATAAACTCCCTAATCAGCTTGCGGATGATGGTGTACTTGATGATCTTCAATCTCCCTATACTATTCGGCTTCCAAGGAAAAACATGAAATTCTTTTGACTTTGACGGCTACTTCCTTTTATAGAAGGATGGGAGGCTTGAATTAGGTCAACTAGGACACGTGTAAGGCTCTCCTTGATCCTTTATCCCGAAAATATCTCAATAGAAGTCGGTTCATGAAGTTGGCTAACGAGCTGTGATGTGGCAGTTTCTGCTTCCAGTTTTGCTGCAGCATAGAATTTGCTCCTTCCAGTCACTCAGCAGCATAATCTGCACAAAGTGATTTCCAAAGCTTCCATTCTTCCAAATGGGTTAAATCATGTAATATCTCTCTAAAACCAACCCTAATAAGCATAAAGGACACACAAATCCCTATATAATCGAGGCCTAAATAACTACCTTTTGGGCAGTTATCAAGCATCAACTTTTAATTTCAAATCAAGTGACTTTGAATCAAGTAAACATGTTTTTCAAGATTGTTTTCTAAAAAGTTTGCCTTTCAGGAGAGGGTTCTACTCTAGTGTCAGTCACAACATCTAAGTTTCTGAGGCATGAAGATTTCTATTATTCTTTTTCAAATCAAAACTCTCCCTAGCCTATCCTAACCAATATGTTTAAACTACCTAACTTCTACTCATTGAGCCTAGTGTAGTCCTTGTAGTTAAGAAACACAAAACTTGAGGTTCCCTGAGCATACATGAGTTACTAGACCTTTTCCTATCTCCCCCAAACTTATTTGACTACTAGTGCTCTTTCTATTCAACATCTTTTTCTCCCAAGTGTATCCTGTTTGGTTTTATGCCCTAAAACTCGTACATAGTGAATGTAAACAAATTGTATACCTTTTTCAATAAATTCTTATTGTTAAATATTGTAAACTTTGACCCAAAATCCAATAAACTAAGATCCAAGGTTGTTTACATGTGACTTGAACTAATATGATTAATTAATTAACTTTTAATTAATTGATCTTGACCTAACGGTCAAGATTGTTTCCTAACCTCACATTAAGGTGTCCTCTCTTATAAAAGGAAAGATTATGAGAACCCTAACCCTAAGGTCTCATTCTAGCCTCCCTCACATTCTCTCAACTCAAAAACTCTAGATAGAATATTTTTCTCTCTAAGAGTAATTCCCATTCAAGATTAGGTAGTCCCACAACTATGTTCCTAATCACAAAGAATAGCGGTGTAGCTCATGGTGGTGTCTGTTGAAGTATTTAGATTCGCCAATGTATTGGTTTTTTGTAAAATAAAATTAAATACTAACGGTCCAATTGCTTCCGCTGTAACGGAATTGGGAATTCCAATCCTTCATATCCTTGCTGTCATTTTTGCCTTCATTCTAGTTTATCGACACTCTGTGGTGAAGATATCTAGCTACGAGAAGAGTTCACAAGCTTGGAATAAGACTCACTTCCCTTAAGTAAACCTTTCATACAGTGGCAAACCATGGGTTGAAGGATTGGAATTCCCAATTCCGTTACAGCGGAAGCAATTGGACCGCCCCCTAAAGACCCACAGCTGCACTCTTCTCAATGTAGAATGTTTATGTGTCCACGAATGTTGACCAATAACAGTAAGTAAATCCTTCACGAGTGTTCTTAACTGCAGCTGGGTCAAATTATCGTTTTACCCTTGAGTTACCTCTGGCTCCTTAAGTACTAGTGCTCCTCTAATGATTAGCCTGTTTATGGTCCAAGAATTAAACATAAAGTCCCTCCCGGGTCAATGAGAGGGCGAGATCCCTTTTTTCAAGACCTAGAGTCACCACTTAAGGGAACATTCATCTACTTCTCCTAAAAGCGAGAAGAAGTGAATTCCATCTTGTGTTGTCATGTCCCCAGCCCCCCACTCGGTCTTGTCCCCAAGAAGGTAGGCTTATTGAGTCGGCGTGTAGGCCACTCTCACCCGTACTAATCAAAGGGCAATCCCTCGTGAGAAGGAGTTCATGACACACTCAGGATTAAGACTAAGTTACGTAGGTCATCCTACTGAAACAGTAACCTAACTAGTTAACGGTGTTACATCTAGTGGTTTACTATTTCGTGGTTCAGTCTTATGCAAACTCATTGCATAGGATACCACCGCTCACATGTCTCCTATATGGACGCCTTGGATCAATACGTCTGTATCGAATACAAAGCGGGTCGTATCACATACTGTTACCAGGATATGGTACTCAGCCTTATCCCTGTACTATAGACCTTTTAGGTTGTTACTTGAACACTGATCCCCGTATGTCCCCACATACTAGTTCAAGTTACATATCAACAACCTTGGATCTTAGTTTATTGCATTTGAGTTATATTGTACAATTTTAGACTTAAACTAACAATAACACTTTATTGATACAAGTATATAATTCGTTAACATTCACTATCTACGAGTTTTATGACATAAAATCCAACACATGGGTGTCATGAATGCCCATGGTTACTCTGTAAACCCTAGGAAGGAGGACTAACTCTCGATTTTTCATTTTCTTCTCTTTTTTTTCTAGATAATATATACTCAGCACTCATTCTTTTCCAGCAGTACAAATTACAAAAAGAATAGCATAAAGCATAAATATTTACAACGTAAAGCACCCCCCCAAACTTAAATTTAGACAATGTCCTCATTGGCTTTGTTTTTTAGGAAAAGCTTTGCATAAGGCTTTTTTTTTTTTTTTTTTTGAAAACTTTAAGGCTTTGCATAAACTCTCCTAGAGTGTTAGAAAGGTTAAACACGAGGAAGGTTAGACTTAAGAAAAATTTTGTAAAGAAAAAGACTAATGGAAAGCCTATGACTAGAAAACAATTCAGTTGTGATAGTGGCACTTTTGAGATAGAACAAAGCTCTAGTTATCATCATCAAGGGCTTTAAAGAAAACTCCTTTGAAAACATGCTCTTTTCCAAAAACATTTTTTTTCAAGCAATTTTAAAGTTGATTTTTTTCTCAAAAGTTTCACTGGTTCATTAAAAGACAACAGCAAATTGTTTAAAAAAAATAACAAAACCCAAGTAGAATGCAATTATTCACAAAACAACTACCTTTAAACTAACCTAGAAACTTCAACTAACAATTAGACAACAATTCATGCAATAAACAACAACTAGATAAGCAAAAACAAAATCTAAACATGCAAAAACTAAAAAAACTAACCTATAAACTTAATCATGTACACCCTGTTGATGTCCATTATAGAGAATCTGACCATCTTGCCTTTCACCAATGCCATACTTATGCTCTCCTCTCTTAGTCCAGCGTAAAATTCTCGAACTAAAGGCACTAGCCTCCTGAGGGTGAGCACAAAACTCCTGCCACTTATTTTGTGAGATAACTCTTGTTACGAACTCTGGCAGTGCTCCTGCTCTATTAGAGAATCCCTTCTCGTTGAGGAAATCTATTTTTCTTATTATCTTCATCCTTTCCTGAAAATTTACAGCTCTGAAGACTTCGGGGAGTGGATTTTTAGGAGATGGAGCCTTAGGAGATTTGAGACGGTAGGAGGAGCTACAGGAGAGGCGTCCATGGACCTAGTCCTCGGCCTCTAGGCAAAAATCGGGTCATTCTTTTTCTTTGTCCTCCTTTCGGCCCTAAGCTATCTGTTTCTCTTTTTCCTCAATGCTGTAGAGATTGAAACTTGGTCGTCATCCAATTCCTTGATCTATGAGTCAGATTCTGATTCTGAATCACTGGAGGTCTCGACCTCCTTGTTCTCTTTCTCTTCTTCATCCTTTTTCTCTCTCGAAGAGGTGCTATCAGATGTTGGTGGATCATACTTGAATAGAGGTTCGAGGACCTCATCAGCTGGCTGTTCGTTGGTGGCCTCTTCTTGGCCTTCATCAGAACTCGGCCCAGATGCGGTCGCATTCTGGCCTTCATCCATTTCTTCTTTATCTTCTTTTTCTTTTTTTGGATTTCCTTCATTTGGCCCCTCAAGGGCCTCTTCTTCCCTTCCTTGCAGAAGCTCAGCTTCACTTTGAGTCTTGTGGAGTGGCTCGAAAGCTGCAAGGAAGTTTTCGACTTCCTTTCTTCTTTTTTCTTCTTCCCTCAATTTTTCTTCTTTAAGGAGATGCAATTCAGCTGTTGCTCTTATGAGTTCTTCATCTAATTTTCTTTCTTTTTCAGCTTCTAAGGCCCTCTCGGCCTCTTGCCTTTCCTCTTCCTTTTTCTTTTCTTTTTCTAGATCTCTTTTTCTCCCAAATTCATCCTCTTCCCTCATGTGCAGGTTTTCCATCTCTTTTTCAGCCTGAATTTCCCTCAATTCATCTTGTTCAGCCTTGCAACCTTCAACAATCACAAAGGCCTTTGCCACATCCGGGGGCATTCTTGCGGTCTTGAGGGGCTCAATGACAAGTGGTTGTTCGGGTGCAACTTTCTTGGGACTCTTCTTTCTTGCACTGTATGTAACAAAAGGTTTGTCCCTAAGAGACGAAGAAAGGTTAGTTGAAGGTTCAAATGTTTTACCCGTTAGAGTCTCTCCTGCCTTGACGGCTTCTTCTTCATCCCATCTTCTTTCTTCTTCTTCAAGGGCCGCACGCCTTTGGGCTCCCATCTCCCGTATCATTCTAAACCATTCGCTTGAGCGTTTTCTAAATTGTTGGCTCACAGGTTTTTGGGTTTTATGGATGGGATTAATGTGCGTGGACCTCCTAAGTTGAGATGAACTTGGATTTTCCCTCGAGGTGGTCGCCATTGTCTAGGAAGAAGGAGTTTGGACGCTGGTTCCTTGGTCAACGATCGCCGGTGATAAACCAGTAGATCTCGCCACTCTGGTGCCGTGCATGGCTGTTGTGGGTTGTTTCTTCTTGCCATCGACACTTGATTCAGCTGCGTGGGTATGTTGAGCACTCTGGGATCGAGTGATCTTGCAAAATGAAGAGGATTTCAGTGTATTCGTCATGGTTTCTTTGTTGTGGGTTTCAGTATCAAGACGAGAGAAGATGGAGAGTTCTTGAATTTGACTTGAATGAAAAAGCTTTGAGTGGTTGGTGAAGAGGGAAAGACTAAAGTTAGCTATTTATAGGTTTCTCAATTAGGTCACGTGTTGATTAAAAAGTTTCGTGACTGCCGTCTTTCTTTTGGAGAATGCGGTCGCATTTCCAAATGAACTAGGAAAAATGCGGTCGCATTTTCCCAGTTCTTTTTCTCTCTTTTTTTTTTTTGGTTTTAACCTTTTCATCTTCCCTTGCTTTTCTTTTATTTGTTGAAACAATCACAAATAGTTAGAAAGTTCACATGCTTAATCGGAGTTCTTCCAGCTCATTAAGTTGTAACTTCCTCCTGATCCCGACTTGGTCCATGTTGAAGTTACTTTTTCAATGCCCAATAAGCCTTGTGTTCTAACTCGAGTGCCAAGTGGTAGGCTTTTCCAAATAAGAGTCGATACGGAGACATCCCTAAGGGCGCTTTGTATGCAGTTTTGTGGGCCCATAGTGCCTTGTCAAGCCATAATGATCAATCCTTCCGAGAGGGGTCCACTATCTTTTCCAAAATAGCTTTGATTAGAGAGCTCTGCTTGTCCATTCGTTTGAGGATGGTAAGTAGTGGCTACTCTATGCCTAATGTTGTATTTGGAAAATAAGTTGGCTATCATTTTGTTTAGAAAATGAGACCCTTCGTCACTTATGATGAAATTTTAGAGAAATCTTTAATGAATCTTCTGTAAAAACCTATGTGACGAAGAAAGCTTCTAATGTCTCGAACTATTTTTGGGAAGGGCAACTTGGATATGATCTCCATTTTTGCCTTGTCCACCTCAATTTCATTTCTAGAAATGCAGTGTCCAAGGACCATGCCTTCGCATACCATAAAATGACACTTTTCCCAGTTGAGTACCAAGTTGGTTTCTTCACATCTTTCTAGCACTTGGTCTATAAATTCTGTAAACATGTTGCAAATGATTCACCGAAGATAGAGAAGTCATCAATAAATACTTCCACGGTTCGTTCTACCATATCGGAGAATATAGCCATCATACACCTTTGGAAGGTGGCTGGTGCATTGCAAAAACCGAATGGCATTCTCCGAAAGGCAAATGTCTCGTATGGATATGTGAACGTAGTCGTCTCCTGGTCTTCTAGGGCTATTGTTATTTGGTTCTAACCAGAGTAACCATCTAAGAAGCAATAATAATCCTTCCCTGCAAGTCTGTCCAACATTTGATCTATGAATGGTAACGGGAAGTAATCTTTCCTGGTTACTTTATTAAGGTGGCGATAGTCTATGCAGACTCACCATCCTATAACTATCCTTGTTGGGATCAATTTGTTTTTCTCGTTCTCCACTACAGTTATCCTGCCCTTTTTCGGTATGCATTGTACTGGGCTCACCCAGCTACTGTCTGAGATTGGATGGATGACTCTTGTGTCCAGCCATTTTAAGATTTCTTTCCTGACAACTTCTTTCATGATGGGATTTAATCTCCGCTGAATTTCAATGGAATTCTTAGCTCCTTCTTCAAGGTTGATTCCGTGCATGCAGAATGAGGGGTTGATTCCTTGAATATCTGCAATTGTCCATCTTATTGCCTTTTTTATGTTTAGAGATGACTTGCAGTAAAGGATTTTCATCCTAGTCAGTAAGATAGGCTGATATAATAACTAGTAATGTCTTGTTTTCTCCAAGGAAACTATATTTAAGATGCTCCGGCAGAAGTTTGAGTTCTAGTTCTGGAGGGTTGATCAAAGATGACTGTAGCGGCCTGACTTCTTCTTCGTCTAATTTCGATGAATAACTCAGTGCTTCTATCCTTGCTACTGCAGAATCATTGGTGACTGGGTTTTCTACTCCTTCAATCCTTTTTTCACCTCTTTCTTTTGGTTCAAGCGTGTTTCCTTTTAGTAGCTCTCCCTTTAATGTTTCCTGCAAAACAGATACAGAGAGTTCATCAATTTCTTCAATCATGGAGCATTTTTCAAGATATCCTAGTTATTTCATTGCCTTCATCACATTGAAAGTGACTTGCTTGTCATTGACCCTCATGGTTAACTCTCCTTTTTGTACATCAATTAAGTAATGATTGGAATTCCCAATTCCGTTACAGCGGAAGCAATTGGACCATTCGTAAATTAATTTTGTTTTACAAAATACCAATGCATTGGCAAAAGGTTAAGCGATGAGAAAACATACCTTCGTTGACGACTCTGAATTCTTCAAGAACGCCTTTCTTGATTGCTCTGCAACAACGAAGAACACCACCATTTGATCTTCCCCGCTATAACTCTGAGATTAGGAACGTAGTTGTGGGACTACCTAATCTTGAATGGGAAAAACTCTCAGAGAGAAAATTCTCCCTAGAGTTCTTGAGTTGAGAGAATATGAGAGGGCCTTATGGTGGCCATATGTTGTGGTACCTAAACCCTAGGGTTAGTGTTCTATTTATAGGAGAAAGGCCATGAATAAAATATTCATTTAAAATCAATTATTTCCATAACTGATTTAATCTTTTCCATTAATCAATTTCATGACCAATCAATTCCATTATTGATTAATCTTTTCCATAAATGATTGATCACTTCCATAAGTGATTATTCATTTCCATAATTGATTAATTTCCAATTAATTAATTCTTTAATTAATTAATCACCAATTAAATATCATATATTTAATTTCAGATCTTCTATTAGTTAATTAATTAATTACCCAATTAAATATCATATATTTAATTTCAGGCCTTCAATTAATTAATTCTATAATATGAATCAAATTCATATTAAAATTTGAACTCCTTCAAATTCTCTTATATCCTATAGATTTAATATGAATCAAATTCATATTAATATTTGAACTTCTTCAAATATTTATTTCTCTGATAGACTATAGTTTAATTAAATCTCATTTAATTTAAACTAAATTGAATAATTAATTAATTCATAATTAATTAATTCATCTTCTAATTAAATACCCTATATTTAATTAGACATATATTTGAACTCTTTCAAATATATCAATCTCTCAATTTAATAAAGTTTAATCTCAAATTATACTTTATATTTTAATGTATCATTATACATTATATTAATATGTATCTCATACAATTAACTTAATTCCCAATATGAATTTGAACTATTCAAATTCTCTCAAGATATATTTGTTCCTAATTACTCTTTACGAGCTAGCAGGGGGACCTAATGGACCTACAGATCAGAAGCTCCAATGATATGAGGTTAATAGATTAAACTCATTAATCAAGTTAACCAATATTCATTAACTGTTGGTCATTCCACTAAAGACCCACAGCTGAACTCTTCTCACTGTAGAACATTTTTGTGTCCATGGATGTAGACCTATACCGGTAAGTCAATCCTTCACGAGTGTTCGTAATCACGGCTGGGTCAAATTACCGTTTTACCCCTGTGTTACATCTGTCTCCTTAAGTACCAGCGCTCCTCTAATGAACAACCTGTTTATGGTCCAACCATTAAACAGAAAGTTCCTCTCAGGCCAGTGAGAGGACGGGATCCCTTTGTTCAAGTCCCGGAGTCACCTCTTAAGGGAACACTCATCTACTTCTCCTAGAAGTGGGAAGGAGTGAATTCCTTCTTGTGTTGTCATGTCCCCAGCCTCCCACTCGGTCTTGTCCCCAAAAAGGAAGGCATATTGAGTCGGCGTATTGGCCACTCTCACCCATGCTAATCAAAGGACAATCCCTCATGAGAAGGAGTTCATGACACACTCAGGATTAAGACTGAGTTACCTAGGTCATCGTATTGAAATAGTAACCTAACTAGTTAACGGTGTTACATCTAGTGGTTTACTATTTCGTGGTCCGGTCTTATACAAACTCATTGCATAGGATACCCCTGCTCGCATGTCTCCTACATGGACGCATTGGATCAATACGTCTGTATCGAATACAAAGCGGGCCGTATCATATAGTGTTACCAGGATAAGGTACCTAGCCTTATCCCTGTACTATAGACCTTTTAGGTTGTTACTTGAACACTGATCCCCGTATGTCCCCACATACTAGTCCAAGTTACATGTCAACAACCTTGGATCTTAGTTTATTGGATTTGGGTCAAATTGTGCAATATTTAACAACAACACTTTATTGTAGAAACTCAATTACACTTTATTGAAACAAGTATACAATTTGTTCACATTCACTATCTACGAGTTTTAGGGCATAAAACCCAACATTAAGGTCCTGCCAGTTGCTAAGAATGGTCGTCCTAAAATGATCGGCACGTCCTTATCAGCTTCACAATCCAAAATGATGAAGTCTGCTGGGAATACGAATTTATCAACCTTTACTAACACATCTGAAGGGTTAAAATCCCTTTGGCAGCGGAAACAATCAAGACCAATTCGCTTCACAATTTCGTTTATGAAAAAACCAATACATTGGCAATTAAAATTCAGAAATAAATTTCTAAATTAGAAAACGATTAAGGATGCTAAAATAGATTCAAGATCAAGAACACTTACTGGATTTCGAAGAACACTGCACAAGTCTCCAAGGATCTCGTTCTTAATCTCCAATGGACACCACCACACGAATTCACCCACTATATCTCTTGGATCTCTGAGATTGGCTTGTGGGAACCCAAAATTCGTCTTGGAAGGGAAAAATTCCAGCAAGTTAATTGTTGGAATTGAGAGAAAACTAGAGAGAAAAACTCAAGAACTCCCTCTGCGTTTTTACGTGAAGATGAGAGAATCAGAGAGATGGCCAAACCCCTCAGGCAACTACGTAGGATTAGGTTGGGAAGTTATCTTTAACTCCCTAACTAATCCTATCCATTGATCTAAACCAATTAGATCTAGACCGTTTAATTACTATCAAATAATAATTAATAATTATTGAAATAATAATTAATTATCTAATTAATTATAATTAATTTAATTAAACCAATTTTAATTAAATCAATTATAACATATAGTTTTAATGCAATTAATTTAAATTAATTGATTCCACACTAATTAAATATCAAATATTTAATTAATTTTATAATTGAATCATATTCAATTTTATCTTTCATTTAACCTATAGTTTTAATGTGCATCAAAATGTACATTAATATAAAATATAGTATTAATTTGATTAAATAACATTTAACCAAATTAAATTAAATTAATTAATTCATGAATTAATCAAATATCACATATTTAATTAAATTCATAGTTCTCTCATTAATTAATTTTGAATGATATCGAATATTAACTTTATTATAAAGTTTAATTCATTAATTAAACTTATACTATAATGTATCTCCATACATTTTATTAATTGCAACAAAATACAATTAACTGAAACTCCCTTTTAATATTCAAGACTATATTATCTGATCAGAACCCGTTATGAGCTAGCAGGTGTACCTAATGGACCTATAGATCAGAAGCTCCAACGATACGAGATTGATCAGCTAATCTCATTAACCGAGTCAATCAACATTCGTTAAATGTGGGTCACTCCACTAAAGACCCATAGCTGCACTCTTCTCACTGTAGAATATTTATGTGTCCACGGATATCGACCAATGCAGTAAGTCAATCCTTCACGTGTGTTCGTAACACCAGCTGGGTCAAATTACCGTTTTACCCCTGGGTTACCTCTAGATCCTTAAGTACCACTGATCCCTCTAATGAACAAGTTGTTTAGGGTCCAACCACTAAACAAGAGTTCCTCTAGGGCCAAGAGAGGACGACACGTCTTTGTTCAAGACCCGGAATCAACCTTTAAGGGAACACACATCTACTTGCCCCAATAGGGGAAAGAGTGAATTCCATATTGTATTGTCATGTCCCCAGCCCCCCACTCGGTCTTGTCTCCAAGAAGGTAGGCTTATTGAGTCGGAGTGCTGGCCACTCTCACCCGTACTAATCAAAGGACAATCCCTCGTGAGAAGGAGTCCATGACACACTCAGGATTAAGATTGAGTTACCTAGGTCATCCTATTGAAACAGTAACCTAACTAGTTAACGGTATTACATCTAGTGGTTTACTATTTCATGGTCCGGTCTTATGCAAACTCATTGCATAGGATACCCCCGCTCGCATGTCTCCTACATGAACGCCTTGGATCAATACGTCTGTATCGAATACAAAGCGGGCCGTATCATATAGTGTTACCAGGATAAGGTACCTAGCCTTATCCCTGTACTATAGACCTTTTAGGTTGTTACTTGAACACTGATCCCCGTATGTCCCCACATACTAGTCCAAGTCTCATGTAAACAACCTTGGATCTTAGTTTATTGGATTTGGTTCATATTGTGCAATTCTAGACTTAATATGACAACAACACTTTATTGATACAAGTGTGATCACGGGTCAAGTAATAATAAAGTGATCGAAAAAATCGAGTGTCGTCCTTTGGATTGGATGTTTAAGTTAAATCAAGTATTGCGAATAATCTTGCTCAATTTTATTTAGGGAACGGAAAGTAGTGAGTGATAGATAGAAAACTAGATCAAAGCAAATAAACAAAGGAGATTCAATTGAAAGAACACTTAGGGAATTGATTTCGCCAATTTAGTCTAGGATTGATTTTAGGGAATGAGTTATCATGCACAATAGAATTATGAGCTTAAGAACCTTTAATCACAACTACCTCTCCCGAGTATAATTGATTCTCATGCAAATTAACCAACTTGATATCCTTATCTAAGTTTATTAACATCCAAGGTATTTAGTTCTTTTTGACCAATTCTAAAGTTAATCTAAAATTCGTCACGAGTTTAGAATATAAACTTTAGTCATGCAATCTTAATAAAGTCTACGTTAAATCCCCTCTCCCGAGCGAGACTCAACACTTAGATCATTCAACTAATGGCCAATTAATTGAAAGCATTAAATTAAGATTGCAAACATAATAACCATTGCACAACTCATACCGTAAATCAATCCATAAACTAAAAAGACTACATCAATCCCTAAGCAACAAGTTTAGCTACTCATACATGGCGTTACAAGATCAACTAAACATGAAAAAGCCATTAAATCTTACTAGAGAAAATGAAAAGGAAAGGAAACACTCAATGTCGTCGAAACCGACACGTCCCCGTGACAATCTCCATGCCACCAAGTGAGATTCCCGGTCCTCGTCCTTGCTTCAGCTCCCACAGTAGGTCTCTAGTCGAAATTAGGGCTAAAATATCTCAATTTGGCCTCCCCCAATCCGTAGCATGAAAAGAACTATAAATATGAAATTTTGTCGATATGTCGAGACGGTATGGAGACAGCGTCTCGACGTTGTCGCATGCCACGCTTTCTGTATAAGGAAAAACCGATAGCGTCGAGACGCTCTTGGCACAGCGTCTCGACGCTGTGACTTTTGCTGCCCAAATTAGAAAAGGAAAGGCAACGTCGAGACGCTCCAAGAGTAGCGTCCCGACGTTGGTCTACAGATTGCCCTCTCTTGGCTCCTTCTAACTTGAATCTTTTCGGTTCTTTGGCATCTTTTCACGTCCCGAACACCCGATTAACTCTAATTCCACGCTTAAGTTGTAATCAACATTTTCCTACAAAATAAACAATTAAGTGCAATAAAATGGCCAAAAAATCATAAAAGACTAGCTAAATTAATTAGGGAAAACTAGCTAGCTCAACCGGGATTGAACCATCTCCGATTTTTAATTATTGAATTGAAATTTGCGTTGGTTCTTACGTGGGGTTTCTACATTATGAATGTACGGTTTGCTGTGAACTATTTTGGTTTAATTGGCCTTAGATTACCTAATTTTATGTGATTTGATCATGTAAAGGGCCCTTGTGTTTTTGGGCATTTTGAGTAAATCGTGTCTCTTTAAGTCCGTGTCTATCAATAGGATTGAATTTGGTGAAAACCGGGACCAAATTTGGCTAAAAATGGTGAAAAATAATAGCTCGAATGAAGAACACAGTGCTGGAATCGAAAAAAAAAAAATGATAAATTGCGCAGGCGCAAGGGCTAACGTCAGTGTGACGTCTCGAGGTGCGATCCACCCATCAGGAGGCACGATTTGCAAAAGCGGTTCGGTTCGGACGTCGGTTCGACTGTATGGCACGCTATTCATCATTTTGTTCACTGGTTCGTTGACTAGCTCAACGGTTCGTGCGTGGTTCAGTGGTTCTTCAGCGGTTCGTTGACCAGGCCGAAGGAGTTTGACTGGCTCGCGGGTTTTGACACTGGTTCGGTGCTTTTTGGACCGGTTTTGACCGTTTTTTTACTTGGTTTAGGTAGTTTTTGGCTGGTTTTGTCCGGCTTTTTGAGTGGCTAAAGGCTTTTAGGATAGATTTTTGTAAAATTAATGTAATTTTATGCTTTAATTTTTTCCTAGGGGCCAATTAACCGGTTCACATGCTCTTTAATTGCTTTATGAATGTCATTTAGCTGAATCCCACCATAGGTTAAACATGTTTCATGCATATTTATGTTATAATTGTTATAACATATGATAAATATGTATGATTTAATTTCATGAGTGATTTAGTATAATTGTTATATTAAATATATGAAATTGGAGAAGCATGATGCATGACATTAATTTAGATAAATATAAGAATTGTATTTAATTAATGTAGCATGCATGCTTAGGTTTATTTTCATGAGTTATTATAAGTGTTATGTTATGGATGAGAATAATAATCTCAATGCTTTATTTTCATGTACGTGTTTAATATAAAGTGTTATATTAATTAAATGAAAATGGAATAGCATTGAACATGACATTAATTAGATTAATATAAGAGTTATATTATATTAATGTCAAATATCATTTAATTTAGCTTTGTGGATGTTTAATCAATATAATCGATATTAATTAAATGAAATTGAAATTGCATGAAACATGACACCACTTTAGGTTAATATAATCGTTATATTATCATTATCAGCGTCATAATAATATGGTGTTTAATAATTAGAATATGATTGTTATTTTTTCCAACACCATAGAAGCATGTTATAGGGCTAATAATAAAAATTTTATAATGGTTATAAAAATGATTAGAAATTGTCAACCTATAACAAAGAGTTGCATGCAAACACACGATCTTTTGTTAAATTGAATTAATTTTAAAATGTTTAAAATTTATTAGACATAAGCTCATTTTAGTTCTAATAGGATTAGAGTTGTTTTCTTACTTATAATTAAAATAGTTTTAATATACTAAGTAGGAAAAACATTACTATGATTATAAGGGAACTCTCCAGGTGAAGTTCTGTCTAGGCTCTAGGGGTATTTAAGTTGACGGTTTACGAAACACCTCCTACCTGGGAACTGACCCAGAACTTGAGTTGAATTAATGATAGTTTAATGTTAGCATACAACGTCACTAGGTAATTAAAATGGTTTAATTCACCTAGACATTAGAGTAAAGACCTTTATATAAGAGTTATATACAGGCATAGATTTAGATAGATTCACTTAACCAGAATTTACCTAAGTAATAGACGCTTTAATTATAAAAAATACTTAGTGGGAGGAAATATATCAAAACAAGATTTTCATAAATCAAAATTTTCTCTCACGTCTTCAAGAGTTCACAACGTGAGGTCCATGTTTGGCCTCTAGTCACCCTAGGAGTGACCCCCTACGGATGGTGTTTGCATGGATCAATATCAAGGTGAATGAGAGAGTATTTTATTTGTAAGTGGGAGTAGGACACGTGTCAACGTATCCTACGGTCTCCTCCATTAGGTTGCACTGTGAGATCCCCATGATCTGCCTACAAGTCGCCCTGGGAGTGATCGCCCTATGGAGGGTTTGATCATGGGAATCAGAACAACGCAAACTCTGGAAATGGATAGGGTTTCCTAAGTCCATTTCCGACGTTGACTTTCCCTACGGTAGCATTGTTGGGGCCGACCTTTGAAATCTGAAAATGGAGGGTCACACTTACAGGAAATTGTTAAGGTTTTAATAATTTCCTGACCAAAAAACGGTAGCTAAGAACTATTGGAATATGAGTGATTCTGGTAATAGGGATTGACTTAGATTGTCTCAATTCAAGGGAGGAGTAGCTGATTGTCCGACGGTAGCTGTTGCTCTAAACCTCTGAAGTATCGTTGAAAAATGAATGTTTATTCTATGGGTCGATCATTACTTTTGCTAAATTGATTGGATTAAAATAATGATATTATTTTGTGTAATGGGTTAATGCAACAATACTAATTAACTTAATTTGTTGTTTTTAGAATGAATCATTCTTTGTATGCCTCTAATAACGCCAATTTAAAAACTGGTATTGCTAATACAACTAAGAAAATGAACTTAAGCATTAATTGCTTGGAATTGGTCATAACTGAGGACTGTCCTCAAGCTCACTGGTGCGGCAGAGGCTGAATGATGGATGTAAGATAAGATGAACAATAATAATAATGATAAATTCAGCGAACCTTAGTGCAAGTATACACTATCACACATAGTAATAAAAAACATTAGAAGTATTCCAAGGGTATCGATCCAAGGAGGACTAAATTGGAAATTAAGATTTGAAGAAGAAACTGCTTAAATGATTGCTTCAAATAGGTAACCAAAGAAATAATTGTTCATTGGTTTTTGGAAGATAAACAAAAATAAAGAAATAACAATAATAAATAAAAAGAGGTATTCATCATAGTTTCATCCCAAAGGAAAATAACTTTAATCATAGAATATTCAACTTAAGGTTATTTAATGCATTGGGTCAGATTTAACTTCTATTTGGCCTTGCTCCCAAGAACTGTTAGAAAGCTAAGCAAGTACCGTTATGCACATTTATGTGACTTGACTCTGACATAAATAATTCACGAATGCAATCTATAACCATATAGTTGATATAGGGTGGCTTAGGCAGCTTGCCCTATACCACAGAACAATCTCTTTCGAGCTTTTTCTCCTATATCACCTTTATGAGAACCGATATCGTTTGTCCCTTTCGAGATCAAACACACATAGAATGCAAAGTCTAGGTGATCAATTTAAACTTAGCAACATCATAATGATAATCAATAAAGAATGACATGCATTGAATATAAACTTAACCAAATAAACACTTTCAAGCTATTGAACCATAAGGGAATTCACTATATTGAACCCCTCAACGGAATTTAGCTACTCGTGGTGGGATAAAGTGCTAATGAATATCTTTTCATTGAAATAAAGAATAAAGAATACAGATAAATGAAAAGTAACACAAGCTGGAAGTAATGACAATAGCTAAATACTAGGGTTTTTTCTCTTTTATCCAATCCTTCTAGAGTTTGCTCGACACTCCACTCTCTCGCTTTTATAAGTGGGAATGTGTGAAAATCCATACAAACCCTAAGGTTTGATGTCTAACTAAGGTTAGAATTTAGTCATCTAAGAAGGACCTCGTGCATCCCAACTCATAGACGTCAACTAGAGTTCTGTCACCATCCTCTTCTTCCAAATGAGTTATGCTCGCATTTGACGTTGAATCAAGGTCTTATGTAGCGTTGGAAGTGGTTGAGAAGCTGCAAAAATGGTGTTGGTAGGTAGCCCAGTTGAATTTGGGGTCAAAACAGCCGGTTTGGTGCGCAATAGTTTCGTTCAAAACGACCCGCAACGAACTTAAAACCGCCTCTATTTTTCCAAAAATGTTGTCGCATTTTTGGCTAAATTACAACTTCCTCTGTTTTTCTCCACAACAACATTTTTGATATGTATAACTTAGTCAAATTCATATCAATTTGAGTCTTTTCAAGCACAAATAAGCATATTTTGATATGTATAACTCTCAACTCCTTAACTTATCAACTTTAACATATTTTGAGCTCGAGAACAACAAATATGATCTAAAACATATAATTTTGACAAGATAATGAGCTAAATATAAGGGTAAAAAAGGTATATTTTTTACCCTTATCATACCCCCAAACTTAACTCATTGCTTGTCCTTAAGAAGTTGCAAATCAGAATGTTAGAAATAAGTTTTTAATTGCAAATTAGAATGTAAGAGCTCAACACTAATTGCAAATAAAAAAATGATATGGATCATATTAAATTGTCAATCATTGTACTAGCATTGTTGGGCTCCTAGAGTGAGTAAAAATATAGTATAAAATACTCTAGAATTCCTGTGCAAGTATACACAGTCTGCAGCAAGTAATATTATCAATCCAAGGTCTGAATAAATCTCCACTTTACCTATTTTGTGCAATTTTTCTAATGGTTTCAAGAATAATAAAATGATTGGGTTTTATCGGAATTATGCTGAAGCAAAATAAATGACAGAACCACGAGTAAACAAATAGATAGACAGATTAAAGACAGGCGCTGGTTAGGCTTTAGTGATTGTTATAAAATATGCTCTAGCTATATTATTGATCATGCATTTCCCGCAGTATTATTAGCGGATTCCTCCCGGAACTCCGAATCTTTTGGGATATGTTTCAAACCCAATGAAGAGCGACCGATCGAGCACTAGGCAACTGGCTATCCCTAGCTCAGTCACTGGCGTTCACCAATACACAATGATCGTAATGTGGAGAATTGTCACACACTCTCTAAATCATCCCTGAAACTAGAGAGAGCTATCCATACCGGCTGGCCAGGCGGGCATAAAATAAGAATAAGCACAACAATTAACCAAAATGCTATAGTCAATTTATTACTAGAGATGAAGCACAGTAATCACATTATTCCTAACCAACACCCTAAGCTACTTAGTTCATAACAGGCATAGGAATACGAATTACTATCTGAGTAAGCATGTCCGTAACCACAATTTAGGAAGGAAAATAAACTCCTTAATCAGCTTGCGGATGATGGTGTACTTGATGATCTTCAATCTCCCTATACTATTCGGCTTCCAAGGAAAAACATGGAATTCTTTTGACTTTGACGCCTACTTCCTTTTATAGAAGGATGGGAGGCTTGAATTAGGTCAACTAGGACACGTGTAAGGCTCTCATTGATCCTTTATCCCGAAAATATCTCAATAGAAGTCGGTTCATGAAGTTGGCTAACGAGCTGTGATGTGGCAGTTTCTGCTTCCAGTTTTGCTGCAGCATAGAATTTGCTCCTTCCAGTCGCTCAGCAGCATAATCTGCACAAAGTGATTTCCAAAGCTTCCATTATTCCAAATGGGTTAAATCATGTAATATCTGTCTAAAACCAACCCTAATAAGCATAAAGGACACACAAATCCCTATATAATCGAGGCCTAAATAACTACCTTTTGGGCAGTTATCATACCCCCAAACTTGAACTATTGCGCGTCCCGAGCAATACTAACCAACCTTCCTTCAAGAATTTCAGAGCATTAGACAAAGAATTAGCTTAATCAAACCAGACAGTCCAACACTACCTTTAACCTTGTCGCTCAGCAACATAATCTGCACAAAGTGATTTCCAAAGCTTCCATTCTTCCAAATGGGTTAAATCATGTAATATCTCTCTAAAACCAACCCTAATAAGCATAAAGGACACACAAATCCCTATATAATCGAGGCCTAAATAACTACCTTTTGGGCAGTTATCATACCCCCAAACTTGAACTATTGCGTGTCCCGAGCAATACTAACCAACCTTCCTTCAAGAATTTCAGAACATTAGACAAAGAATTAGCTTAATCAAACCAGACAGTCCAACACTACCTTTAACCTTGTCGCTCAGCAGCATATTCTGCACAAAGTGATTTCCAAAGCTTTCATTCTTCCAAATGGGTTAAATCATGTAATATCTCTCTAAAACCAACCCTAATAAGCATAAAGGACACAGAAATCCCTATATAATCGAGGCCTAAATAACTACCTTTTGGGCAGTTATCATACCCCCAAACTTGAACTATTGTGCGTCCCGAGCAATACTAACCAACCTTCCTTCAAGAATTTCAGAACATTAGACAAAGAATTAGCTTAATCAAACCAGACAGTCCAACACTACCTTTAACCTTTACCTGAGCACTCTGCAAAACCAAGCTCTGCTGCAGCAAAATGATTCCTTCAGCAGGGACAAATAATCACCACTTTTCAACTTAATTCTAGGAACTCACCACAGCCTAGCTCTATTATCAGACATTTCAAAACATATTTTTAAAGGGGTTTATATCATTATTTATCAGACTTAAAGCAGCCTTACTGTCATAAGCTCTTAAGCACGGGATGACCCACTTTATGGTGCAGTATACCCTTGCCTCAAGCTCATCACCAACTAGACTCAATACTCATTATAAAGCTAAAAAATCCTTAGTTATTCTGTCTCTTGCCCCTCAGAATGGCGACATTTTATGATGAAGCTGACCTAAGTTCTGGGAGACAGAAAAACTGCTGGATCATCATTCATCCTTCAAAAACTTTTGCTCTGTCAATTTTTTTCAGCAAAATCTTCAACAAATAATACTTTTTTTTTCAGCAAATAATTTTTCTCATATTTCTCATTTTTCACGTTTCCTAGGTCATCTTTTGACGCGAAGACAAACTGTGGGTATCACAAATGTCCCCGGTTACTCAATAACCTAGCAAATTTTAATTTTGAAGGAGAGGAATGCTCGAGCAAAATAATTGGAGTAGCAAAAAGTCCCCCAAACTTGAATTATTCATTGTCCTCAATGAATCATTAATTAAGCAATTATACCCCCAAACTTAAATTTTTCTATCTGAATTTTTAAACTAAACATGGGACTAGGATTAAGCTTAAAGTGGATCATATAAGTCAATACTACCGTCAAAATCTTCTTGCCGCAGCAACAGTCCAGGCTAGAAGAAATGCTCAAGCAAAAGGTTTCTGGAGATTAGAATACCTTGATCTAACTAAGCGTAATCAGTCAAAGCTTCAAAAAATCAGAAGAAAATAGTTAAGTTAGAGTCAGTCAGTGCTCATGGAATAGAAACATTCAGAAATTTCATTTAAAATCATAGAAAAATATTACAAAGCAGAGATATATTTTTAAAACAGAAGAAATTAAAAAGAAGCAAGGCAAGCAATCATATAAAAGATGGGGTCAGGAATGCGCCAGCAAACAAAATATTTCATCAAAAAGCTTGCGCGCTAAAATCTCTCTTCAATCTTCCTGACCCAGATCTTCCTCTTCATCTTCTTTCTCAGCAGGCGGCGGTGGAATCCAAGGGTTCAACAGATCTTCAGGGAATGTAGGAAGGGCTGGATACGGCTTGGAAAAATTCTCTTGCAGTGCCCTTCTTAAGCTGGCATCTCGATTCTTAACATAGTTCCAGAAGGTTAAAGTTTGCCTTTCAGCAAACTCCTGCCTACTGGCCGAAAGTGCCAGTTGTTCTAGAATCGCATTGATGCCGTAGATAAGCCCACCTTGATGTATCTCCTGCGTGCGCTGGAGCCGCGCCAAATTGGGCGTATCAATGATCCCTTTATCAAATAGAATTGTATCACTCTCCTCCACTGGAACCCCTGCTTGTCTGCATAGCATAGTAATTGTGTTCGGGAAGAACAACTTCCCCACCTTTTTCTTCCAACAGCAGGCAATTTCATTACAAATAATTTTTCCTACGTCAATACTGAGAGACCTTAAGATAGCAAAAGCCAAAAGAATTCGTTCCCTGGATACTGTCGAGTCGTGCGTTGTCGGAAGCAACCTCTGCCTGATGAAACCCATCCACGTGTTTGCTTCCTTGTTCAAGTAAGCCGATTGGAATGTCCTTTTCTGCGTCTTTGATAGTTGCCACTGCGCCCCCTCAATTCCTACCTCCCGGACAGCATTACTCAACTGCTCCTCAGATGGCGCGACTGCCATTTCATTGAATGTCGTGTGGGGGAAGTTTTGAAGATGGTACAGTGCGTTGATCGCAGTTGGACTCCAATCTATCTCGACTCCTCTAAAAATTACGAGGAAACCTTCTTCTTTATCAATGTTGGCATAGAATTCACGCACCACCTGTGCGTTTACAGCCTCTGGCTTAGCACAAAACAGCTCCCAGCCGTGGTCAGCTATGTCGGTCCTTAGAAATGGCGGAAGATCACCGCTGAAACCTCTTTCGAACAGAAAATCTCTTTTCAAGAGCTCACTGTATTTTGCTCTAGCAAAATTATTGACGAAGCGATCGTATGGCACCTGTCGCTCTGTTATTTCATCGTGCTCCTCGGATGCTTCAACAATCTTTTTGCCCTTCTCTTCTCTCCGATTCAGCAACTGTTCCTCCTCTGCCTTTTTCTCTTCTTCTTCTCGCCTTTTTTCCTCAGCCTCTTTTTTCTCTCGTTCCTCTTGCTCGGCCTTCGCCCTCTCGGAATCTGATGATGGAGGCGATGGGGTATCAGTCCTGATTACTTGAATGCGCCCAACCTTTCGCTTAATGCGGCGTCGTTTCGGAGGTTCAGGTATGATAACCTCCACCCGAGCCTCCTGAACTGGCTCTCTGTCTTCTTCCACTACAGCCTCCGTCTGCATAACCTCACTCTGTTTCATCTGAATTCCCTCTCGAACCTCTTCTATAGTCTCCACTTCCCGTCCATCCTCTTCTTGATTCGGTTTTCCAGATTCTTGTGGGTCTTCGTCTCCTTCTGCAACAACCTCCTCCTCTCTCGCTCTTTCTTGTTCTGCAACTCTTTGTTGCCTTCTTCTTCGCTTAGCCTCCTTCTCTTCTGGCGTTCTCTTTTTCGTAGTTTTTACTTTTTGTACTTTCGGTGTGACCGGCACCTCCTCCTCTTCACTCTCCCTCTCTTTTCGAGCTCTTGTTTTAGCCATTGAAGGTGGAAAAGGGTTTTGATAGAGAGTGCAGAGAAAGAAAGAATAACACTCACAAAGATTCAAGAAGACGAAGTGAAACGCACTTACCAGAGATTGCGAATAAATAGAGCTGCAGCAAACAAGAATCCTAACTAAGTTATGGGAGACAGAATAAATAGAGCATGCACATTTACCTGCAAGAATTCAAAGCCAAATCCAACGGTAACAATAATAAATTCCAACGGAAACCCTTCTGACTCGGAATATTTTGCTCCAGCAATATTTGTGCCGCAACAATCTTCCGAACCTGAAGAATCTTAGATACGGAATTCGAATCTCAAAATAGACAAATCAAATCTTTTTTTTTTCAAATTAAACCAATCAAAGCAAACTTAACCTGTTATTCTCAAAAGAAACTGAATAAGTTAGAGAAAATCTCTATTTAATTAAAACTAGAATTCAAATAACCGAAAATAAAATCTAGATAAAATAAAATCTATCTAACTAAAAGATAATTGCAAGATAATTTAAATAAAGAACCCGAAAATAAAATAAAATCAAATCTAACCTACCAAAAATAAAAAATACTTAAAAGATAAAATCTAATAACTCATGCAAAATTAAATCTAACCTAACCGAAATTAAAATCAAATTAACGAAAAATAAAATCAATTCAAATCCTGGGAGCTCAACATTTTGCTCTGTGAAATGCTCCCGCAAAAGTCCTGCTCTCTCAAACATCGACCAACTTTAGGGAAGGATATTTCGACTGAAACTCCTCACCCCAATAATGCTTCACACGCTGTCCATTCACCTTGAATACTCTCTCATCTTTTTCATCCTGCAAAGTAATTGCTCCATTGGAGAAAACCTCAATCACAATAAACGGTCCTGACCATTTAGATTTTAATTTTCCAGGAAATAATTTTAGTCTAGAATTATCAAGTAAAACTTTCTGACCCTTGACAAACTCCTTAGATTTAATTTTTTTGTCATGCCACAGCTTAGTCTTTTCCTTATACATTTTCGCATTTTCGTAAGAAAATTGACGAAATTCCTCTAACTCATTAAGCTGCAGCATTCTTATTGCTCCTGCACGACTCAAATCAAAATTTAATTTTTTCAAAGCCCAAAATGTTTTATGCTCAAGCTCTAATGGTAAATGACAAGCTTTTCCGTATACTAACCTATAGGGAGACATACCTAAAGGAGTCTTATAAGCTGTCCTATAAGCCCAAAGAGCCTCATCCAACCTAAAGGACCAATCCTTTCTAGATGGATGGACTACTTTCTCTAAAATAGCTTTAATTTCCCTATTACTAATTTCAGCTTGACCATTTGCTTGTGGGTGATAAGGGGTAGCTATCCTATGCTTAATCCCATACTTAGCTAAAAGCTTAGTTAAGATATTATTAACAAAATGTGTACCCTCATCACTCACTAGAGCCCTAGGTGTCCCAAACCGCGCAAAGATGTGCGATTGAAGAAACCTTGCAACTGTCTTGGCATCACTCTGATGGCATGCAATGGCCTCCACCCACTTGGACACATAATCAACTGCCAATAAGATAAAAACATTGCCATTAGAAGGGGGAAATGGTCCCATAAAGTCAATACCCCATACATAAAATAATTCAACTTCTAAAATGTAAGTAAGAGGCATTTCATCTCTAGGCCCCAAATTTCCTCTCCTTTGGCAAGCATCACATTGCTTGTAGAACCAATGGGCATCCTTAAATAACGTAGGCCAAAAAAACCCGCAATGCAAAATCCTCATAGCCGTCCTCTGACCGCTGAAATGACCTCCATACGGCGAAGAGTGACATTGCTCCAGGATTTCCTTTGTTTCAGCACCTGAAACGCATCTACGAATAATACCGTCAGAGCATTACTTATACATAAATGGCTCATCCCAATAGAAAAATTTTGCATCATGCTTAAACTTTTTCTTCTGCCTCCAATCCATATCAATAGGGGTGACTCCCTTCACTAAAAAGTTAGCAATATCAGCATACCAAGGGACATCCCTGACTACCTTTACCTGAACAGCAAAAAGCTGCTCATCTGGAAAAGAATCGGAAATGGCAGATTGCTCCAGCAAAGATGATGATGGATCAAGACGAGACAAATGATCTGCAACGACATTCTCTGATCCCTTCTTGTCCTTTATCTCCAAGTCAAATTCCTGCAGTAATAAAATCCAACGAATTAGTCTCGGCTTTGCATCTTTCTTTGACATTAAATACCTTATTGCTGCATGATCCGTGAAAACCGTGACTTTGGATCCAACCAAATATGGCCGGAATTTTTCAAAGGCAAACACAACAGCTAACAACTCCTTTTCAGTAGTTGTATAGTTGACCTGTGCTTCATTTAAAACCTTGCTTGCATAATATATAGGATGAATAAATTTGCCCTGCTTTTGCCCCAGCATCGCTCCTACCGCAGCATCACTCGCATCACACATTACCTCGAATGGCAAATTCCAATTAGGCGCGCAGAGAATGGGTGCTGAGATTAAAGCAGCCTTTAATGTTTCAAAAGCCTTCCTACAATCTGCATTAAAGTCAAAAACATGATCAGTGCACAATAAGTTACAAAGAGGTTTACTGATTTTGGAAAAATCCTTTATGAACCTCCTATAAAATCCAGCATGTCCTAAAAAACTCCGAATTCCCTTCACTGAATTCGGTGGCTCTAGCCTTTCAATAACCTCAACTTTTGCTCTATCAACTTCTAGACCATTTTTAGAAATTTTATGACCTAACACTATGCCCTCCTTCACCATGAAGTGGCACTTCTCCCAATTAAGAACTAGATGGGTATCCTCACATCTTTTTAACACCTTTCCTAAATTTTCTAAACAACTCTGAAAAGAACCTCCAAAAACTGAAAAATCGTCCATAAAGACTTCAACAGTGGACTCAATCATATCAGAAAAAATTGCTAGCATACACCGCTGAAATGTTGTTGGAGCATTGCAAAGGCCGAAAGGCATTCTCCTAAAAGCGAATGTCCCATAAGGGCAGGTGAAAGTGGTTTTCTCCTGATCTTCAGGAGCAATAGTAATCTGGTTATACCCAAAATAACCATCCAAGAAACAGTAATAGACCTGACCAGCCAATCGATCCAACATCTGATCGATAAATGGTAGAGGGAAATGATCCTTTCGGGTGGCTTTATTAAGCCTTCTGTAATCCATACAAACCCTCCAGCCAGTTACTGTCCTGGTTGGAATCAGCTCATTATCTTTATTGCTCACCACAGTGACACCTCCTTTCTTAGGAACACATTGGACAAGGTTTACCCAATTGCTATCGGCAATTGGATAAATGATCCCAGCATCCAACCATTTAATTACCTCCTTTTTAACAACCTCTTTCATTGCAGGGTTAA
This sequence comes from Luffa acutangula, assembly GCA_036850905.1. NCBI lineage: Eukaryota > Viridiplantae > Streptophyta > Magnoliopsida > Cucurbitales > Cucurbitaceae > Luffa > Luffa acutangula. The sequence goes on from CM072099.1 coordinate 35,978,982, forward strand.
GCCTTCTTTGTTGCTCAATACTCCTAAAGGATCCCTCCTCTAGAGTGATTTTATGCATACAAAAAGATGGGCTAATCCCTTGAATATCAGCCAATGTCCAACCTATAGCTTTGCGGTATTGCTGTAGCAATTTTATTAAGGCCTCCTCATGCTCCGGCATTATATCTGATGCAACAATAATAGGCAACGTCTCATTTTCCCCAAGATACACATACTTTAGATGATCCGGTAAAGGTTTCAAATCTAAAGTAGGTGCCTCAATTAGGGATGGCTTAATTGGGGGAGCCTTTCTTTGATCTAAATCTAAAGACTCAAAAACATCCTCACACCTAAACAATTCTTTTTCATTTTTTCTATCTAAAGAAAAAAATTCAAAATTTTCTACACTAACGTCTTCATGCTTTTCCGAGTGCTTATCAGCCGAATCCTGTATTGCTGTCTCAATAACTGTGCTCTCCAGAATCCTAATGAAGGAGAAATCCTCCATTTCGTCTGGATATTTCATGGCTTTAAAGACATTAAATTTCACTTCCTCATTACAGACTCTCATTGTTAATTCTCCTTTTTGAACATCTATTAATGCCCTACCAGTAGCCAAAAATGGACGACCTAGAATAATTGGGACATCTTTATCAGCCTCATAGACTAAAATAATAAAATCAACAGGAAATATGAATTTATCAACTTTTACCAAGACATCCTAAATTTTCCCCTTTGGATATGTGATAGACCTATCAGCTAGTTGGAGTGTAACTGTGGTAGGTCTAGCTTCACCAATACCTAACTTCCGATAGACCGAAAGAGGCATAAGGTTAATGCTTGCACCTAAATCACAGAGTGCTCTACCTAATTCCTTTCCACCTATAGACACAGGTATAGTAAATGACCCTGGATCCTTTGCCTTGGGGGGTAGCCCATTCTTAAGAATAGCACTACACTCCTCAGTAAGAGATACAGTTTCGAACTCACCTAACCTTTTCTTTTTAGTCAAAATATCCTTAAGAAATTTAGCATAATTAGGCATTTGCTCAATAGCTTCTACTAAAGGGATATTTATATGCAACTGCTTAAGAATCTCTAAAAACTTTTTAAATTGACCATCCTGATTCTTAGGCTTTTGTCTTTGTGGAAAAGGTAGAGGTGGTACGTAAGGTGGGGGCGGCACATATGGTGGTTCTACATCTGGCACAGAACTAGATGCTCCAGCATTTTCTTTGCTACCTCCAGCACCCTGACCAGACTCCAACTCTTTTTCAATAACAACAATATTATCACTATTACTATTTAAATCCTGGGTCTTTCTAGACTCTTCTAATGGTTTACCACTCCTAAGAGTTACTGCCTTTACCTGCTCCTTACCTTCCCTTCGAGGGTGTTCAGTATCCGAAGGAAGTTTCCCTTGAGGCCTCGCCTTTAGCTCATTGGCTAGCTGACCCACTTGCAATTCCAGGGCCCTCATCGAAGCTTGATTACTTTGAATTCCGGCATCTGTGCGAGCCATAAATTCTTTCATCATTGCCTCGAGAGAATTTCCCGAATTTTGCTGGGGCAAAGCCGACTTATTTTGCTGGGGCATTACCTGCGCTTTAGCGAATCCCGGCTGGTTCATCTTCTGTTGCGCTTGTACGTTATTTCCTTGACCTCCCCATGAGAAGTTGGGGTGGTTGCGCCAACCTGGATTATAGAAGTTAGAATAAGGGTTGTTCCTCTGATTACCTACAAAAAATACAAAAGCTGGATTGCTGGGGCAAAACTCGTAGTTGTGATCTTCACCACAATAGACACATGCTTCGTCTGTGACTTGGTTCACCACTGCTGCAGGCTCCATAGCTGGTGGTTGTTGATGACTAATCACTGTCACATTCTTAAGAGCGTTAGCAATCATAGCAAGATCGACCCTAATGGTAGACACACCATCAACCTCTAATACACTCTTAACCTTTTTATTTGTGACTCTAACATCCGACCACTGACAACTATTAATAGATATTCTTTCTAAAATTTCATAAGCCTCATCAAAAGTTTTTGCCAAAAGGGCCCCTCCAGCCGAAGCATCGACCATACCTTGGGTTACTCCATTTAAACCATTGTAAAATGTTTCCATTTGAATACAATGAGGTAACCCATGGTGGGGACACTTTCGCAAAAGCTCCTTAAACCTCTCCCAAGCCTCGCTAAAAGTCTCATCTTCAAGTTGCCTAAACCCTACTATTTCACTCCTTAATTTAGCATTTCTATTAGGTGGGAAATATTTACTCAAAAAATTTTTAGCTAACTCATCCCACGTCCTAATTGATCCTGGAGCAAAAGAGTTTAACCATGATTTTGCTCCATCTCTAAGAGAATACGGGAACAAAGTTAATCTAAGAGCATCTCTAGGCAATCCTTGAATTACAAAAGAATCACTAACTCCTAGAAAAGACTTAAGATGTAAATGAGGGTCTTCAGATGACAAACCATGGAATTGCCCCACGGTTTGCAACATCTGAAACATTACCGGTTTCATTTCAAAATTCACCGCTTGGATTTGGGGACGTGCAATCCCTGGATTCAACTCATTAAACATCGGGACAGCATATGCTCGAATGGCTCTGGTCCTATCGTTCGCTATCAAGATAGGATTCTCAGCCTGATTATTTCGCTGCTCATTTTTCTCAAACAGTGGGTTTTGCTGCAGCAACGGATTCTGCTGGGGGTTCACTGCTACTGGACCTTCAGGAACGTGCGGTAGTTGCGGCACGTTCTCCATCTGGTTTTTGCGCTGCTCCCTCCTTCTGTTCCTAAATGTCCTTTCAATTTCTGGATCAAGCTCAAACCGTACCCCAGGCGGATCGCTCATGCACCAAAATCACACCTGCAAAAACAAAAGAAACAATCAAAAAGTTCTAGCACCAAACCACTAAAACACATACACAAAACAGATCAGATAAAAACTTATTCAAGTCCCCGGCAACGGCGCCAAAAACTTGTTGGGCTCCTAGAGTGAGTAAAAATATAGTATAAAATACTCTAGAATTCATGTGCAAGTATACACAGTCTGCAGCAAGTAATATTATCAATCCAAGGTCTGAATAAATCTCCACTTTACCTATTTTGTGCAATTTTTCTAATGGTTTCAAGAATAATAAAATGATTGGGTTTTATCGGAATTATGCTGAAGCAAAATAAATGACAGAACAACGAGTAAACAAATAGATAGACAGATTAAAGACAGGCGCTGGTTAGGCTTTAGTGATTGTTATAAAATATGCTCTAGCAATATTATTGATCATGCATTTCCCGCAGTATTATTAGCGGATTCCTCCCAGAACTCAAGATCTTTTGGGATATGTTTCAAACCCAATGAAGAGCGACCGATCGAGCACTAGGCAACTGGCTATCCCTAGCTCAGTCACTGGCGTTCACCAATACACAATGATCGTAATGTGGAGAATTGCCACACACTCTCTAAATCATCCCTGAAACTAGAGAGAGCTATCCATACCGGCTGGCCAGGCGGGCATAAAATAAGAATAAGCACAACAATTAACCAAAATGCTATAGTCAATTTATTACTAGAGATGAAGCACATAAATCACATTATTCCTAACCAACACCCTAAGCTACTTAGTTCATAACAGGCATAGGAATACGAATTACAATCTGAGTAAGCATGTCCATAACCACAATTTAAGAAGGAAAATAAACTCCCTAATCAGCTTGCGGATGATGGTGTACTTGATGATCTTCAATCTCCCTATACTATTCGGCTTCCAAGGAAAAACATGGAATTCTTTTGACTTTGACGGCTACTTCCTTTTATAGAAGGATGGGAGGCTTGAATTAGGTCAACTAGGACACGTGTAAGGCTCTCCTTGATCCTTTATCCCGAAAATATCTCAATAGAAGTCGGTTCATGAAGTTGGCTAACGAGCTGTGATGTGGCAGTTTCTGCTTCCAGTTTTGCTGCAGCATAGAATTTGCTCCTTCCAGTCACTCAGCAGCATAATCTGCACAAAGTGATTTCCAAAGCTTCCATTCCTCCAAATGGGTTAAATCATGTAATATCTCTCTAAAACCAACCCTAATAAGCATAAAGGACACACAAATCCCTATATAATCGAGGCCTAAATAACTACCTTTTGGGCAGTTATCAAGCATCAACTTTTAATTTCAAATCAAGTGACTTTGAATCAAGTAAACATGTTTTTCAAGATTGTTTTCTAAAAAGTTTGCCTTTCAGGAGAGGGTTCTACTCTAGTGTCAGTCACAACATCTAAGTTTCTGAGGCATGAAGATTTCTATTATTCTTTTTCAAATCAAAACTCTCCCTAGCCTATCCTAACCAATATGTTTAAACTACCTAACTTCTACTCATTGAGCCTAGTGTAGTCATTGTAGTTAAGAAACACAAAACTTGAGGTTCCCTGAGCATACATGAGTTACTAGACTTTTTCCTATCTCCCCCAAACTTATTTGACTACTAGTGCTCTTTCTATTCAACATCTTTTTCTCCCAAGTGTATCCTGTTTGGTTTTATGCCCTAAAACTCGTACATAGTGAATGTAAACAAATTGTATACCTTTTTCAATAAATTCTTATTGTTAAATATTGTAAACTTTGACCCAAAATCCAATAAACTAAGATCCAAGGTTGTTTACATGTGACTTGAACTAATATGATTAATTAATTAACTTTTAATTAATTGATCTTGACCTAACGGTCAAGATTGTTTCCTAACCTCACATTAAGGTGTCCTCTCTTATAAAAGGAAAGATTATGAGAACCCTAACCCTAAGGTCTCATTCTAGCCTCCCTCACATTCTCTCAACTCAAAAACTCTAGATAGAATATTTTTCTCTCTAAGAGTAATTCCCATTCAAGATTAGGTAGTCCCACAACTATGTTCCTAATCATAAAGAATAGTAGTGTAGCTCATGGTGGTGTCTGTTGAAGTATTTAGATTCGCCAATGTATTGGTTTTTTGTAAAATAAAATTAAATACTAACGGTCCAATTGCTTCCGCTGTAACGGAATTGGGAATTCCAATCCTTCATATCCTTGCTGTCATCTTTGCCTTCATTCTAGTTTATTGACACTCTGTGGTGAAGATATCTAGCTACGAGCAAAGTTCACAAGCTTGGAATAAGACTCACTTCCCTTAAGTAAACCTTTCATACAGTGGCAAACCATGGGTTGAAGGATTGGAATTCCCAATTCCGTTACAGCGGAAGCAATTGGACCGTCCCCTAAAGACCCACAGCTGCACTCTTCTCAATGTAGAATGTTTATGTGTCCACAAATGTTGACCAATAACGGTAAGTAAATCCGTCACGAGTGTTCTTAACTGCAGCTGGGTCAAATTATCGTTTTACCCTTGAGTTACCTCTGGCTCCTTAAGTACTAGTGCTCCTCTAATGAACAACCTGTTTATGGTCCAAGAATTAAACATAAAGTCCCTCCCGGGTCAATGAGAGGGCGAGATCCCTTTTTTCAAGACCTAGAGTCACCACTTAAGGGAACATTCATCTACTTCTCCTAAAAGCGAGAAGAAGTGAATTCCATCTTGTGTTGTCATGTCCCCAGCCCCCCACTCGGTCTTGTCCCCAAGAAGGTAGGCTTATTGAGTCGGCGTGTAGGCCACTCTCACCCGTACTAATCAAAGGGCAATCCCTCGTGAGAAGGAGTTCATGACACACTCAGGATTAAGACTAAGTTACGTAGGTCATCCTACTGAAACAGTAACCTAACTAGTTAACGGTGTTACATCTAGTGGTTTACTATTTCGTGGTTCAGTCTTATGCAAACTCATTGCATAGGATACCACCGCTCACATGTCTCCTATATGGACGCCTTGGATCAATACGTCTGTATCGAATACAAAGCGGGTCGTATCACATACTGTTACCAGGATATGGTACTCAGCCTTATCCCTGTACTATAGACCTTTTAGGTTGTTACTTGAACACTGATCCCCGTATGTCCCCACATACTAGTTCAAGTTACATATCAACAACCTTGGATCTTAGTTTATTGCATTTGAGTTATATTGTACAATTTTAGACTTAAACTAACAATAACACTTTATTGATACAAGTATATAATTCGTTAACATTCACTATCTACGAGCTTTATGACATAAAATCCAACACATGGGGTTCATGAATGCCCATGGTTACTCTGTAAACCCTAGGAAGGAGGACTAACTCTCGATTTTTCATTTTCTTCTCTTTTTTTTCTAGATAATATATACTCAGCACTCATTCTTTTCCAGCAGTACAAATTACAAAAAGAATAGCATAAAGCATAAATATTTACAACGTAAAGCACCCCCCCAAACTTAAATTTAGACAATGTCCTCATTGTCTTTGTTTTTTAGGAAAAGCTTTGCATAAGGCTTTTTTTTTTTTTTTTTTGAAAACTTTAAGGCTTTGCATAAACTCTCCTAGAGTGTTAGAAAGGTCAAACACGAGGAAGGTTAGACTTAAGAAAACTTTTGTAAAGAAAAAGACTAATGGAAAGCCTATGACTAGAAAACAATTCAGTTGTGATAGTGGCACTTTTGAGATAGAACAAAGCTCTAGTTATCATCATCAAGGGCTTTAAAGAAAACTCCTTTGAAAACATGCTCTTTTCCAAAAACATTTTTTACCAAGCAATTTTAAAGTTGATTTTTTTCTCAAAAGTTTCATTGGTTCATTAAAAGACAACAGCAAATTGTTTAAAAAAAATAACAAAACCCAAGTAGAATGCAATTATTCACAAAACAACTACCTTTAAACTAACCTAGAAACTTCAACTAACAATTAGACAACAATTCATGCAATAAACAACAACTAGATAAGCAAAAACAAAATCTAAACATGCAAAAACTAAAAAAACTAACCTATAAACTTAATCATGTACACCCTGTTGATGTCCATTATAGAGAATCTGACCATCTTGCCTTTCACCAATGCCATACTTATGCTCTCCTCTCTTAGTCCAGCGTAAAATTCTCGAACTAAAGGCACTAGCCTCCTGAGGGTGAGCACAAAACTCCTGCCACTTATTTTGTGAGATAACTCTTGTTACGAACTCTGGCAGTGCTCCTGCTCTATTAGAGAATCCCTTCTCGTTGAGGAAATCTATTTTTCTTATTATCTTCATCCTTTCCTGAAAATTTACAGCTCTGAAGACTTCGGGGAGTGGATTTTTAGGAGATGGAGCCTTAGGAGATTTGAGACGGTAGGAGGAGCGACAGGAGAGGCGTCCATGGACCTAGTCCTCGGCCTCTAGGCAAAAATCGGGTCATTCTTTTTCTTTGTCCTCCTTTCGGCCCTAAGCTATCTTTTTCTCTTTTTCCTCAATGCTGTAGAGATTGAAACTTGGTCGTCATCCAATTCCTTGATCTATGAGTCAGATTCTGATTCTGAATCACTGGAGGTCTCGACCTCCTTGTTCTCTTTCTCTTCTTCATCCCTTTTCTCTCTCGAAGAGATGCTATCAGCTGTTGGTGGATCATACTTGAATAGAGGTTCGAGGACCTCATCAGTTGGCTGTTCGTTGGTGGCCTCTTCTTGGCCTTCATCAGAACTCGGCCCAGATGCGGTCGCATTCTGGCCTTCATCCATTTCTTCTTTATCTTCTTTTTCTTTTTTTGGATTTCCTTCATTTGGCCCCTCAAGGGCCTCTTCTTCCCTTCCTTGCAGAAGCTCAGCTTCACTTTGAGTCTTGTGGAGTGGCTCAAAAGCTGCAAGGAAGTTTTCGACTTCCTTTCTTCTTTTTTCTTCTTCCCTCAATTTTTCTTCTTTAAGGAGCTGCAATTCAGCTGTTGCTCTCTTGAGTTCTTCATCTAATTTTCTTTCTTCTTCAGCTTCTAAGGCCCTCTCGGCCTCTTGCCTTTCCTCTTCCTTTTTCTTTTCTTCTTCAAGATCTCTTTTTCTCCCAAATTCATCCTCTTCCCTCATGTGCAGGTTTTCCATCTCTTTTTCAGCCTGAATTTCCCTCAATTCATCTTGTTCAGCCTTGCAACCTTCAACAATCACAAAGGCCTTTGCCACATCCGGGGGAATTCTTGCGGTCTTGAGGGGCTCGATGACAAGTGGTTGTTCGGGTGCAACTTTCTTGGGACTCTTCTTTCTTGCACTGTATGTAACAAAAGGTTTGTCCCTAAGAGACGAAGAAAGGTTAGTTGAAGGTTCAAATTTTTTATCCGTTAGAGTCTCTCCTGCCTTGACGGCTTCTTCTTCATCCCATCTTCTTTCTTCTTCTTCAAGGGTCGCACGCCTTTGGGCTCCCATCTCCCGTATCATTCTAAACCATTCGCTTGAGCGTTTTCTAAATTGTTGGCTCATAGGTTTTTGGGTTTTATGGATGGGATTAATGTGCGTGGACCTCCTAAGTTGAGATGAACTTGGATTTTCCCTCGAGGTGGTCGCCATTGTCTAGGAAGAAGGAGTTTGGACGCTGGTTCCTTGGTCAACGATCGCCGGTGATAAACCAGTAGATCTCGCCACTCTGGCGCCGTGCATGGCTGTTGTGGGTTGTTTCTTCTTGCCATCGACACTTGATTCAGCTGCGTGGGTATGTTGAGCACTCTGGGATCGAGTGATCTTGCAAAATGAAGAGGATTTCAGTGTATTCGTCATGGTTTCTTTGTTGTGGGTTTCAGTTTCAAGACGAGAGAAGATGGAGAGTTCTTGAATTTGACTTGAATGAAAAAGCTTTGAGTGGTTGGTGAAGAGGGAAAGACTAAAGTTAGCTATTTATAGGTTTCTCAATTAGGTCACGTGCTGATTAAAAAGTTTCGTGACTGCCGTCTTTCTTTTGGAGAATGCGGTCGCATTTCCAAATCAACTAGGAAAAATGCGGTCGCATTTTCCCAGTTCTTTTTCTCTCTTTTTTTTTGGTTTTAACCTTTTCATCTTCCCTTGCTTTTCTTTTATTTGTTGAAACAATCACAAATAGTTAGAAAGTTCACATGCTTAATCGGAGTTCTTCCAGCTCATTAAGTTGTAACTTCCTCCTGATCCCGACTTGGTCCATGTTGAAGTTACTTTTTCAATGCCCAATAAGCCTTGTGTTCTAACTCGAGTGCCAAGTGGTAGGCTTTTCCAAATATGAGTCGATACGGAGACATCCCTAAGGGCGCTTTGTATGCAGTTTTGTGGGCCCATAGTGCCTTGTCAAGCCATAATGATCAATCCTTCCAAGAGGGGTCCACTATCTTTTCCAAAATAGCTTTGATTAGAGAGCTCTGCTTGTCCATTCGTTTGAGGATGGTAAGTAGTGGCTACTCTATGCCTAATGTTGTATTTGGAAAATAAGTTGGCTATCATTTTGTTTAGAAAATGAGACCCTTCGTCACTTATGATGAAATTTTAGAGAAATCTTTAATGAATCTTCTATAAAAACCTATGTGACGAAGAAAGCTTCTAATGTCTCGAACTATTTTTGGGAAGGGCAACTTGGATATGAACTCAATTTTTGCCTTGTCCACCTCAATTTCATTTCTGGAAATGCAGTGTCCAAGGACCATGCCTTCGCATACCATAAAATGACACTTTTCCCAATTGAGTACCAAGTTGGTTTCTTCACATCTTTCTAGCACTTGGTCTATAAATTCTGTAAACATGTTGCAAATGATTCACCGAAGATAGAGAAGTCATCAATAAATACTTCCACGGTTCGTTCTACCATATCGGAGAATATAGCCATCATACACCTTTGGAAGGTGGCTGGTGCATTGCAAAAACCGAATGGCATTCTCCGAAAGGCAAATGTCTCGTATGGATATGTGAACGTAGTCGTCTCCTGGTCTTCTAGGGCTATTGTTATTTGGTTCTAACCAGAGTAACCATCAAAGAAGCAATAATAATCCTTCCCTGCAAGTCTGTCCAACATTTGATCTATGAATGGTAACGGGAAGTAATCTTTCCTGGTTACTTTATTAAGGTGGCGATAGTCTATGCAGACTCGCCATCCTATAACTATCCTTGTTGGGATCAATTTGTTTTTCTCGTTCTCCACTACAGTTATCCTGCCCTTTTTTCGGTATGCATTGTACTGGGCTCACCCAGCTACTGTCTGAGATTGGATGGATGACTCTTGTGTCCAGCCATTTTAAGATTTCTTTCCTGACAACTTCTTTCATGATGGGATTTAATCTCCGCTGAATTTCAATGGAATTCTTAGCTCCTTCTTCAAGGTTGATTCCGTGCATGCAGAATGAGGGGTTGATTCCTTGAATATCTGCAATTGTCCATCTTATTGCCTTTTTTATGTTTAGAGATGACCTGCAGTAAAGGATTTTCATCCTAGTCAGTAAGATAGGCTGATATAATAACTGGTAATGTCTTGTTTTCTCCAAGGAAACTATATTTAAGATGCTCCGGCAGAAGTTTGAGTTCTAGTTCTGGAGGGTTGATCAAAGATGACTGTAGCGGCCTGACTTCTTCTTCGTCTAATTTCGATGAATAACTCAGTGTTTCTATCCTTGCTACTGCAGAATCATTGGTGACTGGGTTTTCTACTCCAATCCTTTTTTCACCTCTTTCTTTTGGTTCAAGCGTGTTTCCTTTTAGTGGCTCTCCCTTTAATGTTTCCTGCAAAACAAATACAGAGAGTTCATCAATTTCTTCAATCATGGAGCATTTTTCAAGACATCCTAGTTATTTCATTGCCTTCATCACATTGAAAGTGACTTGCTGGTCATTGACCCTCATGGTTAACTCTCCTTTTTGTACATCAATTAAGTAATGATTGGAATTCCCAATTCCGTTACAGCGGAAGCAATTGGACCATTCGTAAATTAATTTTGTTTTACAAAATACCAATGCATTGGCAAAAGGTTAAGCGATGAGAAAACATACCTTCGTTGACGACTCTGAATTCTTCAAGAACGCCTTTCTTGTTTGCTCTGCAACAACGAAGAACACCACCATTTGATCTTCCCCGCTATAACTCTGAGATTAGGAACGTAGTTGTGGGACTACCTAATCTTAAAGGGGAAAAACTCTCAGAGAGAAAATTCTCCCTAGAGTTCTTGAGTTGAGAGAATATGAGAGGGCCTTATGGTGGCCATATGTTGTGGTACCTAAACCCTAGGGTTAGTGTTCTATTTATAGGAGAAAGGCCATGAATAAAATATTCATTTAAAATCAATTATTTCCATAATTGATTTAATCTTTTCCATTAATCAATTTCATGACCAATCAATTCCATAATTGATTAATCTTTTCCATAAATGATCGATCACTTCCATAAGTGATTAATCATTTCCATAATTGATTAATTTCCAATTAATTAATTCTTTAATTAATTAATCACCAATTAAATATCATATATTTAATTTCAGATCTTCTATTAGTTAATTAATTAATTACCCAATTAAATATCATATATTTAATTTCAGGCCTTCAATTAATTAATTCTATAATATGAATCAAATTCATATTAAAATTTGAACTCCTTCAAATTCTCTTATATCCTATAAATTTAATATGAATCAAATTCATATTAATATTTGAACTTCTTCAAATATTTATTTCTCTGATAGACTATAGTTTAATTAAATCTCATTTAATTTAAACTAAATTGAATAATTAATTAATTCATAATTAATTAATTCATCTTCTAATTAAATACCCTATATTTAATTAGACATATATTTGAACTCTTTCAAATATATCAATCTCTCAATTTAATAAAGTTTAATCTCAAATTATACTTTATATTTTAATGCATCATTATACATTATATTAATATGTATCTCATACAATTAACTTAATTCCCAATATGAATTTGAACTATTCAAATTCTCTCAAGATATATTTGTTCCTAATTACTCTTTACGAGCTAGCAGGGGGACCTAATGGACCTACAGATCAGAAGCTCCAATGATATGAGGTTAATAGATTAAACTCATTAATCAGGTTAACCAATATTCATTAACTGTTGGTCATTCCACTAAAGACCCACAGCTGAACTCTTCTCACTGTAGAACATTTTTGTGTCCATGGATGTAGACCTATACCGGTAAGTCAATCCTTCACGAGTGTTCGTAATCACGGCTGGGTCAAATTACCGTTTTACCCCTGTGTTACATCTGTCTCCTTAAGTACCAGCGCTCCTCTAATGAACAACCTGTTTATGGTCCAACCATTAAACAGAAAGTTCCTCTCAGGCCAGTGAGAGGACGAGATCCCTTTGTTGAAGTCCCGGAGTCACCTCTTAAGGGAACATTCATCTACTTCTCCTAGAAGTGGGAAGGAGTGAATTCCTTCTTGTGTTGTCATGTCCCCAGCCTCCCACTCGGTCTTGTCCCCAAAAAGGAAGGCATATTGAGTCGGCGTATTGGCCACTCTCACCCATGCTAATCAAAGGACAATCCCTCATGAGAAGGAGTTCATGACACACTCAGGATTAAGACTGAGTTACCTAGGTCATCGTATTGAAATAGTAACCTAACTAGTTAACGGTGTTACATCTAGTGGTTTACTATTTCGTGGTCCGGTCTTATGCAAACTCATTGCATAGGATACCCCCGCTTGCATGTCTCCTACATGGACGCCTTGGATTAATACGTCTGTATCGAATACAAAGCGGGCCGTATCACATAGTGTTACCAGGATAAGGTACCCAACATTATCCTTGTACTATAGACCTTTTAGGTTGTTACTTGAACACCAATCCCCGTATGTCCCCACATACTAGTTCAAGTCACATGTAAACAACCTTGGATCTTAGTTTATTGGATTTGGGTCAAATTTTGCAATATTTAACAACAACACTTTATTGTAGAAACTCAATTACACTTTATTGAAACAAGTATACAATTTGTTCACATTCACTATCTACGAGTTTTAGGGCATAAAACTCAAAATTAAGGTCCTGCCAGTTGCTAAGAATGGTCGTCCTAAAATGATCGGCACATCCTTATCAGCTTCACAATCCAAAATGATGAAGTCTGCTGGGAATACGAATTTATCAACCTTTACTAACACATCTGAAGGGTTAAAATCCCTTTGGCAGCGGAAACAATCAAGACCAATTCGCATCACAATTTCGTTTATGAAAAAACCAATACATTGGCAATTAAAATTCATGAACAAATTTCTAAATTAGAAAACGATTAAGGATGCTAAAATAGATTCAAGATCAAGAACACTTACTGGATTTCGAAGAACACTGCACAAGTCTCCAAGGATCTCGTTCTTAATCTCCAATGGACACCACCACACGAATTCACCCACTATATCTCTTGGATCTCTGAGATTCACCCACATACTAGTCCAAGTCCCATGTAAACTGTTGGGTTTTATGCCCTAAAACTCGTAGATAGTAAATGTACATTTGACCGAACATTAATAAAATAATGTATTACTCAATGTTTGTATTATATCTTGTCTTGTTAACCCTAATCCAATAAACTAAACATCCATGGCTAATAGAATGAGGCTTGAACTAGTATGTAGGGACATACGGGGATTAATGTTCAAGTTTTAGCCTAAAGGGTCTGTAGTATAGGGATAAGGCTGGGTACCTTATCCTGGTGACACTATGGATACGGCCCGCTTTGTATATTGATACAAACGTATTGATCCAACGCGTTCATGTGGTTGACATGCGAGTGGGGGTATCCTGTGCAATGAGTTTGCACAAAGACCGGACCGCGAAATAGTTAATCACTAACTCTAACACCGTTAGTTAGCTCGGTTTCTATTTCACTAGGATGACCTAGGCAACTTGGCCTTAATCCTGAGTGGATTATGGACTCCTGTCCATGAGGGATTGTCCTTTGATTTGTACGGGTGAGAGTGGCCAGTTCGCCGACTCAATAAGCCTACCATTTTGGGGACAAGACCGAGTGGGGAGCTGGGAACGTAGTCTTACAAGATGGAATTCACTCCTTCCTGATATGAGGGTAAGTAGAGGTGTGTTCCCTTAAGTGGTGTCTCCGGGTCTTGAACAATGGGCCCTACCCTCTTTATGGCACGGGAGGGTTTTCTGTTTGATGGTTGGACCACAAACAGGTTGTTCATTAGAGGAGCACTGGTACTTAAGGACCAAGAGGTAGCCCAGGGGTAAAACGGTAATTTGACCTAGCTGGGGTACGAATACACGTGAAGGGCTAACTTGCTGTTGACGGTCAATATCCGTGGACACAGAAATATGTCTGCAGTGAGAAGAGTGCAGCTGTGGTTCTTTAGTGGAGTGAACCACAGTTAACGAATATTGATTAACTTGGTTAATGAGTTTAACCAACTAATCTCATATCGTTGGAGCTTCTGATCTGTAGGTCCATTAGGTCCCAGCGGTAGCTCATTTAGGGCGTTGAGGTAAAATTCTAAGGATGGATCAAATATTCGAAGGTGTTCGAATATTATTCTAAAATATGAATTTGGTTCATATTAAAACTATAGGTTATAATTAATATGCATTAGATGTATATTAATACTATAGTTTTGAGAGAGAAAATAGTAATTGAATATGTGATGTTCAATTTTATTTTAATATTTATTAATTAATTTCGAATTAATTAATTGATTTAGTTTAATTAAACTATAAGATAAGAGGGATATTAATTTAAATAGGATTTAAATTAATGTTATTTTAATTAATTTAGATTAATTAAAATTTAATACAATTAATTGTAATTTAAAATTATGATTTTAAAATTATAATTAATTAAAAATATTAAAAATATCAGATAACTGATATTTCAGTTATCTGATATTATGGGTTTTAAAAAAAAAAGGAGACGTGGTTGAGGGTTCAGTTGCAGAAATTACTCTCAATCTCACGTCTCTCTCCCTCTATCTCGCTCTCTCTGTTTTTGGTTTTCTCTGAGAAATCAGATTGTGGCATCACAGAAGACATCCTTAGAGTTTTTTTGAGTTCCCACAAGCTCCCAGCGTGTATCCTGCTGAGAATACTGGTGAAACCTCGTGGTGGTGTTCGTGGCAATTTTTTCCAGCGAAAGAGGGATTTCAAGTTGCTGTTTTTGGGAGCAATTCAGAGAAATTTTGGTGAAACGATCAAGAAATTCTTCAAAGGTAACTGTTTCTCAGCCTTAGATCAATAGGATCTTTTTATGTAAATTAGATCTATGTGATAAGGGCTGTTTTAGCATGTTTTATATATTATTTCCAGCATGTTTAAACCTGTTAAATTGCTGAATTTTGCCCAACGTATTGGTATTTTTGTTCTTAAATTAATCCGGGTTTAAAGGTTCTGTATGATTTTCCGCTGCGCAAGGGCTTTCATCCCTTCAGTAAACAACCTTGGATCTTAGTTTATTGGATTTAGGTCATATTGTGCAATTCTAGACTTAATATGACAACAACACTTTATTGATACAAGTGTGATCACGGGTCAAGTAATAATAAAGTGATCAAAAAAATCGAGTGTCGTCCTCTGGATTGGATGTTTAAGTTAAATCAAGTATTGCGAATAATCTTGCTCAATTTTATTTAGGGAACGGAAAGTAGTGAGTGATAGATAGAAAACTAGATCAAAGCAAATAAACAAAGGAGATTCAATTGAAAGAACACTTAGGGAATTGATTTCGCCAATTTAGTCTAGGATTGATTTTAGGGAATGAGTTATCATGCACAATAGAATTATGAGCTTAAGAACCTTTAATCACAACTACCTCTCCCGAGTATAATTGATTCTCATGCAAATTAACCAACTTGATATCCTTATCTAAGTTTATTAACATCCAAGGTATTTAGTTCTTTTTGACCAATTCTAAAGTTAATCTAAAATTCGTCACGAGTTTAGAATATAAACTTTAGTTATGCAATCTTAATAAAGTCTACGTTAAATCCCCTCTCTCGAGCGAGACTCAACACTTAGATCATTCAACTAATGGCCAATTAATTGAAAGCATTAAATTAAGATTGCAAACATAATAACCATTGCACAACTCATACCGTAAATCAATCCATAAACTAAAAAGACTACATCAATCCCTAAGCAACAAGTTTAGCTACTCATACATGGCGTTACAAGATCAACTAAACATGAAAAAATCTTTAAATCTAACTAGAGAAAAGGAAAAGGAAAGGGAACACTCAATGTCGTCGAAACCGACACGTCCCCGTCACGATCTTCATGCCACCAAGTGAGATTCCCGGTCCTTGTCCTTGCTTCAGCTCCCACAGTAGGTCTCTAGTCGAAATTAGGGCTAAAATCTCTCAATTTTGTCTCCCTCAATCTGTAGCATGAAAAGAACTATAAATATGAAATTCTGTCGATAGCGTCGAGACGTTATGGAGACAGCGTCTCGACGCTGTCGCCTGCCGCGCTTACTGTATAAGGAAAAACCGATAGCGTCTCAACGCTCTTGTCACAGCGTCTCGACGCTGAGACTTCTGCCGCCCAAATTAGAAAAGGAAAGGCAACATCGAGACGCTCCAAGAGTAGCGTCCCGACGCTGGTTTGCAAATTGCCCTCTCTTAGCTCCTTCTAACTTGAATCTTTTCGATTCTTTGGCATCTTTTCACGTCCCAAACACCCGATTAACTCTAATTCCACGTTTAAGCTCTAATCAACACTTTCCTACAAAATAAACAATTTAGTGCAATAAAATTGCCAAAAAATCATAAAAGACTAGCTAAATTAATTAGGGAAAACTAGCTAGCTATGATCGCTATCAAACACCCCCAAACTTAAGTTTTTCCTAGTCCTCGAGCAAACAAAAAATCAAATATACAGTGAAAGAATGGATGCAACAAACATGACTCAATCCTCAAGGCTCAAAATTCAATAGTCAAGCAAGCAGGAGACATGCACAAAAGGACCAATGAGGGAGACAAATTAAAAGTTTTCCAAAATTAACTTGCACAAGCGAGATCTAACTCAACGAGATCAGGCTCTACTAGCCCGGGATTGGATTCCTAAACTCTCAGCTCATCTTCCCTGTACACTGGAACTAAGGATTCACTAACGAGTCAATGGAACAAATTAGTTTGTTTTCCTCCATACTTAGGTGCTTATAATTGAAAATTAAATCAAGCATTTATATGTGGCACTAGCTTTCACACACCTATTGCAGGGACCCTTAACCTGAGTTTTCTCTGGTTGGCCTAACTGATCACAACAGGGGTAGCTCTTTTTGCCTAAATCTTTATTACTCATTGCATTGCGCGCATAAGTCATGACTTTCTCTTCTTTTTTTTTTCAAATTATAACAACAAGAATGATTTTTTCTTTATGACCATGATAAGCATATATTCTTTTCTTTCCTCCTAAGCAAGATCAAACATGCTAATTTGCAAAAAAAAGATAACTCTTTAGCTCTTCCCTACACCTATCGAGGTGACAACAAGCATATGAACCTAATAATTCGCTCCTAGGCATTCAACTCCAAATCTAGCCAAGACAAATACTCTACTCATGCAAGACATCTCCTAGAAAAAGTTTAAAAAGACTCTTTTTGGGCACTCATGCTTACAACTCATCGAAAGCTTGAAAATTGACAAGAAAGCCTATCCTAGGAAATCATAGTCATGCAAAAATAACATACAGAAAACAACCATATGCTCAATTCAAAGAAAGCTAAAAACTATAGCCCGAACTCAGATGCTCAAGGGCTCCACAAACATGCTATTCCACCCCCAAACTTAAAACATGCATTGTCCTCAATGTATAAAGGAAATAAGGCATAATCAAGCATGAGAACAATAAAAGAATAGAAGGAGTGAACAATACTGCCCTGGAATGATGATGACCTTCTTATGAAAGCTTACAAGCAAAGGAGAAACTGGAACCAAGACCTACAAAACAAAAACAAACAATAAATAAAAAACACAAAGAAAGACACAACTGGGAAACTTGGGTTGCCTCCCATAAGCGCTTGTTTAACGTCATTAGCTCGACGTGCTAATCGTGCATCAATGAGGCTTCTTTTCTGTGAATCTAACAGAGGTGCTCTTGCTTGCACCTTTCTTGTAGCCCATCACAAGCACTTCAGAGTGTCCCTTAGAGTCTTCAACTACTTTAAATATTTCTTTTTCATTCTGGACTCTAACAGTGAGCTCCCTACGCTCAATATCAATAATCACTCGCCTAGTGGCGAGGAATGGTCTTCCTAGTATAACAGGCATTATAGGATTTTCCATCATATCTATGACATATAGATCATTAGGGAGGAAAAATCTACCTACTCTGATTAAAACATTTTCTGCAATGCCAACTGGTCTAACCACAGACTGATGAGCCAATTGGAGCTTTACAGGAGTAGATTTAATCTCACCTATATCTAACTTTTTGCAGAAAGATAGAGAGATAATATTAATGCTAACAACTAAATCACATAATGTTCTAAAAGAATAAGTACCAAAGCTGCAAGGAATAGAAAAACTCCCTGGATCTGCTACTTTTTCAGGTACCTTTTGTGTACTCTGGTGCTGCATGTGGAAGCAAGATATACGATGTCAACCTTCTTTTCCTTCCTCTTCTTTGCTAACCATTCCTTCATGAACCTGTTGTACTGGGGCATCTCTGGTGCTTCTGCAAAAGGAATGTTAATATTCAGACTCATAAATGCATTCATAAATTTATCAAACTGAACCTGATTGTTCTTCTTTTTTTTTTCTTTTTATTGTCTTTGAGGACCATTAATGTGGGAGAAGGAATAGGAGGCTCAGGTTCAGGCTTTTCAGCTTCATCTGATGATGTGTCCTCCTCAGCTTCCCCAGTAGGTGTGTCATACTCCTCAGACTCATGTTCCTCTTCAACTTACTCTTGGTGCACAGTGATGGCCTTACAGTACTCCATCTGGGTTTTCTCCTGCTCAGCTAGGGCCTTACCTTTGCTCATGGTGCTTACAACACTTACCAACTGTCCTAGCTGAGTCTCAATGTTTTTTATGGTTGCACTGCGGTTGTTCACTGTGGTGTTGATGGCAATGATTGCCTCCTCCAATTTGTTTCTCCTGTTATTAGACTCTGCAATGAAAGCTCCAACAAGGTCATCTAATTTTTTATTTTCTTGAGTTTGAGGGGCAAAACCAGGAGGATTAAGAACATTCTTGTTATTAGCATAAGATAAATTTTGATGGTTCCTATTGTTAGGGTGATAATGTGTAGGTGTAGAATTATTATTATATCCCCTAAAATTAGAATTAGATACATAATGAACCTGTTCTGTGGCCTCCTCCTGAGATTTAGATGCTAAAGTGACAGCTGATTCAATTGATTGTGCACTCCCTGTACCTGAAAATTTTAGAAAAGCATTAGCCAGGGAAGACATTTGGGCCTGAAGTGCACTAACATTGTCAATCTCGAACACTCCCGCGCAATCTTTTTAGGTGCAGACCGCTCAGATGGCCAGCGATAGCTGTTGGTGGCCATATCCTCTAAAAGTGTGCGAGCATTTCCCACGGTCTTGGACAACAGAGTCCCACCTGCAGCTGCATCAACGATAGTTTTGGTACTAGGAGTTAAACCATTATAAAATAATTGAACCTGAAGCCAGTCAGGGTAGCCGTGTTGAGGGCACTTCCTCAACAACTTTTGAAATCTATCCCAAGCCTCGAACAGCTGCTCATCAAACTGCTGCTAAAACATCCCAATCTCGGTCCTCAGCTTGACCATCTTTGCAGGAGGGAAAAATTTATTCAGAAATGCCTAGACTAAAGCATCCCAGGTGGTGATGCTCCCAGGGGGGAATAGACTGCAACCAATCTCGTGCTCTATCCTGCAAAGAAAAATGAAACAAGCGTAAGCGAATGGCATCCTTAGAGACTCCATTTATTTTTACCGTCCCACAAATGTCTAAAAATGATTTTCGATGAGAATTTGGGTCCTCGGTGGGTGATCCTCGATAAGCACAATCTCGAGCCATCTAAATGAGACCGGTCTTCAGCTCAAAGTTGTTGGCATTGATCGGGGCATAGACAATCCCTGATTGTTGCCCCTGAAACACGGGCTGAAAGTAGTCTCTAATAGGCTTAGGCTCCTCAGGTAGATTTGGGTCGGCCATTTGAATATTTTCTCTATTTTCCCTTTGAAGCCTATGAATTGTTCTTTCGATCTCGGGATCCAAAGGTATCAATTCTCTACTACTACGCATACACAACTTGTAACAACCCAAAAAAAAAGAGGGAAAATGGGGGGACTTTTTCCCCCAAAATTTCAGTAAAGACAAAAAAAAGGTAAATCTCTCTCTCCCTCTCACGCTCTCTCTCTCCCTCTCGGCCTCTCTCCCTCTCACGTTCTCTCTCTCTCCCTCTCTCACTCTCACTCTCTCTCCCTCTCGGCATCTCTCCTTCTCACACTCTCTTTCTCTCCCTCTCAGCTCTCTCTCCCTCTCGGCCTCTCTCCCTCTCACGCTCTCTCTCCCTTTCGGCCCTTTCTCCCTCTCTCGGTCTGCAGCGTGCCGCCGTCCTTCTCCGTTGCAGATTTGCACCTTGCTGTCTTCGCCCCTCCGCCGTCGCCTTTCGCCGCACCGCCACCATTGACAGTTACCCACGACGTCGCCGCCACTAGTAAGCCTTTTTTTTTTCGTGCTTCCTCTCTCGTCTCCTCCCTCTTCACGTTTTGGTGATTGGCACTACAGAAAACAACCTTCTTCCTTAAATTTCAGCGATTTAGCAATGTTATTGGGCTGTTTTTGGCATTTTTCGGTGAGCTTCAGCAGTGGGTAAGTGAATTAAGCCTAGTTTTTGTTGTTTAAAGTAATTTAGAGGAATACCCATTGACTTTAGCTATTTATTTTAAGGTAGCCATAGTATTTGGAGGCAGATTTGTTGATTTGGAGCGAAATTTAGAACCCGGACAGCAAGCTTAAGGTTCTATTTTTGTGAGTTTTGGGTGTGAAATGTATCTCCATGATTATTTGGCTCCTAGTTGTATGCTTGCAATAATCTCCTTTTGGTTTAAGAATTTTTTTCACCTTGTGTAGATTCATTAAACGCCTTGGGAGCTAAGAAGCTAAATTAGCATTTGGCAAACATTATTTAGTAAGTAACCTTACTACTTGGAAAGCCTTGGCTAGGCTAAGCTATTTATTATGAATTGTTACACGCTTTGAATAGTACAGAGCGGGAGACATCGATTATGTATGGTTGGAATATGGAATGTTGGATATTGTGTGTTCTGGCAATATTAAATCTTATGGTTATGCGTGTGTTCGTCTATATTGAATGCTCTGAATGTTTTGTGTTGGTTAGTGTAGAATATTCTACTTGGGTAAACCTTGAATGCTCTGAATGCTCTATGTTGGATAAGATAGGATGTTCTATATTGTTGGGTTGTGGACGCGAGACCTGACTCACTTTGTTTTGTGGAAGTTCGGAGTCTATTCTATTGTTTGGAAGTGCGGTGGAAGTTTGTAGTTGGGCAGTTTTGAATATTGAAGTGTATTCTCTTGTTTACAGGTGATAAGAAATTTGGGAACAACTATACGTATGTCGTTATGCTGCCGAATTTTCGGTAGCATTACAGGGAATAACAAGGCTAAGTTTCGTGATATTGCTTGGACTACGATGTGTTAATATTGGTTGTTGGTTGTTTAAAATATGTGCCTTTTCTACTTAGTGTTTTGAATGTTGGTTACGATAATTATGCTTGAATGAGATGAAAGGCGAGGTAGTTAGAACATGTTAGATTAGCCTTTAGAAACCTTTATGGGAAAGAAACTTGATGGTTAAGTTGCAAGTTAAACTTGCTAATAGGGGCCCTAGTACGAAATGAGGATAGGTTACTTATCCTAGTAGGGACCGTGGCAATTAAACACCTAGGATTGAGATGTTTATAGACTGAGATGAGGAGCTAAATGGACGGGACTCGGCTTCACAGACTAAGTGCCATCTACTATCTGTGGAAGTAAAGTCCCGACTAAAAACCCATGGACGCCCCACCAGTGAGTTGGTAGTTAGAGTGCTACGCACACATAGGTGCCTTGATGGGTGAGACTTCGCTCCACTGACTGGGTGCCTTCTACCATCAGTAGGAGTAGAGATCTCCCACGATTCCCACTTGTGCACCTCCAGTGAGTTGGTAAGCATGTGATAGGCTGGTTATTTGTCCACGTGACCCGTACGTCATGATAGATGAAATGAAATGAAATGAAATGACCCAGTACGTCATGATAGATGTAACGAAATGAAATGAAATGACCATTAGGCCCTTAGCAGCAACTAACCTCAAGTTATCCATGTAATGCTTGTAAATCTCCTCCCAATAGTAGTGTTACTTACTGAGTATTTTTAATACTCATTCTTTTCAAAATGTTTCCTTTCAGGTTCGAGCAAGGACATATAGAGCGCGTGGCGGATTTCTACTGACGAGCCATGGAAAATATGTGATCATGTCTTCCGCATAGTCTAGCTTCTCATTTTTCTTTTAGTTAGTTTTGTAAATGGTGGTTCTTAAGGTTTAAAATGTCTCCGTGTTTTCCTTAGGAAACATTTGTTTTAATGAAGTTTTTGAAAGGTTTCTTGTTTTATGTGGGATCCCAGGCTGAAAGGCTTCTTTTCTCTTAAATGTCGTATATTTTTTGTTAATGTTTCTTTCAAAATAAGTTTTTTCTTAAAAGTAAGTAGGCATGCATGTGGTAACAACCCTAGGAAGTAGTAATGAGAACTGGGGTCGTTACACAACTAAACTACCCTAAAAAAGAGAGAAAACAATTAAGGAAAGAAACTAGAAAAGGAAACAGCTAATCTAAAAATGAAAAATAAAATCTAGAAAATGAAAATACAATCAAATTAAGGAAAACAAAAACAAATAAGGAAATATTACACAACTACGGGGAAAAAAACACTAAACTAGAAAAAAAATGGAAAGAATAACAAATAAGGAAAAAAATGCAAATAACCTAGAAAAGAAAAAATACACCCTAAATTAAGATCGAACAATTTTTTCACAATATTGATCTAACTAAATGTGTCAATCCCCGGCAACGGCGCCAAAAACATGATGTGGAATTTTCCTACCGCAAGCGCACGGGTCAAGTAATAATAAAGTGATCAAAAAAATCGAGTGTCGCCCTCTGGATTGGATGTTTAAGTTAAATCAAGTATTGCGAATAATCTTGCTCAATTTTATTTAGGGAACGAAAAGTAGTGAGTGATAAATAGAAAACTAGATCAAAGCAAATAAACAAAGGAGATTCAATTGAAAGAACACTTAGGGAATTGATTTCGCCAATTTAGTCTAGGATTTATTTTAGGGAATGAGTTATCATGCACAATGGAATTATGAGCCTATGAACCTTTAATCACAACTACCTCTCCCGAGTATAATTGATTCTCATGCAAATTAACCAACTTGATATCCCTATCTAAGTTTATTAACATGCAAAGTATTTAGTTCTTTTTGACCAATTCTAAAGTTAATCTAAAATCCTTCACGAGTTTAGAATATAAACTTTAGTCATGCAATCTTAATAAAGTCTACGTTAAATCCCCTCTCCCGAGCGAGACTCAACACTTAGATCATTCAACTAATGGCCAATTAATTGAAAACATTAAGTTAATATTGCAAACATAATAATCATTGCAGAACTCATACCGTAAATCAATCCATAAACTAAAAAGACTACATCAATCCCTAAGCAACAAGTTTAGCTACTCATACATGGCGTTAAAAGATCAACTAAACATGAAAAAGCCATTAAATCTTACTAGAGAAAAGGAAAAGGAAAGGAAACACTCAATGTCGTCGAAACCGGCATGTCCCCGTGACAATCTCCACACCACCAAGTGAGATTCTCGGTCCTCGTCCTTGCTTCAACTCCCACAGTAGGTCTCTAGTCGAAATTAGGGCTAAAATATCTCAATTTGGCCTCCCCCAATCCGTAGCATGAAAAGAACTATAAATATGAAATTTTGTCGATAGCGTCGAGACGGTATGGAGACAGCGTCTCGACGTTGTCGCATGCCGCGCTTTCTGTATAAGGAAAAACCGATAGCGTCGAGACGCTCTTGGCACAGCGTCTCGACGCTGTGACTTCTGCTGCCCAAATTAGAAAAGGAAAGGCAACGTCGAGACGCTCCAAGAGTAGCGTCCCGACGCTGGTCTACAGATTGCCCTCTCTTGGCTCCGTCTAACTTGAATCTTTTCAGTTCTTTGGCATCTTTTCACGTTTCGAACACCCGATTAACTCTAATTCCACGCTTAAGCTGTAATCAACACTTTCCTACAAAATAAACAATTAAGTGCAATAAAATGGCCAAAAAATCATAAAAGACTAGCTAAATTAATTAGGGAAAACTAGCTAGCTCAACCGGGATTGAACCATATCCAATAGGGTTTTGTTACTCTTAACTGAGATTTAGGATGTGATTCCATGAACTATCAAATAGCCCTAGAATCTCAAGTCCCTAGACTCAACACATTGATCAGACCAAAGTTGTTTTATTATCTCACCTAACAAGTTTTCAACTTCAATCTTAAGCCCTTTCGAATATCCCAAGAGCTTCAGACTGAAATTGCATTAGGTAGAGATACTCATACCTTTGAATAATAATCTATAACCGAGATAAATTATTCATACCCTCCCACTGCTTTAACATACTAGACCACAAGGATCCAAATGTACAAGCTCCAAGGGCTCTTTGGCTCTTTTAGCTCTTTTCCAGTAAAAGATCTATCAGTCATATCGCCCATAAGGCATGACTTAATTGGTATTAGAGAGTGTTCTTCTAACTAACTTAGAAGTATACTCTAGACTAAGCTCCCAATCATATTGAGATCAAATATAGTCTTACACCTTAAGAACCAAAGAAAGGTATTTCCTTTAGGAGATATCCTTTGCCTTTATCTTTCTGAGTATAAGCAATCTTAAACAACTCAGTGCTCATGACTTGCTTTACTCTCGATTAGTCTTAAAACACATAAGTTATTTACCAGTAATGCTGAACAACTGTCAACTCCCTTTCTTAAAATAAAACTGCATTAGCAGAGAAAGGTATAGAGTAACATTGTTCCAGCATATATGATACAAAAATTAAATTTTTGTTAATCTTTAGGAAATTCATATACATTATCTAATAATGTGTATATTCTCCCACTGGATAAAATAACTTAATGTTCCCTCTGCCAAAACCGAGATATACTCTCCAGATCAAAATCTGAGAATCATCTCACCTATTTGCAACAGTTGCCATGAGCTTATTCCTTAAAAGGAAAAGCAAACGTGATAAGTGGCACCTAAATTAAAAATTCAGGTTGTATCCTCATTTTCCACTATGCACGTTTCAATGACCAATAAATCATATTAATTGTCATTGGTATTGACTAGGCAGTTAATGTAATAGTCATCATGAACAATTCAAGATGAACTAGACATTTGAGCCTGAGGACATTCCTCACTAAACACTAATCTAAAATCGTTTACCACAAGTTTCGTTTAAGCTAGTTGTATCTTAAACCATTATTAATAAAATGGTGTGTAAGACAATGCACATAAAGTTTTATATAATTGCTGAAGTAACAAATTACTTGTATTATTAATCGCATTAACCCATTACAAATAATCCAATCAAATTCTGCAAAAACAAACAAGCAATCAAAGAAACCCTATATAACTATTGATTTAGTTTTTGCAACGATACTTCAGAGGTTTAGAGCAACAGCCACCGAATGGTGGTCAGCTACTCCTCCTCTGAATTGAGACAATCTCAACCAAATTCTAACACCAGAATAACTCATATTCCGTTAGCATTTAGTTACCGTTGTTCGGTCAAGGATTAGTTAACACATTTAACTCATCCCCGTAAGTGTAACCCTCCCACTTTCAGATCCCAGAGGTACGAACCAACAGGCTACCAAAAGGAAAGACAACTGTTGCTAATTAACCTAAGTGACCCTATCCATTTCTGGAGTTCGCGGTGTTCTGAAACCTATGATCAGGCCCTCCGAAGGGATGGTCGCTCCAAGACGACACGCAGGCAGATCATAAGAATCTCACGGTGCGACCTAGGGGTGGAGACCGTAGGATATGTTGACACGTGTCCTGCTCCCACTTACTATAGACATTCTCCCCATTCACCTTGGTATTGACCCATGCAAACACTTTCCGAACGGAGGCCGTGCCCAGGGCGACACGAAGCCGAGCATGGATCTCCCAATGTGAACGTAGGGGGACGTAAGAGTAAAAACTTGATATGAAAATCATGTTTTTATTTTTTTTCCTCCCACTGAAATGTCCTACTGTATTTTAGGGTTATTAAACTTACATAAACCCGGCTAAGTCAATCTATCTAAGTCTATGCCTATTATAACTCTTATAATTAGGGTTTTACTCTAATGTCTAGGTGAATTAAGCCCTTTTAATTACCTAGTGACATTGCATGCTAATATTAGACTATGATTAATTCAACTCAGGTTCCAGGTCAGATCCCAGGTAGGATCGTTCGTAAATTAATTTTATTTCGCAAAATACCAATACATTGGCAAAAGGTTAAGCGATGAGAAACATACCTCCGTTAACGACTCTGAATACTTCAACGAACACCACCACGAGGCTACCCTACTATTCTCTGAGATTAGGAACATAGTTGTGGGACTACTAATCTTGATTGGGAAAAACTCTTAGAGAGAAAAGTTCTCTCTAGAGTTCTTGAGAGAATATGTGAGGGAGGCTAGAATGAGACCTTAGGGATAGGGTTCTCATAACCTTTCCTTTTATAAGAGAGGAAACCCTAATGTGAGGTTAGGAAACAATGTTGTCCGTTAGATCAAGATCAATTAATTAATTGATTAAATCAATTAATTAAATGTTAATTAATTAATCATATTAATTAATCCCATGCACATTTAAATCTTATTTAAATCTAATTCCTTCACATAATATATATAGTTTAATTAACTTAATTAAATCACATTTAATTAATTCAATTAAACTAATCAATTAATTAATTCCAATAATGAATTAATTTCATAATTAAATATCACCCATATTTAATTCATTTCTCATTAGAATCATATTCTAATAATTCCCTCATAGACTATAGTTTAATTAAATCTCATTTCATTTAAACTAAATTGAATAATTAATTAATTCATGATTAATTAATCCATCTTTTAATTAAATATCATATATTTAATTAGACATATATTTGAACTCTTTCAAATATATAAATCTCTCAATTTAATAAAGTTTAACTCAAATTAGACTTTATCTTTTAATGCATCACTATACATTATATTAATTTGTATCTTATACAATTAACTTAATTCCCAATATGACTTTGAACTATTCAAATTCTCTCCAGATATATTTGTTCCTAATTACTCTTTACGAGCTAGCAGGGGGACCTAATGGACCTACAGATCAGAAGCTCCAATGATATGAGGTTAACTGATTAAACTCATTAATCGGGTTAACCAATATTCATTAACTCCTGGTCATTCCACTAAAGACCCACAGCTGAACTCTTCTCACTGTAGAACATTTTTGTGTCCATGGATGTAGACCTATGTCGGTAAGTCAATCCTTCACGAGTGTCTGTAATCACAGCTGGGTCAAATTACCGTTTTACCCCTGTGTTACATCTGTCTCCTTAAGTACATCTGTCTATTCTAATGAACAACCTGTTTATGGTCCAACCATCAAACAGAAAGTCCCTCTCGGGACAGTGAGAGGGTAGGATCCCCTTGTTCAAGTCCCGGAGTCACCACTTAAGGGAACACTCATCTACTTCTCCTAGAAGCGGGAAGGAGTGAATTCCTTCTTGTGTTGTCATTTCCCCAGCCTCCCACTCGGTCTTGTCCCCAAAAAGGAAGGCATATTGAGTCGGCGTATTGGCCACTGTCACCCATGCTAATCAAAGGACAATCCCTCATGAGAAGGACTTCATGACACACTCAGGATTAAGACTGAGTTACCTAGGTCATCCTATTGAAACAGTAACCTAATTAGTTAACGGTGTTGTAACTAATGGTTGACTATTTCGTGGTCCGGTCTTATGCAAACTCATTGCATAGGATACCTCCACTTGCATGTCTACTACATGGACGTTTTGGATCAATATGTCTGTATCAAATACAAAGCGGGTCGTATCTCATAGTGTTACCACGATAAGGTACCCAACCTTATCCTTGTACTATAGACCTTTTAGGTTGTCACTTGAACATCGATCCTCGTATGTCCCCACACACTAGTTCAAGTTACATACAAACAACCTTGGATCTTAGTTTATTGGATTTGGGTCAAATTGTGCAATATTTAACAATAACACTTTATTGTAGAAGCTCAATAACACTTTATTGAAACAAGTATACAATTTGTTTACATTCACTATCTACGAGTTTTAGGGCATAAAACCCAACAAACTCCCACTTGAACTAAAACTCTAGTTTAGTGGGATGTACAATAATCTATACAGCAGTGGGTGTATAAATACATGTATAAAACATATACAATGTACAAATACAATAAACTAGGGCATCACTATACCCATTACATAATGGTATCACTATACCCATTACATTTCTCCCACTTGCCCTAGATTACACCTTTGTACATATCTCGTAGATCTAGACCTTCTAGATGACCCTCAAACACTTTAGCCGAGAGAGTCTTTGTAAATTAATCAACAATATTTCATTCAATTTAATGTGTCTACTTATCTTAGGTTGCGATGTTCTTTTGAATTTGCCACAACACCACTATATCACTATAAAGTGTGATGGGCAAGTTCACATTTGGAACACATTCCAAATCAATCAAGAACTTTCTAAGCCATACAATCTCTATTGATGCTTCACGAGTAGCTATTTTTTCGGCCTATACGGTGAAGACTGTAATTATGTCATACTATAGCTCCATCGAAAAGAGTGACCACAGATACTGATGTAGATTT
Organism: Luffa acutangula; assembly: GCA_036850905.1. Lineage (NCBI taxonomy): Eukaryota > Viridiplantae > Streptophyta > Magnoliopsida > Cucurbitales > Cucurbitaceae > Luffa > Luffa acutangula. The sequence continues at coordinate 36,007,765 of CM072099.1, forward strand.
CCTCAAATCCTTATCAGTCTTAAAATCTGTGTCAGTGTATCCTGTAAGGATCAAATCCTTAGTACCATACACAAGCATATAGTTCCTCGTTCTCCTCGAATACTTGAGGATATTCTTAACGGTTTTCCAATGATTAAATCTTGGATTAGATTGATTCTTACTGACAATCCCTATTGCATAGGGCATTCGTCTCATCTCCTCAACTTCTTGAGGTGTCTTAGGAAACGGTTTCTTAGACAAAAAAAAAAAAAAATCCACGCCTGAAAGGTACTGAACCCTTCTTGGAATTCTGTATCTTATATCTAACTGACATCTTGTAGATATAAGTCACTTGAGACAAGGCTAGCCTTTTGTTCTAACAATTCCTAACGATTTGGATCCCAAGAACAAACTCGGCTTCTCCCAAATTTCCATTTGGAAATGAGCTACTAGCTCCTTTTAATATCAGTAAGATAACCTACATCATTCCGAATGATTAGGATATCAATCATATACAACACTAAGTAAGCTACTGAACTATTGATGATTACCTGTAAACACAAGACTCATTAATGTTCTGATTAAAGCCAAAAGATCTGGTCACTATATAAAATCTTATATTTCAAGATCGTAATGCTTAGTTCAATCCATGAATGGATCACTTAAGCTTGCAAACCCTTTTGCTTTTGATCTTGTTGTATGAACCCTTTTGGTTAAGACATGAATGTCTCGTTTCCTCTTGTAAATCAACTTGTAACTAATAGGTGTTACCCATCAAGCAGATCTACAAGATCCCAGATGGAAGTGAAATACAAAAGACTTCATTTCTAGGTCCATGACTTTAATCCTCTGATCGTTGTCAACATCATTCATTTTCTTTCTAAAAGACAATGAATCTTGTATGCCATCATCAGGAATGACGACCTAGGCTTCAATCAAGCCCATGTAACATTCAGGTTATAAAACAACCCTCCCACTACATCGAGGCACTCTCAACTATTGAGATGGATGTGTCTGACCAGATGCACTGGTCCATCAACAACTTTTGTGAACAACCAGCCTCATCAACAACACTTGTGGATGTTCCTGTAGCTTCATTAGTTAACTTACTTAAACCGACTTTACTCTGTGGTTTATGATTTTTTATGTGAACTTCTTTTGAGAATGTAGCATTTGTCGATACAAATTCTTTATTCTCTTGTGAATTGAAGAAGTATTCACTTCTTGTTTCCTTTGGGATTGCATACTGTAGTAGGCAATGCAGTCAACACTACATGACCCCAAAATGAGCCAAACAATTGAGCATAGCTCAATTTGGAATGAACCATATCAAAAATAGTCTTGGAATGAGATTTAGGGTGTAATCCCATGTACCATCAAATAGTCTTGGAATCTCAAATCCCTATACTCAACACTTTGATCAGATCGAAGTGTTTTTATCATCGCACCTAACAAGTTTTCAACTTCAGTCCTAATCACCTTCGAATATCTCAAGAGCTTCAGACTTAAGTTGCATTAGGTAAAGATACTCATACCTTTGAATAATCATCCAAAAGAGATGAATTATTCATGCCCTCCCAGTGCTTTAACATATTGAACCACAAGGATCCAAATGTACAAGCTCCAAGGGCTATTTGGCTCTTAGATCTTTTCCACTAAAAGACCTATGAATCATATTGCCCACAAGGCAAGACTTACAAGGTAGTAGAGATACATCTTCTAACTCGCTTAGAAGTTCACTCTTGACCAATCTCCCAATCAAATTGAGATTAGTATGGTCTACCTTAAAACTAAGGAAATGTATTTTCCTTTAGGAGAAATCCTTTGCCTGTTTTCACATTGAGTAGTAGCAGTCTTAAACAACCCAGTGTTCATGACTGCTTTACTCTTGATTAGTCTTAAAACATTTAGGTTACTTTCCGGTAAAGTTAAACAAATGTCAACTCCCTTTCTTGAAACAAAACTGCGTTAGTAGAGAAAGGTAAATAGTAACATTATTTCAGCGAATAAGACACAGAAATCAAAATTGTTTTGATCTTAGGAATTACATACACATTATCTAATAATATGTATTTTCTCCCACTGAGAAAAATAACTTAATGTTCCCCACTGCTATAGCCAAAATAAGCTCTCTAATTCTAACTTTGAGAGTTATTACACAAGCAACAAGCTGTTGCCAGGAACTTATTCCTTTAAAAGAACACACGTGATTTGTGGCCCCTGAATCAAGTATTCAGGGAGAATCACTATTCTTCACTAATCACATTTTCAAGACAAGTACATGAAAATTACGGTCTTGAACAAGTTCTCTTTTTTCTAAGCAGGGTTCTATGTCATATTCACCAAGAGAAATTCTTATTGAATTAAACATATGGGGCATGATGACATTCCTCAATTAAGAATAATCCTAGACTTATTTACCACAATTTGTCGTTTAAGCTTGTTGTATTACCGTTATTTATAAAATGACGTAAGACAATACACATAAAATTATTATATAATTTTTGAAGTAACAAATTACTTGTATTATTAATCGTACTAACCCATCACAAATAATCCAATCAAATTCTGCAAAAAAAAATAAGCAATCAAAGAAACCCTATAAAACTATTGATTTAGTTTTTGCAACGATACTTCAAAGGTTTAGAACAACAGTCACCGAAGGGTGGTCAGCTACTCCTCCTCTGAATTGAGACAATATCAACCAAACTCTAACACCAGATAACTCATATTCCATTAGCGTTTAGTTATCGTTGTTCGGTCAAGGATTAGTTAAGACATTTAACTCATTCCCGTATGTGTAACCCTCCCACTTTCAGATCTCAGAGGCACGCACCAACAGGCTACCAAAGGGAAATACAACTGTTGGTAATTAGCTTAAGAGTCCCTATCCTATTCAGGAGTTCACGATGTTCTGAATCCTATGATCAAGCCCTCCGAACAGATGGTTGCGCCAGGACAACCTGCAGGCGAATCATAGGACTCTCACGGTGTGAACTAGGGGCGGAGATCGAGGGATACGTTGACACGTGTCCCGCTCCCACTTACTCTAGACATTTTTCCCATTCACCTTGTTATTGATCCATGCAAACACTTTCCGAATGGAGGCCGCTCCTAAGGCGACTCGAAGCCGAGCATGAACCTCACATTGTGAATGTTGGGGTTTATGCCCTAAAACTCGTAGATAGTGAATGTAACCGTTGACCGGATATTAATGAAATAATATTGATATATTTTTTCATTAATTGTTATTAGTTATTTTATATTTGTCTTTGCCTAATAATAACCTTAATCCAATAAACTAGACATCCAAGGCTGTAATATGAGTCTTGAACTATATGTAGCAACATATGGGATCATTGTTCAAGAAACAACCTAAAGGGTCTAAAGTATAGGGATAAGACTGGGTGCCTTATCCTGGTGACACTATGGATACGACCCACTTTGTATTTGATACAAACGCTGCGATCCAACGCGTTCGTGTAGGAGACATGCGAGTGGGGGTATCCTATGCAATGAGTTTGCATAAGACCGGACCGCGAAATAGTAACCACTGGTTATAACACCGTTAACTAGTTGGTTTTCTATTTCACTAGGACGACCTAGACAACTTAGTCTTAATCCTGAGTTGATTATGGACTCCTGCTCATGAGAGATTGTCCTTTGATTTGTATGGGTGAGAGTGGCCAATACGCCGACTCAATAAGCCTACCATTTTGGGGACAAGACCGAATGGGGAGCTGGGAACATAATCGTACAAGATGGAATTCACTCCTTCCCGACTTTAGGAAAGCAGATGAGTGTTCCCTTAAGTGGTTACTCCGAGTCTTGAACAAAGGGCCCTACCCTCTCAATGGCACGAGAGGGTTTTCTGTTTGATGGTTGGACCACAAACAGGTTGTTCATTAGAGGAGAATTGGTACTTAAGGAAATAGAGGTAACCCAGGGGTAAAATGGTAATTTGACCCAGTTGGTGTTACGGACACTCGTGAAGGACTAACTAGTCGATATTGGTCTAGATCCGTGGTCACAAAAAATATGTCTGCAGTGAGAAGAGTGCAACTGTGAGTCTATAGTGGAATGTACACACAGTTAACGAATATTGATTAATTTGGTTAATGAGTTTGACCAATTAATCTCACATCGTTGGAGCTTCTGATCTGCAGGTCCATTAGGTCCCACTGGTAGCTCATAAAGTAATTTGAGGCAACTAAGTAATAAAAGTAAATTGAAAATGCTCAATTTATTAAGGGAAACGAATATAATATATATTGATATATTATTATGAGAGAAATTGATATTTGAAAAGTTCAAATATAAATTTATGGAAGTTTGAAAGAGTTCAAATAATGAATTAATTAATTTAAGGCCTAAAATATGTTTGGGCAAATTAATTAATTCTAGGTCGGGAATTAAATATGTGATATTTAATTGGTGGTTAATTAATTAAAGAATTCATTAACCGGGAATTAATCAATTATGGAAATAATTAATCACTTAAGGAAGTGATTAATCATTTATGGAAATGATCTAATCACTTATGGAAGTAATTAGTCATTTGTGGAAAAGATTAATCAATTATGGAATTGATTGATCATGATTGATTAATTAAGGAATAAGATTGAATCAATTTTGGAAAAGATAGATATAATTGAATATTTTATTCATGATCTCTCTTCTATAAATAGAACACTAGACCTAATTGGTCATGACACTTGAAATTTTGCTCTTGCTCTTAGACTCTCAAAGACAAGACCTAAAATTCTCTCAAGCCTCCCTCTTAGAGAAAGACTCCTACAAGTCTTTTGCCTCCTAGACCTAGAGTCATACCGGTGTAACCTTTGTGGTTATTGTGTCAATCAAGAATAAAATTCCAGCGATCAAGAGGCGAAGAGGTTGCTGCGTTTTCGTTCGTTGGAGCGTTGTTGGCGAAGAACGGTCAAGTCTACAACGAAGGTATGTGACGGTTCTTCCCCTTTTCTTTAGAAATGCATGAAAATAAATTTAGATTTATTTTTAAGCATGTTTGAACCAATTTTCTAGCAGCTTTAAAGAGCGTTTAAAGTTTGTCTGAGTTTTCATAACGGTATTTTAATGTTAATTAATATACGGCGTAAGGTCCAATCGATGCGCTTCCGCTGCGTGGGGACTTTTATTCCCTTCAGTGAATAGAGGGACATAGGAGCAAAACTTGATTTAAATCTCGTTTTGTAATTTTCCTCCCACTGACAATGTCCTAAAGTTAATTTAGGGTTGTTTAACTTAGATAAAATTCGGCTAAGTCAATCTTGAAGGTAATAAAAGTCCCCACGCAGCGGAAGCGCATCGATTGGACCTTACGCCGTATATTAATTAACATTAAAATATCGTTACCATAACTCAAACAAAACTTTAAACAACTTTTAAAGCCGCTGTAAAATCGGTTTAAACATGCTAAAATAAATCTAAATTTATTTTTAAAAATTTTCTAAAGAAAAGAGGAAGAACCGTTACAAACCTCCGTTGTAGACTTGACCGTTCTTCGCCAACGACGCTCCACGAACGAAAACGCAGCAGCCGCTTTAAGGTTTTCTTCGCTGGAAATTCTTCTTTGATTGACACAATCACCACAGAGGTTACACCGGTATGTCTCTAAGTCTAGGAGGCAAAAGACTTGTGGGAGTCTTTCTCTAAGAGGGAGGCTAGAGAGAATTCTAGGTATTTTCTTTAAAGAGTGTCAAGTATCTCAAGTGTCATGACCAATTAAGTCTAGTGTTCTATTTATAGAAGAGAGGCCATGAATAAAATATTCAATTAAATCAATCTTTTCCATAATTGATTCAATCTTTATTCCTTAATTAATCAATCATGATTAATCAATTCCATAATTGATTAATCTTTTCCACAAATGACTAATTACTTCCATAAGTGATTAGATCATTTCCTTAAATGATTAATCACTTCCTTAAGTGATTAATTATTTCCATAATTGATTAATTCTCGGTGAATGAATTCTTTAATTAATTAACCACCAATTAAATATCACATATTTAATTCCCGACCTAGAATTAATTAATTTTGCCCAAACACATTTTAGGCCTTAAATTAATTAATTCATTATTTTGAACTCTTTCAAACTTCCATAAATTGATATTTGAACTTTTCAAATATTAATTTCTCTCATAATAATATATCAATATATATTATATTTGTTTCCCTTAATAAATTGAACATTTTCAATTTACTTTTATTACTTAGTTGTCTCAAATTACTTTACGAGCTACCAGTGGGACCTAATGGACCTGCAGATCAGAAGCTCCAACGATGTGAGATTAATTGGTCAAACTCATTAACCACATTAATCAATATTCGTTAACTGTGTGTACATTCCACTATAGACTCACAGTTGCACTCTTCTCACTGCAGACATATTTTCTGTGTCCACGGATCTAAGACCAATATCGACTAGTTAGTCATTCACGAGTGTCTGTAACACCAGCTTGGTCAAATTACCGTTTTACCCCTGGGTTACCTCTATTTCCTTAAGTACCAATTCTCCTCTAATGAACAACCTGTTTGTGGTCCAACCATCAAACAGAAAACCCTCTCGTGCCATTGAGAGGGTAGGGCCCTTTGTTCAAGACTCGGAGTAACCACTTAAGGGAACACTCATCTGCTTCCCTAAAGTCGGGAAGGAGTGAATTCCATCTTGTACGATTATGTTCTCAGCTCCCCATTCGGTATTGTCCCCAAAGTGGTAGGCTTATTGAGTCGACGTATTGGCCACTCTCACCCATACAAATCAAAGGACAATCTCTCATGAGCAGGAGTCCATAATCAACTCATGATTAAGACTAAGTTGTCTAGGTCGTCCTAGTGAAATAGAAAACAACCTAGTTAACGGTGTTATAACCAGTGGTTACTATTTCGCGGTCCGGTCTTATGCAAACTCATTGCACGGGATACCCCCACTCGCATGTCTCCTACACGGACGCGTTGGATCACAACGTTTGTATCAAATACAAAGTGGGCCGTATCCGTAGTGTCACCAGGATAAGGCACCCAGTCTTATCCCTATACTATAGACCCTTTAGGCTGTTTCTTGAACAATGATCCATATGTCACTACATATAGTTCAAGACTCATATTACAGCCTTGGATGTCTAGTTTATTGGATTAGGGTTATTATTAGGCAAAGACATATATAAAATAACTAATAACAATTAATGGAAAAATATATCAATATTATTTCATTAATATCCGGTCAACGGTTACATTCACTATCTACGAGTTTTAGGGCATAAATCCCAACAAACTCCCACTTGAACTAAAATACTAGTTAGTGGAATGTAAATGCAATAATCTAAAGCTGGAAATACAATGAACTAGGGCATCCTTATACCCATTATACATTTCTCCCACTTGCCCTAGATTAGATGGCATACATATCTCGTAGACCTAGACCTTCTAGATGACCCTCAAACACTTTAGCCGTGAGAGCCTTCGTAAATGGATCAGTGATGTTGTGCTCCGAGGCGATCTTAGTGACGATCACATCTCCTCGTTGCACAATCTCCCGTATCAGGTGATACTTCCTCTCGATGTGTTTACCTCGTTTGTGGCTTCGAGGTTCTTTTGAGTTGGCTACAGCCCCACTATTTTCACAATATAGTGTTATGGGCACGTTCATATTTGGAACCACTTCCAAATCAGTCAAGAACTTTCTGAGCCATACTGCCTCCTTAGCTACTTCGCAAGCTGCTACATACTCAGCCTCCATGGTTGAGTCTGCTATGCATCCTTGTTTTATGCTTCTCCACACTACTGCTCCTCCATTGAGGGTGAATATTGACCCTGATGTGGATTTCCTTGAATCCTTATCAGCTTGAAAGTCAGAGTCAGTGTATCCAGTGAGAATCAAATCCTTAGCTCCATACACAAGCATGTAGTCCCTCGTTCTCCGAAGATACTTGAGGATATTCTTAACCGCTCCCCAGTGGTCCAACCCTGGATTAGACTGATACCTACTGACTACTCCCACTGCATAACATATGTCAGGCCTAGTGCAGAGCATGGCATACATTAAGCTGCCCACAGCTGAGGCGTAGGGAATGTGTCTCATGTTCTCAATTTCTTGAGGTGTCTTAGGAGACTGTTCCTTAGACAGGTGTACCCCATGTCTGAAGGGTAGTAGTCCCTTCTTGGAGTTTTGCATCGAATATCGAGACAACATCTTGTCAATATACGTTGCTTGAGACAGAGCTAGCGTTTTGTTCTTACGATCCCTAATGATTTGGATTCCCAGAACATATTGAGCCTCTCCAAGATCTTTCATTTGGAATTGGGTTGCTAGCCATTTCTTAATGTCAGTGAGGTATCCTACATCATTCCCAATTAGTAGGATATCGTCTACATAAAGTATTAGAAAAGCCACTTTCCTTTTGTTTATTTTCTTGTACACACAAGGCTCATCAACGTTTTGGTCAAAGCCAAAAGATTTGATTGCAGTATCAAATCTAATGTTCCATGATCTGGATGCTTTTTTCAATCCATAAATGGATCGATTGAGCTTACAAACCTTTTGTTACTGACCTTGGCCTATGAACCCTTCGGGTTGAGACATGAAGATATTCTCTTCAAGATTACCATTCAGAAAGGCAGTCTTGACGTCCATTTGCCATATTTCATAGTCATAATATGTGGCTATGGATAAGAGAATTCTTATGGACTTTAACATGGCTACAGGAGAAAAAGTTTCTTCATAGTCTACCCCTTCCTTTTGGGTATAACCCTTTGCCACTAGTCTAGCTTTGAAGGTCTGTACCTTTCCAGCTGCATCTCTTTTTCTCTTATAGATCCATTTGCACCCTATGGGTTTTACCCCATTTGGTAGATCTGTAAGTTCCCATACAGAATTGGAGTACATTGACTCCATTTCCAGGTTCATGGCTTTGACCCATTCATCCTTATCTTCGTCATTCATTGCCTGTCGATAGGACAATGGATCCTCAATGCCATCATTAGGTATGACAACCTGAGTTTCAGTTAAACCCAAGTAGCGGTCAGGTTGTAATACAACCTTCCCACTGCGTCGAGGCATTCCCAACGTTTGAGATGGACGGGATGGATCTGAAGAACTAGTTCCTTCATCAACCCTTGTTGAAGGTCCAACTTCATCAACAACTCTTGATGATTCTTCAGTAGCTTCTCCTAATATTATTTTGCTGCGTGGTTTATGATCTCTCATGTGGTCTTCCTCTAAGAAAGTGGTGTTTGTCGATACAATCACCTTATTTTCTTGTGGGTCGTAGAAATAACCACCTCTCGTTTCTTTAGGGTAACCAACAAATTGGCACAGTTTTGAATGCGGTTCCAGTTTCTTAGGATTTGTCACAAGCACGTGTGCTGGACAACCCCAGATGCGAAAGTGATGCAAACTAGGTTTACGCCCTTTCCATAATTCGAAAGGTGTTTCAGAAACACTTTTCGAGGGAACATTGTTCAAGATGTATACTGCAGTCTCTACTGCATACCCCCAAAACGAGCTAGGCAATTGAGCATAGCTCATCATTGATCGAACCATGTCCAACAAGGTTCTATTTCTCCTTTCTGACACACCATTATGTTGAGGTGTACCAGGGGCTGAGAGTTGAGATTGGATTCCATGTTCTATCATATAATCCTGGAATCTTTGATCCATATACTCCCCTCCTCGATCAGATCGAAGTACTTTAATAGATTTACCTAATAGGTTTTCAACTTCAGTCTTAAACTCCTTAAACTTTTCAAGGGCTTCAGACTTATGTCCCATTAGGTACAAGTAACCATATCTTGAATAATCATCTATAAAAGAGATGAAATATTCGTACCCTCCTCGAGCTTTTATATTCATTGGACCACATAGATCCGAATGTATTAACTCTAAGGGTTCTTTGGCTCTGTAACCTTTTCCAGTAAAGGGTCTCTTGGTCATTTTTCCCTCGAGACACGATTCACAAGGTGGTAGTGAATCATCTTCTAACTTATTTAGAAGTCCATTCTTTACCAAACGACCGATCCTATCGATGTTTATATGACCAAGTCTAAGATGCCAAAGATGAGTATTGTTACTTGATGGAGAAATCTTTTGCCTTTTTCTTTGAGTTTCAGTAGTTTTAAATAATTCGTGATTTAAAAGTGCTTTGTTTTCGGTTGGTCTTAAAACGTACAAGTTATTTTCCAATTTGGCTGAACAAATAAGTACACCATTTTTATAAATGAACGCTTCATTCATATCAAAAGTAACTGTATACGATTGTTCAATCAAACATGAAATAGAAATTAAGTTCCTCTTAATCTTGGGAACGATTAACAAACTTTCTAAAAGTAAGAATCTATTTCTAAAAAATAACTTCGCAGCTCCCACTGCTTTAGCTGAAATGACTTCTCCAGTTCCGACCCTGAGTGTCATTTCCCCATCATTCAACTGCCGAAAGGAACTATTTTCCTGAAAAGAAGAGCAAACATGATTAGTTGCTCTTGAATCAAGTATCCAGGTAAACTTATCATGTTCTACCAGGCATGTTTCTAAAACAAGTAAATCAAATTTACCTTCCTTTTCATTCTTTTTCTCAGCAAGGTACTTTGGGCAGTTTCTCTTCCAATGTCCATCTACATTGCAGTGGAAACACTTGCCCTTGTCTGCCATAGCTTTGGTTTTTCCCTTGCTTTTAGCAGCAGTGCTGGGAGCTTTCCCCTTGTTTCCTTTCTTCTTCTGAGTTTTCTTTGAAGAATTGGCTACAGATTTAGTTCCAGAGGATGAACCCTTCTCGAACTTTCTTTTAGAGTGGACAACGTTTGCCTCTCATTCTATCTGTCCCTTATTCCTAAGAAGAGACTGATAGAGTCGTAGCTCATTCAGGAGGTTAGTCAGGTTGAATGTTATTTTATTCATCATTGCATTGCTTCTAAACTGTAGAAAACTCTTCGGAAGAGATTCTAAGATGAATGCAACCTGACTACGCTCATCTATGACCGCCCCGTTTGCCTCTGCCACGTTGAATTGGACCATCATATCCAGGACATGCTCCCGAACAGACATGCCCTCTTTCATGCGACAGCTATAAACGTATTTGAGAGCGTCGTGGTGGAGTTGGTAGGACGGTTGTCCAAACATCTCCTGGAGAGAGTTCATAATCTCTCTCGCTGTTACCATGCTCTCATGCCTTTTAGCCAAGACTTCAGATAAGCTGGCTAGGATATAGACGCGAGTCTTATCATTGGCCTTTGTCCAGCGGTCATAAGCATCCTTAACTGCTTGGGATGCATTACGAGCAGGGGCTGGAGGACATTCCTCCGTTAAGACGAACCGCAGATCATCGACAACAAGAATCGTATTCAGGTTCGACTTCCACGTAGCATAATTTTCGCCGGTTAATTTCTCATTTTTAAGCAGAGAGACAATTGAGGAAGACATTGCTGAAATTTAAACAAACAATGACCGTATTAGTTATCTTTGCCTTAACCCATCATACAAGCAAACAATTGCACACAATCCAATCAATTTAGCAAAACAGACAATCACATAACCCTAAAACTATCGATTTAGTTTTGCAACGACGTTTCAGAGGTTTAGAATGTCAGCCACCGAAGGGTGATCAGGCACTCCTCCTTTGAAATGAGACACCTCTCAGCTAATTCTAATTCCAGAATAACTCATATTCCCATAGACATTTGCCACCGTTGTTCGGTCAAGGATTTATTAACACTTTTAACTCATCCTCGTAAGTGTAACCCTCCCACTTTCAGATCTCAGAGGCACGCACCAACAGGCTACCGAAGGGAAAGAAAACTGTTGGTGATTAGCCTAAGAGCTCCTATCCTTTTCAGGAGTTCACGATGTTCCGAATCCTATGACCAGGCCCTCCGAAGGGATGGTTGCGCCAGGACAACCTGCAGGCGGATCACAGGACTCTCACGGTGTGAACTATGGGCGGAGACCGAGGGATACGTTGACACATGTCCCGCTCCCACTTACTCTAGACATTTTTCCCATTCACCTTGATATTGATCCATCCAAACACTTTCCGAAGGGAGGCCGCTCCTAAGGCGACTCGAAGCCGAGCATGAATCTCACGTTGTGAATATAGGGACGTAGGAGCAAAACTTGATTTAAATCTCGTTTTGTAATTTTCCTCCTACTGAAAATGTCCTAAGGTTAATATAGGGTTGTTTAACTTAGATAGTATTCGGCTAAGTCAATCTATCTAAGTCTGATCCTATTATAACAATTATGGAAAGGATTCAACTGCAATCTTTTGGGTGAATTAAACTTCCTTTAATAAACCCAACATTGCAAGTCAACATTACTATGGTTAATTCAACTCAATGTTCGGGTCAGTTCCCAGGTAGGAGGTGTTCCGTAAACCGTCAACTTAAATACCCCCAGGCTTAGACAGAACTTTACCGAGAGAGTTCCCTTATAACCTCAGTAATGTAAGGTCTTTACTCTAAAGATCTAGGTGCATTAAACACTTTTAATAAACCAAGTGACATTGCATGCTAACATTTAACTATGATTAATTCAACTCCGGTATTCCAGGTCAGTTCCCAGGTAGGAGGTGTTTCGTAAACCGTCAACTTAAATACCCCCAGCCTTAGACTGAACATTACCGGTGGAGTTCCCTTATAATCATAGCAATGTTTTTCCTACTTAGTCAATTAAAACTATTTTTAAAAACTAAGTAAGAAAAGATTCTAATCTTATTAGAAAACGATCTAGGTCTAATTAATTTTAAACAATTTAAAATTAATCCAATTTATCCTATGATCTTATGTTTGCATGCAAATCTTGATTATAGATTGACGGTTTCTAATCATTAATATTAAAGAACTATTTCAAATTTTAATGATTAATCCTATAATCAAGAATCTAGGGTTTAATTCATTCAACAATCTGATTCAAATTAAATAATTAAACCACACTAATTGCATGAATAATATAACAATTATATTATTAACTATGGATGTTTCATGCTTCATGCAATTTTTTATTTTCTTTTATTATAACAATTATAAGCCAATCAAGAAAATCAAACAAGCATGCTTCATTCATCACATTAAACATAACTATTTATATTTAATTTAAGTAATGACATGCTTCATGCTTTTCAATCTTTCATATAATTAATATACACTTATATTAAAAAATATGAAAACAAATCGATGCATTTAAACATACATTATAACAATTTATAATATATAAAAAATGCATGAGCATGTTTATAACCTAAGGTGGGATTAAATATTCTATATGACATCCATAAAGCATATAAATAGCAATTGAACCGGTTAATTTTGGCCCCTAGGATAAAATAAAGCATTAAATTACATTAATTTAGCTAAATTCTATCCTAAAAATCCTTGTACAGCTCCGGAATTGTTCTAGACAGCACGAACCGCCCCGAACCACCTCGAACCGGCCTCCAAAATCATGAACCATGCCAAAAATTGGCTGAACCGGACCAAATAGGTCCCAGCCCAGCCAAATTGGTCCGAACCGGACCGGTCATGCCTCGAACCGCGCCTTTTGAAACCCTAGGTCGCGCCTCCATCGTGACAGCGTCGAGACGCTGTGTAGATAGCGTCCCGACGCTGTGCATTTTCCTTATCTGGCGCGTGCGTAATCGAGACAGCGTCGAGACGCTGTTGAGGTAGTGTCCCGACGCTGTGTGCTTTCCTTACCGAGCGCCTTCGGTATCGGGACAGCGTCGAGACGCTGTTGAAGGAGCGTCCCGACGCTGTTGCGTCTGGAGGCAGAATCTGGGCGGCAGCAGTATCGATTCTCCGATTTCGGCCCCGATTTCAGCGGCGATTGCTCCGGTTTTCATCTCATAAAACCTATTCTAGACCCGGACTTACATAGGACTCGATTTTACATAAAATACCCAAAACACCGGGCCTTACATGATCTAAATCACATAAAAATAAAATCTATGACCATAAAATTAACCCAAACAGTTCAATGCAAACCGAACATACATTATGCATAAATCCCACCTATTAGAGCCTATTGCAACTTTTAAAATTAATTAATAGGGACAGCGATGGCTCTGATACCAATTGAAGGTAATAAAAGTCCCCACGCAGCGGAAGCGCATCGATTGGACCTTACGCCGTATATTAATTAACATTAAAATACCGTTACGATAACTCAAACAAAACTTTAAACAACTTTTAAAGTCGCTGTAAAATCTGTTTAAACATGCTAAAATAAATCTAAATTTATTTTTAAAACTTTTCTAAAGAAAAGAGGAAGAACCGTTACAAACCTCCGTTGTAGACTTGACCGTTCTTCGCCAACGACGCTCCACGAACGAAAACGCAGCAGCCGCTTTAAGGTTTTCTTTGCAGGAAATTCTTCTTTGATTGACACAATCACCACAGAGGTTACACCGGTATGTCTCTAAGTCTAGGAGGCAAAAGACTTGTGGGAGTCTTTCTCTAAGAGGGAGGCTAGAGAGAATTCTAGGTATTTTCTTTAAAGAGTGTCAAGTATCTCAAGTGTCATGACCAATTAGGTCTAGTGTTCTATTTATAGAAGAGAGGCCATGAATAAAATATTCAATTAAATCAATCTTTTCCATAATTGATTCAATCTTTATTCCTTAATTAATCAATCATGATTAATCAATTCCATAACTGATTAATCTTTTCCACAAATGACTAATTACTTCCATAAGTGATTAGATCATTTCCTTAAATGATTAATCACTTCCTTAAGTGATTAATTATTTCCATAATTGATTAATTCTCGGTTAATGAATTCTTTAATTAATTAACCACCAATTAAATATCACATATTTAATTCCCGGCCTAGAATTAATTAATTTTGCCCAAACACATTTTAGGCCTTAAATTAATTAATTCATTATTTTGAACTCTTTCAAACTTCCATAAATTTATATTTGAACTTTTCAAATATTAATTTCTCTCATAATAATATATCAATATATATTATATTTGTTTCCCTTAATAAATTGAACATTTTCAATTTACTTTTATTACTTAGTTGTCTCAAATTACTTTACGAGCTACCAGTGAGACCTAATGGACCTGCAGATCAGAAACTCCAACGATGTGAGATTAATTGGTCAAACTCATTAATCACATTAATCAATATTCGTTAACTGTGTGTACATTCCACTATAGACTCACAGTTGCACTCTTCTCACTACAGACATATTTTCTGTGTCCACGGATCTAAGACCAATATCGACTAGTTAGTCCTTCACGAGTGTCTGTAACACCAGCTGGGTCAAATTACCGTTTTACCCCTGGGTTACCTCTATTTCCTTAAGTACCAATTCTCCTCTAATGAACAACCTGTTTGTGGTCCAACCATCAAACAGAAAACCCTTTCGTGCCATTGAGAGGGTAGGGCCCTTTGTTCAAGACTCGGAGTAACCACTTAAGGGAACACTCATCTGCTTCCCTAAAGTCGGGAAGGAGTGAATTCCATCTTGTACGATTATGTTCCCAGCTCCCCATTCGGTCTTGTCCCCAAAGTGGTAGGCTTATTGAGTCGGCGTATTGGCCACTCTCACCCATACAAATCAAAGGACAATCTCTCATGAGCAGGAGTCCATAATCAACTCAGGATTAAGACTAAGTTGTCTAGGTCGTCCTAGTGAAATAGAAAACAAACTAGTTAACGGTGTTATAACCAGTGGTTACTATTTCGTGGTCTGGTCTTATGCAAACTCATTGCACGGGATACCCCCATTCGCATGTCTCCTACACGGACGCGTTGGATCGCAACGTTTGTATCAAATACAAAGTGGGCCGTATCCGTAGTGTCACCAGGATAAGGCACCCAGTCTTATCCCTATACTATAGACCCTTTAGGCTGTTTCTTGAACAATGATCCATATGTCACTACATATAGTTCAAGACTCATATTACAGCCTTGGATGTCTAGTTTATTGGATTAGGGTTATTATTAGACAAAGACATATATAAAATAACTAATAACAATTAATGGAAAAATATATCAATATTATTTCATTAATATCCGGTCAACGGTTACATTCACTATCTACGAGTTTTAGGGCATAAATCCCAACAAATCTATCTAAATCTGATCCTATTATAACAATTATGGAAATGATTCAACCACAATGTTTTAGGTGAATTAAACTTCTTTTAATAAACCCAACATTGCAAGTCAACATTACTATGGTTGATTCAACTCAAGGTTCGAGTCAGTTCCCATGTAGGAGGTGTTCCGTAAAGGGTCAACTTAAATACCCCCAACCTTAGACAGAACTTTACCGAGAGAGTTCCCTTATAACCATAGTAATGTAAGGTCTTTACTCTAAAGATCTAGGTGCATTAAACACTTTTAACAAACCTAGTGACATTGCAAGCTAACATTTAGCTATGATTAATTCAACTCCGGTATTCCAGGTCAGTTCCTAGGTAAGAGGTGTTCCGTAAACCGTAAGCTTAAATACCCCCCGCCTTAGACAGAACTTAACTGGTGGAGTTCCCTTATAATCATAGCAATGTTTTTCCTACTTAGTCAATTAAAACTAATTTTAATTCTAAGTAAGAATAATTCTAATCCTATTAGAAATGTGATCTTAGGTCTAATTAATTTTAAACATTTTAAAATTAATTCATTTATCCTAAGATCCTATGTTTGCATGCAATTCTTTGTTATAGGTTAACGATTTTTATTCATTAATTTTATAACTATTGTAAATTTTAATGAATTAACTCTATAACATGCTACTATGGTGAATAAATTAACAATCAAATTCTAATTAATTTATAAAACCATACATTAGCATACATGACATACCAAAAATATAACAATTATATTAATCTAAGGTAATGTCATGCTCAATGCAATTTAATTTCCTTTTAATTAACCTAACTCTTAAATTAATTATGCAAGAAAATTAAAATTAAGCATTACCATTTTCATACATTAACATAACATTTATATTAATAGCTCATAAAAACTAATTAAGCATGTTAATTACTTAATATAAATATATAACTCTTATATTTTTAAACTAAAGTAATTTCATGCTCAATGCAAATTAATTTTCTTAAACTAATCTAACTCTTAAATTAATAACCCAAGAAAATTAAAACAAGCATTCACATTTTCATGCATTAACATAACATTTTATATTAATAGCTCATGAAAATAAATAAGCAAATAAATTACTTTCATAAATATAACTTTTTTTTATTTTTACTAAAGTAATTTCATGCTCAATGTTTCTTAATTTTCATCCATTTAATCATAACAATTTATATTAAATACCCATGAAAAATATATTCATGCATAATACTTATATTATAACAATTATAATTAAATATGCATGAATATGCTTAACCTATGGTGGGATTTAAATACTATATGACATTCATAAAGCAATTAAATAGCTAAGTAGACGGGTTTTGGCATCCTAGGACTCAAAACAATAGAAAAATTACAATAATTGATCTATCTAAGTCCTATCATGTCGTGAACCAGCCCAAAACAGCCTCAAACCGCATCCAAACCCTTCAAACCGACGAAAAATTGAGCTAAACCATGCTTTACCATGCAAAACCAACTTCAAACAAGCTTGAACCGACCTAAAATATGCTAAACCGGCCCAAAATGGCTTCAGACCGAGTGAACTACGTCAAAACCTAGCTGAACCGATATGAACCGAACTGAACCGCTGAAACAACCCATGAACCAGAACGCGCATATATGTAAAATCTGTCCGCATATGGAAACAAATCACAAATTTATTGCATCGTTGGCGGAATATAATTCATGCTGAATTGACCTTCCCCAACCATCCGCGTTTGAGCCCCAGTAGATTATCCTTCTCGGATTTTTTTTTTCTATAGCGCACTAGGAAGAAAAAAAAAATCCTGAAGAAACACCAAAGTTCCAGTTCAAACTCATGACCTTGCAAATAATACCTGCACATCACAGACACTCAGACGCATCCTGGGTTCGAGTCATATTATTCGCACTTTTCCAGCAACATCGAAACTCTATTGAGCATAGTCTCGACGCTCTCACTCGAATTTTCCAAAAATCACAAAATCCAGCGGCGTTCTCGATAGATTTGGCTCCAAATTTCAGCAGTGTTTTTCCAAATTGATACTAAAATTAAAGACACGGACTTACAGACTCAAATTTGCAACAAATCACCCAAAACAATGGGCCCTTACATGATCAAATCAATGAAAAATTGCAAATTCTAATGCCAAAAACCCTAATCATCTACTAGCAAACCATTATACATCAAATGCACAATTAAATCCCACCAATAAACCAATGCAAATTTTGTAAAAACAAAATCAAGCATACGATCGGCTCTGATACCAATTGGAGGATTGAAATTCTCAATTCCGTTACAGAGGAAGCAATTAGACCGTTCGTAAATTAATTTTATTTCGCAAAATACCAATACATTGGAAAAAGGTTAAGCGATGAGAAACATACCTCTGCTGACGACTCTGAATACTTCAACGAACACCACCACGAGGCTACCCTGCTATTCTTCGAGATTAGGAACGTAGTTGTGGGACTACTAATCTTGATTGGGAAAAACTCTTAGAGATAAAATTTCTCTCTAGAATTCTTGAGAGAATATGTGAGGGAGGTTAGAATGAGACCTTAGGGCTAGGGTTCTCATAACCTTTCCTTTTATAAGAGAGGAAACCCTAATGTGAGGTTAGGAAACAATGTTGACCGTTAGATCAAGATCATATAATTAATTGATTAAATCAATTAATTAAATGTTAATTAATTAATCATATTAATTAATCACATGAACATTTAAATCTTATTTAAATGTAATTCCCTCACATAATATATATAGTTTAATTAACTTAATTAAATCGCATTTAATTAATTCAATTAAACTAATCAATTAATTAATTCCAATAATCAATTAATTTCATAATTAAATATCACTCACATTTAATTAATTACTCATTAGAATCATATTCTAATAATTCTCTCAAATACTATAGTTTAATTAAATCTCATTTAATTTAAACTAAATTGAATAATTAATTAATTCATGATTAATTATTTCATCTTCTAATTAAATACCATATATTTAATTAGACATATATTTGAACTCTATCAAATATATAAATCTCTCAATTTAATAAAGTTTAACTCAAATTAGACTTTATCTTTTAATGCATCACTATACATTATATTAATTTGTATCTCATACAATTAACTTAATTCCCAATATGAATTTGAACTATTCAAATTCTCTCAAGATATATTTGTTCCTAATTACTCTTTACGAGCTAGCAAGGGGACCTAATGGACCTACAGATCAGAAGCTCCAATGATATGAGGTTAACTGATTAAACTCCTTAATCAGGTTAACCAATATTCATTAACTGTGGGTCATTCCACTAAAGACCCACAGTTGAACTCTTCTCATTGTAGAACATTTTTGTGTCCATGGATGTAGACCTATGTCGGTAAGTCAATCCTTCACGAGTGTCTGTAATCACAGCTGTGTCAAATTACCGTTTTACCCCTGTGTTACATCTGTCTCCTTAAGTACCAGTGCTCCTCTAATGAACAACCTGTTTATGGTCCAACCATTAAACAGAAAGTCCCTCTCGGGCCAGTGAGAGGGTAGGATCCCCTTGTTCAAGTCCCGAAGTCACCACTTAAGGGAACATTCATCTACTTCTCCTAGAAGCGGGAAGAAGTGAATTCCTTCTTGTGTTGTCATGTCCCCAGCCTCCCACTCGGTCTTGTCCCCAAAAAGGAAGGCATATTGAGTCGGCGTATTGGCCACTCTCACCCATGCTAATCAAAGGACAATCCCTCATGAGAAGGAGTTCATGACACACTCAGGATTAAGACTGAGTTACCTAGGTTATCCTATTGAAACAGTAACCTAATTAGTTAACGGTGTTATAACTAATGGTTGACTATTTCGTGGTCCGGTCTTATGCAAACTCATTGCATAGGATACCTCCACTTGCATGTCTACTACATGGACGTTTTGGATCAATATGTCTGTATCAAATACAAAGCGGGTCGTATCTCATAGTGTTACCACGATAAGGTACCCAACCTTATCATTTTACTATAGACCTTTTAGGTTATCACTTTAACATCGATCCTCGTATGTCCCCACACACTAGTTCAAGTTGCATACAAACAACCTTGGATCTTAGTTTATTGGATTTGGGTCAAATTGTGCAACATTTAACAATAACACTTTATTGTAGAAACTCAATAACACTTTATTGAAACAAGTATACAATTTGTTTACATTCACTATCGACGAGTTTTAGGGCATAAAACCCAACAAAAATGAGCTTAGGTCTAATTAATTTTAAACAATTTAAAATTAATTCATTTTAACCTAAGGTCCTATGTTTGCATGCAACTCTTTGTTATAGGTTGACGGTTTCTAATCAATTTTATAACTATTATAAAATTTTAATAATTAGCCCTATAACATGCTTCTATGGTGTTGGGAAAAATAACAATCAAATTCTAGTTATTAAACACCATAACGCTCATGACGTCGATAACAATAATATAACGATTATATTAATCTAAAGTGGTGTCATGCTTCATGTAATTTTAATTTCATTTAATTAATATCGATTATATTAATTAATCATCCAAGAAATTAAACCACATGAACTTAGACATTAATAAAATATAACATTTATATTAATCTAATTAATGTCATGCTCAATGCTATTCCATTTTCATTAAATTAATATAACACTTTATATTAAAAATATACATGAAAATCAAGCATTGATATTCATTATTTTCATTCATAATATAACAAATTATATTAATTCCAATGAAAATAATCCTAAGCATGAATTCTACATTAATCAAATATAACAATTATATTTATCTAATTAATGCCATGCATCATGCTTCACCAATTTCATATATTTAATATAACAATTATACTAAATAACTCATGAAATTTAAACTCATGCATAATTATCATATATTATAACATTTATAACATAAAAATGCATGAAAACATGCTTAACCTATGGTGGGATCTAGCTAAATGACTTTCATAAAGAAATAAATAGCTATAAAGACCGGTATTTTGGCATCCTAGGGCAAATATAATGAAAAAATACATTAATAGTTCAAAATCTAGCCCTAAACCGCCTTGTAATTGGTCTGAACCGCCTCGAACTGCTTCGAACCGCTTAGAACAAGCCCGAACCGTGTCAGAATCGCCCAAACCGGACCCAAATACCTCAAACCGGGCCAATATGACCCTAAACCAGACCAAACCAGCATGAACCGGACCAAGCCGAACTCTGAACCGCCAAACACAGCACGCGCGCACGAAAATAAAAAAATGAACTCGAGCTACCTCGAACTCGAGTCCTGACGGTTGCTAAAGACACGCACATGCCACTGCTCCAAGTGCCCACGTTCGAGACAACAAAATCATATTTCATAACCGTCTGAAGTAACTGCTCCACGCCGCACGTCTCGCTGAACGTTCCGCGAATTTGGAAACTACCGTCAGCGTCGAGACGCTGAAGGCATAGCGTCTCGACGCTGTCCCGATTTTTCCAGCGCCTTTACCTCAGCGTCACGACTCCGTTGAGCAGGGTCGCGACGCTACGCCTCTGGGCAGCATACTATCTTTGATTCCAACAGTCGTTCTTCTCCGATTTCAACTTCGATTCGAACACCGATCAACAAATTGATCCTAAATCTCTAGACAGGGACTTACAAGACTCGATTTACAATAATTTTGCCCCAGAAACATGGGCCCTTACATGATCAAATCATACAAAAATTGTAAATCTAATGCCAAAACACCTAAACAGTCTTTAAGCAAACCAAACATTCATAATGCAAATCGATCCCACAAAAAACCAATGCAATTTTCGAAAAAACAAAATTGATTAAACGATTTGGCTCTGATACCAATTGAAGGGTTAAAATCCCTTTGGCAGTGGAAACAATCAAGACCAATTCGTTTCACAATTTCGTTTATGAAAAACCAATACATTGGCAATTAAAATTCAGAAACAAATTTCTAAATTAAAAAACGATTAAGCATGCTAAAATTGATTCAAGATCAAGAACACTTACTGGATTTCGAAGAACATTGCACAATGCTCCAAGGATCTCGTTCTTAATCTCCAATGGACACCACCACACGAATTCACCCACTATATCTCTTGGATCTCTGAGATTGGCTTATGGGAACCAAAAATTCGTCTTGGTAGGGAAAAAATCAAGCAAGTTAATTGCTGGAATTGAGAGAAAACTAGAGAGAAAAACTCAAGAACTCCCTCTATGTTTTTACGTGAAGATGAGAGAATCAGAGAGATGGCCAAACCCCTCAGGCAACTACGTAGGATTAGGTTGGGAAGTTATCTTTAACTCCCTAACCAATCCTGTCCATTGATCTAAACCAATTAGATCTGGACCATTTAATTATTATCAAATAATAATTAATAAATTAAATAATTAATAATTATTGAAATAATAATTAATTATCTAATTAATTATAATTAATTTAATTAAACCAATTTTAATTAAATCAATTATAACATATAGTTTTAATTCAATTAAATCATATTCAATTGAATTAAACATGCCATTCAATTAATTTAAATTAATTGATTCCACACTAATTAAATATCAAATATTTAATTAATTTTATAATTGAATCATATTCAATTTTATCTCTCATTTAACCTATAGTTTTAATGTGCATCAAAACACATTAATATAAACTATAGTATTAATTTGATTAAATCACATTTAACCAAATTAAATTAAATTAGTTAATTCATGAATTAATCAAATATCACATATTTAATTAAATTCATAATTTTCTCATTAATTAATTTTGAATCATATCCAAAATAAACTTTATTATAAAGTTTAATTCATTAATTAAACTTATACTATAATGTATCTCCATACATTATATTAATTGCATCAAAATACAATTAACTGAAATTCCCTTTTAATATTCATGACTATATTATCTCAGAACCCGTTATGAGATAGCATGTGGACTTAATGGACCTACAGATCAGAAGCTCCAATGATACGAGATTGATCAGCTAAACTCATTAACTGAGCCAATCAACATTCGTTAACTGTGGGTCACTCCACTAAAGACCCACAGCTGCACTCTTCTTACTGTAGAATATTTCTGTGTCCACGGATATCGACCAATGCAGTAAGTCAATCCTTCACGTGTGTTCGTAACACCAGCTGGGTCAAATTACCGTTTTACCCTTGGGTTACCTCTAGATCCTTAAGTACCACTGATCCCTCTAATGAACAAGTTGTTTAGGGTCCAACCACTAAACAGGAGTTCCTCTCGGGCAAGGAGAGGACAGCGCACCTTTATTCAAGACCCGGAATCAGCCCTTAAGGGAACACACATCTAATTGCCCCAATAGGGGAAGGAGTGAATTCCATATTGTATTGTCATGTCCCCAGCCCCCCACTCGGTCTTGTCCCCAAGAAGGTAGGCTTATTGAGTCGCCGTGCTGGCCACTCTCCCCCGTACTAATCAAAGGAAAATTCCTCGTGAGAAGGAGTTCATGACACACTCAGGATTAAGATTGAGTTACCTAGGTCATCCTATTGAAACAGTAACCTAACTAGTTAACGGTGTTACATCTAGTGGTTTACTATTTCGTGGTTCGTTCTTATGCAAACTCATTGCATAAGATACCCCCGCTCGCATGTCTCCTACATGGACGCCTTGGATCAATACGTCTGTATCGAATACAAAGCGGGTCGTATCATATAGTGTTACTAGGATAAGATACCCAGCTTTATCCCCGTAGTATAGACCTTTTAGGTTGTTAGTTGAACATTGATCCCCGTATGTCCCCACATACTAGTCCTCATGTAAACAACCTTGGATCTTAGTTTATTGGATTTGGGTCATATTCTGCAATTCTAGACTTAATATGACAATAACACTTTATTGCATAAACCTCAATAACACTTTATTGATACAAGTGTATAATTCGTTAATCATTCACTATCTACGAGTTTTAGGACATAAAACCCAACAACATCTTCAATTTTGCTCAATTTTGCCAATGGGTTGTGTTAGTGACCTGTTCGCTAACTATAAGGTTATAGTTGTTGGTCTTGCTTCACCTATCCCCAACTGTTGAAAAATTGAGTATGGAATCAGGTTTATACTAGCTCCTAGATAGCATAATGTTCTTCCTATGTTTCTTCCTCTAATGGAGCATGGAATGGTGAATCTTCCTGGGTCCTTGAGCTTGGGAGGGATCTCATTCTTGACCAGTGCACTGGAACATTCAGTAAGTGCAATTGTTTCGTATTCTCCCAATCTTATTTTCTTTGATAGAATATCCTTTAGGAACTTCACATAGGTAGGAATCTGTTCAAGCGCTTCTACCAAGGGAATATTGATATGCAGCTAGTTCAACACATCTAAAAAAAAATTTAAGTTGTGCATCCTACGAAGCATATTTAAACATTTGAGGCTATGAAGGCGTTGGTTTGTATTATGGACCTATAACAAACTTTTTAGGTTTTGCGGTCACATTCCTCTGTTTATTCTCTGTACTTGAATTTTCATTTTTTTCTTCCAAGGGTTCATGCTCCTTAGTCTTTTCTTTATCTTCTTTATTTTGTATAACTTTTGAGGCAATTTCTGATTTCTTTTCTGGAAACTTTTCTTGAGCTTCTTCTGGGATCTTAACTTCTTGATTCACGGGGTATTTTGTGCCATAACTCTTGTCCACTTCTCAAGGTGACTGCCTTGCACTGCTCTTTTCCTTCTCTGTGAGGGATTTCAGTCTTGCTGGACAGCGCCCCTTATGGTCTGTTTTTAATTTCCTAAGCAATCTGTCGAATCTGTACTTCCAAATTTCTAACTGTAGCATGATTTCTTGCCATGTAATCCTTCATAAGAGTCTATAGATTTGACTCTTGACTCTGCACTTGGACTGATTGATTCATATTGGAATTACTTGTATCAACTTGTCCTCCCCAAGAGAAGTTTGGATGTTGTCTCCAACCAGGGTTGTACGTGGCCGAGTATAGATTCCATCGATTCTGGTTAGAGTTCCCTTGTTGACCAACATAAAAGACAGACGCGGGATTGAGTTGACAGTTATCAACAGTGTGTTCCTCACCACAAATTTCACATAAGGGAGAAGTGATAGCATTGGTAGGGGCTATGTTTTCTTGATTGTTCATAGTCATGCCCATCATCATGCTGTGGATAGCTTTGATTTGAGCTTGCATGGTGGAATTAGCTTCTGTTTCTACTGCTTTAGCTGGATTCTTCAAGATTGTTGTAGTCTCTCCCCAATGTCTATTGTTTATGGTTATGGTGTCAAGAATAGCATGTGCGTCATTTGCAGACTTCTTTAGAAAACATTCGTTTGCAGATGCATTGACTAGTGTCTTCAAAGCTTGATTTAATCCACTATAAAAATACTCTAAGATGACGCAAGCAGGCAATCCGTGGTGTGGACACTTCCGAACCAGCCTTTGAAATCTTTCCCAAGCTGCATCCAAAGATTCATTGTAAGATTGTCTAAAAACAATAATTTCAGCTCTCTATTTGGCATTTTTATTAGAGGGAACAAAACTTCTCTAGGAATTTCTCAGCCAAATCGTTCCAAGAAGTGATGGAGTTTGGAGGGAATGAATCCAACCAAGCTTCAACATCTCCCTGCAAATAAAATGGAAAAATCTTTAGCTTCAATGTATCTTCAAGCACTCCTGTAACTTTAAAAGAATTGCAAACTCTCAAAAATAGCTTCATGTGTTTATGTGGATCTTCGTTTGGAAGTCAAGAGAATTGGCTCATGGTATTCAACATTTGGAACATCACTGGTTTAAGTTCAAACTGTGGAGCATCTATCGGTGGCTCCAAAATTCCTGGATTTAAAGTCTGAAAAACAGGTGAAGCGAAGTCCTTTATTGCTCTATTGCAGTCTTCAACAATATAAATTAGATTTTCTTGTTGTCGCACCGGTGGAGCTGGAAGAATTCTCCCACCATTTTGATCCCTTCCACGGTTCTGTTGATCAACTTGAGGATCGACTCCAGGAGGTTCCATCAGAAACTTTTGTACATAAGAGGCTTCTTCTAGAGGTTCTTGTGCGCTCAACTCTTATTGTTCCCTTCTCTTTCATATTTGCTCCTTCCTATGGCGACGAAAGGTTATTTCTATCTCAAGATCAATGTCAAGGAGTGGACACCCCTTGTTCATACACTAACCTCAAACTACAAGAGAAAAATTGCAAATTAAAGTCGAATTCCCTTTAAGACAGAAATGCAGTCGCAATCGAATTGCAATTTCAAATAAACAAAACTGGTTTCACTTTTGGTCCCTGGCAATGGCGCCCAAAACTTGGTGGGGCAGAGGCTGAATGATGGATGTGAGATAAGATGAATAATAATAACAATGATAAATTCAGCCAGCCTTAGTGCAAGTATACACTATCACACATAGTAATAAAAAACCTTAAAAGTATTCCAAGGATATCAATCCCACAAGGACAAAATTGGAAATCCAGTTTTGAAGAAGAAACTACTTAAATGATTGCTTCAAATAGGTAACCAAAGAAATAATTGTTGATTGGTTTTTGGAAGATACATAAAAATAAAGAAATAACAATAATAAATAAAACGAGGTATTCAACATAGTTTCATCCCAAAGGCAAATAACTTTAATCATAGAATATTTGACTTAAGCTTAATCAATGCATTGGGTCAAATTTAACTTCTATTTGGCCTCCCAAGAACCGTAAGAAGACTATGCGAGTATCGTCATGCACATTTTTGTGACTCGACTCCGACAACCATATAGTTGATATAGGGTGCCTTAGGTAGCTTGCCCTATACCACCGAACAATCTTTTTCGAGCTTTTTCTCCTATATCACCTTTATGAGAACCGATGTCGTTTGTCCCTTTCGTCATCAAACTCACATAGCATGCAAAGTCTAAGTGATCAATTTAAACTTAGCATGATCAAAATGATAATCAATAAAGAATGCCATGCATTGAATATGAACTTAAGCAAATAAACAATTTCAAGCTATTGAACCATTAGGGAATTCACTATATCGAACCCCTCAATGAAATTTAGCTACTCATAATGGGATAAAATGCTAATGAATATCTTTTCATTTAAATAAAGAATAAAGAATACAGATAAATGAAAAGTAACACAAGCTAGAAGTAATGACAGTAGCTAAATACTAGGGTTTTTTCTCTCTTATCCAATTCTTTTAGAGTTCGCTCGACACTCCACTCACTCGCTTTTACAAGTGGGAATGGGTGAAAATCCCTACAAACCCTAAGGTTTGATGTCTAACTAAGGTTAGAATTTTGTCATATAAGAAGGACCTCGGACATCCCTACTCATAGGACTCAACTAGGGTCTTGTCACCACCCTCTTCTTCCAAATGAGTTATGTTTGCATTTGACGTTGAATCGAGGCCTTATATAGCGTTGGAAGTTGTTGAGAAGCTGCGAAAATGGTGCTGGTAAGTAGCCCAGTTCAATTCGTGGTCGAAACGGTCGGTTAGGTGCACAATAGTCTCATTCAAAATGACCCGCGACAGACTCGAAAGTGCCTCTGTTTTTCCAGAAATGTGGTCGCATTTCTGGACAAATTCTAGCTTCCTCTCTTTTTCTACACAACAACAAACTGAGTCAAATTCATATTAATTTGAGTCTTTTCAAGCACAAATACACATATATTGATACGTATGACTTTCAACTCCTCAACTTATCAACTTTACCATATTTTGAACTCGGGAACCATAAATATGATCTAAAACATATAATTTTGACAAGATAATGAACTAAATATACGGGTACAATAGGTATATTTTTTACCCCTGTCCCCCACATGTCTAATTTATCTTAAGTTGTTCATGATGAATATGACATAAACTGCTTAGCAAAACTCAATGAAAATAAATGTGATTTATTGGTCATTGAAACGTGTATAGTGGAAAATGATGATACAACATAGATCCTTGATTCAGGTGCCACTCATCACGTATGCTCTTCCTTTGAGGGAATGAGCTCCTGGCAACAATTAGATGTTGGGGAAATGACTCTCAGAGTTGGGACTGTGGAGTTCATTTCACCTAAAGTAGTGGAAGAAATTAAAATGTTTTTATCTAAAGAACGCTATATGTTATTTGATAATGTATATATAGTTCCTAAGATAAAAATAAATTTTATTTCTATTTCTTGTTTGCTTGAACAAGGATATTCAGTGTCCTTTTCTGTAAATGAAGCTTTCATTACTAAAAGGGGTGCTGATATCTGTTCTGCAAAATTGGAGAACAACTTATATGTTTTAAGACCAATACAGTCTAGGGCTATTTTGAACAATGAGATGTTTAAAATAGCAGAGACTCAACCAAAGAGGCAAAAGGTTTCTCAAAGTACCTATCTTTTGCACTTGAGACATGGCCACATAAATCTCAATAGGATTGAGAGATTTATTAAGAACGGATTTCTATGCCAATTAGAAGATGGTAATTTACCTCCATGTGAGTCATGTCTCGAAGGTAAAATGACCAAACGACCTTTTACTGAAAACGGTTATCGTGCCAAGGATCCCTTTGAGCTCATACATACGGATCTCTGTGGTCCAATTAATGTTAGGGCTCGATGAGGGTATGAATATTTCATCTCTTTCATAGATGATTATTCAAGGTATGGTTATTTATACCTAATGAGTCAAAAGCCTGAAGCCCTTGAATA
Source organism: Luffa acutangula (assembly GCA_036850905.1). Classification (NCBI taxonomy): domain Eukaryota; kingdom Viridiplantae; phylum Streptophyta; class Magnoliopsida; order Cucurbitales; family Cucurbitaceae; genus Luffa; species Luffa acutangula. Next base: position 36,036,522 of record CM072099.1, read on the forward strand.
GTTCAAGGACTATAAGGCTGAAGTTGAGAAAGGTAAGACCATTAAAACACTTCGTTCTGATCGAGGTGGAGAGTATTTGGACTAAGAATTCCAGAACTATTTGATGGAACATGGAATCACATCTCAACTTTCAGCACCAGGTACACCTCAACAAAATAGTGTATCTGAAAGGAGAAACATAACCTTGTTAGACATGGTTCGATAAATGATGAGCTATGCTCAATTGCCTAATTCTTTTTGGGGTTAGACTGCATTATATATTTTGAATGTAGTTCCCTCAAAGAGTGTTTTCTGAAACACCATTTGAGCTCTGGAAATTACGTAAAGCATGCTTACGTCATTTCATAATTTGGGGTTTCCCTGCACATGTGTTAGTGGCAAGCCTAAAGAAATTGAAGTCACATTCAAAATTATGCTTATTTGTAGGCTACCCAAAAGATACACGAGGTGGATACTTCTTTGATCCACAAGAAAATAAAGTATTTGTATCGACAAATGTTACTTTCTTGGAAGAAGACCATGTTCGAGAACATAAGCCACGCAGTAAGACAAATTCATCACCAAGAGTTGTTGATGAGGTTGGACCTTCAACAAAGGTTGTTGCTGAGCCCAGTACATCTGGTCAAACCCATCCTTCCCAAGAGTTGAGAATGTCTCGACATTGTGGGAGGGTTGTTACTCGGCCTGAACGTTATCTGGGTTTAGCATAAACTCCAGCCGTCATACCTGATGATGGAGTTGAGGATCCATTGACCTTTAGATAGGCAATGAATGATGTGGACAAAGACTAGTGGGTCAAAGCTATGGACCTAGAGATTGAGTCTATGTACTTCAATCAAGTTTGGAATCTTGTAAACGAACCTGAAGGGGTTAAACCTATAGGGTGCAAATGGATCTACAAGAGGAAACGAGTCGCAGCTGGGAAAGTTTAGACTTTCAAAGCTCGACTTGTGGCAAAGGGTTATACCAAAAAGGAAGGGGTGGACTATGAAGAAACCGTCTCTCCAGATGTCCATTTCCACATTTTATGATTCTAAAATTTGGCCAATGGATGTCAAGACTGATTTTCTTATATATTGGCAATATTGATGAGAATATCGTTATGTCTCAACCAGAGGGGTTCATTGCTCAAGACCAGGAGCAAAAAGTATGCAAGCTTAAATAATCCATTTATGGGTTGAAGCAAGCTTCCAGATCTTGGAATATAAGGTTTGATATGTTGGGTTTTATGCCCTAAAACTCGTAGATAGTGAATGTAACCGTTTAACGGATAATAATGAAATAATATTGATATATTTTTCCATTAAATGTTATTAGTTATTTCATATTTGTCTTTGCTTAAAATAACCCTAATCCAATAAACTAGACATCCAATGTTGTGATATGAGTCTTGAACTATATGTAGCGACATATGGGGATCACTGTTCAAGAAACAACCTAAATGGTCTATAGTATAGGGATAAGATTGGGTGTCTTATCTTGGTGACACTATGGATATGACCCACTTTGTATTTGATACAAACGCTATGATCCAACGCGTTCTATAGGAGACATGTCAGTGGGGGCTATCCTATGCAATGAGTATGCATAAGATCGGACCGTGAAATAGTAACTACTGGTTATAACACCGTTAACTAGTTGGTTTTCTATTTCACTAGGACGACCTAGACAACTTGGTCTCAATTATGAGTTGATTATGGACTCCTGCTCATGAGGGATTGTCCTTTGATTTGTATGGGTAAGAGTGACCAATACGCCGACTCAATACGCCTACCATTTTGGGGACAAGATCGAGTGGGGAGTTGGGAACATAATTGTACAAGATGGAATTCACCCCTTCCCGACTTTAGGAAAGCAGATGAGTGTTCCCTTAAGTGGTGACTCCAAGTCTTGAACAAAGGACCCTACCCTCTCAATGGCACGAGAGGGTTTTCTGTTTGATGGTTGGACCACAAACAGGTTGTTCATTAGAGGAGAACTAATACTTAAGGAAATAGAAGTAACCCAGGGGTAAAACGGTAATTTGACCCAACTGGTGTTACGAGCACTCGTGAAGGACTAACTAGTCGTTATTGGTCTATATTCATGGACACAGAAAATATGTCTGCAGTGAGAAGAGTGCAACTGTGAGTCTATAGTGGAATGTACACACAGTTAACAGATATTGATTAATTTGGTTAATGAGTTTGACCAATTAATTTCACATTGTTGGAGCTTCTGATCTGCAGGTACATTAGGTCCCACTGGTAGCTCATAAAGTATTTTGAGGAAACTAAGTAATAAATGTAAATTGAAAATGTTCAATTTACTAAGGGAAACAATATAATATATATTGATATATTATTATGAGAGAAATTCATATTTGAAGAAATTCAAATATTAATATAAATTTGAGTCACATTAAATTTATGGCAGTTTGAAAGAGTTCAAATATGAATTAATTAATTTTAAGGCCTAAAACCTATTTGGGCAAATTAATTAATTCGAGGCCGGAAATTAAATATGTGATATTTAATTGGTGGTTAATTAATTAACGAATTAATTAACTGAGAATTAATCAATTATGGAAATAATTAATCACTTACGAAAGTGGTTAATCATTTATGGAAATGATTTAATCACTTATGGAAGTTATTAGTCATTTTTGGAAAAGATTAATCAATTATGGAATTGATTGATCTTGGTTTGATTAAATAAGGAATAAAGATTGAATCAATTTTGGAAAGGATTGATTTAATTGAATATTTTATTCATGACCACTCTTCTATAAATAAACACTAGACCTAATTGGTTGAGTAGCCCTCTTGCTCTTTGATGTGCAATTTGCTTACCGCAAGTGTACGGGTCAAGTTATAATATAGTGAATGTAAATTCGAATGTCGTCCTCTGGATTGGTGTCTAACCAAATTTAATTACCAAAAATACTTTTGACCAATTTTATTTAGGGGATCGAATTGAATGAGAATATTAGTGAATCACACACAAAACTAAAGTAAAAAGTGACAATCTAATGGGAAGAATGGTCTTAGGGCATTGACTTCACCAATTGGGATTATGGAATAATTAATGGATTATTTAAAGGGAATAAAAGTCCCCACACAGCAGAAGCGCATCGATTGGACCTTACGCCGTATATTAATTTGTTGGGATTGGTGCCCTAAAACTCGTAGATAGTGAATGTTAAACGAATTATATACTTATTCGATAAAGGTGTTATCGAGATTGATTCAGTAAAAGTCATTACTGAATAAATTAAATTGCACATATAATAACCCAAATCCAATAAACTAAGATCCATGGCTATAGGATGAACACTTGAGCTTTATGTAGAGACATAAAAGTGGATCAAGCTTGAGTAATAGCCAAAACGGTCTATAGTATAGGAATAGGGTTGGGTACCTTATTCTGGAGACACTATGAGACGCGGCCCACTTTATAGATGGTATAGATGATGTAATCCTAAATCATCCATGTAGAGACATGCGAGTGGGGGTGTCCTATGCAATGAGTTTGCATAAGACCAGGACCGAGAAATAAGTCGCTCTCGCTTTATAACACCGTTTACTGACGAGACGGACTATTTCATGTGATGACCTAGGTAACTTGATCTTAATCCTGAGCTAACTATGAACTCTTGTTTATTCGAGCTTATCCTTAGATTTGCATAGGTGAGAGTGGCTCAGTATCGCCGACTCAATAAGCCTCCTATTTCAGGGATAGGAACGGGTAGATAGCTGGGGACATAGTCGTGCAAGAAGGAATTCACTCCTACCCAAATAAGGGATAGTAGAGAGGTTGTTCCCTTAAGTGCTGACTCCGGGGCTTGAACAAAGGGATCCCGCCCTCTCATTGGCCCGAGAGGGACTCGGTTTATTGGTTGGACCATAAACCAATTGTTCATTAGAGGATCAGTGGGACTTAAGGAACTAGAAGTACTATAGGGGTAAAACGGCTTATTGACCTAGCTATAGCTACGAACAACCTGTGAAGAATCGACTTACTAATCATGGTTAAATCGAGTGGACGGAAATATATCTATAGTGAGGGGAGTGCAACTATCGGGCTATAGTGGAGTGTCCCGATAGTTAACGAATGTTGGCTAGCTTGGACAATGAGATTAGTCGGTTAACCTCGAATCGTTGGAGCCCATGATCTATAGGTCCATTAGGTCCCCCTACTAGCTCATATCGGAATTAAGCCTAGAACAAAAGATAGGAAGCTTTGAATCGTTCAAAATCGGGAAAAAGGGAATTATCGTAAATTGTGTTTGACACAATAATTTAATTATGAATTAAATTAGAAAATGAGAGATGAAGTATTTAAAAGTGTTTTGAATACTATATATATGTATTAGGAATCATATATATGGAATTGCACAAGATAACAAAGATTAATTAGATTAATCATATCAAAATTAATTTGAAAATTTTCAAATTAATTACCAAGCAATCAATTTCAATTTAGAATTGAAATTGGGGGTAATTTGCAAGCTTGAAATTTGATTTCAATTTGAATTTAGTGGATTTAGTTGGAAATCCACTTAATGCATGATCATTCAAAGTGGAAAGACAACTCACTCATGCATTGTTGCATGTCTTGTGTAATGTACACCTAGAATCCACTTGAGCTTGCAAATACACCATGTGTCTTGTGTCTTGAGGCTTGGCTTTGCATGGAGAATGTCTTTAAAAGGAGTTTGAATCATATTCAAACACAAGAGAGCCATTTCCTTAATGTTATGCTGCTGGAATTTGGACTCAAAGTTCTCTCATCTCTCATTCTTCTCCATTGTTTGATGCTTCTAGCATTCCCTTCCCATTCCCTATCTTATATAGACTCCCACAAGTCGTTCTTGGCCCGGAGTATAGTAGGGAAGACTCTAGAGGTTGTCCAAGGAGCATAGGAGAGGCAAACACCACAAGGAGTTCAACATAAGTGAGCTACAAAGGTTGGTGTTTTCTAAACTCTCTATTCTGTCTTTTCTAGAACATGCATGCTTTAGGAGTAAAATTGAACGTCTTAAGTGCTTTCGATCTTCAATTGCTCCCACAAAAATCCTACTCTCTCAAACATCGACCAACCTTAGGGAAGGATATTTCGCCTGAAATTCCTCACCCCAATAATTTTTCACACGCTGTCCATTCGCCTTGAACACTCACCCATCTTTTTCATCCTGCAAAGTAATTGCTCCATTGGAAAAAACCTCAATCACAATAAACGGTCCTGACCATTTAGATTTCAATTTTCCAGGAAATAGTTTTAATCTAGAATTATAAAGCAAAACTTTCTGACCCTTGACAAATTCTTTGGACTTTATTTTCTTGTCATGCCACAACTTAGTCTTTTCCTTATACATTTTCGCATTTTCGTAAGAAAATTGACGAAATTCTTCTAACTCATTAAGCTGCAGCATTCTTATTGCTCCTGCACGACTTAGATCAAAATTTAACTTTTTCAAAGCCCAAAATGTTTTATGCTCAAGCTCTAATGGTAAATGGCAAGCTTTCCCGTATACCAACCGATAGGGAGACATACCTAGAGGGGTCTTATAGGCTGTCCTATAAGCCCAAAGAGCCTCATCAAACCTAAAAGACCAATCCTTTCTAGATGGATGGACTACTTTTTCTAGAATTGATTTAATTTCCCTATTACTTATCTCAGCTTGACCATTAGCCTGTGGGTGATAGGGGGTAGCTATCCTGTGCTTGATTCCATACTTAGCTAAAAGCTTAGTTAAGATATTATTAACAAAATGTGTACCCTCATCACTTATTAGAGCTCTAGGTGTCCCGAACCACGCAAAGATGTGCGATTGGAGAAACCTTGAAACCGTCTTGGCATCACTCTGATGGCATGCGATGGCCTCCACCCACTGCCAATAAGATAAA